>JAPDNY010000006.1:84273372-85521372 GCA_029375565.1 Gekko gecko
TTGGGAAGGATGTTGACAAGCTCGAGCATATACAGAAGAGGGCAACCAGGATGGTGAGAGGGTTGGAATCCAAGTCTTACGAGGAATGGCTGAAAGAGTTGGGTATGTTTAGCCTGGGAAAGAGAAGGCTTAGAGGGGACATGATTGCAGTCTTCAAGTATTTGAAGGGCTGTCATGTAGAAGATGGAGCAGATCTATTCTCTCTTGCTCCGGATTGCAAGACTAGATCTAATGGGTGGAAATTACAAAGGAGTTGTTACCGGTTGAATATCAGGATAACCTTCCTGACTATAAGAATGGTTGAGCAGTGGAACAGACTGCCTTAGGAGGTGGTGGATGCTCCTTCGTTGGACGTTTTCAAGCGGAGGCTGGATTACCATCTTTTGGGTATGTTGTAGGGCTATCTTTTGGCTATGCTCCTGGAGAGTGCTGGGGCTGGACTAGATGACCTGCAAGATCCCTTCCAACTCTAACATTCTACGATTCTATGATCTTGAAATACATCTCAGAAAATTTTAAGGTTAAGGAAATGATATTCTCTAAAGTTAAGGAAATTATATTCTGTCAGAGGTTTTAGAATATCCTTAAATGCTAGGGGTTTTTTGGGGTGGGTTAAGTATGATCCTTTGAGTGATTAAAATGAAATGATGGTGTTGATGCCTCCAACCAGTCAGTTTTAATGGGATTAAGCTATCGCAGGAAGCCTTGCTCTTATTTTTAAAAGAATCAGTGAGCCATTTGTTGATACCAGATGTTCTTAACCTTTAATCCATTACTAACCATCAAGTATGCAAGATTATAGTTGAGTGCTCCCCCAAGCCACAAGTGAAAAATTAGGTCATTAAAATCAGTACACCAGATAAGCCAACAGTATATAGGTATGTTAATGAGCTATGCAAATAAGGAAAAAGAGGGTTCTCAAAAACAGTGTTTCACTTTTGCCTTTGTTGCTCTTGCCAGTGCCCCTTCTGTTGTTTTCTTTTTGGAAGCTCATCACACATACCTAGTCTCATGGATGGAGGAATATTGTCATTTGGTTCTTCGCACCTATCCTTGGAGGGGGTATTCTTGCTTATTCCTGTTTGCGGTGTGCCACTTTTTAAGGGACCTGTGGGAGAGACCTAGGAATTTATTCAAGGGGTGGGGCAAGTTACATAAAACAACTGTCTTCTGCTGGGTGTCAGTAGCTACTGAGAGTGGGGAGGAGTTGCCTAAAATCACAAATGTACTCCTTTTTTTGATCATCCATGAAGGGTAGAGGTGTATGGTCTTAAGATTTGTTCATTTTTAAAAGATAGGTAATAGTATTTCTCTTTCCTTGGGGGACTCCTTTGCAGTGCCTGTAACTTTGTTTTGTTTTTTGTTTTTGTTTTGCTTTTTGGAGTGCAAGAAAGGAAAGGATACATCCATTACATTTGAGTATCCTCAATGTTTCCGGACAGTTGATTAGCTAATATTAGTCTTTTTTATTATAGCCATACTTATGTTAGATTTTTAACTTGCAATATTAGAAGTTAGACATAGAAACTTTTGTATCGTGGGTAGAGGAATAGTTTTTATCTTTGTTAATCTGATGTTTGATAGTTCTCTTTAGAGTATGAAATAAAATATTTTAAAAGATAGGTAATGGTATTTGACCATCTTCTTACATTTAAACAGGTGTCTGGATTTTTTTGCTGGGATAGGTGTGGTCAACTTTTTGAGCCCATGTGGGTGGACTGTATTGAAGAGAAAATGAATTTTCTCTAGCCGTGATATTATTGCTTCCTTCCCCACAGTTCTTAGCAGGGAAAGTGTCGTCGTCCCCATTCCAGTACTCAAGAGGCTCTCTCTTGTGAAATGCATGTCACCATTTCTTACCTGGTAGGTGCCCCTGTCATTTCCTTGGAGGGACATCTGCAAGGTAAGAAGCTGCTCAACATCTTCAAATCTGCTGCAGGGAAGGTGGTCTTGTGATCGGCTAGAGTCATAATAGGTCTTACTTGCAATCTGAGAGATCACCCTGACCTCTGTGATGATGCAGAAGCCTCCATGGTCTGCTGTCATTTGCTAAAGAGAAGGGCGCCTGCGTGACTTAAACATACTATTCAGCTTGGGGGACTTCTGGCACCAGTGCCACGTGCTGATTTGACTCTCGAGGAGTGAATATCAGAGCTGTATACTGCTTAAAACTCAGAAGGTGCCTGCCTCTCTCTTCACCAAATGAAAGGTCATCTTAGGACTGGAGACCCTGCATCATCACAAAAAACTCTTGAGACTTCTTCTTTGCTAATGGGTGAGGCTCCTGCCAAGCAGATAAGAATACACAACCTGAATTTCTGGTATTAGACAGAACGCTGCAGTGGCCTTTGTTCTCTTTAGAAAAACTGAGAGGCATATCTCTGTCCCTATGTGTTCTTTAATAAAAGCCAAACACACTTTTCATTTGCAATTTGAATGGCAGCCATTCAACTTAATGGCTAGCCAATAATGACTGTGTTAGCATTGTACAAAATGCCATGCTGCTGCTTTTCCGCCAGGGAGTGGTTGCTTCTACCTTATCCTCTTGTCTGTTCAAAAGTAAAGGAATGGATTGCCATACTGAATTACTGTTAACCTATCCCATGATTTTTGTACACATAATTCATAAATGACATTTAACATGTTTGTGTTCATGGCCGTGGCTCAGTGTGCTTTTAATGCAGGGGGTTCCAGGTTGAAAGGACCAGGTAGTAGGTGATGTGAAAGACCTTGGGCCTGAGGCCCTGGAGAGCTGCTGCCAGTCTGAGTAGACAATACTGATCTTGATGAACCACTTCATGTGGTCCATGTTTTAATTTTTGGATGGTATTAGGATCCGTCTGGAAGGGTTAGGATGATGATGATATACATGCAATTTCCTAGATACATCGAGCTACAAAATGGCTTATGTGCTCTGCTGATTTCGGATTTGAATAACCCAGACGGTAGCCCTTGTGCAGCATCTTCAGAGGGAGAAGAGGAGGAGTCTGAGGAATGCACTGATGAGGATTCTGGAGCAGAAATAGAAGATGACCAGGAAGGATATGATGATGATGGTGGTGAATATGATGTTGATCTTGATGACACTGACAGTGAATTGGAAGAGCTGGCAGATAAAGAGGAGACTAGGAAGAGAAACTGTACAGAAAAGCAGGTATGTGTAAGTGCTTTGGGCTGTCACTGACTGGTTTGGGTGGCTACTCAGAAGTACCACTGATGAAGGCCAAAGGTTAAAAAAAGCACCTTGTAAAAGCACTTCGCTATTTAAGAAAACTTGTGTGCTGTAGCAGTGCCCATCAATCTTGCATCAACTATAGCAAGGGAAGATTCAATTTCCATTCTATGGTTAACAGGGGAAGAAGACAAGAGAATGAAACCTCTTCTCTTCTCTTGTGGACACCTCACTTTGCATTAGGAAAAAATGTAAAATGTTTTGGTCCCTAGTAAAGAAAGGTTTTTAAAATGTGCCTTGTCTAAGCTGCTTTAATGCTTGGGTATTTCTCAAGCAGTTCTGATAGTCATATCCCTTTCTGATTTGTATAGCAGTTAAGTATAGCCAGTGTGTCGTAGTGGTTAGAATGTCAGACTTTGATCTGCGAGACCAGGTTTGAATCCTCACTTTACAATGAAAGCTTGCCAGGTGATCTCAGACTAACTTGCCTCACAGGGTTGTCGTGAAGATAGAGTGGAGGAGGAGAAAGTGATATTGTAAGACTTGTAAGCCGTTTGGGGTTCCTTTGGTGAGAAAGGCAAGGTATAGATATCTAAGCAGTGCTGGTTCTCATGAAAGTATCCCTTTAAGGGACACATAAAGAATATTCTAATGAAGAATTTGATAGTTTTGTGCATAAGATGGTAACATTTTTCCTAAATATCCTGTATGTTCTTCTTCTAGTCTGCAGCTGCACTTTGTGTTGGTGTTGGCAGTTTCTGCGACCCTGAAGATCTGCCTGGGTTGGCACATTTTCTGGAACATAGTATGTTTTTGCGTAAATGTCATCTTTAGCAATAGTTGATGTCCTATAGGGTTTTTCCTCTATAGAGTTTTAAATGGAAAAATTCAAGAATCAGAACTGTGCAATTCAGATTTGTTTTGCTACTTCAGTATTTAGAAAACAAAAGATGGTAAATTTGTAGAATAGTGATGGATAAATTAATTTTTAAAACAACAACAACAACAGTCTGGGAAGTCCCCACTCAGTCCCTTTAACTCTATTGTGTTTGTTAAAGTAGCTTGCCAAAGTGTGCATGTAGGTATTCCCTTTATGCTTCTTTGTGAAACATTTTTGAAATTGGGTATGTGCTTTTTTCATCATGCTTACAGAGAGTATTCCAGAATCACTTTTCTTTTACAATAGCATAATTGTAAAAGTAGTTTTCTATTATTTTCTGGTAATGGCTGTCATTTTTATACATTAGAATGCATGGGGCAAAATATTAACTCTCAAGCGATCTGAATACACTTGTGATTTTTCTTTGAATATAGCAGCCTATACACTCTCCACTTTTCATCCTGCCTTGCTATTTAGATTAAAACTGGCCTAAGAGATCCCCATGTTAGCTGAGTCAGTGTTGAAGCACAGGAAACTATGATTTTAATTTGCTATTCTGGTGCCTAATCTTTCACATCTTTTAAGAAAAATTCAGTTGTCCAAGCAGACTTTGGTTTTACATGTTCTGTGTGCCTTGTGGTGAAAAAAGTTCTATATTGGATAAAGTTATAGAGCGTATGTACTAATTGGTACTCACTCCTGTGGCATTTATATCTTTTTGCACTTAGAACTAACAGCTGTCTCCTTAATGTCATTTTTTCCCCCGTAGTGGTTTTTATGGGCAGCTCAAAATATCCGGATGAGAATGGGTTCGATGCATTTCTGAAGAAGCATGGGGGCAGTGACAATGCCTCAACAGATTGTGAGCGGACAGTCTTCCAGTTTGATGTACAGAGGAAGTATTTCAAGGAAGCCCTTGACAGGTAGCACAAGGATGCTACATCATAAGTGGGTTTTATTGTGGAGATAATACTGTGTTTCATATTGTTAAGCCATGCTGTATTAGTTCTTTTCATCTCTTAAATAATCGTTGATAAAATGATTGTAAACATTTTGGTGTTTATGGCCTTTTTTGAACGTGGGACCTTCTGTTTATTTCACTTATAAACTCAGAAGAAAGGGTTGTATTAAGCCTAACCAGTTAATGCTATAGGTATTGATGGGTTTGATCTAGAGAAGCGCAAGCAAAATTCCATTCATGTAGTGGATCTTTCCCACCTCATTTCTGCTAGAGTTGCTGAGCCTCCAGTGGGCTTCTTGTACAGTGGGCAATGTGGCATGTGGGACTGCAGTGGAGGGAGAAATCCATGGAAATCAGCAACTTCCTTTCTCCTGACATGAGCAGAATTGCTGTCATTTTACCAAAGTTCTTTGAATCACAGCCAAGGTGTGATTTAATTTTACAGTTGTGAATAGAGCTAATAAAAGTGTGCTTAATTGAAGGAGAAATCTAAAACAAGGCCATTCTTGAGAGCTATCTGTATTTGCATAGGGAACATTTTATATGCCTGTTGATTTTTTTTTTTAAATTACAGAGGAAATAAGCAAAAGTTTTAATGTCAGCAATGCTGGAACATAATGTAATGAAGCTATTTTTATATTTCATCTAGGATGTAGGAAAGGGTATACAGTGCATACTTACACAGTTACTCCAGTCTAAGGCTGCAAGAATGAGAACAATTTTCTGAGAAAAAGCCCACTGAATAAAATGGGACTTAATTCTGAGTAGATTTAGGAGTGCTTCCTGAAGCAATTAAAACCAAAAGGCTTAGACTAGACTAAGTCTGCATAGGATTTTACTGTTAATCATTTAATAGTGCATTTTTCTGTAAAAGCAAGACACATTGATACCGGGGTATCAGCTTGGTAGAAAAAAATTGTTTACAGCACTTTTCTATTTCAGGTGGGCACAATTTTTTATTCACCCTTTAATGATTCAGGATGCAATTGACCGGGAAGTTGAGGCTGTGGACAGTGGTAAGAATTCTGCCTCTTTTTGTTGTTTTATGATTAGGTTTTCTAAAAAAAAATTCTTGCTTGGTCTAAAAGTATTGGTAATATCCTGTAATGAAGCAATACAGTCAATATATGGTTTTAAAGCAAATTTAACTATTAACACTTTCCTAAAGTGTCTGTGTTTGAAGAAACTACATGGGAATTAAATTTTTGATAAGCAGTTTTTTATCACAAATTCTTTGGAGCAGAGGTGTGAAACTCATTTGTTACAAGGGCCAGATCTGACATAAATGCCACTTTGTCAAGCTGGGCCATGTGTGCCTTAAACGTAATGCCAAGTACCTGAGACAGAAACTGTATAAAGGACAGCAGCTGGTAAGCTCTGAGTTGGTGTATCCTCACTGCAAGGCCCCATAGGCTGGGGGGGTGTGTGCAGAGGAAAACTCACATAGGCAGACAGGAGAGGCCGTAGTGCAGTGCTGGGCAGGTGTTCCCATGATGCTTGACTGCTGCAGCTGAGGTTGTTCTGCCATGCTGAAGTCACAATGGAGTAGCTCTGCCCACTCCCCTCAGCACTCCCTCCCTTGCACCAGTTGCTTGCAGGCCACATAAGAGCCCTGGATGGGCTGGTTCTGGCCCCCAGACCTCATGTATGATACCCCTGCTTTGGAGTGTCAAAAAGACCGCTGTTATGTATAATGAAGAAAAACTCAATGGGCTGTATCCAAAGTACACTAAAATGGAACTTTGCTTGTATATAGAACTTTCCTGCTTCCAACTGGATTCCTCAGGCACACTACCTGGGGGGACACCGAGCACCGTGTGTGGTTTGGGAGTCTGCTGCAGGAGGGGGAGTTGAATTGCTCCCCTCCATCAGTGAAACTGCCCTTCTCCTAGTAGAGAACATGTTAAATTGAGCCCCATTAAATCAGCCAAAAAGGGACAAGAGTTGGTGTTAGATTCAGGTGGGTAGCTGTGTTGATCTGAAGAAGGAGAACAAAGTTTGAATCCAGTGGCAGCTTTAAGACCAACAAAGTTTATATCAGAATTGGAGATTAATTATGGAAAGCTGAGAGTAATTAACTGAGACCCTGCCATTATGCTCCATCCATCTCCCCTCAAGCATAGAGGTGACCTTACAGCATCTTCTTCTTTGAAGTGGTGTGATTGGCTGTGTAGAGTTATCTCCCCTGTCCCCAGCCCAGAGAAATACATTCCAATCTACCATTCCAAGTTACATTACATTCTACTATTCATTACGTTACATTACAATCTACTATTCTAATCTGTTATTCCAAATAAGAAATAAAATAAAGAGGACCTATGGCCCTTCTGGGGGATTGGTGAGAATACGGATGTAAGGGCTGAATGAGGTTAGTGTATGTAGTGAGATAAACCAATATCCATGTTAAGCCCTGGGGATTCCATTGTTCTGAATGTTGTAGTAACTTGCAACTCAGCAATTTCACTTTCTAGTCTGTTTCTGGAGTTCCTTTGCAATAAAGCAGCTACTTTTAGGTCACCCATTGAATGTCCTGGAAGGTTGAAGTGTTCTCCTACAGGTGTCTCCATCTTGTGATTCTTGAAGTCAGATTTGATTCCATTTATCCTTTGGCATATGGTTTGGCCTATTTGCCCTATGTAGAGCACCGAAGGGCATTGTTGGCATTTAATGGCATATACAGTGTTAGATGAGCATGTAAATAAGCCTGTGATGGTGCAGTTGATATTGTTAGGTCCAGTGATTGTGTTGTCTGGATGTATGTGGTAGCAAAGTTGGCATCTGGGTTTACTGCAAGCTCTGGTAGCAGTGTCCATGTTCAAATTAGATGTTGTATTATTGTGGGTGAGGAGTTGTTTGGTGGGCTGTCTGTGTGCAATAAAAGATTTGCTCCCCCAGTACTTGTGAAAGAGAACTGTCATTATCCAGTAGAGGTTGTAAGTTGCTAATGATGTGTTCGTTTTGAGTTGAGAGCTGTATGTGAACACTAGTGGTGGTCTGTTATTGTCTCTTTTCGGCCTGGATTTTCTCTGGGAACCTTTCTGACTTTGTTAATCTGTTTTTTGACTGCATCAGGTGGATACTTTTGTTCCAAAAAGTTTTGTTGTAGATCCCTCAGGTGAGAATCTTTTGTCTGTAGGATTGGAGCAGATGCAGCTGTAGCACAGAGCCTGTCTGTATGCAGGATTGTTTGGTACGTTTAGGATGGTAGCTGGAGGCATGTAGGTATGTTTGTTGGTCAGTAGATTTCTGGTATAAAGTGATATCTATGCATTCCTTGTGTATTTTTATGGTACTATCCAGAAAATGTATTTCTTACATAGATTGGTTCATTGTCAGGTTGATGGTGGGGTGAAAGTAATTGAATACCTGGTGGAATATGTCCAGGCCTTCTTTAACATATGTCCAGACAATAAAAATGTCATCAATGTATCACAGGTATAAGAGAGGTATGAGTGGGTGGGAGTTTAGGAAGCACTACTCCAAGTCATCCATAAAGATGTTAGCATACTGTGTGGCCATGTGGGTGCCCATGGCTATACCATTGATCTGAAGGAAGAAGTTGTCACCAGATCTGAAGTGGTTATGGGTGAAAACAAAATGGCACAGTTTGGTCAGCTGTGGTGCTGTCAGAAATCATGTTTCCTGTGGTTTGTAATTCATCTTTGTGTGGGATGTTGGTGTACAGAGATTCCATATCCATGGTGGCTAAAGTAGGATTCTCTGGAAGGTTGTTCAAAAATTATATTTCCCTCAGAAAGTCTGTGGTGTCGTGAACATAACTAGTAGCATAGGGTCCTAGAACAGAATCCATATATCCAGATACTCCCATGGTGATAGTGCCTGTGTCTGAGACAATGGGGTGTCCTGGGTTACCGAGTTTGTGTATTTTGGGTAGAAGAAAGAAGTTACCTGGTTGAAGTTCCTGTGGTGTGTCTGAAAGGATTTGTTCCTGAATGTGCAGGGGTAATTCCTTTATAATCTTTAGTTCTATTTTGTATTCCTGTGTATTCCTAATACATGATGTCCTCTGTGTGTATTAAAGGATTAAGGTTTAGCAGTTGTTATTTGGATCTTTCAGGAATGTCAAAAAGAAAAAAAAATCCTATTTCTTCCCTTTGTGGATGTTGTGAAGACCTGCATCCTGATCCAGCAAGGGTAGTTTCTATCAGCAAATTGTCTTCTGCTCTCAGCTTGTTCCCTGGACTGGATCCTGTGCATGCTTCTGGGATAAAGGTGGACTGGAATGTTGAAACAGGCTGCATAGGGATTAAGTCCCATTGCACAGACTAACTCCTAAATTGGGCAACTAGGGCTACTTGTCCTGTAACTGGTGCTGGGTTAGGTCTATGCCGGGGGTGGCCAAACTTGCTTAACTTAAGAGTCACATAGAATAAACATCAGATGTTTGAGAGCCACAAGATGTGAACACGTACATTTTAAAAAATATGCAAATTTGCATATTAAATTAAAGAGACAAATGCCTTCTCCAAGCCAAGCCAGTCTTACAATGTGGTGGGGCTTGGCGAACACACTTAACTTTAGATGGGGAGGGAGGGGAGAACGATAGAAAGAAAGGTGGAAAGAAAGAAAGTGGAAAAAAAGCAAATAGATGGGGGAGGGGGAAGAGGTGGAAAGACAACGACTTTAAATGTGTCCTCCGAGCCCCCCATGCCGGCTGGCTTGGCCTGGAGACGGGATTTAAAGATACAAATGCCTTCTCTAAGCCTGCTGGTGTGTGTGTGTGTGGGGGGGCTTTGAGAACACGTTTAAAGTTAAAGTTGCTTTCTTTCTCTGCTTCCCCTCACCTCAAGCCTACCCAGGGAAAGGAACACTGGCTGGGGAAGGGAAGACCAGTTGGGGAGGTATGCCTCCCCTTTGCTTTCCCAGCCGCCCTGCCAGGAGCTGCACAGTATGTGTGAAAGAGCCGCATGTGGCTCCTGAGCCACAGTTCAGCCACACCTCAGTACACACGAGAGCCTTGCACATGAGTTTGGTTAGGCAGTTTTGATATTCATTTTTTTAATCCTTCCTGCTTTGAGCAAGGATATAAATTCATGTGCATGCCTTGGTATGTTACTGGTCAAGGCTGGTTTTGAAGTTCAACATTATTTCAATCTGAACCCTTCCCCCCCAAAAAAATAACAACAACAGAATATCAGCTTGCAAGGCCCTCTGATACAAACCGAAGAGAAATGTTGTTTGGAAGTCTTGCCAAGACTGACCATCCTATGAAGAAGTTCTTCTGGGGTAAGTTGTGTCATATATTTAAATGATATGTTTAAAATCTTAAATGTGAAATTTGTGGCAGTTATCACTAATGCAAGAGCTTGTTTAAAAACTTGGATAAATAATTTTCCAAGTATCTATGTTGTCATTTTATATCTCAATCTATCTGTTGAGTGGTGTTGAAAATCGTGACCTAGCATATCTCACATTCATTTAGTTTTATACATTACATTATATTAAAATGTCCCTGAGATTCCATTTTGTACAAAAAGGCACATGTTGCTTGTGAGCTCATAAAGGTGGGGTCATAGAATAGTTTCCATAGATTTGGGTTTCTTTCAGTAGTAGTTCAGAAAATTATTTTACATCATTATACAGGTCTGCTTAGGCTTTTTAGAGTAGGGGTATTGAGAAATATGTCCAGCAAATTAATGTGGAAAAGAATGCCAGGTGATAGGTGACTAGTTTATTATCATAGAAAGCACACAAATAACTCTTGAGTATTAGTATGTGGTGATTGTTCCTGTTCCTTCCCAAACTATCCCTCTTGGACTGCTCCTGCAATCCTGCTGCTGTGTGATGGTTCTCTGTGCAGTTTTTTTCAGGCTGCAGAGTAGAGAGGAAGGAAAGAAGACAGCAAGCACGCAGGCAAGGGAAGCTAAGTGAGCCAATGGGGGAGACCTCTTTCTCTCTAAAATTCTGTTCCTGGCAAATGGAGGCTTAGAAGGGGGAATTGGATTGGCATCAGGAAGAGTATGAGACAGTGGGGAGAGGTCTTGCTCAGCTGACCTCATGGACAAAATGCTTGTATATTATTTTTAACACATACAACTTTTCAGTAGTTTATCCAACTTTAATTTTTAACATTTGTAGGTAATGCAGACACTCTTAAACATAACCCCAAGCAAAATGGCATTGATACCTACACCAGGCTGAGGGAATTCTGGCAGCGCTATTACTCTGCTCACTATATGACTTTAGTTGTGCAGTCCAAAGGTAATTTCTCTTCAATTTCTATTGTAGATGCATATTATGATACAGTGAATTGATGTTTGGGTGGTGCTTAACACTGGTGCGAATTGCAGAAGTTCTCTTTCATTGGCTTGTACAGTACAAAATGGCAGAGTTATTTTAATCAATAAATATTTGGGTTATCTAGCTAAAAAGTTCTCCATTCTTTCATTTGTGTAATTATATTTTTGGTTTTTTTGTAGTTAATCTCAATGAGGCAGGTGTTTTCTTTAGAGAATAAGGTTTTCCCTGAAGGGACGTTTGAAATCCAGTTACCTTTCAAGTAGAGCCTTCTGTCTGGTTTCAGTCATTTGTATAAAGTTTCATAACTATGTTACTTAACATCCTTACTCAGTCCTAATTGAAATGTTGGTACATTGGATTGGACTGCTCTACACTCCAGGTTAAACCAGCCTGCAGAAGGATGGGTTTTGAATTTTAGAGGTCTGTTGCTAGAGAGGAAGGATCTGAACTGGCAAACAATTTCCTCAAAGAGTTCCAGGATACCCAAGCCATCCCTCAGTGTTTCTTGGCACAAACACTGAAAAAAAATCTTCCAGAATGTGTACTATGTTAGAATGCAGGTGAACAGACCATGTGATTCTTCTTGCTCCCTGTTGAACCTTTCATGAAGGTCCTTCAATCTGTTAAGAAATATTGCATCTGAGTAGCCAGGTGACACCCTTAAGGGACAGTGATCACTTTCAGCCCTATTGCCTTCCTCAAAATCATGGATGTATTGTAATAGCAATGATGAGACCAGGATGTAATCTATTGTGCTGGCACCCTGGGTGGACAATTATGTATAAGTGCCATGAGAGGAGTCATACATGGTTGCATGGAGCCAATGTAGATGATGGAGGACAGTATTTTTAGAAATCTCAAACCTGACCTGTTCAGGAGCTGGTCCTGAGATGACATAGCCAGAAAACATTCTTGCTTAGTGACCTGGTGGTTTATACACTTCAAGACACCAGAAGAACTGGCACCAGTCCTTGTATTGAGGTCACTGCATAGGGTAATATGGGAATTGGGGAACTGGGTGTCTAGAGCATCCAAGGTGGTGGACAGATTATCCCAGATAGCATCTGTGCTTGAATACATAGAACTTCTAGGTGAAATATGTGTTCACACAGAGAAGAGATCCAATGTGTTTGCCTCTAATCTCTAGCACCTGGATTTGATTCTGGGTGCCGCTGTTCACACTTGGATGTCAGCCTTGAGGTCAACTGAGACAAAGATTACTAGACACCCACTAGCACGACCTTTAGTGTGGGTTTTAACAGCAGGGACAGCAAATTCTTGGGAGACCTGTAGAAGTGGGGGGCTGTTTTCCTGGGACCAAGTTTCCTGCAGATATAAGATGTCAAATTTTTGCAGAAATAGAAGGAATTTTGGATCATGGAGTTTATTCCCCCATCCCATAAGGTTCAAGGAGAGGTGTAGTAGTCAGCCTAGCCTCTTGATTCTATTCGGTTCTCCACTGGGGTCCACTTGAATGGATCTATTTTGATTGAGGGCACTGGGGCTAAAGTAGAAGTCTTGCTGGTTGGGCCCACTGAATGGGGCCCTGTTGTACCCAGCTTTTGGCCCTCTAAAAAACTATTAAAGCTCCCTTCTTCAAGGATTGAGAGTTTGCCAAACATCTGGGTGAAAACATATTTATTGTGTGGAATTGATCCACCTTCTGCAGAAATAGCTTCTGAGGGATTAAGAATTCCTGGGGAAGTGTGGACAATAGGTGAGTTACTTGGGGCCATCTCTGCACTAACTACAATTAGGGGACAAATGGGAGGAAATGGGGTCAAGGGTGCTATCCTTCATAACTAAGAGCCTGGTCCTCAGCTGCTCCAGCCTGTCAGTAATGTATTTTTACTCATTAGCTGGAAGAGCTTTGAAACAGTTGATTAGGTCTGCCTCAGTAGAATCACTAAGAGAGATTTTGAATGCTAGTTGAGATGTAACCTGTCTTGGTCTCCATATTAGCAGGAGGGTCATCCCAGCTAATCAGATCACTATCTGGACTCTAATTGAGTCATGTTTCCTGCCATTGGTCTCAAGTTTCAGTTCTGGGGCATGATGTCCCTGGGCTAGAGAGGGGGGAGTGTGATACATTATTAAAGATTCTGGATGGAAAGATTCCCTTAGAATTCAGGAATTTTTTTTGTTGCATAATCAGAGATGAAGTGTTTGAACGACCAAATGTTAACAATAATTTGATTGCCCTATAGGACCAGTTAAGAGTCTCAGCTAGCTTCAGATTGATGGGGAGATTTTGGATATTCAACAGGGCTTTCAGATGCTGCACTACACCAAATTTAGAATTCAAGAGGGTTGTTTTATCATCCAATAGGATATCCAGACAGATCTGATGAGGCTGAAGGACTAATTGGTACAAGCTGTTGACTCTACTGGTGGTTGAAGGCTTAGGGGCCTTTTGGCACCACTGCTTGGTGGGAACATCAACAGAGGAGTCATGCCTGTGGTGGTACCACGCTAAGAGTGTAGGTGGTAGGGTACTAATGTTGTTAGTTTCCAGTTGTTACACTAATGTGGTAATCCAGTTTTGAAAGTGTTAAGTTCAATGTTGAAAATAATTCCCAGTGTTCTACTTGTCAGGCAAGAGAGCTCTGCTGTTATATTGACCACTTCCTTTCCCACTCTTCCTGCAGTGAAGCAGGCTGACTCACTCCGTGATTCAGATGCTTTGATGTTAACTGAAGGTGCCTCAGTTTGGGGAGTCAGGACAGAAAACCGGTTAGAGGTGGGCAGAATTAAACTCAGGGAAATTAGTACATGCAAAGAAGTCCTCAATTCTGCTCCGTTAGGAGGCTATGTGATAGTCACCTATATGATGTCAGTGTATGCATTGACTGCCAAGAAGATTCATGCAGAACTTTTGCCCTGGAGTTCAGCGTGCTGTATTCTACATTATGACCTGGTCCTGACAATTTTAACATTGTTTTTAACCTTGTGTTTTTACTGTAATATTTATTACTGCTTGGACAGCTATTGTTAATAGCCTTTGGTTGGCCTCAAGCAATAAAATTCTACCTACCGTTGGTCATTTGATTATGAAAAGACATAAAACCTCTGAACTAATTATGGTGTTTTCTGAGCTTAGAGTTTTACCATAAGGGAGTTGCTGGAATATCACTTAAGATGCAGACTTGCTTTGTTAATTTCACTAATTTTACTTCGAGAAGCTGGAAAACTGGAAGGACTGCTTTTGTAGCAAATGCTATTGTTATTTTTGTTTACTTATTGGAATGAATCCTGCTCTCTGGCCAGTGTACCAAATTCCATTCCAAAACTCCCTTAAAATTTCAGTTTAGAAATTCGGTTTCAAATTTCAGTGTAAAAATTCAAGCTGTAACATTTATTTAATTAATTTATTTATTATTAGATTTTTATCCTGCTCTCCTGGCCAAGGCTGGCTCAGGGCGGCTTACAAACAATAAAATTTGCATAGAACAATCATAATAAAATCACATACATTAATAAATACAGTGTTAAAATTCATACAAGATAAAGTGCTAAAATGAACCTATGAGAAAGGATGTGGGTACAGGGAGAGAATTGACTGAAAAAACATAGTTTTAAAGTATTGAACTCAAAACAAAATACAGTCTTCTGAAAGAAAATCCAAGCAGGCAAGCAAAAGAGTCCTTCTGAGGAAAGAAGTTGAAGGGGCAAGTGGGAGCAGCTCCTGGAGCAGGTGCGTGAAGGTGTCTTTGCTTACCTGCCTCTCCTTTCTGTCACAGGGCTGTTGGTCTTGTATGGCAACTGTGGTTTCTTGTGAAACATAAAACGTGCCAGGTATAGCCACACCCCTGGATGTGATCCAGTCTTGGGTGTAAGTGTAATGGGGGGGTGCTGCCTGAATTGAGGCTGCAGACTTGATAATGTTTTCACTTTAGCCAGTTGAACAACTGATTCTCCTCCCACAAAATAACTAGACTGCAGACAGCATTTTCACCTTACCCTTGTTCTAAGAATTTGCTACATCAAGTTGTTGATCTTCCTCCCCCTTGCCAGAAACTTTGGATACTCTGGAAAGATGGGTGACAGAAATCTTCTCCGAAATCCCTAATAAGTAAGATATTTTTCCTATAATTTTTGTAATCAGATGTATGTACCATTTTGTATGCAGATCACACAACAAAATTAGCTTCTCAAACCTGTTATCAGTGTTCCTTCTAAGCTGAGTTGGTGTGAGCTACCTCAGTTTTTTAGCCCCTGGCTCACACATTTTTGTCTTAGCTCAGGAAAAATGACTCCAGAAAAAACTACTTTATAAAGAAGCCAAATCGCTCATTTACAACTTTAATGCCAGTAGCTCATGAAGTAGAATTTTTGCTCACATGACTCCACAGCTTAGAGGGAGCATTGGTTCTCGTTCTCCTTGGTTCATCCCTAGTTTTCTCTACTTCCTCGCTGGCATGTCCCCCACATTGCTGTTTTTCTGTTTGTCAGTTTTTCCCCAGATTCTCTTAACAGTGGCGGGGGTGGGGGTGGAATCAGGAAGAAAAAGTTGCATTGTTGGGTTTCCCCATCTGATACAGAAGGGCACAGAGGTTTGGGGGAAGAGGGAAGAAAGCTATTGTAAAAGGTTGGAGGAAACATGCTATTCACTGACATTTGTAAACAGTTCCTGCCTGTTATTACTGGTAGTTTTTCATTGTTAAAATGAGGGCGTGCTTCAGTTTGGAGGCAGCTGGCAATTGTGGATATAGTGTAGCAGAACTTTATTGTAGTTATAGCAAGACTTTATCATAGCTGCAGTATGTGTTGCTGTGTGATAGTCTTGGATATGACTGCCTGTATGTTGCCTGGGCACTGATCCCCTCCATAAATTTGGATGTCCAACATCTTTGTGGCACGGGGTCAGACTTCACTGTCAAATAATACAATTTATTCCTTGGAAGTACTCTATTACAATAAAAGACATGTTTTGCATATATTTTTTCATATTAACAAGTTAAGGCTCCTAATGAACATGTTGACTTCAAAAGAGGTACTGAGGTATTCAGTGTTTTCTCTGAAGCTATAGCCATTCCATCATACTTGGTTATACTTTCAGGTTTTAGTACTTGTCAGATGTTCCTAATTATGTGGATGTACAGTTTTACTAAGTGGTGTAACAACACAAACTAGTATGTGTTCACATTATTAAAATTATCTGCATAGATGGTAGGAATTCCAGTGTACTGTCAGAGATCCAAGGACAGTAGCTGCATTGAGATATCACAAAGGAATAGGCTTATTTCTGATGAGCACAATCCTGGCTTGTTATTATGCTTATGTGCCCCCTTCCTCCTCCCCTCTCCATAAGTTGAGTCTGATTGAAGTTTTCCTGGTTGCAGAAAACATTCACCATGCAGGCACCTGGGCAGACTTCCCAACAAACTGGGATTGAAGGAATGCACTCCTTCAGCCTAGGTGCCTGCATTCAGATATGGCAAATTAGAGTTTGGCCTGAAGGCTTCAAAAACCAGGAAACCTTTGTTCTGCGCATACAAGTGGAATAAGGGAGAGTGTGAGCATGGCAACAAGCCATACCTGTCACAATCAGACGTCTCTCTCAATGTAGCCAATTTCTTACTTCAGTTCATTTTTTGTATTATTTGCATCATGGTTTGTGATCCATTTTGTTTTGCCAAGTATGGTGCCTGAAAATATTTTAATTTCTAATAGCGTGCAGAAATCCTGCGTTTCTGTCCTGGGGGTTCTTTTAAAAGATAAGGTTAGTGAAATTGATGAAGCCCTTTATTATCATTTAGAAGAGGTATGTTTTTAGATTTTTAGGTTTTAGGACATGTGGGCAGAAAGCAGTCTTTTGTTCAAAGTTTGGGTGATTTTGAATGAGCAAGTAGAGCAGATAAATCCACAGGTCCTTGCTCTCAGCAATGAGCTGTAGCCATGCTGCTATACAGAAAGATCTTCTTTGATGGCAACATAGATTACCTGTCAGGTTTCAGAAAGGGTGCCTCTATTCCCAAAATTTGATTGGTAGGTGCTGGAGATGGGGGATAGCATCCAGAAGTATGATCCATTTATCTGTCGTGTGAATCACTTTTGTTGGATTGCAGTGATGCTATGTGACTTTTTTCTTTTCTGTCTAAAGTGATTTATCCAGACCATTGTTTAGCCACCTGACAGAACCTTTTGACACACCTGATTTTCACAAACTTTATAGAGGTGAGTGTGTAAGATAGGCAGTTCCTGCAGTGCCGAAACAAATAGTACATTTTGAACTTGACCTTTTCTACACACTTTATTTTGAGCTGTTATGATCAGTATCAAGGAATAATCATGCCTTTAAATTAACACCTAATGTGTTTCTATTCCCTCAGTTGTTCCAATCAGAAAGACACACTCTTTGAACATCACTTGGGCCCTTCCTCCACAAGAACAGTATTACAGGTGAACTTTTAAACTCACCTTATGGTGGAACCCTAATGAGAGCACTATGAAATTGAATTAAGTTCAGATTAAATGTTGCAATAGAATAAACTGGCTGGTAATCACAGTGATCACTTTCATTTGTGCAGTTGTATTTTTTGTGTATAAATGACCTATATTTTTAGTTGATCTCTCTTTCTAGTTGACTGTTCTAACAATACTACTTATTTTAGATGAGGTCTTGTTTGTAATTTGTTGCTCGCTGAATCCCAGAACTCTGGATATTCCCGTTTTACTTTTTTATTACTGTAATAGCTGTGATTTTCAAGCAACTGTCTAATCACCTCTTTTCTTTTCTAGAGTAAAGCCACTTCATTATATTTCCTGGCTGGTTGGACATGAAGGCAAAGGCAGTGTTCTTTCATTTCTTAGAAAAAAGTATGTGCTGTAACAGTGCAAATTAATGTCAAAGGATGAAAGAATTGATAATAATAATTGCTCAGTTTAAGAGCTGTATTTGGTTCCATGTGGCTTGTGCAATGCCAAAAAAAATTAGTTTTGTCTGAGCCTGCAGTCTTATGCATGCTTATTTGGAAGTAAATACCATTGAACTAGAGGTGTCCTTTCGACTAAACCTGAGCCGAAAAAATATCAAAAAAATACATTATTGGTATTTTTTGGATATTCTTTCAGCCAGATATAGATTGAGGCTGAATTTGGCTATCTGAAATGGCCAAGCCTGAAAATCCCAAAAATATTTGGGATTTTTTGGGACCTTCAGATAGTTGAAGTTAAAGGGCATTTAAAGGGATTGCAGTCCCTTTAAATGCCTTGTGGATGAAGAGCCGGTTAGGTGTAGTGGTTAGGAGTGCAGACTCTAATCTGGGAGAACCAGGTTTGATTCCCCACTCCTCCACATACAGCTGTTGGTGTGACCTTGGGTCAATCACAGTTCTCTTAGAGCTTTCAGGACAGAGCAGCTCTCGAAAGAGCTCTCTCAGCCCCACCTACCTCACAGGGTGTCTGTTGTGGGGAGGGGAAGGGAAAGGAGATTATAAGCTGCTCTGAGACTCCTTCAGGGAGTGAAGGGCAGGATGTAAATTGAGTCTCTTCTTCTTCTTCTGAATGCACTGCCTGGAGAAGGTGTTTAAAGGGACAGTGAGCCCTTTAAACTCCTTCAGAGTTCACTCGTGGAGTTGTGGCTTGGAGAAGGCATTTAAAGGGACCACAATCTGACCCCTGGTCCAATTGTTTTGAAACTTGGGGGTTTTTTTGAGAGCCACCAGCAGCTATGCTGCAAATTTGGTGCCTCTACCTCAAAAACAGCCCTCCCCCAAGCCCCAGATACTCCCGGATCGATTCTTCATTGTATCTATGTGGACCGTTGACTATAATGTATTCCCGAATATCTACCAAATCTGAATACTTTACCGGTATTGGGATTTGGGAATATTGGGAAATACCAATATTTCTGGGATTCAGTATACCTGAACTCGAAAAATATTGTGTTTTGGGATTTTTTGGACACTCTTACGTTGAACTCAATTGTATTTACTTCTGAGCAAACGTGTATAAGGTTCGGCAGCATGCTAAAGAAACTCAGTTATGGAATATTGTGAATTTGGAGAACAATATAGTTTTAAATTATATATTAACAAGTGTGGGCCCACAAGACTTGTGGAGTGGATCCCATCTCCCTCCTGCTATCCCCCACATTTGCTGTTTTGTGTTGGTGTGGCCCCAGTTTACAGACGGGGCCACACTTCACTATTAGATATATAGATACCCATTTGTTAAATATGCAAAAGTGACTGGGTGGAAGTAATTTTTTTAATGGAATGGCAATACTTAATGCTACTTTACCAACCCAAATACTGGGCAGGAAACAGAAACCAAATAATTGAAAGGTGCTGCTACTTAATTTATCCTTTGATTTAACATTTAAAGAAAATGTTAAAAGTAATGTGGATAAATCCCATTGCCATGCATTCTGGGTAGGCATTTTTAAAAAATATTGTGTTCCATCCTGTGAAGAGAAGGGGTCGACCAAGGGCAGACCTTCAAATATCCAGTTCAATGGAAGGAGATGCTAAGTTAGATGCTGCCTAAACTTTCTATGCATGTGGGGGGTGGGGGTGACACCATTTCCCTCTTTCCGCAGTTGATCTCTGACTCCCCCCTGTCATGGACTTTCACAACTTCCCCAGCTATTCTAGGATGTCTTCTATCCTTGCATTAGCAGCATTTGGTGGTGGGCATTTTGTGCTGCGGCAGGGGTGCACGCGTATGTTTGTGTCACACTTACGTGGTGAGAAATCCTTCAGTCCATGGAAATTTTGGGCAGGATCCAAGCTGCTACTTTGCACAAATTGTATTAATTGGGGCTAGATTAATTGGTGCTTGCCACATATTTGGGTTTCAATTTCTAGGGTATTGTGCTTCCAAAGACCATGTGTATCTTTATTTGTTTATGTGCCTCTTTTGTCTTATAAGAGACAATCAAGGCAGATAAATAGATAAGCAGAAAATCCAATAAGTGTTTAAAAGTAAGAATTTAAAACAGCATAAAACACAAGAAGATTTAGGTAAAACAAGAACATCTGTATATCCAGTCCATTCACACAAAGGCCATCTAGAATAATGCCTTGAATCAGCTCTGAAAAGCCTGCAATAAAGGTGCAGACTCACCTCCAGAGGGAAGGCGTTTCACAATCTAGGGGCAGCAGTTGGAATAGCTTTCCCTTTGATCTCTACCAGCCAGTTCTTAGCAATAAGAGTTCCCTCAGCAGGCCTCATCCAGCAGAACTTTGGCAGGTTGAATGGGCAGTGATGGCCTTTCAGATACCCAAGACCTACTCTACTTAGGTTATAAAGGTAAAAACCAAGCCAGTGTAGTTGGTATAGGAATTTATATAAGTCTTATGGTAAACCTTGGTCAACATTTTCTGTGCTGTGTTTTCTACCAGTGTAACTTTCTGGATTGTTTTTGATTGCAACGCCACGTAGAGTACATTATAGTACTCCAACCTGGGTATTACGAAGGCATGTGTGGCTATGGCCAGATTCACTTTCTTTGGGAATAGTTGTAACTGGTCATTTTATCTTACAAAGTATATTGGGAATTTGTGTAAATACTTCCAATGCCAGCTGGTTATCATTTCTATCAGATTCTGGGCACTTGCGTTATATGGAGGAAATGGTGAGACAGGATTTGAGCAGAATTCCACATATTCAGTCTTCAGTATCTGTGTGACTCTGACCGACGAAGGTTACAAGCATTTCTATGAGGTAAATGCAGCTGCAGCTTTGATTGCTTATGACTGTTGCTTATTCCATTTGCAAAAAACTTGCATGCTTTTTCCCCTATTTTCAGGTTGCTCATGTTGTGTTCCAGTATTTGAAAATGTTGCAGAAAACAGGACCAGATCAAAGGTACCTAAGACTTTGCAATTTGATTCTAGCTGAGTCTCAGAAGTTATTGGTCTCTTTTTGTTATTATATTTGACCAGAAACAACAAATCACAGTGAAGAGTAAATTACCCTAAGAAAAAAACAATGAAAGTTAGTTATTAAGAGCTCAGAGACTGTAGAATAAATTTCATGGGGTACCAGAATTTTCAGTTACACCTTATATCTGCTGTTTACCTGTATGGAGCATTATTTCTGCTGAGAAATTAAATTTTTGGAATTTGCTTTGTTAATTTCATGGCAAGTATAGCTGAATAATGAGAGGATGCTTTGTCGCCTACAGAATATGGGAAGAGATCCAGAAGATTGAAGCTAATGAATTTCATTATCAAGAACAGGTATGTTGTTTCATAATCCTCTGTAAGTAATGGCATAACATTTTAAAACTGTTCTGATGTTTTTACATTATAGCTTACCCTTAGCTATGCTCTAGCCTCATGAAATTTGGAAGATACATATGAGATGAAGAAATAGAGAATTATTATACTTTTCTTTACATATTTGTTCAATATGTGGCTTGGTCTCTAGCCTCAAATATTTTCCTCTTTTGTGTTTTGTTTTTCATTTTTCTGCCTTGCTGAATTAAAGGTGGATTTTCCCTTTGCATATACAGTTCTATAATAAAAACTCTGATTTGGTTTTTTTTCTATGTCACTAAAATCTATGGCTAGTGAATCTCACTTATTTCTGTTTTGCTCTATGTATTCTGTTAAGTATTGAAGACATTTGAGAAAGAGCGTACACATTCCAGTAGCAGAAATGAGTGGCTGTTCTGCCTCTTACAGAGACTAGGAATGTATGATCAATGGGATAGTGATGTGGGATGGCACTGTTTCCATTTGAAGGTATATCTTACATTTCCACAGTGGACAAGTCAGTTTCAGAGCCCTAGTTAGGAAGAATTCAAGTGAACAGCTGTTCAGTCAGACTGTTTTCCTGAATATTGAGCCTGAGTGTAAGGGTGGATTTGAACAGTCCCTCCCCATCCTCTGCATTGTGTTTGCAGTCCATACGTTAGAAGTGATTAGTTTATCTGCCAGGGTCAGCACCAGATGGGCTTGACTTCAGCATTCGTTTAAACTATCTACTGGAATATAAAATCCCTTAAAGGAAACTGGTTCCAACTACAAAGGTCAGTGTACACTGGAGGAGAAAAATTAACATATAAATCCACCCATAGGCTCAACCGTAAGGAAGGTAAAGAATCCCCCCCCATTGTTAGATAGTGAAACAGAATTGTTTGTTTTCAGACTGATCCAGTTGAGTATGTGGAAAGCCTTTGTGAAAATATGCAGCTGTTTCCAAAAGAAGACATTCTGACAGGAGATCAGCTTCTATTTGAATACAAACCAGAGGTAAGTGAACTTGTTAGGACAGATGAGCCTGGTCACTGAAGATAAGGGTTGGGGATATCTTTACTTGGATCAGATTGATATCAGTTTCAGATCCAGGAAAACATTTCATTGGAGGGGTTGTGAAGGGGGTTATAGTCTTTCATGCTCTGTGTTTTCTAAGTCAAGTAGTGGAATGAATTATGTCCTTAGAACTATCCAGACCATATATTCGAATAGCAAAGCAAAAATAAGGGTTAATGTGAACAGCTCGGCTTTCTTTAGTCTTACAAGAGAGACCAGGCAGGGCTGCCCCTTATCCCCACTAATTTTTGCCCTTTCAACAGAACCCCTTGCAGAAAGGTTGCGTCAAAATGAATGGTTTACAGGAATACATATCAATGGCCAGGAGCACAAAACAAATCTATATGCTGATGATCTCTAATCCCTTGCATTCTCTTCAAATGATAATTCAAACACTAACAAATTTTGGTGACATCTCTGGCTTGAAAATTAATCATACTAAATCCGAAATATATCCAATTTATCTGAGTCAACCAACCACAATGAAAATACAAAAACAATACCCCTTCAGTTGACCCCAGGAAATGTGGAGACCTCGGTGTTTTTATACCAATCAAAATAAAAGATCTGGCCAAATTTTACTACCATGCCTTACATATGAAAACCAAAATAGTTCTTAATAATTGGAAATCTCTGAAACTATCCTTACCAGACAGACTGCACATAATTAAGAGTTTTGTACTACCAAAATTTTTATTTTTGTTCCGAACACTACCCATTTTTATCACAAAAAAAGACTTACACTCATTTCAAATGACCCTGATAAACTTTTTTTGGGAAGGTAAACAATCAAGAATTAATAATAACCTACTACACAGACCTGCAAAAAAACGAGGACTTGATTTCCCGCTTTTAAAAGCTTACCACCAAGTGGCGATTCTTTCCCAAATTGTTCAAATGCAATATAAGGATTATCAGAAGCAGTGGATGCAAATAGAATCGTTACACAGCTCCATCTGATCTCCAAGAAATTTTTTGGATTAAACCCAATCTAAGACCAAAGTCTATCAAAAACAATCCGATATTATCTACGGCTTTTAAAACATGGGATAGAAACAAAAAACTCCTCCCTACCGGGATATCACTAATATCTGCTTATACATTCAAAACTGGTTCCAGCCAGGTATGACACCTGATGCCTTTGAAGACTGGAAAAAGGCAAACTTCAGACATCCTTGTGATTTAGTATACAAAGGGAAAATTCAAGATAAGCAATACTTTGACCAAAAAATAGGCAAAATAGTCCCATGGCATCAGTACTTACAACTAAAAAACCTCATAGAACATCTAACGGAAGCAGGAGCACTACAAAGTGACTTAACTAATCTTGAAAAAATCATCAAGACCTACCCAGACTCTCCAAAAGGCCTCCTTTCCCAACTTTATGAAGCAATCATCTCTGAGGGAAATCAAACGAAACTCAAACATCAGATTCGGTGGGAAGAAGACCTAGATGTGCAATGGCGGGAAACAAATTGGGCCATAATCTGGGGATCACCTGCTAGTATTTCTAGCATTTATAACATCAGACTTCAGTACTTCAAACTTACTTCCAGATGGTACATGACTCCTCAGGAGCTACATAAAATAAACACAAATAATAAGCCTTTATGCTGGAAAGGATGTGGACATATCAGTACTTATTTGCATTGTTGGTGGAGCTGTCTTAAGATTCTCCACTTCTGGGAAGATGTAAGAAACCAAATTAATGAAATCACAACACAAATTCTTACCTTTAAACCTGAAGTTCTACTCTTAAATCATTGGGATGAATTAATTACTAGCAGAAAGAAAGACCTAATATCTTTTCTTCTTGCAACTGCATGGTTGATGATTGCATCTTGCTGGAAATCCCCAGAACCGCCAACACGTCACATGTGGCATAACAAGCTCTGGGAACAGTTCGTGATGGCAAAAATAAAAAATACAATAGACAGAGCTGAGACATCTGTAGCTCACATCTCCAAATTTGACTCTACGTGGTACCCAATTTTTTCTTACTTAACAACACATGGCATACTTCCTTCTAATTCTCATTTCCACAAATGGCTGACATTATGAAATATTGTTATGGTCAACTTACTTCTCAAGGCCTAACACAAACCGGAAATAATATTGTTAATATAACAAACTCCACATCAACATTTATAGGATTATGGCTCTTTTCACTCATAGGAGGATCTTCCTGTTTAAGAACCTAGAACCATAAATTGTTTTTACAACGACAGATTGTTTTTTTAAATAAGGTTCATACAACAGTTATTGTTATAGGATTATGTTATGTTATCATAAGAGTACACTTTTGTTATTGTATCCCAGCAATTATAAGTTACGTTAAAATAAATAAAAATAATCTTTTTAAAAAAGTAGTGGAATGAATCCCTGTTGTTTTATGTGAAAAGGGAGATGGCTGACTTTGAGTCCTTTCTGTTTGCAGTTAATTGCTGAGGCTCTTAATGAGCTGTGTCACCAGCGAGCCAACCTTATTCTATTATCTGCTTCCCATGAAGGTCAGTGTCATCTGAAGGAGAAGTGGTTTGGTACAGAATACAGCATTGAAGGTAATTTTGAATCCTGGGCAATAACTTGAGGTGTAGAGAGTGGCTATTTTCTGGCACAGCAGTGGTATAAAGTATAGAGGGATTGAAGCTCTGATAGTTAGACTCTTACAAGTTGAGGAACCCCTGTGCTGTTGAAAGATGGAGTTTCTAGCATGGTTAGCAAAAGGTTGTGATTTGAATCTCATCAGCTGCAAAGGAATCTGTTAGATCAGATGAATGGGTAGCCTGCTCCTGCTGCAACAGAAGAAGACTGATATGATATGAGTGGAGGAGGGGGAAGGTACTGTTAATAGAGTTACGTACATAAACCTCACCAGGTGTTTGTCAAGGGACACTAAAGCCAGGTCAAGCAAGACAAAACCAAAAAGGCTGAAGTGTGAGTACTCACACCCCAGGTAGTTCTGCCACCAGCCCCTTTTCTACCCAGACACTCAGAGACCAAGAGACAAAAGCCTCCAGCCTTCCTGGGACTAAGATCAGGAAAGTCATATCTGTGCAAGGTAGGATGCTTACAAGGCAAATTTCACAACAGAATTGTAGCAGTAGCCAGCGAGGGCTAAAGTACTGGAATCAAATTGAAGCCTCCTGAATTCAAGAAGATCACCAAAATAGTAGTAGAATGTTTTATTACAAAGTTGTGCAGGAATAGTCGACATAAGAGCAGTGAACAGTGAGGATAAAAATAATAAAGCTGTAAGTCAAAACTAAGCACATTTACAAGCATTGGTTCAAGATCCAGATGTTACCCATAAGACTAAGTCCAATAGGGTTCCAAAGTCCAAAACAAGCTTTCTTGTCAGTATGATCCACACACAACATGTTCCAAAATCAGATGTAAGCAAAACTAGAATGAAAGGTCTTTCCTCTGCGCTCAATGACTATTGGCCGGATTCTAATTAACCAATCACATGTATAGCAAAGGATGTAACTTGACCTTGACCAGATGAACTGACCAATCAGGTGGGTTTGCCAATTAAACTAAATGCCCTGCAGTTGCATTGGGTTCAATCAAACACCTTCTCCTACCCATGAGCTCAGGCTCTAATGAGATGGAATGCACCCCCCTAGATTCTTATGTCTTTGATGCTGCCAGGCTTAATGGGATGATCTTCTACCTTTATTGTCTGAATCTTTGAAGCTACAAGCAGCTTGACCTAAGTTTTCAGAGAAAACTTTTCTAGGCCTCAGCCTGAACCATTATTCAAATTGAACAAGAAACTGCTTAAAGGGACCAGTTTCTTGACAGTTCTGTTCAGCCATCTACTTCCAATATGCCAATATTCTATTTATTACAGATATAGATAAACACTGGAATGATATGTGGGCTAGTGACTTCATGTTAAATCCAGATTTGCACATGCCTGAAGAAAACAGATATATTGGTGAGTAACACATGGTTTCTTATGCATGGAGTATGAATCTGAATATGGTTTGGGTTCCTTTCTCAAAATGTGACTGAAGATTCGTTTTTAAATGAAAGACATACTTGTATTTGATTACAACATTAATGTTTTTATAGCTGTGACACAAGTGAATGGAACAGATCTGTTTAGCTGGAGTCCTAGCTTGTTTAATTCATAAAGAATTAGGAGCATTAGAGCAGAATCTGAAATCTGAACAATGTGCAAAAATGTAAGATTTTAAAGCTGTAACATTCAACACTGATGTAATGTTCCTGTTGAATCATATTGGCTGCAAGACTCTATTTCATATGAAGAGTCACAGGTTTCTCACCATGAGAAGCTTAAAAGTATTCTGGGTTGTTGCTGTGCCTGACACTCTGGGTGCAGTGATGGTCCAAGAGCAAATGTAAACAATTGGGGTGGTGGAGAACTTCATTAGTTGTCTTGCAAGGGTGCAGTTTCTTACTGCAACTAGGGACAGAGGTGACAGGACTGAACTCAAATCAAATTTAACTCAAATTTATATCAAATCAAATAAAGAACAAAAAGAGCTGACACTTTTATTCCCAAGTTCCTGTATGATATTGTTGTTCAGTCGCACAGTTGAGTCTGACTTTTTGTGGCCCCATGGACCACATTACGCCAGGCCCTCCTTTCTTCTGTCGTGCTCCATGTCACGGATCGGGGTGCAGGGCCAGATAAGAGCGAGGAAGTCAAGGCACAGTCCGGGGTCAAGAGCCAGGCAAACCAACCAACTGGGAATGCCAAGTCCAAAGCGCAAGGCAAAAGCGGGGTGGTCAGTGTGCAGTCCAAAGTCAAGAGCCAGGCAGACAAACCAACCAGGGAAGCCAAGTCCAGAATCACAAATCATCAGAGTAGTCAGTAAGCCAGAGGTCCCAAGAGTCAAGAGTCAGGGAGTCAAAGGTTTGAGATGCAGGTCTAAGCGTAGTCGTGCAAGCCGAGGTCAAGGAGCCGAGGACGTTGAGACAGGAACCAGGAATCAGGAACACGAGTGAGGAGGTGCAAAGCTTTGTCAAAGTGACTAGTTGCTGACACAACTTGTCAGCATGAGGGCAAGGGCTAAGCTGCCGGCAATTAGCGCGCCTCAAGCATGTCCCGGCTTCCGCTAATACTCGGGATCGAAAGAGCGTCTGTTGCACATGAGTGCCTCTTGCCGCCGGGCTGCTGTGTCCTGTCAGTGCTGTTCTCTCAAATGGGAAACTGGTGGAGGCGAATCGGGGGGAGTGCTGACCAGGCGGGAATCTGCCTCAGCTGTTGCTGGAGCAGCCTCTGAACTTCCAGCGCTGTCAGGTGTGGGATTTTCCGGCATTGGGAGCTCATCCCCAGCAGCACTCAGCTCCTCTGCTGGAGCTGTGTGCTCGGACTCAGCAGAAGTCGTGACAGTCTGGAGTTTGCTTAATTTCATTTTCGTTGCATCAATAATACTATCTAACCATCTCATCCTTTGCCGTCCTCTTCTTCTTTTCCCTTCAGTCTTTCCCCGCATCAGGGTCTTCTCCAGTGAGTGCTCCCTTCTCATTTGGTGGCCAAAGTATTTGAGCTTCAGCTTCAGTATCTGGCCCTCCAGGGAACAGTCAGGGTTGATTTCTTTTAGGGTTGACTGATTTGATCTCCTTGCAGTCCAAGGGACTCTCAAGAGTCTTCTCCAGTATCATAATTCAAAAGAATCTATTCTTCAGCGCTCAGCCTTCCTTATAGTCCAACTCTCGCAGCGATACATTACTGCTGGGAATACCGTTGCTTTGACCATATGGACTTTTGTTGGCAAGGTGATGTCTCTACTTTTTATTATGCTGTCTAGGTTTGCCATTGCTTTCCTCCCAAGGAGCAGGCGTCTTTTAATTTCATGGCTGTAGTCACCGTCTGCAGGGATCTTGGATCCCAGGAATGTGAAGTCTGTCACTGCTTCCATGACTTCCCCTTCTATTTGCCAAGGAGTGATTGGGTTGGATGCCATAATCTTAGTTTTTTTGATGTTGAGTTTCAAGCCAACTTTTGCACTCTCCTCTTTCATCTTGAGGAAGAGTCTCTTGAGGTCCTCTGAACTTTCTGCCATTAGAGTGGTATCATCTGCATATATGAGGTTGTTGAAGTTTTTCCCAGCGATCTTAATTCTGGCTTGTGAATGATCCAGGCCGGCATTTCATATGATGTACTCCGCATATAAATTAAATAAGCAGGGTGACAATATACATCCTTGTCGTACTCCTTTTCCTATGCTAAACCAATCAGTTGTTCTATATCCTGTTCTAAGTGTTGCTTCTTGGCCCTTATACAGGTTTCTCAAGAGACCTGTGAGGTGGTCTGGTACTCCCATCTCTTTAAGGACTTCCCATAGTTTGTTGTGATCCACACAATCAAAGGCTTTAGCATAGTCGATCTGTGTCAGGCACTTCAAAAAGGACAGCTAAACAACAGACTTCATGAGAAGTTAAAGTTTATTCAGCCGCAGTTCTAAAAGTGCATTAACGGTGCATTGTCAGGAATGAAAGACACAAAGAAACATTTACAGATATACCCCACTAGCTAGCCCCCCCCCAAGCATTCTACCAATGACTACATAGCCCGCGCGCGGGAAAAAGGTGCGAGAGTCTGCTCGAGCCATAAAGGGGCCCAGCTGCCCATCCCGGAGAAACCCGACCCGTATGGCAGGGCCATTTGGTCAGATAGGAGATGGCCCATGCTGATGAACACCCAGTTGCCCTGGCAACCACCCCACTTCCCCCCTTCATGCCTAAAAGGTTACAGATCATCTCATCCTCCTTCCACCCTCACCTCTTATGGCAGGATCACCTGACAATCTGCTTCACTGACTATGCTAAAGGCTCTGATTGTGTGGATCACAACAAATGACGGCAAGTCCTTAAAGCAGATGTTTTTCTGGTATTCCCTTGCTTTCTCCGTAATCCAGCGAATGTTGGCAATTTGATCTCTAGTTCCTCTACCTGTTTGAAACCCAGCTTGTACTTCTGGCAGTACTTCTGGCAGTACTTCTGGTAGGATTTTGAGCATGACCTTGCTAGTGTGTGAAATGAATGCAATTCTGCAATAGTTTGAACATTCCTTGGCACTGTCCTTCTTTGGGATTGGAATGTAAACTGACCTTTTCCAATCCTGTGGCCACTGTTGTGTTTTCCAAATTTACTGGCATATGGAGTGCAGCACTTTAACAGCATCATCTTTTAAGATTTTGAATAGCTCTGCTGGGATACCATCACCTCCACTAGCTTTGTTGTTAGTAATGCTTTCTAAGGCCCATTTGACTTCACACTCCAAGATGTCTGGCTCGAGGTCAGTGATCATACCGTCGTGGTTGTCAAGGACATTGAGGTCCTTCTTGTATAGTTCTTCTGTGTATTCTTGTCATCTCTTCCTAATCTCTTTTGCTTCTGTTCGGTCCCTACCGTTTTTGTCCTTTATCATGGCCAGCTTTGCATGGAACATTCCCTTGATTCCTTCAGTTTTCTTAAAGAGATCTCTAATCCTTCTCATTCTATTGTTCTCCTCTATTACTTTGCATTGTTCATTCAGGAAAGCCTCCTTATCTCCCCTTGCTTCTTCTCTGGAAATCTGCATTCAGTTGGGTAAATCTTTCTTTGTCATCTTTGTCTTTTGCTTTCCTTCTTTCCTCTGCTATTTGTAAAGTCTCATCAGACAGCCACTTTGCTTTCTTGCATTTCTGTTTCTTGGAGATGGTGCTAATTGCTGCCTCTTGTACAATCTGGTTTGAAAAAAATATATACAGATGTGTGCTAGATGCCTACAGAGCAATACAATAACAAGAGAGACTAGATTAAAGCCATAACATCATTTAGTGCCTGGTAATGAAAAACAACCACTTATTCCTTCATAGAAAAAATACAAAGGTCAATAAAATTACACTTAGCAGTCTTCTCCAGACTCTCTCAGTCAGTATCCTTTTAACAGTCTTGTATTCTCCAAATTCAATCTCTCTTTCAACACTTATTCTGGATATTTAAGTGTTTCAGACCTCTGGTCTTTCCTCAGGAACAAATCCTATATAGGAATTTCACATTCAATGTTACTTTCAAGTTGACACATTCATTGATTTACTTTTCTGTTAACTTGGGCAAGGTCTCCTCACTTATTTTCAAGCATGCTGCTGCCAAAGTCAAATGGACCCGACTAATCCAGTAAGTGAGGAGACCTTGCCCAAATAGATTAACAGAAAAGTAAATCAAGGACTATGTCAACTTGAAGGTAACGTTGAATGTGAAATTCCTATATAGGATTTGTTCCTGAGGAAAGACCAGAGGTCTGAAACACTTAAATATCTGGAATAAGTGTTAAAAGAGAGATTGAATTTGGAGCAGACTGCTTTTGAGAATACAAGACTGTTAGAAGGATAGTGACTGAGTCTGGAGCGGACTGTTATGTGTAATTTTATTGACCTTTGTATTTTTTCTATGAAGGAATAAGTGGTTGTTTTTCATTACCAGAGACTAAATGATGTTATGGCTTTAATCTAGTCTCTCTTTTTTTTTAAATTATTGCTTTTTTTACTACAAACTACATAGGAAAGGGACATAAGGGATACTATCAACTAATAAAACAAGAGACAAAGCAAGGATCCTATTTCATGTAAATTACTTATTAGTAATTCCTACTATTATCAAAGTGAAAACAAGTAAAGGAATAATACTGAGTATCTTATTTCACTAAAGCTAAATCAAGCCTGTATAGCTATATTGGGTACATCATAGTATCTTAAACACATATAGACTTTCAGAGAGTCATTACAATCCTTATTTCCTGTGCTTAGCTTTATCAAATTTCAGTTGGACTTTTAAGTATTTTAGGAGCTGCTGCTCCATTTTCAGAGCTGGACTCTTTTGCGGTACTGTCAAAGATATTTTCACTGGCTTCTGAGTCATGATCGCTCTTGACTTCCGTTTGTGCGTTGTCCTCTGCTTTCCCTTTGACTTTAGGTGTTAATTGTTGTAGGTCCAGAAACAGTTTTGCTTTTTGGGCAGAATCAATCTTCTCTTTTTTCCATTATAGTTGAAGATAAGTCCTTCTGGGAATGTCCATCTGAAGGGGATGGAATTTTTATGCAAAAAGGAAATTAGATTTTTATATTGTTGTCTCCTCTTGCATATTTCAAATGGAATGTCCTTTAAGATCCTCGCTTCTTCGCCTTTGATTTTCAAAGATTTCTCATTTGTCGCTTTCAAAATTGCATCTCTGGTTGATCTTTTGGAGAATTTAACAAATACTTCACCAGGCAGTTTATTTTTCTTGATAAAATCTGGGTAGGTTCGATAAACCATATCCATGTTGCTTTGTAGTAAATCTGCTTTTAAGTCTGCCACTGGTGCCAATGCTTCGCTCAATAATTCTTTTAAATTCTCCCCTTGTTGTTCTGGGATATGTTGGAATCACAGGACGTATAGTGATTTCTCCATTTGAAGCTGTAGCAGTTGCTCTTTATCAGAGATTCGTTCTTTTTCCACTGTCTTCAAGCATTGTTTAATAGCATTTGCCTTATCAACTTCTTTCACTGCTTTATTAGTCTCATTTGTCTTCTTAGCTGTGTCCATCATTTGTTTCTGGAGACAATCTAGTTCATTATTGATATCAGTCATCTGGTCCAGCAGAGGGCGCAACACTGTAGCTATCATGTTTGGGAAGTCAGTGACTGATTCCGGATTAAGAGCTGAGGCCACTAAACTGGCAGTTCCTGGAGAAGGTCTTAACTTTTTCTCTATTTTGGCCCCTCTCGACGACATTGTTTACACAAGGTAAAATCCGTTTAAAGAGTCTGAAAGTCTGTCTATTTTATTCCGCTTTAAACTATTTTGCACCCCATTCAGCTATAATAAAACTTTTATAGTTAGAACCGTCTCTTGCCTCCAGACTGTTGCTTAAAAACTGCTTTTCTTTTCAAGAGGGGGGAATTCCCACTCCTCCCCTCCCTCCGTAAGAATTTTGGGCTTGTGATCGCATTTGTTTAGTTCATTGGGGCTTCACTAGGACTCACAGTTTATTCTGGCACTTTATTTATTTTGAGAGTAGGGAGGACTCTGAGTCGCTGAATTGCTTGCCCACCGGCTTATGCTTCTGTAGTCTATATTGGTCTTGCGACGGCAGGACCTATCAGGGTAAAGGGGAGCCTCAATTCCTCAACGGTTGCCTTGGAAGAGGCACCCCTCGCATCCCATGCTGTGAACCCCCTACAGGGGCTCTAGGGGAGCCGAGACCCCTCCCATCTGCCGCTATTTCAGGTAGCTCACATCAGAGCATGATGGAGCGTACCCTCCAGCAAATTGCCAAAACCAGAAACTCTAGTCTCTCTTGTTATTGTATTGTTCTGTGGGCATCCAGTACATATCTGTGTATAATTTTTCATACCAGACTGTCTTGATATTGTATGTTATTCTTGTGGATTGTTTGCCTCTTGTACAATGTCACGAACCTCCGTCCATAGTTCTTCGGGCACTCTGTCAATCAAATCTAGTCCCTTAAACCTATTCTTCACCTCCACTGTATTAATCAGGGATGCGATCTAGGTCAAATCTGAATGGCCTAGTGGTTTTTCCAATTTTCTTCAGTTTAAGCCTGAATTTTGCAATTAGTAGCTCATGATCTGAGCCACAGTCAGCTCCAGGTCTTGTTTTTACTGGCTGGATAGAGCTTCTCCAACTTTGACTGCAAATGATATAATCAATCTGATTTTGGTGTTGCCCATCTGGTGATGTCCATGTGAAGAGTTGCCTCTTAGGTTGTTGGAAGAGGGTGTTTGCTATGACCAATGCATTCTCTTGACAAAACTCTGTTAGCCTTTGCCTGGCTTCATTTTGTACTCCAAGGCCAAACTTGTCTGTTATCCTGGTTACCTTTTGACTTCCTACTTTAGCGTTCCAGTCCCCTATGATGAGGACATCTTTTTTTGGTGTTAGTTCCAGGAGGTGTTGTAGGTCTTTATAGAACTGGTCCACTTCAGCCTCTTCTGCATCAGTGGTTGGGGCATAGACTTGGATTACTGTGATGTTGAATGGTTTGCCTTGGATTTGGACCAAGATCATTCTGTCATTTTTAAAACATGGACGTGACCCATGGACAGTAACAAAAGGCTAAAAGTTCCTGTATAATATTTAGTTAATAACCTAAACACACTAGAAGGCAGATAATGAAATAAGACCTTAAGGCACCCTCATTGGGAAGAGCTTGATAAAATGATGGAAGTTTTCACTATATACTGTTAGAGGGAAATTTTATTCCTACCACTGCTGCTGCCTACGGAAGCATTTTTTCACTTACAGCCTGATTTTAAAACAAAACAAAAAACCATATCTGGCTATTACAAAGCGCTCTTTCCCCCCCGTTTGTCCCATTAGGCCTATGGGTCCACTAGTGAAGCTGAACAGGTGATAGCTGATAGACTCAAGTGTATTCATATTAGGATAATGCTGTTCTTTCTTCCCAGTTCCTCCACCTGCTGAAAGCTAATGTTATTTGCAGCCCTTTTAGTGGAACTGTGATTGCAGAATTCTGTGGTGCTATTGGATGTTTTGTCACCTTTGTATGCTAGGGTCTTGAGGCCTTCCTTTTCCCCATGCTTTCAGGGGGGATGAGTGTCAGTTGATGACAAATGTAAGCAAGCAAAAGGAGGGTGCAGATTGCTGACCAGTATTTCTGGTGGATAAATTTTGCCATCGCTCTGCATAGATAATTCTTGGTGAAAAGTGTCTATAAGGCCCTTATTTCTTTCAATCTCAGATATTGTGCTGATGAGAACGGACTGACTTTTACTCTCAAAATTAAAAAAACAAAAGGCAGCATCATATTGACAAGTAGTGGCAGCTTGTACTAGCATCTTGTAGTAACAGTACTTGGACATTGTGGACTATGTTTTCTGATTCTCTTGTTTGGGCTTCATACTTCATTCCCACTGAGGTTTGGGAGGACAATTTCTTTGCCCTGTTTAACGCCATCAGGGCCAGCAGGACTCTTCCCTTTTCTTTATTACCCTTGATTATTCTTGCCAGTTCCCTGCCAACATGGCCTCTGGCAGGCCACCAAAGATCCTGGGTCAGACTTTTTTCCTGCAGATCTGTTAAAGACTTTTGCAGATTGGTGGGCACTGCTTGTAGCGGCTTTGTTTACCACAATAAATGATATTGGTATTGTTCCAGAATCCTGGTTCCAAGCTATTTTTGTAGTGTCCTGGTCTCACTGATGGACCTCCTGATGGCACCTGGTATTTTTGGCCACTATGTGACAGAGTGTTGGACTGGATGGGCCATTGACCTGATCCAACATTGGCTTCTCTTAGGTTCTTATGTTCTTGTATTGGTTTATAAAAAGGGCTGTAGGTCAGATCCATCTAACTACCATCCTATTAGCTTGCTGTCATCTGTTGGGAAGCTTTATGCCTCTAATTTATACGATAAATTGGTCTCACGGCTTCAGACTGAAGGAATTTGGGGAGGGAACAGGCTAGCTTTCATAGAATCATAGAATCATAGAAAGTTAGAGTTGGAAGGGACCTTGCAGGTTATCTAGTCCAACCCCCTGCACTCTTCAGGAGCATAGCTGAAAGATAGCCCTACAGCATACCCAAAAGATGGTTGTCCGGCCTCCCCTTAAAAACGTCCAGCGAAGGAGCATCCACCACCTCCTAAGGCAGTCTGTTCCACTGCTCAACCACTCTTATATCAGGAAGATTCTCCTGATATTCAGCCGGTAACAACTCCCTTGTAATTTCCACCCATTAGATCTAGTCTTGCAATCTGGAGCAAGAGAGAATAGATCTGCTCCATCTTCTACATGACAGCCTTTCAAATATTTGAAGACTGCAATCATGTCCCCTCTAAGCCTTCTCTTTCCCAGGCTAAACATACCCAACTCTTTCAGCCATTCCTCGTAAGACTTGGATTCCAACCCTCTCACCATCCTGGTTGCCCTCTTCTGTATACTCTCGAGCTTGTCAACATCCTTCCTAAAATGTGGTGCCCAAAACTGGACCCAGTACTCCAGGTGAGGCCTGACCATAGCAGAATAGAGCAGAACTACCACCTCCCGTGATCTGGACGCAGTGCTTCTGTTAATGCATCCTAAGATTGCATTAGTTTTCTTCACAGCCACATCGCACTGCAGGCTCATGTTCAGCTTGTGATCAACTAGAACACCCAGATCCCTTTCACATGTGCTGCTGTCAAGCCAAATCCCTCCCATTCTATATCTCTGCCTTTGATTTTTTTGTACCTAAGTGTAGGACTTTGCACTTATCTCTATTGAAATTCATTTTATTTGCCTCAGCCCACTGTTCCAGCCTATCTAGGTCACTTTGAATCCTGACTCTGTCTTCTTCAGAATTAGCAGTCTTTCAGAGAGGGCTTTCCATGTTGATCATTGTCTTGTTCAGGGGTGTCGCATTTGTTATAAGGGCTGGATCTGACATAAATGAGACTTTGTTGGGCCGGGTCATGTGTTCCATAAAATGTAATGCCAGGTAGTGGAGATATAAACTTTATAAAGGACACAAACACAAAGGGTTTTTTTAACTTAAAAACATGCTTAAAACATTAGCACTCTTGCAATATTTTGTTTATTTAACAGTATGTGATAACTGACACCTCTTGCTCTGAATTATTGCATCAAAATGTCTGTGCTGTTGCAGTCTTGAGTATGCTGTTCAGGTGTGTATCTGTAAGCTACAAACCTATGATGATGCAGCAGCAGCAGAACTGGAAGAAGAAGCAGAAGATAGCCAGTTCCACTGAGAGCTTGATAGAAATCCTCCGGGGGCCTGATCCGGCCTCATGTTTGACACCCCTAGTCTAGTTCTTTTCCATTTGGCTGAGAAGTATTTAGCTCCCTCAAAGGATTTGCTCTATGTAGGCTGTATGGATTTAAAGGCTGTGTTTGATTCTGTGCATAGAGAAAGCCTGTGAACAGTATGTTTCTTCCACTGACCATAGACTTCAATATCTAATACAACAACTGTATAACAATCCGACTGCCCTTTCATTGGATCTCAAGGGACAATTGTCAAAGAACATCCCTTTGTGTGTGTGTGTGTGCGGGGGGGGGGGGTAAATTTTCAACCTCTCTATTAATGACCTCACTGTGGTATTATCAGTGGTGAATTTCCATGCCTCTATTCTAGCTATCTATTGGATTCTGATACTGCTTGAAATAGATGGTGCTATTATTTTACCTAGTTGCCTGGTGGATCTGTGTAGGCGGCTGAAGGCATTACGGAATTACTGTAATTGGGACGGTCTGGTAATTAATTGTGAAAAAAATCTAAAGTTATGGTTTTCTTGAGATCCCTTCAGATTAAGCAGTTCTTTCAAAAGTTGAACACTTGGCCAATTGAGCAGGTATCCCAGTTTTGCTCTCTAGCATTCTTCTCATAAGCTGTGTGCCCTGTTCTCTGCAGCTGATTCCTCTGTGGGTATTTGTCTTTCCTTGTGTTGTTGTGTAGCAATTCAAGTTTTTAGGGCTAAAGTATTGTCACAGCATTTATATGGGGCAGCCATTTGGATTACCAGAACTGATAGGTTTATTGACCAATGCTTTGAAGGTTTCCTTTGGAAAATTAATGGAGTTCCCCACTGCATTAGCCTCTCTGGTTCTCCAGCTGGAATTGGGTTTTGGATAGTGGAATGCCAAGCTTGGAAGCTGGCTTTTCACCTTTACTTGAAGGTTTTATTTTCAAGAGAGGCTTCTGATTGCCTTCCTTTTTAATAGTCTGATTGCTATGTTTTGCAATGGAGATTCAATCTCAAATCTAAACTCCATAATTTGGGGCTGTCCCCTCTGTGTTTTTGTTGTCTATTGGCCCTCAGGCTACTAGGCTGTAGAGCATTGGAGGCCTTAGATTATTTGTCGGCCCTTGCTAGAGCTCATAGAGTATGTTCTATATTATTTCTGGTGTTGTGCTGCTTTTTAAAATCTTACTTGGACAGACTGTGTCTTTGTGAATCTGGTGCAATTGAAACTTTAGTTCATATCTTTGACTGTGTGCTGGTGCCTCTTCCACTTCCCCAGCTTTTCTGCTAGCTAATACTGATTTTGGTATAACTCTGGCTGTGACAAAAAATTTGGCTACAGTGGTTTCAGTGTGAAGGTGAAACTAGAGCATGGTATTAAAGTGATTTATGTCGTGCAAGTCCCTTGGGTCCTCAGATTATTTTAAATAAAAGATAGCAATGTATGATACAAGGCACTCTTAACTGTTCAAGAATAATATCCATAAACATGGAATGGCTTCACTGATCTTGGCTTCTGAGCTTCTAAATGATGCTGACTAAGCAGCTCATGTCTGGCTGTATTATTCATTTCAGAGAGATGTGTATTTGGTCTATTGCTTATGGATCTACAATATTAACACCCTCTTTATTTGCCATTTTAGCAACAGATTTTGCTTTGAAGGTCCCTGACTGTCCACAGACAGAATATCCAGTCAGTATACTGAGTACTCAGCAAGGTTGTTTGTGGTATAAGAAGGATGATAAATTCAAAATCCCTAAAGGTAAACACCCTTATATATGTATCTTTCTAAACTTTAATACATTTCTATCCTATAAAAAAGTGGGCATTCAAGATAGCAGTGTTTCTCATACAATCTTACATGAAGTTACTTGTTTTGATTTTTAAATTGAGATATTCATCCTTGTTCTGGTGCCTTGTGGTGTATTCACCTACAAGTTAAAAATGGTTAATTGCACATCTGTTAATCACTAATGGGACTCCATTCAGCCTTCCAGCTTCAGTGGTGTTGGTGAGATTTTTTAACATGTGTTTTATTGGTAGAATAGATGTAATTAAATGATATTTCCATGCTTCTCAATATCATGTCCTGAAACGTGTTTTTAAAAAAATAAATAGAAAAAGTGTGTGGATTCCCCCAACTTTCTCGCTAGGCCCAGGGGCTGCCCTGGACTCAGGGGCTGTGCCACTACTAACAGCAGACCCAGCGTGACTCCCAGCTTGTGCCACTGTTGGCGGTGTGCCCTGCATTGCTCCTGGGCTGCGCAGCGGCCACCCTCAAGCCAAGTTTTCTGCAAACCTGGGAAGTGCCCCAAGTTTGCTGAAAAATCTGTTTAGCCTCTCTGTGGCCCGGATCTGTGGATTTAGCTATCCGCAGATGGGGGCCACGGGTGGCTAATAATATATAGATTTATTGTGCCTAATTGAACGGTGTAGATATGGTTTTAGAAAGAAAAGACTTGGAACATTTCATTTGTCATCCAAACATTGTGTTTGGGCTTGAGGGTTCTCCTTAAACTTTGGTTGTCACTTTTGTAATGTTTGGATCTGGAGGTCTCAATAAGAAATAACTACTTGAAGGAAGTTCCTCATTGTTTGCTATTGCTCATAATAATCATTTATTTCAGCTTATATCCGGTTCCATCTAATCTCACCGCTGATCCAGCAGTCTCCTGAGAAGTAAGGATCAAAGTCTTTCTTTCTTACACATGGTTAACATTTTCCCTGCAACAAAAACATTTAGATGCCTCTAGCTGTTACTGAACTCTGAATAGCTCACAGTGTTGCAGACTTCTGTAGAGCCCCTGGGATGCTTACTGCTGAGTTAAATGAAGTTGTAGGTGGGGGTGGTGAAGTGCCATTTCATTTGTCATCTAATTATTATAGTTTGTCTTGTGAGGGTACTCTATGAATTTTGTTTACCACCTGCTTAATATCAGTAGTGGACTGTCAAGTAAAATGACATTCGTCATTGACATTCAAAGTACCAGAGTCTCATGGTGTCGTGTTTTTTCTATGGTTCGTGGTTTAAAATAATCTGATATCATGTAAAGATCTTGATTTAAAGTATGAAACATCTCTTATATTTAAGTGCATGGTATGATTCCAGAGCTGGGGCCAGACATGGGAGCTCATTCTGTCACATAGCACTAAGGTCTCAAACTGCCGAACTACAGACCTTCAGGTTTGCAGCGCAGCGTCTTAACCTCTTAGCCACTGTGGCCCTCTGGCCCCAGCTCCTGCCAACCTAGCAGTTCGAAAGCAAGAAATTGCAAGTAGATAAATAGGTACTCCTTCGGTGGGAAGGTAACAGTGTTCTGTGTGCCTCAGGATTTAGTCATTCCGCATGACCACGGAAACATCTTTGGACAGCGCTGGCTCTTTGGCTTGGAAACGGAGATGAGCACCACCCCCTAGAGTCAGATTTGACCAGCTTTTGAGCAAGGAAACCTTTACTTTTATCTTATGATTCCAGAGCCTTTTTATCGTAAAAAGTTCTTTCAAAATTTTACCTTTTCTGTTTCCCACCATCACAAATTATTGTGTACAGTGTAGTGCTTTTTGATACATTTGTGAACATCTTCGCGCACAACCTTGCTGAACCTGCTTATGAAGCAGATGTTGCCCAGCTGGAATACAAGCTGGTAGCAGGAGAGCATGGATTAATCATTCGTGTGAAAGGATTCAATCATAAGCTGTCTGTAAGTGTTAATAGTATTTTAACCTTTAGTTTCTTTGTATAAAAAGTAGTTATGATCCTGCTCCATCAGACTGCTGAGAATTTGCTTTAGAATTTGCTTATCTATTTTAGCTGCTGTTTCAACTCATCATCGACCACTTAGCTGACTTCAGTTTTACTCCAGAGGTTTTTGAAATGATAACTGAGCAGCTGAAAAAGACGTACTTCAACATCCTCATCAAACCAGAGACACTGGCCAAGTGAGTGACAGGAGTCCAATGAAACAATGATGAATCTCTAGGCTGAGGGAGCAGATTGTACTTGCATGTAAGCCTGGGTATGCTTTGTGGAAGGGAAATGTGCTTAGCATGGAAATGTGGTTCAATAGGCTTGCCTTACTTTTAGTCTCATTTCAGTGGTTTTTGCATTGGAAGAGAAAAATATTTTTGGCAATTGGGTGATGGAGCAAGGCAGGAACTGGAAGAGCATTGTTTGTGGGCAGGGAGTGAAGACATGGTCTAGGTGCCAGGAGGGAAGGAGCATGGAGAGCATGGGTTGTGCTTATCTTTCTAGTATTTCTAAGCCATATTTGATACATGCACACTTTGGAAGTGCCCTCAGGGACTGCATTATGGTCCATGTCCAACATGCAGTGTGCATGCAATCTTGGTTGTAGGGCCTGCATCTATAAATAACTTTTCACATTGTACTGGTGGCTTAAGAACATAAGAACATAAGAGAAGCCAATGTTGAATCAGGCCAATGGCCCATCTAGTCCAACACTCTGTCACACAGCGGCCAAAATATACCAGTTGCCATCAGAAGGTCCAGCAGTGGGGGCCAGGGCACCAGAAGCCCTCCCACTGCTGCCCCCTCCAGCACCAAGAATAGAGTGCATCACCTGCCCCAGACTGAGAGTTCCCATCTATACCCTGTGGCTAATAGCCACTGATGGACTTCTGCTCCATATGTTTATCTAATTCCCTCTTGAAACTGTCCATGCTTGTAGCTGCCACCACCTCCTGTGGCAGTGAATTCCATATGTTAATCACTCTTTGGGTGAAGAAGTATTTCCTTTTATCTGTTCTAACCCGACTGCTCAGCAATTTCATAGAGTGCCCACGAGTTCTTGTATTGTGAGAAAGGGAGAAAAGTACTTCTTTCTCAACCTGCTCAATCCCCTTCATAATCTTATAAACCTCGATCATGTCACCTCTCAGCCGTCGTTTCTCCAAGCTAAAGAGCCCCAAGCATTTTAACCTTTCTTCGTAGGGAAGGTGTTCCAACCCTTTTATCATTCTAGTTGCCCTTCTCTGCACTTTTTCCAATGCTATAATATCCTTTTTGAGATGTGGTGACCAGAAATGTACACAGTATTCCAAATGAGGTCACACCAATGATTTATACAGGGGCATGATGATACTGGCTGATTTGTTATCAATTCCCTTCCTAATAATCCCCAGCATAGCGTTGGCCTTCTTTATTGCAGCTACACACTGTCTAGACATTTTCAGCGAGTTATCCCCAAGATCTCTCTCTTGGTCCATCTCTGCCAGTTCAGACCCCATCAACGTGTATTTATATTTAGGATTTTTGGCTCCAATGTGCATCACTTTGCACTTGGCCACATTGAACCCCATTTGCCACGTTGACGCCCACTCACCCATCCTCAACAGATCCCTTTGGAGTGCCTCACAATCCTCCCTGGTTTTCACCACCCTGAACAACTTTGTGTCATCTGCAAATTTAGCCACATCACTGCTTACTCCCAATTCCAAATCATTAATAAACAAGTTAAAAAGCATCGGACCGAGTACTGATCCCTGTGGTACCCCACTGCTTACCACCCTCCACTGAGAAAGTTTCCCATTTATACTCACTCTCTGTTTCCTATTTATAAGCCAGTTTTTGATCCACAAGAGGACTTGTCCTTTTATCCCATGACTATTGAGCTTACTTAGGAGCCTTTGATGAGGAACTGTATCAAAAGCTTTCCGGAAGTCAAGGTAAATAATATCTATTGGGTCCCCCTTGTCCACATGTTTGTTCACTCCCTCAAAAAACACTAACAGGTTAGTGAGACAAGATCTTCCCTTACAGAACCCATGCTGAGTCTGCCTCAATAGTTTTTGTTCATCAATGTGCCTACTAATTCTTTCCTTAATAACAGTTTCCATCAACTTACCCGGTATCGATGTCAGACTGACTGGCCTGTAATTTCCTGGATCTCCCCGGGAGCCCTTTTTAAAGATGGGAGTGACATTAGCTACCTTCCAGTCCTCAGGAATGGAGGCAGATTTTAAAGAAAGATTACATATTTTTGTCAGGAGATCCACAAGTTCACATTTGGCTTCATTTTCTAAATGACCAATTCTTACATTGAATGTATTGCTTGGACTTGAAAATCGTATGAGGCTTACTTTGTATTTACAGCACTACGGCTGTGATCTGTTCCATGCATGCACTTGAGCTGTTCAGTGCCCCAGTCCACCCCTGCCCAAGCTGAAGACCCCTAGATTGCATGACAGTCTGCCTTTGAAAAGGGAGTAGGGTGTGTGTGTGGTGGTTCAAAAGCAGTGTGCAGTTCAGCATGGTTCTTCATTTAAAGGAGTTGTCTGGAAAATAGGCCGTGCCAAGTAGGATTAGAGCAGAATTTGCTTTACTATCTATGTAACTTAGTAAAGTTGGTCTCCCATCTCAGTTTTGTTGGTCTCCCCCATACCCTTTCTGGGAAATCACACTCTTCCCAAATTGGCTGTTTGCGCTTCCTTTTGCCACTGAAGCATATCCCAGCATGAGTAGATGGTATGTGGGCAGTAGCTCTGAGAAAGGAAAGGGGACTTTGATTGTGTTGGCTGAGGTAAACTGCTATTGCTTATGTCCCTCTGACAACTCAAGGAACAGCAAATGCCTCCTTCCAAAGGTTGCTGTGGTGGTGATAAGAGTTGAGACATCTCTTCCCTTCCAAACCATTCATGGGGGAGGAGTAAGAGTGAGGCTCAAAGTAAAGAGTGCCATCTGAGCCCAGTTCCCTCTTCTTAACAATAACACTCAGCTAGAGAGCCAGTGTGGTGTAGTGGTTAAGAGCGATGGACTCTAATCTGGAGAACCGAGTTCAATTTCCCCACTCCTCCACATGAAGCTAGCTGGGTGACCTTGGGTCAATCACTGCTCTCAGCCCAAAAAACAAATCTAGCTTGCTGCAAAAAGAGCTAGAGTTTCAGGCTGCCAGACAATCCTTGGATCTCCTGGCTATACTACACCCACTGACATACGGTAATTATTATTAACTAGGAATAAGGAAATAAATACAACGGGCTCTAGAAAGAGGCTCTGGGAGAGTGCCCCGGCTTTGAGCACTCAGTGACAATTTGCTGTGGCAATCTCAGAAGGATATAATGACATAGTCCACCATTTTCTCCAGAGGAACTGATCTTTGCTACCAGAAGAGCAGTAGTAATTTTGAGTGATCTCCAGCCCACCCCCAAGATTGGTAACAGTGGTTCCCCAGGAGGGAGTGGCTAGTTTGGAGGGTGGAGTCTATGGCATTGTACCTGTCTGAGGTCCCACCCCTCCTCAACACTCACCATCTCCAGGTTCGACCCCTCAGATCTCCAGAAATTTCCCAACCTGGAGTTGATAACCCTATCTCCCTCCCAGCCAACCATCAACCTGCCTTTAGTTTTCCATCTCCTCCCCCATCCCTCCTAGAGAGCAGTTGTAATTTTGAGTGATCTCCAGCCCCCACCTGGAGATTGGCAACAATGGTTCCCCATCAGGGAATGGCTGGATTGGAGGGTGACGTCTATGGCATCTTACCTGTCTGAGGTGCCACCCCTCTTCAAACCTCACCCTCTCCAGGCTCCATCCCTCAAATCTCCAGGAATTGCCCACCTGGAGTTGGCAACCTGATCAGGACTGGGTCCAATGAGTTTTCTCCCAAAGGCCAACATAGGTGTGGAAAGGGCCTTTTACTGACAGAGGAGAAAGTACAGGTGCCAACTCTGATTAGGGAAATACCTGGAGATTTGGGGGGGTGGATCCTGTGGAGGGCAGCATTTGGGGTGTGTGTGGAAGGACTCAGCAGGGTATAATGCCATCACAGAGTCTACCCTCCAAAGCAACCATTTTCTCCCAGGGAACTGATCTCTGTCATCTGGAGGTCAATTGTAACAGTGGGAGATTGGCAACCCTAGGGAAAAGTCAGCCACACAGTAGGGAGTTGAAGAAAATGATGTGATGGTTGCTGGCCCACCTCGTTAGCCAGCCAGCCATGCTGAAGCTAAGCAGGAGAAAGAGCCTTTTTCCATTTATTCTGACAGGAAAGTGGCCACTGGTGAGGGGGTTATGGGTGGGGGAGGGGATTATGCTGAAAGTCCTTTGTTTTTTTACTCACAGCACCAAGCTTGGTTGCCTAGCAACTGCCACTGAGGGGACAGTCCCTCACAGGAATCAAGAGAACTGTCTTCCTCAGGAGAGAGAGCTGTCTGCCAGTAAATCTGACAATGCAAATCTGTCTGAAAGGGGAGTGGGTGGGGAAGAGGAGCAGACCCAGCACCCGGCCAATGGCACGCGAGTACTCTTGAGTGGCGGCTGATGGGCCAATGGCTGAGGGAGGGCATTTTACAGCCAATGGGAGCACATGGAATCTTACGAAACCAAAAGATAATTATTATAAGGAGAGATTACCTCCAGCCAAAAAGAGATGGAGCCATGCTTTCCTTTCTAAAGTATTTGAGGGGAACTCACATCAACTTCACCATCCCCAGTTACCTCAAGGCTGAAGGGAACTTGCGATCTGTCAGCCCCCATCATGATCCTAGGTCTATTAGTGCGGCCTGCAGGCTCTAGAGAGACCTAGTGGCTCTAGGGAAGCCTGTATTAAAATAGCTATCAGGGCCTACATTTCCCAGGGCTCCTCTGGACCCTGTGATTGGTTAACAGGGGATTTGGAGGAAAAACCTAGAGAGTAGAGGGTGGCACCTGGGAAGATGGGATAAAAGGCCTTGCCCAAAGTGCAAGGCTGTTCACTCCTAGGAAGCAGAGCTGGTGTGAAGCTGCTGCAAAAGTAGGGATCCTGAATCCAAAAGGCATGAGTCAGCTTGAGGCCAAATACCTAGAGAAGGCTAGGTACAGTATATTCAGATGAGTTAGGGTTTCTTCTTTTGCTGGTTTACCTTCCTTTACTGTGTTTGTTTTTCCTACATGATGTTGTTAAATCTCTTTAATAAGAATAGTTTGTTACTCTGCCTGGGTCCTCACGCCTCATTCGGTCAAGTATAAGGGGAAGCCTACTGGAAAAGGAGAGTGGTGGCAGCCATCTGAGAGCTTTTTGAGCTGCTACCCACAACACCCCCTTTTCCCCAGAGGGAGAAGGGAGGCCTTAGCCACATGGCACATTAGCCACATTTCCGCTGCAGTTGTTATCGTGAACTTTGCAGAGTCCCAGCCTTGTATAAGACTCTTAATGATAATCACAATTTGTGGAATTAAAAGTATGGCAGGTCTGTAGTCTGAGCAGATTTTGGTCTTGGATTAAGAAAAATAAGGAAAGAGGTGAGAGAAACAGTCACATTGCAAATGGATGGAGTTGCCAGTATGTAGTTTATTTTTGGACTGATCGTACCAAGGATACAGGAGTAGCTTCAAAGGCATTGTTTTCAGGTAATGGGTGTTCATCAGTATTTCTCCATTTGTTACAGAGATATACGCCTCTTAATACTGGAACACGGCAGGTGGTCTATGACGGACAAATACGAGACGCTAATGAAGGGCCTTTCCATTGATTCTCTCTTGCTGTTTGTGAAGGCTTTCAAATCTCAGCTCTTTGCAGAGGGCCTTGTCCAAGGAAATTTCACAAGCAGCGTGAGTGCAGCTCTGATCTCTGCTTCATTTGCCCCTCGGAGCTACCCTGTCTCTTTCAGCAAAATGTATCTTTGTGATATATATTCATGAAATTACAAACAGTTTTCCTGAGCTAGGTAGCTGCCTTGGGGACCCTATTTGGGTGGAAAGGTCGCCTAAAATGTTTTAAATAATAGTACTTGCAATATGCAAACTCTTGACAGTTCTAACTTCCATGTTAACTTACACACTTAAAATGGCTTGTCATAAGATAGTATGTCAGCAGGCTGTCTAGTACTAATAAACCCAGCCCACTCAAATTGAACATAGGAAACCTATTATTATGTAACTTCAGGGGAATGTGCACTGCCATTAGTTGGTGCCCAAAAGCCCTGTTCTGTGAAAACAGTTTGTGCATTAGGGATTGGAACTGAAATGTTTCTTTCAAATGAGCTGGTCAAAATCCTTGGAACATTCTCGCACCAGTATCAGCTGCTTCAGGACTATGCAATGCTAGTATGTGAATGTTACAGTTAGATTTGCACATGTAAAAGAGATGTTTAAACATGACTTCTCTTTGCATGGATGAGCCACAGGGGATGGGAAAGGGTTTTTTACAAATGTAAGCTATTTCTAGTTTGTTGCTGCAAGACTGTCTTATTTCCTCTTATGTAGCTGTGGAAAAAGCATTAGTGTGTGTATTTTATTTTTATTTATTTTAAAACTGTCTACCCTGTCTGTCCGCACAAAGTCCTCAAGGACTTTGCACTGGTTTGCATCTGAGCTCTTGAGGCTTTTGAGGAAAATTCTTGCTGTGGTGCTAAGAAACACCTTAAATTTTACACTTTGACCTTAATTTGGGTTGCATAATTTATGGGAAGGAGTTTATGATTGTAACCTTATGGGAGTGAAGGGGGTGGGCCCAGATGTTATTTATTTATTATTTTGATTTATATCCTGCCCTTCCTGCAAGTGGGCTCAGGGCTTCTTACAACAGCAGAAACAATACAATCTTAAAATCGGTCATGAATTAATAGACAACAATATTAAAAACCGTACAATAAAACCAATTTAAAACATTTAAAGTGGGCAGTGCAGTGTATTAGTTTCAGTTCGTACAGCCGGAGTGAATGGTCCAGTGTTGAGCCATAATGATCTCATGCAGCAGCAATAGGGCTCTGGGTGTTTTCTGCACAGGAAACTTGTTTAATATATGCTACAAGCTCTCTACGCCCACCTTGCTGTTTTACTCCCTCATAATAGAATGCCTACAACCTCACTGTGGCAGTGTAGTCAGAGAAAAAATATCTGTTTTTGTCTGTTTTTAGGAATCAAAAGAATTTCTGGATTATGTTGTTGAGTGAGTATATTCATCCTTTGCATTGAGAAATGGTTAAGACTACAAATCCTGGCTAGTGCTTGAGAACAAGGAAGATACATATCATAAAACATAAAAGTTCATCTTTCTAAAATCAAATACAATTTCACTCTTATACATGAGGCAGGCCTTTTGTTTATTATATATTTTACTTTTTTGTTAAAGTGATTCAGTCTGAAACTGGCAGGAATATTTGCAGACATCTTGTGTGCCAGGATGACATCGACATTGACTTAAAGCAGAGGTCCCCAACATGGTGCCTGCCAAATGTTTTCAGAAAATGGGTGGGGCCAATTTTGATTGGCCATTAGAGATCTGATTAGCTGTGCTGACTAAAATAACATTGCTTCAGCAGCAGCCACCTCTACAGAGTTACTTTTATTATCTGTCTCATTCTACTTTACCAGTGTATTTTTAAAATATCCCTTTTTCTCCCTAAGCTTGAACTTCTGGGTATGTGGCTGGCTCTGGCTCCCACGACAGCCATTTTCTGGTTGTACCCTCTGCCCTGTGTCAGCATTCCAAAACTGCACACAGGCTCAACAAGCTTGGGGATCACTGGCTTAAAGGGTGGCTTGGCAGTTGACATTCTGATCCTTTAACTCCTTTCAGAAAATTGCAGTTCCTTCCTCAAGTACACCCATGTCCAGTACAGTTTCAAGTGACGGACATGCCAAGTGCTCATCTGCTGTGCAAAGTGAAAACCCTTAACAAAGGCGATGCAAATTCAGAAGTGACTGTCTATTACCAGGTAATGTGGGTTTAAAGACATGGTATATTTATCATGTTATGGTGCATTGCTTGATTATAGTGACTTTCTCATCTCTGATTTGGAGACACTATTTCAAAAATTTCTAATAGAAAACAGATTGTGAAGATGACTTTGAACCCTTTTTCCTAGCATAGCCATTTTGTATGTGAAGGATTTTTTTTCATGAGGAGGCATTCAGGAATGCATCCCTTCATTTTTCTCTTCTACATGGAGGTACAGTCCAATAAAAACGTTTAAATTCTATTAATTATCAGTTTGACACTTTGTAAATTCAGCCTACAGTTTTTATAAAGGTATAGCCTAAACCACAGATCTCATAATTTGTATATAATGTAGGTCTGTCTTCTTGCCATACACAAAACTGTCATCCAACCCCAGATGGAAAGAGAGTAGCATTAACCTGAGAACTGTCACGTAATAATTTATCATGTGGCAGTTTTAACCATATAAAAGGGACAAGGGAACTGCCTGCAGAGTAAACTCATGAGTCTCTTAACTGGGCAGCCAGAATCTAGTGACAAACATCTTTTCATGTAGTAGAGCTACCATGTGTTAATCTGTTTCCATCATGCACATCCTGATTCTTTTCACGTAGAAGTGGGCAATGGACTTCAGTACATATATGTCTTGTTTTTTTTCTGCCATGGAACTTAAGATGGCATAGATCAGGTTTAGTTAGTGCAAATGCACAGACTTTGTAATGAAACTTTGTTTTTTTGTTTAGTCTGGAGCCAGGAGTTTAAGAGAATATTCTCTCATGGAATTGCTTGTGGTAAGTTTAGATGCTCTAATAAAACAAGTAATTTGTTTCTGTTCTGTACAGTCTTAATGGTAATGATCAAAACACTTGAATGTAGATTCAGTTAGCTAACACAGATGGACTCTGCACAAAATAATCCATGAGGTACCATATTTTGGGAGTTTGCAAAAAAATTGCTCTAGGGTAATGGGTTATCTGGAAACAAGGGAGTTTTGGGGTGAGGAGGGGCATAGGCACAGCAACTGGCTATTGTGCAGGATTCAGAAATCAAATCCGTTGTCCTTTTTGAAGACCCAATGTAAGTAAATGTTCAATTTTTTTGTACACAGTCTACAGGTTATACCTCAAGGGTTTTTTCTGTTGTGAAGATATACCATATTTCTCCAGCACTGAAACTGCACTTTGCTGGGGGAACATGCAGATCTTCTGCATTCATTAATACAATGATTATTGTATCATGGGAATTGTATAGCAATATGACTATCCTTGAAACAAGGGTCTTTATCTCTTCTTCCTACCCACAACTTGTCTAGTATGTGCTTGTGGGATGTTGCACAATTATACTTGAAGACAGAGGCACTCCTTGTCTTCAGCTAATATATCGAGCTTGTCTTTGTGCAGTTTGATATAATCTGTTTTCTGTTGGGGACAGAGGAAGAGAGCTGTGGTTTGGAGCTTACACAAAATCTCTGCTGATGGAAAGGACTGGATTGAAACTTTTCCACTTCCCCTTCTCACTGCAGTCCAAAATACCCCTGAAATGGTGCTCCTGGGAGACAAGGGAACCCCAGGGACAGCATCAGGGAGAAGCTGGTGAAAATCTTTCTCCCTTCTGTTATTGGAAATATTCTTGCTGGATCCAGCACTGTGATTTTTAGGGAATTAACCAGTATGCACAGTGATGTGCTAACTTGCATATATGCCTATATGGAGTATGCACAGTACTCTGTCCAGTGCTGTATTTTATGGAGAGCTGACATTAAAGCTTTCCATGGCTTTCGAATTGTGTTGGATTAAGCTATTGCACAGATCAAAGTAAAGGAGGGTACCTGGGCAAGTATTTGATATGTGAGGATTAACAGGAGGTTCTTCTAAGGGCTATCTTTAAAAAATGGGTATTGCTTGCTTGTCATATAAGTTATTTATCCTGAACCTTTGGGGATATAGCAGGTTAAAGATCAATTCCCCCTTCCCTCCCTCCTAAAGAGCATTTTCTTGATTGAAACCCTGCTGAATTTCAGATGTACATGGAAGAACCTTGTTTTGACTTTCTGCGAACCAAGCAAACCTTAGGGTAAGTTCCCTTTCAGCTGCAATACTTGTCGTTCATTCCCATCCTGGTTATCCCATCATAGTGTCCAAAATACCTAGGTGATTTTTATTTGGTCTTATCCTGAAAATGGAAGTAGTGTTTTCTAACATAATTTTAAGGATACCTATAGACAACAACCTCTAGCTGTTGCATTCCTGTAGGGGAAGGACTAATTTTATATCAGCAGACCATTGAGAAACTAGTTCAGTACTTCAGTATAGTGTTTATGAAGTGCCCTTCTTTGTTTTCAGATACCATGTGTATCCAACTTGCAGGAATACATCTGGGATTCTTGGCTTCTCTGTTACTGTAGCAACACAGGCAACCAAATACAAGTGAGTGACATGTTTTGAAATGTTTATTGGAGAAGGTCAGTCTTTCCATCATGGGAACCTGTAAACTTAATAGTTCTTCAGTGCTGTACCAGCATCCTCCTATGTATGCATCCAAAATATTCTCTTATGTGGCCTCCCTCCATATATCTTCTGCTATAGTCAACCACTAGTTCCTAATACTTTAGTGGTAAAGAAAATTGGTAGATAAGTCACCATCAGTGCAATCTTATGCAGTTGTCCCAAGTTCATTGACTAGGCTGAGACTGCTGTAACACTGCATAGAATTGCAGTGTAAGTATTTGCTTGTGTACTTGCTTTGAAATACTTTTGTAAGAAGATACATAAATGGAGACAGATTTTCAGTGTGAGAAACTGGCTTTTCCAGCAAGCACAAAATAGTACTGTACATACTAGCATTTGTACTAGAAGAGGAGATTTGGAAATGGCACATTAGTAAAGTACTGTTCTTAGCTTGCATAGAGACTTACAGATCAAAGGTTGCAACTCAGTTTTCTCTTACAGAGCAAATTGCTGTTTCTGAACCCTAGACAGTTGCAGCAATCAGAAATAAAAATTGAGCGTAATTCAGTTATTTTTTACAGCTCTGAACTAGTGGATAGGAAGATAGAAGAATTTCTTTCATGCTTTGAGGAAAAACTGAAGCATTTGACAGAGGAAGCTTTCAGTACACAGGTAAGGGAATTGCAAAGACTATGTGTTTTACACCTGTAATAAAAGAAAGGTATGATTGAATTACCAGTTTTACTAATCCTAAAACTAGTAATTTCCTAGCCTTTGATTTGTACAAACATTCATGCAGACTAGGATTGCATTGTGTGACTTTTAGACTCAAGGTCTTGTTGAGATGAGAGAAGTCACACAGATTGCTTGTTTATATACCATGCATAAAATCTCAAGAACGCTGCCTTTTTCTGCTGATCAATATGAATAATGACTGGAAGAACTGAAGGCAGCGAATAACGTCACTAAGCTTCCAAGAGTTCCACATTGTTTCAGCTGCACTTATTGTTGAATAAATAATTTAGAAGCATCTAGTAAGATCTGGCCCTCCTTCAAGCTTCTTCCTGATTAACCCTTCATTTTTAGAGAAGTTTTTTCTTAAGTTAAATGTCAGCATGTTGGACTTCGGGGTAATTTCCCCATCATAATAGCACTGTAGCCACTGTTTCCAGCTGATATTACAGAGCTTACATCTTGTATTAGGTTCTGAGCACCACTCAGGATCTAATCCAGGGTAACCTCCCTTCGAGTTGTTCTATAACCTGTTCCTTTATGTATTTGTCTTAATGTTCTCCCTTTTATAATGCCAGTAAAGGTAAACTAGCTAGCTTTAAACTATAACCTGTTCCAAAGCACAACAATTTATAAGAAATGTTGTCTATTACAGCCTGAACACCTAGTATGAGGACAGTTGATGATATCCACTGTTACACCACTTTTTTTGTTCAGTTGCCTCCCTTACCTTTTGTGTTCTCCAGCTCAAGATCACCACCAGAGTTCTAGTCATGTAAGCAATAGGTACATCTTCAGTACTAGTTATAACAATTCTATGGACAAATTTGTTTCTATTAAATTTTCTATCTTAATGAGCCTCTGTGCCCTCTTTAGCAGAGGGAACCCCCATGTTGATCCCATAGATTTTATAGCCAGGATAATCCTATTCTGTTGATTCCCCCCATTCTATGAAGTTTCTAACATAACCAGTGTACTAGTATTCTGATTTAGCATCAAGCAGTCCTGTTCTCTCACCTTGGATCATTATAGCCTTCCAGAATTTCAATCTAACCGCCTATTTCCCTTTCCAAGCACCCTTACAGTGCTCATGTGACCTTTTTAGTCTCCTTCCACATGCTTGTCAGTGTCTGCCCCACCCTAATCAGATGACACTTCATGGCCACTGAATGTTTTGTCAGCTTTTCTCCAAGAATTAATAGCTGCTGTACAACCTATTTGATAGAAGTGTCAGCAGTCTGGTTCTGTTATGATTCATGTGGAGCTCAGTGTTTTGTACAGGGTTGGTTTGTCCCCAAATGCCATCTGTCAAAGTATTTGGACTTCCATCTCCTGTTCTTTCTTATGCTAGATACCACTGTGCAATTCAGTGAATATAGTCTAGATGGAAAAAGAACTTCTGATCTCTTAACTCTTTGACAGAGGCAGTACTGTTTACATATAATAACAAACTCTGGTTTGGTATTTACTTGGGATTCTAGCTTCCTCATCCACGTGTGCTTTGATTTCCTCCTCTACTTTCCTGTGTTATAGCAAACTAGAATCTGAAAGCAGTTTGTGGTTTGAACTCCAGTTTGTGCAGTATGGTTTACTGTGGGTTGAAGGAACTGGAGCATATGTTCATCTTCTGTCTTCAGTACAGCCCCACATTGGCTGTTCAAATGGTACTGACACCCAAGCAAACTCCATGCCTGGTTAAGAGGGCCTCACTGGTCATTGCTGTATTGGAGTCGAGGTGTCATTGGTCCCCATCCCTACTGACCAGGGCCTGCTGTTCATTGGAACCTCCTGTTAAAAAACAAAAAAAAACAAGGCATAAAGAGAAGGACTGTTCAGCCAAGCGACGTAGGCACCCATTATCTTCAGTGTGGCAGCTCACAGAGGAGCAGGATGTGATTTTGGTGCCTCCACGTACTCCATCACTGCACTTTGGTTCCCCAGCTGTTTCTTTGTCTGGATCCGAGGAGGAACGCTAGAGCTGATCCGCTCATGCCCCCGTCATGGTGACAATCCGCCCTTACTCAATGGTCCGAGCACGCCTGCAGCAGCCCCAGTTTGTATCTCCCCCACCACTGGGGTTTGGTCACGACTCAGGGAATCCTGGGTATTTGGAAGCATGTTCTCCATTCACTCCACCTGATGTAGATCTGGAGGAATTAGGGACTGTTGCATTCCAGTATAGTACTGGGAGTGCATTGGAACTGTCTCCCAATGAGAGAGTTGGGGACCCAATTTCTCCCATTGAGGATCTGAGACTGTACAGTGAACAAATCCTCAGGATGGCTGAGGCTCTTAACATTGATGTCTCCATGTCTGACAGTCAACCAAAAGATACATTTTTGAGTAGTCTATACCCAGACTTCACGGGCATTGTGGAAGGTCTTACTGACTTGATGGTACCCATTTGGCAGAAGCCTGCTACCACTCCAGCGAGCAGAGAGTTTATGAAAGAGCAAGCAGAACTCCTGAGTTCCTGACAGTACATCTGCTCGCTTCCTTGTTATTGCAGACATGCAAGTCTTCTCAGCTTTCTTCTCCTTCCAATAGAGCGGATGTTTGGATTCGTTGGGCAGAAAATTGTACTCATCTGAAGCCCTGAACTTCAGGATCATGACTTACCAGACCATTATGGGTGGCTACCAACTCTTCCTATGGGAGAATCTGTCACAGCACTTGAAAACTTTCCCTGAAGAGCCACAGTCCTCAGCTAAATTGATCCAATCTGAGGGCATTAGACTTTCCAAAGAAATGGGATGCTGTAGCAGCCACCCTCCTTCCAGAGGAGGAAGAGTTCCCAGAAGCCCAGATCCATGGGTCAGCAGCCTCCTTCAGAGAGCACAATCAGCAAGTGCAAAAGTTCTGACAAGCTGTTCAGATGCCTAAGGTTCCCATGTTTGGGGAGGATAGGTTGGCCTGTTTTTATGAGGCATGCCACCCTTTACATGCCCCTTACCTATGGTTTTGGAATATCTGCTTTCCCTATCTTCTGAGGTGTTAGCTGTATCCTCAGTTAAGGTGCACTTACTTGGTAGCCATTTCTGCTTATCATGAGGGTATAGAGGGCTCTTACCTGTTTGCCCATAAGCTGTCGCAGTGTTTCCTCAAGGGTCTACTTAATGTGTTCCTCACACACTTCATATTCTGCCTCAGTGGTTTCTGTTCCTGGTTTTAGTCCAATTAATGAAGCAGCCCTTTGTGCCCTCCGGCTTTGCTCTCTAGGAAGATAGCCTTCCTCATATATCAGCCAGGAGAGTTGAGCAAGTTAGCAGCCCTGAGGATAGATCCTCTGTTCTTTAAAGTTTTTAATGGAAGGGCAGTACTTCACCCTAATTTATGCTTTCTAAGTTTCACCTGGCACATGAGATAGTGCTGCCAGTATTTTTTCAGCCTTTAGAATCTAGAGCCAAGAAAGCTCTTCACACTCGGAATGTCAGGAGGGCTTTGTTATACTACATTGAGAGGACAAAGCTATTCCAGATGGACAAGGCCTTGTTTGTTTCCTACTGGAGCACAAAGAAAGGGAGGGGCTGCCTCTTCTCAGGGTCTAAGTGGGTCATAGCCGCCATCCGTTCCTGTTATGAGGCAACTGAGCGATGGTGTCCGTTGGATATCATGGCGCATTCCCTGAGCACAGGGTTCTTTGGCTGCATTCCACAGGAGAGTTCCCTCGGTAGACATCTATAAAGTTGTGACATGGTCAACAGAAGACTAGTTTGTCAAGCATTACACACTGGACCTGCAAGGAAGGAAGGATGCAGATGTAGGCAAGGCAGTTCTCCTGTCACTTTTTCAGTGAGAGCCTCAACCTGCCTCCTTTGGTGAGTAGCTTGCTAATGTCCCAGTGTGGGACTGCACTGAAGACAGAAGATGAAAACAGAGTTGCAGACACACAATTCCCTCTCTCCTGCAGTGCTGTGAGCTCTCACTTCCTGTGCTTTTAATGGCGGCTGGGTAGGAGCTGAGGGAAAGGGGATGGCTCCTCCCCCAGAGCATGTGGTGGTTTAGGTGGGAAAAGCCACTTGTGTCATCTTCAAAGGGGGCAGGACAATCCCGTTGGAGAGTTTCAGCTGGTGAAAAATCTATCCCCAGCTGGCCTGCACAAGCACAATCCCAATGTATATCTGCACAGAAGATGTCAATGAACAACAGTTACAGGTAAGTGTAACCTTGTCTTCCAGAGAGAAGCATAAATCTAGTCATGGTTTCATATTATGAAGTAACTCACTGACAGTGACAAAATATATTTTCTTCTGTCAGGTCACAGCTCTTATTAAATTAAAAGAATGTGAAGATTCCCATCTGGGTGAGGAGGTAGATAGGAATTGGACAGAAGTAGTGACTCAGCAATATCTGTTTGACAGACTAGTCCAGGAGGTAAGAAAGAATGTAAAAGTGGTAATGCAGAATCCTGTGTGTCCTGACTTGCCCATGTTAACATTTATTTTATTTACCTCACTTCTCTGCTTGCCTTGATGAGACTCAAAGTGGATTACTAATATGACATATAAGAGTACCCCTTCCCCACTGAACAGAAACCTGGCAGTTGAATGTACCCTTAATGTACATTAACCTATATAAAGAGGAGGAGCTTGGATTTATACCCCCACCCTTCACTACCCAAAGGTGTCTCAGAGCGGCTTACAAACTCCTTTCCCTTCCCCTCCCCACAACGGACACCCTGTGAGGTAATAGGGCTGAAAGAGCTCTGACAGAAACTGCTCTTTTTCCAGAGCAGCTCTTTTCAGAACAATGGCTTGCCCAAGGTCATCCAGCCAGGTGCAAGTGGAGGAGTGGGGAATCAAACCCGGTTCTCCCAGATTAGAGTCTATGCACTTAACCACTACACCAAACTGGCTATATTTGCCCCTTAAGGTGATGCATGAGACATTTGCATGCCAAGTCTGAAAAAAGGGCATGTTGGTTACCAAAAGTGTCATCTTTTTGTTGCTGTTCTGCCCTTCCAGTGATTTATGAAACTACATAGCTAGTAATATAATCTGTTTCAAGCCATGGAATCCTATTGCTTATCCCTGGTATAATTTTCTGACTGGTCTCATATAATAGTTCTTTTGTATAGTCTTGTACAATCTTCTCTAGATCACTCCACTTCTCATAGGCAATTCTAATTGCAGTCCAGGGGTTCACCTAAGACAAATTTGTATTTGCTCTGTAGTTGTTCCCTCTGACGAGCTGTTGAAAAAATCTTTGTGGTATTACCAGAATCATATATTTTAACAAGGCTACTGCTGCAAGTAGGTCAAACTAATCATTCTCATAGTTTATGCATTAAAGGGAGGAAATGGTTTGGGAACTAATTTCTACTACTGGCCTGTGAATTTTCAGCTAAGTAATACTTTTGTTTTCAGATTGAAGCTCTAAAATCCCTCTCTCAATCAGAACTACTTGATTGGTTCCTAATACACAGAGGCAAAGAGAGGAAAGTACTGAGTGTACATGTAAGTATTTGTGGAAATCACTGTACCTTTTTGAAAAGAATATTCAGCTTATATGTGTTAGTTACTATTATCCTTGAACCTAACATTTGTTCCTGTATTACAGAAATATGCTGGTCACAGCTATGATCACTTCATGTCTTATACTACTATCCTAAGCAAAGTTATACTTTTCTAAATTAATGAGCTTAGAAGTATGTAACTCTTAGGTTTTGTACTGTTAAAAGGGGGGAAAAGGCTTCAACTATGTTCAATGTAAAAAGGAAGAATCCATTAGTAGTATTAATCTGTATCATGATTTAGGGTATGGATTTGGGATGATTAATGGTATCAAGGTAACTGTAGTTACCAGTTTACTGCAAAGGTTACATCTTGATGACTTTGTTTTAACATTGCAGGTGGTTGGATTTGGAAAACATGAAGGAGATGCAGACACTTCAGCCCCCTCAAATATTCACAGTCCCTCTTGCAGTGAAATACCTCACCTTACTTTCTTGGATGCTGTTTCTTTGACTGATGTTACTTGTATCAAGGACATCAAAGTGTATACATCAGCTCTCAATGTTCTTCCATACCATAAGATATTAAAGTAACTCTTCAGACTGCTATAGAAGGTTTAGTACAGCTTCACTACAGCATACTTGGAGTGGTTCAGCAAAACACCTTTTAAAAAACTAACCACTGCCTTAAGTAACATTGGTCTAGGTCTCTGCTTTACTATAAAGTATCTAATTTACCATGCTTACTAAAAATGTGTAACTGAATACCTGCTACATTAAATAATCAAACACAAGTATTTTTTTTGAAGAATCAAGGTATGCATAAGTAGGCGTGTTCTTGGTAAATAGTAGAAGGAAGCAACAGAGGAGGATTAAAAAGCTGCATAAAGAACTAAATCTGCCAGCAACCTGACTTGGGTGGACATGTGTGTATGGACAAGACTATCTTGGGCATGCAGGCTTCAGCTTATTTGTGTGTGTCATTTTAGGTTAAAGCAGCATTTTAAACTTTCTCCAGAAAATGCTATTGGACTAAAAACTCAATAAGTTGTCTATATGTAATAATCTACCGCTCAGAACATTACAGGTGATAGAAAGGGTGCCTTAAATGATCACAGGCATCATCAGCATAAGGAAGTTCAATATAAGTGCTCCAAGAGCTGTTGATTTTTTGTGTGGTGTAGGTTGTTACAAAGCAACATTTTACACTGTAGAGGCTATAAAAGAAATCTACCTCTTAAATATCTTTAGCCCTCATGGTTATAGCTTAGAAGAGCCCCATGTGTTTTATTCACTAGAGCAAGTATTCAAATCTGGATTTGACTGTCACTTTCAACAAGCCTTGCATTGAGATTCACAGATACATGCTTTCCTTTTAAAGCACAACTAGACTTAAAACAAAACAACCAAACATGAGTTTCTCAGTTTCTGCAGCCTTTCACACGTTTCTTGGAGAAGCATCTGGGCAATCAGCATACTATTAGTCATTCTACATAGTCATGTAACAATGAACAAATTTTGGGATCAGTTTTCATAGGACAGTTCTTTCAGCATACATCAGCTATTGCATCTATTGGTCCCTATTAGAAACCCAGTGATTAAGCTTACTGTACATGTCTTTAATTTGTAGGCACAGAAATGGTAAGAAACATCAGAGCTTTGTACTTGTCCTATGAGAGACCACAGAACTTAATTATAACCCTTTTATAGTTAAATAATCTTTGTATTTTCTTGGACATGATTCTGCAGGGAGAAATATGCATGAAGTATATCAAGGTGTGTTTTTTGGGGGGAAGAGTGTATTTCAAGGTGGGTTTTTTTTTTGGGGGGGGGGGTATTTCAAGTATGCTTCTTCGTTTCAGTGTGTGCTGTTTTATCCTTAGTCCTAACAGGCTCTAGGCTAGATTGGTCACATTAAGTTCAACTTCATACAGCGAATTTTTTATCACTGTCCATTAGCATGATTTTATCACCATATGACATAAGGAGAAAATGGCAGAGAGAACAAAGTTGGTTTAAAATGCCAACTAACTAGAAACTTAACAGCTACAATAAAGTAAAACAGAATTGATGCTTTCTTTCTGTGTGACAGTCATGTGAGTTCCCATGGGCATTAGTACTCTAGCTGTTTTTAAAATAGTGACGTTTGGAAGCTTGCATTAAAATTACAACTATAAGACTGAAGGGGTTTTTTTTGCTTCTTTATGTAACAGAAGCAAATTGTCTTGGCTATCAAATTAGTATTCTCCCTATTTAGCAGAATAAATACCACCTTAAGTGTTGCTGTTTCAAAGCATTCTTGCTATAAAATGTTTACTCTGAAATAAAACAATGCATACATTTTAAAATTATTTTATGAAGCATTAATAGATGCACCAGCTAGAACCAAATGTTTACCTATCATTTACATTTTAGTCTCTAAAAATACCCAAGTTATTTCAGGGAAACGCTGAACTGTCAAAAGAATTTTCTTTGTAAAATAGTAGCTGGTAATTAACACATAGCATGTTCTAATCTGCCAGAACAAATTTTCATATATACATAGAAATTAACCGGCTCTAATGAAATGAAGCCATTATGGAGTGTGCCAGAGTGATATGTATCTGGCATTCAATGCCCTTTTGCACCTTTACAGCAGTTATTAGAATGAGCATGATGGGCCCAGGTTTTATTAATTCTCCTAAAGCATGGGAGGTCAGACAGGAAAGGCCAATATAAATTACTGCTACACAATCAAGGCTCTTCCTGTTTTAATTGTTCGCTGCATCAGTAAATCCAGTATCCCTGAGAGAGGAACAACTGTAACTGGAGAAGACAGGCCCTCCAAAAGAGGAGTACTTGAAAGTTACAACTACAACCACTAAGTCAAGGCTTGAACTTCATAGGCATGGCCCCTTTAATATTTACTGGCAGCAAGTCGCTTGAGTAGTGGTTCATCATAAACCCAGCATTCTCCATCTTCATGGAACAGCTGTAAAAGAAAAGTGTACTCAGTGTCATAGTAACAGGAAGAGTTACTTACAAAGGAATTGTTTGTTTAATCAGTCTTACCCTTGTCTCCCATGGAATTTCTTTCTCTTTCCTGGCTCGGGCTTCAGCTCTTTGTCTTTCCTCAAGCCTGTGCTTAGCTTCAGTAGCTGCATCAATGTCTCTGATTTTTAAGTTGTAAGTTACATCTTTCCATAGGCTAGAGAGCAAAAATTACATTTAGATGAAACTGCAGAAAAAAATTACAAGAGGCTGCAGGTTCATACTGTAAAATGACTACTCTCATCAAAATAAGTTAAAAAAATGGCTCAACCAAAAAGCAAGATGTGGATAAAAAGTGGTTAGTTGCTGTAGATTTTCTGGGTTGTGTGGCCATGGTCTTGGCATTGTAGGACCTGATGTTTTGCTAGTAGCTGTGATTGGCACCCTCAGAGATATAACATAGAAAGATGATGCCGGTCACAGCTACTGGTGAAAAGTCAGGTCCTACAATGCCAAGACCACGGCCACACAACCCAGAAAATCTACAGCAGCTAATGAACTCTGGCTGTGAAAGCCTTCGACAACATATTAAAAGGTGGTTAGTTTGCAAAGTTGGTTTTTGATGTTTCCAACCTCCTACAAATGTAAAAGACTGGCTCACCTCATGTTTACTGTTCATGCACTGTAATATTTTGCATATAAAATAAAGATATTAACTATTGGGAGACATTGCGAAATACAGGAAATGTGTATGCCCCATTATGTTTCTACGCAGGAAACAGATTTGTTTCACTTACCGTGAATTTTCCTTCTCGGTGGTCCAGGGGTGGGACAGTCTTCACTTCTGGGAAAGTAGCTCCTCCTCCCTGCAGGCAGGGTTGTCATCTTTGCAATCCCAGAGGGGAGGGGCTTATCCCAGAACTCTCCAGTGTGTTTCCAAGCTGTGACTCTCCCTCTTCATAACACCCAGCAACTCAGAAAAAACATCATTAGGAAAACTTTCCTAAGGAATAACTAGAACTAACCACAAAAGGGAAACTTTTCAAGTTCTAAAGAATGCTATAGGAGATGGCCCTGACCACTCCCTGGCTTACAGGTCCTCCAGATAGAAAGTGACGGTGGCAAAAGGAACCTAAATTCCACCAGCAGAGCCGCTTAGCACTCGGAGCCCATACCAGAGGGAAAAAACCTCAGGTGGGTAAAATCCCCCCCCCCCAAGACCACTGAGAAGGAAGATTCACGGTAAGTGAAACAAATCTTCTGTTCTCCAGGGGTCCTAGGGGTGAGGCAGTCTTTACTACTGGGACATAAAAAGTGTCCCCCAGGGTGGGAAGAACCCGGATCCAAGACCAGAAGCGTGTGCTGTAGGACCATTCTTCCACAGATTGCTTCAGCTGAGGCCTTTGTCTATCCTGTAACGCCTGGTGAACGAATGCACAGACCCCCCAGGTAGCAGCCTTACATACTATTTCTAAGAAAAGGAAAAACCTAAAGGCTGCTAAAGTTGCTGCCCCTCTTAAGGAACAGGCTGTGATGCCCTGTGGCAAATCCAAACCTATGGCCTAATAAGTCAAGATGATGCACACTCTAACCCACCTACTCAAGGTGGATGTAGATACTCTTTGTCCCAAGGAAGACTTCCTGAAAGACAAAAACAGAATCAGTCCTAAGGAGTGATATGTTCTATCAAGAAAGAAACTCAGAACCCTTCTTACATCTAGACAATGCCACTCCTTCTTAATGTACTTAGGAATGGGGCAAAAGGAACACTGGACCACGTCCTCCACCATATAAAAGATGGATTTTACAAAAGCTGAGTCTGGCCGCAGCACTACTCTATTGTGGAAGATACAAAGTTCCTTATCTGTGGAAAGAGCCCACAGCTCACACACTTCTGGCTGAGGTAAGGCCCACAAGGAAGATGGTCTTCAGGGTTAACTCCGTCAGTGGGCATGCAGCCATGGACTTACAGGGAGCCCTGGATATCACTTTGAGTACTAAGTTCAGGCTCAAGGTTGAGAAGCGGTGAACCTGGGGATGATTTACAAAGAAAGTACCCCTGAGGAATCTCCTAACGTGAGGGTGTTGGGGCAAGGATTTCCCTTTCCAGTTACTCCTAATGGCTGAATAAAACTGCCACCCATCTTTTGAGTGTACTGGTGCCAAGCCCTTTGTCTACACCTTCCTGCAGGAAAAAGAGTGCCTCTCTAACTGACGCAGAGAGAGGGTCTATTCTTTGTTTTAGGCCCCAGGCCTGAAACACCTGCCGGGTGTTCTTGTAGACCCCCATCTGTAGAGCCTTTTCTGGAGGCTAGTATGCTGGAGGATAGCACCCCCTGAATATTCCATCTCTGCAAGTTGTGCTCAACCTCCAGGCTGTTCGGTTTAGGAGTCCCGGTTGAGGATGATTTTATTGCTTCTTGCAGAAGATGCCAATGGTTCTTGGAGGAAAGCCACAGATCCTGAAACCACGACCCCTGTGGCTAACAATGTGCCAAAAAGACTACTTCCGCCTTTGATCTATGATATTCTGTATCACCCTCTGTATCATCTGTATTGGGGGGGAAAGCATTGAACAGCTGAATAGGCCTCTCACAGCTTAGGACATCTACCCTGATGGCTTGAGATGACCTTGTTCCTGCCATGAACTTGGCAACTTTGATTGGTGGCAAAGAGATCCACTTCTGCCTTGCTAAAACAGACAAATCTGTTTGTTTTTTTTGGCCTCCCAAAGGGGATTTTTTAAATTGCATTTTCTATAAACTACAACAGAAAAAAAGGGCAGGGAACTACAAACTATAGGGGAAAGTAAAGAAAACCCACTAAAACCCCAGAGATGGTGGTCATACATAACGCTTATAAAATCAGCTTTTTAGCCCAGACTTACAAATAAAGTTCATTGAAAATGTTCATCTAGTAATCTCTTTAAACTTGAATATCTAAAAATGGAAGCCCCCCATATCTGCCTCCATAAAGAACCAAATAAGAAAAGATTATACAAGTTAAAAAAAACTAAGAAATTACAGGGTGAAATAACTACTCCCCCCCTTTTCTTTCTCAAACGATAGCTTCGTTTTGGGGCTGCCGCCCCCAAAGCTGAGTCTGAATTGTCGTCAGAAGATCCCAAAGCTCCCTCTTCCTCACTTCCTTTGGTGCTGTCCTCTTCCTCCTCTTCTCCTTTTGCTGGACGACTATGAAGATGCAGAAACTCACATGCCTTTTCAACAGAGTCATTTTTTTTTCTTTTTTGTCCATAAATTTGAAGATTATGCCTTCGGGTACGATCCATCTGTAGGTGACATTTTTCTGTAAAAATAAAGCCAAGTCCCTATATTTCCTTCTTTTCCTTCTTATTTCAAATGGAATGTCCTTCAACACTTTTATCTCTTTGTCCTTGATTTTCAAGGTAGCTATCAATCTCGCTTAGTAATATCTCTGTTTTACCATCTGCAATCGGGCCTAAAGCATCACACATAATCCATTTCAGATCTCCCTTCTCTTCCGGGACATCTTGGAATCTTAGGATATAGCTTGCCCCTATCCATTTGCAGCTGTAACAAACGGGATTCATTGGATTGCCTCTTTTTTCCCGTCATCTGCAGTTGTTTTTGAAATTTCTTGGAATTGGCATCCACCTCTTTAAGCTCTTTCTCCGTTTTTTCTGTTTTTTTCAGTGTCTCATTCAGTTGAGTCTGCTGTGCATTGAATTTCTGTAATGCCATAACTTGTTCCATCAGGGGTTGCAGGGCTTCAGTCAGCATCCTTTGAAGCTCTATTGTTGTTTCCTGTCTAGCAACAGAACTCACTGGACTGGCATTTCCTGCCGGCAACATGGAGGTGCCATGTTGAGAGATTGTTTACTTTTTATAAAAGTTATCACAGTCTCTGGAATTCTTTGCAATGCCTAGTAAGTTCTTTATTTTAGTCCATCTTGCTTCTATAGTCAACCCCCCCCTTAAGTCCATAGCTGAAAAATGTTTGTTTTCTTCTTATTGGGGGAGAGTTCCCTCCACCACCACCCCGCTTTTTAAGGGAGGGTTTTCCGGCTAGATTAGGTGCTTCTCGCTTTCACTCACATTTCAATGATGTAGCCGCTTAACAAAGTTTGCATCGCTTGGCCACCCACCGCTTGCTCCGGTGTGTGATTCAAGTTCCCGTCTAGGACGCTCCACAGTGGGACCTTTGGGGCATGAAGTAGCCCCCCTTTGCTGGCAAGGTCGCTGGGGGAAGGGCTCTCTAGCACCCCATGATTGAGAGCCCAATGCAAGGGCTCCGGCGGTGGCACGGACGATCGTGCCTCCTCCCAACCGCAGGCTATGGTGCACGTCTCCCAGAGCCTTGGGAGAACGTGACTGCCAAGGTGAATGCTGAAACCGGAAGCCAAAACTGAGACAAATCTGACGGAAAATCTCCTTGTTCAACCTCTACTCCGATTGGTTCAGAGTCCTTTGACTCAGTCAATCCAGAAAAGAGTTGTCCTGTTCCATGCACCACTTTTGAGGATTTCTTATAACTCTCTGCCCGATGTATTAAAGTCTCTGTCTTCTCATGAAGGGACTGTATCTGGTCTCCCCATGTCTGTTCACATAGCCTTTGGCTATCATATTGTCAATATGCGGCAGGACATGAAGTCCTGAAAGGAGATCCTGGAATGCCAGTAGTCCTGACCTTATAGTTCTGAATTCCAGTAGGCTGATGCTGTTGACAGTATCCTCTGTTGACCAGGTGCTCTGCACCATTTTCCCTTGCACTTTCCCCACATCCATTGTCATCAGGGTTCTCCTTGGTTCCCTTAGGAATCTGCTCTGGGAACCTGGAGGGAACAGTCCACCTGCTGAGCTTCTGGTTTGGGTGTCCAGGTAACAGCAGAAGCTTGAACCCCTTGCTGGCAATTATGTCTTGATATGGGAGCAGGAACCTCTGGAGTGGATGGTGTGAAAACTGGGCCACTGCAGAACATTCTGGCAAGATACCATCATCCCTGGTTGTCTTGCTAGGGATCCCTTCTGCTGTGGAATTCTGAATGACTTCGCCAACTGTTGTCTGAATCTTCTCCTGTCTCTCTTATGACAGGAAAACTGTGTCTTGGGCAGTGTCTATTAACAGCCCTAGGTGAAGCATATTCTATGTCAGGTGTTGACTGCTCTTTTCCCAGTTGACCAGGAAAATGAGTTCTTGAAGACAAGACACTGTCCGGTTCACATTTTCCATACCTCATTGGAATGAGAGTACCTTGATTAAGAGGTCATCCAGGAAATAAACAGTGACACCCCCTGGTCCTCAGATGTGCTGCAGACGCCACCAGAACCTTGGTAAATACCTTCAGCACTGATTTTAACTTGAATGGAAAAACCTGGTAGTGGGAGAGCCTCCCATCATAAGCAAATCTCAGGAACCTTCGATGGGCTTCTCAGATAGGGTTGTGCAAACAGCCCTCTGAGAGATCTATTGATGCCAATAAGTCTCCAATCTGAAAGGATGCTACAATTGACCTGAGGGTCTCCATTCTGAATCTCTTGGTCCTTATGTGACTGTTCAGCCATTTGAGGTCCAGAATGGCCCTGAAATCCCCATTTTTCTTTGATACCATGAAATGTGAGTAGACTCCCAATGTCCTTTGTGCTTCTGGCACTGGTTCTATCGCCCCCAATGTCCAGCAGTTGTTGAATGGCCTTCAGAAGGAGATACTTCTGGTTGGAATGATTTCTTGGCACCCAAATAAAACAATTGACTGGAATCAAACTGCCTTCAAAGGAATAGCTGTTTGTGACTGTGTCCAAGACCCACTTGTTGTTTGCAGTGTGTTACCAATAAGCTGCAAGCAGCTACAGATGGCCTCTAACTCTTGAGGTGGCTGAAGTATCGGCATAATTTTGTTGAATAACCCTTCTAAGCATCCCTTGGTGTTCTGTCCAGACTTGATAAAGAAGGTAATTCTGTTACTGCCCTGCTGCTTGAGCTGCCAACTCCCTTTGAAGGGCCTGGAAGAACTGGCCCCTGAAGGTCGCTTGGACTCTCAAAAGGAAGAGAAGTATTTCCTAGACTGTCTTCCTTCCTGAACAGCAATGGTTTTCCTTGTCTTTACAGTCCATGAGGCACGTGTCCATGCCTTCACCAAATAGGTTGGCACCCTTGAACGGAATGCTGGCCACCCTGGCCTGTGCCAAGGGATCCACCTCCCAACTCTGGAGCCAGGGATTACGTCTGGCTGATAGCTGGATGTCATCCAAGGAAGCATCTGCTGCCAGTGCTGTTGTGAGAGCATTTTTATTTTATATTATACTATTTAGTTCCTTCGGATGCTGTCTGCTGCTGTGAGATCAGACACTCAAGAATAAGCAGCTCTAGTGGACAGGGAGCATGATGTAGAAGCTGTCAACACTGCTTACGGAGCTTCAAATTCCTTGTGTAGAGCCTACTCTGTCTGTCGCAAGGGTCCCTGGAAAAACCATTCACCCCCACTGGAAGTGCTGACTTTGAACACAGGCTTGCCATGGGATCATCCACTAGGTAGGGGCAGCTTCTTTGCAGCTTCTGGTACCAAGGAACAGAACTTAGAGATTAAAAGAATGGTCAGATTTTGTTCTGGCTGGTCCTTCCCATTCAGTTCTACCTGCACTGGTAAAGATAGCAGGGAAAGGGATCCCAGTGGAGGCACCCTCACCTTGGGAAGGCTCTGCCCAACCCATCTGGGAAATTTGGGTCTGGTTCTTCCTTTCCCTAGGTGTTACATGAAATCTCTAATATGTGGAACACTTTTGAGAGTAATTTAGCAGACATTTGCTGAGGGAAGAGATTTGTCTGCATGGTGGTGACCATGACCCCTTCCTCCTATGACAGCTCCATTTATTCCCTCATGGATTCCTCATGACTTCAGATTCCTCATAGTGATGGCTCAGGAGGGGACTTGATTCCCTGCTGTGCCTGGAAGAAGGACCTGTCTTTCTCCTTTTGGAATGTGGAGAAGGAAGATGTTCTCTCAGACCTTATGCCTAGGGAGGCACTGCTAGATGGGGAATGCCATCTCTGTCTGACAGGTGACCTTGTTGGTGTCCTTCTGCTTTGGCTGGTCTGACTCCTGGCCTTCTTGATTTTTCACCTCACTTCCTCCATAATCCAGGCTAAGAGGCTGGCCTAGGCATTAACCCCAGAGAAGTCTAGGGAGTAGGCTCTTTCCCTCTCCTTATTCGGCTGAGACCCAGGAATGGAGGTAGAGGCCAGAGAACTGAGTAGGTCTAGCTCAGAGACCATGCTATCATGGGGCTGGGAGGTAGAAAGGCCTGCCTTCAACTCCTTCCCCAAAACCAAAAGTGAAAAGCTCTCCTCTGCCATAAGACAGGCCCTTTGGAGAATAAACTGGACTCCTTCCACCAAAACTGAAAGTGTCCTATGCCACAAAGCAGGCCTTTTGGAGAATCAATTGTTTAGGCCTTACCAAGGTTCTGGAGGGATGGAAGGTTGTAGCTGGTGCAGTCTCGTTGCTGAAACCAGCCCTTTTGGCAGTTTAGGGGCCATGCAGGGGGCTGAGGCGCTCCGGTGCGGCTGCCGCTGGCACTTCACACCCCTGTGTGGCGGCTGGGGAAGCTCCTGGCCCTGGAGCTGGAGATCTCGCAGCAGTGCCTGACTGGGAAACTGCCATGGTGAGAGGGTAATCCCTGGTGCCGTCGGCTCCCGGTTTCTCTCTGCCATGAAGATGCAGAGCAGGGCATGAGGCAGAAGCCCTTCTTGCTCCCTGCAATTCTCTCCAACTTTCTGTCTTCCGAACCAGTGACTTATGAAAATGTTCTTTAAGGTAAGCTGGTTAGTGGGATCGCTGTGCTTTGAAAAGCACTGCTAAAGACATCCTGCCACTAGGCAGAGCTGAACAAATTGAAGAGTTCTGGGATAAGCCTCTCCCCTCTGGGATTGCAAAGATGATGACCCTGCCTGCAGAGAGAAGGACCTACTATCCCAGAAGTGAAGACTACCCCACCCCTAGGACCACTGGAGAATTCTAAGAGAATACAAGTAGACTAAATTAGTGGGACAGCCAGAAAAATAGCGTGAAGTTCTTACCAGCGGGATTCATATTCTTCTTGATCTTCAAGCTTTCTTACTTTCTTCTTAATGATAGGCATTTTCTTGGTATCTATAAAGACTACATTCTCCTAGAGGAAAAAGACATTTTACATTTTTAAACTTATATTTACTTACATTTACAAAGTTACTACCTTGCTGGATCAGGGGAATGCTGTAGACATAATTTTATCTTTATTTCAGTAAGGTTTTTGATAAAATTTCACATAATATTCTTGTTGACAAGTTGGTAAAATATGGTTTGGATCCTATGACTGTTAGGTGGATCTGTAACTGGTTGACAGATTGCACCCAAAGAGTGCTTGTTAATGGTTCCTCTTGGAGAGGAGTGACAAGTGGAGGGCCTCAAGGATCTGTCCTGGGACCTGTTTTGTTCAACATGTTTATCAATTATTTGAATGAAGGAATAGAGAGAATGCTTACTGAATTTGCAGATTATACTAAATTGAGAGGGGTAGCAAATATGGTAGAAGACAGAGTCAGGATGATCTTGACAGGCTGAAAAACTAGGCTAAAACAAATAAAATGAATTTCAATGGGAATAAATGTAAAGTTCTGCATGTAGGTAGGGAAAATCAAATCCATAATTATAGGATGGGGGAGACTTGTCTTAGTAGTAGTATGTGCGAAAAGGATCTAGGGGTCTTAGTAGACCATACACTGAACATGAGTCAGCAGTGTGATGTGGTAGCTAAAAAGGCAAATGTGATTTTGGGCTGTATCAACAGAAGCATAGTGTCCAGATCATGCAAAGTGATGGTATCGCTTTACTCTGCTCTGGTTAGACCTCACCTAGCGTATTGTGTTCTCTTTTGGGCATCACAATTTAAGAAGGATATAGACAAGCTGGAACGTGTCCAGAGGAGGGCAACAAAGATGGTGAGGGGTCTGGAGATCAAGTCCTATGAGGAAAGGTTGAAGGAGCTGGGTATGTTTAACCTGGAGAGGAGACAACGGAGAGGTGATATGATAACCATCTTCCAAGTACTTGAAGGGCTGTCATATAGAGGATGGCATGGAGTTGTTTTCTGTTGCCCCAGAGGGTCAGACCAGAATCAATGGGTTGAAATTAAATCAAAGAACTTCCTGACAGAGAGGTTCCTCAGTGGAACAGGCTTCCTTGGGAAGTGGTGGATTCTCCTTTGGAGGTTTTCAGACAGAGGTTAGATGGCCATCTGACAGTAATGCTGATTCTGTGAACTTACAGAGATCATGAGAGGGAGGGCAGAAAAGGTTGCATCAGTGTTTAGTTCTTGTGGCCCTTTCTTACCCGCCCAGGGAAATGCTGATTGCCACTTTGGGATCAGGCAGTAATTTTTTTCCAGGTTAGTTTGGGTAGGGATCCTGGAGGTTTTTTGTCATCTTCTGGGCATGGAACAGGGGTCACTGGGTGTGTGAGTGGGGGAGGGGGAGAGGTATTTGTTAATTTCCTGCATTTTGCAGGGGGTTGGACTAGATGACCCTGGAGATCCCTTCCAACTCTTATGATTCTATGATTGCTCCAAGACTTACTTAAACTAAATTTAGTGCAGCCCAATATGAATACCACTCCTTCAGCAGTACAGGCTGTTTCATAGCAGTTATTAAACCTGTTAAAACATTTTCAAACCAACTCCAATGGTGGTTTATTCTCTTCATTAAAGGTCTTCTAGCTGTGATCACAGGAAAAACAGCTCTCCAATAACATCATTTTCTTTTACAGGAAATACAAATGCATCAACATGTTGTACCCTGTTCACCAAACAAAGCCAAAGGGGGGAAAATACGGCACTTTACCCCTGTTGCATATTTTGCATACATGACACCATTCCACTCTCCTTCGATTGAGCAGAAGGATTTCTTGTCATTTGGAGAACTAGTCAAAAGAAAAAAAAAATAAAAGGCATCACTACCACTTTAGCCTAACTTGAAGCTTATAACACATATTTGACCACAATTCTTTAGATTGTCCCCATCTGCTCCATCACCTATATGTGATATTTTCTGCTGCAGCTTAAAACGAGTTTAAGTAAAATGCTGGAATATACTTACAAGATTTCTGCTGTAACTCTGTGCTTTTTCCCACCATAGAAAGGCTTTGTGTGGAAGATTATGCTAGCATTATAGCCTGTCTTGGAACAGCTAATGTTGCATTCTCCTCCCAGCTCTATCCATGGCACTGTGAGAATAGATCTGTCAAGAGAACAGAAGACACTTCAAAGGCTATATGGAAAGAAGCTCACCACTGTTTGCAAAAATACTGCATATTGTCAAGTTTCACTTGCCTCCCATAACCATTGGGGAAAGTCAGAATGTAGTGCTCATCATAGTCCAGGCATGACACACACCCTGCAAAAGAGAACAGGACAGTATAAGAATCAGATGCCTCATCTTTTTAATAGAGGAATAATACAGACACCTCAAAAGGCTGAAGTAAAAAACAATAGATCCCTCATCTTGTAAATGTAAGCTACAAGTGTGTTTCTGCAGAAAAAGTAGGATTGTGGAATCAGAATCCAACACCCCAGTAAGGTCCTTGATATACAAACTAACAGCACTATCCTAAGTAAACTTATACCCTTTCAAGCTCATTCAGTTCACCAGGCTTAGGTATAACTGTTATACCTAAGATGGTACTGCAAATTAAGCACTTTTTATGCTTTTGTCAGTAGTATTTTGTAGTAATATTTTGAAGATTGCTCCATTAGGAACAATTAGCAAAAGAGAATTTTAGGATGAGGAATCATTCATGTTAACTGAGCATTCTCAGCTCTTCAAAATTTCAAGGCAAAGTCCCTTCCCCAGTGCTACTTTCCTGTGGGTCTTGTTCTTTTAAACTGGAAATACTAAGGATTGAATACATATACTCCACAGCATACAAACAAAGCTGCTTTATACTGAATCAGACCATTGTTCCACCAAAATCAATACTGTCTTCACATCACCTATTACCAGATGCTTTAACTGGAGATACCAAGGACTGAACCTGGACCTTCTGCATGCCAAGCACATATGCTACCACTAAGCCACAGCACCCTTCCTCATAACACACCTTCACATCTTATTTATTTTGCCATCAAGTCAAAATAAAGCCACTACTTGCCTCTGCACTGTAATTCTGGATCTCCTTGGTGATCTCCCACTCAAATACTAACCAGGGGCCAACCAAGCTTAGCTTCCAAGACTGGGCTATCCAGATCAAGGCACATCATTAGTTAACTCAGTTGGTGCCTTCTTGACTTAAAGTCAATAGGCAAAGAAGGAGCCAGGAGAGCCTGGATGCTCCCCCCCCCCCAAATCTGGGGAATAAAATCAACATGTCCTATCTAAGCATTATATCCTCTGAGGAAGGCAGCAGCAACATGGCTGACTTCTTGGATGGGAAGAGAGAAGAGTGATAATAAAACAGGAAATAACTAGAAATGAAGAAGAGAACAAGCCACCCTACTAACCATTTCCAATGTATTTTCAACATACAGCTGCAAATGTTATGGTTATACCTTGGTACAAGCACATTTACTGTTCTAGAATGAAGAGGAAGCAAATAACTTACATGTCTCTGGGACATACCTTGACCTATATTATGAACACCAATAGACATCCCCAGGAACTTTGACTTGGTCCAGATGTGAGCATTGAATTGAATTTTTTTGCTAAAGCATTCTGCATAAAATGCTGAAACTTGAGAAGAAATAGATATAAGTAGACTACAAAGCGAAGAATTCAACATAAAACATCCAAAATAGATACAGGTATTTGCTTCCAAGGAAGAAATCTGTAGAAAAGCCAGAACACACTTTCAAAATTAGTGAGCAAAGTTTACAGAAAGAAAAACAGGTTGCTTACTTGTAATTGATGATCTTCAAGTGGTCATCTGTGTAATCACACCCATGGGATTATGCGCTTGTGCTGATCCGAATCAGTAGTATGCAAAGCTCACAAAGGGATTTTCACACCTCCCTCCCAGGCATGAGCGGGAACCCCACTGCACATGCCCAAGGAGAAGGGGCATGGACATCCCGACAGTTCCTTCTGACCACTGTCATGTCAATAATCTGAGAGAAAGTACTGAAGCGACAGCAGTGGGGAAGGATGGACGGGCGGTGTGACTGCACAGATGACCACTTGAAGATCATCAGTTACAGGTAAGCAACCTGTTTATCTTCTTCGTGGTCTCTGTGCATCACACTCATGGGAGATTGAAAAGCAATGGCTCACCTGGAGGTGGGAGCTGTCGCAAATTCAACGCTCTGCCGATGACAGGACTAGATGACCCAGGTCCACTCTGTGGTGTTCACGAACATCAACAGCTTAGTGCTTGATGAATGTGTTTGGAGTAGACCATGTTGCAGCCCTGCAGATGGCCGACAGGGAAGCACCCTTCAAGAACACTGTAGACGTAGTCATGGATCTTGCAGAGTGCACTTGGACCAACAAGGGCAATGGATGTTTAGCCAACAGGTAGCACAGTTTAATTGTCTCCACAATCCATTTGGAGAGACATTGTGCTGAGATCTTTTGCCCTGTAGAGTGAGTGGAGTAGGAGACAAATAAGTTATTGTCCCTCCTACTCAAATGTGTCCTATTCAGGTAAAAAAGTAGCACCCTCTTTACATCCAGAGTGTGGAGGAGACACTGTTCATTATCTTCCGGTTTAGGGAAGAAGTTAGGCAATAAGATCTCTGAGGAGAGGTGGAACTCGGAGACCACTTTAGGTAGGAAAGAGACGTCAGGCAGCAATCTCACTCCATCGTGCAGGAAGACAAGGTAAGGTGGGTCGTGACGAAGGGCCACGAGTTCGCCCACCCTCCTGGAGTTGGTAATGGCAACTAGAAATGCTGTTTTCCAAGCCGCAAGTTTGAGTTCACAGGTTGCCATAGGCCCAAAAGGCTTTCCCATTAGATGGCGTAGTACCAGTGGCAAGTCCCACAGGGGTACCAGTGTACGGATTGGAGGATGTAAGTGGAGGAGACCTTTAAGGAACCTCTTTGCGACTGGGTGAGAAAAAACGGAAAAACCGTTGATCCCGGAGTGGTAGGCCGAAATAGCTGACAATTACATCCTGATTGAGGAGTGTGAGAGGCCTTTGTCTGCCAGCAATAGAAGAAATTCCAGAATTCGGTCGGGTCTGACAGAAACTAGAGGCACATCAGAGGGCTGCAAGAAAGCCAAGAAGCGAGACCACTTCCAACTGTAGGAACACCTCGTAGAGTCTTTCCTGGCATTCAGTAAGACATTCTTGACCCTGTCAGAAAAAGTCAAATTTCTACCAGATAGGCCATCAGTTTGAGTTTGTGGACCTCGTGGAAGACGAGACCTCCCCGCTCCAACAGGAGTAGATCTGGCACCTGAGGGAAAGGATGATAAGCCTTGGTCAAGGAGAGTAGGTTGGCGAACCAAGGTTGCCTTGGCCACCAGGGGGCAATCAGGATGCACCTTGTGTGCACTGCCATGGGTCTCTGGATTGTCTGTAACAACAAAGGTAGAGGAGGGAACATGTAGAGAAACTTGTTGTTCCATGGGTAAAGGAGCTCATCTCCCAAGACCTGGGGATCCTAAACCCCTCTGCAACAGAATAGGGCACACTGCAAGTTGTCCCGGGTGGCAAAGACATCTATGTGAGGTGTACCCCACTTCTGGAACACCGGACTGAGGTAGGTCCAGTTCTGTTCCCAGTCGTGACACTGAGAGAGACCCCTGCTGAGTAAGTCTGCATGGACATTGGCACTGCCAGCGATGTGCAAAGCAACTGGATAAACATGCAGGGGTATGCACCAGGCCCAAAGTTCCAGTGCTAGACAGCAGAGACTGCGGGAGACCGTTCCACCCTGCCTGTTGATGTAGCTGAGGGCTGTTATATTGTCTATTAACACAGACACACATTGTTCCACTAACAGAGGCTGGAAAGATTGGAGGGCCAGTTTGATAGCGAGAAGTTCCAGATAATTTATATGGTTTCTCAAGGTCGAAGCATCCCACTTGTGGCCTATGGAGAGGCCGTTGAGGTGGGCTCCCCATCCTCAAAGTGAGGCATCGGTTGTGAGAGTGAGGCCCGGGGTGGGGGAATGAAAAAGGACACCTTGCGTCAGGTTGTTTGTCCCGAGTCCACCAGAGAAGGGAGTCGCGTGCTTCCTGTGACAGAGAGGGACGAACTGCTTGAGACATTCTTAAAGGCTTGAAGTGCTGAAGGAACCAAAGCTGGAATGGCCGCATGTGTAATCTTGCAAATCGCAGGACTGCAGTAGTGGCTGCCATGAGACCCAGTAGGCGTTGAATTTGTAAAGCTGATGAAGTCCCCTGGAGTCGGACCTGGTCTGTGAGGGCAGGTAGGATGAGGGCCCTGTCCTCGGGGAGGAAGGCCTTGCTTTCCGTGAAGTCCGGTATCACCCCTATGAACTACACTTTTTGACAAGGAATCAGACGCAACTTCTTGTGGTTTACCTGGAGACCGAGGCCCTGAAGGATGTCTAGGGCTTGGGATACCTGGCGTGTGAGGAGGTCCCTTGAAGATGCGACCAGAAGCCAGTTGTCCAGTTACGGGAATAGCGTTAAGCCACAGAGGCAAAGGTGTGCCGCCACCACCACCACCATAGTCTTAGTGAAGACACGAGGTGCTGTGCTGAGACCAAAAGGTAGACTTCTGTATTGGTAGTGGCTGCCTCCTATGGCGAATTGGAGATATTTCTGATGGGAGGGGTGAATAGTCAGACGGAATTAGGCATCTTCAAGGTCGAGCGTGGCCATTCAGAAGTTTCTGGAGAGGAGAGGTAGAATGACCGGTAGAGATGTCATTTTGAATTTCTGGTATTGTATGTAAGTGTTGAGGCCACGAAGATCTAAAATCGGCCTCTGCCCACCGTCTCGTTTGGGCACCACAAAATAATGGGAGTAAAAACCCTGGCCCTGGTGGTCTAGAGGCACAGGTTCTATGGCATTTTTTGACAGTAGTGTGGCTACTTCCTATAGGAGGCATGACGATGGCGGAGTGATGACAACTACCAGAAGAGGTGGAAACTCCAGGAACTAAATAGAATAGCCAACCATCAGGATGGAAAAGACCCATTGGTCCGATGTGATAGCATCCCAGGCATGAAGAAACAGGGAGAGGTGGGTAGGGTCGGAAAATGTTGGCAAATCAAAGTCAAAGGCCCTGTTTGCTGGTCTTTGGTGGCTTCGGCCTGGCTTGTTGTTGACCCAAGCCGTAACTTTGTCTGGGCTGATATTGTTGTCTGTTCCCAGATGATGTGGTCTCCTCCCTCAGGAGATGGTTTCATGAACTGACGCTTGGAACCATTTCTCGACCAGGAACGTGGACGAAAGGGTTTAGATGGAGCAGTGACACCTAGCTACTTTGAAGCCTTTATACTTTTGTCCATCTTCTGCAAGGCCAAATCCGTAGAGGCATTAAAAAGACCTTGATCATCAAAGGGAAGGTCCTCTATATAAGATCTAGTAACTGCAGAAAGCGAGGTGTTTCTCAGCCAAGAATGTCTTCTAAGGGCTATAGCTGAAGACATTGTCTTAGAACATGAGTCCAACATGTGCTTGGATAAGTTGATTATTTGCTTGGACAACAGCAATCCTTCTTTTTGAACCTTTCTTGCCTCCTCACGCTTATCCTCAGGGATCATCGACAAAAATTCTGTAAAGCATTCCCAGAGGGCCCACTGGGGAGGGGGCAATGCAAAGCCCGCATATTTCCCAGTGCCGCTCAGAGTGTGAGACTTATGCACTTTTTGGGAACCGATTTTGTCTGCTTCTCATGCTCCTACTTCTTTTTCAACGGTGTTGATGCAGAAGAAGCATCCTTAGGCGCCGAGCACTTGGAAGGCGTACTCACAGAAGACGTCGACACTGGACGAACTGGTAAAGCCGATGTCAAGGACTCCGATGTCGACGGAGGCACCAGTGTTTGGGCATCGATTGGAGTCTGACGACATTTCTCTGGAAGGCAGGGGAGTAAGCGTAGATTCCCAAAGAGCCACTCGGAGTCTAGCAGCTCTATTTTTTCGGGTTTCGTTGGAGAACTTGGCACAGTGACGACAAGTCTCCGGACAATGTGTCTCCCCTAGGCATAATATACAAAGCGCATGACTGTCCCTCAGGGCAAGTTTACTGCCACACCCAGTAAACGCTGTGAAGCAGATGCACTGCTTGGCCATAAAATAATTAAAAGAAAATTTGGCCAAAAGTAAGTAATAAAAAAAAAAGACCCCTCAGCTGAGGCGAACAAAAATTTTACCTCAGAAGACGAAAGGGGGGAGGGGCGGGAGGCCGCCTGAGGTAGCAACGCTCCTCAAAACAAAGGGTTGTTGTTTTTTTTGTTAAAGATGAACATAAAGTCCCAAAAATGAAAAGAACAAATTTAAGCAACAGGTGAATCCCCTGCGAGAGAAAGAGCGCTTCATCACTGACCGGCAGGATGTCCGTGCCCCTCCTCCTTGGGAATGCGCAGTGGGGTTCCCACGCATCCCTAGGAGGGAGGTGCGAAAATCCCTTTGTGAGCTTTGCATACCATCGATTCGGATCGCGCAGACGCATAATCCCATGAGTGTGATGCACAGAGACCACAAAGAAGATTAGTAAGTACAATGCTGCTTAAAGAAGAAAAACAAAAAATCCCAAACAATAACATACTTGGAGGATGGTGAGAAACTTGTTCTGCTACAAATGTTACACTGTTTTTGGTAATCCATGGAATTGGTCCATCTGAAACAGTCTCCTGCAAAAAAAAGAAAAAAAGTTCCAATTGGACATGGCCGTCTTTTTACATGTGTATTACATGGTGTTTAGAGAGTATGGGACAGGATAAAAGTTTTAATACCATCCAAATACACAGGGACATGACACTTAGAAATAATTTAATAAAACAGTTAAGTGCCACAAGCCTCCTTTTGTTTTTACTATAAAAGACTAATCTAATAGGGGTGTACAAAAAAATCATGATTTTTCTTTTTTTACATTTTTTAATTGATTTTTACTACACCCTAACAACTACAAACTAAACTCTAAAAAAACAGAGTAGGCAAGGATCTGAAAAGGTCTACATTCGAATTTAGTTATTTCCTATAGGTATGATTACAAAGTAGTTATAGTAAAATAGCACTCGCTCGAGATACCATTTAAGATAACATAATAGTGCATTATCTCAAGTTAAAAAAACAACAGGTTGCTTACCTGTAACTGATGATCTTCAAGTGGTCATCTGTGCAGTACCACACATGGGTTGGGCGCCTGCACATGACCTCAACCAGAGAAACTTCTAGAGCTTTGCCTCAGAAGAGCTTTGGCAGGCTCTCTTCCCGCCCTGGGGAGGTGTCACGCACTGCGCATGCCCACAGCAGGGGAGAGAGTCGCCTCCCACTTAGTTCCTTCGACCGCCACCGGTAAGTCCCATCAAGCCGAAAGAAGGCGATCAGGAGATGCCAGCAGCGGGGAAGGCTGGGTGGGATTGTGGTACTGCACAGATGACCACTCGAAGATCATCAGTTACAGGTAAGCAACCTGTTTATCTTCGTCGTGGTCTCTGTGCAGTCCCACACATGGGTGATTACAAGAGCTGAACCAGTTGGAGGAGGGAGCTGGCAGCTGAAAAAGACACAAGCACACTGGTTAAAAGACAGCATAATCATCAAATAAGTCACCCAATGGTCCTACCTGAGGCAACAGCAGGGTCAAGCGAAGAGAGATCGCAGCACCATCTGACCGAAGGCAGCATCCCGTCGGACTTGAACGTCGAGTGCATAGTGGGTCACAAAGGCTTATGTCGAGGACCATGTAGCAGCCACACAGACATCTTCCAACAGGACACCCGCCAGGAAAGCGGTGGATGTTGATACTGCCCTCGTGGAATGGGCAGTGAAAGGCTGACATGCAAGCTCATAGCAAAGGGCGATGGTGGAAGTCACCCATTTAGAGAGTCGTTGAGAGGAAATGGGTTCCCCCAGATGCAGGGGGCCATAAGCTAGGAACAGCCGAGGAGATTTATGTATAAGCTGTGTAGGTAAAAAGAGAGTGCTCTGCGGACATCGAGAACAAATTTAAGAGGCATGAGAGGCATCAGTCGGGTTCGGAAAGAAAGTAGGCAGGACAGACGACTGAGAGAGGTGAAAGGCAGAAATGACCATAGGTAGGAAAGAAGGATCTGGTCTAAGGGCAACTTTCTCCCTATGAAAAATCGTATAGGGGAGATCAGTTCTGAAGGCAGCTAGTTCCCTTACTCTATGAGCAGTAGTAATAGCTATAAGGCCGTTTTCCAGGAGAGTAACCTGAGGTCAGCCATAGCCATGGGCTCGAAAGGCTTGGACATAAGTTGAGAGAGAACGAGGGACAAACTCCACAAAGGCACCAGAGGCTTCCTAAGAGGACAAAGCTGAAGGAGACCGTTAAGGAAGGTTTTGGTTAGACAGTGAGAAAATACCAAGGATCCTTGTATCAAGGGATGATAAGCGGAGATGGCCGCTAAATGAACCCTCAAAGACGAGTACACCAGGCCGGTGTTCTTTAAGTGGACGACATAAGAGAAAATGTCACGGACAGATGACTGAACTGGATTGAAGGAGTGATCGGAGGCATAGGACTTTAAGCGATAGGTAAGTCGAGTAGAAGGCTTCCTGGCATTTAGGAAGATTTCAGAGACTTGAGGGGGGAAATCTAAGGGTGGATCTTCCAAGCCATCAATCGGAAACACCCCGGATCGGGATGCAGGACTCTCCCTCGGGCCCGAGAGAGGAGATCGGGGATGACAGGGAGAGGGCGGAAGGTGTGACGGGAGAGCCGGAGGAGGTGCAGAAACTGGACTTGGCGTGGCCACCAAGAATTGATTAGGATGCATGACGTGGTATCTGCTAGGATCTTCTGAATGACCTGGGAGATGAGAGGGAATGGAGGGAAGAAATAAAAGAGGGTCCCATTCCACTTATGAAGAAAGGCATCTCTGAGCGACCAAGCAGACGGGGGACCCCTGCTGAAGAATAGACAACATCAAGCATTGTTGGCATTCGCAAAGCCGTTGACAAGAGGACGACTGAACTCGAAAAACAGAGGTTTTAGGTATCGAAGGGGAATGGACCATTCGTTGTCTGACGACGTGGACTGGCTCAACTGATCAGCATCGATGTTTTGAGCTCCAGGAGGAAACAACGAAGGGCCAGATGAACCGCTCGCAGCTCTAGGAGATTGATGTGAAGAGTTGTGTCGTGAGGAGTCCAGACCCCGTGCTGAAAACGTTCCACACTGGGCTCCCCAACCCCAGAGGGAAGCATCTGTGGTCAACAACACCCATGGAGGAGGATGTCGAAAAGGCATGCCAGAGAGGAGGTGCAGAGGGTGAGACCACCACTCGAGAGAGTCGACTACCAGTGGTGGGATCAATTGGATTTTGTGCCAAGGACTGCGGAGAAGATCGAAGACACAGAAAAGCCAAAGTTGAAGTGGCCACATCCTCAACCTGGCGTGACAGACAACAAGCACCGTGGACGCAAAGTGACCCAGGAGCCTCATAACGGATCGAGCGGATTGCCGAGGAGAGGTCCAAAAGTGGGACACCAGCGCTAGAATGTCGGAAGCCCTCGATTCCGGAAGAAATGCAGTCTCGGGGTTGATATCCATCTGGGCACCAAGGAATCGAAGGACCTGGACGGGCTGAAGAGAGGACTTGGAGAGGTTGACACACAGGCCGAGGGTGGAGGTGGAAACTCCCAGGTTTTGAACCTGCTTTCTGCATCGATGGCCTTCAAGGCCTCATCAGTGGTAGAGTGGAAAAGACCATCGCCATCAAAAGGGAGGACCTCTATACGAAATTTGACATCAGGTTGTAGAGAGGTGCCTCTTAGCCAAGCATGATGGCAAAGAGCGACCAAAGAGACTAAAACCTTCGAGGAACAAGTGACAGCATGACGGACAGAATTAATCTGCTGTTTTGAAATGGAGCAGATTTCAGACAAAGCGCCCGACAAGGTGGGGTGATGTTCCTCTGGGACAAAGTCCAAGACGGGACGGACAGCATTTGTGACATTGAAGGCATACGCCGAGAGATAAGACAGGTAGATATCGATACAAAGACCCATGGATGCAAAGGAATACACTTTTTTAGCGAGAGTATCAAGTTTACTGCCTTCACGATTAGGCGGCACAGACTGTCATACGGGCTGCTTTGACTTCAATGAAGAATGTACAACCATTGCATTCAGCGGCGGATGGGAGATAAGAAACTTCCCCGAATTCTGTTGGATTTTGTAAAGACCATCATACCGTCTAGAGACCGGGGGAATTGATGCCGGGTGCTCCCAGGATTCCTTAAGAACAGAAAGGTGAACTGGGAGCAAAGGGATGGACAGTGGAAGGAGGAAGGTCGGCCTGGACCAGCTTGTGAACCACATCAGTCACAGCACAGAGACTTCGTGGAACCCTGAACTTGAAGGGCAGTGGCCATTCTAGTAACCAGCTCCAAATAAACTTTGGGACCTTCAGTGGGTGAAATAGAACCTGAGCGGTGAGGCTCATCATCGACTCGAGTGGCATCGGGATCCAGATCTGCAGAGTCAGAATGGTCAGAAATCGACATTGGAGAGGAGGACCTTAACGGCTAAACAAGATCAGTTGCTGTTTGGTCATCAGCAGGGGGATGATACTGAGGTTCTAAGGGAGAACTCTTCGGGGCATCCCTAGGTCTCGAGGCTCAGAAGGTTGGTCAAGACCTACCGAACAAGCCAAAGCCACCGATCCAGAGCGCCATGGCTAATCAGGTACACGACAACAACTGGTACGTTCGGAGTGCTGGAGCCAATCATAATGATGGCGCTGAGGCATTGGAGACCTGGAATAATAGTAGGCAGTCCGGAGGTCGCCTACATTCATCCGGAGACCAACACTGATCATCCGAGGGTGAACCCAACAAAGACGGAGACTGTCAACGAATGAGCCTCTTGCAGTCATATCGAGATCGTCGATCTACTAAAAGGTGTCTCCCCTCCAAATCGTGGACTGGGTGATGAGAGTGTCGAGAAGGAGATCAGGAATCCCTGTGAGGAGACAACGTGGGAGGCAATCTCGTTGACTGGCCAAATGGAATCAAGCCAGAAGCCAAGGACAAAGTGTGCTGCAGTGTTGGAGGTGGTAAAGCAGATTTTTGAGAAGTAGACGCCAATGCGGGCGTTGAAGTTGTCAGGCCAGTAATAACGACAGGCTCAACGACCGAACTCTATGTCGATGGTTTAACCTTCGATTTCGAAGGGGTCTTTTCCTCAGGCCTCTTAGGTTTCAGTTTCGGTGCCTTTGAGGAAGCGTTCGATTTTTAAGTTAAGGATGAATGGGAAGCCGCAGAAGACATGGTAGGGCATAAGGCTGCCTCTAAAAGTACAGCCCTGAGTCTAGCTTCCCTGTTACACCTAGCCTGCCAAGTAAAACTAGCGCAATGCAGGCAAGTATCGCCCATATGGGCCTCGTCCAAACAAATTAAAAATTGTGCCCGCCGTTCAAAGGGATCTTTGCTGGGCAACGATGGCACACTTCAAAAAACCTTGTTTTGCCCACACAATCAGGACCCCACCCACCAAGAAAAGAGGGTGGGGGGAGAGAATACAAAAGGCAAGAAAAAGATATTTTTTTTGTATTTTTAGCAAGGAAAGAATTAAGATAAGAAAGACGAAGAGAGAAAAAGAGAAGAAAAAGAGGAGAAATACTCAACTGAGGCAATAGCAGAGCAGCAACAATGAGGTGTGAATGCAAAGGCAGTTGAAGAAGAACTGAGTGGGAGGCGGCTCCTTCCCCCGCTCTGGGCATGCACAATGCATGCCCCCTCCCCAGGATGGGAAGAGAGCCTGCCAAAGCTCTTCTGAGGCAAAGCTCTAGAAGTTTCTCCGGTCGAGGTCATGCGCAGGCGCCCAACCCATGTGTGGGACTGCACAGAGACCATGACGAAGACCAAAGTAGATTCTCAGATCTTCACTTTGACTTTTTCTTCTGGTTACGTTTCTTCTTCTCGAAGGGGATTTTGACCTTAAATGATCTAGGAGCTCCTGCCGACTTTGGGTATAGTGAACCCCCCAAATATCAGTAAATATTTGGTAAACCTGTTTTTTGGCTCCATTATACCCTATGGGAGACCACTATAGTAAATGGCCCCTATAGGGTATAAAGAAGAATCAATCTGAGGGTATCTAGAGGGGCTGTTTTTTGAGGTAGAGGCACCACATTTGCAGCATAGCTGCTAGTGCCTCCAACCCCCCAAGTTTTGAAAAGATTGGACTGGGGGTCCAATTCTATGGGCCCACCAAAGAAAGTGCCCCCATCCTCCATTGGTTTCAGTGAAAGGAAAAAGGCATTTAAAGTATCTGTATGAGTATCTGTGTCACACACCTACAATCCACACAGCCCTCACTATCAGAATGAATGTGCTAGTTAGAGACAATCCAGTTGGATCCCAGGTACAAAAATGGTGGAAAACTGTTCTCTATACATTTACTGCATGAAAATTACAAGTTTGGAAAGATACTCTCAGAGGTTTAACTCCGAGATTAAAGATTAAAATATGTTTGTGTGTGTGGGGGGACACGGGGGAAGACAGAATGAAAGAGACAAACACTCTTCGAGCCAGCCATATTACTACTAACAAAGCTTCCAGGAAATTTGATGCTCTTAAAAAGATCCTACAGATGGGGGAGTTTCCGGTGACTGCGAGGCTGCGCAGTCAGACCGAAATAGCCTCCGCGTCTGAGCTTCTAAAATCGTAAAGAAAAGATTAATTAAGGACTCCAAAGATAAAAACTGTTTGCTGAAGGGAATGGGGAGGCCAAGAGGAGGCAAAGGAGCCAAGAAAAACACCAAGGAGTCTCAACAAACTGAGAGAAATATGCAAACATCGGAGGAGGATTCCCCCCCTCCATTGGAAGCAGACTCGGAAGGAGAAGCTGCTAATCGGCAGGGCAAAAGAAAACGTGAAGATTCTATAACAAAAAAAGATATACAGACTTTGTTTGCAGAAATGAAAAAAGAACTGAAAGAAAGCATTACTCCAATCCATCAAAAACTTGATGCTATGAATCTGAACTTAACAGAACTGAAGGAAAATACAGACAAAGCACTGACGGAGGCCGCAAAAAATACAAAGGCTATAGAAAGCCTAAGGACTTTTGAGACATGGAGCAAGTCTAAAATTATTCTCTTGGACATAAAAGCCCGTGAAAGAAAAATCAAGCTCAGGGGAATATCCCCAAATTTTGCTACAGACAAAGATCTCATGGGCTCTTTAAACGAATGGCTCCAAAAACTTTTGCAACTGCCGGCTGCACCAATTTGTCAAGCTTATCGGCTGAACCCATCGCAACCAGCCTCTCCTACTCTCATTCCTGACATATTAGTGGAACTTACAGATATCAAAGTTAAGAAAACCGTGTTAGAGGCTGCAAGGACGAACAACGGACTTCAACTGGAGGACACCCGGGTTCAGGTATTTCAAGATTTGCCACCAGAGATTTTAACAGCACGACGCAACCTGAAAACAATTACTCAACGCCTGGCAGAAAAACACATCCGTTATCGTTGGCTTCCATTAGGACACCTGCATATAAACTATAAAAACAGAGTCTTCACTGTTCACGACGTTAAGTCTGGAGAAGAAATGTTAAGAGCTTTGGAAAATGAATCTACATAAGAAACTTCAACGGAGATGAACTGTAAGACTTATTAATGAATCTTCAAGGGCCTCTGAAAAAATAATCATTGGAGCCCTCAATGAGAGAGATAGAAATAGTTTAAATTCAGGCACCATGTTCTAGTATTATTATTTTTTTCTTTAAATATAGAGATATCTTTACATAACAGGAATACAGCGGGTAAGGCATTCGGGAGGAACTCCCCAATTACCTCCCATAGGGCGGGGTCTTGGGGTAAGACCCCCTTTGGAATTTTCCAAAGACCCACGGGGCGGAGGCTATCTCCAAGAACTCCACGATGAAGATATAGATACTGTAGTTGCTGTATAATTTTCTTCAAAGGCACAAGATAGAACAGCTAGGACATACAAGTAATAGCTTGTGATATAAGCTCAAAGCCCAATTTGAAATACTCTTGTTAATTTTAGATATCACTTTATTATCTATGTATCATTTGTTTAGGAGTTTAAGGAGTGGATAATAAATAGTTTTTCAAGCATCACTGGCAAAGACGGGGGAAAAAAAAATATATATATACAATATAAAGCAGACAATGCCAGTGACACTATGTATAATATGATTTAATACTATATATAGTGGTTTAAAATGTAAGAGATTTTTGTTGTAAACATGCTAAGTGGAAAATAATAAAATGTTTAAAAAAAAAAAAAAAAAAAGATCCTACAGATAATATTAAGCCATCAACCTACTCTCAAAAAATGAGTGAGTGAATACTGAACACGTAAAACCACATATCAGAGGGTGCATGACTCAGAATTTAAAATGTTGTGAATTTTTTCTTGTCAGTGTAACAAGTTGAAGAAAATCCTTCTGAGATCATTGCAAAATACTTACTATCGAACACAAGTCATTTGGATGATTCTACTAACCATATTATCTTCTTGTTCAATATTTGGCAGCACCCAGTGACACCGAAAAATTTCTCCCAAGATGGGATTGTAAGGCTTTTTAGCAACAGAACCTTTTCTTCCTGCATGGAAAGCTGAAAGGTACCACTTCACCACTTGAACCATTCGGTCCTTTGGATCTTTTTGGTCACTGATACTAGAGAAAACACAAGAAATTAGTAAATCTTATTCTGAAACCGAAAAAAATATGAAGTTTATTCTAGTATAAAACCAGGCTAATAACTGATAGGTGACTTAACTATACTCACAGAACATTGCCATTCCTACCTGAAAGATATTCTTTTCATAAACAGTAGGGAGTGAGATTTTCAGGACTGACAGCACATTTACAATGGTATAGCCCTATACTGTCAAAAATGACTTAATCCCACAAGCCAACAGGAAGATATGATGTACTTTGGATGAATGATAGAAATCTGATGGACTTCCCTGCATTTGGATCAAATGCAAGTCAGCAGTAAGCAAACAATGCCAATATGCAATAAAAAGCCTGAATACCTCACAAATAAGTCAGGATGCGCAAAGAAGTCAGCATACATTTCTAAGAGAGATCTCCTTTCCAGAATAAAAGTTGGAAGAACTACCTGAAGAAACAAAAGAGATATTTTTAATAGATGTGTAAATAAATGGTGTACTTAAGGTAGAGTTCACAACTAGGGTGAAACATTGTTTTACTTGAGTTAAATAATTTTCTGTTCATACATACTGCTACAACCACTGAATACATTACTGTATTTGGCAAATACCAGACAAAAAGCAGTTGCCTCTTGTAGGATTTTTACCATAGAAGTTCTTTCTTACATAATCCATCCATCAAATAAGAAAAATTTAAAGAAGAAAAATGGTTTGAATCCACTCTATCAAGGAAAATAAATTCAGTATCTCATAATGGAAACAGTCTGGGAAGAGTCCAATATTCTTTATAAAAAGAGCTTTCATCCGGTATTTTCAGAAAAGAGTTGAATTGGGGAGATCTGGTTCCAGTTTGGCGAGAGCAGACGTGGGAGGCTAAGTTCCACACAGTTTGCTCTTCCAAGGGCTTTTTTTTAGGTATTCCAGCTCTACCATTTCTCTTTTGGAGGAAGAGAACGGGCAGGGGACTTTAACCTGGTCCAGGAATGGTGGCAACCTTCCTGGCTCAGTAGTTATGTCCTGAGCAAGAAGCCTTTTGGACACCCAACACAATGCTGTGATGTGTGTATCAGTCAAGCCTGTTTGAGCCGACAAAGAAGGACGACCAATTCATACAACAGCGATAGCAATCAACAAAGCTAAGTATTATTTAAGTATACTTTCGACGGGGGAGGGACAAACGTAGGACGACTTATTAAAAAATTGAGGAAGGGAACGCGGAGGAGTGGAGCAATAAGGAGGGTCCTGAGAGGTGTTAGAGCTAAGAGACTTTAAGTGCAGGTGGCTAACGATATAATTAGTGCTCAAACGGCGTCTACTGCGGTAGCGGGAAGAACAGGACTGTTTAAAACACAGGGCCAGCTAATTTTTAGACTCACGGTGCTGCATAAGGTTTTTTTTCTTTTTCCTTTCGTTTTGTTCCAGGCACTGAGATCTTCAGCCGCAGTGGGTTTAAGAGACTGAGAAGCGACGCGAGCCCTGGAGACGAGGAATGACGTGGCAAAGTGACGTGGAGGAGTGGAGCCAACAGAATTGGGAGGAAAAGAAGGGCGGAAGAAGCGATTCGAGCTCCGGAGAAGAGGGAAGGAAGAGGACGTGGAGGAGCGTCCTGGAGGAGCCGAGCAATTCGGGGAAGAGAAGGGAGGAAGAAGAAGACATCAAAGGAATTGTGAAAAGAACGGAAAAGAAAGTGAAAAACTGGAACACAAAGGCAGAGATCGGGCAGAGCCAGAGAGAGCTGGTGAGAAGGAGACTCAGTAAAGGGCATTTGTATGGAAACATAAAATGGAAGGTGCATGACATGCTAGGTGGTGGTAAAGTTGAAAGCAGATCTTAAAGAAAAATTGTTTAAGGGGGAAATATAAGTGTAGTAGACTGATAGGACTGGAAATTTAGAGTATGTTGAATCTGATTTGATAAAGGGAAGGAAATAAAATTTCTTTGGGTTGAAGGGAATGAAATAAGATTCACAAACAAATAAGACAGATTATAGAAATAAAAGGGGATTTTATGGCAGCAGGCTTTGATAATACCAGGAGAGCCTCCATACCCTTGCCAGGGCAATCGGGGATAACAAGTCATCTAAAGATGAGCGTTGCTGGAATGACTGCAAAGGAACTCAAAGCTTTGATTAAGGAATATATATCCCAATCTATACAGCAGTTAACTGATAATACGTTGCCGGCATTAATTAAAAAGGAAATTGAACCACTACAGGAATCAATGCAACAATTAACTGACAACATATTGCCAGGGCTAATTAAGACAGAATTAAGGCCTGTACAGTCTAAAATGGAAGAAATTGCTGAACAAATTAAGGTAGAAACTGATGAAATTAAAAAACAAATCCAAGAAAGCAAGAAAGAAATGTCAAGTATTGCTAAAACCACGAGCAAATTAGAGGGAAGGATGCAGGATTTAGATGAAGAATTTCAAGAATTAAAGTTAAAAAATGAAAAAATTGAGGAAACATTAATAAATTTAGAAATGGAGAGAGCAAGCTTGATACTGAGGTGCCAAAACGTGTCAGAAGAAATTGATAAAAATTTAAAGGAAGACATTGCTCAGAATATAGCTGAGCAATTAAATATAGGAACAAAGGAGGAGTTAATGCTGGAAATAGATGCAATATACTGAAGAAACTCAGCATACGTGAAAAGAAACAAAATACCAAGGGAGGTGCATGTAAAATTTCATAAGAAAGATGTAAGAGATAAAATACTGAGAGCCTCATATGAAAACAAGGTAAAAATCAAGGGAGAAGAAATAAGATGTCTAAAGGAAGTCCCTTCGAGGGTACGAGAGAGAAGACAGAATTACTCCATCTTGGCAAATATATTGAGAGAAAATGATATTCAGTATAGATGGTTGATACCAGAAGGTCTTCTCTTCACCTATAAAGATAGGAGGTATAGATTAGACTCTGTTTTCAAAGTGGAAGATTTCCTGAAGAAGCAGGGAGAAGATTTAGGCTGGCAGCAAGAAGGAGAGAGAGAGGAAGAAGAATGTATGGAAAACACAGGAATGCAAGAAAGTGGACAGGAGCAGGAAAAGATTAAGCCCAAGAAATTGCAGCGTAAAAAGGAGGCTGGTTCTAAGAACCCAGCGTCATGGCAAATGACAATCAGATTCCAATATAGAAAGAAAAATACAGGCACTGCAAAAACAAACAATGGCAAGTAGATCTTTAAAGCTACTATCAGTCAACGTTAATGGTCTTAACAACCCCCAAAAGAGAAGGAGAATTTTTCACCAAATAAAGAAATGTCAGCCAGATATAACATGTCTTCAAGAAACTCATATAAAGAAAACAGATATAAAATATTTGAACTTTAGGAAAATAGGTGAGCCATTCATGGCAGCAGATGAGAAAAAAAAAGAGGGGTGGTAATATATATAAAAGATTCTTTGCGACCAGAATTGTGTTATAGCTCAAAGGATGGAAAATTAGTAGCAGTCTCAATAATAAGAGAAGGGGGAAAAATGATAATATTGAACATATATGCACCTAACCAAAATCAAGATAGATTTTTTACAGAAATACGAGACTTTTTGGTGAAGGAAAATTTTGAAGATATCTGTATAATAGGAGATTTTAATGCTTTTGATTATAAAATTGATAGGAAATGCCAGGGGGGAAGTAGAAAAAAAGGAAAGACTCTATCTAAAGCGTTCCTACAAACAGCAGAAGAGTACTCTTTGATAGATGCATGGAGAATCAGGAATGCAGAAGGTAAAGATTACACTTACTATTCAGCTAGACACAAATCCTGGTCTAGGATCGATATGGTTTGGCTTTCAATGACAATGTTAGGAGATATAAAAGAGGTAGATATCCTATCAAGCACGTTTGCCGACCATAATTCACTTTTGGTGACATTCAAGACTGTAAGGAAAAAGACCAGATGGAGGATGTATAACAAGCTGTTAAAAGATAAGGAGGTAGTAGCGAAAACAAAAGTTGAAATACAGGAATTCTTTAAAAGGAATATACAGCTGGAAATTTCTATGAACTCAGTGTGGGACACCTTTAAAGCCTTTTTGCGAGGGTGGTTCATAAGTCAAAATGCATGGAAGGTCAAACTGAAAAATAAAAAAATAGAGTCGATAAAGAAGAGGATAAAAATAGAAGAAGATAAGTTGAAAAAGCTACCGGAAGGCAAAACAAGCCAAATGAAAATAAAAATGTTACAGCACCAGGTGAATATATTGCTTACACAGGAAATAGCTAAAGATATAGAAAAGGCAAAACATTATTATTTCAAAAATGCCAACAAGCCTACAAGGTGGCTGGCCTATAAGTTGAGAAAAGAGAAAGGGAAAAGAATAATTATCACATTAAAAGATGATAAAAAGTGGTAAAATATTCCCATTCAGATTTAAGAAAAATTATACAAGAATTTTATAGGAATTTATTTCACCAAGTTATGCAGGATAAACAAAAAATTGAGGATTTTTTACTACAAAATAACTATAAGAAATTTACTGAAATACAAAAAGGAATTTTAAATGATGTTATAATGCCATGTAAGATAGCTGAGGCAATTAAAAGGCAAAAAAAGAAGAAATCCCCTGGACCAGATGGTTTCACCCCAGAAATATACCAAGTATTTGAGGAACAGATATCGTTGCCTTTCAAGAGTGTAATACAAAATATAGCCAGAGAAGGAAAGATTCCAGATTCATGGAGCGAAGCTTTGATTACGCTAATACATAAGCCAGGTTTGGATGAGAAAGAAATTAAAAGCTACCGCCCAATTTCATTATTGAATGTGGATTATAAGATTTTTGCGAGCATACTGGCAGCAAGATTAAAGAAGGTATTATCCCAAGTCATCCACCAAGACCAGGCAGGATTTCTACCTAGAAGACAAATTAAAAATAATGTTAGAATTATTATTGATGTCCTGGAATATTATGAAAACCAGCTGGGTAAACAACTAGCCTTGGTTTTTTTAGATGCGGAGAAGGCTTTCGATAATGTTTCTTGGGACGTCCTGAAACAAAAATTGAAAAGATGGGACTGCGGAGAGAACTTCTTATGCATGGTATCAGCAATATATAAGAAGCAACAAGCGAAGATTTTGATTAATAGGGATATGACAGAAAGGACAGAGATACAGAAAGGAACATCTGCTCTCACCACTGCTATTTATTTTTATGTTAGAATCATTAGCAGATTTGGTGAGAGCAGATGAACGGATAAAGTGTTTGAAAGTTAAAAAGGAGGAGTTTAAACTCCAAGCATTCGCAGACGACTTAGTCTTTATAGTAGAGGACCCTTTAGTTTCAATAACAATACTGCTGGACACAATACAAAAATATGGAGAGGTTGCAGGTTTTAAAATGAATGTTAATAAAACAAAAATTTTAATTAAGAATTGTCCACATGAAGTGAAGCAAAAGATTCTTGACAGCACAAAAACAGAGATAGTAAATAAAGTGAAATACCTATGCATAATGATGACTAACAGGAATAGTGCTTTAATAGAAAATAATTATGGGAAGCAAATAGAAGAAATTCAAAAGGATCTAAGGAAGTGGGAAAATATCCAGTTGTCACTTATGGGCAGAATCTCTACTATAAAAATGAATATACTACTGCACTTTCTGTTCCTGGCACAAAATATTCCGATTCTTAAGAATAAACAGTTATTAGTGAAGTTAGATAGAATTACAAGACAGTTTATTTGGCACCCTAAAAAGGCCAGAATTAAATGGATATATCTGCAGAACATAAAGGAAAGAGGGGGGTGTGGTGTACCGACTTCGGAATTGTATTATCAAGCAGCGGCTGCGGGCTGGATTAAGGATTGGATAACATTAGAAAATGTAAGAATCTTAAATCTGGAAGGTTATGATCTTAGCATGGGGTGGCATGCTTATTTATGGTATAATAAAGATAAGATACACTCTAATCTCCATCAACATATAGTGAGAGGCGCTTTGATAAAATGCTGGCAAAATATTAGGGGAAAGTATTATTTGAAAACTCCAAGGTGGATCTCACCTCTGGAAGCATTTGTTAAACCCTCTCTATTACTGGAAGAGAAGAAATTGACATATGAGAAGTTACTAGATAAAACCGACAAATTAAAACCGATAGAAAAATTTACTAAATTTAACCTGTCCTGGTGGGAAAAAATGCAGTTGCAGTCGATATACGGTAAAGATAAAAATTTAGGTTTCCTCACAACAAATAATGAGCTGGATAAGATCTGGCTTTCCTCTAGCGATAAACTTATGCAGAAATTGTATAGATTCTGGTTGGAGAAGTTATATGCAAGATGAGATGGTCAAACCTAATATAGTAAGGTGGATGCAGGATATGGGTTATAGTTTGGATATTGAGGAATGGTCTAAAATATGGCAGATAGCAAAAGTTTTCAGAGGAACGTTGCGGAAAGAAAACCTGTACAAGATGTTTTATAGGTGGCACTGGTCACCGGATAAGATTGCTAAATGTGCTGACAGTGTATCGAGTAATTGTTGGAAATGTAAAAATAATGTTGGGACATTTTTCCACATGCGGTGGAATTGTGAGAAAGTGCAAAAATTTGGGAAGATGGTGAAAAAAGTGATATTAGAAATTGTAAACATAAATATAAATTTAGTCCCAGAAATATTCTTGTTAAATATGATACCAGATGGTTTGAAACAGGAAGATAAGCATGTGTTAGCATATATTCTGTTTCAAGAATACTACTAGCTAGAAAATGGAAAAATGTGGATTTACCCTCAAGAAAGGAGATTGCGTGGAAGCTGCTTGAAAGTGCTGAAATGGATAGATTGACTATGTGTATGCAGGGAAGAGACGAATCTGTTTTCCAAAAAAGATGGTTGACGGTCTACAGGTGGTGGGAAGAGAATATGTACAATGGCTCCAGAAAATAAGGAAAATGTAACTGTTTGGTAGTAATATAGGTAAAAACTGATAAATAAAGTTTTTTAAAAAAGAAAAGAGTTGAATTTATTCATTGTAAAAGTAATATACTCTGAAAGTTGAACAGTTACCTTCGTTAGGTCCATTCCCAGCCTAACTTGTGATAAAAGGTGCATGATGACACTCTTGTGTTCTTCCACTGACTCTCCTTCTGCATCATCATCTCTCTCATCATGCTGATCAAAAAGATCTAGAAAAATGAATCACATTCAGCAATGCTTTTGGAAATATTTAATAAACCATAAACCAATATACACATCTAAACTGGCATATAAACATATTCTTGTCCATGGCTGATTTTTTTTAAGTAGATGCAAACAAAGGTTATAAGTTTTTCTGCTACTGCAACTTATACATATGCAAGTGGGTGAGCTGCCTTTTTCTGCCTGAAGTGTACTTAAATACGTACATGAAATATTTTTGGTGTTGGATTGTTTGTGAATCTCTTACCAGCATCATTTGTCCCATTAGACAAGGAAGAATTGAGGGATTCTGCTGTGTCTGGGCGTTTCATACTACTTCCTGTGCTGCTACGAGTTAAGACTGCACCTGACCCTGAAGAGCTGGAGAAAGATACAGAGCTTAATAAAATGTATTTAGACATTTAAAGAAGTCAGATAGGTAGGATTCACACTGAGACGTAACAAAAGCATAAATTCCAAAACCTGGAAAAAACAAGTGCAACTCCAAAGGGTGGAATATGGACTCCTCCTCCCCACTCAATTTGTTAGATAAGGTAGGGAATTTAGTGGCACAGCTTCTGACATCCCAAAGCCACAGGGGAAGACTGACTCCAAAGGAAGTGGCCTTTTCCTGCCTGAGGTTTCTCTCCCTCTTCTCTGCCATGCAAGGGACAATGTTGGGGATACAGCAGAACTGGGCAACCACCACCCAAGATGCAGAAGTGATGCATTCCTCCCAACACTTCATGGCCATCCTTACCTGGGTTTAACAACAGTGTCCCATTCTTACACCAACTGGCTTATTTTATTTATTTGTATTTTAGATTTGTAAACCACTCAGTCCCTGTGTAGATAGGGCTCTGGACGATGTACAACAAAAATTAAAATCAAGTATCACAAGGTAAAATTCATAGATTCAATAAATACATTCAATATATTCTTAAAACAGTGTGTCAAGATGGCGTAATTAACCTGACCCTTAAAAACCCATTCTGGACCATGTCGCCACCTCCCAGATGGGACACTAGGAGGGAAAGATGAAAAAGGTGGAGGAACAGGGGAGGGTGTCAGCTATGACAGAAAAACCATTGCTGTCCTCAACCAAAAGCCCAGTGGAACATCTCTATTTTACAGTCCCCGCAGGGCCCTGGCGGTGTTTGGCAGCGTTCCAACAGGTCGGAGCCAGGACCGAAAAGACCCTGACTCTGGTCGAGGACAGCCAGATATCTTTGGGGCTGAGGATCACCAGCAGGCTGTTCTCAGTGGAGTGTAATGCTCTCCTGGGGACATACCAGAGGAAGTGGTAACAAAGATATGTGGGCCCCAGGCAACATGAATACATATTCTGGCCTTGTGTTGCCATCTGAAGGGGTTTCAGGGGCCAGTAACAACATTGTGAATTTTTTCAATTGCCCTTTAAGGGGGCCAGAATTACCTCCATACTTCAGATGTGGAGCAGAGGCTAAGAGAATAATGGCTTGCTTACTACACAAATCTAGCAAATGCGCAGCAGAGATGAGGACTTACAACTCACACTCATTACAATTCTTGTGAATGAAAATCCAATATTTATTTAGAGTGACAAGAGTTAGTGTATAGTTTCTACATGCATTTTGTAGGGTTAACTCCTATTCTGCAGTTTCATTACCCTGATTGTGGATTTAACCTGATCAGTGGAATACTTCAGACCAAAAACTATTCTTGATATATTTTATTTTAGAGAAAAAACTTAGGAAATTGGGCAAAAATATAGTCCTTAACAACACACGATAATTCAAGCGATTCATAATTCAACAAGACACACAACTTTTCACAATTATTCTCAAGCAGAAATTGTGTGTACGTTTCCCCATCACTTACTCTAAGCACCTCTTTGGGGATGAACTGCTCTGATAGAATTCATCAGCATCATAAAATTCGTCTTCACTGCTGGAATAAGAGAAGTCTGGAACTGTATTAGGAGAATGGTTGACATGGCTCGGAGAAGTTAAACTGCTGCTTGGTGCTGACTGCCCACTGCCTATAAAGATTATGCAAATTACAAAGAATATGTAGTTTGTGAAAAGAAAATTGATCATTATTTGAAACAGCACCTGGGTATGCTCTTTGTGAACAAATACACCAGGAAAATGGTAAGAATTCAGCAGGTGACTGACTGCAACTGTCTTCCCTCCGGTTCCTGCTCAAAACTCCCAAATACAAATTAGAGTATGGGTCAAACAAGGTAAGATACTAAGAGATCTGTGAGATGATCTTCCAAGCATTTTGAAAAAAGTAAACTATTTATTTACTTCCAATTTGTATCCCGCCTTGCCGGGAGATCTTCCTCAGGCTCGAAGTTCTGTCTATAGATCTCCACCCTTGGGCCTGCTCTTTGCCAGTATAACCAGCCTCTGCTCACCTCTCCTTGGTTCTCTCGGCCGCTATTCCGAGCTCTGTGGGGTTGTCCGCCGTCCAAGGCCTCGCTGCCATGGCCCTGTAAGTGGCCAGGGGAGGCAGGATGCTACTGGAGCCATAATCTTGGCTGCCGCCTCCCCAGCTCAGGCCCATTTCAGGGGCCTTGGGGGGAAGCAGAAACCCTCTTTCGGTTCCCCCGCCCTGACCCTGCTGACCGGCATGTTCCCCCAAACGGTGCTCAGAGAAATCACGACAGCAACGGTCGCTGCTATGGCGACCGTAGTCGGGCCCAGATGGAATGGCGGCCACACAGCCAACCGAGACAGGTGGAGCCCAGGACCCCCTGCAGCCTGCTCCTGCGCTGTCGGAGAGGCTCTCATGCTGCACCGCAGCTCCTCCAAGCAGCATTGGTGGACTCAGACCGCTCCGGAGGTAGAGAGGTAGGCATTCAGCAGAGCTTTTACGTTGCTCCGTGGCTCCCCCAAGCAGCGTGGACTCAAACCACACCAGAGGCCAGGAGGTAGGCGGTTGGGGATGTTCTCATGCCGCACCGTGGCTCCTCTAAGCAGTGTCTCAGGGCTTAGGCCGCACCAGAGGGAGGGAGGTTGGCAATTTTTTGGGAAAAGATAGCGCCTATCTCTCGGGGTGCCATGTAGTCTGTCATCTACTGTCCCCACTGGCATAATTGACAATGTGTGGTATGCACCTGGTGTTTTCTTGACTGGCCAGAATTTGCTAAAATCAGTCTGAACACAGGAGCCCTAGCACCAAAGCTCTCTGCCGGCCGCCATCTTGTTACAGATGTTAGATCAATCTACAGCCCCGTGGGGGACTAACAAGGATTGGAGGCACTTAAAAGGGAAGGGAAGTTTAATCCTTTCAACCCAACATGGTTTAACCTATGGATACTGAGCTTCCCACACTGCTGGAAGGGGAAAATACAAAAAAGGACAGAGCCTGTGTCTCCCTCCCTTCCAGAGCTTACTTGCAGAGGCTGGTTTCAGTAGGTGAAACCATGCAAGGGTTGAAGGACTGACACCCATACCCACCTGCAACAAGTAGGAGTGAACCAGACTGGGATCATCTAACTGTAATTTGGATTTGAAACACAATGAGAAAAACACTTTATCATTTAGATTTGTTAGGCCACTCATGCTGGATTAATTTATGTAGGCAAACAGCAAAGAAGTGTTGAAAAGCTGCAAGCCAGAGATCTTTATTTTTATAACATACAAGCTGTCACCAACTAAGCACTGTGTCAGAAAGCTTATTTGATGTGTCTCACTGAATCCATTGTTGTGTGTTCCCTAACCTGCTTTGCGCTTGCGTAGGTATGCAGGCAGTAACGTGGGAGCTTCTTCCCTGCCGCTTTTCCTTATCTCGGTGGCCTTGAATGTAGGCTTTGGGCTATTCTTGTGTTGATGAGAATTTTCCAGTTCTGGGAGGGTGAAGGGAGGAGGGAGTCGTCTCCCGCTCATGAAGTAAATCTCCCGCCGGGAGTTTCCCACGTGCGCGCTCATAGCTTATTCGCTGGCCACTTTTATGCATCACACTATAAGTTTGCTTGCATTGCTTTTGCCCCCATTCCTGACAATGACCTCCTACTGTGGGTTTTAGCATTGTAATCCAAATAAAGCCTTTCTTTTGAAGAGAATGCCTGGACCTACTTGCTTTTGAACCTGACAGAAATTGTCAGGAATCATCATCATCAATTCCCCACCTTCAGCACCTGCCTTCCACCACGATGAGCGGGGCTGGGGGGGGAACACCAGTAACGGTCCCAGTGACTACCACACCGGTAACCACGGTCCCGGTCACCACCGTGGCAACTCCAGTGACCACCATTCCGGTTACCACCATTGTTCCAGTGACTACGATTCCGGTAACTACAGCAGTGATCCTGTCCTCCACGGCCGGACCAGTCACCCCTCCGTTGATCAGCACAGTGGGAGCCTCGTACACTCTCCCGATCTACAGCCCGGCCGGGCCAACGCAGAGTCATGGAGGAGCAGTCCCACGAACCTACGTCCTGGGGGCCCCAACCCCTTGGGACAAGGGGGTGACCTACAGAAGGTTGCGCGATTGGACTAAGAACCTGTTGGACACTACCCAGACGACCTGGTTCCTGCCAGGGAGCCAGAGCCGGGACAGCTTACTGGATCCACGAGGAAGTTTTGGACTTCCCCAAGGACGGATGTTGCGTGGATCTCCCAGGTCGGGGTCTAGCCCCGATGCAGATGCTCGCATGGACTCTATTCAGGATGATACCCGACGCTTGATGCGGGATATGGGCAAGCTAATGCAATCCCTACCGCAGATGATGGATCAAGCCATTCGAGCCCACCCGCTAACTCAACCAAGACCGGCGCCAGCACCCGTGCCGCCAGTTTTGCCAGCCCAGCCAGCTCCTGGCCAACCTCCGCCGGCTGGTCCATTGCCAGGAGGACCCGGGCCCGGGCAACCAGGACCTATCCAGCCACCGGCTCTGCCCCCGCCTCCGATCCCAGCTCCAGCGCCCCCCCGCCGCCAGTTCCAGCACCCATAGTGGGCCCCGTTCCTCCGGTAATACGACCCAAGGACATGCTGGAGATTACATTCGACGGGGACCCCGAGACGGTGTCTTTTTTCATATTACAAGTCGGGAAATTCGTACAGAGATGGGGCTATGTGTTCCCGGATGAAGAACAACAGGTGGAATTTATCGCTTCAAGGTTCCGGGGAAGTGCTACCAGCTGGTACGTGGCCCTTCACGATCTGGAGGCTGCGGAGCTGGGGAATGTTGATGACTTCATGTGGGCTCTGAGGAATCGTTTCGAGGACCCGGGGGCAGCCCAGAAAGCAGAAGCTTTCCTTCGCACTTTTAAACAGGGCAAACTGACTGTGCGGAAGTATTCACAAGAATTTCAGCGGCATGCAGTGGAAATTCGAGACTGGACGGATGCTGTGCTGGCCCAACAATACCGAATGGGGCTAGCGGTAGATGTCTGCAACAATGTTCTCAGCTCTAAGGAGTCTCGCACCCTCCAAGGATGGATGGAGGAAGCCGAGAAAGCTGAAAGCCGCTTGCGTGTCATGAAATTGGACTTATCTCTAGGAAACAACCGTCCGAGCGCTTCGGCGGTCCAGAGCAGGACCAGGCCAATCTCCACCCAGATTGGCGTGAGAGACCAACGCATGCGACAGGGCCTGTGTCTGCGATGTGGAAAGAAAGGGCATTTTGCAGCAGCCTGCCCCAGAGGGGATTCCAGCAGAGCCCTACCCCAAGAGGAACCCAGACGCTGGACAACTCCTACTCCGAGGAAGGGCACCGCAAAGCCACACAATCCACGAGCCCTTTTTGCCAATCCCGATCCGGTGGACGCCATGATCTTGGAAGACGAGGAGAGTGAGATGCAGGGAAACGAATTGGTCCTGTTTGTGAGTGGCACTACACAACAGGACCCTGCCCCTGAGGCGCCTAAATTGGTGAGCAATTACCCCTCTCTCTTCTTTGTGACTGTTCTTATAATGAACCCAGCAATGATGACCCACATTAGGGTTGGAGCTCTCATTGACTCGGGGTGCGGGAGGGATTTAATAAACCCATCACTGGTAATGGGACTCGAGGCAGCGGTTGTCAGTCTAAAAGACCCCATTACCTTTACCCAAATGGATGGGTCGCCAATGAAGGAACCGTGCCGATTTGAGACTATCCCATTAAGGGTAGGCACCGGGGAACACTGGGAGCTACATTCTTTTGTAATCGCCCCCCAAGCTCAGTTCCCATTAGTGTTGGGCAGCCCGTGGTTACATGGACATGATCCATATATACTTTGGGACGAGGGGACCCTACGATTTATCTCCCCGAAATGTGCAGAACATAAATGGGACCCAGGGTGGGGAAACCCCCCAAGCAATGATCCTCCACAGGCTTGCCTAGCCACTGAGGACCTAAACCGCATTCCCAAGGAGTACAGATATTTGGCCCGTGTTTTTGAGGAGGAGGAAGCCAATGAACTGCCTCCCCACCGTAACTCGGACTGTGCGATTGAAATTCTTCCTGGCCACAAATTGCCAAAAGGGAAGATTTATGCTATGAGTCCCATGGAAAAGGAAGAACTACGCAGATTCATTGATAAGAATCTGGCCCGTGGATTTATCCGACCTGCATCATCCCCGATCGCAGCACCCGTGTTGTTTTGTAAAAAGAAGGACGGGGGGCTGAGACTGTGTACCGATTATCGAGGTCTTAATGCAGTGTCGGCGACCAATGCCTACCCCATGCCCCTCATCAAGGATTTGCTGGCGGAGGTGGCAAAAGGGAAGGTATTTCTAAATTGGATTTACGTGATGCCTACTTTCGGGTCCGTATTAGGCAAGGTGATGAACATAAGACTGCCTTTAATACACCACTGGGACAATTTGAATATCGGGTTATGCCCTTCGGATTGCAGGGGGCACCTGGGGTCTTTATGAACTTAATAAATGAGGTGTTGCACCCCTATTTGTTCAAGGGGGTGGTTGTTTACTTGGATGACATCTTGGTCTACACCCCAGATCAAGAATCTCACATCAAGCTGCTTCAGGAAGTTCTGGAAACGTTGTTAGAGCACAAACTGTTTGTTAAGCTGTCAAAGTGTGAATTTCACCAAAGTCGCATTGACTTCTTAGGGTACCGCATATCCCCCCAGGGTTTGGAAATGGATCCAAAAAAGGTCCAGGATGTGTTAGCTTGGGAACCCCCAAAACCAGGAGGCAGCTCCAGAGTTTCCTCGGTTTCGCCAATTTTTACCGTCAATTCCTGCCTCATTTTGCCCAGGTAGCTCTTCCCCTCACCGACCTCCTAAAGACTAGAGGGAGAGGGGTAAAGGCTTCTAGACCAGGGGCTCCTTTGGACTGGACTTCCCAATGTCAGGAAGCGTTTGAACAACTGAAACAGTTATTCACGTCTGAACCCGTGTTAGCACATCCAGATGAGACAAAAAAATTCATTGTCCAAGTAGACGCATCAGATACCGCAATGGGGGGGGGGTGATCTTGCAAGAGAATGCCCAGGGGCAACTGCACCCCCTTGCCTATGTATCCCAAAAGTTTAATGATACGGAGAGGTTTTGGCCCATTTGGGACAAGGAAGCAGCCTCCATACGATTAGCATTGATTACCTGGAGGCAGTGGTTAGAAGGGTCCCGAGTACCTTTTGAAATCTGGACTGATCATAAGAATCTTAAGGTACTTCGAAAGCCTCGGAATTTAAATGCCAAACAATTCCGATGGGCTGAATTCTTCTCTAAGTTTCAATTTACCCTTCACCATTTCCTGGGCAAGTCCAACCATTTGGCAGACGCGCTCTCACGCCTCCCCCAGCACCTCAGTAAAAGAACGGAGGTGAGAGACTCCCTGTTTACCCCAGAGCAACTGGTTGGGGCAGTGGTAACCCGCAAAGCCCGGCAATCACAACCATTAACCCCAAGTCAGAAGCTGCCATGGGAAAGTCAATTTGCCACTGACATCACTGAACAAGAAAAAATTGAATTAAGAGCTAGGGACGATGTAGAATGCAAACCAAACGGTTGCTGGTACAAGGGCAATAAAATGTTTGTTCCAGAAGTTACACGATCCCAGGTACTGCAATCTGCCCATGACTCACAATCTGCTGGACATTTTGGGTACGTGAAATCACTACACTTACTGCAGCGCACTTTTTGGTGGCCCCGAATGAAGCGGGATCTATCCCTTTACATCCAGTCTTGTCCAACATGCAACCATTGCAAGACTAAAGCAGGGAAACCACCAGGTCTCTTGCAGCCGTTGCCCACCCCGAGCCGACCCTGGGAGGTGATTTCCATGGACTTTATCACTGATCTGCCTCCCAGCAAGCATATGACGGTCATCTGGGTGGTGGTGGACTTATTTTCTAAGCAGGCTCACTTTATACCATTTGCTAGCCTGCCAACAGCGAAAGTTCTGGCCAAAGCTTTCATCCAGCACATTGCCAGGCTTCACACCTTGCCGCTCAAAATAATCTCCGACGGGGGTTCAATTTGTGTCTAAACTGTGGACAGAACTAATGACCCTCATGGGTATTGAACGTGCCCTCAGCAGTGCATATCACCTGGAGACCGATGGGCAGACGGAAAGGGTAAACCAAACCTTAGAGCAATATTTACGATGCTTCACAAACTATCAACAAGACAATTGGGTAGATTTACTGCCTTTAGCAGAATTTGCGTATAACAACTCTTGGCATGCCTCCACAAAAATGTCTCCCTTCAAAGCCGCCATGGGTTATGACAGCCCCCCTCTTCCGTTTTTGAAACCAGGGGAGTCTGGTGGAAAGGCCACAGCATGGTGTAAAACTTTCCGGGACTCTTGGCCAATGATTGTTGAGACTTTAAATGAGGCCAAAGCACAATATAAAAAACAAGCAGACAAAAAACGGGCGGGTGGATGGAACCTTCAGCCAGGGGATTCCGTATACCTCTCTACTAAGAACTTGAGGCTGTCACAGCAATCCCGAAAACTGGCTTGGAAATATATTGGTCCATTTAAAGTGGTTCGCTGTATAAATAAAGTGACTGTTCAACTGGACTTACCTAAATCTCTAAAAGCTATTCATCCAATTTTCCATTACAGCCTCCTCAAACCAGCATCACCCCCGACTAAGTGGCATCCAGAGCTTCCGGCACCCCCGCCACCACTGATGATTGATGCTCAGGAGCACTATGAAATAGCTGACATTTTGGACTCTAAAATTCTCCGTGGACAAGTGTATTACCTCATTGAATGGGTACATTTTGGGCCCCAACACAGGGAATGGGTGAAACTCTCTGATATAAATGCACTGGATCAACTTAGAGATTTTCACACTCGCTTCCCGACTAAACCAGGGGTCCTTCAGTTCTGTTCTTCCTGAGTGGTGGGTGGGTGGTATTTTGGGAAGGGCAGAATGTCAGAAAGCTTATTTGATGTGTCTCACTGAATCCATTGTTGTGTGTTCCCTAACCTGCTTTGCGCTTGCGTAGGTATGCAGGCAGTAACGTGGGAGCTTCTTCCCTGCCGCTTTTCCTTATCTCGGTGGCCTTGAATGTAGGCTTTGGGCTATTCTTGTGTTGATGAGAATTTTCCAGTTCTGGGAGGGTGAAGGGAGGAGGGGAGTCGTCTCCCGCTCATGAAGTAAATCTCCCGCCGGGAGTTTCCCACGCGCGCGCTCATAGCTTATTCGCTGGCCGCTTTTATGCATCACACTATAAGTTTGCTTGCATTGCTTTTGCCCCCCATTCCTGACAATGACCTCCTACTGTGGGTTTTAGCATTGTAATCCAAATAAAGCCTTTCTTTTGAAGAGAATGCCTGGACCTACTTGCTTTTGAACCTGACACACTGATGACTACTTAGTTGCAGGGTCCCCAGCATGATGCCCATGGGTGCCATGGCACCACCAATACCTTTCCTAGTGCCCACCAAGTGCTTTTAGAGAGTGTGTGGGGCCAGGTGTGGCTTTTGCCCAGCAAGGCTTCTGATTGTTGTGCTGATATTTAAAAATGATGCTTTGGCAGCAGCCATTTAATGACTGGCTCTGCCTCCTGCAACAGCCATTTTGTGACTGTGTTCACCACACTGTGATAAAAGGTGCTTGCGGGCTCAAAAAGGTTGGGTACCTATAACTTAGTTATTTGGAATTGCTATGAGAGATGTGGCCCTATAGAATGAATTATAGGAAATGGATACATAATTTGATACTCAGAAAGCCACCAGTGTTGGTGTGAATAAAATGAACAAGATGAAAGGATTTTCTAAAGGACAGCTTAATTTGAAAGCAGACTATTCTTTAGTACAAGAGTACAACTGAGAATTCCAGTTGTACCTGTAGCAAAAAATTCCTGTAGCAAAGTAAACATTTTCATACACTGCAATGTAAGAATTCAGAGAAAGAATTCAGAGAACCTCTCAGGCTTTCCTCTTGGGTGTTACTTTTGTAGGTTCCCATCATTTTAGAGTTGTCTATGCCCATGTAGTCACCTTTTCTACCACCTACTCTGCAAGCCACCATATAATGCAATACAATCTGTATGTGATGAAGGTAGCCAACAGTTGCCTAGCTGCTCCCTGGCATATGTGCAAGTGTGATCCACCATCATGATGTGACCTTGCAATTAAGGATTTTAATGTAACTAGAAGTTTTTAGAAGAGAACGCGGATGCACAAAAACAGGTTGCTTACCTGTAACTGATGATCTTCGAGTGGTCATCTGTGCAGTACCACACATGGGTTGGGCGCCTGCGCACAACCTCGTTCGGAGAATCTTCTAGAGCTTTACCTCAGAAGAGCTTTTGGCGGGCTCTCTTCCCGCCCTGGGGAGGAGCCATGCACTGCGCATGCCCAGAGCGGGAGAGAGAGAGCCACCTCCCACTCAGTTCCTTCGACCGCCACTGTCAAAGCCAAAGAATCCAAAGAAGGAAACCTGGAGATGCCAGCAGCAGGAAAGGCCGGGTGGGATTGTGGTACTGCACAGATGACCACTTGAAGATCATCAGTTACAGGTAAGCAACCTGTTTATCTTCGTCGTGGTCTCTGTGCAGTCCCACACATGGGTGATTACAAGAGCTAAACCAGTTGGAGGAGGGAGCTGGCAGCTGCAAAGGACACAAAAATACTGGTTAAGACACAGCATCACCATCAAACAAATCACCCACCAGTCCTACCTGAGGGTGCAGCAGGATCAAGCAAAGAGAGATCGCAGCACCGTCTGGCCGAAGGCAGCATCCCGTCGGGCTCAGACGTCAAGGGCGTAGTGGGTCACGAAGGTCGATGCCGAGGACCACTTAGCAGCTGCACAGACGTCTTCCAACGGGACACCCGCCAGGAAAGCAGCAGATGTCGAAACCGCCCGTGTAGAATGGGCAGTGAGACAGGTAGGAACAGGTTGATGCGCCCGCTCACAGCAAAGGGCTATGGTGGAAGTCACCCACTTAGAGAGACGTTGAGAAGAGACTGGTTCCCCCAGCCGCGGGGGACCATAAGCTAGGAACAGCCGAGGAGATTTACGTATGGGCTGTGTCCTATGCAGGTAGAAAGAGAGCACTCTGCGCACATCGAGACAGTGCAGGGCTCTCTGAGAGGCATCAGTCGGGTTCGGAAAGAAAGTAGGCAGGACAGACGACTGAGAGAGATGAAAGGCAGAGATGACTTTAGGGAGGAAGGAAGGATCTGTTCTAAGGACCACCTTCTCCCTATGAAAAATTGTATAGGGGGGGATCGGCCCTAAAGGCAGCTAGCTCCCCTACTCTGCGTGCAGTGGTAATGGCTACGAGAAAGGCCATCTTCCAGGAAACTAACCTGAGGTTGGCGGTAGCCATAGGCTCAAACGGCTTAGCCATGAGTTGAGAAAGGACCAGGGACAAGCTCCAGGAAGGCACCAACAGTTTCCTAGGCGGGCACATCCAAAGGAGACCCTTAAGGAACGTCTTGGTGAGACGATGGGAGAACACTGAAGATCCTTGTATCAGGGGGTGACTGGCGGAGATTGCCGCCAGATGAACCCGCAAGGACGAGTATGCCAGGCCAGTATCCTTCAAGTGTACAATGTAGGCGAAGATCTCACGGAGAGATGATCGGACCGGATCGAAGGAGTGATCAGAAGCGTAGGATTGGAATCTGTTCCACTTGAATCGATAGGAACGTCGAGTAGAAGGCTTCCTAATGTTCAGGAGGATTTCAGAAACTTGAGGCGGGAAGTCTAGGGCTGGATCTTCCAGGCCGTCACTCTGAACAATTCCGGATTGGGATGGAGGGTCCGAGAGAGGAGATCTGGGACGACGGGGAGGGGACGGAAGGAGCGACAGGAGAGCTGGAGCAGGTGAGGGAACCAGACCTGGCGTGGCCACCACAGAGTGACTAGTATGCAGGAGGTGCCGTCTGCACGAATCTTCTGCACGACCCGGGAGATGAGAGGGAACGGAGGAAAAAGATAAAACAGGGCTCTGGTCCATTTGTGGAGAAAGGCATCCCTGAGCGACCGAGCAGACGGGGGACCCCTGCTGAAAAACAGGCGACATCGAGCATTGTCGACGGACGCGAAGCCGTCGACAGGTGGGTGACTGAACTCTCGAAACAGAGGTCAAAGATACCGGAGGGGAATGGACCATTTGTTATCTGATGAGGCAGAATGACTCAACCGATTGGCATCGACATTTCGATCTCCGGGAATGTGTATAGCCGAGAGCGTGATGGAGTGATCGAGGCACCAAGACCAGAGGTCAATCGCCAAGTTGCAGAGACGAACAGAGGTGGTGCCACCCTGTTTGTTGACATAATAAACAGCCGTGGTGCTGTCGGAAGCCACTTGGATGACACGGCCCCGAAGGGACAGAAGGAAGGACCGAAGGGCCAGATAAATTGCTTGCAACTCCAGGTAATTTATGTGGCAAGTTGCATCTTGAGCAGACCAAGCCCCTTGAGCAGCGAGCGTTCCGCACTGGGCTCTCCAACCCCAGAGAGAAGCGTCTGTAGTCAGCAACAGCTCGGGAGGAGGAGGTCGGAAAGGCATCCTGGAGTGGAGGTGGACGGGTTGAGACCACCATTCGAGAGAGTCGAGGACGCCCTGCAGGATCGACAGAATCGTGTGCCAAGGACTCCGAAGAAGATCGAAGGTGCGGAGAAGCCACAGCTGAAGTGGCCACATTCTGAGCCGTGCACGGGGGACTACGAACACCGTGGAGGCAAAGTGACTGAGGAGCCTCATCACAGAACGGGTGGATTGTTGAGGGAACATCTGAAATGAAGACACCATCGCTCGAATGTCGGAAGCCCTTGACTCCGGGAGGAAAGCCGCTTCGAGGTTGGTGTCGAGACGAGCCCCGAGAAATCAAAGGACTTGGGAGAGGCTGAAGGGAGGACTTGGCAAGGTTGATGCAGAGTCCGACAAAGGAGGGCAAGAGTCTCCTGGGTGTCGTGGAGCAACTGACCCGGCGTCGGAGCAACGAAAAGCCAGTCATCGATGTAAGGATAAAGAGTGACTCCCCGTCGATGGAGCTCGGCCACCATCACAGCCATCAGCTTGGTGAACACCCGCGGAGCGGTAGAAAGATCAAAGGGAAGCACCCTGTACTGGTAGTGTGCCTCTCCAATGGCGAATCGGAGGAAATGACAGTGTTGGGGACGGATCGTGACGTGGAAATATGCGTCTTGGAGGTCAACGGACGTGAGCCATGCCGCCCGTGGAATCAGGGGAAGGATCGACTGCAGAGTGACCATTCTGAATTTTTGATACCGAATGTAACGGTTGAGATCTCGAAGATCCATAATTGGTCTGAATCCGCTGTCCCTCTTGGGAACCAGGAAATACTTTGAGTAGAAGCCGCGAGTTCGTTGCGCCTCCGGGACGACCTCGATGGCTCCCTTGGCAAGGAGACTGGAAACCTCGAGATCGAGGAGAGGGTCTGGAAGCGTGACGACAAAGTGTGGGAGGACCGGAGGCGAAACGAACTCTATGGCGTACCCGACCTGTAGAATGGTGAGGACCCAGGAATCGGTTGAAATTTCTTCCCAGGCTGGTAGAAAGGGGAAGAGACGGGTCCGGACAGGAGGAGTATACAACGTCGGGGAAGGGAGACGGTGGGGACAGTCAAACAGACTGTTTGGGCTGTGGCAGCTTTTTGGTAAGTTGGGAACAGTGTTTGGAAGGAGGACGAGAGTCATAAGGCTTCCTTCTCCATTGGGAGTTGGATGCCGGAGACAGGTATTGCCTGGAGCCAGGAGACTTCCAAGGACGGTTCCGAGGTCGGTAAGGGGCAGCAGAGACTCCGAGATTTTGAGCCTGCTTTCGACTGTCATCGACGGCTTTCAACACTTTGTCGGTGGTGGAGTTGAAGAGGCCATCGCCGTCAAAGGGAAGATCTTCAATACGGAATTTGACGTCAGGCTGTAAAGAGGTCCCCCAGAGCCAAGCATGACGCCGGAGAGCAATGGAAGAGACCAGGAGTTTGGATGAACAATTAACAGCATGACGAACCGAATTGATCTGCTGCTTCGATATGGCACACACCTCGGCCATGCAGCCGAGAGTGGGAGATGATGCTCCTCTGGAACAAATTCCAAAATAGGACGGACTGCATTCGCAACGTTGAAGGCGTACGCCGACAAATAGGAAAGATACGTATCGACACAAAGATTCATGGAGGCCAGAGAGTACATCTTCTTGGCCAGAAGGTCCAGCTTGCGACCCTCGCGGTCAGGAGGCGCAGACTGATGAACGGGCTGCTTCGATCTCGAGGAGGAGTGGACAACCATCGAGTTAGGTGGTGGCTGACAAATGAGGAATTTGCCAGGATTTTGCTGAATTTTATAGAGGCCATCATAGCGCCTCGAAACCGGGGGGATCGAGGCCGGGTGCTCCCAAGACTCTTTCAGGATCGAAAGGTGGACAGGAAGCAAGGGCAGGATGGTGGACGGAGGAAGGTCGGCTTGCACCAGTCTGTGAACCACGTCGGTCACAGCTGGAGATTCTGTAGAGCCCTGGACTTGAAGGGCAGTTGCCATCCTAGTAACGAGCTCTAAATATGCTTTAGGGCCCTCAGTAGGTGGAATCGACCCAGAGCATCAAGGCTCGTCCTCGATCCAAGTGACCTTGGGATCGAACTCCGCCGAATCCGACCTGTCTGAGATCGACATGGGAGAGGAGGATCGTGGTTGAACCAGATCGATGACTGGGTGATCAACGGAAGGACAGTACCGAGGTTCCACTGGGGAACTCTTCGGGGCATCTCGACTTCGAGAGGGTTCTGAAGGCTGTTCCCGAGGAAGGGAACAGGCTGAGGCGACAGACGTGGAGCGCCGAGGGCGGTCAGGGACATGGGTCCGATCCATACGTTCGGAGTGTCGGATACGATCATAATGGTGCCTCTGGTGTCGGGGACCTGGAGTAATAATAGGCCGCATCTGGGCGCTCTCGACGTTCTTCGAAGAGACCAACATTGGTCGTCAGAAGGGGAACCGGATGACGATGGAGACTGCCTACGGATCAGTCTTCTCTGGTCGTACCGTGATCAGGACCGCGAATGGCGGTGCACGACAACAGGGCCCTCGTCCAAAGTGTGGACCGGGGTAGCAGAACACCTTGCTGGAGACCGGGAACGTCTTCGAGAGACAACTGTGGAGGCGATCTTGTCGACTGGCCCAAAGGGATCAAACCCGAAGGCGACGTGGGTATGCTGCGGGGTTGCTGGCCACACTGCAGACCGTTGAGAGGTAGAGGCCAGTGTCGGCATCGACGTCGACAACCCGGTCACAACGATGGGGTCCACCCTCGAAACTGAAGCAGATGGCGGGGCCTTCGACTTCGAAGGGGTCTTATCTTCAGCCCGCTTAGGTTTCTGTTTCGGTGCCTTCAAGAAGGTGTCCGATTTTTTAGCCGCCGAGGTCTGGGAAGCCGCTGAGGACATTGTAGGGCGTAAGGCCGATTCTAAAAGAAGAGCCCTGAGCCTAGTTTCTCGATTATGTCGAGCCTGACGAGTGAAACTCGCGCAGTGAGGACAAGTATCCACTCTATGAGCCTCTCCCAAACAAGTTAGACAAAAGTCGTGCCTGTCATTAGATGGAATCTTGGCGGGGCAACGACGACAGACTTTGAAAAACCTGGTTTTTCCCATACAAAGTCCCCACCCACCCTCCAAAGAAAGGGGGGGGGGGAAGAAAAGAGAGAAAGACAATTTTTGTGTGTGTGTGTGTGTGTGTTTTAAGATAGAAGAAGACAAAAAGGGGAAAGAAGAAGCAGCGAAAGAGAAGAAAAAAGATATACTCAGCTGAGGCAACTATATGGAGGAACAACAGGAACGAGGTGTGAACGCGAAGGCGGTTGAAGAAGAACTGAGTGGGAGGTGGCTCTCTCTCCCGCTCTGGGCATGCGCAGTGCATGGCTCCTCCCCAGGGCGGGAAGAGAGCCCGCCAAAAGCTCTTCTGAGGTAAAGCTCTAGAAGATTCTCCGAACGAGGTTGTGCGCAGGCGCCCAACCCATGTGTGGGACTACACAGAGACCACGACGAAGATCCAGTGGATAGACAGTTGTTTAGAAACATCAGCTACGGTTTTCATTTAAGGTTGCCAGAAAAAGGCTAACAACTAGTGGGAGACTCACCAGCTTGGGAGGGCCTTCTAACCACTGACATATAGATGCGTGTGGATGCAATGATGTCACTTCCAGTTGTGCAATTCAGCCAAAACTGCATCATTTAACCATAAAGTTTTCCTTTCTTTTTATTCTCTTAGTACCTCATTGTTTAACAAATCTTGAGGAGCAGAAAAATTTTGTGTTCTTCATTTTTTGGATGCAAGGCATAAAAGGACTGAGACAAATTTTGCTACCACCAAAATAATCTTAGAATCATTATCTCTAAGCAAACAAAACAGAGGTACCAAAGCATAGGGAGGTGCCTGATACATAATAAGTGGCTTAATATAGTAATATCCCTAATATTCTAAAAAAAACCCTATCCAAGACTGGTATTCAAGCAGAACATGAAGCAATGTGTTAATCTTATTAAGGCCACAACGGCAACCACAGAGTTTTAATCCAGATGCTAGAGTGTTGCTGGCAAAGCAATGATGTCACTTTCAGTAATGCTGGAGGTGACACCACTGTGTCACTGGTGATCACCTGCCATTTTTCTCCCACTGCCCAGCTAAGCAGTGCTGGGAGGTCACCCACCAAAGCAGGAGACTTGGTATTCCAATTTTCATTCCTTCTTGCTGAGGAGAAAAGGTGGCCTATGAAATTTTCCAGTAAAGTATACCACTCCATTACCTTGTACGGGGGTCCTCTAGTAGACGACAATGTATATACCCTTTTATATCTTCATAAATATAATGCCTGAATATAATTTTCATGCTTCAAAACAGAAAAGCATTGATAGTGTACCTGTACTATTAGGTGTTGGAGTCTGGTGATTTCCAAGTAATGCCACAACAGGTCCAACTGGCAAGGACGAAGGTCGTTGTTCTGATTTGCAAAGCTGAGCTGGTTCTAAAAGGTATGAAAGACAAATGAGATTTACTATCCATGTTGTTATTATATTCTCCATGCAGAGCTCCTTCCCTATCCCTAGTTTTAGCTATTGTCCTTAAAATGCATGAATATAAAATGAACAGAATTCAAAAAAAGAATACACAAGAAATTTAACGGAATGAACTCTAAATTAGGGAAATCCCACAACATCCAGTAAACACAAAACCACCATCCATTTGAAATCAAAAGGAACCTGTCTTTTCTCTATATGTCCCTGTATATATCAGCCCACTTTTGGAAAAGTGAAGCTCAGCACCAGGAGCTTATTAATTAATTACATAAACCAAGGTAAAACCCTTGCCTTTTTATAAATGTATTTCTCAAATATATTCACTTCAATAAGAAAACCAGGCTTCAGGAAAAAATGGTTGCCAAAATGTAAACAGATGAATCAAAGCAACAGAATCTATTGGCTAAAAAATCAAACTGTTAAGCAAGTAACAATTATATAGAACAAACTTAGAGTCCAGTAGCACCTTTAAGACCAACAAAGGTTTATTCAAGGTATGAGCTTTCGTGTACAAGGCACACTTTCACTAATACATTGAAAAAGTGTGCCTTGCACATGAAAGCTCATACCTTGAATAAACCTTTGCTGGTCTTAAAGGTACCACTGGACTCTAAATTTGTTCTACTGCTTCAGACCAACACAGCTGACCACCTGGATCTAACAATTATATCATTATTTGCCAGCAGTTCAAGAAAAAAATTCTGCAAGTATTCTTCAAGTATTATACCTGGAGGTAAGACAGTCTGTGTGGGCATTGTGCTGATCACGGAAGGTTCCAATGGACTAGGCTGATAGATTGCATCAACAGGGTTAATAGTGCTCTGTGTTACAAAAGAAAAAACAAACTTTTTTTGAAAAACACAGTGATGTGTTCTATGTAAGAAACCTTCAAATGCAGCAGCAAAACTGAGAGAAAGGAAAAGTGACAGAGGAAATATAATAAGATTCCCTCAAGTATTAAGCAGTCTAAACAGATGAATGATTGTTACAGTGTATTACTATCAAACTTATTTGATGCAACATTAAAAAACCTTAAAAAACCTTAGGATTTCTTTTTTTCATTGTTACCCCTCACTAATTGCAACACTATAAATGAGACCCGAGGCTACCAGAATTCTAAGAATACTACTGAACACATTTCCTATGACTTCATTAGGAGATTTCCAAACCCTATATATACATGTGTGTCAGACTAGTCAGGTTTCTTGCAAGCTAGGTGAATACAAAAGATTTTCTTTGACCTTGCTCTATGTTAGTTCATAGTATGTTTGGACAACTCCCTTTCCTCTGATCCTGCCAGTATCATTAGACAAAATCTGTTCACAACCCAACACACTTGTCAATCTTTAAGTGCCTCTAATCAGAACATGATAGCAGCACAATACACGATCCTTTAAAAACAACAACATCCATATTTTGAGCTAGCCCGCACACTGGAAAATTTGAAAATTCACTATACATATCCATGGGCAGCAGGGGTACCTGTGCCCTTCACCATACATGTAACAAGCAATATGTTTGTTATTTCACAATCGCCTGTAATTTTTAAGAGGTAGAAAGATTTTGGGCCTGAGGCTTCTGGTTCGGCATGGCACGGTGACAGGCAGGTCTTGGCTCGCGCCGAGCCATCTGAGCTCTTTCCGCTCTTTTTGGAGCCTCCCAGTCGCTGGGAGAGCTCCGACAGATCTCCTGGGGAGAGGTCTGTAGCAGGGGGCTCTGCTTTGGTCCCTCCCTCAACCGGCAAATGAGGGTGGGTGACCATTGCTGCCCCAAAGCGGAAGCGGTTTGCGGGGTAGAGCATGAACGCCATGCTCTGTGCAGCTGCAGCCAACCATTTTTAACTCAAGTAAGAAGAAGTGAAAATTAAATATACAGCAAAATGGAGGAGGAAAAGAAGATTAAGTGAGTACGAGTATGCATATTTGTAACTTGAAGAAAAGTGACTTTTGTCCCCAGGCTGTGACTTTCCCAAATGGAGGTACAGAGCAGCCAGTAATCGTCTATGAGGATTCAGTGCAGTGTGTTTCATTTCTTTCGGGGATAAAACATGTCTGGTGATACTGTAATAGTAAGCTGGCGCAAGATATGAGTGTGTTAGTTACTGTGCTGTGAATAAGAAAAAAAAATAGTAAAAAAATAGACAGTAACAAGGAGATGGTGTCCTGAAAGGATATCGGGGAGGAGGAAGAGATCAATGAAAATATGGATATTGGTGAATTAACCATAGAACAATTCCGGAGAATACTTAAGGAAGGGATACAAAAGGGGATTGAGGAAGCTTTTAAGAATTCAAGGGAAAACAGACAGACAGTGCAATCAACTTTAGTGAAAGAGGAAGAATCTTCGCAAAATAAACAGGATACGGCAGAGGAGGAGGACTGTGAGCAAGAGAAAATTGCCCCTGATGCACAAACCTTAAGTAAACCAAGTGCAGAAAAACCTATTGAGCAAAGGAGTAACCTAAAGGAGACAATAAGTTGCTATCACTTAAAGAATGGACAGCTAAAGAGAGATCTTATAAGATACTTCTACATTAAAATGAGGCTCATAAAAAAGAGACCAAACCAAAAGAAGCCAATAAAAATTGCTTATGCAAAGGAAAAAGGTGAAAAGATATAAAGAGAAAAGACATCTGGCTATGCTGGGAAAAAAAAGAAGACTACTGATGCCTAGGAAGAAATTTAAGATCTATGACTGAGTAATGTTTTTAATTTTTTTTGTGGGAGGTCTGAAGAAGAAATGAAATTAAGGGTTATTGTTATAGCTAGGAAGTGATAAATGAATTATTTATGTTGGTTCATAAGCTCTTTGTAGGCCAAGATGTATTGTACTGACTAATGATTATTGAACGTGTTAGCCTCTTGTTATACAGTAAAGTAAATGATTCAAGTTACAAATTTGATTGTTTAAATTTGTATGAATAGAAATTTATGTGTAAAGGATTGTTGTTATATATATACCTCCAAGGAATTGCTGTATGGAATGTAGGAGTTTCTTTTTCTTTTCTTTTTTTTGTTGGAAAATCACAATAAAAATAAATTTAAAAAAAGAAGAAGATTTTGGGCCCCAGACAAATTATATGTAAGGCACTAGCAGACTATTGCTCGGCTATATCTAATAAATAGTAAGATTCACCCTTTTTGAAGCAATCATCTTGTATTAATTTTCTCCAAACCCTGCTATGACAGCCCCTGTTCACTTTCCTCCCTCAGAGGCAAGATTTTCCATATGTTTTTCTGTCTCTTTCTGACTGAGCCACCTAAGTAATGTCTTCTTTGCTGAAGAATTCTGGCTGTCCCACCGTCACAGTATGCTATTTTACTGTTGGCTCAGTCCAGGAGCCTGAGGGAAGGTTGAAAGCCCCCTTTCCCTTACAAGGTGTTTTGAAATTCAAAAACAAAATATTTTATTTAACACTGAGGGGAAAGAGCAGGTGAAATCAGCAGTAAATTTTCTGAAGTAATCTGAATAAATAATTCTGAGGTAAAACAGTATACGTGCAGACTCTAGTATGCTTTTCAGGCTACTGAGTTTCATAAAAGTGTTTCCCAGTGACTTAGAAACTTCAAGGTGAGAGGTGTTTTGCTCCATTGTTTCCCAGACACTCCAGCACACTCTGAGTATTTTCTAACTCTTTTGGTTTCCAGAAGGCTGAAACACTCTTTCAAGTACCCAAACCCCTTCTCTTGATATACCAGTACTCATCCTGAGTTTTTAACTGACTCTTTAAGGTCTCCAAAGACAGTTTCTAACCACACCGACCAGGGATCTCTGCACTCTCTAGAACTACTCCCTGCCTGACTGGGTAGGGAAATCCTCCTCTCACTAGAAGATCTATCCCGTTTCCTTGACCCAAATGGGAGTCTCTGTCTAACTATCCACTGGTTCTTATCAACTTTCCCCAGTTCTCCTGTCTGTGTTAAACTGCTCTCAATCAGGGCTGAATTCTGAATGAATTCTCCTCCTCAGCATTCAGCTCTGAAGTATCTCTCCGCTCAGCTGATGCATTGCTAACCAATCAGATTGCTTGGAGCAGCCTGTCACTCAAGACTCTTTGTTTCTGGAAAGAATTAACCCTTCACAGTCCTTTACCTGTTTGTACAGCACTCCTAAGCTTTTAAAAGTGCAGTCCGTCACACCTGCCAAGAAGGTGCATGATGTCAGTTCAACAGCACTGAAACCCTATTATTAAAATATTCCTTTGATTTATAAAATAACCTGTCAAAGAGATAAATCAAGAGAAGCCCCATACCAGAAAAATAGCAAACTGAACTTAATACAATGTGGTCCATTTAAAATCAAGTTATTGTGTCACATCATATGAAAAAGAAAAAGGAAAACACACCAGGAAAAATATTAACTGAGGATTAACTACAGCACAGATTGTCAAGTGAGCATGAATATCAAGTGCATTAAGAGTGTAACAAGAAAATAGTAGAACTAGTCTGTATCTTCTATAAGTAAATGACATTTGAATGAGCCTCAGATATCCAAATGTTGCTTAGAAAGCAGTCTGATGTAATCTAATCAACAGAAGGTTGACAGAATGTGCACACTAGCTGACTGAGTGGCAAAGCATAAGAAACACAGAGATGGAAGGTACCCCAAGGGTCATTTGTCTAACCCCCTACACAATGCAGGAAATTCACAGCTCCCGTCTCCCAGTGACCACTGCTCTATACCCAGAGGAAAATTCCTTCCTGACCCCAAAGCAGTGATTGTCATTACCCTGAGAGATCACAAGAGCTGAGCACTGGCTCATCTCTTCCCTGCCCTCCCTCTCATGATCTGCCTAAATTCCTGAGTCACAGAATCAGATTGCTGTCAGATGGCCATCTAGCCTCTGCCTAAAAACCTACAAATGCGAGCCCACCACCTCAAGAGGAAGCCTGTTCCACTGAGGAATGGCTAGAAACTGCCAGAAAGTTCTTCCTAACGTTTAGCCAAAAACTCTTATTTTCTATCTACTAGTTCCGGTTTGACCTTCTGGGGCAACAGAAAACAACTGCACTCCATACTCTATATGGCAGCCCTTCAAATAGTTGAAGATGGCTATTATATTACTTCACATCCCTGCTGGAGAGCCAGTGTGCTATAGTGGTTAAGAGCAGCGGGCTCTAATCTGGAGCTCCGGGTTTGATTCCCCACTACTCTGCATGAAGCCTGCTGGGTGACCTTGGCCCTGTCACAATTCTCTCAGAATTCTCTCAACCTCACCTACCTCACAAAGTATCTATTGTGAGAAGAGGAAGGGAAAGCAATTATAAGCTGCTCTGAGACTCCTCAGTGTAGAAAAAAAACAGGGTATAAAAACCAACTCTTCTTACTCATCTCCTCTCCAGGTTAACATACCCAGCTCCTTCAACCTTTCCTCATAGGACTTGATCTCCAGATATGTCACCATGTCTGTCACCCTCCTCTGGACATGTTCCAGCTTATCAACATCCTTCTTAAATTGTGGTGCCTAAAACTGGATACAGTACTCCAAGTGAGGTCTAACTAGAACAGAGTAAAGTGATATTTGCATGATCTGGAAACTATACTTCTGTTGATGCAGCCCAAAATCACATTTGCCTTTTTAACTACCACATCACACTGCTGACTCATGTTCAGGATATGATCTACTAAGAACCCTGGATCCTTTTCCCATGTACTACTGTAGTGAGTATTTCTGATCATGGATTCTACCCAGAATATAAACAGGTTGCTTACCTGTAACTGATGATCTTCGAGTGATCATCTGTGCAGCCACACCCATGGGATTATGCGCCTGTGCTGATCCGAATTGGTGGTATACAAAGCTCACAACGGGATTTTCACGCCTCCATCCCAGGCATGCGGGGGGAACCCCACTGAGCATGCCCAAGGGGGTGGGGCATGGACATCCTGCCAGTTCCTTCTGACCGCTGTCAAGTCAATAACAGGAGAAAAGTACTGAAGCAACAGCAATGGGGAAGGACGGGCGGGTGATGTGACTGCACAGACGACCACTCGAAGATCATCAGTTACAGGTAAGCAACCTGTTTATCTTCTTCGTGGTCTCTGTGCATCACACCCATGGGAGATTGAAAAGCAGTGGCTCACCTGGAGGTGGGTGCTGTCGTAAATTCAGTGCTCTGATGATGAAAGGACTAAATGACCAAGGTCCACTCTGTGGTGTTCACAGACATCGATAGCGTCCTGCCCAATGAAGGTGTTCAGAGTAGACCATGTTGCAGCCTCACAGATCACCAACAGGGAAGCACTCTTCAAGAAGGCTGTAGACGTAGCCATGGATCTTGTGGAATGCGCTTGCACAGGCAAAGGCAATGGGCGTTTAGCCAACAGGCAGCACAACTTAATAGTCTCAACAATCCATTTAGAGAGACGTTGTGCTGAAATCTTGTGTCCTGCAGAGCGACCAGAGTAGGAGACAAATAAATGATTGTCCCTCCTACTTGAACATGTCTTGTCCAGGTAAAAAAGCAGCGCTCTCTTAACATCTAGTGCATGGAGGAGACGTTGCTGTTCATCTTTCGGGTTAGGAATGAAGTTTGGCAAGAAGATCCTCAAACTGAGGTACAACTCAGAGACCACCTTAAGAAGGAAAGGGAAGTCAGGCACCATTCTCACACCATTGGGTAGGTGGGTCATGACGAAGGGCTACAAGTTCGCCCACCCTCCTGGCCAAGGTGATGGCAATGAGAAAAGCAGTTTTCCATGCTGCATGTTTCAGGTCGCAAGTCGCCACAGACTCAAAACGTCTCCCTGTCAGATGGCGCAGCACCAGGGGCAAGTCCCACAAGGGTACCAGCGAACAGACTGGCGGATATAGGTGGAAGCGACCCTTCAGAAATTTCTTTGAGACCAGGTGAGAGAAGACAGAGAAGCCCTCGAAACCAGAATGGTAGGCAGAAATGGCCGACAAGTAGACTCTGACTGAGGAGTGTGAGAGGCCCTTCTTGGTCAGCGAAAGCAAAAATTCTAGGATCCGGTCAAGCGTGACAGAAGCTGGAGACACATCTGAGGGCTGTAAGAAGACCAAGAAACGAGACCACTTCCCACTGCAGGAACATCTCATAGAGTCCTTCCTGGCATTGAGTAACACTGTAGTGACTTTATCTGAAAAGGTTAGTTCTCCACAAGATATGCTGTTAACTTGAGCTGAACCAATAAGGCATGTGCTGCCGATGGTCCCATGGAGGCGGCACAGGTGGATCAAAGTAGGTCGGGGAGTGTGGTCTCAACTCCCCACTGGGCGAATAGGAGAGCTTGGGTCTAGCATGACGATACTCAGTGCACTCCTCTGATTGATATCGACGCTCCCCATGCCTAGGGGATCTAGAACGATACTGAGAGTCTGGTCTAGATCAATCACTTGCCCAAGAAGAAGCCAATGGGAAACGATCTCTATGAGATCGGCGTGGGATGACCTCCTCGAACTCTGACAGTGAGATTGAGATGGGTCCGGCGTCTAAGGAGACCTCTGATACCGGGGGGTTCAGCTGCCGAATGGGCGAGTCCAGTAGCTCAATTGGAGGTAATTGTTGCATCGCAGGCAGCTCTGGTGCAGGAGGGTTATCGATACTGGGTTGCACCCGCTGAGAAGGGGGTAATGTAGAGCCCTTTTGCACACCAATGCTGCTCTGAGTGCGAGACATGTGTGGGTTATCGATATTGGGTTGCACCCACTAAGAAGGGGGTAATGCAGAGCCCTTTTGCATGCCAACGTTGCTCTGAGTGTGAGACTTATGCGTGGGTTTCTTAAGAGAAGATTTCTCTTTCTCATGCATATCCCTCTTCTTCTTCTAAACCGGCGTAGAGGCAGAGGAAGCCTCGTTCGGCGCCAAACGTCTAGAAGAGGATGTTCCCATGTCCGATGCCAACTTAGGGTGGAGAGGTGGGATTGCTGTCGGGGTGTCCTCCGATGTCGACAGAAGCGCTGTCGGTTGAGAGACTGAAGGAGTCTGAGCAGCCATCTCCCCTTGAGGCAAAGGTGCCACTGCGGACTACCAAAGTGCCACCTGAAGTCTCGTGGCCCTGTTTTTGCGGTTCTGGTTGGAAAACCTCAAGCAATGGCAGCAAGTCTCTGAACAATGGGTCTCTCCAAGGCAGAGAATACAACGTGTGTGGCCATCGCTGAGGGCGAGACTGCTGCCGCAGCCAACACACCTTTTAAAACACCCCCACTTTTTGGCCATAAAAAAACACAATGGCACAAGAAAAAGAAAATCTTCCTCAGGTGAGGCGAATAAAAAATTTACCTCAGAGAGGGAGCGGCGGGAAGCTGCCCAAGGCAGCAGCAACCCTCAAAAAGAAAATAATCCTCTTTTTTTTTCTTTTAAAAGTCTTTTTAGTGAAACGAAGGAAAAAATGAGAAAGAAAACTAATGGACAAAATCCCTTGTGAGAGAAATAACACTTCTTCACCAACCGGCAGAAACAAGCTGCTAACAGCGCAACGGTCAGAAGAGAACTGGTGGGATGTCCGTGCCCCACCCCCCTGGGCATGCACAGTGAGGTTCCTGTGCATGCCTGGGATAGAGATGCGAAAATCCCGTTGTGAGCTCTGTATACCACCGATTCGGATCAGCACAGGAGCATAATCCCATGGGTGTGATGCACAGAGACCACGAAGAAGATCTTCGAGTTCATTAAAATTAGGTTTTCTAAAGTCCAACCTATATGTCTGATTATGTACCCAAGATTTCCCAAGATTCTAAATTCCAAAATTATATGGTCCCTACTACCAAGGGTGCCCACTATTTTCACCTCATCAACCAGTTCTTCCCTGTTGGTGAAGATCAAAGTCCAAGACAGGAGACCCCCTTGTTTCTGTCTCCATCTTCTGGAAAATGAAGGTGTCAGCAAGACAATTCAGGAATGTATTAATCTTTTATTTTTAACAACTTCCAACAGGTATCAGGGTAACTGAAATCTCCCATGATCACTATATGCCATCTCTTTGACAATTCTGGTCTCGGAGTGTATCATCCACATCCTCTGCACGGTTCGGCAGTCTACAATAGACCCTCACCACAGTATCATTATTATTTCTTACTCTTCTTTATTTTTACTCAGAGACTCTCAACTGACCTTCCATGCTGTAAGATATAGTTACAGTGTAATAATTACAGTATTTTGTTTACTGGTAAAGTTACTGCTGATTGCTATTATTGTCATACATAAGAGACTTAACTGTTCCACAGTGGAGGTAAAACTGATTACTTGGCATCTCATTGCAGTAAATATTTCCTCTGGTTAACCTCACCAGAGCAATTGTAATTTGTGCACCCATGGAAGAATAGCAGTAATGACAAAGAACAGGGACAATTCTGAACAAGCACATGCTTTGTTACAAAAGCAACGGACTGAGTTAGCTCATCCTAATAACACATTCCAAAATTTAGAGAAAAATGTACCAGTGACTTACTCCCCCCCTTTCCCAAAAAGAAAAATAGCTAAGCATATCCAGATATGAAGTTGCTAAGGAATTTGCAGTCAAATGACCTCTGTTGCTTAAGAGCAGCATTTTTAAAAAATCTGCCCCAACTAATCATGCTAGGATACTCCAGCAGCTCCATCTGCAGAGGCAAGACTTTAGGTTAGCAAAATGAAATTGAACCATACCATACCATGTCAAAGTTTTCAGAATGAAGCAAAATAATCATGTCTGTACTTTTCCCAAGCTCTCCAGCATTGTTTCAAAAAACTGATGTTACTCTGATTTCAGGCTTATCAAAAGGAACATCATGTGTTGCATTTACTGTAGAATAACTCTGCTTTGACTACACGTAGTTCTAAGTTTCAACCCACACCTGCTTCACGACAGTATCCTACACTATCATTGCAGGAAGCCTGTTGCACTGATGCATTTTCAATGATTGTTTCAAAGAGTATTCATTGCAGTTCCCTCCAACTATCCTCATGTATTATGCTAAAGGTACATGACAACACTGAGTCTTCCTGTCCACACAAACGTGATCAATTCTACATTGTTCAGCTACATAAAATGTCCAAATCTTGTCCCCTACCTTACACTTGCAGCCAGCTTGCATGTGAACAAAAAAGTCCAAGCAAATAAAAAGAACTGAATACATATGTGTTTGAGGGCTGGTAGGAGCCTAACACTATAGACTGAAAACTTTAAAAGCTGCGAAAGACCAAGATCTCTTTTACTATTTGTCACAGAGAATTCTGGTAGTAAAGCCCTGGAAGCCAGATCCTGTCCCAAAGCAATAACCTCTTGTGAACTGCCAATGTACCACCCAAAATGCAGAGCACCAAACTCAGCAGTACATAGATGTATCTATTTCACTATATCTAACTGTATATGGACACACATCTTATTTTCAGACTTAACTTACGAAGTCTGATCCAAGACTAGAACAATGTACATCATCTCAGGCAATAATTATTAAATGCATGTGAAGTCATACAACTAACACATCTTATTTTCAGACTTCATTTACAGACAAAGTCTGATCCAAGATCAGAACAATGTACACGAACTCAGGCAATAATTATTAAATGCATGCAAAGTCATACAACTAACAAGTGACAGTTTTTCTACCCTACAAAAAAGCTAGCTCTGGACAAGGACTGAATTTTCAGAGTATCTGTATTATGCTTTACAGGCACTGTAACAGAAGCATTACTTTAGATTCACAAAAAAACTTTAACATGATAAACTGTATTCCTTTTATTATACATCAAAGGGCTCCAGCCCCAACGTCTTTTAGGCTTGAAAACTTCAGCAATGGGAAAATTGAGTTGAACTGAAAGTTCTGTGTTAGCATTTGAATTTAAACTCAGAAGAAAAGAAGTCAAGGAGATTTGTACAAATGGAAGACAGATATAGAAGCTACATGAAAATTATGCCTGAGATAGAACCTTTTTCCTCCTGACTTCACAAGCTAGGTTCCAGAGAAATTGGCTGCCATTCTGACAAAAAGTACATTCCAAGTAATCCATTTTCTTCATGTTCATATTGGTTGTTTTGATTTTTTTTGTTAATGGCAGTGTTATAAATCAAGGATAAACTGGAATTTAATATTCTTGATTATTAAGGAAGCTATCCATTTTGAAGTTTTAAGAAAGAGACAAATATATTCAAAGACAAACAAAGTAACTAGAAGAAATAGAAATGTCAGAAGAAAGTGGAAATTCAAGTCCATGTGCTCACTTGACTGTAGTGTTAATATTCTGCAGAAATAAAGGGAAATAAAAGATTAGATTTAAACTTACTATAAGTCCATCTGCGTGCTTCTCCTCATTACTTTGGTCCTTAAGGAAAAATGTTAAAAATATTAACATATTGTTTATAAAGTATCACTGTATAAATGACAATGATGTATTTCTCTTGAGAAATTTCTATTACAGTTGCCTACAGTAATATATCGTCATAAGAAATCACATAACCGCATGAAATCTTGTCCTTTTTGCCATTCTTTAAAAGACCAGAAGTCTTTGCTTGCAAAATATATATGTCATCAAATAGGCACTACACTAAATAGTTATTAGAACAACCATTGCACAATATCAAGAAGCAACAACTATAAATGCTTAAACAGCTATAAGGAGAAGCTCATGAATCATATTCCTTACTGGTTCAAAAACAATTACCATTGAAGTGTCTTCTAAACAGTTATGCCATAGTTGTAAAAATAACTTCATTCAGAGGTTCATCATGAATACACACTTCAACTGCTTAATATATGACTGAGAACAAAATATACTTGCATCACAATTCACATCTGACTGTGTGCATGCTTTTTTTCCTGCCAATGTGTAAGAATGTGTGCTCTCTGTCAAGGGGCAGAAAGACATATGCAGGAATAGAGTCCAGGACTACTCCTACAATAGGACGTATCTGGTAGGGTCAATGGGCAGTTTGCTGTTCTGGAGCCCCTCTTCTACCAGAATGCAAAATGAGGTACAGATACTCTAAGGAAAGATTGGTGTCTGGCATGAACAGCTAATGGTCTATGCAGGGAAAAAAATAAGGACTTCCTGATGACATAGATATGCCATTACTACAGCCATGCACTTATTGGCTACCACTGATAGGCTCGTAAAGGTCAGGACTCTGTACTGATAAACATGCCAAACAACAAAACAGAGGAACTTTCAACACTGGGGTCAGATGGAAATATGAAAATAAGCTTCTCTGGAGTGTACAGATACAACCATATTCCTTTGGTTAGGAACAGAATAGAGAGATCATTCAAAATTTGAGGGAGGTATAAAACTTATCATGCACTGAGGTTTAATCTTGACATAGAACCCCACCTTTTTTGGGGTGGTGGTGGTGAAGCAATGGGAATAAAAGTTGTTCTTTGGAGTGGGGTAGGGAAGAACAGATTGTGTAGCATTTTTCTGTAAAACACAGTCCCTTCCAAAGCAATGTAATTTGGCCTGCTAGTTCAGAAAATTGTGATAAAAGTATGTGGCATGGAGGTTAGTCTAACTGGGTTTTGTTTGATCTGCTGGGCCACCAGGAAGTGTTGGGCAACATGGCTACACTGCAATCTGCAGATGGAGGTAGACAGTCCCAATGTTAGTGCAAATGTCAGTCCTTAAGTATCAGTCAACTCTTATAAGAGACGAAGATCTGTGTGAGACCACAGAGTATTGGTTCCATTCTGATGCAAAGTCTTGGTAGCTAGTATTAGTTCCAGGCACCTCTAGATGATGAAAGGCAGGAGGAACCATGATACCTTTAATGGAGTAGAAATCTCTGGTATACCAAAGTGAACAACTTCAAGGAGAGTGATGAAAACGATGTGGTGAGGTCACATAGGCCTCCTGGGATGTATCTTCTTTTGGACAACTCGAAGTTGAATTGGACTGCACCTCTGGAGATGTGCTACATTCTGGTGAGGGAATCCAATGGACTGAAAATCCCTTTGTTTGTCTAGAACTGGCTGCAGGGAAGTCTCTGGGTCACCCATGGCATGAGTACTGTGGTTTGAAGTAAAGGCTATTCTGTAGGTGGTCATATAACCGGTTTAGCATGGTAGAAGCAAGTGGTGTTTTTTGTTGTTTCCTTGTATCTCCTTTGGTTCAGAAGAGAAATAATGGGCTCAATACTTAAACATTACTGCTTTCTATCCTGTCTCAGCTGTTGTACCAAAAACAGTTCCTTGGTAACCAGCACTTCAAGTAAAAGACACAGTACTGGAGGAGCAAAGGATGGCTCAGTTGGTCTTGTCAAGACACATTCCTGAAGAATGACTCTCTGCTGAATGGAATTATTGAACAGTGTTACCTTGGTGAATTTATGGCATTGTGGGCTAGACTTGGTTGAGTACTTTTCATCTAAGCAGGAAAAGCAACAACTGATTGTGATTGTCAATATAATGCTGCCAACACTTTAAAAAAGTGGACCATACACCATAGATGTGTGGGCCACTGCAGGGAAGGAAAGAAAGAAAAAACTGAAAGGATACTATTATGAAAGGACGAAAGGCCTAGCTCTCAAGGTCCCTGTGACAGAAGGGCACAATGTGACTGCTGAAGTAGACAAAGAAAAATCAAGCTGGAAGGTGTAGCTCTGCCTGCTCAAGGCATGTACGTTAGGCATCCCCATCTTCAAACTGGGAGAAACTAGTACCAAAATATTCTAGCTTAGCTATGGAAGTTCCAAACAATACTGAACCCAGGCTCAAGATTACCCATACTCCCTGCTTTTTGATAGCCTGAAAAAATAGCTGTGGGGAGAGAAAAACAGGTTGTTTATCTATAACTGATGTTCTGGAGAAGGTGACATTAGAATATACAATGGCAAGTATACAAGAAATGAAGCAGTTCCTGAAGGGGGCAGCATGTAAAATCCAGTCAGATAGGAACGTGGGAGTGTGATGGAAGCGGTCTAGCCTGTAGCTGCCAAGCAACCAATCATATGCTTGAGTCAGTTTGAAAAACTGCTACAACATACAATCAACTTGGAGAGAGCTGATAACATACTGGGGGAACAGTTGCCAGTTTGCATTTCAAGGCCTGATTCTTGATGAACAGCAAATATGTTAGTTATGTGACTCCTGGAAAGCAAAAGCAGGTAAAATGGACCCTGTCTTCAGGGTGGTAGAAAAGAAGCCCCAAATGTCAGAGGCTCTAATCTAGTTCAAGTCATTCCTTCAAATAAATACAAAACTGGGTCTACACTCTCTGTGAATTGTTAAATTAATATATATACACAACCATCTCTCATTTTAGGAAGATAATATTTTTATCTGAGCCCAAGCTGAAGTGTTACTTTGTTTGTGTCCTGTTCACTGCACTTCTAACTGCTTAATAATTTTAAATTATTGGTATTTTACGTTTATTATTGGTATGATATGTTATGAGAGGTTTTAATTGCATTTTTATAAAATATCTGTAAGCCATCCTGAGCCCGCCTTGGCAGGGAGGGCAGGGTATAAATTAAAATAAATAAATAAATAAATAATATTTTTAATTATTTTAAGCTCACTGTCCTGACAGAAAAGTAAACATTTTACCTCACATTAGAGATATTCTATAGCCCTCTAAACTATTTACATATGCTACCATAGAGGTCACCTCAGAGGAGGGAGAAGGTATATAACAGTACACATCTAAACTGCCCCCAAACTACATGTTATCACAGGGGAGTTGTATTCCTTCCTCCAGAATGCTATTCTTAGGCTATAGCCATCTTCTTCTCAGATGTGCTGTATCTATCCAGTATGGTCGATTCCTAATAAAGTTCCTCTGATTCAAGTTTGTGGGACAGTCACTGCTTACTTGCACTGCCACATGGAAACAATGGGAACCTCTTCCTCAGACAGGAGGGCAGGCCTTCAGTGCCTTGAGGGGCACAAAAAACTGATGGAGCAGAATGACCAGAAAGGAGGTACATGAAGGCCTGTCTTCATGCTTAGTTTTAGTATTGGCCTTCTTTGATGGTGGTTCTAATTGCCTGGAACCAAAGAGGGAGGCACGCATGGGGACTGGAACCAAAGCTGAGAATGCTGAAGCCAGCAGCACCAGTGAGGCTCTGTCAGAACTCTTATCGCCAGCTCACACTGGAGTTGGTTCAGCTTCTTTCAAAGCACTGTCCCATAGAGTGCCTTTGCGATGTGACAGTCTTTCACTGTATACTATTGGGGTAAATTCTTTGCACATAAGACACCAAGAGGTGTCATGGGCTTTCCCCTCCACAGAGAATAGGCAAGTATCATGTCCAGCAGACTAGGCCATAGCTTGGTTCCAGCAAGGTAGCAACAGAAGAGGCCTGGCCTATAACAGATGGTATTCTCAAGAGTGAGGGGACTCTTAGGAGACCCTACTATGAACACCACAACTTTTACATCGTTTCTTATATAGCTTTTTTGTGAGGAGCAAAGAAAGAGCCAAGCACTGACTGAATTGTCATGGCAGGAATACTGCCTTCAAGTCTCTGAGGTGGTCACAATAAATAACTAGCTGGATTTTTAAAATTCCTCTTTTACATAACTCATGTCTCTGCTGATGCTCAGATCCTCCATTCTGGTTGTTAAGGCAACATTCAAAATTTCCTACAAGCCAGGAAAGCATTGCTGTAGACAGCTACATACCAATTGTGCCATAATTTTGGAATGTTTCACTCCACCTCAATGGTCTGAGAAGATCAATACAAAACAATGCAGGCCTGGAGTTCCGAAGAATCATCTTAATTCAACCAGAGCTCCTCCTGTCTAACATCAACTAAATCTTTAGCTTTTGCTTCATATGTCATTACATCTAAAATGTAATGCCAGTTTAAGGTAGAAAAGATAAAGGCAACAATCAACCTTATAAGATGCAACTTGTCAGAGAGCATTCCTGTATCCCACCATTTGGTCATTACTACATGATAATAATGTGGCAAGGTATAAACATTTGCTTTGGTACCAACAAAGCATTTATTGCAATTCACTGGATGCTGTGCTGCTGGGCACAGTCTAACATTACAGGACTCAAAGTCTATTCCTTTAAGGGCAGAGGACCAGGAGTGTTGATCAGAGAGCACTGGGTGACTTTTCTTACACTACTGACAAACCAGTTTCCATCCCTTCCTCCATTCCTTTTGCCATTTCCTTCTGTTACTTTCACTCTTCCTTGCAGTTTTTTTAAGGAGTATGTAAACCAGGATGCCCTCTCTTGGATACACACCTTAATGTTGTGAGGGGGCTTGTATGTGTTAGTGAAGAAGCTGAGAGTCATTCAAGGTGGAATGGCCACAGCTGAGACATCAGACTAAGATGCATCTACCCCCTTTGGAGATCAACAGCTACATCAGCAGAAGAAAACAGAGTTCCAGTGGTGATGAGGGTGGAAGAATACTTGAAGTGTGGCTACTGGGCAGCAGCAGTTGTGGAAAGTGACACTGGAGGATCTTTCACAGACAGTGGTGGTGATGCTACAGCTAACCCTGGTTAGTACTGCACAGAAGAAGGCAATGATAAACCACTTCAGAATAACTCTTACTTTGAAAACCCTTTGATAAGGCAATTCAAAATGAAAAGAGATATAGGGCTGGAAGACAGAACCTCCAGGTCGGATAGCACTCAGTAAGTACTGGGGAAAAGCTGAGGATAACTATGACTAGCACTATTTATGATGCAACTGGACTAAGACAAAAAGATATTCAGTTGTTGACGTGAATGGATGCAAAAGAAAAGTCCAAAGCTGTTTGACACACATAATAGGAACATGGAACATGACAAGTATGTATCAGGATAAGCTTGAAATCATAAAATGAGAAATGGAATGATTAAACATTGTAATTTTCTGACTGAAAATGTCCCTAATTCAGTCCACCTTAGTTCAGTCACTCCCAGGATTGCAAAGTGTTTTCCTCGGAGAATGACAAACAGAGAAGGAGCAGAGTTGCTCTCATAGTGAGGCAAGATGTAACATAGGCAATCAGGGACTATAATGCAAAGTCTAACCAAATAATATCAGACTTCATGGAAAACCTAATATAAACATTATTCAAGTTTATAACCCAACTGCAGGTGCTGATGAGGAAGAAACTGAAAGCTTTTATGCAAGTGTCCAGGAAGAAATTGATCACATATCTAAAAAAGATGTGCTGGTAATAGATGACTGGAATGCAAAAGTAGGAAACAAAACAGAATCAAATGTTGTTGGAAGACTTGGGATAGAAGCACAAAATGAAGCAGGAGAGCGACTCATAGAACTTTGTGGACAATGATCTAAGCAACATTCCCAAAGAGTTTAAAGACCATGTAAAGAACGGATTTGCATTAGTAAGTTCAGGTGAATGTGACCCAGAAGAACTATGGGTTGGAACTAGAGATATTATCAAGGAAGAATGCACAGAGTATTCCTGTAGCCAGAAGAAAAGAAAAATATTGATGGATGACTGATGAAATTCTTAGAATTGCTAAAGATAAATGAGAAGCAAAAGTAAAAGATGGCAAAAACAGAATAAAAAACCTAAATGCAGCATTCCAGTGACTCACATGTAGAGACAAACTATTATAATAACAGGTGTAAAGAAATAGAAGAGAACAACAAAAAAGGAAGAACAAGAGATCTTTTCTACAAGATCCAAGAAAACAAAGGGAAATTTAAAGCACAGTTAGGCCTGCTGAAAGATCAACATGGAAATACCTTAACTGAACAAGATGAAATAAAAAAATAGGGACAATACACTGAAGAACTATACAAAAGAGACAAAAGGATGACAGATTCATTCCAAGAAGAATCTTTTGAAGAAGAGCCTGCAGTTTTAGAAAGTGAAGTGAGGGCTACATTGAGAGCAGGTGGGAAAAATAAATCACCTGGAGTAGATATCAACAGAACTATCTCAAGCCACAGAAACACAGTCCATCAAGATGTGCTGGGTTCTGCTCTGCTGAGCAGCAAGGGGCCTCTTGGAATAAAGGGCTGCTCCTCGTCAGAGGCAGAGCTGAGTCAGTTGGGCTGAGGCTGGAAGTGGAGAGCACCTGGGGAGTTGCTGAGAGAAGGTAAGGGATTTTTCTTTCTCCCTTTGCCTTCCTTGTTGCTGTGTGGGGACTGAGAGTGGGTTGTTTTGTAGCCTGATAGAGAGTGGTTCTGTGTAAGTCTGTGAGGGACTGTTTGTGTTTTGTGGGCTGTTGGTGGCTGAGTGTGTTGCTGTAAGTGGATTACTGTGAATGGATTGCAGGCCCCGCCCCCTATTGTGCTGGGCTCTGCTCTGCTGAGCAGCAAGGGGCCTCTTGGAATAAAGGGCTGCTCCTGTGGCTCTTAGCCTGTGGGTCGCAGCCTGTGGGTCGTACTTGGAGGCCTTGTGAGTGCTTGAGTAAAGCGCTGCTTCTGAGTTCAGGAGGTAGACGTCCTGGTGAGATAGACATTTCGTCAGTCTCAAAGTTTTCAGGGTACATCACAAAAAGACGAGTTTACATCAGAGTTTGAGGGAAGTTTCTGAAGCTGTAGAAGAAAGCATAGCTCCTGGGATAATGGATAGCGAGGGATCTACTCCAGAGACCTGCCTGGGGTGTGCCATGATTATTTTTCTGCCACGCCAAGAAATGAATTATACATGCTGCAAGTGCAAGCTTGTAAAAATGCTTGAGGAGAAGGTGGGAGAACTCGAGGCACAAATCTGTGCACTGAAGAACACCAAGGAGGTGGAAAGCTTTTCAGACATGACAGAAGAAGAGCCCCTGAAAGAACAGCAGGAGGAAGGAAGTAACAAGGACCACATGGGTGAGTGGAAGAAAGTAACTTTGAGGAGTAAGATACTCAGAAAACAATAACAGCCAGTGGAGCAGAAAAATCGATACCAGCCACTTCTGTTGATGGAAGACCGGAACGGCACACTTCGTGATCGAATGGATGTGACTGGCACACAAGCACATAGGCAGAGAGGGAACCAAACCATCCCACAGAGGAAGAGACGCGTAGTGGTGGTTGGTGACTCCCTACTGAGAGGGATGGAAGAAGGTGTCTGCAGACCGGACAAGGAATCTCGAGAGGTTTGTTGCCTTCCTGGAGCATCCATACGAGATGTGACGGAGAGAATTCCAAGACTGATCAAGACCTCTGATCCCTACCCACTCCTTCTGATCCACGTGGGAACAAACGATACGGCCCGAGGAAACCTTGAATGGATCTCCAAAGACTATGAGGCTCTGGGCAAGAAGGTGAAAGATCTGGGGGCTCAGGTGGTGTTCTCCTCCATTTTACCTGTTGAGGGCCATGGAGCTGGAAGGGAGAACAGGATACTGGAAGTGAATGGCTGGTTACGTAGATGGTGCCATCGAGAGGGCTTCGGCTTCCTGGACCATGGTATGTACCACCGACATGAAGGACTGTTGGCGACGGATGGGGTGCACCTGACAAAGAATGGGAGGAATGTCTTCGCTGGAAGACTTGCGAACCTGATCAGGAGGGCTTTAAACTAAAGACATCGGGGGTGGGAAGAAAAAGCGGCATCCCCAACACTAAGTTCAGGAAGGGGAATGACCAGAGAGTAAATGAACGAGAGAGAGGTGAGTTTAGTAATCTTCAGGTAAATTTGAAGGGACCTACGGTAGGAAGGGATGTCTGTAATCTGAGGTATCTTTATACTAACGCACAGAGTATGGGAAATAAACAGGAGGAACTTGAACTCCAAATATTGGAAAATAGGTATGATCTGATAGGTGTCACTGAGACTTGGTGGGATGACTCTCATATATGGAGCACAGTGATTGAAGGATATACCTTGTTCAAACGGAACAGAATAAACAAAAAGGGGGTGGGGTGGCACTATATGTCAAGAATGAATATGCTTGCACTGAAATTCAGGATTTTGAGAGTTGCCCTGTTGAAAGTGTGTGGGTAAGGATAGAGGGGGGAAAAGAAGGGGATATTGTTGTGGGGGTATACTACAGACCTCCAAATCAACCGGAGGAACAGGATAATGCATTTGTACAGCAGCTTGCTAAACTTTCACAGAGACAGGATGTAGTGGTTATGGGAGATTTTAACTATCCAGATATTTGCTGGGAATCTAACTCTGCTAGACATGGGACATCCCGCAGATTCTTGAATAGCCTTGAGGACAACTTCATCTCTCAGAAGGTGGAGGTGGGAACCAGAGGATCTGCTATCCTAGATTTAATTCTGACTAAACAGGGAAGAACTGGTTGGTGAAGTGAAGGTGGTGGGTTCCTTGGGGAATAGTGACCATGTCAGGTTGGAATTTGACATAGAGAAGACTGTGAAACCAGGACGTAGCAGAACTCATATCCTGGACTTCAGGAAAGCTGATTTCAAGAAACTCAGAGATCTAATAGGTAGGATCCCATGGCTGGAAATGCTGAAGGGAAAATCTGCACAGGAAGGATGGGTGATGCTGAAAAATGAAGTGCTTAAGGCACAATCTCAAACTGTTCCAGTAAGAAAGAAAGGTGGGAGACAGGTAATGAAGCCAAGGTGGCTGAACAAGGAACTCTCTGAGGAGCTGAAACTAAAAAGGGAAATGTACAGGAAATGGAAGGAGGGTCAGATTACTGAGGGTGAATACAAGACATGAGCACAAATCTGTAGGAATGGTGTCAGAAAGGCTAAAGCACAGATGGAGCTGAGGCTTGCAAGGGATGCAAAAAATAGCAAGAAAAATTTCTATGCCTATGTTCGGAGCAAAAAGAGGAACAGGGATGGAGTAAGCTCATTGCTAGGGGAAGATGGTCAAGCCTTAACAAGGGATGAAGACAAAGCGGAATTACTCAACTCTCACTTTGCGTCGGTCTTTAACCGTAAAGTGAGCTGTATACAAACTGAAGAATGCAGGGCATATGAAGGAAAGGGGAACTGCCAGTTCAGAATAAGTAAGGAAATGGTTAGAGAACATCTAGCTGCCTTAAATACTTTCAAATCTCCAGGGCCGGATGGCTTGCATCCCAGGGTGCTAAAAGAAATTGCAGATGTTATTTCAGAGCCTCTGGCTATAATCTTTGAGAGGTCCTGGAGTACGGGTGTTGTGCCGGAAGACTGGAGAAGAGCGAATGTTGTCCCAATCTTCAAGAAGGGGAAAAAGACGGACCCGGGAAATTATAGGCCTGTCAGTTTGACATCAATACCTGGGAAAATTCTGGAGCAGATTATTAAACGCTCTGTCTGTGAACACCTTGAACAAAATGAGTTAATTGGTAATAGCCAGCATGGGTTTATGAAGAATAAGTCATGCCAGACTAACCTTATCTCCTTTTTTGACAGAGTTACTAAAATGGTTGACTCTGGCAATGCCGTGGATATAGTGTATCCAGATTTCAGTAAAGCATTTGACAAAGTTTCTCATGATATCCTTGAGGATAAGCTGGTTAAGTGTGGGCTGGATGGCGCAACCGTTGGGTGGATTCATGGTTGGTTGAAAAATCGTACCCAACGAGTGCTCGTAAATAGCTCTGCGTCTACGTGGAGGGAAGTCTCGAGTGGAGTACCACATCTGGGCACCACATTTTCGGAAGGATGTTGACAAACTCGAGCAGGTCCAGAGGAGGGCGACCAGGATGGTGAGAGGGTTGGAGTCCAAGTCTTATGAGGAAAGGCTGAGGGAGTTGGGTATGTTTAGCCTGGGAAAGAGAAGGTTTAGAGGGGACATGATTGCAGTCTTCAAGTATTTGAAAGGCTGTCATGTAGAAGATGGAGTGGATCTATTCTCTCTTGCTCCGGATTGCAAGACTAGATCTAATGGGTGGAAATTACAAGGGAGTCGTTACCGGCTTAATATCAGGAGAAACTTCCTGACTGTAAGGGTGGTTGAGCAGTGGAACAGACTGCCTCGGGAGGTGGTGGATGCTCCTTCGCTGGACGTTTTCAAGAGGAGACTGGACAACCATCTTTTGGGTATGTTGTAGGTATGTAGGGGTTTCGGCTGTGTTCCTGCAGAGTGCAGGGGTTGGACTAGATGGCCTGCAAGATCCCTTCCAACTCTAACATTCTATGATTCTATGACTCTAAGTTCTTAACAAGACTGTGCCAACAGATATGGAAAACAAACAATAGCCCACAGACTGGAAATACTCAATCTACCTTCCAGTTGCAAAAAAATGAGATGTCAAAGACAGCAGCAAATATCAAACCACTGCACTGATTTCTCATGGAAGTAATGTTCAAAATCTTACAGCAAAGACTGTTATTGTATACAGAATGTGAAATGCCAGATGTTCAAGCTGGATTAAAAAAAGGAAGAGGAGCTAGAGACCATATTGCAAATTCACGCTGGTTACTGGAACATACCAGAGAATTTCAGAATAGAATCAGCCTGCATCTCATGGATTACAGCAAAGCTTTTGGCTGTGTGGTTCATGAGAAGTTATGGTTGGTTTAAAAAGGAATGGGCGTGTGTGAAGATATTGCCCTTTAAGAGCTGTGAGTATCTGCAGAAGCTAGTCAACTAATGTGTTTTGGCCAAGAGAAGTCAGCATGTCAGCACAGTCAGCCCAACACCTGGTATCAATTACTGGCTAGGAAGAACTATTGCAGCTGGAAACTGTCAAAGAGTCACAATGACTCAGCTAGATCTTGACAGGAGACCATCTAAACTTGCCATGTGCTTGCACTGATGACGTAATAATTGAATGATAGCTTGTTAGCTATTTAGCGCAAGGCGAGGCTAGGCTCTGGAGACTGGCTCAGACTGTCTCGGCATAGAGAGAGCCAGGCAAACTACGCTCGTGTACTCACATTGCTGGAGGCTGGTCAGACTGATCACACGGTGACTTCGTTACAAGGCCGTGACTGCCGGAGGAAGGTCTGCAACTGCTGGCACCAGCCCAGCTTCTCAACCAAGCTGCTTCGGGCATTTGCCCAAGTTAAGTAATTAGAGTAGATAGCTAGGCTTCTGTTTGTTTGTATCTCATCCACTTATTTCTCCCCTACTTGTATGTTTTTATATGTTTGTCCCTTTTGTAATAAAAGTATAGCTCTTAATTGGAATGAGTCACTGATCCTTGTATTTGGCTTAAGGTACTCATTAAGGCTGAGGGAGTTTCTAAACAAGCTTCTCTCTCTCTTTGTGTGCTGGCTGAAATGACCCTGAGTTAAGGAAAATAATATCCCTGTAGTCTCTGGGAGTGGCCCGACTGGGGGCAATAATACAGAGGCGGACAGACCGGGTCATGACAGCGTGCCACAACATCTGACCGTTTTGATGTGCAGCCTGTATTCAAGTCAAGAGGCTATTAGGACAGAATATGGAGAAATAGAATGGTTTCCAATTGGCAAAGGTGTCAGACAAGGATGCACTTGATCTCCTTATCTCTTCAATCTGTATACATAACATATCATTAAGGAAAACTGGATTAGATTTAGATGAAGCAGGAGTGAAAATGAGTGGAAGAAACATTAATGATTTGAGATATGTAGATGACACCACATTACTGGCATAAAATAATAAAGACTTGAAAATACTCCTGAAGAAGGTTAAAGCGAAAAGTGCTAGAACCAGATTATACCTGAACATCAAGAAGACAAAAGTAATGACTACTGGGAAATTACACAACTTTTAATGTTGATGATGAAGAAACTGAAATTGTTCAAGGTTTTCTGTTCCTTGATTCCATCACCAACCAAAAGGGAGACTACAACCAGGAAATCAGAAGGACATTGAGACTGGGAAGGACAGCCATGAAGGAAGTAGAAAAGATCCTTAAATCTAAGCATGTGTTGCTGGCAACCAAGATCAAGTTAATTCAAGCCATAGTGTTCCCCATTATTATGTATGGGTGTGAAAGTTGGACAATGAGGAATGTTAATAGGAAGAAAGTAGATTCTTTTGAAATGTGGTACTGAAGAAGAGTTTTATGGATACTGTGGAATGCCAAAAAAACAAATACATGGATTTTAGACTAAATCGACCCTGAACTCTCCCTAGGAGCTAAAATAACTAAACAGAGGCTGTCATACTTTGGTCCTGTTATGAGAAGATAAGAGTCACTAGAAAAGACAATTATGCTAGGGGAAGATGAAGGCAGCAGGAAAAGAAGAAGACACAACATGAGATGGACTGATTCAATTAAAGGAATCCATGGCCTTCAGTTTGGAAGACCTGGAAATGAGTGTTAACAATAGGATGTTTTGGGGAACATTAATTCATAGGGGTGCTGTATGTCAGAAGCGACTTGACAGCACTTAACATAGCACACATACCAGGATGGGAAAGAAGCCTAAGTAGTAACTATAGGTACAACTGTGTTAGACAAATGTCATTTCAAAAAAAAAAAATTAAATAAAAGTTTTATTAACAGGATATATTAACACGCTCCATATCTCAAACTACTTTTGAATACACCCTTTTCATTTATCCCCTTCCCCCCACCCCTTGGCTTCCAGCGATGCTCCGCTCCGCTTATTGTTTCATTCAATATTCAGCAACAATAAAAACTTTTCCCATATTCAATTCTTGCTTTAAAACATATTGATACATATAGTCTAACCCTTAGGTAACACTTTAACTAATTGTCAATCATTACTTTCTTTTTTCTATTCTTAATAGTTATCAAAGCGGAGTAACTTATTTCTTACATCCCAGTTCGTTTTCAGATAGTCTTTAAACTCTTTCCATTCTATAAAAAATTCTTCATCTTCTCTACCGTTAAGCTTCTTTGTCAGTTTGTCCATTTCTACCATAAAAAGTATCTTCTTTATCCAATCCCATTTTTCCTGGTATTTTTTCTTGCTTCCAAAATTGGGCAAAAGTCATTCTTGCTGTTGTAATCAGATACCACAACAATGTTCTTTTTTGGGGGGTTATCTCTTCCATTTTCAAACCCAAAAGTAACATTTCAGGTTGTTTTTTCAAGGTACACTTCAGAATCTTCTGAATTTCATTATGAATCTCTGTCCAATAGGCTACTGCTTTATCACAAGTCCACCACATATGATAAAATGAGCCTTCCTTTTTTTTTTTTTTACACTTCCAACATTTGTTAGACACGTTCTCATTCATTTTAGCAATTTTTTAGGTGTCATATACCACCTATACATCATTTTATAACAATTTTCTTTCACATTGACACATGTAGAAATTTTAATTGACTTTTTCCACAACCCCTCCCAAGTTGACATATCTATTTCTCTATTTACATTTATAGCCCATTTTACCATCTGTTCTTTTACAATCTCATCCTCAGTACACCATTTTAATAAAACTTTATACATTTTTGAAATCATTTTTTCCCCTCTTCCGCCCACACATTTTCAATTTCATTATTCTCCTTCCTGAAGCCATATCTCTTTTTGTCAGCCTTAAATAAATCATAAATCTGTCTGTAGTTTAACCAATCATATTCAAATTTCAGTTCCTCTCTAGTTTTCATCGCAAAACTGTTCCCTTCTACCATCAAAATATCTCTATAAGGTATCCAATCTTCACCTTTATGTCTCGAAAGTGGTTTAATTACTTCAGCCGGTACTATCCATAGTGGTCTTGCATAAAAAAAAAAATCTTTTATATCTCATCCAGGTCATAAACAATGATTTTCTTATGAAGTGGTGTTTGAAAAAATTATCCATTTTGCATTTGTCATACCATAAATAAGCGTGCCAATAAAATTTACGGTCATGTTCTTCTAACACCAACATTTTTCTATTGTCCAAATTAACCCATTGAGCCAACCAAGTCAAACACACTGCATCATGATACAGTCTAAAATTAGGAAGTTGGAATCCTCCTCTTTCCTTTGCATCACATATAATCTTCATTTTAATCCTCGGTTTTCTTCCAGCCCAGACAAATTTTGAAATTTCTTTCTGCCGTGAGTTCAATACTTCACTATCAGAATCGTCTGAAATAAAAACATTAAATGCGGTAAAATATTCATCTTAACCACCGAAATTCTTCCCATTAATGACAGATTCAAAGTGTCCCATTTTTTAGTATCTTGTTGAATTTTACTCCAAATCTTTTCGTAGTTGTTCTTAAAAAGATCTATGTTCTTCACTGTCAACTCAATTCGTAAATATTTTGGTTTTTTTACCACTTCACATTGTATTGATTCTTGCAATTCCTGCTGTTTCTCTTTTGTTATATTTTTGCACAACACCTTTGTTTTGTTCTTATTGATGTAAAATCCCGCCAAATCTCCAAATTCCTTGATCTTTTCCATCAACAATGGTAAATTAATTGCTGGATCTTCAATCAAAAACATTACATCATCCGCAAATGCCCTATATTTATATGTAAAATCTCCGATTGTAAGTCCCATTATATCCTTATCTTCTCTTATCTTTGTCAACAGTACCTCCAAAACCCAGATAAACAATAAAGGGGATAGCGGGCAACCTTGCCTAGTCCCTTTTTGCACCCTGAAATAGTCTGTCATCTCTTTATTTACGTTTAACGATCCTTTCTGTTCTGAATAAATTGCCCTAATTACGTTTAAAAAGGGTTGTCCAATATCCATTTTCTCTATCAGTTGAAACATAAAGTCCCAATTTAAATTATCAAAGGCTTTCTCTGCATCTACAAATAGGAAAGCAACCTCCTTTTCTGGATGTTTATCATAATATTCAATAGCGTCTATCACCATCCTTAGATTGTCCCTAATTTGTCTATTTGGTAAAAAAAGCAGCTTGTTCTTCGGTTATAACGTCTTTCAAATAATTTTTCAGTCTTTCTGAAATTATTTTGGCAAACAACTTACAGTCATTATTAAGTAAAGAAATTGGTCTGTAATTCTTATCATCTGTTAAGTCCTGTCCTTCTTTTGGTATGAGTGATATGTTGGCTTCCTTCCATGTCTCGGGTATCACTTTAGTCGCCTGTATCTCATTTGCTAGAAGTTCCAACGTTGGGGTTAGTTCCTCTTTTAACTTTTTATAAAATTTCACTGTAAATCCATCTGGGCCTGGAGCTTTCCTCAATTTAGCATCTTCTATTGCCTTATAAACTTCTTCTTTTTGGATTGGACCATTCAACATTTCCTTAATTTTTATTACAATCTTTGGAATTTCTACCATGCCCAAATATTTTTTATTTTTTTCAGAGTCTATATTTTTTTAAAATAACTTCGCATAATACTTAAAAAAAAACTCTTTTAAAACCATTCATATCCACAATTTCTTTACCTTCTTCAATAATCTTGTTTATTAACCTTTTCTCTCTTCTATTATTCAATTGCCATGCCAGAAATTTTCCTGGTTTATTTGCTCCTTCAAAGGATTTTTGTTGTAATTTCTTTAAGTTCCAATAAAGTTCCTGATTAAGTATCACGTTCAATTGCTCTTGTAAAATTTGAATTTCTTTAATAATTTTCTTTTTTCCAGGTCTCTTCTTCAATTCTTTTTCTTTTTGCTGAATTCTTTCTTGCAACTCCTTTTGCTGCTTTATATTGTTTCTTATCCGCCACGTTCGATATCACAGCCTTGTATGTATCCCAAACAGTCTGTATTTTAACATTTTGATTCAAATTCAATTGAAAAAATGACTGAGTCTCCTTACATAATATCTCAATTATCTTCTTCTTATCCGATAGATCTTCATTTATTCTCCAATGAAACTGTTTAGCTTTTTCTTTTAACGTCCAAATCACCGGGTTGTGATCAGAATTAGCCTTTGGCAAAATCTCCACTTTCTGGGTTTTTAACGCCATTTCACCTGACATCCAAATCATATCTATTCTGGAAAAAGAATTGTGACGATTGGAATAAAAAGTAAAGTCTTTAACTTTAGGATTCCATTTTCTCCAAACATCTTCTAGTTTCTCTTGTTCCATCAATTTAAAGAAAATTTTTGGTAATTTCCCAACCTTCTCATCCTTTTCAGATTTCCTGTCCAATTTATTATTAACCGTACCATTAAAATCCCCTGCCAAAATTAACTGCTCATAATTCACTTGATCCAATTCGTTCGTCAAGTTTTTAAAAAAAATTTCTTTAGCTCCATTAGGCGCATACAAGTTAACTACCAAAGTCTTTTTCTGAAGCATTGTAATTTCCACTCCAATATATCTCCCATCTTTATCGATAAAAATTTGTTTTGGGTCCAATTCTTTGTTTACAGAGGTCACAACTCCCTTATTTTTTTTTTCTGCCAGTGAATAAAATTCTTCTCCTAATTTTTTGTTAATCAAATACTTATCCCGTTTTCTAATATGAGTTTCTTGCAAGCAGATAATATTAGCCTTTTGTTTTTGTAACCAATAATTTACTAATTTTCTTTTAGAGGGTGAATTAAGTCCATTTACATTCCACGATAACAATTTGTAATCCATCATGTCTTGACTTTAAATATCTCCAAAATCTTCTACATTTTCTGCTTTGAACCTATACATATCTCCCAGAGTCTTGATCGTATGTCTCTTCGCATTGTAGGTAAAAGACAGACCATATGGTATTTCCCATCTAAACCTGATGGTTAGCTGCTTCAATTTGTCTACCAGCTATTTATATTTCTTTCTTTCTTGCAAGATCATTCTTGGGAGTTCTCTCATTATTATAATCTTTTTGCCATCTATTTCCAATGGTTGTGAAAATTGTTTTTTGAAAGTATCCTCCTTCATCTTCCTTGATACAAACTGCACAATAACATCTCTTGGCAAGTTCTTTCTCTGAGCATATGCTGAATTTACTCTATAAATCAAGTCAAAATCAGACTCCAATTCTCCTTGATCTCCCAGATACTCCGTCAAAGCAGTCGTCACTATCATACGTATATCTTCATCTGCCTTTTCTTCAATCATTGCCTCCAATTTACGATTTTCCTGAAGAGTTGTTTCCATTTTTTTGTCTATATCTTGTGTTTTTTTACTCTAATTCGGTCGATTTTAATACCAGACCTTGCACTTGGTTCTTTGTGTCTGCCACTTCTTTTTTAATTACCACCATATCTGCTACCACCAATTCTTTGAGAGCTATCACATTCTTTTCTTGGACTACTTCTAACTGCTCCAGCTGTTTTTCCATTTGCTTTTCTAACTGTTCTATCTGTTTCACCAATCCTTGAATCGCCTCCAGTATTCTCTTTTCCATTGACTCCACTGCAGCTTGCCACTCTCTTTTTTCCTTCCCTGCCATACTTGGACTTACGGGCGAAGCGGCCCTTTGTCGCTTTTTTGGATCCGTTTTGAAGTTTCTAAAATTAGTTCAAATTCGTATATTCTGGGTCCTCTTTTTGTCTTCTCTTGAATCATTGCCTTTTCGCCACTCTTTTGAAGCAATTCCAGTGATAAAATTCGATTTTAAAGTTCAGTCCTCCTAAAAATGGCGGGCGCAATTTCTCTATGGTTTTTTGGCTAGAGTAGGCTCTTCTTGAACTTCCTGTTTCCTGTCCGCCTCAAAATCCTTCCTACCGGAAACTTCGTTCCGCCACTTTTACAGTCCTCCGGAAGCCACTCTAGTCCTTGTACAGAGTACTAGATGGACACAGATAGTTGCAACACCTTAGTCTCGCGATTTCTCTCGTTAGTTTCAGTCTTAGATTCCGATCCAGCTCTTTCTAATCGCAGGAATGCTAAACAATTATTTTTCTCAAATTGCTGGCATTGACAAACTCTTCTCAAATCCTCAATGGCCCGATTATTCAAGATGAATTATTTTACGCTTATCTGCCTTTTTCAATTTTCGCTAGATCTCCATTCCGGTAAGCAAATTGTTTATGTTACCTTGCATGTTTATCTTGGAGCTTTGCATCGCTTCTTCTCACTTTCGACTCAACTCTCTTTCTTAAGAGGTCGGGAAATGACGAATTTAAGCTGGATTCCCAGCCCGGTTGGCTTCTTTAGTGCTCTCTTGCATATGCCCGCTTCTGAGAGGGGATCAAAGTGTAAACAAGCCTCCTTCGAGACTTATACACACCAATCTCAACTCTCACTTGGACCTCGATGCTTGCTTGTCGACCCCCTGCCTGGGGGAGGCTGTGTTGGGCAATATAAATGCCCAAACTGTCGGAAGAAGCCACCGTCCACCCTGCACGATTGCAAGGTGCGTCAGTTCACCATTTTACTCCGACCGGAAGCTCAAACGTCATTTCAAAATTTTGATTAAAATATTGATAAAAACAAATATCTACTATAAGGAGCAGTCTTACCCAGAGTAAGATCGAAGACCAGATCATCCAATCTAGTACTACCTACCCTAGCACCCACTTTTCTTGGTCTAAGCAGCAGTATTTTCCACCCTTTTATCAGATGTCTTTCAACTGCAGATGCTAAGGATTGAGCCTAGAGCCCCCAGAATCCAAAGCATGGGCTCAACCATTCAAATGATATTATCTTGCTTTTCTGGGAAGTCTGCCAAGCTTGGCTGCTGATATACGGAATATGCATAACTCTAATCAACTTCTCGTTTCACCATTTAAAAAAAGGCAAATTATATGAAGCATGCTAAAGGTTGTACCTAGCAATCACTACTTGCAAAGACTGTGGATCTTACCTGTACTCCACCCCCCCCAACTACCAGTCCCTTCTGACTCTGGGAAAGTTGATTCCCAGGGTGATAGGACCCACACTAGCAAGTGGCCATACAAGTCAGATGGCTATGCTTAAGAAAAAGAAGACTGAGTTAGCCTTCTCTTGCTTCTTCCATCAGTGCAGCTGTATTGGCCAAGAGCAAATTTGTCCTCATCCCCCTCTACAATCCAGCCCTCTAACCTATGCAATACTTGGTCCATATTATTATTATTAACAAAATTTATACACTAATTTTCTGCTCTCGTCAGGGCCACCAAGGTGGCTAAAACATTAAAAACGTACGCAATATAATCATATTCTAAGAGACAATTTAAACCATAAAAATACACACACTAAAACCAAATCTAAAATATACATATAAAAACAAGAATTAGAATATAAGGCAGGAGGGATGGATCACCAAACAAAACAATTCTTAACCAGCTGGCAGAAGGTGGCAAAAGAAAGGGAGAGATGAATCTCCCTGGAGAGAGAGTTCCACAGTTTGGTGCAATGACAGAGAAGACCTTGTCACAGGGTTTCCACCTGCCTAATCCGAGAGGGCAAGGGCTCTTGAACCAGGGCCTCAGAAATGGACCACAGTGGTCAGGTAGGTTCATAAGGGTTTTGGCAGTCCTTCAAGTATGTTGGTTCTAAACCATACAAGGCTTTAACGGTCAATCCCAGCACCTTGAATCGTGCCCAGAAATAGACTCAGACTCAGTGTAGATTGGTCAAGACTGGAGTGACATGGTTCCTATAATGTACTCTATTCAACATCCAGGCTGCAACATTCTGCACCAGCTGAAGTTTCTGAACACTTCTCAAAGGCAGCCCCATGTGGAGTGCACTGGAGTAATCTAGAGCCCAATGTTCTCAGCTATCAACTTCTCCAGGGTTGGATGAGTCTACTGAGGGGAGTGGTATATCGAAAAAATCTTTCTGCTGACGAACAGATGGATCCAACCCACTATATTTAAAGTTACAGTTACAGACTGTTTGCCTTTGATTATATAAACACTACACAAAATCCAATTGTACAGTGTAGAATGTGGTTTTGTTCATGTCACAAGCTCACAATATCTGAAGAAGTGAGCAGTGACTCATGAAACCTCATACCATGCCACAAATTTTATTGGTCTTTAAGGTGCTACTGCACTCTCGCTCATTTCTAAAGCTCATATTGGACAGTGTTAATTATGTGACATATGATAAACTTTTCATATCATTTTCTATGATTCACTCTTTAGAACATGAGCGCAGGAGCACTCACCCCTTTAAAAACAAGCACCAGCAAGACTTGTGCTCATTTCTGTAACAGTCTCTTCCCATCATTTATTCTTTTTTAAAAAGTCTGTCTGACTGTACTAATCTCTAGTAGTGAGGCATATTGGTTTTCCATTGTTTAACAGGAGAAAATTAGTATAAAAATTTCTTCTCCCACAAAGGGTTCCCCACTACCATGACTTTCCATTATGTTGGAAATTTACACATTAGCCAGTACAGTATAGTGGTTAGAAAATCAGACTAGGATCTGGGAGACCCCAGTTCAAATCCCCACTCTGCTGTGAAAGTTTAGTGAGTGACTTTTGGCCAGTCACAACACTGAGCCTAAACTAATACATGAGGCTGTTGTGAGGAATGGAAAATAATGTAAGCCACTTTGACTTCCCTTTGGGGGAAAAGACAGCTATTCATTTATATACCACCTCTTCAGAGAAGCGTTTACGATGTGCAATAGTAGAAGTCCATCGGGACTTTTTTTAAAATTATTTTTTATTTATTTTTCACACAACATATATGAAACAAGTGTTACATTTTTACAATTATGCAATCTCTGAGGTCACTGCCTCTTGTAACCATTTTCCAATCTTTTTCTTATCACTAACGTGGCTGCTGCTGGTTTTCATGTTGTGTAGAAAGAACTATGTACATTAGTCTCCCATTTTCCATCGGAACTTGCTTCATGAATCACGTTACAAGGATATCACAAGCAAGGGACCTGCAAGGACCCTGCATTTCCCCCTCTGCCATTATTTCCTTTTTCTCTTCACTGAAAGCCCCCAAAGCCTCTCATCTTTTCCTGATTCCTTCTCTCCTTCTTACCTACCAGCCAATCTACTTTTATCTGCCCTCCTCATCTTCAACTTGCCCTTCATTACCTCCCCCTGGCAGTCTCTCCCGGAGAAAATTCTGGCTGAATTGCATGGTGCCAAGCACCAGGCCAGGGCCTAGTTACGTTGGGGGACTTGCAAGGACTTTTGGTGGCACTTCACTTTCCCCTGTATTTGCCTCCCCAAACTACTTCTTTCCCTCCTTCCGGCAGCCCCCATATCCTTAAATTTCCTTGACTCTTTCGCTCTTTCCACCCACCCATCTTTTAATTGCACCCCATCTTCAGCTATATTTATTATTTATTTACTTCATTTATAACCCACTTTTTTCCACAATGGGGACCCAAAGCAGCTTACATCACTCTCCTCCCCTTATTTTATTCTCACAACAATTCTGTGAGGTAGGTTAGGCTGAGAGTATATGACATGTCTAGGTTCGCCAAGTGAGCTTCCATGGCAGAGTGGATTCGAACCTGGGTATCCCAGATTCTAGTCTGAGACTCTAACCAATATACCACACTGGCTTTCATGAAGTGGCAGCAAGTCACTGGGCCTGGGTGAGTCACACAAGTCACATGACAGCAAGTCACCTGGTGGTCACTGCTGGGCCTGGCCCCAATGAGGCCAAAACAGTCCTGGAAAGGTTCTTGCCCCTCCGACAGAAACCAAGGCTTCAGCTCTGCGAATACAACTGCTTCTATCACCTGAGGGGATTAACCCCTCCCAATGTAGTTTTTAGATTTCAGATTTTTCTGTACACCTGGGACTTTCTTCAGGTTTATAGAAAGTCTTGTCTGTCCATAGCTCTGTATTTAAGTAACCACAGATGGAGTCACATTGATAATGATATAATATTGATGATCAATATGATATTCTCTAACAAAATATTTTTTTTTAAAAGTGTACAAGGCAGATAATATATGCAAAGTTTTAGCGTGGTCTTTTACAGACATTTAGCGTGGTCTTTTACAGACATTAGTGACCAAGTGCTTCAAACATTAATATATAAAATTTTCTCATGCTACTGAGTGCCCCACTGTATCAATTCTCTTTGCCTGGAGGAGCTCTACTGAAAGAAAAACCTCTTTGACACAATCATCTATTTATTTGGGGGGGGTCAACAGTGGGAAGCCTTTTAGTGTCTACTGGTGGACCTCCTGATGGCACCTGGTATTTTTGGCCACTGTGTGACAGGGTTGGGGCACTGGCCTGATCCAACATCGGCTTCTCTTATATTGTTATGTTCTTATTGGAACTCCAGCTTACAAGGTAGTCCCTTAATGGTGCAAGCACTGCCAAGTTTCAAGATCCCTCTTCATTACTACCTAATTTAGCTGTTTTCCATAAATGACGCATGAAAAAGACAAACATTAACATTTGGTTCTTTCTACTGTCACTTAAACCCCACAAGATTGACAAGAGGAAGGTCATGTGAATGTTTAAGGAATCAAAAATAGTTCTTTGGAAACTTGCATACATATTGAAGACAACTGGAACCTAAATAGGTACTGCAGACAAAAATCTATTCACTTGCAGTCTAAAAACAAGCATGGACAAATAGTAGCTCAAGTGGGAATCTGCAAGGACTTGCAGGAGGCATCTCACTTCCCCCTCCTCTCCCACTATTTCCTCTTTCCTTCTCCTGAAAACCCCATAGCCTCTCTCCTTTTTGTGCTTCCTTATCTCCTTCTAAGGTTGTCAACCTCCAAGGTAGGGCCTGGAGATGAACTGGAATCACAACTGATCTCTCAACTACAGATATCGGTTGTCAGCTGCAAGTTGGGAGATTCCTGGAGATTTGGGAGTGGAACCTTGGGAGGGGGAACTGATCTCCATCATCTGGAGAGCAGTTGTAATTCTAGGTGATCTCCAGCCCCCACCTGGAAGTTGGCAACCCTAGTCCCCATGAAGGAAATGGATTCTTTGGACGGTGGAGTCTATAACATATCACCCTATGGTCCCGTCCCTCCCCAACCCCCCCCCAGGTTCCACCCCCCAAATCTCTAGGAATTTCCTAACATGGAGCTGGCAACCCTATCTTCTTCCCACCCAACAGTCAATCTATCTTTATCTACATAAGAACATAACAGAAGTCAATGTTGAATTAGGCCAATGACCCATCTAGTCCAACACTCTGTCACACAGCGGTCAAAATATACCAGGTGCCATCAGGAAGTCCAGCAGTGGGGCCAGAACACTAGAAGCCCTCCCACTGCTGCCCCCTCCAGCACCAAGAATAGAGTGCATCACCTGCCCCAGACTGAGAGTTCCCATCTATACCCTGTGGCTAATAGCCACTGATGGACTTCTGCTCCATATGTTTATCTAATTCCCTCTTGAAACTGTCCATGCTTGTAGCTGCCACCACCTCCTGTGGCAGTGAATTCCATCTGTTAATCACTCTTTGGGTGAAGAAGTATTTCCTTTTATCTGTTCTAACCCGACTGCTCAGCAATTTCATAGAGTGCCCACGAGTTCTTGTATTGTGAGCAAGGGAGAAAAGTACTCCTTTCTCAACCTGCTCAATCCCATTCATAATCTTATAAACCTCGATCATGTCACCCCTCAACCGTCGTTTCTCCAAGCTAAAGAGGCCCAAGTGTTTTAACCTTTCTTCATAGGGAAGGTGTTCCAACCCTTTTATCATTCTAGTTGCCCTTCTCTGCACTTTTTTCAATGCTATAATATCCTTTTTGAGATGTGGTGACCAGAACTCTACACAGTATTCCAAATGAGGTCGCACCAATGATTTATACAGGGGCATGATGATACTGGCTGATGTGTTTTCAATTCCCTTCCTAATAATCCCCAGCATAGCGTTGGACTTCTTTATTGCAGCTACACACTGTCTAGACATTTTCATTGAGTTATCCACTACGACTCCAAGATCTTTCTCTTGGTCCATCTCTGCCAGTTCAGACCCCATCAACGTGTATTTATATTTAGGATTTTTGGCTCCAATGTGCATCACTTTGCACTTGGCCACACTGAACCCCATTTGCCACGCTGAAGCCCACTCACCCATCCTCAACAGATCCCTTTGGAGTGCCTCACAATCCTCCCTGGTTTTCACCACCCTGAACAACTTCGTGTCATCTGCAAATTTAGCCACTTCACTGCTTACTCTCAACTCCAAATCATTAATAAACAAGTTGAAAAGCATCGGACCGAGTACTGATCCCTGTGGTACCCCACTGCTTACCACCCTCCACTGAGAAAGTTTCCCATTTATACTCACTCTCTGTTTCCTATTTATAAGCCAGTTTTTGATCCACAAGAGGACTTGTCCTTTTATCCCATGACTATTGAGCTTACTTAGGAGCCTTTGATGAGGAACTGTATCAAAAGCTTTCCGGAAGTCAAGGTAAATAATATCTATTGGGTCCCCCTTGTCCACATGTTTGTTCACTCCCTCAAAAAACACTAACAGGTTAGTGAGACAAGATCTCCCCTTACAGAACCCATGCTGAGTCTGCCTCAATAGTTTTTGTTCATCAATGTGCCTACTAATTCTTTCCTTAATAACAGTTTCCACCAACTTACCCGGTATCAATGTCAGACTGACTGGCCTGTAATTTCCTGGATCTCCCCTAGAGCCCTTTTTAAAGATGGGAGTGACATTAGCTACCTTCCAGTCCTCAGGAATGGAGGCAGATTTTAAAGAAAGATTACATATTTTTGTCAGGAGATCCACAAGTTCACATTTGAGTTCTTTCAGAACTCTTAGATGAATGCCATCTGGGCCTGGTGATTTATTAGATTTTAAATTGTCCATCAGTCGGAGGACTTCCTCTCTTGTCACCGCAATCTGATTCAGGTCTTCCTAACCCCCTCCCGAAATCGGTGCTGGAGTGGGCAAGCACTTCTCCACTTCCACAGTGAAGACAGAGGCCTTCCTCTGACCATATGGTCATCCTTCACTACTCCTTTTTCCCCTTGTCATCCAAGGGCCCCACTGCCTCCCTGGCTGGCTTCCTACTTCTAGTGTATTTGAAGAAAGTTTTATTGTTGGCCTTTATGTTTTTTGTGATATGCTCCTCATATTCCCTTTTTGCTTGCCTGATCACAGACTTGCATTTTATTTGCCATAGTCTATGTTCCCTAAGACTAGCTTTCCACCGCTTAAAGGAATCCTTCCTACCTTTTACAGCTTCCATTACTTTATTTGTTAACCATGCAGGCTTTTTTCTATACCTATTTGTGCCTTTCCTAATCTGCGGTATATATTTTTTCTGAGCTTCTAGGATTGTATTTTTAAATAGTCTCCAAGCTTCCCCAATAGTTTTGACCTTCTCCACTCTTCCTTTCAATTTCTTCCTCACATGTCCCCTCATACCAGAGAAATTACCCCTTTTAAAGTTAAAAGTGGTTGCGTCAGTCTTTTTGGGCAACTCCCTATCTGTACTAATGTTAAACTCAATGACATTATGGTCATTGTTCCCAAGCGGTGCAATCACTTTTACATCTCTAACCAGGTCTTGGGTGTTACTTAGGACCAAATCCAGGATCGCCTCTCCCCTGGTAGGATCTATGACCATCTGTTCCATAGCACAGTCACAGAGAGTGTCTAAAAACTCAATCTCTTTTTCCCGACTAGAACTCATATTGACCCAATCAATGTGTGGGTAGTTAAAGTCGCCTATTACAACACGGTTATTTCCTCTAGCCGCTATCTTTAATTCATTCATCATTTTATAATCCTCCTCTATCTTTTGATCTGGTGGGCGATAACAAACTCCCACTGTTAAGCCTCCTTTTGGACACAGTATTTCAACCCATAGCATTTCCAGAAGCGAATCCAATTTTCTTACCCTCTCAATCTTACTGGACGGTATACCCTCTCTGACATACAGAGCCACCCCACCTCCAACCCTTCCCCCCCATCCTTCCGATATAATTTATAACCAGGAATCACCGTATCCCACTGATTTTCCTCATCCCACCAAGTTTCTGAAATACCCACAATGGCTATTTCCCCCTCCCAACACCAAGCATTCCAACTCCCCGATTTTACCTCGGAGACTTCTAGCATTTGCGTATAAACACTTATAGTTTCCCACGTTTGTTAAGACAACAGCCTTCCTCTTGCTGCCTCGAGACCTTGCCAGGCAGTCCCTATCATTAGCCACAGTCTCAGTGGACAATTGTAATCCATTTCCTTGTACAAAAGTAATAGCTACCCCTTCATCTCTTTGAGATGAGCCATCCAGAACCAAAGACTTTTCATCTCCTGTCAGCTTTCCCCCATTATTCAGTTTAAAAACTGCTCTGCCACCTTTTTGATTTTGAGCACCAGCAGCCTGGTTCCTTCTTGGGACAAGTGGAGACCGTCCCTTTTGTACAGCTCCCTCTTGTCCCAAAAAGAATCCCAGTGCCTAACGAACTTGAATCCTTCCCCCCTATACCACCGTCTCATCCATGCATTGAGACTCCTGATCTGTGCCTGTCTCTCCGGCCCTGCACATGGAACAGGTAGCACTTCTGAGAAGGCTACCTTGGAGGTCCTGGCCTTGAGTTTCCTGCCCAGCAGCCTAAATTTCTCCTCCAGGACCTCACGACTGCATTTCCCCACATCATTGGTGCCGACGTGCACCACGACCACTGGCTCCTCCCCAGCACTATCTACCAGCCTATCTAAAACACGCGTAATGTCTGCCACCTTCGCACCAGGCAGGCAAGTCACCATATGGTCAGTATTTGGGTTCGCCACCCAGCTGTCTACCTGCCTAAGGATCGAATCACCAACTACCAAGAGCCCCCTCCCACCCTTCCCAGGGACGGTTCCTTGGTACGAAAGGATACCCGTTCACCAGCTGAAGAAGAGGTCCCTTCTGAGGGCACATTCCCCTTATCCTCAGCATGGTGCCCCGTTTCCCCTTGACCCTCATGCTCCCTGGCAGCAGCTGGGCTGCCAGATCCAAAGTGGGACATATCTAACAAGTCCCCGAGAGTCTTCTCCCTGCGCCTAACTGACTGTCTCTGCTTCTCCAGGTCAGCCACTTCGGCCTCAAGGGAGCAAACTCGCTCCCTGAGAACCAGGAGCTCCTTGCACCGAGCACACACCCAAGACTTCTGACCAGTGGGCAGATAGTCATACATGTGACACTCCATGCAAAACACTGGATAGCCCCCAACCTCCTGCTGGCATTCTGGCTTCATAATTGTTTTTAAACAAATACTTTTCTATAACCCCCCTTTTAAAACCCTTTGTATTTATATGATTACTACCATATACTACCATAAACCTTTGTATTTATATGGTTATCCACCCTTTTGTCTGAAGCTCCCCCCACTGACAGCCTCTACCCAGGAAAATTGTGGCCCAGTTGTGTGGTCCAGCCACTGGGTCAGGCGCACTTGCATAGTAGGAACCCTCAAGGACTTGTGGAGTGGTACTTCACTTTCCCCTGTTCCCCACCCCTATTATTTGCAGGCATCTCCTATATCATCTGTCCTTTCCCTGTCTCCTTCTCAGCCATTCACCAACCTAACCTTTTATCTGCCTGCCATCTTCAGCTATATTTATTAACTTCATTCCCACCTTTCTCCACAGTGCCAACAAAAGCAGCTTATTCTCCTCTCTTCTTTTTTATCCGTACAACAACTCGGTGAGACTGACTGGTGCAAAATTATCCACTGAGCTTCCAAAGCAATATGGGAATATGAACCCAAGTCTCCCAGACCCTACCCTGAAGCTCTAACTGCTACACCACACTGGCTTTCATGGGGTGGCTGCTACTGACCACTAGCAAGCAGCCAGGCCTAGTTAAATCATGCAATTCAGGTGGCATCAATTCACCAAAGATTGCTTCCAGGCCTAGGGTTTCCAACTGCCAGGTAGGACCTGGAGACCTCCCAGAATTATATCTGAACTCTAGATGCAGAGATCTGTCCCCCTGGAGAAAACGACAGCTTTGGAGGGTCGACTCTTATGGCATGATATCCTGCTGAGGCGTCACCCCTTCCCAAACCCTGCCCTCCTCAGACTCCACCACAAAAGCTCCAGAAATTTTCCAACTTGGACCTGGTAACCCTAAGCCAGGCCTGGAAAGGGCCCTCCCCCTCCCTTTTACTCTCTGAAACCCAGCATGGAATACAGTTGTTGCCTAGCAACAGCCACTATAGAAATCTGTTTAAAGCTCTAGGCGTTCCTTTTATATTTAAAAGCCTCGCCCTTAAGATTTCACATTTTTCTGCAAACTTGGGGCCCTTTTCAGGTTGTAGAAATATCTGTCTTGATGGTTCACAGCTCCAGTCACTGGATTTAAACATCCAAAAATTGGCCAACTTTGCTATTAGAATTTAAGATGTTCAATTCTGCAGCATCTGCCACAGCACCTATAATGCATGCTGATAAATACTGTTGACATGGCTGAAGGGTCACAATATTTATCACCATTTTAATATGAAGAACAGCAGGATGCCCAAACATGCCAATCAAAGGACTATGGGTATGCCAACAAAGGACTAAGAGCTGGATCCAGTTTGCTTTTTTACATAATCTCACCCAATTCCCTGTTATTATAGGCCCCATCCAAATAGCTTATGTCCATGAAGGTTCCAAGATCTCTCAGTGGTCAAAGGAGACTTCTTGCTCCCTTTTTCACAAGCCAAAAAGCTGACTGGAATTACCCCTATAAAGTTCTCAGAAATCCTTGGAAAAGTTAGTTATTCAAGTTGTGGAATTTTTAAATTAAAAACAAAATCAGCTTTTGTTCATTAGCAATCATCTGGGGGAAGCAATAAGAAAGTAACATATAACTGCATGTGCCTATACATCCCTTCCAACTCTTGGATTTTTGGATTGTTCCAACCTAGCCACACTACAGTAGCATAGAACAATTTACTCTATGAGTTTAATATTATGCTGTCCAAACATTCTACTGGATTTTAATTTCAGAGTACTTACTTTAGCAATCTGCAGCAACACAATGCAATGTTTTATTGACTCCACCATGCTCTGTGAAGGATAAAAACAAACACGTTATTATCTCTACATGAACATTTCACTGTTTGTAAAAATAAAACATCAACTAATACAGAAGTTACTTAGATTGGCTGTTACATTCACTAAATTCCTATCTGCCCTCGTAGTCTCATTTATAATCACGCAACCAAACCTCTGTTTAGATAAGTGTATTATGCAGTGTAGATTTTTAAAAAATCATTGCATTTTGCCATTCATTTTAATGGGACAGTGATTTTGCTTCAAATGTCATAACTAAGCACAGGGAAAATATGTTTTATATGCCCAAAAGTTATCTCATCAGCACAGATCTGGGGGGAAACTGAGTCTGATTTCAAGAAAAAAGGAGGGCTTAACAAAATACCTGCACCATACGTCACACATTATGATTCTCTTTTAACTCAGGCTGTGCATGTTATATGTAAACAATGATACAATTTAAACCAGGAGTTCCCAACTTAGTTCCTGTTGGAAACATGGCACCTGCCCTGATCTAAATACCTACCAACAAAAAGACTAGTAAAGAGTCAAGCTATTGAAGTTTCAGATTTCACAGACCTGGCTGATAAAGAAGTTACCACTAAACATCTAAATGTACTCACTTAAAATATGGTATTTTGAAAGAATTCAACGTGGTAAATTTCACTTCATATGGAACATGATTGTGCAGGAACATAATTGTGGTCTTGACAAATTGTACTTGATTCTAGAACACAGATCAACCCTTCAGGAACCAGACTAATTTTTCAGCCTTCAGGAATTTTAATTTTAATAACTTTACTTTCTAGTTATTGCTAGTTAACAAGCCATGTTGGGATGTTTGTATGGGCATCCTTTCATCATACCATTCAAAGTGGACTGCCATTAAAACAAAAGTCAGCCAAGAGTTTTAACACAGAACATGACTTAAATCTTCAGTAGTTAAACACACACTTACATTGGTTGTTTCTTTGAGGTTTTCAATTTTCTAGGGGGGTGGAACCACACAACAAATAAGAATTAGACTTAATAATGTTCAAACAGATTGTTGCAAACTGTTGATCTAATACAGCATGCAACAAGTAATTATTCAAGCAAGAATATGAAACTTCATTATGTTGAGTCAGATGAACTCTTAGGTTAGCTAGCTTAGAGCTGCTTACTTCACTTGGCAGAAATGACTCCTTAACTACGGAGGCCCAGGTGGCAGCCACTGCCAGATCAACATTTTATCATCTTAGGCTGGTTCAGCAGTTGGTCCCCTTCCTCAACTGTGACGACCTGGCCACAGTGATCTATGCGATGGTCATCTCGAGGCTAGACTACTGTAACACTCTCTACATGGGGCTGCCTTTGGCGCAGATTTGGAGGCTGCAGCTGGTGCAGAATGCAGCGGCCAGGTTGATGATGGGTCTCGCCAAGTGGGAGCACATCCGGCCTGGGCTGGAAGCACTGCACTGGCTGCCAATAGTATAACAAATCCGTTTCAAAGTGCTGGTACTTGCCTTTAAAGCCCTACATGGCCAGGGGCTGACTTACCTGAGGGACCGCCTTTTCCCATATATACCCCCAAGAGCACTTCGGTCAGGGACACAACATCGCCTGGTGATTCCAGGCCCCCAGGAGGCAAGGCTTGCTGCAACCAGGGCCAGATCCTTTTAGGTGGCGGCCCCTACCTGCTGGAATGAGCTGCTGGAAGAGATCGGGGCCCCACGGGACCTTATGCAGTTCCTCAGGGCCTGCAAGATGGAGCTCTTGCGCCAGGCTTTTGCATAGGGGCCGCCACTGCCACCACCACCGATGGGGTGGATAACTACGGGGCTAAGGACGGCCCCAGGAAGATCTTTATAACATCACGTGGCACTGGTACCACCAGACTTACTTGGGACCAACTACAGGACAAGATCACCCCCAAAGAACTGATTGTTACCATCATGAGATGTATTTGGGGACCATCCTGGTTCATGGAGCACTTTACTGTATGTGTGTTATCTAATGGTTTTATCGTTTTTATTATGTTTTATGTGGGCTTTTCCCCTTTGTAAGCTGCCCTGAGCCCAGTTGTGGGGAGGGTGGTGTAGAAATGTAATAAATAAATAAATAATAAATGCTTTCGGATCTTAGACATGGGTCTTTTCCAGTCCAGCTACAAGAGTTCATATTAAGATGTCAAGAAAACCATGTACCAAAATGGATGACTGAGCTGGTCTAATTTATATACTGATTCTGATCACTTGGAAGCTGTTAATACTGAACACCTAGCAAAAAGTTATTATACAACAGTATTAGAAGCAGATTTTCTGCAAAGCAAATGTTTTGCTAGCTGTGTGGGTTGGATTTTTTTAAGGGGGGGACATGCACTGTTAAAAACTATGCCTTAGCCACCATTCAAAGCTGAGTACTTTTGGTTTACATTATGAATTCCACCCTGCAAACAAATAAGTCTTGAAAGAAAAATAGAAAGCACACAAGCTATACAAGAGTGTTGACATTATAACATGTCTGTCCAGAATTCTCTTATTCTTAACTCTTTCTAAAAAGAAGCTATCTGTATTTTAAGAATTGGCTAAGATGTAACAGTCTTTCACAGATATGGGAATGAACAAGAAGCCAAAGTCAGTCAAGGGTCTTTATCTTGTAGGAAATATCAGATGCAATTGCATGTCAAAGATTTCGTGGAATGCCCACACCACCTTTGTCAGACATACACCTAAAAGGTCTACTATGAAGAACTGATTCCACCTTTTTCCACCTATGCTGTATTTGCATCTTTCAACCGACACAGGCTATGATCAACATTTATTTATTAAAGAGCTTCCGGTCGGAGTAAAATGGCGAACTGACGCACCCCTGCGAATGAGCAGGGTGGACGGCGGCTTCTTCTGACAGTTTGGGCAGTTTTACTGTCCAACGCAGCATCCCCCAGGCATGGGGGTGACAGGCAAGCAACAAGGTCCAAGTGAGAGTTGAGATCGGCGTCCACAAGTCCCGAAGGGGGCTTGTTTACGCTTTGAACTCCTCTCAGAAGCGGGCGTTTGCAAGTCAGCACTAAAGAAGCTAGCCGAGCTGAAGAATCAGCTTAAATTCGCCATTTCCCAATCTCTTAAGAAATGATCTACTGTTGGAATCAAAGAGAAGCGATGCGAAGTCCCAAGATAAACATTTAAGGTAACCGAAACAATTTGCTTACCGGGGAGAAGATATAATGAGATTTGAACAAGGCGGTTAAGCGCATAAGGCTTTAAGCTGTATAATCGATCCATCGTTAAAATCAGAAGAGTTCGTTAAAGCGCTAAAAACGGATTAAATTGACTTTGTTTAACATTCTTGCGGTTAGAGACTGAGCGATAAGCGTATGAGCGAATGCGACTGGAAAGATTGCGAGACAAAGGTGTAACATTTAACTGTGTCTGGCTGAAACCTGAATTTGGCTAGAGAGTGTGTTGGAGGATGGAAAGAGAGGCGGACCGGATGTGTTTCCGGTAGGACATTGTTAAAGTGGGACCGGAAACAGGAAGTTTAGAGAGAGTCTACTCTAGCCAAGAAAATCATAGAGAAATTGCGCCCACCATTTTGTGGAGAACTGAATTTTAAAACATATTTTTAAGACGAAATAGACTGTCAATAAGAGCGAAAAAAGTGGAATTTGAAGGGAAGTGAGAAAACAATCGAAGGCCCTGTTCACACGGAGCATTTGCCCCGCTGAAGGCACGGGAGCCCTGCGGACTTTCCGTGCTCGATCATACGAGCACATCTGGGAGGCGTAGTGCTCCCGTGGCCAACCCGCGGCTTCCCCTGGAAAACGTGGGGTAAAAAACTAGTAGGTCGGAAGTACTAGTTTCCGGAAACCCCGGGGCAAAGGCTGGCGTCTGATCGCGGGAGCGCCAGTATCCCGCGGCTTCCGACGCCCGCCCATGTCCCCGGGGTTTCCGGATGTTGTCAGTTTCCATGGGATGCGCACCAACGCTGAACAGCGCATGCGCACACACAAGACACCGACAGCGGCCCACCCCCCCAATGGCGCATGCGCACTGCGCTGCTTTTTTGCTGCGCTGCAGCAGCGCAGTGTGATCGGGGCGCAGAGCTGGAGTGTGGCAACCCGGTGGCCCGTATGATCGGGCTACCGCGCCTTATTTAGCTCCAGGGCAAACTGCCACGCCTCCCCCGCGCGTTTTCTGGCCCGTGTGACCGGGGCCGAAGTGTACTGACAAATTTTCAAAACAGAATCAAAACTCAGGCAGAGAGCGGTGTCAGCTGCAAGTCCAGGTATGTCATCTAAAGATAAGAAAGAATGGCAGGCAGCAATAGAAGCAATGGAGAAGCGCATGCTCGAAGCGATCCAAGGTATGATGAAACAAATGGACAAGCAGTTTGAGGAGAAAATGGAAAAACAGCTGGAACAGTTGGAAGAAGTTCAGGAAAAAAATGTGGCAGCCTTGAGAGAGCTAGTACTTGCGGAAGTAGCAGAGTTTAAAAAAGAAGTGGAAAATACAAGTAACCAAGTTAAAGCTTTGGCTACAAAATCAACTGAAATGGTGGAAAAGACACAAGACTTGGAAAAGAAAATTGAAGTGAATTCACAAAGCAACCGGAATCTTGAGGCAGTTGTGGAATATAAAGCAATGTCAAACCATCTGAGACTGAGAGGAATAGAAGAAAAAGTGGGAGAAGAAATACGTACTGAAGTGATGGCAACTTTGACTGAATACTTGGGAGAAGATCAGGGGGAGTTAGATCAGAATTTTGATCTTGTATACAGAGTGAATTCTGCTTATGCACAAAGAAAAAATCAACCAAGAGATATAATCATTCAATTTGTGACAAGGAAAATGAAAGAGGATGTATTCAAGAAGCAGTTTACTCAGCCACTGGAAATTGATGGTAAAAAGATAATAATAATGAAGGAACTCCCAAGGTCCATTTTGCAGGACAGAAAGAAATATAAGAAGTTGGTGGATAAGCTGAAACAGCTGAATATCAGATTCAGATGGGAGATACCACAAGGACTGTCCTTTACGTACAATTCGAAAAGATATACGATCAAATCACCGGGGGATATGTATAGGTTCAAAGCTGAAAATTCTGAAGATTTCGGAGATATTTAAAAAGACACTATGATGGATTACAAATTATCGTGGAATGTAAATGGACTTAACTCACCTAACAAAAGAAAAGTAGTGAATTATTGGCTACAAAAGCAGAAGTCTAATATCATCTGTCTACAAGAAACTCATATAAAAAGTCGGGATAATAAATATTTGATTAACAAAAAATTGGGAGAAGAATTTTATTCTTTGGCAGAGAAAAAAAATAAAGGAGTTGTGACTTATGTAAATAAAAAATTGGAACCCAAACAAGTTTTTACAGATAAAGAAGGGAAATATGTGGCTGTTGAGATCACATTACTGCAAAAAAAAGACACTGGTTGTTGATTTGTACACTTCTAATGGAGCCAAAGAGAACTTTTTTAAGGATTTGTTGAGGGAATTGGACAAAGTGCATTATGACCAGATAATTCTAGCTGGAGATTTTAATGGTACTGTCAATAATAAATTGGACAGACAATCACAAAAAGGTGATGAGAAGATTGGAAAGCTACCCCAAATTTTTTTAAAACTGATTGAACAAGAAAAGTTGGAAGATGTATGGAGGAATCCTAAAATTAAAGACTTTACTTTTTATTCCAACAGACATAGATCCTTCTCACGAATAGATATGATTTGGATGTCGAGTGAAATTGCATTAAAAACCCAGAAGGTGGAAATTTTGCCAAAGACTAATTCAGATCACAACCCGTTAATTTGGATATCAAAAGAAAAGACTAAACAATACCATTGGAGAATTAATGAAGATTTATTGGAAAAGACGAAATTAGTGGAGACATTGTGGAAAGAAACTCAATTTTTTTGTCAAATGAATTTAAACCAAGAGGCTAATCTACAGACAGTTTGAGATGCTTACAAATCGGTGATGAGAGGAGTATTGATTTCAATGAATGCAGCCGACAGAAAGAGTTGCAGGAAAAAATTCAACAAAAAGAAAATGAGTTGAAATGGAGACCAGGCAAAAAGAAACTTCTTAAAGAAATTCAAATCTTACAAGAACAATTAAAGGTGATATTAAATAGAGAACTTTACTGGAACTTAAAGAAATTGCAGCAAAAATCTTTTGAAGGAGCAAATAAGCCAAGGAAGTATTTGGCGTGGCAACTGAAAAACCGAAGGGAGAGAAGGACAATAACCAAGATAATGGAAGAAGGTAAAGAAATTGTTGACATGAATGGAATAAAAAGAGCCTTCTTCAAGTATTATGAAAAATTATTTCAAAAAAAGAACATTGATCCAGTGAAAATTAAAAAGTATTTGGACAAATAACTTTACCTGAGATGGATAGTAATACTAAAGAAATGCTGAATGGTCCAATACAGAAAGAAGAAATATATAAAGCAATAGAAGACGCCAAATTAGGGAAAGCTCCAGGACCAGACGGATTTACCGTAAAATTTTATAAAAAATAAAAGGAGGAGCTGACCCCGATTATGGAACTTCTAATTAATGAAATTCAGCAGACTAAATCAATACCAGAATCTTGGAAAGAAGCCAACATATCACTCATACCCAAGGAAGGACAAGATTTGACAGATGTAAAAAATTATAGACCAATTTCACTACTCAACAATGATTATAAATTGTTTGCCAAAGTTATTTCGGAAAGATTGAAGACTTATTTAAAAGATGTCATTAGAGAAGAACAAGCCGGTTTTTTACCAAACAGACAAATTAGAGACAACTTAAGGATTGCGATTGATGCAATAGAATACTATGATAAACATCCAGAAAAAGAAGTTGCCTTTCTATTCTTGGATGCGGAAAAAGCCTTCGACAATTTAAACTGGGAATTTATGCTTCAAGTGTTTGATAGAATGGACATTGGGCAGCCCTTTTCAAACATGATTAGGGCTGTATATTGTGAACAAAAAGCGTCACTGAATGTGAATAAAGAGTTGACGGAATACTTTAAAGTTCAAAAAGGGACAAGGATGTCCGTTATCTCCTTTACTATTTATTTGGTTTTTGGAAGTGATGCTAAACAAAATAAAAGAAGACAAAGATATAAAAGGACTTACAATTGGAAGTTTTGAGTATAAATACAGAGCTTTTGCAGATGATGTAATGTTTATAATTGAAGATCCAGTAATGAATGTACCGTTATTGATGGAAAGGATTAAAGAATTTGGAGATGTGGCTGGATTTTATGTGAATAAGAATAAAACAAAGTTACTTTGTAAAAATATGAGAAAAGAAAACCAACTGGACTTACAAGAAAAAATCCAGTGTGAAGTGGTGAAGAAAACTAGATATTTGGGAATAGAGGTTACAGCAAAAAATATAGACTTGTTTAAGAATAATTATGAAAAGACCTGGAATAAAATCCAACAAGATATTAAAAATGGAATACTTTGAATTTATCACTTTTGGGCAGAGTCTCAGTAGTCAAAATGAACATTCTACCTGAATCTATGGCAAAAAGAAACCTCAAAATTTGTGTGAGCGGGAAAGAAACCAAGGATTAAAATGAAAATTCTCTGTGATGCCAAAGAAAGGGGAGGTTTTCAACTTCCTAATTTTAGACTATATCATGATGCGGTGTGTCTGGCATGGCTGGAACAATGGATTAATTTGGAGAATAGAAAGCTGTTGGCATTAGAAGGACATGATCGGAAATTTGGTTGGCACGCCTATTTATGGTATGAGAAGTCCAAAGTCAATAATCTTTTCAAACACCACTTCATACGGAGATCACTATTCATGACATGGATGAGATACCAGAGATTTTTTTTCGAAGCAAGACCATTGTGGATTGTTCCGGCGGAAGTAATTAAACCACTCTCAAGACATAAAGGGAAAGACTGGTTACCCTATAGAGACATTCTGAAAACTGAGGGGAGAAGTTTCGCAATGAGACCTAGAGACGAACTGGACTTTGAGTATGACTGGCTAAATTACAGACAGATTTATGATTTATTTAAGACTGACAAAACGAGATACGGTTTTAGAAAGGAAAATAATGAAATTGAAAAGGTTTGGATAGAAAAAGGTAAAAAGATGATTTCTAGAATTTATAAGATTTTGTTAAAATGGTATACAGAGGATGAGATTGTAAAAGAGCAAATGGTGAAATGGGCTATAAATATAAATAGAGATACAGAAATGTCATCATGGGAATGTTTGTGGAAAAAATCGATCAAAATTTCAACATGTGTTAATGTGAAGCCGGACTGCAAGACCAGATCTAATGGGTGGAAATTACAAGGGAGTCGTTACCGGCTTAATATCAGGAGAAACTTCCTGACTGTAAGGGTGGTTGAGCAGTGGAACAGACTGCCTCGGGAGGTGGTGGATGCTCCTTCGCTGGACGTTTTCAAGAGGAGACTGGACAACCATCTTTTGGGTATGTTGTAGGTATGTAGGGGTTTCGGCTGTGTTCCTGCAGAGTGCAGGGGGTTGGACTAGATGGCCTGCAAGGTCCCTTCCAACTCTAACATTCTATGATTCTATGAAGGAAAATTGTTATAAAATAATGTATAGATGGTACATGACACCAAAAAAAATTGCTAATATAAATGAGAATATGTCTAACAAATGTTCGAAATGTAAGAAAAAAGAGGGCTCGTTTTACCATATGTGGTGGACATGTGAAAAAGCAGGTGCTTTTTGGACTGAGATTCATAATGAAATTCAGAAATGTACTTTGAAAAAAGAGCCAGAAATGTTACTCTTAGGACTTAAATTAGAAGAAGTCAAAATAGCAAAGAGAACTTTGTTATGGTACTTAATTTCAACTGCAAGAATGACTTATGCTCAGTTTTGGAAGCAGGAGCTGGTACCTAACAAATGGGAATGGATAAAAAAAATGATTTTCATGATTGAAATGGACAAGTTGACAAGAAAACTGCATGGAAAAGAAGACGAAGAATTCTTAGCAGATTGGAAAGACTTTAAAGACTATTTAGAACTTAACTGGGATGTGAAAAATAGACTGTTATGTTTTGATAGTTATTAATAATAGAGGTGTTGTAAGAAAAGGGATTGTAATAGAAAAGGAAAATATTGAAAATTATGAACTGAATATTGAAAATGAATTGAATGTAAGAGAATATTGTTAGAAATGTTAATGGGGGCGGAGCATCATTGGAAGCCGGGGGGGGGTTCTTTTTTCAGAAAAGGATATGTTATGAATTGGTTGCCGAATATGTAACATGCTACTATATCCTGTTAATAAATTTTCTTTAAAAAAAACCAAAAACATTTATTTATTAAAATATTTGTATTGCGCCTTTCCCTCATGGTTCAAGGTGGCTTACAATAATAGTTAAAAACATTTTCAGTTTAAAACCTAAAATAAAATAACAGCCCCCAAATCTCTCTCCACTCCCCCTCTTAAAAGATGCCTACCAATTATGACTCCCTCAATAGTCCAGGCAATAGCAGGTCAATGCCAGAGCCCTAAGTGGTGGGTTAGCCAACAGATGGCTGCCTGATGACCAGTCACCACACAGGGCCATATGGAAGGATACAGTCCTTCAGATATGTGGGTCCAAGATTCTGAAGGACTTTAAAGGTCATAACAAGCACCTTGAAATTGAATCTGGAAACAGACCTAACAGCCAATGTAGCCATTTCAAAATGGCCAACATATGTTTCTGGTCAGGCTGATGCATTCTGGACCAGTTGTAGTTTCTAGGTTGTCTTTGAGGGTAGCCCAATGTACATCATGTTGCAGCAATTCAATCAGAGTTTACAGAAGCACGGAGTAGCAGGGTCAGATTAGATGAATCTAATGAGAGAGTTGGTGAACCAGATGGAGCTGACAAAAGGCGCTCCTGGACAACCTGCTTTTCAAACAGCAAGGTGGGATCCATGAATACGCCCCCACTCTTAATCTGCTCTAAAAAAGCCATCACTCCGATTAGATTTAGTTAGAGTCAGTCCCTCTAGAATATTAGCCTTCTCAGCCAGCATTGTTTGTCTTGTCTGAATTCAGCTTTAGTTTGTTCTGCCTTAGCCACCTGACCACAGCCTCAAAGCACCAGTTCAGAACCAAGATGGATGCAAGAGTCCCTGACACGAGAAAAATGAATTGCAAATTATTTAAAGAACTAGAAATAAGTCCCAAGTATTGTCTAAAAGTAATCATAAAAAGAAAAACACAGCAAGTTCTCAGCTGTGTCTCAATCTTCCCCCAGGACTCTACAGACATCTAATATTAAAAATACCTACAACTATATTGCCTTTTTGTTTCTGATCTTGTGTGTGCTGCTATAGTAGCAAATTCACCTACAGGAAACTCCACTGGAAATATATTTCATTAGAAGCTGTCACTTTCCATAGATTCATATGGAAAAGGAGAAGTGATGCCGTGATTTCCAGCGACCCCCCCCAAATCCTTTATTTCCATAGGACGCAACAGTAGATCTCGCTACTCTTGTTGGGCTGTTCAAAAATGAATCAGTGGTGACTTTCGTAAGGAAAAAAACCCTCTTCCTACTTCAACTCCAGGAAATGGGTGAGCTACCAAACACACGATGATGTAAAAAATACTTGAAAGCAAGTACAAACCAATTCTCTTTTGCCTGTCTGGGAACCTTTAAAATATTGCACACCACAACTAAGTAGGGGGGGGAATCTTATTCCTTAAAAGCTGTTCTGTCATCTACACTGAGACCGAAAAGCAAACAAGAACAAGATTGCACATCTTTGGCAAGATTGTGCAATTATTACAGCCACACAGCTAATTATTTTGCTCTGAACAAAGTAAAGAACTGGTTACTGAACATCCATAACTTCAGCCAACATCCATAACTTCAGCCAAATAACCAAACTCATAATTAACGAATTTTGCATCATTGCTGCAAACTACTCCTAAAAAATTACCAAGTCTCTCTTGAAGGTTACACAAGTCAACATGCTTCTGATCTGAACTTGTTTCTTGGGGTGGGATATACCATGTTATTTAACACCACCTGATAACTGTGATGTAACTATGCCACTCCAGCCATCTGCAAAAAAATATACACTCCATTTTTTGGAGGGAGAAGAAAACTGGACATGGAAGATGAAGGAATCAGTTGAGGGGAGGGTAAGTACATGTTTTCATTACACTTGAGATACACTGTGAAAATGGCACACAGTAGAAGCAGCTCATGAAAGAAGGGTGCAATACAGGTCATTCCAAACTGCTCTACTTCTCTGTTTTAAAAAGAGAAGAGCCTTTTAAAGCCTTTACAGTACTCTCCAAGCTTGGTGTCATGAGTGTTTTTCACTGCATTCCAGTGCAATGGAGCAACTGAGAACTGCTAGAGATGTTAAGTTACTTGAATGGAAAGCATCTATAAGGAAACATGCCATACAAGATTGATACATTTTAAAAACATTGTTATCTGTAACATACAAAAGTATTACTCAGATTTATCTTGACTGAATAGACTGAAACAAATTTCAAAGGAAAAGAATCAGCAGTTTAAGTATACTTGCTTTTCTTTGTTCATCATCTTTGCAGTGCTGAAGCTTTTCATCAAATAGCTGAAAAAAATTATATAGTAACAAATATTGTTTGTGAACCTTTTAGTTAACACACAAAGAAACACAAATAGAATTTCCAAATACATTACTTGAAAACCTACCTGGTATGGGTTGCATCACATCATTTCACTTAACTGAGCTTTGCCTGTGCAAGGTGCATCTGGTTGACACAAGGGGCTCTTGTGCCAGAAAGACACACTGCACTTAGCCAAACACCGTAGCCTGTATCCAACCACACATTCTGAAGACTTAAGATCACTTACCTTGTCTAATGAAGGGGCAGAGATTTCTGCTGATTCCACCTTCCCACAACAGAACCCCACTTTGCCCCCTATACTGTTCCTGAGAATCTGCTGACTCCTACGGAGCAAAATTTCAGGGGGCTCAGGAAGCTACAACAGGAAGGAGAATTGGCAGAAATCACCACCCCCTCTTAAGAAAACTTAAGAAGCCTTTAATCTTCATAACTATGTGGTTGGATACAATCCATTAAACCTCTTGGTAATTTGAACATTTCAAATACGATAATTTTATTTTTAGGTAGATTTATGTAGTATCAGGATTTTTGTTTCTTACATTCTTTAAGACTTAACAGTTGCAAAGCCAGGGAATCAATACTACAAATTGTCAGCATTATCTACTGTTCTCTAATCTCCTTCTCCCCAATTATCTTTTTCAAGACAAGCTAATACCCTTGTCAGGTATCTCTGGAATATTCCTTTCTTCCAATAAAGACCACTGCTTCTGAAGTGTTTTTTAAATATGCCAACTGTAAATCTTCCAGTCATGTAAAAAGGCAGCCTATGTCTCTAAAACATACTTAATTCACTTCAACAGAAGCTCTTTAACAGTTGTACACACTCTAAGGATTATGGAGAACCAAATCTGCACTTCCCAGCATCCAAAAGGTACTCTGTATGGCTACTGTATGGCTTGTACACAACCTCAAACAAAGTAAGACCAATGCAACCATTTTAATTACCACATTACTTTGGAGTATGTAGGGCAGGGGTGTCAAACATGTGGCCCATGGGCCGGAACCAGCCCCTGCAGGGCTCCTATCTGGCCCACAAGCAGCTGGCTCTTCTCTGCCAGTTTGGTGTAGTGGTTAAGTGCGCAGACTCTAATCTGGGAGAACTGGGTTGGATTCCCCACTCCTCCACTTGCACCTGCTGGATGACCTTGGGCAAGCCATAGTTCTGGCACAGCTGTTCTTGAAGAAGTGCAGTTTCTGTGAGAGCACTCTCAGCCCCACCTACCTCACAGGATGTCTGATGTGGGGAGGGGAAGGGAAAGGAGTTTGTAAGCTGCTCTGAGACTCCTTTGAGTAGTGAAGGGTGGGGTATAAATCCAATCTCCTCTCTTCTTCTACTTACTGTTCCTGCATCCTTATTCCTGCACTGCAGCTTGCTTTTGCCCAGCTCTCTCCCTCTCCTGCTTTCTGTTTCGCAGAGGAGAGAAGGTGGCCAAGCATCCCTTCCCTCGACTGGCTGAGGGTTCCTCCCCCTCCTCAGGGAGGAAATGGAAGTGGTGGGAAAGAGGCGAGGGGGGTGGACTCCCATGGTCCAACAAAATTTTATTCCAGGTATAAGCTTTTGTGTGTGCACACACTTCTCCAGAGAGGGAAGGAGGGAGGGAAGGAAGAAGGGGGAATGAGAGAGCCAGAGAGAGCAGGGGAGGGAGAGATCCCCCTTTCCAGTTGTAACAGATGGGGTGGGGAAGAAACCTAACAGCACAGCTTGCAATCTTTATTAGTGGAAGGGAGCAGGAGTCCAATAGCACCTTAATAACTAGCAAAACTTGTGGCAGGACATGAGCTTTCATAAGTCACTGCTCACTTCTTCAGATACAGCTAGAATGTGGGTCCATCTGTCCTTATATCTTGGAGAGTGGAGTGATCTCAGATGCCAAATGACAACAGCAGACATTGGTAAAGAGAGAAGATCTCAATTTAGTTCAGGAGAATGCATTTTCTTTATCTTCATTATCAGTTGCAATTCAGCAGTCTTTCTTTCTAATCTCCCTTTGAAATTCCTTTGTAAGAGAACTGCTACTCTTAGGTCAGCAACAGAATGTCCTGCAAGGTTAAAAAGTGCCCCCACTGGTTTTTGAATATTGTGGTTTCTAATAGCAGTAGAAAGAATAAGAGCCCAGTAGCACCCTAAAGACTAACAAAATCTGTGGTGAGGTATGAGCTTTTGTGAGTTGCTGCTCACTTCTTTAGATAGATCAAGATGGGTAGCCATGTTAGTCTTTCTGTAGCAGTAGAAAAGAGCAAGAGTCCAACAGCACCTTAAAGACTTACAAAATTTGTGGATTAGCTTTCGTAAGTCACTGCTCACTTCTGTAACCTTATTTCCATTTATTCTTTGCATCCTCTTAAACTGAATTCTTCTGGCTCAAACTGAGACCTAAATTTCCTGTCTCATTACCAGTGCTGATAACTCCATGCCTACTACCCCTCTGTATATCACACCTAATCCAATCAAGCCTGCTATTGCCATTCAGCATCTGAAATCATCTTTATAAAGTTTACATCTCTGGTACCTCTTGTTACATTTTATGGCACACATGGCCCAGCTCAACAAAGTGACATCTATGTCAGATCCAGCCCACATAACAAATGAGTTCGACACCTCTGATGTAGGATTTCTCTCCTCTATTGCTGACCCTTAGCCAGTCCTTCGGTATGGAATGAGGAAGCCAGAGTTATGAGACACACAGTTGTGTGTCAACTTTCAAGTTCTCCAGAACTCTGTTAGGCTGGATGTTAACATTAAAAGTTCCCTTCAAGTGAATTCTAGCATTCCAGGAAACAGGGTAGTTAGAACCTCTCTCCATGGTAGGCTTTCTACTTGCAAGGAGTTTTGTTTTACAGGATCGCATTCAACAGTTTGTTTTACAGGATCGCACACTCCAATCAGCTGCATACATTGACCCAGCCTTGTATAAAGAACTGCTACATCTTCACATCCTTGATATTATTATTTATATGTCATATTTTGTGTTAAAAACTGTTTATCTTGGGCCCACGGTAATGATGAGGTTCTGGTTTCTGAAGAAACTGCCCATTTGTGTGGAGCATGGAGTGAATGCCATAGGAAATGGTGCTCAGAAGAGCTACATATGGCTCCTGACCCACTATCATTGCTTTGTAAACCTGACAATGCATTTCTGTAAACCTGACGATGCATGTGACCCAGCTGAGCTCTGAGAAGGAGCAAGGTGTTTTGAGCTGCCAGAGGGGTGAGTGGTATTTTTATTTATTTACTTGCAGCTGAGGTGCTTTAGCTGAGAAGGTACTGTGTGGGGGACTGTATTTGGGAGTGTGTGGGTGAGTTGTTGCAGACTCCTGGCTGCTGGAGTTGGGGTGTGAAAGGTCATTGTTTGCCTGTAATTAATTAAATGCCTGGGTGAATTTGAGTAATTCCTGGCCACACCCTCTCCTGGGGGGCACTTCTATTTAAGGCAGGAAGCTTGCAAGAGGCACGAGCCTCTGGCGCGAGCAAAAGGGTGAGAGCAAAAGGGTGAGGCTCTTGGCCTGTGGCTCTTGGCCTAGGGGCTCTGTAAGAAGCCCAGGAAGAGCCAGAAAGACAAGGACCTTGGCTCCTTGGGTTCTCAGTAAGGTAAGTAGACTCCTACAACAGGAACCATATAAATACAAAGGGTTTTAAAAGGGGGGTTATAGAAAAGTAGTTGTTTAAAAACAATTAGGAAGCCAGAATGCCAGCAGGGGGCTGGGGGCTATCCAGTGTTTTGCTTGCAGCGTCACATGTATGACTATCTGCTCAGAAGTCTTGGGTGTGTGCTCGGTGCAAGGAGCTCCTGGTTCTCAGGGAGCGAGTTTGCTCCCTTGAGGCTAAGGTGGCTGACCTGGAGAAGCAGAGACAGTCAGTTAGGTGCACGGGGAAGACTCTTGGGGACTTGTTAGGTATGTCCCACTCTGGATCTGGTAGCCCGGCTGCTGCCAGGGAGCATGAAGTTCAAGGGGAAACGGGGCACCATGCTGAGGATAAGGGGAATGTGCCCTCAGAAGGGACCTCTTCTTCAGCTGGTGAACGGGTATCCTTTCATACCAAGGAACCGTCCCTGGGAAGGGTGGGAGGGGGGCTCTTGGTAGTTGGTGATTCGATCCTTAGGCAGGTAGACAGCTGGGTGGCGAACCCGCATATTGACCATATGGTGACTTGCCTGCCTGGTGCGAAGGTAGCGGACATTACGCGTGTTTTAGATAGGCTGGTAGATAGTGCTGGGGAGGAGCCAGTGGTCGTGGTGCACGTCGGCACCAACGATGTGGGGAAATGCAGTCGTGAGGTCCTGGAGGAGAAATTTAGGCTGCTGGGCAGGAAACTCAAGGCCAGGACCTCCAAGGTAGCCTTCTCGGAAGTGCTACCTGTTCCACGCGCAGGGCCGGAGAGACAGGCACAGATCAGGAGTCTCAATGCGTGGATGAGACGGTGGTGTAGGGGGAAGGGTTCAAGTTTGTTAGGCACTGGGATTCTTTTTGGGACAAGAGGGAGCTGTACAAAAGGGACGGTCTCCACTTGTCCCAAGAAGGAAGCAGGCTGCTGGTGCTCAAAATCAAAAAGGTGGCAGAGCAGTTTTTAAACTGAAAAATGGGGGAAAGCCGACAGGAGATGAAAAGTCTCTGGTTCGGGATGGCTCATCTCAAAGAGATGAAGGGGTAGTTATTACTTTTGTACAAGGAAATGGATTAAAATTGTCCACTGAGACTGTGGCTAATGATAGGAACTGTCTGGCAAGGTCTCGAGGCAGCAAGAGGAAGGCTGTGGGCTTAACAAACAAACAAAAGTGTTTATACACAAATGCTAGAAGTCTCCGAGGTAAAATCGGGGAGTTGAAATGCTTGGTGTTGGGGGGGAAATAGACATTGTGGGTATTTCAGAAACTTGGTGGGATGAGGAAAATCAGTGGGATACGTTGATTCCTGGTTATAAATTATATCGGAAGGATAGGGGGGAAGGGTTGGAGGTGGGGTGGCTCTGTATGTCAGAGAGGGTATACCGTCCAGTAAGATTGAGAGGGTAAGAGAACTGGATTCACTTCTGGAAATGCTATGGGTTGAAATAGTGGGTCCAAAAGGAAGCTTAACAGTGGGAGTTTGTTATCGCCCACCAGATCAAAAGATAGAGGAGGATTATAAAATGATGAATGATTTAAAGATAGTGGCTAGACGAAATAACTGTGTCGTAGTAGGCGACTTTAACTACCCACACATTGATTGGGTCAATATGAGTTCTAGTCGGGAAAAAGAGATTGCGTTTTTAGACACTCTCAATGAATGTGCTATGGAACAGATGGTCACAGATCCTACCAGGGGAGAGGCGATCCTGGATTTGGTCCAAAGTAACACCCAAGACCTGGTGAGAGATGTAAAAGTGATTGCACCCCTTGGGAACAGTGACCATAATGTCACTGAGTTTAACATTTGTACAGATAGGGAATTGCCCCAAAAGACTGATGCAACCACTTTTAACTTTAAAAGGGGTAACTTCTCTGGTATGAGGGGACATGTGAGGAAGAAATTGAAAGGTAGAGTGGAGAAGGTCAAAACCATTGGGGAAGCTTGGAGACTATTCAAAAATACAGTCCTAGAAGCTCAAAAAAAATATATACCGCAGGTTAGGAAAGGTACAAATAGGTATAGAAAAAAGCCTGCATGGTTAACAAATAAAGTAATGGAAGCTGTAAAAGGTAAGAAGGATTCCTTTAAGCGGTGGAAAGCTAGTCTTCGTGAGGTTGATAAAGGGAACACAGACTATGGCAAATAAAATGCAAGTCTGTGATCAGGCAAGCAAAAAGGGAATATGAGGAGCATATCGCAAAAAACATAAAGGCCAACAATAAAACTTTCTTCAAATACATTAGAAGTAGGAAGCCCGCCAGGGAGGCAGTGGGGCCCTTGGATGACCAAGGGGAAAAAAGAGTAGTGAAGGATGATAGGGAAATGGCTGAGAAGCTGAATGCATTTTTTGCCTCTGTCTTCACTGTGGAAGAGGAGAAGTGCTTGCCCACTCCAGAAGCACCGATTTCGGGAGGGGGTTTGAAAGACCTGAATCAGATTGCGGTGACAAGAGAGGAAGTCCTCCGACTGACGGGCAATTTAAAAACTAATAAAACACCAGGCCCAGATGGCATTAATCCGAGAGTTCTGAAAGAACTCAAATGTGAACTTGTGGATCTCCTGACAAAAATAGGTAATCTTTCTTTAAAATCTGCCTCCATTCCTGAGGACTGGAAGGTAGCTAATGTCACTCCCATCTTTAAAAAGGGCTCCAGGGGAGATCCAGGAAATTACAGGCCAGTCAGTCTGTCATCGATACCGGGTAAGTTGGTGGAAACTGTTATTGAGGAAAGAATTAGTAGGCACATTGATGAACAAAAACTATTGAGGCAGACTCAGCATGGGTTCTGTAAGGGGAGATCTTGTCTCACTAACCTGTTAGTGTTTTTTGAGGGAGTGAACAAACATGTGGACAAGGGGGACCCAATAGATATTATTTACCTTGACTTCCAGAAAGCTTTTGATACAGTTCCTCATCAAAGGCTCCTAAGTAAGCTCAATAGTCATGGGATAAAAGGACAAGTCCTCTTGTGGATCAAAAATTGGCTTATAAATAGGAAACAGAGAGTGAGTATAAATGGGAAACTTTCTCAGTGGAGGGTGGTAAGCAGTGGGGTACCACAGGGATCAGTACTCGGTCCAATGCTTTTTAACTTGTTTATTAATGATTTGGAATTGGGAGTAAGCAGTGAAGTGGCTAAATTTGCAGATGACACGAAGTTGTGCAGGGTGGTGAAAACCAGGGAGGAGTGTGAGGCACTCCAAAGGGATCCGTCGAGGATGGGTGAGTGGGCGTCAACGTGGCAAATGGGGTTCAACGTGGCCAAGTGCAAAGTGATGCACATTGGAGCCAAAAATCCTAAATATAAATACACGTTGATGGGGTCTGAACTGGCAGAGATGGACCAAGATCTTGGAGTCGTAGTGGATAACTCAATGAAAATGTCTAGATAGTGTGTACCTGCAATAAAGAAGTCCAACGCTATGCTGGGGGTTATTAGGAAGGGAATTGAAAACACATCAGCCAGTATCATCATGCCCCTGTATAAATCATTGGTGCGACCTCATTTGGAATACTGTGTACAGTTCTGGTCACCACATCTCAAAAAGGATATTATAGCATTGGAAAAAGTGCAGAGAAGGGCAACTAGAATGATAAAAGGGGTGGAACACCTTCCCTATGAAGAAAGGTTAAAACACTTGGGCCTCTTTAGCTTGGAGAAACGACGGCTGAGGGGTGACATGATTGAGGTTTATAAGATTATGAATGGGATTGAGCAGGTTGAGAAAGAAGTACTTTTCTCCCTTTCTCACAATACAAGAACTTGTGGGCACTCCATGAAATTGCTGAGCAGTCAGGTTAGAACAGATAAAAGGAAATACTTCTTCACCCAAAGAGTGATTAACAGATGGAATTCACTGCCACAGGAGGTGGTGGCAGCTACAAGCATGGACAGTTTCAAGAGGGAACTAGATAAACATATGGAGCAGAAGTCCATCAGTGGCTATTAGCCACAGGGTATAGATGGGAACTCTCAGTCTGGGGCAGGTGATGCACTCTATTCTTGGTGCTGGAGGGGGCAGCAGTGGGAGGGCTTCCAGTGTCCTGGCCCCACTGCTGGACCTCCTGATGGCACCTGGTATATTTTGGCCGCTGTGTGACAGAGTGTTGGGCTAGATGGGCCGTTGGCCTGTTTCAACATTGGCTTCTCTTATGTTCTTCACACAACTGAACTGAACACCCAAGCATCCACAACACTGGAGTCGTTTCTACAAATTTTGAAACCAAAATATTTAAGAACATAAGTGCAATGACTTTTAAGTACCTTTTTATTATGCCAAAGCAGAAATGAGCCTCAAGTACAATTTCAAATGTAAAGGAAACTTAGTAGAAAAACTACCTATGACAAGAAAATAACTTCTTAGTCTTACAATACTAAATTAAAATTGAAATTTGTACAAATCAACTATAACACCTAAATTTTCCCCAGACTCACTGTTCACATTTATATATTTTTCCTGACAAATACTCAAAACAGTTTCCAGATGTATAGACAGAATCATAAATATTAATACAAAAAACAGATTCAGTCAATCATCAGTTCAATTTCCAATGTCACCTTTACATAATTCAACCTTACTTTTTCCTGACCATCACACACTTCTCTAAGAGTCCAAAGGGCTGGGGCTGCCAATGAAAAAGCCTGAGTGACAGCGGAAACTCTCCTAACTTCCTTCAGTTTTGGGACTGCCCCCCTATTGTGACAAGCACAGCACTGAAGAATACATACCAGGAGAGGCAATCCAGCAAGTATGCAGGTTACCGGGCACTAATGTTTGTTTATTTTATTTACTTGATTTGTTACCTTGCCTTTCTCCCGAAGGGAACCCAAAGTGGCTTACAGTTTTCTTCTTTCCTCCATTTTATCCTAACAACAACCCGGTAAGGTAGGTTAGGTTGAGAGTGTGTGACTGGCCCAAGATCACCCAACAAGCTTCCATGGCAGAGTAGGGATTCAAACTTGGGTTTCCCAGATAATAATCCAACATTAGCCACTACACAATTCTAGAGAAGTTTAAAAGTTAAAACAAACACTTTGAATTGAATTTGAAAAGAGAATGGCAGCCAATATAGATGTTCCATAATCTCAGTAGTGTAGCCAGATCTTCTAGCTCCAGTCTGCATTAGCAACCAAGCAATGACATTCTGGACCAACTGAAGTTTTTTAGTTGTCTTCAAAGGCAGCCCATGTAGAATGCAAGGATGATATGGATACAGTCAAAGCAAGCTATTTCATTATGGCCAGAGCTCACATGTTTCTCCTGTTAGCAAAATACACTGATGTTCCTATGAAAGTTTCCATGCAGACCAAATAGTCTGGTGTCAATCTATTCTTAGAAGCCTACAGCAATAGATTATCTTGGGATAAAACCTAATTAACATACATGCCTTATACACACACACACACACACATATAACATTTATTTTTTTCCTTTAAAAAACAATCAACAACTAAAAGGCCTAGGATTAGTCAAGGATAAAATGGATACAAACAAAGCAAGCTGTTTCATTATGGTCAAAGTTCATATAATGCACATTTGTTATGTTTTATTATGCTTTAATCATATGTCATTGTAATCTACAACACATAATAAGCATACTGTTGTAGTTTAATTTATCTATTTTTTCTTTAAATAAGGTGACTTCAGTAATTTAATAAAACTTCTGAACTAAAGTAAGGAGCAAGATGACCTGCCCTCAAACTCCAGGATCAGCAGTACTTCATAACTGAATTTCTATGACGGAGAGACATACCTTCAATTGGTCTATCAAAATCTGTAGGTAAGCATCAGCTTCTGTCAGTTTTTTGTCAAAATCCTGTACACTTGGAACAAATCCAGAATCCACACCCTGTACAACATGAAAAAAAATCAAATGTATAAAATGTGAACAAGTTTTGTTTACACAAGCCACAAAACAGCAATTTATTTCTCAATTATAACTGGCTAGTACCAACAGCAGAACTTAAAAATTCAAGGGATTATATATGCAACCCAGATATACTTTTTAATTACTTCAGGGAAAGGTTACAAATCTTTAGTCAGTACAACAGATTACCATACAATATAAGCACTTTAAAACTATATACATTTTATATAATATATTGTACATTATTCAATTAGAAAACAACAAATCAGATTATAAATAAATGCATAATCAAGCAGAAGGTCAGAAAGCTAACACTGATCTGATTTCATAATTTTTTTGGACATTAAAAACTAAACAGCCATTAATTTCATGATATTTAAGTGCTTCTTCCCATAGTAATTATGTTTATGAAGTATATTTGCTTCCAGGCCCAATTTAAGGTGCAGTAATTGACCTTCAAAGCCCTACACAGCTTCGGGCCATTATATTAGAGGGACTACCTACTTGAATATAAACTTACCCTACCACTCCAGTCATATTTGGAGGCCTTGCTTTAGCTTCTGAGGCTAAATGTATAGCAATCCAAAAAGGGCTTTCTTGGTCATGATATCAAAACTTTGGAACTCTTTCCCTAGGGAGGTTTGTCTCTCCCCCTATTGTCTTCCACCATAAATGAAGACTTGCTTGCTTTGTTTGGGATTCCCTCACTCTTGTTAGCCTTCCTCCTCTGTCTTTGCAATTTTGTGTGTTGTAATTGTTAAAATATTTCATATTTTAAATTATTTTCAGTGTCTGATATGTTTTAATGTTTGTTGCCTTGGTGACCATGAAGTAGATGGAAAGGCAGTATCAAAATGTTTTAAATAATTGTATAAGCCACACATTAAGTCCAATGAATTCAGTATAACTTCAACTGATTCTAATGCATATGCTATACTAAACTATATTTATGCTATTTAACAACATATTGATATCCCTTCTTTCCCTTATAGCCCATGGTGGCTTACAGTTCTACACAAAATCATCAATAATAAAATAAAACCCCATTAACTTCCCCCCAGTGCCTGAAGCTCATATACCAGTAACAAACAATCCCAGAGCATCTCCTACAAACTTGTCTTCCTCACCTCTTTAGTGAGCCCATTCCATCAAGTGGAAACCACTACTAGAAAGGAACAGGATCTGGTATATAACAAGTAGATAACCTTATGGGGGGGCAGCTAGAGGACCATAACATACATGGGGACATGTGGGAGAGATGGTCCTTCAGATGTGTAGGCCATAAAGGATTTCAAAGGTCACAACCAACACCTTGAACCTCAAGCAAACTGGCAGCCATGTAGTTATTTAAAAGAAGCAAGATGTAGTCCTGCTGGCAAGCCCTTAACAATACCTGAATGTAGAAGAAAAAAAGACTTAAACATTTTAAGTGCTAAGCTTTCACATTCAATGCAAATTATTTCAGAATAAAAGTCCTATAAACACAAGATTTAAGGAGTAGCAGCATCCAAACAAGTTTTCTGTATCTCAGCTGTCGCTTCCCCCCTTCTACTGGCTATCTTGCTTCCCACAGCAAGCAATAAGAGCATCTAGCAAAAGATATGCAACTTTTCTACAATATATTCATAGAATGACATTAAGTAGCTAAACAAATGCAGCTAAAATAAATAATCAAGGTCACACAATTTACCATACTATACTATAGCTGTTTTTCACAAATGGGTATTATTTTATAAGGGGTTTATAATGCAATCAGCTTTAAGTTTCATTAGCTTTAATGGTACAGTTCATCTTGAAACTCTTCCACTTAAAAGCAGGGGGACTTAAAAGTCCTTCCATTTGTTTGGACTGTGTCATGGCTTTTTTTTAAAAAAAATCTAGTGTTTGTATAATACTATGTACATTATAAGATTTTTAAAACCACAGATCCAAAGATATATTGTGGTATTTCAGTTCACTATCACAAATTAGTTAACATTATAAAAAAGGACATAGAACAGCCATTGGAATGCAATATATATTCTGAAGTGGTGAATGATTCCATGTTTACAGTCTCTGTTTTATTTTGTAAGCCCCCTCAAGCAGGTATCTGAAGAAGTGGCATAAATTTTAAGTAAATAAATGGCTACACAAAAGACTTTTCAAATGTTTCAATTGTTCCTCTCTCCCATCAATTGCCATAGGGATATCCCCTATAGAATATCAATGAAATGCATTGTGATGTGTTCTCCTATATAGACTTTTGGCCACCAGAAGCAATCAGGTGTAATGCAAGTTATCAAAAACAGACAGACATTTTAACCTAACCAGTCTTCAAGACATATTAGATATAGTGACTATACAGCCTTACTTCTCACCAGGTCCATATTATCAATCTCCACAGAAATGCACTGACATACCAAATGAGAATAGTTGGTGCAGATGAAGATTCTCTACAAGATCAGCGGCACCACTGGCCATACAGATGTGTGATTTGTAGTTACTGGGGAAGTATGGCTCCCACCATATCTCTCTCCTTAATTGGGTGTATAGTGATCATTGTACTGAATTAAACTGTGACCCCAATTCCTTTGGCCACTTACCAGCAATCAATACTTTCTCAATATTTGCATGGGTGGGTTACACAGCATCTTTATTCTGCTGCCAGAAAGTGCTATACTCATTAATGAAATGTCTTCATAAGAACATAAAAGAAGCCAATGTTGGACCAGCCCATCCAGTCCAACACTCTCGGCCACCACTTCCTGTGACAGAGGAACCTAACTTTCCCATCGCTTAAATAAAAAGTGGCTTTCCCAACAAATCAGTGCCCTTTAGTGACCGCCTGTTTCGTGCTTGAGGAGCTTAAATCAGCCCAGGACCCCTTCAACAAATTAATTTCTAGACACAAATCAACGGCAATAATTAGACTGTTCATCACTAACACGCAACTGAAGCCGTCCTACTTTTTTGGGGAAAAAATCACCCTCCCTCCGCCATAACCCCAACCCAGGTGGCTCGCACACGCACCCGCTCTTCAGCCGTCACGCGCTCACTTCCTAGACGGCTAGATAAGTGAAGCAGACACCAGATCGGGTCTACAGTGCATGTGGGCATTATTTCCCAAGGTTCAGCCACCCGCCTGCCGCGACTGCGGGGCAGGGGATCAAAGCACTGATTTCCCCTTCGACAGACGTGGGAATCAGGAGTCCGGGCTGGCCTTCGCAGAGCAGGCCGGCGAATGTTTAAAGCGCCCTATCCTGCCACTTTCGACGCTACGCCACCACAGGACTGGTCCTACTCACGCTAGCCATGCTTCTCCCTGCCCATCACGGAGCCAAAAGAGGTCTGTCCTAGAACGGGCCCCCTGCCCGCAGGGACGCCGCGCAGCAGACTCGCTGCTCACAGACCTGGCCTCAACATCAAGGTGACTTCCTATTGGCTATGGGTCAGGTGCCTCCCCGCCCAATCGTCACCCCTCCCAATCGTCGCAGCTGTGAGATGGGAGGGACGCGCGAGAACGGGGGCTCAGATACAGAAACAAAACAAACCCCAACTGCTTCCTTCCAACACGCCATAAACGGCACTTCCGGCTTCCCCCTCTCCCTTTAGGCCAAGAGCTAGCATAACTCCGCCTTCACGGGTGCCGATAAATCGGGCCGAGCTACACCAGCAGCTCAGGAGCGGAAATGCAAGACTTGTTGGCAAACAAAGCATCGCACGCAGCAGTACCCCGGCGCTTAAGCAATTACTAACGCCGCCGCCATCTACAGCAACAGTCATCTGTTTGGAACATCAAATAGCGGCCACGTTCATTCAGATTTCATCCGCCCCCTAGTTTATCTGAAAGGCCTCCAACAACTGTCTCCTAATTGGCTGGCTACAGCGTACTTGCCTGGTTTTGGTTTAGTCTGAGTTAACTTCCCTACTCTCCCCCTCCTCCACAAGGTTTCACTTCAATGAGTACATAGGAAGCCACAGTACTATAGGCAGACCTCTTATCACTACTAAGACAAGATGTAAGGATCTTTGTAATTGTAAAGCTGGTTTATTTGAAATTAAATCTAATTGAAATCAACAGAGCTTCTAAACAAAGTTGGGATCACACAGTGTAATTAGCACTAACAATGACATTTTAAACAGAGAGAAAGTTGCTTCATATGTCCAGTGCTTATTTACATAAAGATGCAACCTCATCTTCCCAATATTAGGTCAGCAACTGGGCAATCAAGTAAAAAATGCTTGTTTCCAAGCAAAAACACCAGGAAGATCAAAACAGGATGTTACATTTTAATGTATAGAATCACAGAGTTTGGAAGGGCCATACAGACCATCTAATTCAACCCCAATTCCCCTCCTGTTAACATGCTATGTGAAACAGCAATGTTTCAAAATCGAGTATTCAGAGCTGCAGCGACCCAGCTGTTTTATTTCTATGAAATCAGCATTAAGAGCAGTATAATTTTTAAAAAGTAAAAACAAAACATTTTTAGATGTTGGGCAGATGCTATGGTTATATTTACAAGCTTCTTTGCAACCAAGGAGTTTTCACTAAATTGTATTTCCTCATGGAGTTAAGCTACAGTAGCACCAATATCAGGCGAGGGCAGACTGTATTTTTGGGAGCTGCCCCTTCCCTTCAAGAGCCATGGAAGCTAGCAGTCACAAAATGGCAGCTGAGTGGATGGACCCTATTATACAATAGCAGCTTGTACAAAACCTAATGTAAGCTGGTTTGCAGTGCTTAGGGTTGCCAACAGGCTGGAGGAAAAATGTATTTAATAGAGACTCTATGTTAGGTCATATTATTTACTTCCATGTCATGAAAAGCTTCTGCTGCCCAATTCTACTCATTAAGCCTCTATTAAAGGGATAGCACATTTTTCTTCAGGCCTGGTGGCAACTCTAGCAGTATACAAGTGCGGAAAAGTTCCACTACCCCAAACTGAAATGCCCTCAAGTGGAAAAACTCCAGTTACCAGAGACAAAAAGAAGCTCTGATGCAGGGGGGAAATTAATTAGCAAGTTTCTTATTCAGAGCAAGGCTGAATGCATGAAGGAAGACGAGCAGAAGCAGATGGGAAAAACTGCTGGTGCTACTATTATCCTATCCAGCACATAAGAACCTCCCTCCTGGATCAGGCTAGTGGTCCAACTACTCCAGCATCTCATACAGTAGCCACCCAGTTACTACAGAGAAGAAGAAGAGATTGGATTTATACCCCACCCTTCACTACCCAAGGGAGTCTCAGAGCGGCTTACAAACTCCTTTCCCTTCCCCTCCCCACAACCGACACCCTGTGAAGTAGGTGGGGCTGAGAGAACTCAAACACAAACTGCTCTTTTAGGAACAGCTGTGCCAGAGCTTGTGACTGACTCAAGGTCACATCAGCAGATGCAAGTGGATGAGTGGGGAATCAAACCCGGTTCTCCCAGATTTAGAGTCTGCACACTTAACCACTACACCAGAGGGCCAACAACAGCGCATCGAGGTCCTTTTGATACTGGTGTTCAGTTGCTGCTTCTCAGTGTGGTTAAGTTACCTTTAGTTAACATGACTAGTAGCCACTAATAGACCTGTCTTCTATGAATCTATCTAATCCCCTTTTAAAACTGACTATGCTTATGGCCATCACTACATCCTCTGGCAGTAAATTCTGCATTTTGATAATCTACAGTGTAAAGAAGCATTTCCTTTTGTCCATCCTGAATCTACAGCCCATCAACTTCACTGGATGCCATTGACTTATACAATTTGGGAGAGCAAAATAACTCCCCAGTCCACTCTTGCTACCATGTGCATCTCTTATATAACAATCCTCTTAGCGTATTGGCCATTTCCAGCTCTCCCATTGGCTGTGCAATGTGCTCCATCAGCCACTGACCCGTCAGCCGCCATGCAAGAGTACTTGTGTGCCACTGGCTGGGTCTTGGGTCTGCTCCTCTTCCCTGCCCACTCCCACTTCAGCCACTGTTCCCTGTCAGAATAAGTGGCAAACGGCTCTCTCTCCTGACGAAGACACTTCTGCTTGGCTCCTCTCTGGGACTAACTTTTCCCTCAGTGGCTGTTGGTAGGTAATCAAGCTTGGTTCTGTCAGTAAAAAGACAAAAGAAGGAAACCCTTTACAGGCCCTTGTGAGGAACTCATTGGGACCAGTCCTGACTAGAGTTGCCAGTTCCAGGTTGGGAAATTCCTGGAGATTCTGTGTCTAAGGAAGCCAGTCTAAGGAAGCCAGAGTGTGGGGAGGGGAGAGGCCTCAGCTGAACAGATCGCCATAGAGCCCACCCACCAAAGCAGTTATTTTCTCCAGGGGGGGAAGAGATCTGTCATCTGGAGTTCAGCTGTAATACCAGGAAATCTTCAGGCTCCACCTGGAGGTTGGCTACCCTAGGCATAGCAGTTAGAGCTTCAGAGCATGGTCTGCCAGATCCAGGTTCTTGCTGTAGAAGCTGTGATTTCAGACCAGTCACAGACTTTCTGAGTAACCCCTTACCCTACCCACTGCCAGCTTGGCCACTTTCCTGTGAGAATAAACTGTGAAAATGGAAAGTCACAGACTTTCAGCCTAACCTATCTCACAGGGTTGTGAGGGGGAGAGGAGAATGATGTAAGCTGCTTTGGTCCCCATTGCAGAGAAAAACTACTTTTCCTCACGGGGAACCATTGTTGCCAATCTCCAGGTGAGGGCTGGAGATCACTCAGAATTACAACTGCTCTCCAGATGGCAGAGATCAGTTCCCCTGAAGAAAATGGTGGACTCTGTGGCAGTCAGAGCTTCAGAGCACAGTAGAGGCTGCAGGTGGGGGGGACGGACAGAAAGCTGAAGAGTGAGGGGCAAATAATGGCAGGTTGATGCTTGGCTGGAAAGGAGACAGAGTTGCCAACTCCAGGTTGGGAAATTCCTGGAGACTTGAGGGGTGGAGCCTGGAGAGGGCGGGACAGGACCTCAGACAGGTACAATGCCATAGACTTCACCCTCCAAACCAGCCATTCCCTCCTGGGGAACTATTGTTGCCAATCTCCAGGTGGGGGCTGGAGATCACTCAGAATTACAACTGCTCTCCAGGAGGGAGATGGAAAGCTGAAGTCAGAGGGGCAGATAAAGGTAGGTTGATGATTGGCTGGGAAGGAGATAGGTTTGCCATCTCCAGGTTGGGAAATTCCTGGAGATTTGAGGGGTGGAGCCTGGAAAGGGTGGGGTTTGAGGATGGGTGGGACATCACACAGGTACAATGCCATAGACTCCACCCTCCAAACCAGCCATTTCCTCCTGGGGAACCATCGTTGCCAATGTCCAGGAGGGCTGGAGATCACTCAGAATTACAACTGTTCTTCAGGTAGCAGAGATCAGTTCCTCTGGAGAAAATGGTGGGCTCTGTGTCATTATACCCTGCTGAGGTTGCCACAGCAATTGGTGCTGAGTACCCAAGGCTGGGGCACTCTCCCAGAGCCTCTTTCTAGAGATCGTTGTATTTATTTCCACAATGGGCCTTATTCCTAGTAATTTTATATACCTCTATCATGTCCCACTCCCTTAGTCATCTCTTTTATAAGATGAAAAATTGCAGACTTTTCAGCCTCATAGGAAAGGTGCTCCAACTCCTAAATCATCTTGGCTTCCTTTAGCTGTACTTTATCCAGTTCTGCAATGTCCTTTTCAGATACAGTGACCAGAACTGCACGCTGAGTAAAGATGTATTTGCCTCTGTGTCCTTCACATGAACAAGAGAAGCTGCTGTGGTAGCTTTAAGGAGAAAGAATGTATGACTACAGCAGCAATGGAGAGCAGGAAAAGAACAATTGTTAATTGCATGGAAAAGTGACTGATCACTCTGGAGTGACTTTTCTCAAAGTCCTGTTTCAAGTCACTGCATTGATAATGGTGTCATAACATCTCAGTTGTAAATGAGAATATTTTTCTCCACTAAACATTGGGTAAACACAAAACAAATTTAAAGTGTTACTGAACAAAGCCAAAAGAACATGCTTACAGAGATCCTCCCTTCATGCAGTACCTTGGCTCTTCAACTCTATTAGAAACACTTGTTAATGGTAGACTAGCAATTTGGCATCATTGTAATGAAGTATCATTCAAATGATCAACTCTCAAATGAATAACTTTCTAGATTATTGAGACATCTGCTAAAATGGCTTCATTCTACAAACATAACATGCACGCCATGGACTTAGAATTAAGACTACTATGGGCCATATTTTATAACATACAAACCATTATATGTTAAAATACATTCATCATTTTGATAAGGTTATCTCAGACAGGCTTCTGAAAGTGACCCAAAGCAGGTTGCAAATAAACTTACTTGAAGCTGAAGTGTATGACGAAGGATGGTTTCCTCTAAAGCATGAATCCATTTCTCTCTCTCATCAGCATCTCGAGCTGGGAAAGTATTAAAAATATACTTAAGTGCCCTTAAGACAACAGACAGCCAATTGGACTATCTCCAGAAAGCCAGCTGTTTTAGTATGTTGCAACAAAATGCCCATGGCCTTGCTGCTAATTAAATTAACTAGTAATAGGATAGCTTAGTCGATAAAAGAAAAATTTATTTCATAGCTAATAAGACTTGACCAAGGTCAATACTTTGTGGGACATACTAACCAGAAGTAGTAATACAATTGACATCCGCACTTGCAGTCTTTATGGCAAATACAACACAAATACTTTAACACATTAGCTAAATTGTGAGACTTCCTAATTTTTCACCAGAATATTCCGAACGATAGCTATCAATTTGTGCTCATAACTTTTTGTAGAGGGAAGAGGGCATTTAGAAAAAGTGAACCAATTGAAAAGTCTCTATTTATAAAGTGGCATGGCAGACACCAAACCTGTTGCCACACCGACACTCCCACCACCCATAAGTCATGCTCCCAGTCTATACTATCATAGTTGATTGTAGTCTGTGGAGCCAGTTCTATGCAATACTGTAACTTCAACTGTCTTAGCTTTGTCTTAATGAAATGCCTATAAGGAAAAAGTGAATATTTTGGTTCCAGTCACCTCTGGAGTGATTAATGTCCTAGCCCCTATGCATATCTATTCAGACATAAATCCCATTGTGTTCCAAGGGTCTTAATTCTAGGGAAGTATGCACAAGATTGCAGTATCAAACATGGGATCTGGTCAGAGTTACACAGGTAAAGGGGGGGTAGATGACAGATTAAATAAACTGCAGTCTGTGACTCCATTTACTTATCTCACTCCCCCCCCTGAATCCCTAAAGCAGCTTAAAATATCTGTAGAAAGCAGGCTCATTACAAAATAATAAAACCAGATTTCAGTTTGGGGGTCAATCCAAATGAACCAGGAAACAGTATGTTTCTTTGCCTGCCACTGTCTCCTTTCTCGTGGCTTTTTGTCACTGGGCACTTGGTCTCACACAACTGCTATGGTAGTGGAGGATCAGCCCAGCTGGTCCAGGAAAAGGTATGCTGTGGTATTTTCACTTGGCTTGCTTCACACTCTGTCACAGGGCATCCGGTCTTAAATGGTTGTCTCATTAAGAGTGGGAAAGACAAAATTTGAATGAAATCCTAGAAGTCCCAATCCCTATTCTGATTATTGGCTTGCCATTATGTTAACAGTTTTTCAAGACCCCCCCCCTTCAGTTTATTGGGGGGTCTTGAAAAACAGGCATTTTTCTTCCAGTTTCCATTTCTCACACACTTCTAAATACATTATGGGGGAGGTCTCCCAATTTTTTTATGGGACGTGTCTTCTACAAACAATCACAGAGTATTTTATAGGCTCAGTACTTCAAGTGTAAGAGACCACTGGTAGGCAAAAATAAATCAAACAGATCTTCTTTCCCTTCACAGGGAATGACACACACACAAGTAACACAGTCAAAATAGTCTACTGACAGCACCTGGATCTCAAGAGTGGGATCCCACTGAAACAAACATTACCAGCAAAGATGCAAGAAATGCTGCATTGATTTTCCTCCACCCAACTCACCTACTATCTGTTTTACTGATAACATAGGTTCATAATATACCTTGTGGCTTTGCCAAGACATAGGCAATGGCAGCATTTGGCCTGTGGGCCAGGAAGGATCTTGGTTAACTCATACCAACTACACACACCTTCTTGGGAAGGGCCTGCTCACCTTAAGAGAATTCTGAAGTTCAACTATTACATCATTAATTGTTACAACTAAGCATCATGCAATGCCTTGAAGATTAACAGATCTATTATACCATGCTTTTTGTGAGCTACAACTCACTTCATCACATGCATGAAGCAGCCTTCCATACTGCTGAGTTTATATAGCATAGGTCCAGAGAAAAAATATTTCACATACAATAGTCCAAAGCCTAAAGATAGCTGAAAACATTCAGAGATACAAGCACCATAGTGCATAAATACCACAGCAGTTAGATCAATGCAGATTTTTAAGTTACTTTCAATTAAAATAATTATTCTAATATACTCAAAGCTTTCATTGCTTCAAGCACGGAATGGTACGTGGGTACTCTGTTGTGACACTGATGCAGTGTCAGTCTTGCAGTAGCTAAGTGACAGTTCTGTTTATGAAGTATACTGATAAGCAGTATGACAGTCATTCACACTGATCATCAGCAAAGTGGGTTTTCCCAAAAAACATTGAGCTTGGGAATTTCCTGATGCCCAAAATAAATTAAAAAGCACTCCATGTTAACTTTATAGCCCAGCAACAACAAATACTTCAACTGAAATAACTAATTACTATTTTTTTTAATAATCGTTTAAGTGGTAGATTCAAACAAATTCAGAACTTCATGTGGAAATGGTTATTGCAGATAATACTTCTAAAGACTATATAGCATGTAATTCCCTTATATTTGTTTGCATTTAAGAAATAACCAAAAGAGCCTGTTGACACATTGATTTTAACACATCCAAATAACATAGGTATTGTTGTCCTCATTCTCCTCTACAGAGGTCACTGCAGCATCTCAGTTTCTCTGTCATCTTTTGCAAGTTTCATACCAGACTGAGGCAAATATGATTCAAAACTACTTGATCTGCAGTCTGTTTTGCTAAAGGATGATGTTACTAATAAGTCTATGGACAAGGGCAACTTATCACATTTCATCTTTTTCACTATTGTGCTTGTGACTGATTCTTTGATAAAGGCAAGTTTAGCAGTACGATCATTTGTTATTCTGTTCCTCTGTCTGGACTGAACAGACTGCAGTTCAGTCTTTCCAGTTCCATTCACAAGTATCTTAGGCAAACACTTCCAGCTTCCCCAGCTCAAAGAAGAGACAAAATATTGTTTTGTGTGCTCACTGAAAGTGAAAGAAAAATTCATCACAATTTTTGGTTTGCTGTCTCTTGTAGTCAAATGAAAAATGAATTTTAGCCTTTACTTTGATTTGATCTAGACAGCTAAATTCATAATATGAGTTCAAGCAACAGAAAATTTTCCACCACACATTTCCAGTGATGGGAGAGCGTAAGACAACTGGATGGAGGGTATGAAAGGCCCAACAAATGCAAGGGAAACTTTAATATCATTATCATCCATCCCTAGAGACTGTCAGGAATCAGCAGCCTGCTGCCAACAGCTGTTATTTTGATGACAGAGAAACAAGAATGGAAAAGCCTTCAAAGAACAATGTGGAACATGCAGTAACTACAGAATACCACTACAATTACCCAAGATTCAAGACAGTAGTGATTAAATTAAAATAAGATGTAAAATGATCCTTAATTCTCAAACAAAACACAAGGTCTACTTGGTTAACACTGTTTCAAAGCTTTTAGGCTGAAAGAAGGAATATAAAATCCTTTAAATAAAAGTACTTGGAAAAAAGAAAGAGGTGAGAAAACCTTTTGCACCAATCTTTACTAGAAGGCTGAATAGGGAAACAGAAGACTTCACCTAACAAATTTGTGGGGTGATACATAGAGGTGTGCGTGCACACACATGTAGATATACAAGGTAAGAAAATCTCTTCAAGTATCTAGGAAAATATGACTTTGTAAACTGACTAAAGGAAAAAACTAGTAAAATCTGGCCTGATGAGAGAAAAAACACAAAGAGACAGAAGACTGTGAGCAATGAAGCATCAGTTAAAGGGGGAAAAGCAGTTTGGAAGAATCAGTTGGCTCAAGCACCTTAGAGCAGGGGTGTCAAACGTATGGCCTGCAGGCTGCATTCGGCCCACACAGGGCTCAAAACCGCCCCCCCAGCAACTTCTTTCTCCTGCTTCCTTTCCTAGGGCTGCTTTTGCAGCCGCACCCTACCTTGCTTTTTCCCCATCTCAGTGGCTCTTTGCTTCCTGTTTCCTTTCTCTTGCCTCCCTCCCCCCTCATGCACATGCTCCCTCTCTCTCTCTCTCTCTCTCTCTCTCTCTCTCACACACACACACACACACACACAGCGCGCGCCAGCCTCGTGGCTGCTTCATGCCAGAGAGATACAAAAACAAGCCTGCCTGCCCCTCCCTCTCCCTCTCACACACATATACACACAGCTTCTGCGTTCTTCTCCGGGGCTGCTGCTCCTCTTGGTGGAAGGGAAACTTTAATATCATTATCACCCATCCCTAGAGACTGTCATTGTCTTGAACTTCATTATCAATTGCAATTCAGCTGTCTCTCTTTCTAATCTCCCTTTGAAATTCCTTTGTAAGAGCACCGCTACTCTTTGGTCAGCAACTGAATATTGTGGTTTCTAATGTCAGATTTATGTGCATCCTCCTGTATGGAATTGAGACCTAGGTTTCCTGTCTCATTACTAGTGCTGGTATCTCCATACCTACTTCCCCTCTGCATAGCATACCTAATCCAATTATGCCTGCTATTGCCATTCGGCATCTGAAATCATCTTTATAAAGTTTATACCTCTGGTACCTCATGTTACATTTTATAGCATGTATGGTCTGGCCCAACAAAGTGGCATTTATGTCAGATATGACCCTCATAACAAATGAGTTCGACATCTCTGCCTTAGGGTTGCTGAATTTTAAAGGGGGGGAGATTCTGGGGAGTGGGATTTTTATAATGTTGTTCCTCCCCCAAGACTCTTTGCAGACTTTATTCAGTCCATGTTCTCCTAAAATTTATATTTTTAACATTTTATGTAAATTGGGCCATTAAATTGTTGACTGATCTTTTGATCATAATAAATGTTCATGAAAAGTTAAGAATTTTACCTCATTTCTAAAATGTTTATTCAGGAGTACAGAACAAAGGGTTAGCAGACTGAACTATGCCTTAAAAGCCCTATTCATTCTTATTACAGAAGTCTAATCTGTGCTTATTTCCACATTTATCAGACAGTCATCTGTTTGATATGTAGAAATAATCACAGATAAGACTTTTATAATAGTACTGGTAACACTTCTTTAGATCTTTCTGAAACAAACATTCAGGTCTCTAACATTTCTATCTACAACATCTCTAGCCATGTTTCCACATAGCAGAAACATAGCTGATAACTGAGCCACAGATAACAAGTCATAATTTGGATTTGAAGAGCTAAAACATCCATCAATGACAGGTGAGACATTCCTGTTTAGTTTACTGCCAAAAGTAAAAAATAACAATAAAAAAATGGAATCCTGAGAGAGAGCCCCCACAATCCCCAAAAGCAACACACCCAAACATCTACATGATTGTTGCAGACACAAACTGATGAAGGCAAATTTTAATAAAAACGAGTCAGCATATGAATAAAAAGTGAATTTTCTCAGAAATTTTTTATTTTCAACCTGTATCAGTTTTCCAGATTCACAAAGGAGTAAACATATTCTACAAGTGTACAGCTTGGGCCAACAAGCCCAGGAAATTCCTTGGTCTGATGGAGCTACCCATTTACAATACCTCTTATCTGATTTAATTCACATTGTGAGTCTTAATCTATCCCCTTACTGATTTCACATACCATTTTAGGACATCAACAACACTACCTGGATGATGGATTAGATGAAGAGAAGCAGAGTATTCAAACAGTGGTAGAATCACCATGGACAAGAAGAGAGGGGAATGGTATAAGTAGCCACTCCTGAACATACTCATTTACAAGGCTGGGCTACATCATGTCTGTGGAAGTCAGCAGGATGGCTGTTCTTCATTTAACTTCACCAGAATATACAACACCAGTTGTATCAAAACCAGCACTGGTTTTATCCCACAGGGTTCACATGGCCAGTTTTGCTGGGTAATCAACATGCCATCTTGATAGGTTGTTCCAGCATCTTTTACCAAAACAAGTGAATACTGAACAGAATGCAAGATAACTGTGCTTCATTGTTGATAACTTCTCATCTATTTCCAAGCTATGACATCAAATGAATATACCTGTTCAAATGGGGAAAGGGATTTCCCCTTTATTTATATTTGCCGGATAGCTGCATTGTAGATCAAGACTGTTTCACATACTCAAATTTTCTTGGTGATATGTCCTCTGAAAAGACAGACCGCTTCCAAAAGAGAAAAACATGAGATTTATTGCAGTTCCATAGATACAAAAGTCTTCAAATAGCTGCAGCTGCAAGCAAGAGAAAACATCAAGACAAGACTAGGGTGTGCAACGTAAATCAGCCTAATTAAAGTTGCGCTCCAACACCATGCATAAGGCAAGCCAAGGAGGTCAATACACTACCACTTGACCCTGTACTTTCTGGCTCAAACAAATTATTCCTCGTTTCTCCGTGAGCATTTTGTTTAAATTTTAAAAAATTGACAAATTCTGTTTAGAAGTGCTTAATGTGGCATAAGTAAATACTTCACTAAGGCTCCCTTCTTCTGTTCTCAGTTTCCTCTTAAACAAAGGATATTCAGACTGCTCTCACATGGAAGGGAAGGCTACTAAACATGGTTCTCCTACATGCCTTTGCTACCAAAATAGATGACAATCCTTAATTGAGCTTAGAAAGTGATTGTTCCATTCATTTGAGTCTAAGTGAGAAAGGCAGACTATAAATAATGTTAATGAAAAATAAATTAAAATGGGTTCCGGTTTTTAGCAGCTTGCTGGCGGGTGTGCTCCATCGAAGCTCCGATGAGAGCGACCCACAATTGTGCCAGTTCGGAGAGGTCCAAGTTGATCTTGGACCCCCCCAGAGTCCTGGGAGGGGGCTCGCAGCCTGGGGCACGAGAGGTGCCTCTCCTGAGGCGTTGGCCGAAGGATCAAGGCTCCTTTTTGCCCCAATAGATCCCATTGGCGCAAGACCAGCTATGGCACCAAAGATGCATACTGGAGAGAGCACGGAAACAATCTGGTGATGGAAGTGAAGTGAGAGCAAAGCGTGAGTCAGTATTCATCCATCCAAACAAGCACCCAAGCAAAAATCTGAAAAGCTACCCTAAGGCCCTAAATGTAGTGGAGGAGGGGAATCTTCCCTACCCTGGGAAGACTAGCTTCTTAAAAGAAAAAAGTGAGGGGCAGAAGGGCAGCTTGAAAGGGGGACTGATTATTTAGCCAAGTGGTATGAAGATTAGTAACAAGAGCACAATTCAACAGACTTTCAGAGACTTTTAGAACTTTTCTTTTAATGTAAACAATGTCACACCGAGCTGAAAAAATGGCGACGAGGGTGAAAACTTCTTCAGGAACTGCCAACTCATCGACTCCGGCTTCTAAACCAGAAGCAAATACAGACCTCCCTAAGATGATTGCTGCAGCACTGTGCCCTCTGCTGGACCAGATGACAAATCTCAACAATAACTTCGATGTGCTTCAAAAGGAACTGAATGAAACAACTGCAAGAACACAGAAGACAACCCAAAAGCTGAAAAAGTTGATGCTAAGACAAATAGACTAAATCAAAGACTGGAGGCAGTGGAAAAAGAGAAGACCTCCAAGAAACAACAGCTTTTACAACTACAGATGGAAAAGTCAACATATGTCCTGAGATTTCAAAGTATCCCGAAGCAAAAACGAGAAAACCTGAAAGAGATCTTAAGTGAAATTTTAGCTCCACTGGCAGGCTTTAAAGAGGAAGCTCTACAAAGCGACATGGACATGGTGTATCATACCTATCCAGAGTTTATTAAGAAAAATATGCTGCCTGGTGAAGTTTTTGTGAAATTCTCTAAAAGGTCAACAAGAGATGCAATATTGAAAGTGGCCAATGGGATTACCCTAAAAATCAAAGGAGAAGAAGCTAAAGTTTTAAAGGATGTTCCATTTGAGATCAGAAAAAGGAGGAAACAATATAGAGACTTGACACTATTTCTACAGAAAAACTCCACTCCCTACAGATGGATGGTACCAGAAGGACTTATCTTCAACTTCAAGGAGAAAAAAGAAAAGATTGATTCTGTTATAAAAGCCAAAGCATTTCTGGAGCAGCAACAGAGACCAGCAAAAGAAACTGAGAAAGTAGAGGATAAAAACGTTGCAGATGGAAATGGCGAAAATGGTTCGGGAAGTTCTGATAGCTCCTTGGGCAGCTCTTCAGATGAAGCTTCTGACTCGGAATCAGAATTAGGAGCAGCTGCTCCTAAACCTCTTCAAGTTAAACTGACTTTCGATAAAAATAAGCCTAAAGGAGATAAAGCTATAAAATAGCTTAACTCTGAAAATCTGATGCACTTCAGATACACTTACCAGAGCTATTTATGATTTTGCTTGTTTGATGTAGTCATATTAATAGCTAATTTTTATATGTTTTTGTTTAAATAATAGGGAAACTCCAAGAATTTGATGTTTTAACTGATTCATGATCCTTGCTACTCTGTATTTTAGTTTAGAGTATCCCATACCCCTATCCCTGTAGTGCCTAGTGATAAAATGCAATTAAAAATTCAATAAAAAAAGAAAAAGAAAAAAAAGAAAAAAGATTAAAATAAATTAAAACATTATGTTAAACTGAAGTTTTAAGTACTTTATAGATCAATACTGATTATGCCTGGGTGCCACTACAGATCCTTGAACAACATTTACCCTGTTCCCAAGAAGCTACCTCCTGAGGAAGAAATAGAATCCATTAGTGCAAAAGCAGTTCCTAAACAGTAACCAAACCAGCTCTATAGCTTTGTCGCGCTCCTGCTGTCCCCCTGTGGGAGCTCTGCCAGAAGCCATGGTGTCTGACATTCAAGGGGAGGTGGGTCAGTTCTGGGGGCAGAGTCGGCACAAGGTTGGGCGGGGAGGAGAGGCCTCAGAATGGGAGGGGACGGGGTTGGCATCACCCCTTTTGTCCCTCTACCCCCGCGTCACAAAGTCTGAAGCCTGGGTTCTCTCTCGGTGTCCTCTCCCTGCTGTCCTGCTTCCCAGTTCGTGCCACATTGCTTCCTCTCCAGCCCCTCCTTCCCCACCTCTTCTTATGCTCCCACCCCCGCCCCCACCACCAGTCTCCTCCCAAAGTTGAGCCCTGCCCCCCTTCATAACTCGGGACGCTCCCTTGGTGTTGAGGGAGGGGCGGTGGCTCGGCCGTTGGCAGGCCCGCTGGCCAGAGGGCCGCACCACTGCCACTGCCATTGGGAGCCCCTAGGGACTGGGCCTCTTCTTCCCCGATGTCTTCCGCGGGGCGCTGCTCCAGAGCCTTGCCCGCCCCCGCTCCACAGCGGCCACCAAGAGAACTGCATCTAGATTAAAATCCCTCCTAGCTTTGGGAAGAAAGGTAGAAAGTATGTAGGTGCACTTAAAGTTACACAGCAATCTGCTTATCAGTTTTCCACAGAAAGAAGTTGGGAAAAGGTAGGCAGTACAGGATCAATTAGGACTAAGGATTTCAGTGGTGGATGAGATGGTACGGAGAGGACTGAAAGTTTCCATCCCTCTCCCATCCATTGTATTTGATGGATCTTTTTAGATTGTGTGTATATTACACACACACACATTCAAAATGGGGTGGCTTGTGCCACTCGCAAAAGCAGAAGAACCAAGCCACCCAACCAGGTGTTTTACATACTTGAGGGACTCTGATGTATGCAAAAAAATATGACTTTGTAAATTTAAAAAGATCACCACCATCCTAAAAGGCAATTTGAGGTCCCTACATATGAAGAACCCATACTATTTTGAGAGTCTTTTCAAGGGAAAGAGCTGGGGAAATCAGCCTCCTCAATCCATGAACTCACACAATGATGATGAGGAGGAGGAGGGAGGAGGAGAGTTGGTTTTATACCTTGCTCTTCACTACCTGAAGGAGTTTTGGAGCAGCTTACAATTGCCTTCCCTTCCTCTCCCCACAACAGATACCCTGTGAGGTAGGTGGGGCTGAGAGAGTTCTGAGAGAACAGTGAGTGACCCAAGATCACCCAGCTGGCTTTATGTGGAGGAGTGGGGAATCAAACCTGGTTCTCCAGATTAGAGTCCGCCACTCTTAACCACTACACCAAACTGGAGGAGAATTCCAAATTGTTCTTTCTTCCTATGATTCTTCATAGGTCTCCAGTTTATCACTATATTCAATAAGAAACTACCTAGGTCTTGAACAATGAATGCAACAAAACCAGTCTATGAACAAACACAGTGGTCTCCGCATACTCCGATTCCTACATATGCAGAAAAATATTACTCTAAATTTACCTAAAGGAAAGACCCGAGCAAAAATAGCTGTATGAGGATGAAATGTGCATATTTCAGATAGCATGAAATGTTAAATATCAGTTAAAAGAAAACAGGCAGAGTGGGGAATTAGGCTGTTCAACTTAAGAACATAAAGAAAAGAAGATTTGGGGGGAAGGGGTAGAATTTCCAACTTGTTCTTCCCTATCCACAATTCCTTGTGGGTCACCAGCTCATCATTCTTTCCCGTTCCTTAATGGTTACATAGAGGAGAAAAATGGGGCCCCACACATGCAGGGATTTCTGTACCGTTGGGGAATTCCTCCACATATTCAGGAAAATAATGGTTTATACATTTAAAAACAGGAGGGAAAAACCTTCTTGCTTAGAAAAAAACATGCTCATTGTCCTTGAGTAGGCACAAAGTGTTGCAAGGTATGTGACTGTGTCAGTTAAGCAGTGGGTAGAGGGAAAAGAGTTTGCTATCCCCCTTAATATTGCAAACAATGCTGAAAGGAATGAGGCATACATTGCCCCTTCACCAACTCTTTATGTAGCAAAAAGAAAGAAAAGTAAGGACACTCTAATTTCTCAACAGGTTTGGCAGCAGATAAACAATTTCCTGCTCACCTGGCCTTCAACCACAGCTTGGTTAGATTGCTGGGCTATGTGGCCAGAAAAGTGTATTTGAGTATTTCTGTCATGCCCCTTAAAAACAAAACAAAAAACTGATTCCAGGATCAGGTAAACCAACAAGATCAGCTAAAAGGAGCAAGCATTTAAAAATCATATGGTGAAGCAGAAGAGAATGGTCTTCTTAGATGCTGGAAATCAGGAGCATGGTGGTCATTCAGGGACAGGCATTCCACAGTTGGGGCACCACAACTCAAGAGGCCCTGCTGCTATTGTTACACATCTCACCTCTGAAACAGATGGAAGGTGAAAGAGAGTCTTACATGAAGATCAATAAATGGAAGACAACAATCCTTTAAATACCTTGGTACCAAGCCACCTAGGCCCTTAAATGTAATGACAAGAGTTGGAAACAGGGAGCCAATGAAGCTGTCACTGATGAACTGTGGCCTCTAAAACTAGATCCCACCAACTACTATAGCATTCTGTACTATCTGTGGCTTCAAAACAAATTTCAAAGAAAGCTCCATGTAAAGTATATTGTAATAATCTTTCATGGACATGAGTGTCTACTGTATGGGAACACTTGCCCTAAATCCTAAATTTACTGATCTATTTCAGATGATCTGCAATTGCAATTATTACATCCACCCACCCACCACATTATTTTTGCAGATGCCATGGATGTGACATCAGCCTCATCATCCAGAATTAATTATTGGATTGTAATAAACTTCATACAGACTGATGTGGACTTCACCAACACTTTGGGCTCAGTTATGCACTGGTAGGACAACCAAAACTCTGAAAACAGAGAGAAGAACTGGAATGGGGGAAGAGAGATCTGTTCCACAAGATTCAAGAAACCAAAGGGAAATCTAAAGCGTGGTCAGGCACACTGAAATACATTAAATGAACAAGACAAAAGAAAAGATGGGAACAATACAGAAGAGATTAAAGTATCTTTTTAAGAACCACCTCCAATTTTAGGAAGTTAAATGAAAGCTGCACTGAGAGCAGTTGGGAGAAACAAATCACCAGGAGTATCAATAGAGCTATAACAATCCACAGAAACAGAGTCCATCAAAATCTTAACAAGAAAATGCCAACAGATATGGAAAACAAACAATGGCCCACAGACTGGAAATAATCTACTTCCAGTTGCAAAAAAAGAGACGTCAAAGAGTGCAGCGACTACTGGACCACTGCATTAATTTCTCATTTAATTCAAGTGATGCTTAAAATCTTGCAATAAAGACCATATATGGAATAAGAAATGCCAGATGTTCAAGCTAGATTTAGAAGAGAAGAGGCACTAGAGATCATATTGCATATTTACATTCATTACTGGGGCATACTACAGAATTTCAGGAGAAAATCAGCTTGCATTTCATAGATTACAGCAAAGCTTTTGACTGTGTGGATTATGGAAAGTTATGGCTGGTTTTAAAAGGAATGGGTGTGCCATAACAGCAGCCTGTACATCAAACAAATAAATAAGTCAAATAATAATACTCTGGTCAAGATGGCTACCGTTAGGACAGAATGGAAGATTTGTATTCACTTACCGTGAAGCTTCCTTCTCGGTGGTCTGGGAGTGGGGCAGTCCTTACTCTTGGGAATAGGCTCCTCCTCTGGAACAGGGTCGGTTTGCTCAGATCAGTCCAGGAAGGGGAGGGGCCTGTTCCCTGGGAACATCCCAGTTGTCTCCAAGCCACGCATCCCCTAACATCACACTAAGGAAAAGAAAAACACTTCTCCCCACCATAGTGAAACTCAATTTTCGGGGCAACCAGCCTTGTAACTTTGTGCCCCTCCAGCAGATGTAGACCAAGGTTGAAACCCTCTGTCACTCTCTCAACCAATTAACTCACAATTTTTTGTTTTAGCATCTCAGAGAAACTTTGTAAGTGTTCATCCAAAATAATCTCCACAAGCTGCCCCCCAAAACTGGGTAGGTAGGACTGCCCCACTCCCAGACCACCGAGAAGGAAGTGAATACAAATCTTCCACTCTCCAGTGGTCCTGGGAGTGGGGCAAGTCCATACTCTTGGGACATAAAATAGCAGTGTGCCCCAGAATGGGAAATCCAGCTTCTGGTTTATAGAGTGTGCTGCAGCACACCCCAATGAAAAGCCGCCACAGCCAAAGTCAGCTTCCCTACTCCATAGCATGCACTGACTTCCAGGTGGCCGTCGTATCTACCGTCTCCAAGGATGGGAAATGATCTGCAAGCTGCTGACGTAGCAGCCCCTCCGAAGAGAATATGCTGCAGCACCTTTGGGTAGATTCAGCCCCTCAGTCTTGCATGCAACAATGATGCCACCCCTAAAACCACCTACTCAACGGAAAAGGCAATACCAGTTGACCTAAGGAAAAAAACCTAAAGGAAACAAATAGGTTATTTGAACCATGCCAACGCTTGGCCTGTCAGCATAAAAAACTGAATACCATATGGACATCTAGGCAATGCCATTCCCTTTCCTTGTCATGTCTATGATTGGGACAAAGGAAGGTAAGACAACGATCTCCAACTTGTGAAAGAACTGGATTAACCATGGGAACAGAGGCTTGATCAGAGCGTAAGGTCACCCTATCATTATGGAAATCATGAAGCTCCCTGTCAGCTGGCAGGGTCCTCAGTTCCAACACCACCTGGTTGATATTATGCCTGCTAAAAAACAAGGTCTTGAATGTTAATTCCTTGAGACTCCATGGATTCAAAGGTTTTCTACACAATGCTCTCAGGACCCTATGTAGGTTCCAAGTCAGAAACCTCTGCACTTGTGGCAGTTCTGACCATGCAGTAACCCCTTAGGAAGCTCTTAACATGTGGATGGCAATTTAAGTGACTTCCCTTCCTAGCCCGCATCACTGCCAATATGGCTGCCACCTGTCACTTTAATGCACTCACGCTTAGCTCTCTATCCAAACCATCTTGGACAAAGCTAAGATGCCTCTAACTGATGCATTTAATGGTTCCAAATCACGTTCTGAACACCAAGAGTGAAGGACCCACCAGGTTGTGTTATACACCCTATTTGTGGAGCTCTTCCTAGATAACTAATACAGTGTCTGTCTCCCTGTCAGGGTAACTCAACTCTTCTAGCTCTTTCCACTCAGCCTCCAGGCTGTTAGGTTTAGGAGGGCTGTGTGAGGATGTTGTGCCGATCCTAGTATCAATAAGTCCTTTCCCAGTGGTAGGCACCATGGAATCAAGCTCTTTGTGGCCAAAAGGATGCTAACAACACTGGTGAAACAATTAGTTGGAACATGTACAGTCATCCCTGAAGTCAGTTGCAGTTCAGAACATTGGTTCCTGTTGCCCGCTGGTTTTCAATTCTGGATATGAAACGCAGAAATTGATGATTCTGGTCTGTGGTAAAGAAGTCCATTTCCATCATCCTGTACCTTTTGCAGACCTGTTAGAAAACCCAACTTGCAGAGCATCCATACGGACTGGTCTAATCCTATATACTCAGCCAGTCTGTCAATGCACTGTCCTGGACCACCACATGGACCACCTCCAATGACTGTAGCTGGATCTTCACCCATGTCATTGGGCTGCTCGCTTCTACATGTAAGGTCTGGAATCTGGTTCCTTATGCCTTTGTTGTCATATTGTCTGTCTGGACGAGAACGTGATGACCTGTTAGTATCTTGGAGAATTCCAAGAATCCCCACCTGGTGGCTCTGAGTTCTAAAAATTTTATACTCAGTGAGGTCTCTTCCTGAGACCAAACCCCTTGTGTCATTGTCCCTTGAGAGTGGGTTCCCCAACCTGGCAGACTTGTGTCTGTGATCATCACCATCCTCTTTAGATCTCAGATCAGGGATCACCATTGGAAATCAAAGGGTTCCAGCCACCACTGCAGCTGACGCTGAAATTGTTTTGGCAACTGTATCAGCTTGTAGCCCTAACTGGCCACCACATCCTGGTAAGATAAGAGAAAATGTCTGTAAAGGTCCGGCATGGAAGCCTGACCATTGAAGTACTTCATGGCTTGACACCACCATGTTCAGAAGCTTGGCTACCATACCCTCTATCTTGCATTTTTTTTTCCAGCCTGTCTATGGTTAGAAGTTGTATGTTGTGTTGTCTCTCCCAAGTGCATATCTGCACCCCCAGGTGTACCCATGATTGAGAGGCATTTAGAGTGCCCTTCTCCATGTTGACCATGAAGGCATGGTCCCTCAAAACCAAAACAAAGAAACAAAAACACCACCGTCTCTGATGCTTCCCCGCTCTACTGGTAAGAAGGAGCCTTGACAAGGATGTCATCTACAGATGGTGATAGCAACACTCCCTGAAGTCTCAGATGTGTTACAATGGCCACCATAAACTTGTTGAACCCTCTTGGGAATGACTTTAGGCAGAAAGCCAACACTAGTACTGAAGTGCTTCCCATCATATGCAAAGCATAGGCACCTGCAGTGAGCATCTTGAACTGGGATGTATAAATGGTCCTCCTATAGATCAATGGATGCCAGGAAATCCTTTGCTTGAATCTCTGCCAGAATGGAGTTCAGAGTTTTCATCCTGAATGTTCTAGTCCTGATGCAGTTGTTTAGCCATTTCAGGTCCAAGATTTTCCAGGCATCCTTATTCTTCCTTGGCTATGGGCATGATATCCTTTTGGAGTCACAACAGGACTGACAAGTTTGTTTGTTTGGGGGGTTTTATGTTTTGTTTTTGAACATAGAACACGTCTTTATTTTCAATAAGGTATCTGTCGAGACCCTCTCCAAAAAGGTTTATGCACTTGAAGGGAACTGCTTTAGCTTGTGCTGCAGAGTCCCCATCCCAATTCTGAACCACATGTTCCTTCTGGCTGCTACCCTGCATGCCATGGCTCTAGCTAACTGCTGTAGGATGTCCAGTGAAGAACTTGCCACCATCACTGTCGCAACAGCAACCTTCTTCAGTTTGTCTTTAAGCTCTTTGGGGACTCCACTATCAGCTAAGGCTAGTCCTGATGCCCAAGAATGTGCTGCCCTGGCAAATACCAAACCTGCCATTGACATCCTGATGGAGCAGGCTGAGACTTCCAAGTCTCTGCATAAGGCTTGCTGAAATACCCTATCATTGGGGTCTTGGGCAGCCTATCTGCATCCACAGGTAGAACTGAGTTGGAAGTCAAGCTAGTCCCAGGTTCATCCACCACTGGCACCTTGAGTCTCTTGGTAGCCTCTGGTATAAGGGAATAAAGCTTGGGGGGGGACATCGAGCAGCAGCCCCATATGGTTTTCAAAGCAAGAAACAACTGGAGCTGGAGAGCCAGCCAGGGCTGACCCTGCTTAACTTCCAAGATCTGATCAGACTGGGCTAGCTTGGGCCATCCAGGTCAGAGCTGCTGCCCCTTCCTGCCTCAGCATCATGACCCTGGACTTCCTTGGTGGTCTCCCATCCAAGTACTAATCAGGGCTGACTCTGCTTCTGAGATCTCAACAGATCAAACTAGCTTGAGCTATTCAGTTCTGAGAACAGAGAACTGGCAGGTCTCACTGGCAGCCATTTTCTATTCACTTTGCTGGGAGTGAAAGTGAAAGTAAGTCTGCCATGAGGGTCCAGGGAACTGAGATGGTCACCGTCATTTTCCCTGTCTTTCTATGGCCTTCCCTGGGCCTTCTAGCTCCCTGTCTGTTCCATGGAAACTTTCCCTCTGAATGGAAAAAGGAGGGGGGGAAGGGCTCTTTAATCCACTCCAGCCTGTCCCAGGTTGGGGAGTCTGGAAGCCCCAGGAAACAATTTCCTTTTCATCCTCCCTGAATAGCTTGGGGGTTTGCTTGGGGGTTTTCCCCAGTCTACCACCCTGCCTTCCTTCGCCTCCAGTCTAGGCTTTTTGACCCTGTAAGGGCTTACCATGATTCTGGCGAGGGCTAGAAGCTCCTGGCTTATCTGTTCCACCGCACGCCGGGTCCTCTGAAACTGGGGAGTTTGCTGGGTCTGCAGCGCCACCCCAGTCTCCTTGCAGACTCAGCCGCTTCCCCTGATGTGCATTGGTTGGGGAGGCGACCTCCAGTCACAGGCTGGGCCCAATGGGAGTCTGCGTACACAGCCTTAGCTACTGGGGATCTCCCAGTGCCATCGGCTTCATTTGCAGTTTGCCACCGACTGCAGCTCAAAATAATGAAGAGGGAGGGTCTCTCCTTTCTCCCTCTCTTCTTCTCATTCCTGGATCACTGTGCTCTACAGAGCACCTATGAAACACATCCTGCTCAAGCAACAGGGCTGGTAAGATCAATCCCCTTCCTGGATTGATCTGAGGAAACCGAACCTGTTCCAGAGGAGCCTATTCCCAAGAGTAAGGACTGCCCCACTCCCAGGACCACCGGAGAATATGGAGAAACAGAATGGTTTTCAATTGGCAAAGGTGTCAGATAAGGATGTACTCGATCTCCCTATGTCTACTATTTGCAGCATACATCATAAGGACAGCTGGATTAGGTTTAGATGAAGGTGAAGTGAAAATTGGTGGAAGGAACATTAACAATTAAGAGATATGCAGATGACACCACATTACTGGCAGAAAATAGTGAAGACTTGAAAATACTCCTGAAGAAGGTTAAAGCAGAAAATGCCAAAGTAGGATTACAGCTCTACATCAAGAAGGCAAAAGTAATAACTACCATGGAATTACACGGCTTTAAGGTTGATGAAGAAACCGAAATTGTTCAAACTGTTACAAGATTTTTTATTCCTTGGCTTCATCATCTACCAAAAAGGAGACCGCAACCAAGAAATCAGGAGATTGAGACCGAGAAGGGCAGCAATGAAGGAACTAGAAAAGATTCTTAAGGGTAAGTATGTCTCGCTGTTGATCAAGATAATTCATACTATAGTATTCCCACATTACTATACATGGGTTGACAATGAAGAAAGTTGATGCATTTGAAATGTGGTGTTGGAGGAGAGTTTTACAGATACTGTGGTCTGCCAAAAAAGATGAATAAGTGGGTTCTACATGAAATCAAGCCTGAACTCTCCTTAGAAGCTATACTGACTAAACTGAGCCTATCATACTTTGGTTACATCATGAGAAGACAAGACTTACTGGGAAAGACAATAATGCTAGGAAAAGCTGAAGGCAGCTTGAAAAGAGAAGACCCAATGTGAGATGGATTGACTCAATCAAGGAAGCCCCAGCCCCCAGTTTGCAAGACTTGAGCAAGGCTGTTAAACAATAGGACATTTTGGAGGTCATAAGTCATCAGGTCAGTGGTGTACCTAGCCTGTCACCTGGGGTGGATAATTTAACACCCCCTCCTCTATTTTTTTTCCTATCAAGCTGACTTACAGCAACCTTGTTGGGTTTTCAAGGCAAGAGATGTTTGAAGATGGTTGGTCATTGCCTGTCTCCGCATGGGCCCTGCTTAGCTTCTGAGATCTGACTTCAGGCTAGGCTTGGGCTATCCAGGTCAGAAGCCCTCTTCTATATGACAAAAATATCTGCAATAATAATCATGAAATAAAATGAATAATAATAATGGCCAGAAAATATTCATAAAATAGATTTTTTAAATGGCCAGAAAAAAACAACGCAGACAGTGAAAAAATTATTTTATTTAACTTTGTATTATATAATCATGCCAGCGCTAAATAAATAAATAAATAATTTTTAACATGCTATTACATCATGACAGCCAGCATGATGTAGTGCTTAAAGTGTTGGACTAGGATCTGGGAAATCCAGATTCAAATCCCCATGGAAGCTTGCTGGGTAACTTTTGGCCAATCACATTACTCCCAGCCAAGCCCTGACCTGGATAGCCTGATCTCCTCAGAGCTCAGAAGCTAAGCAGGAGTGACTTGGAGGCAGACAATGGCAAACCACCTTTGTACATCTCTTGTCTTGAAAACCCTACAGGATCACCATAAGTCAACTGTAACTTGATGGCAAAAAAAAAAATTCTATCACACCACTCGTGTTCTGAGCAGACACTTGGGAGGGCTTCTGTCCTCCATTTTCAAGCCCATAAGCTGACTGTCACAAACATCTACAGGGCTTTTTGAGAGCAAGGTGTCTGCCTTTGTACTAACTTTTACTAACACTAGCCAAAGCATCACAAAATAGTGATCACAAGCTTCACCAGGCTGTATGTTAAGAAACACACTTTCCCCCACCCCAAGAGGATGCCCCCATCCTCCATTGTTTCCAAAGAACTGAAGTCAAACCAGAGAATCTCTGCAGTAGAAATTGAAGGTTGGGTGGCATTTTTGCAAGCACAGCAGAACCAGTGCAATGTACAGAATACCCAACAGTGCAATCACAGCAGAACCCAGTACCATTGTGGCAAAGCCAGCTGATGTCAAGCACAGAATCACAGTTCAAGCAAAGCTGGTGGAAGCCCAGCAGAACCAGAGCAATGTACAGTGCTCAGCAAATCTAGTGCCTTCTGTTCATAATATTAATAAAGGTTTGCTACTATACTACTCTTAAAAACATTCTGTCACCAAGCAGGATAGAGATGAGACAGGGTTACCATATTTTGAAAAGCAAAAGAGAGGACATATTTCCCAACCTGACTACTTAAAACAACTGATAGCTATGACAAATCTCATTTTAAATACCCCTACTATTTAAGCTGAAGCTTGCCTCCACTGGGGTATTATACAGCAAAACAGGCTCACCCTCCCAATCCCAAAAGAGGGTATTTTAATCAGTTTTTAAGAACAATCCAGAAGAGGATGGACACACCCCAAAAAAGGACATATCCTCTAAAACAAAAGGAGATCTGGTAACCATAGATGAGATCATCTTGAGAGCACGAACTGAAAATAAATGTGGGGAGGAGAGACACAGAAAAATTAGATGATGGGGGTAGAGTTCCCACGTCCCCCCTGACCAGCTGTGGGGGAAGAAGGGGCAGGGTTGCCAGATCCAGGCTGGGAAACTCCTAGAGATTTGGGGTGTCCAGTAACACCTTAAAGACTAACAAAATTTGTTTTATGGTATGAGCTTTTATGAGTCACTGCTCACTTCTTCAGATACTAAAACACATGTAATTGAAATACAAATATAATCAGTCAGTTTCAATTACTCCAGTATTTCAAATCTGGCTGAGGAGAGAAAACAAGTCAACTAATCCAAATTTTTGCAATAACTTTGGGATGCCTAAATCACTTAAAACGGTTACCTTATTTGATATTTCAATACATCTCAAACTAGAGTTCAGCTGTCTTGCACTGTAGGAAAAAAAATAATCTTCCATCTATTCATCTCCCTTTTCACAATTCTTCAGTTGCCAAACTTTTACTCTTTTAGCAAACTTTATGAACTAGTGCTGATTAGAAGCATAAAGAAACGGGGCTATTTGCAACAAAGCAGATGTTTCTGCATATTTGAGGGACACTCTAGGTATAAATAAAAACCTTTCCTTCTTAATTTACAGATTAAGATAGCTTGATCCTGCACATAGTCATTGACCTTCATTAATTTGGGAACAGAAGGAATGCTGAACTTCAGTTAAATAAGTAAGGAAGAGAAATTGCCCTTTTTTAATCCCAATAGCCTATAGTATCTTAGAGAGGAAGGGGGGGGGGATGTATGCCAGAAAGCACATATACTCAAGCCCTAATGCCCATCTCACCAAGGTACTGTAAGGTTTTAAGGCTCTGACCATTTTTAAGAGAAAAAAGTCCTGACCGAAGGATCAATCAGGATTAGAAAAAGACACCTCTTGTGGCCCTAATTAACTGTACAACCCCCCAACAGCTTTTTAGGCTTCAAGGGGCGAAGTACCTAATCGGTTGTAGCATCCTAGAAGGGAGTGAAATTAAGGTTGGGTAATATATGCTATCAGGTGTGTATACATCAGCTCCAGGCTTCTTCTGTTCCATTGCATTGGATGGGATAAGTAAAGTTCCCTTTCTGCACTGTACTGGCCAGGTTCAGTGCCAGATAAGATATCTGCTGCTCAGAGCACTAGCACTACAATGACAGATTGCATCCCAACTGATTACGCCCCCTTCTCCTTGCAATTCTTCCATCTTGTAACTGTGGATTCTAAACAATCTGTCATGTTCTACCATAGCCAAGAAACAGGACTGGGAAGGGGAATGCAGATGAAGAAGGTGGAGTTATGCAAATATCAAATGTTTTATTTCTCAATGCTCACCTCCGTGGATTGCCCCCAAGTATATGTCTAAACTTTCTCCCGTGTCCAATTAATTTCAATGATCCAACCACTATCAGTGCTAATTCCACAAGAACAATATTCTTTCCTCCCACCTTGAAATCAGCTCTGAAATTGTGGTGAAAACTGTGCATGCTTTTGAAGTCTTTAGTATGTCCTTTACCACTGGCAAATTGCATGAAAATGTAATCCGGTTTAGAAATTTTGACAAGAAAGAGAACATTCAATTTGTCTGAAAAGGAAAGGCAGTTTTATAACAACCTAAAGTGGTTTATTAGGGCCGCGGTGGCTCAGAAGTTAAGATACTGAACTGTAGACCGGAAGATCTGTAGTTCGGCAGTTTGAGACCCTAGTGTCACATGACGGAGGGAGCTCCTGTCTCTGGCATCAGCTCCTGCCAACCCAGCAGTTCGAAAGCAAGAAATTGCAAGTAGATAAATAGGTACCGCTTCGGTGGGAAGGTAACAGCATTCCGTGAACTTCAGCATTTAGTCACGCCGGCCACATGACCACGGAGAAGTCTTCGGACAGCACTGGCTCTTCGGCTTGGAAACAAAGATGAGCACCACCCCCTAGAGTCGGATTCGACTAGCTTTCCAGCAAGGGAAACCTTTACTTTAAAGTAATTTATAATATTAGACTGTAAGTGTTCAAGTAAGATCAAGAACCCTGATCCAGCACTTCCTTGCTGATGCAGGAGCGATAATATTCTCAGGGAGCTATCCCACTGTCAGGGTCTTCAACCATTCGTTTGGGGGCAAGCAAAGCCTCTGTGCTAGTGTGCACGTGGAGGGGTCTGAACAGGGTTATTACATTTATAGACATGTATGAATCATCAGTACTGGGCAAACTCTAAAAGAGATATTATTCTATCAGCACTCAAGAGTAATCTGCACTCACAATGTTACCACTAATCAATATGTTAAACTTAGAACTGAAATTAAAGATGGAGTCTTGAACCGATAATGTAACACTAAAATAGTTTGTTAAAGATTAGTAGCCAAGAACTCACTTGAGAATGCTTAGCTATGAGCTCCCACCTTAAATAATTCAACCTCCTAATTTTTAAGTAGTGCAATATCATGGTATGCAAGAACCAGTAGTAAAGACACAATAAAGTTATTTTTTAAAAAAATATATATAGAATAAAAATTCTTATATGAAAGGAAATATATCAAATATCTAAATCATATTATTTTGAATTACTTTGTTCTGCTACACTTCCGTTTCAAACGGTTTTCTCTTCAGCAAGTAGGCAACACAACAGCTATAGAACTGCTGCAAACGGCATTCTTTTAATAGCTGCAGTGAAGAACTGCAGATTTCAACTGCATCAAACTATACAATATAGTTCCTAGCTTTTGAAGAATGGCTGGGGCCCAGGGTCTAGTAACAGTTTAATCTTTAGAGCAAAGAAATTAAGTATTTGTGATCTTGTCTACTTGGAGTTATACAAAGAATTTTTATGATACCTCATCTAGCCAGATAAAACCCACAGGATAGCTGAGTCACTGAGAACATACAGCAACAAATTACAAGTGTACACAGTATGGAGCCCAATATTTATCATTCAAAGTATCTGACAATGTAACTATCCAATTGTGTTTCCTTTATTAAACACTATAAGGTAAAATATGGATTGCTGCACTGCAAATTTAGCAGTATTAGAAACAAGATTTAAGTCAGTCTTTAATTTTTACACTTAATTGCTTATGGTATCAAGCCAAACATTTACTTTGCAAATCATCTGAAAATGAAATGGAGAAAATTACCAGATACCAACAGCAGAGAAAGCCATTATATAAAACACAGAATGTAACCATGAACATGGAAGCAGCTTATAAAAACTACAATATTTACCAGTCTTGTTGGTAAAAGGTATTTGGAAGTTGTTTAGAAGCACAAATGAAAAACACATTACCTTACCCTTTCTACTGGTGAACCACAACATGCAATGACGAAACATAGCAGTAACAGATGGCATTGGAGTTAGTAAATATGAAAAAGGATAAGAGCAGGAAAATGGTGATTAGCAGACAAGAACAAAGAAATATAGATGAAATGAGTGAGAACTTGTAGATCCTGAAGCAAAGTCCACCTTTAAATCAAACGTCGTCTCTGGTCTCCCTGCATATTTGAATTCTACATCAACAAAAGCTGTAACCTCCATGCGATCTTGTGGCTTTCTTCATACAGAAAGGCATAACAGCGCATCTTGATAATGAAGACTGGTGGTGGGGTGTTGTTGTTTTTTTGCAAGCAAAACCCATCAACGAATGCCCATTATTCTTTTTCCCTTGACTGATATATCCTTTAAATTTTTAATCTTCAGATCCTGCCAAAGCTACAGCAGTTTCTAGCACACATGTATATAATGCAGATAGAAATCCCTGCCTAACCTACAGTGCTCCAGAATGTTCCCTGCACATTTCTCGTGCAGTTCCTTATCTCAAATGCTTAAAATTAGTCAATTAAACAGTAAAGCAAGAGAATTATCAGTAATGATCTATTATAAGAAAGAACCTCTTCTTTCAGCTCACCCTGGAAATGGAAGGTTTTCTGATCAACAGTTATTGTGAAGGTGCTGTCGTCCTCATCATCTATACCAATCACAGCTCCCTGTGAAACAAAGAGCAAAAAAATCCTGATAAGGAAACTGTGACATCAGCAGCAGTCTACCACTACATGACTGGAATACATAATTCACGAGCAAATTTGGAAGCAAATCTCACACTGTAAACAGGCAGTACCTGAAAATCAAACCAGTTTCATCCCTTCTGAAGATTAAGCATAAACTGCATTTTTTTCTGTGAGGCAGATATATTACTTTACTCCAAAATACAGCCAAAGCTTTTTAGCTCTTTTTCAAAAAGGAAATTACACACTTGGATTAAAAACTGGATAACAAAGAAAAACTGGCTAAAAACTAGGCTTCAAAGATCTCTGCTCTTCTAAACAAAGCTATATTGCAAGTCATACAAGCCTGGAGAGACAATGGCATATTGAAACATGAACATATTCACCCCAGGCTCTTCTGTACAAAATCAGATGATTTTCATGAAACAGTAAACGACTAAATCACAGTTCACGGCTGTATCTTTACCTTGTACTTGCTGCACCAATTTCTCTGCTTATCAGGAGACTAAATTTGTTCCACAAAGTATACTAACAGATTTATTTATGTTCTTCATACAGTGTTCAACTGTATCCTAGGACAACAATAGGATTCCACCTGCAGTTGTATCTAGATTTATCAATACAAGGGGAAAAATCTGTACCTGCAAGCTTCTGTAAAGCACAACAAACAGATTCAATATCCAGGACAGCCAGCCCTGCTCTCCTTTCCAAAAGCACTGGAAACCCAACTGCCTACCATCAATCAAGTATTCAAAAAGTCAGTACCTACCTGTTATCTGTCAAAGAAAGTATTTACATCATACTCACATGAAAGATGTTAAGCCTTAGTAACAGCTTAGTCGAGTCTATTTCTTCACTTCTCCCAAGAAGTGACTGATACAAGATACAGTTTTTTCAAGATGAAATGCAGAGAATATCATCACCAGACTTAAAACTATAGAACCTATGAAACACTCAACAATTTGCAGCTCTTATTATAGAACTATAATTGCCAATTATTGAGGAAAAATAATAATTGCCCTTGGAAAATACATTACATGGCAAACTGTTTCCCGCCTACCCACCTGCTCACACCACTGCTACATTTCAGCAACAGGCAGTTTTCAGATCACATTTCTCTTATGCATTAGGCAAATAGGTAGCTTTTAAATACCCATTACAAATTCTACTTTCTATTATTTAGTGAGCAGCAACCACATGTAGTTCGTGAAATTTATTTCTGCAGGTTATGTCGGTCTAATCATGCAAATCAACGATATGCGTGATAGAGGCTGTCAAAAGTTTGTTCATGTGTTACATCATTTTTACTCATAGGGATTCCTGCCTACACTCTCTCTCTGCTACCCAATGTTCATGAAAACATGGAACTACCTTCTCTTACTAGTGTGGAGGAAAGTCCAGGTTGTAAGATCCTTTCTGGGCCAAAAAACAGCAGCAGCCATCCTAAGCAGTTAAAGACAGGTGTGGAGAGGCAGGGAAGTATCAGGTGACTATATTTTCAGTTGCAAAGCTGTTCAACCTCCAAAAGAAGATTAATTTGCTACCATTAAGATGGTCACTTCACTGTAGACTCATTCACTACAAACAGTATAGCTATTATGCCACAACACCTTAAGGCAGGGGTGTCGAACTCATTTGTTATGAGGGCCATATCTGACATAAATGAGACCTTGTTGGGCCGGGTCATGTGTGTCATAAAATGTAATGCCAGGTAATGGAGATATAAACTTTATAAAGATACAGACAAACACAATTAAAGATTTTTTCAACTTTAAATAAAACATGCTTAAAACACTAGCACTCTTGTAATACGTTGTCTATTTAACAGTCTCTGATATCTGACACCTCTTACTTTGAATTATTGCATCAAAATGTCTGTGCTGTAGCAATCTTCAATATGCTCAGGTGTGTATCTGTAAGCTGCAAACCTACTTTTGATTTATTGACATTCATTACAGAAATCACATGCTTAGTATTCTGAGCCTAGGACCCAGGGGAAAACATGAAATGGCTGAGCATTGAGAGCTTTTGTGCATAAATACTGGTCAAGAATATGAGAAGGCATCCTGACACAGACTGAGGGATGTTTCTTTGTCTACAAAACTATAGTCTTCCCCAGAGAAATAACTACAACTTCCTACAAAGGGAATGTGCTGGGTGAACTTGGTTTGGATACACACTCTCAGCCTAATCCATCTCACTGGCTTGTTGTTATACCTCCTCTAAAATAGTTCACATTGCTTTCTTACTGAGAAAGACTGGATCATGAGGGCATGAATACAATGAAAAAGAGGAGGGAACCCAGTTGCACCCAGGAGAGCCCTGGAATAAGGTGCCCAACAAAAGACATGCACACAGCATAAGGAGCCCAACAGAATATACACACACTGTAGCAAAGCACACAAAAGCTCATACCTTGATAAAAAGTTTGCTGGTCTTAAAGGTGCCTGTTGTAATTGAGGCAGCCCAGCAAAGCAAGCTCTTCCTCCTTCCCTCCAGGGAGGAACCTCAGCCAGTGAAAGGAAAGAAAGGCTTCCCTTTGTCTTTGTCTTGCCTTTGTCTCCTGTATAAAGTTGAGGCTTGTGTGAGAAATCAAACAGTCCACATCTTGTGAAGGTGTCTCGTTGTGGCTGACAGCTGAAAAATCTTGGTACTTCCAGCAGTCAAGATAGCCTTTTGTTATTCCTCTCGTATCAAAAGTCACATCTCCAAATGGACCGCATAGATCAAGGTTTTTGGACAAGGATGACGTCATCTGCAATGGAGGGTCCATTATTTCCAGCAAACTAGTCTGCTCACTCTCAAAATCACTCATAATTTGTTCCAAAATTGGAGAGATAGCTTTACATATTTTAGTTTGCATTCGTAGAATGATCTCTTCCCAGAAAGATTCTGACAGTTGCAGGTCCTCACTGATTTGTGCTGAGAGAGCCATTTCACACTTAAGCCAGGTTTCTTGTAAACAGTCGTCTCTGTGAAATTACGCCATTAAGAGTGCTAGCTTCATCACCATTTTAAATCCAGACCGTTTCTCTTTCATAAATCAAGTAAGTCACTGTTCTTCAATATTTAACATGTTTTCCAAATAGCAGATAGGAAATTTCAATATATTACTCTGCCCCTTGTACTTATAATGACGTTGACACCCCGAAACTCTGCTCGGCCGCTTAGCATAGGAATCTGGGAGGGAGAGAAAATTCCTCAGCTCCTCCTTTGGCTTCTCGGGAAGATTTATAGGGGCAATTGAGAGTTGTTTTCCAAGCTTAGAAGTTGTCAAGAAAAAGAAAGTACTTACAAGTTCATTGCCTAGTTGTTATGACGAGGTTAAAAGGCTCTTTGTTTAGGGGTAATACAGCTTGTCAGTCGTGCTACCACGACTAGTCTTCAGTGCTTCCTGCTTCAGGACGATGTTGACTCCACACCCGTTGTTGCCACAAACGGGGGGCTCAGATATAAAGTCCTCTGCAATCAGTTTGTACTCCCAATGAACTGATGGGACCAAGGAAAACCAAATGGCCCCCTAAAAAAGTTCCAGAAGTTGGTGAGTCTCAGAGCCCCTGAGAAACTCAACCACGTCGCTGCATTATAGCCCCGCCTCTCAATCATTAGACATCTTTCAATTACAAGACAATCGTATAGTTAAAATAACCAACTTGTTTGAAGTATTATAAGCTATTAACAGTTTTTTGCTAAGCTCTTTTTCCGGAGGAAAACTGAATCTCATACTACCTGGAATAAGGAGGCAATCTAGCAATTAGGCGAAAACAAGCATGGGACCCACAAGGACTTGTGAAGGTGGGTATCCAATTTTCTCCTCCTGCACTATTTTTTCTTTCCCTTCTCTGAAAGCCCCCATAGCCTCTCAACTTTCCTTGCTTCATTCTCTCCTTTCCACTCAACAGCCAGCCTGCCTTTATCTGCCCCCACCCCCATCTTCAGCTTTCCCTCTTCCCCTCTTCCCATCAGCCTCTACCTGGAAAAAAGGTGGAGCAGTTGTATGGTCCTGGCCCAGGCCCACTTGGATAGTAGGAAACTGGCAAGGACTTACAAAGGACACCTTCCTCTCCCCAGTATTCCCCTCCTCACAGCATTTCTTCCTTCCTTTCTTCTGGCAACTCCCATATCCTCTCCCCTTTCTCTGCCTCATTCTCTCCTTTTCAGCCATTCACCAATCTGGAATGCTTGCAAAAATGTTGTGGTTGCCTAACAACAGCTACTGAGAGCACCCATTTCTTAAAACTACAGGTGCTCCTTTTATCATTTCGGGGTTTTTAAACCCCACCCAATGTATTTTTTCAAGATTTCAAAATTTTCTGAAGAAAAGGGGCATTTTCCAGGTTTGTAGGAAGATCAGTCTTGTCCATGGTTCCAGTCTCTGGATTTAAGTATCCTCAGAATTGGCCAAATTGACTATTAGAATGTGCAATGATAGGTGAAAACTGATCTATTGCTGTAAAGTTATGCTTTGCTTAAAGTGGCTTATGCCTAAGCAGGGGTCTTTTCACAGAAAAAGAGCAGCAGGAGCTCATTAGCATATGATATGCTAATGAGCTGCTAGGCTATTAGCATATACCACACCCCCTGACATCACCGGAAGTGATGTCAGAAAGGGAAGCAAAAGGGGGAGGCATCTTCAAAAGCCTCCCCTTCCCTTCCCCAGCTGGCCGGGGGGGAGCAAAGAGAGAAGGTTTAAAGTTTAAACCCCTTCTCACTAGAGTTGGGCCACAGAAGGAGGAAAGAGGGAAAGAAAGAGAGAAGGGAAGAAGGTGGGAAAGAGGAAAAGGAGGGAATGAAAGAAAAAGAGAAGGAAAGGAGGAAAAGAGGAAGAAAGGAAGAGAAGGTAAAGAGAGAAAGAAAGGAAGAAAAGAGAGGAAGAAAAAAGAAAGGAAGAAAAGAGAGAAAGGAAGGAAGAGAAGGGAAAGAGAAAAAAGAAAAGGAGAGAAAGACAGCAAAGAGATGCAGGGAAGGAGGCTCTCTCACCACCCCTCATCAAGCCCCTGCCACCCCCACCCCCGCGGATCCCTTACTTATCGCTTTGTCGAGGGCCGGGGAAGCTGGCGGTGGGGTTCTCCTAGTGTCGCCTGAGCCGCAGTGCTCCTGCGTGGGCCCGGGGGATGCGGCGACGGGGCTCTCTGGCCTCCCCCAAGCCGCAGCGCTCCTGCGTGGGCCCAGGGGAGACAGCGGCAGCACTCTCCTGGCATCCTCCGAGCCGCAGCACTCCCACGCTTCACACATCCCCCAGACCGCAGCGCTCTTGTGCGATCTGGGGACGCCGGCGGGGGGCCTCTTCATACATTCCCCGAGTTGCAGCCCTTCTACATGGCCCGGGGATGCCGGTGGGGGGCCACTTCATGCATCCCCTGGGCCGCAGCGCTTCTGCATGGCCCGAAGACGCTGGCAGAGGGCCTCTTCACAAGTCTCCTGGGCCACAGTGCTTCAATGTGCCCCGGGGATGCCGGTGGGGGGGGCTCTTTGTGAGTCGCCTGGGCCACAGCGCTTCTGCGTGGCCTGGGGACACTGGAGGGAGGCCTCTTCGTGCAGGCCTGGGGATGCCAGCAGGGGGCCTCTTTGCGTGTCCCCCGGACTGCAGTGCTTCAGCACGGGCCAGGGACACCAACTGGAGGCAGGGCTTGCCACCACCCCCATTTGCTGTGGCTCCTGAGCTGTGAGAGCGGTGCTCTGGTGCGCTCCCCCCCCCAAAAGTGAGCAACTCTCAATGCAATAAACATGCACAGGATTCAGTTGCTCAAAGGTCACAACACTACTAGGCATTCTTGCCCACATTATTTAGTAATACTGGGCAGAAAGTCACAATGTACATAAACATACTATCTTTAGGGTAATACTACTCCAGGATAGAAGAACTCACTGATAGATGTTTCAAAGCAACACTGAATGCAGTATACTTTCTCATGAACTAGATATAAACTCTGCAGTTGTCCACCACTGTAATGGATGTTAAGTATAAATATGTATAAACTTCTAAACATATGGGGAGTTTTGAAACTCATATAAACACATATGGAGTTTTGAAACTGCACACTGCAATATAACACAATGAAAAGCATTTTAAATGATGAAGCAGAACATGCAATTCAAATTCCATGGTGAACACAAAATTTCTGAAGATAGACAGATCTTGCCAGTGTTCCCCTCTTATTTACTGTTCAGCTGTATTCGAAAAAATGACAGTTGTGACTAACCAGTTCCTGACAAGAACTTTTATCAATCCTAACAAAAAATCCATAAGTCGTACAGCAAATAGGGTAGAATCCAATATGATTCAGATTGCTGGATGTCTCAATATGCAACAAGGCTAGCAAGGAAGACTGAGCATTAGATGCAAAGCTGTGTATGTTCATAACTAGAGTGGAAGAATTATTTGAACTTCTGTGTGTTGGACAACTCAACTCTACACCTGCAGGGGAAAAAGGGAAAAATGAATGAGGAGAGAAGAAATCAGTAAAGGAGTGAGAAAAAAAGAGAGAGATGGTAGGAAAGTCTAGATTAAAGAGAAAAAATTTGTTGGTATATTGTATTTAGAAGCAAGATATCTTGTGCAAGAACATGTTCAAAAAAGGGAAACCATTTCGCAGTGAATTAAGTTCTCTTCAGAGTGAGGTCTGATTGAAGCAGTCAATCTGTGATTTTTTTCCATTATCAGGTGATCCCATATTTTTGAATACCAGCTGGTCAAGAATGATAGTGACGAAGATTTCCAATGGGATGCTAGAACTGTCTTGGCAGCAGTCAAAGGGCTATAGATGAGTTCCCATCGAATTTTGGGAATCGAGAGATCACAATGGTCATGTAAGAAGATCAGCTCTGGGGATAGTGGAAGTGTGTAGCCTCTGATATGTGCTATTTGCCTGAGGGTGGTTTTCCAAAAGTCTTTCAAGCACAGGCATTGCCAACAACAGTGTGCAAAAGTGCCAATGTCTCCACAGCCTTTCCAACAGTGTGAAGGATAGAAAGGAGAGATCATAGCCAGCTTCTGGGGGGTGATGTACCATCAAGATAGGATCTTGTAGGATTGTAGCCAACATGTGCAGAAGATGAGGATGCAAGCGAGATGTGCCAAATATTGGACCACTGATTGTCTGTAAAGGTGATACCGCAGTCACATGACCAAGCAATTGGTAAGGCAAGGGTTTAGAGGGAGTAAGTTGAAGTAAGATGTGATGTATTTTTGCAACGAGACCATGGAAATTTGCAACATCAGAGTTCAATAAATCCTCAAAATCAGTGAGAGGTGAGCTTAGGATGGCAGACAGTTGCAGAGTGGTAGTCATGTGTCTCAACTGGAGGTCGAAGAACCATGGAATTTTATGGTGAAGTTGTTGTTCTAAAAGCAGTTTTGGTGCAAGTTCACAGTTCAATACTAAATCTTTCAGATGGGTGAGTACAGCATTTTTCCAAAGAGAGGCAGTCTGTCCATCAGCTCCTGGGGGGAACCAAGTTTGAAGCAGGAAGGAAGAGAATCTCGAGTATTTCAGGACTAGTTTCTGTTTATACTTGTCCCACATCTTGAGAATGGTTGTAATAAATGCATTGCTGAGAAGTTCAGGAGGACATGATTGTGGTTCAGCCCAGGTTGCATCTTGAAATGAGAGAGAATGCAGAAGTGGTTCTAGGGTCAAGGTCCACTTTACTTGATCTCCTATCTGTAGGATTTAATGATGTTAGATAATAAAATAGCTCTATAATAGGTGGTAAAGTTTGGGTAGTTGAGGCCTCCATTCATTATTCTCATTCTCAGTGTTTTGAATCCGATTTGTGGGTGTTTAAGCTTCCAAAGGAAAGTATTGATAGTTGATTGTCAATGGTGTAGAAGCTTAGAAAGTACCTTTATAGGTATCATCCTAAAGAGAAATATGAGTTTGGGGAGAACAAATGATTTAATTAAATGAAATTGGTCATGCCAGGAAAATGACTGTCGATCCCACTTGTTGAGGTCAGTTTTAATTTCGCAGAATTTACTGAGATGATTTGATTTCATCAATGTTGATGGGTGGTTGAGAAAAGAATTCCCAAGTACGGAAGTGGTTTATCTGTCCATTTATATGGGTATGAAGATTACAAATGTGATAAGTTGGAGGAGTCAATGTTCAGAGGAAGGATTGTCGATTTTGAGTGATTTACGCATAAGCCCGAGGTCATACTAAATCCAGAGAGTAGGGCATGTAGATGAGTAAGTGATTCGGCTGGGTTTGTCCGATAGAGAAGCATGTCATTAGTTTAAATTCTTGAGTGGCCAATCGGACGCCATGAATCATGGGATTGTTTCTTATGTCAGTGGCGAGTGGCTCCAGAGCTATTGCGAATAATATAGGGGACAGGGGGCAGCCTTGCCTTGTCACCCTATGCAGCAGGAACGTTTCAGAAGTGGTTCCATTAACTTTTACTTGTGCCTTGGGGCAGGAGTACAATGCCGATATCATTTTGATAAAAGTGTCGCTGAAGTTCACGTGTTTTAGTAAGGCCAAAAGGTAAGACGTTTCCAAGGTATCAATCGCTTTCTCAATGTTCAAAGAAAGCAGTAATGTTCCAGAGCTTTTCTTCATACAGGAAGAGATGATATTTAGTGTTTTAAAGATGTTATTTGCCAAATCTCTCCCTGGCATAAAGCCCTATTGGTCGGGATGTATATATTTGGCTGAGTTCAGACTGGCAGTTTGAAGCGGGAGCCAGTCGTGGCAAAAAAGCCCGGTCACACCATGCTGGCTGATGTGAGAGCATACCGGGAGGAGGTGCACGGGAGCATTCAGACTGCTGGCCCGGAGGCGCAGCTGTAAATGGCTTTTCCCTGGTAATTTAGCTATGTGCGCATGTGTGCATATGCGCTCATGTGCACAAGTGCATCCGGCCGATTTGGAAAGGATCCCGTTGTGCCAGCACTGCCCTGGGCGGTAGAGCGGAGCGGAGCCAATCATATCGCTGCTGCCTTATGCGCAACATGGGTTGCTCCCGGCTTTTCAGGTTGGCATTCACACTTCCCGGAAGCGGAATGAAGCAGGATAAACAGGCTCCCAGGGATTTGCTACCACTTTTACCAGGTATCTTTTAAATGCGGAACAGCACGGGTTGACTACAGGTGGGAAATGCCAGGCAGATGTGCCTGTGTGAATGCTCCATTTAATCCGCTTGTAAAACGTGGCTGAAATATGGCTATAACAGGGCAAACTGCCAGTCTGAACTCAGCCTTCAGTGATGAAGTCATTAAGACGGTGTGTAATAATGGCAATGAAGATCTTGTAATCTTGGTTGAGCAAGGATATAGGTTGAAAGGAAGCTGGCATTGTGTGATCCTTTTTAGGCTTAGGGATCACGACTATAGAGGCTTCGTGCCATGAAGGAGGAAGGGATCCAGATGTGAAGATCTCATTCTGTTAATATTGAAGTTAATAGGGGAGCAAATTTCTTATACGATTCTAGAGGATACCCATCTGATCCTGCAGATTTGTTGTTTTTTAATGATTTGATAGGTGCTAGGATTTCTTGCATCTCAATTGGTCTAGTCAGAAAAGAGCAATGATTACCTGTTAATTTCTTAATGTGTACACTGGAGTGCAGGTAGTCCAGTATGGAAGTTGAAGATGGATTTTTTGAGGAATAAAGCTTGTGGTAATAATTGGCAAATATTCTTGCTATGTCTTTAGATTTTGAGTACAAGAAGCTCAAGGAGTATTTCAGTGATGTCACCGTTCTGGACGATTGTTTAGATTTCACTCTCCATGATAGAAGACGTAACGATTTTGGAGAGTTACTCCAGTATTTTTGCTTTAAGAAATATATATATATACTGTATTTGCAAGCATTCTAATGATTCAAGTAGTTTGCATTCTGTTTGGAGTTTCCGATTTGTGGGTTTGCCTCCCCTTCAACTCATTTTTTACAAGGCCCGGATCTGACATAAATGTGCCCCATAAAATTTAATGCCAGGTACCAGAGATATCTATATATCTAATTCCCAAGGGCTCCCTCTCCGTGCGGATACTTATTTCCGCAGACTGGGGCTGCATGGAAGCAAAAGAGATTATTCTGCACACGTGGCTCGCTCCCCAGGTGTGCACAAAAATCTAAAAACTTTAAAATATGTAGGGGGGAGTTTAAAAAAACCAAAAAGCAAAACAGAGTTCACTGTGGCTGCGCAGAGAAAGGACTTACCAAGGCAGAGGAGGAGGAGCCTTCTCTCCCCGTCCTCTCTCCTCCCCATGGCCATGCCCCCTCCACCAAACGGTCACGTCTCCAACTGACAATGTTGCGATTTAAAGCAAACTACAGTAACTCTCGGCTCTCTTCACTGTGCTCGGGCAGCTCCTTCCACTTTGCAAGAAGGAAGCGCATACACACTCCACCCCCACCCCTGGGGGAAACCGGAACAGGCAGGACAAGTTTCCGGTGCCCCCGCTCTTCCTCCTTCCCTTGCCTCCTTCCCACTAATTAGTTTTAGGTTTACTGATGAAACAGAAAAAAACAGAGTGGGCAGGGAGGAAAACCTTTTTTTCCTCAGGGAATGCAAGAGTGTATATGCCAAACTTCTTTCTCAGATACTAGATGGTAGAGCCAGCGCACTTTTCCATGGCCCTTTGCAAAGAAGTCTGGAAGAGAAGGATTTTGCCCAGAGGTGGGTCAGCCTGCCCAGTTCTTTCCCTGCATTGGAATGCCAGAGGCTTCAAATGAACACCACTAGCACCCCAAGCGGTACTGCTCTTTGGTGCTTCATCCTGACCAAAGTGGTATTGCCTAAAGTTTAGTCATGGGAATGCTATTAAAACTGCAGAGCTCTGATAACAATGATTAATTTTAAACCGTGGGGTTTCTCTGGACTGCAGCCACCAGTGTTCCCTCTAAGCTGAGTTAGTGTGAGCTAGCTCACAGTTTTTTAGCCTCTGGCTCACACTTTTTTTAGTCTCTGGCTCAGGAAGGGATGGCTCCAGAGCAAACTGATTTATGCAGCAGCCAAATCACTTACTCACAGCTTTAATGCCCGTAGCTCACAGGGTATAATTTTTGCTCACAAGACCCCACAGCTTAGAGGGAGCATTGGCAGCCACCACCTTCCCCTACTACTCATCTGTCTGTGGGGCTAGCATAAGACCTCTTTCAGTGTTTGTGCCGCAGGGTATGTATATATCAGAATAGGGCTTCCAAAATCATACAGCTCCCAGTGATTCATGCCTTCTTCTCTCTCCAATAGAGAAGTTACACATCCCCCCCCCAAAACTGCATTCCCAAATGCTCCAAGTGACTGGGAAATACTGGCAAGGTCATATCTGGAAAAAGAGACTCTTTCTGACTCTGGTTGGTTGTTACTGGGATTCCAACTCTAGGCAGGGTGCATCTTCTCTCCCAGTAAGAGGAGCAAGAGGTGGTTATGACAGCGGGTCATGCAGCAACCCCATCACACAAGGGTGGTGGCGTGAGCTTGCTGGAACCCGGTGAGAACAAAGAGGGGGTGTTCAGTAATAACGCTGGGGTGGGGGATGGGTTTGGGCAATGGTGGGGGAGGGGACCTCTAGGTGATTCTCTTTATCCAAACATCCTATTCCCAAAAGGAGCTAAATCCCTTTGTGTGGGAATGGACTGATTTGTGCTTATAGATATATTATCACCCCATGCTCAAAATTGTGCTCCTTATTTTAGGCACAATAAGAGTCTTGCTCTTCTCTCTTCCCTTCACTCTTCCTCTTCTTCACTTTCTTCTTCTTTCACGGGTTTGCTTGCATGCATAGAATATAAATGCCAAGCTATGATCTTTGGAAAAGGAAGAAGAGGAGGAGGAGGAGGAAGGCAGGCAGGCTGGTAGGTAGGTAGGTAACCAGCAATTACAAGTTAAAACAAGTCACAACACATTATGCAACATTTTGTTGTGGGCCTCCTCTTGTAAACTTTATAAATGACACAGGCAAACCCTACTCAAAATACAAACAACAGCAATTGATTCCTACAAGTGAAAGCAATTAATTTACTGGGGAATCCACAAACGCTCCAATAAATGTATTTAAACATATGCAAGACTAGGGTTTTCCCAAGGGATACCATGCCCACCCCTCCAGCCATTTCCTTTCATTTCTTGACAGCTTCAACCACACATACCTCACTATGTGCTCCCGTACACCTGCTTCCCCCACCCCTCCAGCAGCCTCCTGCCTACCCTCTCTTGCACCTGTTGCTCATAGGCCAGATAAGAGCCCTGGACTGGCCAGTTCCAGCCTCCTGGCAGTATGTTTGACACCCCTGAATTGTAAAGCATTGCCTTGAGATGGGCAAATACATTTCATACTGTAATCAGTTCCAACTTCTTAAACCTTAATCATTTTATTCCTGTCATTTCTATAAATACGTCTACTTTTTTGTGTTCCCTGGTTTCTATTTTACAGTGGTCAGATGAATGTCTTCATTCATAAGTTACTGTGTTTTGATCTTCAATAGAACAGCAGCATCTCAACTGCACAGCCAACCAAGTGACTTGTTAGACCAAGTATTGTATCAAAAAAGCTGGAAAAATATAAAAACAAATACTTACTCTCAGTCTAACACAGCCTCGGCGTGATCCCCGCATCATTTTGTCTTTTGACTGAAACAGAGAAATAATTATCAACTTAATGACATTCACTATAGCAAGCTTTTTGCTGAAAGGGATTAACATCAAAAAACCCTACAATTCCCTGCAACATGTATTATATAGAAAATGCAGGATATACAAACTGTCTGACTGCTATTGTAACAATCCATTACAAAAAGATCTAGCAAGCAGAAGAAAAAGATTTCTATAATAATCATCTTTAAGAACAAACTCAGTCTCAGAATCTTCAAAGGTTAAAGGAACAAACTCCAGTTCTTCCTTTTTTCCTCCCCAAGCACCACAAAGGAGATGCTCAAAACCCATTCTCCTAAGCGTAAATCAGGCAAGTACAAGATCAACATCTACCAGTCCTGTTTGCTTGTGTCTTAACTAGGGCAGGTGTCAAACTACTTAAAGTCAATTTCTATGCCCTCCTTCAAACCAATGCAACCAGTGGAAACGGTTGTATGCCATTCCTACTATTTTTGTTACTAGATGATACTGAGTTCTATTAAAGCTAGCTTATGATACACCATACAACACAGAAGTACCCTGAAAACAGAGCCTTGAATGCACTTCATCTCAGGTTGAAAACAGCAGCAAGGAAGGCAAGTATGATTGGAATTGGAAAAATAAATTAGACACAAAATTCAGACACTATTGCTACATTGCACTTAAGCTGTACAGGACAATATGTTCCACTATACAGAAGATGGCAAACTCAGTAGTAATGAATAACCATAGAAGAGTGTTTCAGTCATTTGTGATTAAGAATTCAGAGCACAAATTAGATAACTGTAGCCACATACAAGCATGCAAAAATCAATTACAGCAGAAGCTGTACAAGCTGAGACACAATACTGAAGGTTCTCCTCCAGACAAATCTTTGTTTGCTAAAAAGTTCTCATGTGGTCAAACATAATCCCTTCCTGTTAAACCTAGGAGACTTTAACAATAAAATGTAGAGCTCTTTATCATAATATTTATTCTAAGGGACAGTCAGTCAGCACATCTATTCAGAGCAGTGCAAATAAACTCTAGAACAGCAGCACTATATTACGGAACAGGTTATTTTTAGTCATTGTGGAAGTCTGCATAGGCACTGACAGTATCTGCAGTGGGGACTTCTCAGCAGCAGCAGGCCTGCAGCAAGAGTGTCAAAGGATCAGCCGTGGATAATGCCAACAGTGAGTTTTTCCAAAATCTGTCCTCTGTGAATATATATGTGACTCCACTAGTGCCTATATGTGCTTTGATTTAGGATGTATGAGTATATGTTTGTACACCCTTTCAGCAGGCAAGAGTTCCAGAGGGGCAGCTGTGTTAGTCTACTGTAGCAAAATAAAACAGACTTAAGAAAGCTCATGCTGGAATAAATGTTGTTAGTTTTTAAGGTGTCACTGGACATGTTTTATTTTAAACTAGGAATAAGGCCCATTGTGGAAATAAATACAACCAGCTCTAGAAAGAGGCTCTGGGAGAGTGCCTCGGCTTTGGGCACTCAGTGACAATTTGCTGTGGCAATCTCAGCAGGGTATAATGACAGAGTCCACCATTTTCTCCAGAGGAACTGATCTTTGCTACCTGAAGAGCAGTAGTAATTTTGAGTGATCTCCAGCCCACCCCCAAGATTGGTAACAGTGGTTCCCCAGGAGGGAGTGGCTGGTTTGGAGGGTGGAGTCTATGGCATTGTACCTGTCTGAGGTCCCACCCCTCCTCAACACTCACCATCTCTAGGTTCGACCCCTCAAATCTCCAGGAATTTCCCAATCTGGAGTTGATAACCCTATCTCCCTCCCAGCCAACCATCAACCTACCTTTAGTTTTCCATCTCCTCCCCCCTCCCTCCTAGAGAGCAGTTGTAATTTTGAGTGATCTCCAGCCCCCACCTGGAGATTGGCAACAATGGTTCCCCATCAGGGAATGGCTGGATTGGAGGGTGGAGTCTATGGCATCGTACCTGTCTGAGGTGCCACCCCTCTTCAAACCTCACCCTCTCCAGGCTCCATCCCTCAAATCTCCAGGAATTGCCCACCTGGAGTTGGCAACCTGATCAGGACTGGGCCCAAAGAGTTTTCTCCCAAAGGCCAACATAGGTGTGGAAAGGGCCTTTTACTGACAGAGGAGAAAGTACAGGTGCCAACTCTGATTAGGGAAATACCTGGAGATTTGGGGGGGTGGATCCTGTGGAGGGCAGCATTTGGGGTGTGTGTGGAAGGACTCAGCAGGGTATAATGCCATAGAGTCTACCCTCCAAAGCAACCATTTTCTCCTGGGGAACTGATCTCTGTCATCTGGAGGTCAATTGTAACAGTGGGAGATCTCCAGGTCATACCTGGAGATTGGCAACCCTAGGGGAAAGTCAGCCACACAGCGTGGAGGTGAAGAAAATGGTTTGATGGTTGCTGGCCCACCTCGTTAGCCAGCCAGTCATGCTGAAGCTAAGCAAGAGAAAGAGCCTTTTCCCATTTATTCTGACAGGAAAGTGGCCACTGGGGAGGGGGTTATGCTGAAAGTCCTTTGTTTTTTTACTCACAGAACTAAGCTTGGTTGCCTACCAACAGCCACTGAGAAGACAGTCCCTCACAGGAGTCAAGAGAACTGTCTTCCTCAGGAGAGAGAGCTGTCTGCAGGGGGAGTAGGTGGGGAAGAGGAGCAGACCCAGCATCCGGCCAATGGCACGCGAGTACTCCTGAGTGGCGGCTGATGGGCCAATGGCTGAGGGAGGGCATTTTACAGCCAATGGGAGTGCATGGAATCTTACGAAACCAAAAGATAATTATTATAAGGAGAGATAAATAGAATTATTATGAGTAGTTTTATTTGAGAACAAATTGTGCTGAAGTCAATAAAACTTACTTTCATAAGTTGGTCCTAATGGCACTTATTCCCTCCAAAAATCTATACACAAGAACTGCAGCTTTGTAACTGGTATTATATGGACATGCAAAACAAATTAATTAGCTGGTTAAAATTCACACAATTGACTATTTCTTTAACCATGTGACACCCTCAGGTAGTACGAAGAGATGAGGATATTACCTTTACAGAAATAAACTGCAAAACTCAAACAGCATATCTACATGATTAATACTCTTGAGATGAGACAGAGAAAAAAAATGAGGTGTCTTATTAAAATTCTCAGGCTAAGAAATGGGGAAAAGTTGTATTGCCATATTGGTTCATATAAAATCCCTCAAACAAGAATAAATTCCATGTAATATCTTTTACTGGACCAACCATATTAGCACAGAATACTAATATTTGGATGGTTTTAGTATTTCAGAAAAAGAACAAAGAATGGAGATTGAATGAACAAAGCAGCCACAAAGTTTATACCTGCTGGTATCCCACCGAGGGAGCCAGCAGTATCAGATCTTTATACCACGGCCTAAAATCTGCTTTCCCCCCTTCTTTCTTAAATCTAGTAATATCAAGCCTAATGAAGAGTCATGATGGGCTCAAAAGCTTCCACAGTGTTTGTGTGTTGTTGTTTTTAATTTGGTCAGGCCAATAAAAGTTATTACAGCGAGTTGTTCTTGTTTTTTCAAGAAATACAAAGAGAAGGAGTTTGGAACCCTCTTGTGGATGCTGAAAGCAATAGCAACAATTTTATTGATCCCATCTTGTTCCCTGCTCATCTCAAGATCTTGCTTTTAGATAGTAACAACTTTTACAATAAAGATTATTGCATATCTATATACACACTTTTAAATCTACTAAAGACCATATGCCACTCTTTCAAAAAAAACATGAAATCCAACAAAAAAAACTGCAAGGGAAGCTTTATTTATTTACACCCTGCTTTTCTACCCAATGGGAACTCAAAGAGACTTACATCAGTCAGTCAGTCAATCAAATTATTGCAGTCTTCAACCAGTACAATTTAAAAGACAAGTAGAAAAATTCCCAATACTACCCTAGCTGGTTATGAACCAGTTAAAAGCTTATAAGTTATATAAAATATAGAGGAAAAAGTAAAACTACTGCTCACACCTTTTAAGCCATTTAAAAAGTCAGTTAAAAGTAGAGATATGGTCTATTTGCCTTGCTTTTTGCGTTCCTTATATACCTGGGTGCAGAACCTAGCCACCTTTCTTGATGTATGGTGATTCCTATCTGACAACAGGTATTCTAATTTAATTTTGTTTGATCTTCTCGGGAACCTTTCCAGCAGCGGGCCGATGATTTCCTTTCGAGTGGCTTACATCATTCTCTGCTCCTCCAATTTTATCCTCACAACACCCCTGTGAGGTAGGTTAGGCTGAAAGTGTGACTGGCCCAGCGAACTTCCATAGCATGGGGGAGAATTTGAACCTTGGTCTTCCAGATATTAGTCTGACACTTTTATTCACTACACTGGCTCTCTAAGTGGTGTACTATTACTGAACTATATGTGCTCAAACACTGCAAATATACCCTCCTGAGCCTGCATTCAATTATCAAATTTATCTCCCATTTAAAATTACCACACCTCCGCATCCAATGAAAAACTGAATCTCACTGATATGTCCATACAATTTGTAATGCCTAGTGCCACTTCACACTGACCCAACACAGCTCCAATACATATCTTCACAGTGCTATGAATTAGAAGCTGTTTGTCTTAAAAAATATGCACACTTGTGTGAACCCCAACATAAATGCATTAAGTTACACTTAGGCAGGAAAGTAGGGAAAAATACAGAGAATGCAGTGTGAGAACTGGAGGAAGTTCACACCATATGGCTACTTTGTCACCCGGGACGCCAAAAGAAGAGAAGTTTTAATATCCCCATCTTGGAACCCTACAAAACAGTGTGGAAAACACAGAGGAATGATGCAATTTAGTACAAGACAGTAAGTCAATTCCACAAAGTAAGGATTGGTACCATAGTGTCCCACAGCCTTCTTTATTGTGCTCAGTAAGCTGATATATGTTCTAATCTCTTAGACCCAATTTTATCTAATTTGTCAGGCTATTCAGATGCCCTGAGGGTGTACCATCTTCTTAACAACTTGCCACCTGAAATAACTGAAAAAGTAGTCCTATTTTTAAGTTTGGTTAACAAGGACCAATTTAAAATTGTTTAACTGCTTGTATTTAAATTATCCTTGCTACCTCTATATTTGCTTACAGTGTGTATGGATAACTTGATATATGCCAATAAAGGCTTTTTGTTGTTGGTACCACAGAGCACCTTCCTAATGGGAGGCAAAGAGTTAATTAAAAGTCATTTGTTTAGGGAAAGCAGGGCAGGAAAGGGAGGGGGGACAAGAGACAGCAAAGGGTTACACTGGAGAGCACCCTTTGCTAAGTTGTCTGCCACACCATGCCCATTCTTTGGAGAGGAAGAATGTCAAGATAACATTTTGCTCAACACAAACTAGTTAGCTATTTGCGAGTTTATTTCCTAGTGGTCTATAATTTCTCTTGCAGTATGCCAATGCATTTCCAGCTAATCTCTGTTGAGCGTTTCTTTAGGATGTATGCTAGTTAATAAAAGCCCCTTTTAAGGTGCTCATACAACAAGTGACAGGAGGAAGAGAAGATGAGGGACTCTGATGGGAATGTGGTAGGCAGCATGTTATTTTACACTTCCAACTCAGTTTTGGTAACTGACTCTACTGCACTGAGGACATTACATCCCCAACCCCTTTCAGTAACTCTCATGAAGAGAGCAAGAGTTCAGTAGTATCTTAAAGACTAACAAAATTTGTGATAGGATATGAGCTTTTGTGAGTCACAGCTCAAGTTTTCAGAAGTGAGACCATTCCTGTGACAAGGTTTTAGTTTCGTGTCTCTTCGGGTGCGTTTAGACAGCGTGCTGGAGCGGTTTAAACTGCTTCGGCACGATGCGTGTTTTTTTTAAACTGGAGAATCGCGATCACACTCACCTCCTCCTTCCGAGCTCCCCGCCGTCCTCCCCTCTTTCCCCGTTTTCCCCTCTCCTTTGAGCATGCGCACAGGCAGCCCTCTCCCGAACAGGAAGTTTGGCGGGTGCGCAGAAGAGCGATCTCAACAGGTCCCTTTAAAGTTTAAATGAAGACTCCTTTTTAAAATGGCCTCCCCGAGATCCCGGACTCCTCTAAATGTCTAAACTAGGCACCAGTGAAGCTTTTCTTTTTTTAACTTAAGTGCGGAGCTCCGCTCAAGCGCACACCGCTAAGGAAAAAAAACAAATGGCGGACTGAAGCTGGAAGCAGCTTCCCAGAGGGGAGGGGGGGTTGAAGCACTCGGAAGTGGCTGGATGGAGCGATCAGACAGGGAAAAGTGCAGCTTGAAACGGAGAATCATGGAAAACACCACTTGGGTAAGTGGTGTCAAAATACTCCGTTTCAAAGGGAGTTTGCTCCAGAAAGCGACGGCTGGGGAGAGAACTTATCCTGAGCCCACAACCTTCAGAGGGAGAGTACTGTGTGTAGGAAAAGAGGATTGCATTTAAGCCCTTTTGATTTATTCCCTGTTGGTTCATAGTGTGTGCTTACTCTTACAGTGTGTTTGTGTGCTACATAATTGTGTAAATAGTTAAATAAATTCTTTTATTTGCATTAATAATCTGTGTTGTATTCTGACCACATAGTCTCCCCTGCTCTACACAATAACAAAGAGAGGCTACCGCCCAGGGAAACAAGGAAAAGCCAGACCCTTGGGTTGCCAACAATCCAGGGATCCCCCAAAGATTGGGGATTCCATCTCCAAATAGGGAGATTCGGCCAGAGGGATCTCACCGCCCCTCTAAAAAGGCAGTGACGATTCCATGACTAGTGGCAGTGAACTTAAGGAGTGAGATATGCCCACGGAACGATGGTGGGAGATAAACAGCTGAGTTGTAAACTGGAGCCCATTTTGCCACAGTAGGCAACCAAGCTTGGTTCAGACAAAGGAAGGAAACCCTTCACAGGCCTTTATGAGGAACTCATTGGGGCGAGTCCTAACTAGGGTTGCCAGCTCCAGGTAGGGAGATTCCTAGAGATTAGAGTCCATGGAAGCCAGACTTTGGGTAGGGGAGAGGCCTCAGCTGAACAGAATGCCATAAAGCCCACCTTCCAAAGCAGTTATTTTATCTGGAGGGGGAGAGATTTGTTGTCTGGAGTTCAGTTGTGATATCTGGTGATCTTCAGGCTCCACCTGGAGCTTGCCTGCCCTAGGCATAGCAGTGCTTCAGAGCAGGGTCTACTAGATCCAGGTTCTTGCTGTAGAAGCTGAGTGGGTGCTTTTGGACCAGTCACAGACTTTCAGCCTAACCTACCTCACAGGGTTGTTGTGCAAGTAAAAAGGAGAATAATGTAAGCTGCTTTGGTCTCCATTACAGAAAAAGACTACTTTTCCTCCTGGAAAACCACTGTTGCCAATCTCCAGATGAGAGCTGGAGATAACTCAGAATTACAACTGCTCTCCAGATGGCAGAGATCAGTTCCCCTGGAGAAAATGGTGGACTCTGTGGCAGTCAGCGCTTCAGAGCACGAAAGAGGCTGCAGGAGTGTGTGTGTGGGGAAATGGAAAGTTGAAGAGAGACAGGGAAATAAAGGTAGGTTGCTGATTGTGTGGGAAGGGGATAGGGTTGCCAACTCCAGGTGGGGAATTCCTGGAGATTTGGTGGATGGAGCCTGGAGAGGGTGAGGTTTTGAGGAGGGATGGGACCTCAGGCAAGTACAATGCCATAGACTCCACCCTCCCAGCCAGCCATTCCCTTCTGGGGAACCACTGTTGCCAATCTCAGGAGAGGGGCAGAAATCACTCAGATTACAACTGCTCTTCAGGTAGCAGAGATCAGTTCCTCTGAAGAAAATGGTGGACTCTGTGTCATTATACCCTGCTGAGATCGCCACAGCACATTGATGCTGAGTGCCCAAGGCCTTGGCACTCTCCCAGATCCTCTTTCTAGAGCCCATTGTATTTATTTCCACAACGGGCCTTATTCCTAGTCTCTAATAAAGCATCACTACAAATAGTGCTGTGGCGAGTGTATTAACTGGGGACCTGACGTCCTACTTTGGGAAAACCTGAACATTTGTTGTTTATAGGCCAATAAATTCAGAACTCTTTTAGCACTTTTCAAACTTGGGAGAGGAATGGAATACCTAGTGTACTTATCAAGACAGCCTTAATGAATTCAAGACTTTGACAAATCTATAACAAGCTTAAAAAAAAGGAATGGGTTGTATCCCTCAGAAGATTTCTGCAAATGGAAAGGGTGACTATAATTTATCAATTTCACCCTCCCACCACAGGCAACCAACTCTGGCACCTCATGTTGTACCTGTGGATCCCCTGTACTCTATGAGCAGCATTTTGTAGGGTATTTGGGCAGCAGTGAATGGAAGAGGTAAGAAGGGTCTGGTCCACTGACTGAAACTCCTTCCTTCAGTAGAAATTTTCACAGGACCCAACCCATAGTTTCAGCTGAATGTGAAGACAGAAACAGAACTACAGTTGAAATCCTATGCACACTTGCTTAAGAATAAGCCCTATTAAACTCACTGAACACACAACAACTGAACTATAAACTGTTGTATTCTTGTTTCAAGCACTCAATTCATACTTGCAGGCCAAAGTTTTAATTAAAAAATATTTTCTGGGATACTAAATTCAACAGAGGTCTTGACATAGACCAAGCAGCTTATGTATTTGAGACAATAAACTTCTCAGATTGAGATCCTAGCTGTGGTGGTGACTTCTTATCTGAGAAGGTGTGGCGTAATCATCCCAACACATGAAAGAGGTCACACACTGGATTTAATGTTTTGCACTGACCAGTTTCAGGGTTAGAGATCCGACCTAAAGCATGGTCTGACTACTACCTACTTAAACCCAAGATAAATATAGCTCCGACATCCTGCATGAGAGGAGGCCTGGTTAAAATGGCCTGCCTACAGAGGCTCATGAATTCTGCTGGATTCCAGAATGCTCTGGGGGATTTTAGGAACCCGAACACATGCTGAGCTGAGACTACAGCAGGAGCATGGAACATGAAGCTCCTTGAAGCTATCAACAAGGCTGCCCCTCTATGACAGCTCCTGCCTGGAACATAAATTGGCCCATTAGTTTACCCAGGAGCTGAGTGATGCTATTGGAAGACCTATAAAGTGGTGGCAATGGTGGCAAAGAAATGTTACTACTCTGCTACTATAACATCAGCTAGTTCAAGTTAGCTCAGCAACTGGTGATGCCAAAATCTGAGTCTTTATTGTATCAAGAACAGACAATTAGCTATGATATTTTCACAAAACATTTTGCTTGATAAAGTATCGAGAATACGCCTTGATCTGGATGTCAGTCGTAACATAGGTACACCAAAAGAAAGGCTTAATACACTGTCTAGTCTATTTAGGGATCATTTTGACCTAGTGCCCATGACGGATGTTAACAAGATCCTGGGATCAATGACTTGTACCCTGTATCCTTGCCCATCCTGGCTGCTAAAATCATGTAAGGGCCACACCATCAAACCCTTACTCTCTATTATAAATCATTTCCTAAGTCAGGACACCTTTGCTTGGTCACTCAAAGGGACAGTTATTCATTTACTACTTAAAATACCTTCCCCGCAGAACAATGATGTTGCCAATTATCACCTGTTGTCTAACCTGCCCTTTTTGGGCAAAGTGCCTGAGAAAGCAGGAGCAGACCAATTCCATGTCTTCTTGGATAACCCATCTGCTCTAGTCCTTTTTCAGTTTGGCTTCAGGCCAGGCTATGAGACAGAGGTGGCTGTGCCAGCTTTAGTTGATGACCTCTGAGTGTAGACAAAAGCTATGCCTCTTTGTTGCACTTACTGGACTTATCTGCAGCCTTAAACACAGTAGATCATACCTTCATGTTGAGGTGCCTGGAGGCAGAATTATGTATCAGGCGATGCACGATGAACTGGTTCAAATCCTTCTTCACAGATAGGACTCAAAGGGTTTCTACTGGAAACCAGTTACCATCAGCATGGGACCTACCTGTGGAATTCCCCAAGATGAAATTCTATCACCCATGCTTTTCTATATCTACGTAAAGCCCTTTAGACAAATAATTCATGCATTTGGGGTTGGTTGTCACTAAGATATGGATGATACCCATCTCTATATATCCTTATCCAAATACCCTGGTGATGAAGTAAAGGTCCTGAATAATTGCCTGGCTGCTGAGGTAAATTGGATAAGAGTGAACAATTTGAAACTAAACTCTGAAAAGACACAGACAACGCTGGTTGGGAAGGTGAAGATCTTGAAGAACATTGTGCTTCCCACTTCTTTTTCTTTTTAAAAAATATTTTTTGTGTGTGTGCTTTTGTGAGCTTGCCTGGAAGTCATGGTTGACTTCTGTAATGATGGTATGATCTACAGTATTTAAGGCTGCATTAAGTCCAGTAAGAGCAACAAAGATGTTTTTCAGAGAGGTGGCTTCATTAGCCTGCTTCTGCATACCACCTCTGGTATTCCTTGGAGGTCGCCCTTCCAAGTACTTGCCAGAGTCGGTCCTACTTAGCTTCTGAGATCTGATGAGATTGGGCTTGCCTGGGCTAACCAGGTCAGGACTTGTGCTCCCCACTTCTGATGGAGTTCAGCTGACCCTCGCTGACTCAGTTAAGAGCCTTGGGGTTATACTGGAACCCACACTATTACTGGAGAAGCAAATTAATGTAGCTGCAAAAAAAGCCTTCTAACTCAGACTAGCTCAAAAGATGGTCCCTTACCTTGATATGGCTGAGAAGGCACCTGGATCATAAAAACATAAGAGAAGCCAATGTTGGATCAGGCCAATAGCCGATCCAGTCCAACACTCTGTCACATAGTGGCCAAAAATACCAGGTGCCATCAGGAAGTCCTCCAGTGGGGAGGTCCATGCCACAACAACATCCATGCCACAGCAACAAAGCACTTTACATTGGTCTCCCCTCAAAATCAATACAGAAACTCTAGATGGTGCAGAATGCTGTAACTCAGCTGTTATTGGGAGCTAGATGGGAGTACACATATTATTCTCATCCTGCAGTCACTCCATTAGCTGCCCATTACTTACCAGGCTCAATTTAAAGTATTGGCTATCACATATAAATTCTTCATGGCCTTGGCCCCTCATATTTGCAAGACCGCCTCTCTCCGTCTTCTCTGTCAGGGCAGCTTTGCTCATCTGAGCAGGGTCTTCTGCAGGTGTTAACCTGCAAATGGGCAAATCAGCAACGGCCCATACACTGTGATCTCCACCTTATAGAATGCTTTGCCTGAGGAGGTCAAGAAGGCTCCCACTCTCTGGGCTTTCCACAAACTATGCAAAGTTGAATTATTTAAGACTTTTTTTACACAGGCAACAGAGTTGTACTGTACTAAATGAATCACAAAGTTACTTGGATAGATTATTAGGGACTATGGTCCATACTATTGCTGAAACTAGGATCTTATTATGTAATTCTTGCATCATTTAATGTATCATGTTAATACTTATGCTTTGTTTCAGTTTCTGTTTTTAGACTTCTGGTTGGTTCTACAACCCAAACCCTATTGCATTGTTTACTGAATGTCCCATCCGGTTAACTATACTGACTTACTCAGTGTTATCCACCTTGAGTTTAAGCAAGAAAGGCTAACTATAAAAAATATATATATAAATAAATTAAACCAGAGTAGCTGATACTGATCTATGATTGCATTCAGTCCTCACAACAAACTTTAATCAGAGGTTTGCTGTTGTAATGCATGACCAGATCTTACTTGCCAACCTTGCATGGTCCCTTCTCTCATCCCATCTCCCCTTACGTGCAGAGATTGACTGAACAATTCCCAGTTTGATCAAGCTCCAACTTACCATGATGCCCACATATCAGCACCTTGGCAACTGGAAAGAGTGGGGGACAACAAACTCCAATTTTACATGGCATGGACATTTGGCTATTATGGAAGAAGTCAATCACACTTTGTAGATGTAGACATACCCACCATAGGAATCAATGCAAGTAGACCTGGCCTCTGGACAACAGGCCTACCCTCTACTGGACTCAGTGGGACTAGATCTGCCTTTGGACACCATGTCTACCTGCCCTTGGACTCAGCAAGAGTGGATCTGACCTCCAGACACCAGGTCTACCCACCATGGGAAACAATGGCAGTAGACCTGGCCTCTGGACATGAGACCTACCTGCCATTGGACTCAATGGGAGTAGACCTCAGTTCAGGGTGCCAGATCTAGACCAGGCCTCTGAACACCACATCTACCCTCCATTGGAGTCAGTGGAGTTGGGAGGAATAAAGGCTGCATATGAGCAGAGATAACAAAACTGTATAGGTGCACAATGCTAGCAACATCTATTTAATTAGAGTTTGTGAAGAGAAGAGCACCAAGGCAAAACAAAGATAAAGACAAATGGTGCAAAGAATCTTTGATGATTGTATAACCCCTATGCATTTCATGAGCAGCTTTGTTGCAGGGAGCGTGACCTATGAAAATAATAAAAATGTAAAATATACACACACACAGAGGGCTCTTTTTGTAGCAGGAACTCCTTTGCGCATAAGCCGACACTCCCCTAATGTAGCCAATCCTCCAAGAGCTTACAGAGCAATTCTTACAGGGGCTACTGTAAGCTCTTGGAGGATTGGCTACATTAGGGGTGCGTCGCCTAATATGCAAAGGAGTTCCTGCTACAAAAAGAGCCACACATATATATTTATAATTTTGGTAGATTCCCCTGATGAAGCTGCATGCGAAATGCGTAGGGGTTTTATTTATTTATTTATTTATTTATTTATTGTTTTAACTTTTACCCCACCCTCCCCGCCGAGGCGGGCTCAGGGAGGCTTCCAAAAACTGACACACAGTATACAATTTACACATAATAAAATGCAACAAGTCATTTCAAACACAAGACAAATCAATTTAAAACATAACTTCGATAGCGATAAAAATAAAGTGCAGTTTAAGGAAACAATCCTCAGAGCGACCACGCTAAGTCATACTAGGTCTGAGTTCACTCAGGGAGCTGCTGTTAAGATGCCACTCCTAACAGAACGCCTGCCTAAAAAGCTCTGTTTTCACGGCCCTGTGGAACTGTGACAAGTCCTGCAGGGCCCTGATCTCTGCAGGGAGCTCTGGTCCTAGTTGCCGTCAACCTGACTTCCTTTGGGCCAGGGAGACCCAGGCGGTTTTGGGATCCTGATCGCAGTGCTCTCTGGGGAACATGCGGGGAAAGGCAGTCCCTCAGGTAGGCCGGTGCCTGACCATAAAGGGCTTTAAAGGTCAAAACCAGCACCTTGAAGCGAATCCGGAATGCTATTGGCAGCCAGTGCAGAGTCTTAAGCACAGGCTGGATGTGCTCCCATCAACAGCCTGGCCGCCGCATTCTGGAGTTGCACCAAGGGCAGCCCCATGTAGAGAGCATTACAGTAGTCCAACCTCGAGGTGACCATAGCATGGATCACTGCAGCCAGATCATTGCGTTTGAGGAAGGGAACCAACTGCCTAATCAGCTGAAGATGTTAAAAGGCTGCCTTGGCAGCGGCTGCTATCTGGGCCTCCATTGTTAAGGAGGCATCCAGGAGCACTCCCAAACTCCTGACCCTCGGCGCTGGCATCAACAGCGCCCCACCGAAGGCCGGGAGTGGGATCTCTACCCCCGTACCGCTCTGATTCAGGCACAGGACCTCCGTCTTCATTGGATTCAATTTCAATTGGCTCAGCCTAAGCCATCCAGCCACGTCCTGTAACACCCGGTCGAGATCTTCCGGGATAGAGTCAGACTGACCGCCCAACATCAGATAGAGCTGGGTGTCATCCGCATATTGGTGACAACCCAGCCCATGCCTCCTGGCAATCTGGGCAAGGGGGCACATATAGATGTTAAATAACATAAGGGAGAGCATGGCCCCTTGGGGCACACCACACACTAGTGGGTGCCTTCGGGACTGCTGCTCCCAAAGGCCACCCTTTGTCCCCAACCTTGGAGAAAGGAGACAAGCCATTGCAAGGCCAGCCCTTGAATTTCCATGTCAGTGAGACGGTGGGTGACCAGCTGATGATCGACCGTGTTGAATGCCGCTGACAGGTCTAACAACAGCAGCACCGCCGTCCTGCCCTGATCCAGATGCCTCTGGAGGTCATCTGTGAGGGCAACCAGTGCTGTCTCCGTCCCATGACCTGGGCGAAAACCAGACTGGAAAGGATCAAGCATAGAAGTGTCATCCAGAAAGCTCTGCAACTGTATCGCCACCGTCCTCTCAATTCGAAACTGGCCGACATTATACAATCATAATTCAAGTTTGTAATATCTAAATGCAGTCTACCTCTACTTTCTAACTAGGCCAAGGTGCCTGATTCACATATGGCACACCAGCAAGCTAGAACTTTTATCATAACCATATAATGTATGTGTAAAATGCCATCAAGTCCCTTCTGACTTATGGCAAACCTATGGATAAATGTCATCCAAAACATCTTATCAATAACAGCCCTGCTCAATCTTGTAAGCATAACAATATAATATCGTAACAAAAAGAACAATCTTGAAGAATGAGGGTTATTTAGAATGGAAACAGCAGCTAAGTAGCTGACTTAAGAGACAGAAAAAAACAGGTTGCTTACCTGTAACTGATGATCTTTGAGTGGCCATCTGTGCAGTACCACACATGGGTTGGGCACCTGCGCATGACCTCGACCAGAGAAACTTCTAGAGCTTTGCCTCAGAAAACTTTTGGCGGGCTCTTTCCCCACCCTTGGGGAGCAGGCATGCACAGCACATGCCCAGAGCAGGGGAGAGCCACCTCCCACTCAGTTCCTTTGACTGCTACAGGTAAGTCCCATCAGACCAAAGAAAGGAGATCGAGAGATGCCAGCAGCGGGGAAGGCTGGGTGGGATTGTGGTACTGCACAGATGACCACTCGAAGATCATCAGTTACAGGTAAGCAACCTGTTTATCTTTGTTGTGGTCTCTGTGCAGTCCCACACATGGGTGATTACAAGAGCTGAAGCAGTTGGAGGAGGGAGCTGGCAGCTCTAAAACACATAAGCACACTGGTTAAGACACAGCATCATCAGTGAAAAAATCACCAACGGTCCCACCTGAGGGTGCAGCACGATCAAGCGAAGAGAGATCACAACACCGACTGACCGAAGGCAACATCCCATCGAGCTCGGACATCGAGTGCATAGTGGGTCACGAAGGTCGATGCCGAGGACCACATAGCAGCCGCACAGACGTCTTCCAATGGGACACCAGTCAGGAAAGCAGTGGACGTCAATATCGCCCGTGTGGAATGGGCACTGACACAGGTAGGGACAGGGTGACGTGCAAGCTCATAGCAAAGGGCTATGGTGGAAGTCACGCATTTAGACAATCATTGTGAAGAAATCGGCTCCCCCTCACGAGGGGGGCCATAAGCTAGGAACAGCCGAGGAGACTTACAGAAAGGCTGAATCCTATGTAAATAAAAAGAGAGCGCTCTGTGCACATCGAAACAGTGCAAGGCTCTCTGAGGGTCATCAGCCGGGTTTGGAAAGAAAGTAGGCAAGACAGACAGAGAGGTAAAAGGCAGAAATGACTTTAGGCAGGAAAGAAGGGTCTGGGCTAAGGACAACCTTTTCCCTATGAAAAATTGTATAGGGGGGGATCAGCCCAAAAGGCAGCTAGTTCCTCTACTCTGTGAGCAGCAGTGACTGCTATGAGGAAGGCCATCTTCCAGGAGAGTAAGCGAAGGTCAGCCATAGCCATGGGCTCAAAGGGTTTGGACATAAGTTGAGCGAGAACCAGTGAAAGACACCACAAAGGCACCAGAGGCTTCCTAGGAGGACAAAGGCGAAGGAGCCCCTTGAGGAACAACTTTGTGAGACAGTGTGAGAAAACTGTGGAGCCCTGTATGAGAGGATGATAAGCAGGAATGGCCGCTAAATGGACCTTTAAAGAGGAGTATGCCAAGCCATTGTTCTTCAAAGAGACAATGTAGGAAAAAATCTCAGGGAGAGATGACTGGACTGGATCGAAAGAGTGTTCAGCAGCATAGGACTGGAATTTCTTCCACTTGGAAGTATAAGTGACACAAGTAGAAGGCTTCCTGGCATTCAGGAGGATGTCAGACACCTCAAGCGGGAAGTCTAGTGTAGGATCCTCCAGACCGTCAACCGGAAGAATCCAGGATTGGGATGCAGGATCTTTTCTCAGGCCCAAGAAAGGAGATCGGGGACGACAGGCAGTGGCTGGAATGTTCGATTGGAAAGATGGAGGAGGTGCAGAAACCAGACTTGGCACAGCCACCAGGGAGTGACAAAAATGCACGAGGTGGCATCGACCACAATCTTCTGAACAACACAGGAGATGAGAGGGAACAGAGGGAAGAAGTAGAAGAGGGTCCAGTTCCAGGTGTGAAGAAAGGCAACTCCCAGCAACCGAGGTGATGGCGGACCCCTGCTGAAGAAGAGGCGACACCGGGCATTATCTGGAGTTGCAAAGCCGTCGATGACAGGGCGACCGAATTCGACAATGACAGGTCTCAGATATCGAATGTGGATGGACCATTCGTTGCCTGATGAGTGGGAACAGCTCAATTGATTGGCATCAGTGTTTTGAATGCCCGGAATGTGTACTGCAGAGAGTAAGATGGAATAGCGGAGGCACCAACTCCAGAGATTGATGGCCAACTTGCAGAGACACAAAGGGAGGCAGTCCCGCCTTGCTTTTTTATGTAGTAAACCATGGTGGTATTGTCGGAAGCAACCTGAACGACTTGGCCCCGAAGCACCAGGAGAAAAGAGCGGAGAGCGAGGTGAACTGCACGCAGCTCTAGGAGATTGATGTGAAGGGTGGCCTCGTGACGAGACCAGATTCCCTGTACTGAGAGCATCCTGCACTGGGCTCCCCAACCCCAGAGAGATGCATTGGTGGACAGGAATACGTGTGGTGGAGAGTTCTCCATTGGTGGAGAGTTCTTAAAGAAAAGAGCTTTACCAGAATAAGAGATATGTACAAAGAAGGTGGACAACTTAAGCCTTTACAAACAATAATAGAGACGGCAGGGAAACAGCATTGGTTGAAATTGACGGGACTATATAATGCAATAAAAAGAAGCAGCAAAAGAGGGAGGGAAATCCAGAAGAAACTGCAAAAATACTGTACAACGAGAAGAGAAAGACAAGTAGAGGCTTAGCTGGTAAGTTATATAAAAAATGACTACCAATGAGGAGTCAATAATTAAAAGCTTTCAGGAGAAATGGCACAGAGAAGGACTGACTTCAGAAATAACTTTTAAAAAATTAATGACGGGAGTCAAAAAGATTAAATTCGATAAGTTTAGAGAAATGGAGCTGAAGTGTTTTACTGAATGGTATCGGATGCCAGCCCAACTAGCCAATATGATATCCGGGATGAGTTCAAACTGTTGGCACTGCAATCAGGTTAAAGGTTGGTATTCGCATATGTGGTGGGAATGTGCCAAGGTTCAGGATTTCTGGAAGAAAATATTGGATAGGATAAAAGACAAGATAGGCATGTTAATACTAATAGATATTAATTTAATTACATTAGGTATCTTGAAAAGTGAGATAATAGAAAGTAAACACCAAGAGGTACTCAAGGCAATGATATTAGCTGGGAAAGCTGTTATAGTATTAGGATGGAAATATAAGAATAAGTGGACCATGGAGAACTGGAATAACTACCTTTTTGAATATATCCAATCAGATATCGTGGCCTTGATGATGGAGGAGAACACCTGGGAGGAAAAGAAGAGACGGATAAGGAAGAAATGGTCGCCCTACTTTGATTGGATCAAGGAGGATGAAGCCGAGAAGGACATTCATTTGGAAACTTTGCACTTTGTGCCCATGGCTGAAGCAATGATGGAAGAAGAACAGGGGAGGGAGGACTGAAGGAAGGTAGGGGGGAAGGGGGGTAAGGGAAAAAAACTTGTATAATGATGACGGAAAAACTATGTGTACAATAGTTGGTTAAAATAAAAAACAAGTATTTGAAAAAAAAAAGGAATATGTGTGGTGGAGAATGTCGGAAGGGCATGCCAGAGAGAAGGTGATGAGGATGAGACCACCACTGGAGAGAGTCAACGACACAGGGTGGGATCGACAGGATTTTGTGCCACGGACTGCGGAGAGGGTTGAAGGCACGGAGAAGCCACAGTTGAAGAGGATGCATCCTCAACCTGGCATGAGGGATGGCAAAGACTGCAGACGCAAAAAGCCCCAGAAGCCGCATGATGGACCTCGCGGACTGCTGGTGAGAGGCCCAGAACCAGGACACCAATGAGAGCAGCCCTGGAGTTTGGAAGGAAGGCGGTCTCTAGGTTGGTACTGAGGCGGGCACCAAGAAATTGAAGGACCTGGACAGGCTGGAGAGACAAATTGGATAGGATGACACAGAGGCCGAGGACACAAAGAAGGGAGAGTGTGGTGTGGATCTCGTGGAGGAGCTGATACTGCGTTGGAGCCACGAGAAGCCAGTCGTCGATATAGGGATACAGAGCAATCCCCTGACGATGAAGATGCACGGCCACTACCACCATCAATTTCGTAAAAACCCTTGGGGCAGTACAGAGTCCGAACGGGAGGACTCAATATTGGTAGTGTGCATTTCCAACAGCGAAACGAAGAAACTTTCGGTGCTGCAGACAAATAGTGACGTGGAAATACATGTCCTGAAGGTCGACCAACACTAACCATGCCATTTTTGGAATCAGCGGAAGAATGGAATGCAAAGTGACCATTCGGAACTTGTGGCATTGGACATACTGATTCAGATCCCGAAGATCCATAAGGGCTCTGAAGCCACTGTCCCTCCTTGGTATGAGGGAATACTTGGAGTAGAAGCCTAGGGTTCGTTGCGCCTCCGGGACCACCTTGATGGCACCCTTGTCGAGAAGGGTAGAGATCTCGAGATCGAGGAGAGGGTCCGGAGGTGTGACTACAAAGTGAGGTAGATCGGGAGGCAAGACAAACTGTATGGTGTACCCGACTCTGAGGATTGTAAGAACCCAAGAATTGCTGGAAATGTGTTCCCACTGTAGAAGAAAAGGGAAGAGTCAGGTTCAGACGGGAGGAGTGTACGACGGAGGAGAGGAGAAGTGATGGAAAGCGTCGAACGGACTGCTTTGGCTGCTGGGGTTTCTTAGGAGCCTGTTGACGTGGCCGATATGAAGGACATGAGTCATAGGGCTTCTTCCTCCAGTGTGAAGCGGACGTCAGAGACGGCCAATGCCATGAATAGTACGGTTTCCATGAGCAGTTACGAGATCGAGGTGTCAAGGTCGAGACTCCAAGGTTCCGAGCCTGCTTTCAGCTATCATCCACGGCCTTCAAGGCCTCATCAGTGGTGGAGTGGAAGAGACCTTCACCATCAAAGGGGAGGTCCTCGATGCGGAATTTCACATCCAGCAGTAGAGAGGTGCCCCTTAGCCAAGCGTGACGACGAAGGGCGATGGTGGAGACAAAGACTTTCGAGGAGCAGGTGACAGCATGATGGACTGAGTTGATCTGCTGTTTCGAAATCGTACAAATTTCGGACAAAACCCCTGACAAGGATGTGCTGCATCTGCAACATGAAAAGCATAAGTCGATAGGTATGACAAGTAGGTCTCAATATGGAGATTCATGGAGGCAAAGGAATACATTCTCCTCGCAATTGCATCGACTTTACGACCCTTGCGATCAGGCGGTGTCGAGTGCCGAACAGGCTGCTTCGGTTTTGACAAAGAGTGTACCACCATCGAGTTTGGCAGAGGGTGATGAACCAGGAACTTTCCTGATGTGTCTTGGACCCGGTAGAGGCCATCATACCTTCTGGAGATTGGGGGCATCAAAGCAGGGTGGTCCCAGGACTCCTTAAGAACAGAAAGGTGGACTGGCAACGAAGGCAGAACCGTAGAAGACGGGAGGTCAGCCTGAACGAGCTTGTGAACAACATCGGTGACAGCGGGTGATTCAGTCGAACCCGGGACCTGAAGCACAGAAGCCATCCTGGTCACAAGCTCCAGATAGGCTTTTAGCCCCTCAGTGGGGGAAAAGCAAACCTGAACGTTGGGGCTCATCAATGACATGGGAAATACCAGGGTCGAGATCTCCCGATTCCGAGTGGTCAGAAATGGAGATGGGAGAGAATGATCTCAGTTGTTCAGTGAGATCAGCGAGCGGCTGGTCATCAACAGGAGAATGAGACCAAGGGTCTAAGGGAGAACTTCTTGGGGCATAGCGATGCTGCTGAGGGTTCGGAGAGCGTGGATAAAAATAAGGATAATATGCAGGTCGGCCGCATTCATCGGGAGACCAACAATCATAGAATCATAGAATGTTAGCGTTGGAAGGGACCTTGCAGGCCATCTAGTCCAACCCCCTGCACTCTGCAGGAACACAGCCGAAACCCCTACATACCTACAACATACCCAAAAGATGGTTGTCCAGTCTCCTCTTGAAAACGTCCAGCGAAGGAGCATCCACCACCTCCCGAGGCAGTCTGTTCCACTGCTCAACCACTCTTACAGTCAGGAAGTTTCTCCTGATATTAAGCCGGTAACGACTCCCTTGTAATTTCCACCCATTAGATCTAGTCTTGCAATCCGGAGCAAGAGAGAATAGATCCACTCCATCTTCTACATGACAGCCCTTCAAATACTTGAAGACTGCAATCATGTCCCCTCTAAACCTTCTCTTTCCCAGGTTAAACATACCCAACTCCCTCAGCCTTTCCTCATAAGACTTGGACTCCAACCCTCTCACCATCCTGGTCGCCCTCCTCTGGACCCGCTCAAGTTTGTCAACATCCTTCCGAAAATGTGGTGCCCAAAACTGGACACAGTACTCCAGGTGGGGCCTGACCATAGCAGAATACAGAGGAACTATCACCTCCCGTGATCTGGACACAATGGTCATCAGATAGTGATTCCGAAGGAGAAGACGATGGACGCCGAATGAGATGTCTCCAATCGTATCATGAACGAGATTGAGAATGCCAGTTCACAGAATGCTTCCTACCGTCCAAAGTGTGGATCGGATTATGGGAGTGTGGAGAGGGAGATTGAGAGTCTCGACGAGAAGACAATTCGGGAGGAGATCTCGCAGTCTGACCCAGTGGGATAAGGCCCAATGCAGATGACTGAGTAGGCAGTGGCGTCGGAGGCCATAAAGCAGACTTCTGAGGAAGAATAACTGTGGGAGCCAAGGTCGTTAAGCCAGTAATGACGACTGGATCAACAACTGAAGTCGAAGCCCATGTAGAGGGCTTGACTTTCGATTTGGAAGCTGCCTTATCCTCCAACCGTTTGGGCTTAAGCTTTGGTGCCTTCGAAGTCCCATTGGATTTTTGAGGGAGAGAATAGTGAAAAGCAGCCAAGGACATTGTAGGGCGTAATGCAGCCTCTAAGAGCACAGCTCTAAGCCTAGCCTCCCTATTACGTCTAGCCTGTCGAGTGAAACTGGCACAATGGGTGCAGCTATCGACATGATGGGACTCACGCCCAGACAAAGGAGGCAAAAATTGTGGCCGTCGTTGGAAGGTATTTTAGCTAGACAACCACGACAAACCTTAAACAAACCGTGTTTTGCCCACACAATCACCGCCCCACCCACCAACTAGGAAAGGGGGGGTGAGGAAAAGAAGAAAAACAGTTTAAGGAAAAGAACTTCTTTTTTTAGAGGATATAGTGAAGAAAAATGAAGAAGGAAAGAAGAAAAGATGAACAAAGAATACTCAGCTGAGGCAAGTACGGAACAACCAGGACGAGGTGTGAACACGAAGCAGTCGAAGAACTGAGTGGGAGGTAGCTCTCTTCCCCGCTCTGGGCATGTGCAGTGCGTGCCTGCTCCCCGAGGGTGGGGAAAGAGCCCGCCAAAAGTTTTCTGAGGCAAAGCTCTAGAAGTTTCTGCAGTCGAAGTCATGCATGGGTGCCCAACCCATGTGTGGGACTGTACAGAGACCACGACGAAGATCACAGTGTTAAGACAACATTTATTTTAACTTCTGTTAGATGTTTCCTCTGTAGATAGTCATAGTCTCCCAGCAAACTCTATCCTATTATCATCCAATAAGCTGGATCTGAACTGGGACTTCTCTTCATTGACCCCCAAAGATGAAAAGTTAATGGGTCTATACATAATCAGGTACTTTATGAAGCCAGTGCTCTGAACCAAACAACAAAGATCTGGTTCCTTTTAAAAAGAAGGGAAAAATAGTTTTACATGTAGGTTTGATTCCAGAGGAGCCTGAAGAGAGAAGGATAGGTGGGATCCCCAGGACTGCCTCATTATCTGCCAGTAAACACCATATGATAAAAGGACTAATTGCAAATGTTTTCCTACACATATTGCAAACCAATGTCAGTATCTTTGGCTCATACAGTGCTTAGAGTCAAGAAAAAGTAAAGTAAAGCAGCATCTGTAACTCACCACAAAAGCTTTCCAGGAACATAAGAACATAAGAACGTAAGAGAAGCCAATGTTGAATCAGGCCAATGGCCCATCTAGTACAACACTCTGTCACACAGCGGCCAAAAATACCACATGCCATCAGGAGGTCCAGCAGTGGGGCCAGGACATGAGAAGCCCTCCCACTGCTGCCCCCTCCAGCACCAATAGAGTGTACCACCTGCCCCAGACTGAGAATTCCCATCTATACCCTGTGGCTAATAGCCACTGATGGACTTCTGCTCCATATGTTTACCTAATTCCCTCTTGAAACTGTCCATGCTTGTAGCTGCCACCACCTCCTGTGGCAGTGAATTCCATCTGTTAATCACTCTTTGGGTGAAGTAGTACTTCCTTTTATCTGTTCTAACCCGACTGCTCAGCAATTTCATGGAGTGCCCAGAAGTTCTTGTATTGTGAGAAAAGGAGAAAAGGACTTCTTTCTCAACCTGCTCAATCCCATTCATAATCTTATAAACCTCGATCATGTCACCTCTCAGCCGTCGTTTCTCCAAGCTAAAGAGCCCCAAGCATTTTAACCTTTCTTCATAGGGAAGGTGTTCCAACCCTTTTATCATTCTAGTTGCCCTTCTCTGCACTTTTTCCAATGCTATAATATCCTTTTTGAGATGTGGTGGCCAGAACTGTACACAGTATTCCAAATGAGGTCGCACCAATGATTTATACAGGGGCATGATGATACTGGCTGATTTGTTTTCAACTCCCTTCCTAATAATCCCCAGCATAGCATTGGCCTTCTTTATTGCAGCTACACACTGTCTAGACATTTTCATTGAGTTATCCACTACGACTCCAAGATCTCTCTCTCTTGGTCCGTCTCTGCCAGTTCAGACCCCATCAACGTGTAGGAAAGGGGTTTTTGTTTGTTTTTGTGCTTATAGACATCATTCAGACACTGGCAATCAGATTCCTTAAGGGCACAGTACAGAACAGAATTTCCAGATAACAGCATTAACCCAAACTGTAGTTGCTAGAGGCACTTCCTTGTGCAGCCCAGAAGAGAGGAGAGGAGCAGATGGGGATCTTAATATGTATAAAGCTTGTGAACAGCTTGTCTGTGTTCAACAGTTCTCTTAACAAACCAGGAAGAGGGATTCAAGAATTATATTCTGATTATATTACACATGCAGTTAACCAAGGAACACCTTCCTGAGATTGCTGTCCATCCTCATCGTTCTTAGAACTATCACCTTGGCTATCAGTGCCTGCTTTGGTAGTTAAGTGCACATACTCTGGGAGAACCGGGTTTTGATTCCCCATTCTTCCATTTGCACCTGCTGGATGACCTTGGGCAAGCCATAGTTCTGGCACAGCTGTTCTTGGAAAAGAGCAGTTTCTGTCAGAGCTCTCGCAGCCCCACTGACCTCACAGAGTGTCTGCTGCGGGGAGGGGAAGGGAAAGGGGTTTGTAAGCCGCTCTGAGACTCCTTTGGGTAGTGAAGGGCAGGGTATAAATCCAATCTCTTTTTCTTCTTAAGGGAAAGGACAAAATATTCGAACTGAGAACAAATCTGTCTTTTACTGACAATTTCTGTTACTGGTAACTTCCTGCTAGAACCCACTTGTCAAGTTAACGTGGTATTCAGTTATGTTTCAGATCATTCACACAAAAGTTCTTAATCATCTTTCATACTAGTATGATAAAATGAGAGAACTATACAGATAGCAGAAGCTGACTCATAAAGCCAAACTAAACAAGAGATCAATTATTAATTTTCCAGTTCTTTAGTTGTGTGTTTTTACACTGAATTGCAGCCACGGCTGCTGTCAACTTGATCAGATGACTGGAAGATGGGACAGGAATGTTTAATCCTTTCTCCTATACTGTTTTCCTGATAAAAATTCCCTCTTGGCTACTACTGTTTGCCTCACCCATTGGGGGCTAGGCAAGCAGCAGCTGGCAGGGTGGATAAAAATCAATGATTTTTTTAATTAAAAAATGTGGATTTTTTAATTTAAATCAGATTTTTTAAATAAAATGCTTTTTGAGAGAAACGCTATCTAAAGAAAGCTTTCTGTTTAAGAGACATAGTCCAAAGGTTATTTATCACGAAATAAGGATTAGTTCTTAATTATGTAGCATGAGGCTGTATATTCATATAATGTTTAATTTTGGGGATAAATGAATGCCATTAATCCGTTCACAATGTCATGCTCTTCCAGACGTTTCTGTAAGATTATTGGGCCATTTTTCTTTCTAGAAGATATTATCACAGATGTTTGGTTTTACAGTTCTCAAAACTGTGAATTTGTACCTGCAGAGATCAAATGCCTTTTCTTCACAGCAAAAATGTTTAAAAATAAACATACAGAGTTGTAAAAAATACTTTAATCCCACTGTTTCCTTGCCAATCTATGTATACAGAATCAGCCCCTTACCTCTTAAGTGCTAAGTTTCAAAAATTTCAATGAATAGAAGATTGTTGGGAGTGGAATAGATCTGCACAAGAAGCTAAGTGTTAGGGGCAAGCAGTAAAGATGAAAGTGAAGCCTTTTGAGCAGAATACTCCACAAGTCTTTGGATCTTTGTGTGTATAGCTTGAGGTTTATCATATTATTATTCCTCTGGAGGAGAAAACCTATAATGGCAGCAGGCCATAAAAGAGACCCAGTTTGTGAATATTTTAATGAAGTTCCTCTATGTAAGGGTAGGACAGGCATGCGTACAAAATGCAAATACTGAAACAAAGAAATGCAAGGCCTAATGGCCTGAATGAAACAAAATAATGACAAGTGTTGTGATGAAGACAACAAAAGGAACATGTTTGAACATGCAGAATCTTCAGATTGGTAAACGTTTTGATTTCATCATGTTTCTTAAAGACTGCCTTGCAGAACTGTCATGTTCAAGCAAAATTATATATCTTATTATTACTACTGGATGTTACGGTCATTTTGATACAGCTATTATGAAGAGAGCTGAAACAAATAAATATTTCTTTTGGGGCAGTACTGAGTGGCAGTGAATACGATGAGTAATATTCAATAAGCAGTAATGGTATACTTGTCATCTCAAGAGGTATGCTGTCTACTGGGTGCATGCATCCAGGATGTGATGGAAAGGGTAGGAAGACTTATCAAGCCCACGAATTATTATCCCTTCTTTGCTCATCTACATAGGAACAAATGATACAGCCCAGCACAGCACAGAACATATTAAAAGAGACTATGTAGCTCTGGGTAAAAAGGTGACAGAATAGGGAGCACAGATTGTATTATTGTCAGTTCTTCCTGTTGAAGGCCATGGCTCAAGAAGGGAAAGAAGAATACTGCAGATCTGTGACTAGCTACATAGATGGTGTCATCAGGAAAGGTCTGGATTTTTGGACCATGACTTACGCTTTTGAGATGAAGCTTTTTTATTAGGAGATGGTTTGCACCTCATGAGGGTAGGAAAAGATGTTTTTGGAAACAGCCTTGCAAACCTAATAAGGAGAGCTTTCAACTAAATTCTGTGGAGGAGCAAGACAAAAATGCAAAGCCTAGTATGATGACAATAACTGGAGATAAAAACCCTAAAGTTTTGTGGGGAGTGGCACATATGCTAGATAACATTAACACACATGTAAGTACAGAAACAAAAACCTCAGGTTGCATAAAACATGGATTCAGATGTCTCTACACTAATACGCAGAGCATGAGAAACAAACAGGAGGAACTTGAAGTCCTAATACAGGAAGGGGACTATGACTTAATAGGCATTACTGAAACTTGTTGGGATTACACAATTGGAATATTAGGATTGAGGGGTATAATTTATTTAAAAGGGTCAGACAAATAAGGAAGGGTGGAGGAGTTACATTATATGTAAAGGAGGTATATACTTGTGAGGAAATACATGAATCTGAGCATGAAAGTTCAGTTGAGAGTCTCTGGGTAAAAATAAAAGGAGTAAAAAATAATAGTGATATTATGGTGGGAGTCTGCTATACACCACACCAAGCCAGGAAAAGGATTTGGATGTGAGACTCCTAGAGCAGATTATAAAGTTCTCAAAGAGATGAGATATGTGGTCATGGGAGATTTCATTTACCCGTATATCTGTTGGAAATCCAACCTTGCTAAAAATGAAAGGTTCAATAAATTCCTGACTTGTCTTGCTGACAACTTCATTTTCCAGAAAGTGGAGAGGGAAACAAGGGGATCTGCTATCTTGGACTTGATTCTTACCAACAGGGAAGAACTGGTTGACAAGATGAAAGTAGTGGACACCTTGGGCAGTAGTGACCATGTAATTTTGGAATTTACAGTCTTGGGGAAGGTAAAAACTGTACATAGTCAGACGGATAGGTTGGACTTCAGGAAAGCAAATTTCGACAAACTTAAACTTATGCTGGGTAGAATCTAGAGGTGTGAAGGCCTAGAAAAAACATTTAAAAATTTGGGGGAAAAAATTTTCCCCTTTTTTTCCTGAAGCCTTTTTTGTTTTTTTCCAAAAAATTGGAAAAATTGAAAAAAGAAAAGAAAAAAATTGATTATGGAATGTTTTATTTTAACATGATGAATAAAATATTTTAAGACAAGGTGTTCAAATATTTTCCAAATCATTTCTAAAAAATATGTATGAACTCTCCAATGCAAGAACAAGATGCATTTCTTCCTTTAGGAGGTGCTATAGTCACAAGAAAAGAAAAAAGTTTCAATTTTGTTTTTGCATGTGGGTGGGTATACTGGCACTCAGGCTTCACTAGGCCTCAAAGCATTGGAAGAAAATACACAGCAACAAAAAGGACCTGAATGTATATACAATTTAAAAAGGTAAAAGTTTTCATTTATCTGATTCATTTATCATTTATTTGATTGTGGAGGTTCTTTTGTCTGTTCCACATAAACTAGTAAACAGTTCAGGAGATTGTTGCTCCATTTGTTACAATTACAAATAAATATTATAAAAAAGTAAATTCTGTTTGTAATAATTGTTTGGATACACTATTTTTTTAATATGCTAGTTGTGATAATTTCATGTCAAGTAAAATTGTCCATAGTCATATTTTATGTTCCTAAAGTAACAGAATGACTTTCAATCTGGAAAAGAAAAAAGAAGTGCTAATGTAGCATTTTTTTCAGTTTTTCTGAAATCCCCCCCCCGAAAACCCTGGGTTTTTTCGGAGCTTCAAAATTTCTGGAAATTTTACATCTCTAGTAGAACCCCTGATTCCTTGTAGATCCAGCAGTAAAATTATTTACTCACAAGGCAATCCCCCACCTTCTTTATGGCATATATGTCTGGGGCTGGAAGGATTACATAATCTCCAGCCTAGAATCAATTCAAAACTTATTCATTAGATGACTTCTTGCCTTGCCCAAGGGGACCCCTGCAGCCCTAATGAGGGCAGAACTTGATATGTCCTCAGTTAGGGCTTGCATCCACCTTGCTTTACTCAAATCCTGGAATAAAAGTAATACTGCCCTCACCAACATATTTAGTAAACAATGCTTCCAACTAATGTCACGTAGAGATACATCCTGTTACAACAACATACTTGCCTACTATTGTATTCCAGACGATTTGTTGGGGGCTCTCAATATTAGTACCAACTTACGAAACTGGATCTACAAATGTGACGCTTTACTGGACAATTTTACAAGCTCTAGGTCTAAATTCTCCTCTTGGTTTAAGTTATTCAAAAGAGATCACGATAGATCTCCTTACTTAGTGAATATTACATCTCAAATCCTCAGAAACGCACTTACTTCCTTATGTTTTCAAACAATGCCGATGGCTCTACTCACAGGAAGATACTCTCAAATACCGCTGGCCTCACATTCTTGTATATGCGGTGCCTCAGTTCCAGAGGACATTGTTCACTACACACTATTTTGTCCTATGTATACAGCAGTTAGATCTAGATTACTTGATAATCTGCTAATAGGACAAAAAATTTCCTTTGACATTGACAAGCTGTTCTTCCTATTATCTGACACTGATCCAGCTTGTCAGTATTTTGGCCTTGGCCACCAAAAAAATCAGGGCTAAGACTGCAGGTTTAGGAAAATAACCCTTTTATGACTAACTGGATTTATTATTTCATAATTTTACTGTTCATAACTGGTTTGTATTTATTTGTGTGAAAATTCCTTTTAATCGCTGTTTTACAATTTACTGTTCATAACTGGTTCTTATTTGTGCAAAAATTCTTTTTACTCACTGTTTTACCTATGTATGATTAGAATTATTCTCTTTTTATTATCTTAATTCTGTATTGTGATGGCCTTTGGCTATATACACAATAAAATTCTGGTACTCTGGCAGTAGAATCCCATGGTCAGAAATACTTCAGGAGAAGGGAGTTCAAGAGGGATGGGAGTTTCTTAAAAGTGTAATACTGAAGGCACAATCACAAATGATTCCTATGAGAAGGAAAAATGGGAGAGTCTAAAGAAGCCAAGGTGGCTCCATAAATAGCTTTCTAAAGACTTGAGAAATAAAAAAGACTCATTCAGAAAGTGGAAGGAGGGCCTTATAACCAGGGATAAATATAAACAAATAACCAGTGCTTGTAGAGAGAGAGAGAGTTAGGAAAGGTAACTAAAAACACTAAAAACAACAAAAAAGGGTGGACTGCATCCAGGAGTACTAAAAGAACTTGCGGATGTAATTTCTGAGACTGTCCATTATTTTTGAGAATTCTTGGAGAACAGGCGAGGTGCCAGAAGATTGGAGGCAGGCAAATGTTGTTTGGGGAAAACAGAAGATCTGGGTAATTACTGACCCATCAGCTTGATGTCTATACTTGGGGAAGTTTTAGAACAAATCATCAAACAGACAGTCCTTGAGCATTTAGAAAGGACAGCTGTGATTACTAAGATCCAGCATGGGTTTCTCAAGAACAAGTCATGTCAGACTATCCTTATCTCTTTTTTGAGAATGTTATTACCTTGCTGGATCAGGGGGATGCTGTAGACATAGTTTATCTTGATTTCAGGCTTTTGATAAGGTTCCACATAATATTCTTGTTGTCAACTTGAAAAAATGTGGTTTGGATCCTAGGACTGTTGGGTGGATCTGTAACTGGTTGACAGATCACACCCAAAGAGTGCTTGTGAATGGTTAAATTTGCAGATGATACTAAATTGGGAGGGGTAGCAAATAAAGTAGAAGGATGATCTTGACAAGCTGGAAAACTGGGCTAAAACAAATAAAGTGAATTTCAATGGGGTTAAATGTAAAGTTCTACATTTAGGTAGGAAAAACCAAATGCATAATCATAGATAGGGAAGATTTGTCTTAGCAGTAGTATGTGAAAAAGGATCTAGGGGTTTTAGTAGACCATACACTTAGTAGACCATACACTGAAAATGAGCCTGCAGTGTGATGCAGTTGCTAAAAAGGCAAATGCGATTTTGGCCTGTATCAATAGTATAGTGTCCAGATCACGTGAAGTGATGGTACCATTTTACTCTGCTCTGGTTAGATCTCACCTAGAGTATTATGTTCAGTTTGGGGCACCACAATTTAAGAAGAATACAGACAAGCTGGAACGTGTCCAGAGGAGAGCAACGAAGATGGTGAGGGGTTTGGAGACCAAGTCCTATGAGGAAATGTTGAAGGAGTTGGGTATGTTTAGCCTGCAGAGGAGATGTCTGAGAGGTGATATGATGACCATCTTCAAGTACTTGAAGGACTGTCATATAGAGGATGGTACAGAGTTGTTCTCCATTGCCCCAGAAGGTTGTACCAGAACCAATGGGTTGAAATTAAATCAGAAGTTTTCGGCTAAACATTAGGAAGAACTTCCTGACACAGCAGTTTCTCAGTGGAATAGGCTTCCTCGGGAAGTAGTGGGCTCTCCTTCTGTAAAAATACACCTTTTACCGGGAGGGCACAAAAACAAAAGTTGCCCTGAGAGGCTTCCAAAAGCTTTCACCCAGACTGGGCAAACAGAAAAAAAAAAAAAACAGGTCAGCACGGTAGGACTGCCACCATGTTCCTTTAACAAAGGTTTTGACCAGACAGGAGCCAAAGGAACGACAACACTCCTGTGTATCTCTGAGACTGCAGCTGGGACTGCAGGCCCCAAAACATATAGCAAAATCAGAAGGCACCTGATAGGGTGGGCACAAGAGGCTAGGCAAATAGGATTTAGGCTTTGAGACTTGGTAACACACAACGTATACACAAACATATTCAGGTTTCTTTTGGTGCAGGCAGACACAAGACATGACTTTGCAGGGTAAAACAGAAAAGAAAAGTCCTAAGCTTATCCAGCCTAACTACACAAGAATCAACGATACAACGTTACCTCTCCACAGACCAGAGTTCAGTTGAGCAGCAGTCAGAGACAGGCATCTCTTAGCCTTGGTCGGCATAAGCAGACAGGAACGCCATGGATGAGGTACTGCCTACTGGCCCAGGCCAAGCTAGGTTCAGCAGCCAGAAACCCCAGGCCGACATAATGGAACCAGGCCCATCTTATAGGAAAACATGAGTTCTCACCCGATGGGCTCCACCCAATGAGGGACCAGGAAAATTATGTCAATATTCAGGTTGCTAGGCATACCTATATCCCATAATATTCAGGTCGGGCAGAGGGAGTCCAAAGAGCTGCAACATAACTATAGGACCAACCTCCACACAGGTGGTGCAAGGTTAATTGCTCGGTATGAGGGAATTGGTCATCTCCGGGCCCCCTTATCAGCCTATAGCTGAAAGTATTTTGCAAGGTCACCCAGAGCTCTTCTGAGTTATCTCCGTCTTAAAGGGAGAGTCCCAACCATTTGTCATGGCAAGAAGCTTTTATGACCAGCCATACCAGGCATGACCTTTAAGGTTACACAAACCACTACAAACTCAGGCCAGGCACAGTTCACAAGTTAGATAAACAGCTTACACTTACGAAAGCATTTTCTTTACACCTTCTTTGGAGATTTTCAAACAGAGCCTAGATGGCCATCTGACAGCAATGCGGATCATGACAGAGAGGGCAGGAAGGGTTGCTCCAGTGCTTAGTTCTTGTGGCCCTTTCTTACACACCCATGGAAATGCTGATTGCCACTTTGGGGTCAGGAAGAATTTTTTCTCCAGGCCAGTTTGGCCAGGGATCTTGGAGGTTTTTTGTCATCTTCTGGGCATGGAACAGCGGTCACTGTGGGTGTGGAGGGAGAGGTATTTGTGAATTTCCTGCATTGTGCAGGGAGTTGGACTAGATGACCCTGGAAGTCCCTTCCAACTTTATGATTCTCTGATTCTAAATAATAAAATAACATTGACTTTTTTGTTTAGAGGACTGCATCATCAGCACAAAGGATTCTGGAAACTACCCACCTTTGAGATCCTCCTCCTCCTGTTCTACAGTTTCAGAGTTATCTGTCCAGGATAATGTTTCAGTCACATCATATAAATCACACATCAACAGTATATAACCTGAAAGAAAGAAACCAACCATCCAGGAACCACCATAGATAAGTTTGTGATAAAAACCAGATTAGAAAAAGTTAACTGACGGGGGGGGGGAATCACCATTTGTTTATGCAACAAACTCTTCTTTCTGTCTGACTGAAAACCCACAATTCATTAATATGGTTCAGACACTGAGACCAGGATACAGTCCACCCAGCAGAGCAGATGTTGCAGGGAAACTGCTGGATAAAGTGTATGACAGAAATGGAGCAGTGTTCAACAACTTTATAGGGTAAAATTGTTAACCTAAGTCTTGATGGGTGGAGTAATGTTTGCAATGATCCTGTTGTATGTGCTTGTATAACAGGAAAAGGGAATGTCTTCCTTGTGGAAACATTTGATATGTCAGGAACTGCACACACAGCAGAATACTTACAAGAAGTGGCAGCAAAAGCTATAACATGTGAACAAAAATTCAAATGTCTAGTATGCAGTTTGGACACACAGACAATGCTGCAAATGTAGCCAAGATTAGAGGACATTTAGAAGAGCAGGAAGGGAATACAAAGCTAATAACATATGGTTGCAGTGATCATTTGCTGCACCTCCTAGCCAAAGACTTCAGTGTTCCAGAAGTAAAGATTAATGTTGTTGAAATTGCTAAATACTTCTGTAACAATCATTTTATAGCAGCATTTCTGAAAAGAATGGGTGGAACCAAACTAACACGCCCACAAAATGTTAGATGGAACTCTGTAGTGGACTGTTTTGAGCAGTATATCAAGAACCGGCCTAGTCTGTTCACAGTTTGTGAACAATATTGAGAGAAAATAGATGGCACTGTCATGGCCAAAATCCTAAACATTGGACTTGAGAAATGTTGACTATACGCTGAGCATCCTGAAACCCATTTCTGAAGCTTTAAACAAAATACAGAAAAATAGCAGTTCTATTACTGATGCAGTTGAAATTTGGAAGGAACTGAGTAATCACTTAAACTACACACTGATAGAATTCAATTACAAGAATTAAAAAACCCAATGGGACAAGCACTATCTCCAGTTCATTTTGTCACAAATCTTGTCAATATCAGGTACCAGGGTCAAACCTTAAGTGCTGAGGAAGAGTTCGCTATGACATGGGTATACAGCAATCATCCATCTGTAATGCCAACTATTATAAACTTCAGAGCTAAGGGGGACCCATTCAAGAAATACATGTTTGCTGATGATGTTTTAAAGAAACTGCATAAGAACATAAGAGAAGCCAATGTTGGATCAGGCCAATGGCCCATCCAGTCCAACACTCTGTCACACAGTGGCCAAAAATACCAGGTGCCACAAGGAGGTCCACCAATGGGGCCAAGACATGAGAAGCTTTCCCCCTACTGTTGCCCCCCTCCAGCACCAAGAATACAGAGCATCACTTGCCCCAGAGTTCCTATCTATACCTTGTGGTTAATAGCCACTGATGGACCTCCGCTCCATATGTTTATCCAATTCCCTCTTGAAGCCATCCATGCTTGTAGCCACCACCACTTCCTGTGGCAGTGAATTCCATGTGTTAATCACTTTTTGGGTGAAGGAGTAGTTCCTTAGACATTTAACCACAGAAGACAGGCAGTGACTCTGGCATCACAAGGAGATTTAAATTAGGATTCACACCAGTGAACTGGCGGAAGTCACTTAAGCACTTGGATTTAGAGACTGTTGAAGTAATGATTTCACTTTTAACAGCAGTAGCTTCTTCTGCTGACATAGAAAGAATATTCTCTTCCTTTGGACTAATTCATTCTAAATTGAGAAATGGTTTGGGAACTGATAAAGCAGGAAAGCTTGTTTTTCTTTTCCAGATTATGAATAAACAAGAAAGTAAAGATGAGTGAGCTACAGAGAACGACCATTGGTTACTCAACGTGAAGGGTCCTTCATCTCTGAGGCTTGGAGAACATCTTGTGGGTGATTCCCATCCATCACTTAGGGAGGAAGGACTAATTTCAATTACTTCCTGTTTCCTGTAGTGGGAGTCACCCTAGGCTCAGTTCTGGTGCTCCGAAAGCAATACACTAACTTAACCACTGTAAAAAAGAGAACTTGAACATCAACAACAAGAGTATAGCTAAACTCACAAACACTGGAACAGGAAGAAAAAGGTGAGTCCCCTCTCTCACATAATGGTATTATTATCATTATCATTATTATCATTATTATCATTATTATTATTATTAAATAGAGTGAAAGAACAGCATAGTAAATAAAAGAAATGACAACCCGGGAAGGCCAAGATGTCCTCCAAGCCTCAGAGGAGAAGGACCCTTCATGGTGAGTAACCAATGGCCGTTCTCCCTCTGAGGTGGAGGACATCTTGTGGGACCTCCCAGAGCAGTGTCCCTAATTTTTGGGAGGGTAGTCGTCATTAAGAGTTAGAAGAGACTGTAGCACTCTCCGTCCAAATGCTGCATCAGCAGAGTCATACACATCTTGTAATGCTTGATGACTGTGGATAACGAAGACCATGTAGCAGCCCTCCAGACTTCCTCCACCAATGCCCTGTTGACAAAGACCACATTTGTTGCAGCGCCATGATACCTGCAGAAACTCGTTTCATACTCCTGTAGGCTTCAGTAAGGCAGGACTTCATAGTTGTCAGGTACCCTGCCATTGTAAAATAGGAGGAGGCATTCATTCAGCTGTTGGAATGTGGGAGGGTTTGGAGCCTCTAGTCTCTCTCTGATTTAGTAGTGTCTGTTTTGTATCTTATCAACTTTGCCTGACCTTGAGTCTCATGTCGCTGCCATCCTGGCGCTGGGAATTTACTGGTCTGGGTTATTTTCTTAAACTTTCGCTTTGAGGTTTTCGTTCACGCGCACAAGGTAGCTATTGGCTTACGGGGTAGGGGGTCCATTTGAATGGGCTATAACTTAGACTGCTTGCTGTTTCAAAGTATCACTGACAAAGAGCGTGTACTGTACCTTCAGCATTGTCTTGCAATAAACACTATCTTCTGAAGAAGCCTGGTGTTTGACTGACTATCTGAGGGAACTGACTATAGTGTTGCTTATGACAGAGTTAGACATCTTTCTCCCTGTGTGAAGAGGAGAAATGTTAATGAACATAGCTTTTGTCTGTCTGAAGGAGGCCATTCTGAGAATATAGCATTTGAGTGCTCTCCTCACATCCAGTGTATGCCAAACTTTTTCCTTCAGATGGGTTGAATTTGGAAAAAATGATGGCAAACAAATCTCTTGTGATCTGTGAAACTTAGTATTGACCTTTGGGCAAAAAGATGGAATCTGTCCTACCTTGTCTTTGTGAAAAACACAGCTCCAACTGAATTGACAGAGTGCCTAGTTCTGAAATCCTCCTGGCTGAAGAAATGGCTACCAGGAACAAAGTTTTTATCCTCAGGAATTTGAGCAGAATGTGCTACATCGGCTCAAAGGATTCCTTCATAAGAGCTGTGAGAACAGTATTAAGCTTCCAAGTTGGAAACCTATATCTCTGTGGAGAATCCTTGAATGATGGCCCTCTGAGGAAACAGCTAATGTAGAGTGCTGAGAGATGTTAAGACAACTGTATCGGGGCAGGGCCAAAGCCAGGGCCACCATCTGTTTCTTGAGGGTCACTTTCCTGAGACTGCTTACTAGACCGTCCTGTAGGAACTCCAGTAGTGGTCTAATTTCTGGATGCAATGGGTCAGCCACCTTCTGCTGAGTCCACTGGAGAAAGGCCTTCCAAGTAGTACTGTAGATCCTTGAGGTAGACGGCCTTCTAGAGGCCATGATCGTATCGATGACTGGCTCTTTGTAGCCTAGTTTTGATAGCTTGTCCCTTTCAATCTCCATGCGGTTAAGCAGAATCACCCTGGCCTGGGATGACAAATTGAACCTTGAAGCAGCATGTCTTCTGAGACTGGAATGGTTAGAGGAAGAGTCACCACCATCTCCTGTAGCGACGTGAACCAAGGATGACAATGCCAGTATGATGCCACCACTATGATCTCTGTCCTAGAACTCGTATCCTCCGGAGAAGCTTGGGAAGTACAGGAAGAGGAGGAAACATATAGAGGAGCCCCTCGGGCCAAGGGAACAGAAGGACATTTGTGGCCTCCGCCTGGGGATGAAAATATCTGATGTAAAATCTGTCCAGTTGGTTGTTGAGTGGAGGCAAATAGGTCTACCGTGGAGTTCCCAGTGTCGCCACTATGAGCCAAAAAAACTCTCTTGTGTAGGGACCATTCGCCCTCCTGGACTGTCTGGTGGCTCAGCCAATCTGCTTGCATGTTGTTGACTCCCTTCACATACTCTGCCCTGATTGATGTCAGATTGGATTCTGCCCAATTCAATAACTGAGTCGCTTCCCTGTGTAGGGCTAAGGACCTGGAGCCCCCATTTGTTGAGATAAGCCTTCGATGAGATGTTGTCCATCTGAACAAGGATATGGTTCCCCCTGATCTGAGGGACAAAGTGTTGAAGGGCCAGCCTAATGGCTCAAAGCTCCAGGAGATTGATGGGCAGTTTCCTTTCTGCTATGGACCATCTGTCCTGCACTAGTTGATGGAGTAAGGTGCCCCCCTCCCCCAGGTCTGATAGACTGGCATCAGAGAAATTTTGGATCTGGTCCTGGATCCAAAGGGACTTGCCTTGAGACAAGATTGTTCAACTTGGTGTACCATCGCAGACTTAATTTCACCTGGAGAGGAACTATGGACCATCTGCCCCCTTCAAGGAAAGATCTATCCATAAGGCAATAGACTTTTGGTATGGCCGTAAAAATAGTTATAGTTGTCGAAAGTGAAACCTTCCCCATTGTGGCGTGTCAAAAGCCATGACCATGAGGCCCATCATCTTGGTCAGGGTGAAGTCCTGGCTTGAATAATTTGGTTAACCAACTCTTTGCTCTTTCTGGCCTTTTTGACAGGAAGATAAAGCTTTGTAGCTCGAGTGTCTATCACCACTCCAAGTGTTCCAGATGCTGTGTGGGAGTCAGAGAGCCTTTCTGCATGTTCCCCAGGAACCCGGAGTCTTGCAAGCACTGTGAATGTGAATCCCTTGTCTCAAAGACAAACGACCGGAAGAAACAGGATCTTTGTAAACACCCAGTAAGCTGATGAGAGACCAAAGGGCAGGGCTTGGAACTGGAGATGAGTGTCCCCCATGCAGAAACGTAGGAATCTTCGATGGTGTAAGAAGACTGGAACGTGCACGTATGACTCTGCCAAGTCAATGGAAGGGAGGAACTCCCTGGGTTGTAAGGATTCCACAATGAATCTGAGCATCTCCATGCAAAAGTGTCTGGGTCCGACATATCTGTGTAAGTATTTCAAAATCTAGGATAGCCCTCCAATCCCTGTTCTTTTGGGGGACCATGAAGAAGATGGAGTAGACTCCAGTCTCTTGTTTGTTTACAGGGACAGTTCTATCGCCTGAATGTCCAATAAGTGATTTGTCGTAGATCTGGTTCTGTCTCTCTTTAATGGCTTTTTGTGTATAGAAGAGACGGTGAAACGCTGAGGTGGAATTGAGTGAAATTCTATCTTGTACCCTTCTGTGACAAGTCTTTGTCCAGAAGTCAGGATGGGAGGCGGACCATGCTTGGTTGAAATGTAGCAGACACCCTACCACTACCAGTGGGTTCAGATAGTCATGCCTTTGAGGCTTTGGGGTCCTGATCCCCTTTGTCCAGTCTGTCACCACTGGATCTTGAGAACCTGTTATGGTATGAACGGAAAGAAGAGGGGCCTGCTGCTGTCTTATCCCCCAAGCTGTATAGTCTTGGGTAGAGCTTTCTTGTTGCAGGTTTCCACTAAGACTTCTTTCTTTGTATGTTTGTTCCAGTGGATCCCCGAACAGCTTGTCTCTCTGAAATGGGTATGCTGTGACGATGGTATTAGATTGGTAATCTGTAGGCCAAACTCTTAGTCAGATGATGCGACTGGTGGCAGTTGCTGATGCCATCGCCCTGGAAGTGAACACCATGGTATTTAGCGTGGCATCGGCAGTATAGGAGATGGCTTTCAAGATCCTATTGGCACCCTCCAGTAGTCTGTGGTTGCTGCCTGGTAACATCTGTATCAACTTACGCATCCACACAATGGTTGCTTTAGACACTGTGGATGCTACAGCTGGCATTTCAATTGCCATGGAAGTGGCCTCATGTCCGTCTTCAGAAAGCAACCCAGAGGATTGCAGGGTAGTCACTGCTGCATCAACCACAGGTACCTGCAAAGATCTGAAGTAGATGATATTCAAGGGTACAACTTTTTAATAACCCCTGGAAATGGTGTGTTTGTTATTGGCTTTGCCCACTCTGCCTTCATCTGTCTCACATAGAATTCAGGGAAGGGGAAGGCTCTTTCTGAGCAATTTTTGGAGGAAAGACCTCACCAATGAGCTCTGCGGCATCTTTCTGCCCTTGGGCATTAGCACTTGTCCCCTGCCTTTGGGGTCCCCTGTATATTGAGTGCTGATAGGGTCTTAGACAGCAAATACTGAAAAACCTCACCCTTGAAATATCTAAAGGACTGGTCTGAGACAAATTTCCCCCATTCATTGTCATTACATGAACCCCCCCCCCGTCCTTTTCACTAGAGACATGTGAGAGGCTATCCCTCTCATGTGAAGGCTAATCAAATAGGCAGTGCTCCTTGGAGGACCCTTTTTGTGCAGCTTTGGTGAGCCAGCTGCCTCTGTTCTTGCACCTCCAAGGAGGGGGGGAGGATATAGTAGCCCCATGGCCCCCTGATCTGCAAAAATGTGCTATTTCCTCCCCCATGGCTCTTATAAAGAAGGCCATCCCATTTGGAAATAAGGGGACAGACCTGGGATTGCCAACATTACTGCTCCGCAACTCGTCATCTTCCTCATCCCCTTGAGCATTATCGGCACAATCACGCCTAGTTCGATGAACCCCATTGAACCATAGGTCTTGGGGTGTGCCATGTACAGGATAAGGCTCTGCTCGCCATTCCCGTCTTAAAGCATAGAGTGGCCAGTGGACTCCAAAATGGCCACTGAGACTGGAGTGGGCTCTGTAAATGCTGCAGGGATGTGCAGCTGTTTGGTGCACTTTCGAATGCCATCCTCACCTTGCTCTGCTGGTTGAGCATTTGGCCACTGCTGCAGCCCTCTTTTTTGCCACATGGTCTCTTTGTCTCCAGGGAGCCCAGCAGCGTCTATCTCCGGAGTGGAGAGAAATCCATTGCTATCCTCTCTTGATGCCATGGAAGGCGGTCTGGGAGATCCCCTCCCATTAAGAGAGCAACCGGCCTGGCAATGCTCAACATCCAAAGGAGGGGGAGAGAAGAGAGGATAACATACAGGAAGGAAGAAGAAAAGGATTTTTTAAAGTTTCTTCAGAGAGAGGGAACAGCAAGATGGAAGGAGAAAGTGAAAGTAAGTTAACTCAGAAAGATAGGGTTAAGCAGAGCCTACACCTAGCTGCTCTCCCTTCTGAGGCAGGAAAAGAATGGAGCCTAGGGTGACTCCCACTACAGGAAACAGGAAGTAATTGAAATTAGTTCTGCCTCCCTAAATGATGGATGGGAATCATCCACAAGATGTCCTCCACCTCAGAGGGAGAACAGTATTTTAAGTTTTTCATGTGTGGACCGGGAGGATAGTCTAAGGTTTTTTTTAAAGAAATGATACATTGTTTAACCACATCAGTTAACAAACACTGATGTTTAAGCAAATACAAGAATGCATATACTATAATGTTATTGTTTTAGTTAAAAACTATTTACATAGTTATTATTAAGATATTGATTATTTTTCTCCTTCCAATAAAGTACTGCAGAAAAGTTGTCCAAATATGATTAACCTATTAAATTAGAGATAGTTCACCTCACAATAATTTCATACTTCTCTATGATGTGTTTCTAATAGTCTAACCAAATAGTAATTTTCGATATAACTGTAAAACTAATCTGAAAAGTTATTCTAAAAATGAAACCTTTATCCAGTTGTAAATATTAAGATTATACCAGCAAGAATGAGTCTTTATGCTGAAAACCAAAGTCTTAACTGACTAGTGATTTAAATCGTGATTTAAATCGATTTGATTTAAATCAAATCCACCCTGAGGGGAGGATTCCAATTAGAAAAACGGCGTGTGTGGGGGGTAAACACATCCTCCTCACTGCTCCAATCGAGCAGGAACCCCACTATAGCCACAATACAAATTCAAATCATTCATTTCAGACTGAACTAAAAGGATTGCAGTTGGAGACCAGTTATGGATTCAGAGTTGGAAGGGATCTCCAGGGTAATCTAGTCCAACCCCCTGCACAATGCAGGAAATTCACAAATACTCCCCCCAGACCCCCAGTGACCCCTGCTCCATGCCCAGAAGCTATAATTAATTAATGCCTAAGACTGAACAGTATGTGGGACCCATACTGCAGGAGTCCATTGGGCACAATCCTATCCTCCATTTTATTCAGTCTCTAAATAAAACACTTAAGAGCCAGTTTGCTGTAGTGGTTAGGAGTGTGGACTCTAATCTGGGAGAACTGGGTTTGATTCCCTGCTCCTCCACATCCAGCTGCTGGCATGACCTTGGATCAGTCACAAGTTGTTTCAGAGCTGTTCTCTCATGAGCAGTTCTCAAAAAAGCTCACTCAGCCCCACCTACCTCACAGGATGTCTGTTGTGGGGAGGCAAAGGGAAAGGAGATTGTAAGCCACTTTGACTCCTTCAGGTAGTGAAAGGTGGGGTATAAATCCAATCTCTTCTTCTTCTTAAGACAAATCATTCATCATTTTGGAGTTGGCTGTCATCAAGATGCTGATGATACTCAGCTCTATATATCTTTATTTAAATCTCCTTGTGATGCCAGATTCACTGCCTGTCTTCTGTGGTTAAATGCCTAAGACTGAACTGCTATGACAGCCCTTCTACTACCTTCTCTCAGAGGCAAGATTTTCCCTCAGTTTTTCTTTCCCTTTCTGACAGAGCAGCCCTAGTGGTCTGTTTTCTTCTTTCCTGAAGAACTTTAGCTGTCCCACCCTATGTCAGTATGATATTTTACTGCTGGCTCAGCCCAGGAACCTAATGGAAGGGTCTGGATCACCCTTTAACTTAAACCACTGAAAATCACACTTGACACATTTTAACATTCAAAATTAACTAAATATTTTATTCAACATAGAGAGGAAAGGTCAGGTGAAATCAGGGGTTGAAATTTCTGAAGTTACTCAATATAGATAACCCTATCCCCTACCCCCCCCAAGCGATTTAAAGAAGCGGAACTATGGTGGGGGAGACTGAGCAAATAGAGATAATGGACTACAACAGAGTTTTCCAGAATTTTAAAAGCGTTTTAACAGACCTTTGGGACTCTGGCATTTCACCAGCAAATGTAAACACCCTTCAAAGATGGCGATTATGGCGCAGGAGGAAGCAGGACCCATTCTTTCTTCAGGAAGAGGCTGATCGTCTGATTGATCATGTGACCTAGCTGGACTAGATCATGTGACTCTGCAAGAATCATAGACTCTTCCTGTTTGATCGGGTGGAAGCTATATGCCCTCTGCTGGTCTTCAGGATGCATTGAAGGGATAATGGAGAAGCAGCAGTGCAAGATGAAACAAAAGAAGCAAGGACTCTTTTGACTTTAGACAAGCATGTAACAGCTGGAAAAAGGACATAATGGAACAGCCAACAACAACAACAAAAAGCATTGAGATCTATAGAGGAAGAAAGACAAGAAGACTGACTACAAAGAAGAAGAAATGAACTTAATGGTTTAATATTTGTCGAAGAGATAGGGTTCCAAATTAAAAATATCTGAAGGGGGTAGCAAGTGCATAAGGAGGGGCCATGGTCTTTTGAAGTCTGTAATCATGATATAATGATGGAAATATTCTTTGTTGGGTCAGATAAGCTGATATTGATTCAAAAACGATCATTATTGAATACTCCTCATCTTAGAAAAGTTGTGTAAGAGTAATAAGCAAATTTATAAGCATCGTGTAACTTCCATAACTTGGGCTTTTAGTTAGGGTTTTTCCCCTTTCTCCTGTAGTTTATAGAAATTCCTCTCCCTATATCTTTGTTGTAGTTTATAGAAAATGCAAATAAAAAAATCCCCTGTGGGAGGCCAAAAAAAAAAAGTTAAACCAGTACATGTACAGACTTTAGTTCTTATGTTTCAGGCTAATGAGAGTTTCTTAAGCTATTTATAGTTACTTAAAATCTTAGCGCAAATGACAAGAACAAAACAAAGTACTTGCGCTATCTGGGAAGTCCACATGCATCACTCATCACAGTGTTCAGCATTCTTGGATGCAACAACCAGTTCCCTACCGTATTGAGACACAAATCAGGGGTCTTTTTTTTGGGGGGAGCATGCCGGAGCACAGCTCCAGCAGCTCAGGAACCACAACAAATGGCGGTGGCAGCAAGCCCCGCCCCCAGCCGGCATCCCCGATAAGGGTGTGCAGAAAAAAAAATTGCCCCAATTCGGTTCGGCCAAATCGGGCACGAGCAGTTTCGGAGAGCAGAAAGGCTCCGGCATGTCAGTTTCAGCAGTAGGAACCCACTGGGGAGTCTTTGGGCCAGCCAGATGTCAATTTCAGCCCCATTATATCCTATGGGCCATTGAAGTCAATGGCAAAAACATAGGGTATATTCTGGAGGCTGGAGGGGAGGAGGTTTGAGGGAGAGGCTCCAAACTCACAGGGTAGCTGGTACAGCCTCTCCCCAAGAGACCCACCAAGTTTCAAGAACATTGGACCAGGGGGTCCAATTCTATGGGCCCCCAAACAGGTTGCCCCATTCCCTCCATTGTTCTCTATAGTGGGGGAAAAAGTTACTTTTTTCCCACAGTGCTGTTAGTAGCTCTGGGAGGGAGGGGGTTTGAGGGAGAGGCTCAAAACTCACAGGGTAGCTTCAGGAGCCTCTCCCCACATACACCCCCAAGTCTCAAAGCAATTGGACCAATGGGCCTAATTCTATGGGCACCCAAACAGGTTGCCCCCATTACTTCCATTGTTTCCAATGGGGAGATCCAGCCAGCAGCACTTAAGGCAGGCAAGCAGGCAGCACCAGCAGTCAGACACTCCCAGAGAATCTCAGGGAAAGTGAACTGTCTTGGGAGGTGCTTGTTTGCCATGAGAACAAGTGGCACACTCCAGAACAAGTGGCACTGTGGCAGTGCAAGCATGCCACAGTGCCACACAGAAACCCCAAAAAACCAAACATGTATAAATTGATGGAGCAACCTCATTGGACCACAGAAGCAATATGCCCTCCCCCCAACAATAGCTTGATAGATGAAAGAAGTCCCCGATTTGCACAGCCTCCTATTCATGGCAAAGACCTTTACTACAGGAAGAAGTGGGGGGGGGCAGGCCTTCCTGCTTTACGAATGTCAAGATGGAGAATCTGCACAGTGAAGTTGAAGGGGCTGAAATTTAAAATGCTAGAGAGGAAGAAATGGCATTCTCAGTACAAGCACCTCTCCACGAAACTGCACAAATATTTGCGACAGGCCCTTTCTAACAACTGAGAGTTCCCACACAGCCTCTTATGACTCTGGGAAACCAGGTTGGTTTTGAACTGTAAAACTTTCACTCAGTTACAAGATGTTCTTAGGGGAGCAAGTGTAAAGGCTTTGGGTTTGCTGCTGTAAGTTAAGTTTTGTGGTGAGCAAGAACATTAAGATAACTGAGGCAGTTGTATGTAAATAACAATGAGTTATATGTTGTTTTTAGAAAACAGATCAGTAGCACAAGTTTCCAGACAATCAATGAAGAAGCCTGGCCGAGGCACATAAATTTAAGCTAGTTTATGGCTTCAAGAGCATGGTTTGAAATGAATTCCTTTACAGATACAAACAGGCCTTCCCTCGCCACTAGGTTGGATCTCTTCACACACACACGATTCTACTTACACCAGCTTGCCTTTTTCCAGGTGTCAGACTAAACTGCTTAAGGCCTGCTCATGACCAGAGACAGGCCTCACAACCGGGTACTCTGTCCTCTCCCAGAGGTAGAGTTAATCCAACTCTGACATACTACCTGTCAGAGCTGCCCTTCCAACTGCTCTCCAGCTGAGGCAAACCCAAACTATCACTGCATTCTCCCTGAGGCAGACCTGAACTAACTCCTGCTGTGCTTCCCTCTAACATTCCATTCCCCCTCAGAAAGGTGACTGGATGCTGAAACAGCACACCCATAGGCTCAGGCATGAAACAGCTAAGTGGCTGTTAAGAACATAAGAAAAGACATACTGGATCAGGCCAGTGGTCTATCCAATCCAACACTCTGTCACACAATGGCCAAAAACCAGGTGGTCATCCAGTGGGGCCAGAACTCCAGATGCCCTCCCACTGTGGCCCCCCAAGCACCAAGAATACAGAGCATCACTGCCCCAGACATAGTGTTCCATCTATACCTTGTGGCTAATAGCCCCTGATGGACTTCTACTCCATATGTTTATCCAGTCCCCTCTTGAAGCTATCTATGCTTGTAAATGCCACCACTTCCTGTGGCAGTGAATTCCACATGTTAATTACTCTTTGAGAAAAGAAGTGCTTCCTTTTATCCGTTCTAAACCTACTGTTCAGCAATTTCATCAAGTGCCCATGAGTTCTATTACTGTGAGAAAGGTAGAAAAGTACTTCTTTCTCCACCTTCTCTATCCCATGCATAGTTTTGTAAACCTCTATCATGTCACCCCTTAGTCCTTGTTTCTCCAAGCTAAAGAGCCCCAACATCTTTAATGTTTCTTCATAGGGAAGGTGTTCCATCCCATTAATTATTTTAGTTGCCCTTTTCTGCACCTTTTCCAATGCTGCAATATCCTTTTTGAGGTGCAGTGATCAGAACTGTACACCACACTCCAGCTTCATATGCACATAGTTTCCCTTCCTGCAATACATGACAGACAATGATCTCTTACCACAAAACCCATGCTATACCTCCTGGCTCCATTTTTGACACAGTAAGATTCTTGAGACCTTGGATGTTAAAGAGTGATAGTATGGTTCATTACTTTCTCAGTTTGAAATGTTAGGCAACCTTTAGAAAATGAGATTTAAAATGTTCTTAGTAACGGAATGTATATGTTGAACTGCATGTTATTGAAAGAGGGGGGGTTGATTCTAGTTTTCATACAATATGTTATCCCTCCTGTTAATCTACAACTCTGGGTAAAATTTTGTATGTTCCCAACAAAATCAAAATTAAATAAAATAACTGTACACAGTATTCAAATGAGGTCGCACCAATGATTTATACAGGGGCATTATGATACTGGCTGATTGGTTTTCAATCCCCTTCCTAATAGCCCCCAGCATAGCATTTGCCTTTTTTATTCCAGTCGCACACTGAGTCGACATTTTGAGTGAATTATCTACCATGACTTCAAGATTTCTCTCTTGGTCAGTTAACACCAGTTCAGACCCCATCAACATGTATTTATAGCTGGCATTTTTGGTTCCAATGTGCATTACATTGCATTGCCCACATTGAACCTCATTTGCCATGTTGATGCCCACTCACCTAGCCTCAACAGAGACCTCTGGAGCACTTTCCAGTCCTCCCTGGTTTTCACCGCTCTGAACAACTTAAGTGTCATCTGCAAACTTATCCATTTCACTGCTTACTCCCAACTCCAAATGATTAAGGAACAAGTTAAAAAGCACCGGACCTAGTGCCAAGTCCCGTGGCACCCCACTGCTTATCACCTTCCACTGTGAAAACTGCCCATTTATACACTCTGTTTCCTGTTAATTAACCAGTTTTTAATCTACAAAAGGACTTGTCCTCTTATCCCAAGACTGCTGAGTTTACTTAGGAGCATTTGATGAGGAACTTTATCAAAAGCTTTCTGGAAGCCTAGGTAAACAATATCTACTGGGTCAACCTTGTCCACATGCTTGCTCACCCCCCTCAAAGAACTAAAAGGTTAGTGAGACAAGATCTTCCCTTACAGAACCCATGCTGATTCTTTCTCAATAGCTTTTGTTCATCAATGTGCCCACTAATTCTATCTTTAATAACAGATTCCACACTCTAGGGGCAGGACAGCCTTCTGTCCATCACAACCTTTAACTACTATTATAAAACTGTTCTATTCTACATATGTTTTTGGTTATCTTTGTTACAAAAACAGAATATGGTTTTCAGGAATAAAGTTCAAGAATATTTACTGAGGACTAAGACCAGGCACAAAGCACAATCAAATGCTGAAAATGAACAACTGGTTTCCTAGTACACTACACATTATGTTGTCTGTCTCTCAAGCCCACAAAAAACTTTGTTTTGAATGCACTCGAAGTGTCAGGTTACCACAAGGAAGAGTCCAGCACATCAGATGAAACTGGAATTCAGTGACCTCATTCATAAGGTTTATATAAGGATACTCATTTTTCTGTTCTGCTACAACTTTGCAAAGTGTTGGAGAACAATAGCAGGAAGTCATATATAAGCCAGCAATTGTGTTCTCTGATTTTACATTTCTGTGCCTAACAAAAAGAGACTTCCCACTAAGGCAAACTTTGCTTAGCTTTCCCTGTCCCAGCCTTTAATTGTTCCTCAAACTTTGACAGGAAGCTGTTGTCATGAAGCAATGAACAGCTGTCTGCAATAAAGAAGAAAAGATCCTGGCAACTAACATTTCTATTGTTCTATGCTGACATAGACAGGTTATGGCCTAGATTGCCTTTCTTGAATCTCTCTTTTCTAATAAAAACTACAAATATTTGTACCTTCTTGTGAAAGTACAATTTCCTAGGGACAAACAAGGCAGTAAAGGACAGTCTGCTGCTTTAAAAATCAGGTTAGGAATGGCTTGGGTCATTGTCCTCATTCATGGGAGCTGTCCTCTCACCTAAACAATACAGTCTAGGAGCTGGAAGTTCACAGTTCTCAGGCAGGAACTTCTCTGTTCTCCATAGTACACTGTGGCATGGCTGCTACGTGCATTTAGAGTTCTGTACTTAAAAAACAACATCAATGGTCACTCGTAAGCAAGCCACACAAATTTATATAAGCCTATTGTATTTGCATGTTAATTTGTTGCCTTTTGCACAATTCTATCATTGTATCTTGAGAAAGCTATTGTGATGGTGGGAAAAGTACAGAAAAGGGCAATCCAGAATGATTAGGAGTTAGGGCACTTTTGTACAAGAAAAGGAGTTTAATAATCTAGTTTAGAAAAGATGACATGAGAGAGGTTTATAAAACTGTGCATGGAATGGAGAAATGGAGAAAACAAACTTGGTGACAGAACAGGAGGTGCTTCTTCACACAAATAATCAGACTCATTGCCATGGGATATAGTGATGGCTACCGCCTTAGATGGCTTTAAAAAGATATTAGACAAATTCATGGAAGGCAATTCCAGATGGGTAGTCATGTTAACCTGTAGCGGCAGAATAAAACAGGAGTTCAGTGGCACCATATAGGCTTACAAAAATTATTCCAGCATTTAACATGGAAGTTAGGTCCATTAATGGATATCAGTCATGGTAACTAAAGGAAAACTCCATGTTTAGTGATAGTAATACCAGTGCTGGAGGCAACCATAGGGGAGCCTTGGCCTCCATGCCATGGTTATAGGTCTTCTGGTAGCAATGCTTAATGATAGCATTACTAGTTATGTTCAAGCAACTCATCAGGACTTGGGGAAGGAAATGACTTCTCACTAAGGTGAAAGGAGTGGACAGATATGTGTCTGTGAAAACGAAGAGCAGTTTGTCGAAAGGGACAGTGAGAAGAAAAGCTGAAACACTACATGAGAGCAGGAATTCTGAGGATATAAGGCACTGAATTGTTGCCATGCAGGAATGCCAGTGTGCCTCTATCTTTGCTCTACCTGTATATTTTGAAATAAAGCAATTACAGAAGTGACTACAAAAACACCCTTATATGCCAATAAAGGCTTTTTTTGTTGTTGTACAAAAACACCCTAAATCTCCACTGCTCTCCCCTCCAAAGGGAATCAACTTAAATAACTGCCAGCCCTTGAAGCTTCTCACTGCTCAGAGAAGGAGGGCACTTGTAACACTGCTCTGACCCTCGGTTCTTCAAACCGAAAACAGCATTCTCTCCACATACTAGAACTTAACCATGTGATAACATATTACAGCAATATCATACATGATCTTATCTAGAGAAAAAGATGTCACATCCTTCTTATCTTTCAATGCAATCAGCCAATCCCATCCTTTCTACTCAGTAGACCGGGGTGTCAAACAAGGCCTTGGGGCCGGATTAGTCCCGTCCAGGGTTCTTATGCAGCCCGCGAGTAACTGATGTAAGGGAGGGAGTGATGGGGGGGGAATGGGCACAGCCACTCCATTATGGCTTTGGCACAACAGAACAATCTCGCCTGCACCAGTAAAACATTGTGGGAGCATCTGCCCAGTACGACACTGCTGCCTCTCTGGTCTGCCTCTGTGGGTTTTCCTCTGCACCCCCCTCCCACCCCATGGGGCCATGCAGTGAGGACACACCAACTCGGAGCTTACCAGCTGCTGTCCTTTATACAGTTTCTATCTCTGGTACCTGGCATTATGTTTTATGGCACACATGGCCTTGCCTAACAAAGTGGCATTTATGTCACATCTGGCCCTTGTAACAAATGAGTTTGACGCCCCTGCAGTAGACTGACCTTTTGGATTGCTCCCAGAAGACTGACCTTTTGGATTGCTCATGACAGTATTCATGAAATACTACAGACAAATACTACATGAAATACTACAGACAAAAAATGAAACTGGTATTGTTACGACTGTTTATAAATTAAGGGTGCAATCACACTTTTTGCATAATGAGCTCAGTACTAAGCTGGCTATTCCACCTCAAGAGGCATACACTGAAAAGTACAGTAGAGAGTAACATCAGCCATGGCATGAAGTATGGTTGGCAAAAAGGCTAAGGCAGGCTCTGAATAATGAAAAGCAGCTGTTTAACCTTTTATAGTACTAAAATTTAAAAGTACACAATAAGTATGGATTAAATGACACATTAGTAAGACATTTCCCCCTTCAGATATTTCCCTGAAAAACTTCCTATCACAAATCACAAATCACAAATAACTACATAAAGGAATTTTAAGCAAGTGAACTAGACCTATTCAAGGTTTGTTTTTAAATCCTCTACTGTCGTTTTAAATGCTGCAGGTATTTACCCTAATGTTTATCTTGTCCCTCAACAGAGAGATAGAATGTAAGTGGCATAATGTAAATGTAAACTATCACTAAATATTGGGAACCAACCCAGCACTGTTTTCCCCACCATGTGCTGTTTGTGAGCTCCCTATTGATTTCTGCCTCAACATCATTGCAAACAGAGCAGTACTCTAAAGAGACAATTGTTAGGCTTTATTTAATACTTCACAGACTGCAAGCTGAGAATATCATCATTACAAGAAACATGACACTGATGGGCAACCCTATTCTGCACTTGTTTACTCAGAACCAGTTTAGTCAATGAGACTTCCTCTCAAGTAAACCAACACAGGCTACAGCCACAATCTGACAACTAGAAGGCAGGTGCTCAACTGCGATGTCTCCCATTTCCGAAGAAAGTTCTAAAACTACCTTTGTTGATCAGTCCCTAACCTCAAACACAACCCTATACCAGCGTAATTCTGTCTACCTTAACATAACAATGGGATAAATCCATCTCTTATCCCAAAGCCAACTTCCGTGCCCCTGCCATAAACTAAACGGCGTTTAGCACCATCTAAGGACCAGGCCTTTCACCTTTTCCAGTCCCACTCCCCCGACCCCCGTTTCGGTCGCCGTAACTTCAATAGTGCTCGCCCCACGCCCCCTTTACATTAATCTTCTAAGGGTACCTCCCTATTGGCTAGGACAGAATCTTCCCCATCCTTATTGGCTTCCCTGAAATCACGACACTCCCTCTCTCAGAAGCCCCCACCTCCTACCCCTGGCAAGCGGGCAGCCTGACACACCACTCCCCCCCCCATTTGTCCCAGCGCAGGCCCCTCCTTCACGCACCGTATAGTAGGAGAGCAGCCCGGCGTTGTAGTCGAGCACGAACCAGCGGTACTGCCAGCCTTTCATTACGTTGGTCCATTTACTCAGCGGGCCCTCCATGATGGACGCCATCTTGGGAGCCGGTAAGATGCCAAAAAGCCCACTAGAGCGAACACCGGTCGTGCGGGCGGGGGTGGGAGGAGAGGGGAAGGAAGGAGCGCGCGAGCGCCGGGAATGGGCGAGGCCTGAATGAGGCAGCGCGAGACAAGGAGGTACGGCTGTTGCCGTGTCAGGAAACCAACCCGCGGGACTGACGAGAGGGAGGAGATAAGGGGGAGGGGGCGTGACTTGTATGCGGAGGGATCCTGTGAAGTCGTTGCAGGGCGCGCGCGCGGTGATCCCGGCCAGTAATGCGAAGGTGGGGAGAAAAGAGCAGTTATCTCGGAAGATCGCAGCGTAGCGGGTCGCAGCGTTAAAAGTTATAGTTGTACGGGATTTGTGGCTCTTTATGTTATTTTTCACCATAAGTTTTCGTGATCTGAGCTCATTTCGCCAGAAAGCATGGAGTAAATGTTTACATCTGTAGTCAGAACTGCAAACGGGAGAGGGAGATTTGTTGTGAAGGGAGATCTTTTGTGAGTCTTGTCGTAAATCATTAAGGTTGGGAAACCCTGTCCGAGGGACTGAAACTAATGTGGTTGTTACAAGGAAGCCGAAAGTCCTGTTGCGCTGGGTGGCTTGGTACAGTAAAGTTGCTACATTGCCCCGAGCAGCGTGGGTGAGGCAGCTACTGAAAAGCTATTACGTGCAGGTACTAAAAAATTATCACGCATTTTCTTTCTTGCTCTAGTTTTCCCCAGAGGCGGAGCAGTTTTTCCCTTTACAGTACTGAAATGACAGAGAACGCACGATTTTCTGTTCTATGCCGCTCTTAAATGTAGAAAAAAACACTTCCGCACTGTCATTTTTGTCACTCGTTTGTCCCTGTTGCTTTGGAACACACACCCTTTCCACATATGTGTTGCCCCCTCCGGGACTACTAGAGACCGCAAAACACATGGGGAGGGAACCCTGGAGCAATAGGGACAAACAAGTGACAAAAATGACAATGCAGAAAGAGGAAGCTTTTGGCCAGAAGAATTTGTGGATGATGGGACAGAAATCTGTATGCATCTCATTCCCACAAGCCTGGGCAGCCCTTCTCTTTCAATATTCAGTATTCATAACATTCCAGACTAGAAAGTTTGGTTCAGGCAGGAGGGTCAGGGTGATAACTAGCACTTGAGCTGAAATTGCTTCTAATCTGAAAAGCTGGAAACTGAGCAGTAGGAACATTAGTGGCTGCTCTCCACCATCCAATATTATGTACATTGGAGCAGTACTGCAACCCTGGCAAATGAGAGAGTAATGGTCCATGTAATTTAGAGCACCTCAGTTATGCTGAACCTCCAAGCACTTTTGGAATTTGAAGAGAACATAGTGATCACCACCACAAAATGACGGTGTAGGCTCTAACAATAAGTTAACCTTGTGTTATACACTTCCAAAAATAAAGTTCCAAATAAATGAATTGGTCATTTGAAGACTGAAGCCTTTTTGATATTGTTCCCCACTTGTATATGTCTAATGCAAATTTGTCTGGAATCCATATTGAGTTCACATCCAAGAAAGTATGTATAGTGTTACCACTGTAAAGTTCCACGAAAACCAACTGATTACATTGTCAAACATTCTCCAAATTGATTTAGCGAACTGTCTGGGAAACATGTATCAAAGATGTATTTCCTAGATGCTGCAAAATGTACAGCAGTAGTTCTGGGATACTGCCATATTAAAAAAGCCAGTTACAGCAGTCCCCAATGTGGTGCCCGCCAATGCATTTGGATGCCGTCTTCCTGACCCATTCCATATGCCTTTCTTATTCCCTTTTAAGTTCCCTTTTCCTTTGTCCTTTGCCCAGTTCTGCTCCCACCTTTTCTACTTTTTCCTTTGACATCTTTCATGTTCTTTATTTCCTCTTTCTTTCTGTGTTTAATCCCTGTTCTGCACTGCTTGTTCATCTAGCTTTAAGCTGTGGCAAAGGCAAGAGGAAGTTGGAGAGGTTGTGATGGAGGGGTTGGGGGAGAACCACACTCCAAAAAGTCCAGACAGTAGCCATTGGTTAAAGGGTAGTGAACACCTGAGTTTGTCTTCTTTAGAGACTTGTCCCTTTAAATAAGGCTTAATGTGTGGACATGGGCATGGAAGTAAATAACATCCCATCAAGCCTCTCCTAAGTGGATAGGACACTTTTTTTCTCTAGCTTATTGGTAACCTTATCTAGCACCTGCAAAAAGGAAAAGGTGGGGGAGAACCTTTTATTTTCCTATTTTCCTGCAAATGTAGAGATAACCTCAGGTTTACAGAAACATATATTCTAGCCCTGGGTGGATTTTTTGATGTGCACAACGGAGCCATCCATTACTATTAGATATATGATATTTGCAGGAAAGCTTCTGGAAATTGGTAATAACTGGTGTGTACTTTTTCTTACTCCCTCATGGATCACTGCCTTGTCGTGGTGAGGGGGCTTGCATGGTTCGATGAGGCTGTGGGCTATGCCATGGAGGGCCACCCTGGACGGACAGGCCACAGCAGAGAACTCAGACCAAGCATGATCCCCTGGAGAAAGAAATGGCAACCCACTCCAGTATCTTTGCCAAGAAAACCCCATGGACAGTAACAAAAGGCTAAAAGATATGACGCCGGAAGATGAGCTCCTCAGGTCGGAAGGTGTCCAGTATGCTACTGGGGAAGAGCAGAGGGCAAGTACGAGTAACCCCAGAAAGAGTGAAGCGGCTGGGCCAAAGCCGAAAGGACGCTCAGTTGTGGATGTGTCTGACGGTGAAAGGAAAGTCTGATGCTGCAAAGAACAATACTGCATAGGAACCTGGAATGTAAGATCTATGAATCAAGGTAAGCTTGCCGTGGTCAAAAATGAAATGGCAAGAATGAACATCGACATCTTGGGAATCAGTGAACTAAAGTGGACGGGAATGGGCAAATTTAACACAGAAGACCATTATATCTACTACTGTGGCCAGGAATCCCGTAGAAAAAATCGTGTGGCCTTTATAGTCAACAAGAGAGTGAGAAAGGCAGTATTGGGAAACAATCTCAAAAATGACAGGATGATCTCGGTCCAAATCCAAGGCAAACCATTTAACATCACAGTAATCCAAGTCTATGCCCCAACCACTGCTGCAGAAGAGGCTGAAGTGGACCAGTTCTATGACGACCTACAACAGCTCATAGAACTAACACCAAAAAATGATGTCCTCATCATCATAGAGGACTGGAATGCTAAAGTAGGAAATCAAAAGGTAACCGGAATAACAGACAAGTTTGGCCTTGGAGAACAAAATGAAGCAGGGCAAAGGCTAACAGAGTTTTGTCAAGAGAACACGCTGGTCATAGCGAACACCCTTTTCCAACAACCTAAGAGGCGTCTCTACACATGGACATCACCAGATGGGCAACACCGAAATCAGATTGACTATATAATTTGCAGTCAAAGATGGAGAAGCTCTGTCCAGTCAGTAAAAACAAGACCTGGAGCTGACTGTGGCTCAGATCATGAGCTACTCATTGCAAAATTCAGACTTAAATTGAAGAAAGTGGGGAAAACCACTAGGCCATTTAGATTTGACCTAGATCGCATCCCCGATGAATATACAGTAGAGGTGAAGAATAGGTTTAAGGGACTAGATTTGATAGAGTGCCTGAAGAACTATGGACAGAGGTCCGTGACGCTGTAAAGGAGGCAGCAATCACTGCCATCCCAAAGAAAAAGAAATGCAAGAAAGCAAAGTGGGTGTCTGATGAGGCTTTACACATAGCAGAGGAAAGAAGGAAAGCTAAAGGCAATGGTGAAAAGGAAAGATTTGTCCAACTGAATGCAGATTTCCAGAGAACAGCAAGGAGAGATAAGGAGGCATTCCTGAATGAACAATGCAAAGTAATAGAGGAAAACAATAGATTGGGAAGGACTAGAGATCTCTTCAAGAAAATTGGAGAAATCAAGGGAACGTTCCATGCAAAGCTGGCCATGATAAAGGACAAAAATGGTAGGGACCTAACAGAAGCAGAAGATATTAGGAAAAGGTGGCAAGAATACACAGAAGAACTATACAAGAAGGACCTTGATGTCCTTGACAACCACGATGGTATAATCACTGACCTCAAGCCAGACATCCTGGAAAGCGAAGTTAAATGGGCCTTAGAAAGCATTACTAACAACAAAGCTAGTGGAGGTGATGGTATCCCAGCTGAGTTATTCAAAGTCTTAAAAGAAGATGCTGTTAAAGTGCAGCACTCAATTTGCCAACAAATTTGGAAAAAACAACAGTGGCCACAGGATTGGAAAAGGTGAGTGTACATTCCAATCCCAAAGAAGGGCAATGTCAAGGAATGTTCAAACTATCACACAATTGCACTCATTTCACACGGTAGCAAGGTCATGCTCAAAATCCTACAAGCTAGGCTCCAACAGTACGTGGATAGAGAACTGCCAGAAGTACAAGCTGGGTTTCGAAGAGGTAGAGGAACTAGAGATCAAATTGCCAACATTTGCTGGATTATGGAGAAAGCAAGAGAGTACCAGAAAAACATCTACTTCTGCTTCATTGACTATGCTAAAGCCTTTGATTGTGTGGATCACAATAAATTATGGCAGGTTCTTAAAGAGATGGGAGTACCGGACCACCTCACATGTCTCCTGAGAAACCTGTATAAGGGTCAAGAAGCAACATTTAGAACCAGATATGGAACAACTGATTGGTTTAGCATAGGAAAAGGAGTACGACAAGGATGTATATTGTCACTTTGCTTATTTAATTTATATGCAGAGTACATCATGCAAAATGCTGGCCTGGATGAATCACAAGCTGGAATTAAGATTGCCGGGGAAAAGATCAATAACCTCAGATATGCAGATGATACCACTCTGATGGCAGAAAGTGAAGAGGACCTAAAGAGCCTCTTGCTCAGGGTGAAAGAGGAGAGCGCAAAAGTGGGCTTGAAGCTCAACATTAAAAAAACTAAGATCATGGCATCTGGCCCCATCACTCTTTGGCAAATAGAAGGGGAAGTCGTAGAAGTAGTGACAGACTTCACGTTCCTGGGATCCCAGATCACGGCAGATGGTGACTGCAGCCATGAAATTAAAAGACGCCTGCTCCTTGGGAGGAAAGCGATGGCAAACCTAAACAGCATGATAAAAAGCAGAGACATCACCTTGCCAACATGGTCAAAGCAATGGTATTCCCCGTAGTAATGTATGGCTGCTAGAGTTGGACTATAAGGAAGGCCGAGCGCCGAAGAATAGATTCTTTTGAACTAAGGTGCTGGAGAAGACTCTTGAGAGTCCCTTGGATTGCAAGGAGATCAAATTATTCAATCCTAAAAGAAATCAACCCTGACTGTTCCCTGGAAGGCCAGATCCTGAAGTTGAAGCTCAAATACTTTGGCCAGCAAATGAGAAGGGAGCATTCACTGGAGAAGACCCTGATGCTGGGAAAGATTGAAGGTCAAAGAAGAAGGGGACGGCAAAGGATGAGATGGTTAGACAGTATCATCGATGCAACGAACATGAAATTGAGCAAACTTCAGCGGAAGACAGGAGGGCCCGTCATAATCTGGTCCATGGGGTCGCGAAGAGTCGGACTCGACTGTGCAACTGAACAACAACTTTTTCTTAAATGGATTCAGTAGAACTTGGTTCCTACTGAGGCTACAATCCTTAACTCACTTATTAGGAAGTCCTAATACTTATTTCTGAATAAATATGCATGGAATTTGGCTGCACATCTGAGTGATTACAGGAGAATTACTCTGAGTTTACACAACCTGGACAATAGTAAACAGACATTTGTTTGAGAGTTTACTTGGCTTCTGTTTTATTTCAACGTTCTGTGAGAAGATAATTAATGAAAATTTTAATTTTGTGTTTGGTTTAATTCTTCCAGTTTATAACAAACTTTTTGCTCTTAATTTATTAATACAGGCCCTTTCCATCCCCCCCAATTGCATAAGTGGGGTTTTGGCACAAACACGACTGTTTGAAACTGTAGGGGAGGAAAGCAACATTGACAATGTAATCTAATGGTGAAATCATATATACAGTTTTTCTTTAATTCCCTTCCACCCTGAGTGCTTTCAGTCACTTTGAACTGAAAATGGTAGTATTCCAGACTGAAACAAAGCCATTATGATTGAGGTAAATACAGTATATTTATTTCCAAAAACCAAATTTAAGTTCTGTGATATACTGATCTGTAATACATTTATCTGTAGTGGAAAAACTACGGAGGGTAGGTGATTTAGAATGAGGAAAGGCGAGCCGGAAAGGAATTAAGTAGCACCACCCTACTTCTCTGATTTCTATTATCCCTCTAAAATCAGCTTTTCCTATTTATTTATTTATTTATTTATTTATTAATTATGAGATTTATACCCCGCCTTCCCAGCTGAAGCAGGCTCAGGGCAGTTTACAAAGGAATAAAACAACGAATAGACAATTTAAATGATCCTAAAACCATATAAAACAATCCAACATTAAAAGGTGCTAACATTATAATTCTAATTATCAAATGATTAACTGAATTAAAAGAATTAAAAGATGGCGGCCAACCTTCAGTACTCTATCCTAGTGGTCAGCCCATAGATCTGATCTTTGTACAGCTGGCACAGGCTGTTCTGATGTCTTCAGGGAGCAGGGTTCTTTATCAGGGGTGGCTCCTAATTGAAAGCCTGATGGAAGAGCTCCATCTTGCAGGCCCTGTGGAACAACAAAAGGTCCCGCAGGACCCTGATCTCTTCTGGGAGCTCATTCCACCAGAGAGGAGCCACCACCGAGAAAGCCCTGGCCCTGGTTATAGCCAGCCTGGCATCCTTGGGTCCAGGGAGGATCATTCTGTTTTGAGACCCTGATCACAGTGCTCTCTGGGGAACATGTGAGGAAAGGCGGTCCTTCAGGTATGTAGGTCCCTGACCATAAAGGGCTTTAAAGGTAAGAACCAGCACCTTGAAGCAAATTTGGTATGCTGTCGGTAATCAGTGCAATGCCTTCAGCACAGACTGAATGTGCTCCCCCATTGGGAGGCCCATTAAAAGCCTGGCTGCGGCATTTTGCACTAGTTATAGCTTCTGGATTTGTGATGGGCAGCTGCATGTAGAGAGCATTACAGTAGTCCAGTCTCGAGGTGACCATCGCATGGATCACTGTTGTTAAGTTGTTGCCTTCAAGGAAGGGAACCAACTGCCTAATCAGCCAGAGATGGTAAAAGGTAGACTTGGCAGTGGCTGCTACCTGGGCCTCCATCTTTAAGAAGGCATCCAAGAGCACTCCCAAACTCCTAACCACTGGCACCAACGGAGCCCCATCGAAGATCGGGAGTGGGATCCCTACCCTCGGTCTACCCCGACTCAGGCACAGGAACTCCATCTTTGTCAGATTCAATTTACGTCTGTTCATCCTAAACCATCCAGCCACATCTTGTAATGCCCAGTCCAGATCTTCTGGTCTAGAGTCAGACTGGCTGCCCAACAACAGATAGAGCTAGGTGTCATCTTCATACTGGTGACATCCCAGCCCGTGTCTCCATGCAATCTGGGCAAGGGGACACATGTAGATGTTGTCAGTTTAAAGCTGTACACATCTGTGTGTAAACTTTAGTTTGACTCTCAGGCAGCAATTTATCAAATAGCTCAACACTTCTACTGGTTTATTTGTATAAAAAAGTGTTCTTTTCTTAAGGGATATGCTGGTTTGTTGACTGGGTTATACATGGGACCTATTGCATAGAATGTCAGGTTACAATGGTAGGTAGAACTGCTTATTTGAACTCTCTAATAGAAAGCTGTGAATGATTGTCTGGATTAGGTGCTGGTGGTGAAAAGTGCAAAGTCACAGCTGACTTATTGTGACTCAGTAGAGTTTTCAAGGCAAGAGATGGTCAGAGGTGGTTTGCCATTGCCTGCCTCTGCTTAGCATCCCTGGCATTCCTTGGAGGTCTCCCATCCAAATACTAGCCAGGGCTGACCACACTTAGCTTCTGAGATTGCTGAAATCAGGGTAGACAGGGCCATCTTGGTCAGGTCAAATTGGGTGCTAGCAACCTACATGTATGTTTTCTTTCTGTAGTGACTGTATTCCCGTGTGTATTTTCTGTGTGGGCAACCCCTGAACACTGGTGAGCTATTGAAAGCACCTTCTACCTGTGCAATAATATCAGCTCTTTATGAGATCTCTAATTTCATCTCAAAATGCTGGATCTGACCTATAGATTGCTCAGTCTTCATATCTGTTGAGTAATCGTTGTCAGAAGTTAGATCATGGGCCTGTTCTCAGATTTCTGGTGGACTGTGCAGTGCCTGAAGACTTTTGGGATTCTTGAAAAGAAAGCTGCACTAGCTGGATCTGATACTCCTAAGTGGGTTTTTTTTATATTCTTAGGCAAGAGTACAGTAGTCAGGATAATTTTAATAGCCCTGGGTAGATTTTTTACCTTAACTGCCCTGGGTGGATTTTTTTACCTTAACTATAAATTAGTTATACCTTAACTATTAAGACATTCTGAGTATGCCTTTTCCTTTGTAAATTTAAAACACATCAGCAGATATTGGGTATTCCAAGGAAAAATCAGAACACAAAATTTGAAGTTGACTTATCCTTCCTGTAGGAATTGCTTCCTTTAGGGTTGCTAACAGGCCTGGAGGGAAATGTCCTGTCCCTTTAATAGAGGCTTAATGTGAGGAACCGGGCAGCTAAAGCTTTTTTTCCTCTCCAAGCAGTTGGCAACCCTAATTAAGATAATACTACAGTAAATAAAATATATACATATTTTGTATCATTATGTTTACTGCCTGTTTTTTAGATCTGTTAACTGTACTGATCCTTTGGGATAGAATGGGGTACAAATAAATAAAAACCCATTCACCTTCACCATATAGTTCTGTAACACAGTGAATTTATTCTTTGGTCTTGTTCTGTGTTGATGTCACTCCTCCCATATTAATGTACATCTTATTTTTTGGCTCCATCCATATCCTTTGTAAAGACACTTTTATATTTTCACATGTCCTGACTGCTTGGTCATAACTTTCCTGTACTATAAAATCCCAATTCTGTATTTTATCATTATTCTCATGGGAATTCTTTACAGTTTATTAAAAACGACTCAGGAAGTCCTTACAATCACACTATACCACACTAATCAAAACCTTTCTATCAGCAGGTTTACAGGGAAAACTGTAGACTTATAAGGGAAAGGTCAGAGGATGAAAGAGATTCTTAATACCGTATTCTGAGGTAAAAGAATATTTGTAGATAAATAACTATATAGTTAATAAGACATTTTATGTTGCTTACATCTAGGTTTGAGCATTTTGATTGCATTCTTTAAAAAAAACCTGACCACCGAGCATAAATCATATTGTTAAATTAGTCTACAGCAGGAGGTCAGTACTTATTGCCTGTTGCTGACACTAAACTACTTAGGAGATGTGGCTTGGTCTGAATTAGGCTAGGACACCTGGGTCTTCAAAATCCATTTCCTTTGAGACGTTCCAGATAGCATTTTGTGCACTTGGTTGCGTGGTCCCTGCTGATTGGTCCCTATAGCATAATTATTCATGGATTCCAGCCAATGAGAAGGTTCCATCAGCTAAGTATGGTATCAGTGTTGTGCCAGTAGTGGCTGTGGTTCAGGATCAGAAGCAAGGTATTTCAGAGTAAAAGCTTCTGAAGTCCTGCTACTGCAGTTTAAAAAAGGCTCCTACCACCTTAATTTAACTAAGCTGTTAATGATATCAGTAATGAAACTGATTTGTTTTGGGATCCTTTTGATAGGGACACTACTTGGTACAGTAGTTGGCAGTGGTGCCAGCTCTTCTTCCCAGTTAGAGGAGCCTCAACATACAATAATAAAAGAGTATTTTAGAGAAGAGTTTGATGATGAGGGTAAGTGATATAGTGGGATCTGTCCTAGTGAGGAGATATTAATTTATAGATCTTACTCATTCTGTATAGCCTGCTTTGCAAAAAATGCTTCCTTGTGTGATTTCATAGTACAGTGTAGCAGTGTATTTACATTGCATGTAAATGGGGATATGCATTTATTCATATTTTTAGTAAAACGTTTTACTTATTTTGCAGTCAGTAAAAATGTCTTGGTTATCAAAGTGTATTTTAACAATTAAAGTCACATTGATATTCACAGTAAATGACAATAGCTTATTTCATTGTGCATGGTCTGATTACTTTGTTGACCTTTGTGGAGAGTTGCATACCATTGTTGAAAATAATAAGAAATACAAAAACTACAGAACTAGATTTTATTAGGCATGTTTGTTTGTTTGTTTTTGTGAGAAGGAGAACAAATAGTCAGTTTTATGAAAAGAATTCCAAGTAATGCATGGAACAAACAGAGGAACATGAGGGTCTTTACTGACTAATACATCCTGGATCCCAGAGCTTAATTCATCTATAAAAGTCCTGTCTCTGGAATTACTATTCTCACCTATTTTTATTTATAAAAGTAATTAACCAGAATCAATGGACTGCATATTAAGTTTCCACTGATTATTCTGAATACAGCCAAAAGCAGCAGATTCTTTGATAGGAAGAATATTACAAATAATGTTATGTCTTTAAAAAAAAGCAAAAGATATAGCAGTAAATTGGTGGTATTATATTAATTTCAGTCTCTTCCCTTTGAGACTGCACCTAACCACTTTTGTATAGACGATAATTTTATGTATCTTATTTCTGAATATGGAGGCAGAATCAGTACATTAATCACGTTAAATTTTTGGCTCTTACTTTAATTTGGATTTGCTTGTTCTTCAAGAATTGGAACATGATTTCACAGGGAATGATAAAAATATGAGAGAAAATATTATACTTCTTTCCCCTCCATGTCATCCATTTCCTTCCTTCTCCTAGTCGCTTATCTTCATATTCCATGAGAAAATTAGGGTGCACATATCCCATGGGAAGATAAGTATCAGTTATTACAATTGTTCACTGTTTTTTAATCCTGCTTTCTTCAGGAGATTTTCTTAGGCACTTATTCTGACTAAATTGTCATTGTCCTGTGTTGTTCTTTGCTTCATAAAGTGGATTGTGAGAGTAAATTATATAATTCTTTTTATTTAACTTAATGCTGAGTCTTAGGTCTAGGGGTATAAACATGTCATAAAGCAGGCAAATCATCAAACATGATTCAACATGCACTAGTAGTCCCTAGGGACCCAGGAGTAGTTATCTCAAGTTTCAGATGTGGTTAAACATAGGGTTTTGCTACTCAGTGAAGCATTCTTGAATTTTACACATACAAAATGTAATTCTAGGACTTTAAAGAACTTTAACAGATATACTTGTTTATATGGTGTGTAATGCTTCAATTGTTTTAAAGCTCTTTAAACAATGTTAGGAATAAGAAAGATGCCATGGAAACCTCTGGGAAAACTTCTCTATATAATCAAACTGATGACTACTGTTTTGTTCTGTCCATATGTTTTTGGGCTATTTGGGCAATTCTGTTAGAGGAAATAATAAAAAATACATGCTTCAGCTATTTTCTTTGCTTCAGAAATGTCAAAGCATGGCTTGAGCCATTTTGGAAACTTGCAGAAATGTCTATAGACACCAATATGTGCAAATAAGCATCAGAAGACAGGACTTCATTCAGTGTGGGTTATTTTCATTTACTTTTCATTACACAAATATTTAATACTGACTTGAATAAGTGTTTTTTCTATTAGCAATTAAAAAAAAAGATTTACTAGAGTCTGTTGTATAGGTTTCTAAGGTAACTGCGTTTGTTAGTGAGTTAAAACAGCAGTCATATCTGTCAAATCACTGTTAGGTTAGTCGTGGGACTATTAAACTCCCCATGGATGAGTTCATACACATTATAGCCATGTTTATTTGCATGCTGTGTCATGTAAAATAGTCATTTCACATTCTGTTAAATAGTAACTGTTTACTATCTTTGGTAAACTTTTTTTTTATTTGCTACTGGTAAACTTACTTTTTTCCAGATGGATGGGAGAAACGGTGGGTTCAGTCTAAACACAGAACTGATTATGGTAAATTTCGAATATCTGCAGGAAGATTCTATGGTGATAGAGAAAAAGATAAAGGTATTATCTCTAATCAAGCAGTTATGAAAAGTGCAATTTGTCTTGAATATTTGCTACTGACTTTTTTGCATGTTTTTATGCACTTTTATTCTCTTATGCTGTTTCAATGGTGGCTAAGATGGTGGCTAAGATCCATGCTGCTTTTTCTTGCATGCTCTTTGGATACCTTTCTCAAATGGCCAACCTTGACCTACATGGCAAACCACTGTTTGAAACAGAAGGTGCTTTCAGTAGCAGTTATCCTAAGGCACTAGGATCTCCTACTCAGCGCTATAAGAAAGTAGGGAAGAAAAAGCCCGCTGAGCACTCCTGAAGTGTTTTTATAGCCTGATTTTAATAACTGCACACTAACAGTAAATTCCAAGAATATTATCTTTGAATCTTGTATTTACATATTATTAAAACTAAGGTTGGCAAACTTTTACCAATGATGGGCAAGACCATCATAAGGGGATGTAGTGGTTTGAGTCCTGGACTAGGAACTGGGAGTTGACCAGTTTGGAGTTGTGATTAAGAGGGTGGACTCTAATCTAGGAGAACCGAGTTTGATTCCCCACTCCTCCATGTGCAGCTGCTGGTGTGACCTTGAGTCAGTCACAAGTTCTTTCAGAGTTGTTCTCTCAAGAGCAGTTCTTGAAAGATCTCTCTCAGCCCAAACTACCACACGAGGGTGTCTGTTGTGGTGAAAGGAAAGGAAGGGAGACTGTGAGCTGCTCTGAGTGAAGAGTGGGATATAAATCCAATCTTTTCCTCCCCCTCCTCCCCTTCCTAACATAAAATTATGATGAAACAAGTCTTGCTTTGTTACATAAATGTTTATGGTTTGATAAGTAAATTCTTTTTCTTCTGGCTTGTCATTGCATTTTCTTTCTGTAGTAATAATCCTGGATATGTTCAAAGGTAGTCACCTTTTTTGATAGCAAAGATATTTGTGTTCCATAGATTTGAGTACCTAGGTTTCAAGCAGATTCACAGGAGGAGACAGTAGCAAGCTACAAGCAAGTAACAAAGATATTCCCTATTCTTAGCTGAGAGGAAGTAAGGGAAAGTTTTCTCTTACCTCATTCTTACCTTACCTGCCTTACTTGATCTCAAAGAATGCAATGTGTTATCTTGCAATATGTCAGCTAATAGATTGTGTGATCAGGGATGCAGTTCATGTAATCGGTCTACAAAGAATTTTAAAGAATTTTCAGAAAAATGACATCAGCAAGTGTTCTGAGTGAATATCCAAGAAAAGTAATTGATATGCATGGCCAATTTAGGGAAAACCTCTCAGACATTTATGAAATATTTAAAGGAGTTTTAAGAAACATAAACCTTGGCTGTGTCCTTGGATGGATTTTAGTGTTGTTGTTTTTTTGTCTTTTCCATTTCTTGCCTGTCTTGCTGTTTCTCACTTAGAACTTTTTATTTTCTCCCTTATCTAGAGACTTTATAAGCAAAGCAAACTTACTTGAACATTATCTCAATTGCAGTAAAACATTTTAATAACAGCTTTCTTTGACATTTGGCCCCATATTCCCTTTATAGGCCTGCAGACAACTGAAGACACAAAATACTATTCAGTGTCAGCAAGGTTTCGACCATTCAATAACGAAGGTCAAACCTTAGTGATTCAATATACAGTAAAATATGACCAACACGTTGACTGTGGTGGTGCCTATATTAAACTTTTTCCTGAAGATGTGAATCAAGAGACTTTGAATGAAGATACCAGGTATTACATTATGTTTGGTAAGTTCTCTTTAAAACATCTGTTACCAACAGTCAAAGAATATCAGTTTCATGCAGTAATTTTTAGATCTTAGCCGATGAAGAATTTATCTCAATGCTATAAGGAATTCAGTTATTTCATATTTTTAGAGCTACTTTTTTGTATTGATGAACATTACTGTTCCCTTATATTCACAAAATACTGCAGTCCTAAGAGTTTATAAACTCAGTGGGACTTAATTCTTAGTAAATGTGCTTAGGAGTAGGGGGTGTGCATTCAGATCTAACTGAGCTGAAAATATAACCAAAAAGTACCTTATCAGTAGTCTTTGCTTATATTTTGGCTTCCCAAATGTATCTGGGTTTTCTCAAGGGGACCAGAAAAAAAATCCTGAGAAAATCCCATATATATTTGGAAATTTCCGACCAATCAGAAAACAGCTAAGAGGTGGAAGCAGATTGTTCCCACCTCTCAGCTGTTTGTCAGGCTTCTGCTGCAGAAGACAGCCCAAGGATTGAAATCGCGCTACAGGAGAAGCTATCCCAGCCAGTTCTGCATGTGGAGTGAAGAGACCGTCCTGTGGCATGCAGATCCTAGGGCTAGCTTCTCCTGCAGTGCAGTTTAAACCAGGATCAGGCTGGCTTAAAAAAAAAAAAAGTCTTTTTCATCTTGGGTCTATTGGACCTGGAAAAAAATTGGGCTTTCCAAAAAATCCCAGATACAAATACCCTACCAGTATTGAGATCCGGGATTTTTTGGAAATACCAAAAACTTTTTGCGTCCAATAGACCTGAACTGAAAAATATCAATTTAAAAAATTGTACACTCCTGCTTAGAGTGTGCATTCAGCTTAACTGAACTGAATGAATACCCAAAAAATATCGTATTAGTATCGTTCAGATATAGTGTAAGTCACCAGCTACCGATATAGCTGAACCCAAAAAAGCTGATTTTATTCGATTTTTATTTGGGTTCATCCTTCCTCAGCTGCCCTGCCACTTCCACTGGTCAGTTTCACTCCCCACCACTGATTAGCTGTTAGGTTTAAATGGCCTAAACCTAACAGCTGACCGCTGGGGAGTGAAACTGACCAGTAGAAATGGCTGGGGGAGGGAAGGGAAGGCATTTAAACATGCCTTTTTGATCTCCCTTCCCTCCTAGTGGGTATATCAGACCCAAATATATTTGGAAATACGGATTATGTCTCAAATCTCAATATTATACCACTATTGGTACTCAAGAAATTCAGTATTTACCAATATTTTTCAGGTCCAATATACCCAAATTGGAAAAATACAGGATTTTTTTTTTTGCACACCCTTACTGCTTAGGAGTGCTCTGTGAGCCTATGGCATGTTCTCTTCCATAAGATCTTGAGAGATCCTTACCAGATCAGACCAAAATTCCATACTGCCCAGTACCCAGTACCCTCTTTCCATCCGTGCAAGTCAGGTACCTCTGGAAGAGTGAACAAGCATGACAGCACTTCTGCTCTATTGTATGTTCCTAGCATTTGGTATTCATACGTGTACTGCCTCTGAACGTGAAGATTTAGTTTTGCTGTCATAGCTGAGAAACATTGATGCACATAAAGAGGTTATTAATACATTCTGTGGCAATTAATTCCATACCGAATGTTGTGTGAAGTATGATCACCTTTCATCTGTAATGAATCTTTTGCCAGTAATTTTGTTGGATTACTCTGACTAGTGTTAAGAAGTGGGACAAAAATTGTTCTATTTACTCTCTCAATATCATTCGTAATTTTATAAACCTGTATAATATCGCTAAACTAAAAAGCCTCAAATGCTGCTTAAAGAGAAGGTACTCCGACATCTTGATGTTTTTAAAATTAAAAATGATAGAATTTTTTTTGAAAATCACTGAACAATAATTAGAGTAATGTCACAATGATGCCCCATTTTTATACATCACTTGTAACATCAGCAACTTAGAAGTGACATTCTAATTCTAAAAACATATATATGCAGTCTAAATCAACGTTAGTCTTTTTTTTAACAATTTCTACAGGGAATTTAATATTGCAGTAGTCAATAAATGGTACACATTGGTGTATTGAAGAGGAATATCTGTTTTCTCTCTAGGCTCTTTGTACTTTAACAAAGAAATATTATGACTTCCGGTTTTTGGTGGCTTGCACTTGGACGCGTCTCATTGATCCTCTGATGGAGACGCGCCAAATGAGGAGGGGTCTTGGCTAGTTCCAGACCCCCCCTGGAGTCTTTGTAGGAGACTCCCAGCCTGGAGAGCTGGGACAAGCCTCTCTCGAGGCGATGGCTGAGGGATCAAGGCTTGCCCATCCCCGAGAGGTCCTGATGCCACAGAGCCAGTATGGCAACTAGAGCCGACCCCCGGACGAGCGGACAAGAAAATAAGCGAAAGTAACACCTGCAATGAACAAACTTGCCTAAACAGTGATTTAAACAAACTTCTGCCTAAGCAATTAAGTCTTGGACTGCTAGGTCGAACTGAGAAGGAGCGGCGGGTGGGGAAGAGTTGGAGATCCACCCCCGCCGAAACGGAGTGGTCCGTAAGCGATATAGAAAAGAAAAAACCCGAAACTAACCATTCAAGACTCTTTTTGAGCTTGAAAGCTACAATCTAATCCAAGATGCGTTGAATTCTGATAAACTTGACTTTAAAACTAAACATTTTTCTCTTGTATAAACAATGGCTGGTAGAGAGAGAAGAATGGCAATGGAAAAGAAACTTCCAATGGGAAATACGATACCAATGACTCCCACCCAGGCACAAGAAGCGGCTGCAGACTTTCCTAACATGCTGGCCTCAGCATTGTGCCGTCTGCTGGAGCAGATGTCAACTATCAACAGTAAGTTGGATTCTGTTCAAAAACAGCTTGCACACATGGAAAAAAGAGCCAATAAGACAGACAAAAAGATCAAGAAAGTTGAAACAAGGACTACAGACATTGAGCAAAAGCTGGAAGAAGCAAAAAAAGAAAGAAATATGGATAAAAGCCAACTACTCCAACTTCAACTGGAAAAATCAATGCATGTTCTACGTTTTCAAGGAGTCCCTGAACAGAAGCGGGAAAACTTTAAAATAATTTTAAGCGAAGCGCTAGCATCAATTTCGGATCTTAAGCAAGAAGACCTTAAGCAAGACATGGACTTGACTTACCGTACCTATCCTGATTTTATAAGAAAAAATAAGCTACCTGGCGAAATATACATGAAATTCTCCAAGAAAACTATGAGACAAAATCTCTTGAAAGCTACACTGGGGAAAACATTAAAAGTCAAGGAGGAAGAAATTAAAATTCTAAAAGACATTCCATTTGAGATCCAGAAACGAAGACGACAATATAAAGACTTAATTCTTTTCCTTCAAAACTAATTAATTGCTTACAGATGGAGTTTTCCAGAAGGACTTGTGTTCAACTACAACGATAAGAAAATTAAAATTGAGTCTGTCCAAAAGGCCAAAAGCTTCTTGAAACAACAATTAAGCTTAGATAAAGATGATAAAACAATCATGGAAGAAGGGGAGGAACCCAGCGAGGAAGAATCAAACAATACCTCAAGTGAGTCCAGCAGTATAACTGAAATTTCAGAGAAAGAAGGAGAAGAAGAAGAGATTGGATTTATACCCCGCCCTTCACTACCCAAAGGTGTCTCAGAGCAGCTTACAAACTCCCCTTCCCCTTCCCACAACAGACACCCTGTGAGGTAGGTGGAGCTGAGAGAGCTCTTGACAGAAACTGCTCTTTTTCAAGAACAGCTCTTGAACAAGGAGCAGCAGCACCCAAGATATTAAAAGCGAAAAAGAAGAAGCACAAGAAATAAACACAATATAATGGATTATAAAACACTTGAACTTAGCGTAACTAAATTTCATTTTACAGAAGTTTGAATTCTTTGTTGCTTATTGCCACTGCAGGAGTGATATATACAACTATAATCTCATGTGTGAATCTTGTCTTATTTTTTAGTTGTAGTGTATTCTCTTTGTTCCCTTCCGTTTAGGATGTAGTATTATAAAACCAATTTATATATATATATATATATATATATATATATATATATATATATATATATATATATATATATATATATATATATATAAAAAACCAAAGAAATGTTATCCACTAGCATAATGTGCCATATCCTATGTAACCAAATCTCTGCATTTGGCACTTTCCAGTATTGTGCCAGAAGTATTCTGGTTGCTACAGTTAATAGTCTTAACAGGTACCATAACACTTTGAGCATTCTTTTTGAGCTATATCAAAAATATAATGTTGAGGTCTAAAGTTTCCAGGTCACTTCAGGGCTCATTTAAGGGCATCATGAAGGTTTCTGATTCTAAATGTGGTGTCCTTCATATGCCACACCAGAGTGCGCTGGCCACAGCTCATGCATTTAGCTGCATCAGCTGTAAACAGGTGAATCCACCAGGAGTGGGTCATCTGAACCCACCAGAACTAGGTCAGCCTTTCTCCCAGGCTGGCTGGTGATGGAAAGCTCCAACCTTGTACTGCCTGGTTGGCCTCTTCCAATAACCCCTGAAAGTGATGGAGCATGTGATTGTGTGCTGACTACAGGTGCATCACCAGGGAGTTGTGCCACTGTGCTTTCTCCTCCATTCCTCGCCTCAATGTCCATTGGGTGTAGTGGCTGTAAATAGGCAAATGCACTGGAAATGGATTGCCTTGGTCATGTAGTGGCCATGGATAGCTCTTTTGGCCCAGTCAGGCTCTGCAGACACCACCAGAAGGTGAAGGAATGCACATGTGCACTGACTGTTTGCACACTGCCAGGGAGTTAAAGTTGTGTTCTTTCTGAACCATTCCTGGGGTCTGATTTTTTAGTTGCTGTTTTCTGAACTATTTCCAGTGATATCTTTTTGTTTTTTAGGAATGGCAATGAGCAGGGGTCATTTTGTAGGAAAAGAGGTGCAGGAGCTCATTAGCATACAAGTCATTAGCATATGCCACGCACCCTGGCATCACTGGAAGTGTGTCAGAAGGGGAAGCAAAAATGGGGGGGAGGCATCTTCAAAACCCTCCCCTTCCCTTCCCCAGCAGGCCTGCCAAGGCGGGGGGGGGAGTAAAGTCACCCCGCAGGGGCAGCACGATCTTTCTATTGTATTCTATGGCCCCATAGAATACAATGGAAATATCGTGCCACCATTGCAGGGCGACTCTAGAGAGAAGGGGTTTAAACTTTAAACCCCTTCTCGCTTCGCCTGTCATGGCTAATTAAAGCTGGTTGGGATGGCTTCCAACGCACCTTAAGGGAGATTATCAACAAGTCTCTCGTAGAGGGACAGTTCCCTGGGGTGTTCAAGGGAGCAGTGGTCTGTCCTCTCTTGAAAAAAACATCTCTGGATCCAGCTGAATTGGCCAACTATCAGCTGGTTCCAATTTGCCGTATTTGGGCAATTTAATAGATAGGGCGGTGGCAACTCAGCTACAGAGCTTTTTGGATGACACTTCCATCTTAGACTCCTTCCAGTCTGTTTTTCGCCCTGGACGCAGGACACAGATGGCACTGGTCGCCCTCATGGATGACCTCCAGAGGCACTAGGGGCGGATCTGCAGTGCTGTTGTTGTTGGACCTGTCGGCTGCATTCAGCATGGCTGACCATCAGTTACTGATCCACCACCTAGCCGACATAGGAATTCAGGGGCTTGCCTTGCAATGGCTTGCTTCCTTTCTCCAAAGTCGGGGACAAAGGTTGGCACTAGGGGAACAGCAGTCCAGGAGGCACCCACTGGATTGTGGAGTGCCTCAGGGGGCAGTACTTTCCCTGATACTATTCAACATGCACCCCCTTGCCCAGATTGCCTGGAGGCATGGGCTGGGGTGTCACCAGTATGCTGATGACACCCAGCTCTATCTGATGTTGGGCGGCTGGTCCAACTTCATACTGGAATATCTGGACTGGGCATTACAAGCCGTGGCTGGTTGGCTTAGACTGAGCTGGCTGAAACTTAATCCGACAAAGACAGAGGTCTTGTGCTTGAGTTGGGGCAGTTTGGGGGTAAGGATCCCTTTCCCGATATTTGATGGGGCACCTCTGGTGCCAGCACTGGAGTCTGGATTTTGGGAGTGCTCTCGGATGCCTCCTTAACAATGGAGGCCCAGGTAGCAGCCACTGCCAAGTCGGCCTTCTACCATCTTCGGTTGATTAGGCAGTTGGTTCCCTTCCCCGACCGCAGTGACCTGGCAAGAGTGATCCATGTGATGGTCACCTTGAGATTAGACTACTGTAACACTCTCTACACGGGGCTGCCCTTGTCACAGATTTGGAAGCTGCAGCTAGTGCAAAATGCTGCTGCCAGGCTTTTGATGGGCCTCCCCAGGTGGGAGCACATTGAGCCTGTGCTGAAGACATTGCACTGACTGCCAATAGCATACCCAATTCATTTCAAGGTACTGGTTCTTACCTTTAAAGCCCTATATGGCCTTGGTCCGGCATACCTGAGGGACCACCTTTCCCCATATATACCCCAGCGAGCACTATGGTTGGGGTCTCAAAATCGACTGACCCTCCTGGGTCCCAAGGATGCCCGGCTTGCTACTACCAGTGCCAGGGCCTTCTCAGTTGCAGCTCCAAGAGATCAGGGCCCTGTGGGATCTTTTACAGTTTTGCAGGGCCTGCAAGACGGAGCTCTTCCACCAGGCTTTCAACTGAGGAGCCTGTTGGTAGTTAATATCCAGCAGTCAGATCAGAATGATCTATGTGACAGCTGACAAGCTGCTAGGAACAAGTTCTGACCTGTTCAGACCAGCTCAGGTATGAGGTCAGTGTATAATGACTCAGCATGATGCTGATTGGTTGCTCAATGTATAAATGTAAATGTCCTGCACTGTACAGTTCTTCTTCTCTCTGTGTATGTGTCTGGCGGAGCAGTTTGTTGGTGAATCCTGTAAATAAACCTGTATATAGTTTTCCACAATACTGTCTCAGTGTGGTGCTATATAGAAGCTACTCTGCTGAAGTGCTGGAGCTGCTGCACAATCCTGGTGGCTGAAGGTGGCTGCAAGTTGCTTAACGCAGTCCGCGCGTCAGGGTTATGGGCCCAGCCTTGCGGAAAGGCAGTCCCGAGCAACAGTGAGCCTACCAGCCCAGTGGGGATTTGTGCCGGTCGGAGACCAGTGAGTCTGACAGCCAGCACTGCTATCTGGACAACGCCGGTGAGCCAGACTGAGAGTGAGCATGCAGCAGTGGACAAGGAGCTGCGGGTGCTGACTTCTTCCAGGAGTGGTGGAGTGCTTGCCTGGACAAGCCTTGGCTGCGGTGAGTCATGCTGTGTGTGTGTGAGAGAGACTGATAACAGTTCCAGCCTGAGCGTGTCGAGAAAGCCGGAGGGATTATGGCTTTGGGGCCGACAACACAGGTGGTGGACAAGCTTACTTCCACAAACTATGATACGTGGGCATTTCGGATGAAACACTATCTTATCAGAGAAGGTCTCTGGCTGTACGTTAACGACCCTCCTGATCCAGTTCCAGCAGCAGATGTGGCAAAGGTCGAGAAGGCTCTGGCATGTATTGTCCTGGCCGTGAGTGATGACCAATTAATTCACATTTCATCTGAGGCTGATGCAAAGGCTGCAAGGAATGCTTTAAAAGCGGTTTATATACAGACCACGGCAGGTACAATTATGTCTTTGATGCGTCGCCTCTACAGAAAGCTCCAAGGGCCTGGAGAGTCTGTCCAGGAGCATGTAAATGCTTTGACGGAGCTTTTCCAGCAACTGGAAGGCAGAAGCAAGGTCTTAAGCCAAGAGGACAGATGTTATCTGCTCCTGTCATCTCTGTCTTCGGAATTCGACACTCTAATCACTTCTTTGGAAGGTTTACAAACTGACCAGCTTACTCTGCAAATGATCGTCGGCAGAGCACTGGAATACGAGGCTAAACTAAACACAAAGCTTTCTTCTGAAGCCTGGCAACGAGCCCAGCCTGTGGAGTCCTTGGGAGCCAGCTGCAGGAGGCGAGAGGAGCTCAGCGTGAAATGTGAGCCGGCAAAAGCTCTACGTGTTAAAAAATGCTACTTATGTGGGTCTGTGTCCCATCTCAGGAAAACCTGTCCTTTGCAGCAAAAGAAGAAATTCGCCAGTGGACATCAGGATGTGTTGTCTAAATGTCCAAATGCATCTTGTGTGCTGACAGGTACTGATTTAACACATGAATGGGTGTTGGACAGTGGTGCTAGCCAAATCTTTTGTAAAAATTCGGATATGCTGCAGAATCAACGGAAAGCACAGCTACAACATGTGACTCTGGCAGATGGTCACGTGGCTAATGTAGCATGCTGTGGGGAGTTAACTATATCCAGTCTAAATCATACTTTTCAGAACATCCTCTGTGTTCCCTCCCTTGAGAACAATTTACTCAGTGTCCTGGCATTGGACAGAGCTAAGTTTGAAATTGTGTTTGCTAATGAATCTTGTAGCATTAAGAAAGGTGGGAAGGAGAGGGCTACTGCTAACTTGAAAAAAGGTGTTTACGTGTTAGGTAACCCTGAAACGGCAGCCACAGTGAGCGTGCCAGGGAACAAAAACCCACACCATGAATGTTTACACCTCTTACATTGCCGTCTAGGTCACGCCTTGTTCCATGCCATTAACCAAACACTAGCCCTGACAGGTAGAGAAGGGGTGAAAGATTGTAAAACTTTCCTTGACTGTCAAGTGTGCAAACAAGTTAAGTTGCAGGCATTTCCTGTAGCTCGCAAAAGTGACAGGGTGTCTACGCATGCTTTGCAACTGGTACATGTGGATTTAATGGGGCTGTTTCCACCTAGTCTATCTCATAATCGTTATGCCCTGGTGATTACTGATGATTATTCGCTTTACTCATGGGTGTATATTTTGTAGAACAAATCTGACAGTTGTCAAACCTTGAAGTACTGGTACAGGAAAGTAAAGAATCAATTGGGTGAGTTGAAGGCTATGCAGACCGATATGGGGGGAGAATTTATGTCGAGTGCAATGAAACAATGGTTGCAGAAGATAGGGGTTAAACATAGAGTTGCTAATCCAGCATCACCACCCAAAAATGGGGTTGCAGAGCGGAAAAACTCTACCCAACAAACCATAATGTATGCCATGTTGGCTGATGCCCAATTACCAAAGTCATTTTGGGCTGAAGGTTTGAAGTGTGCAGTCTATGTGTCTAATAGAACTTGGTCTAGAGTCATGAACAACATTCCTTTTTGCCTGTTGTACGGAAAACCACCGAAGTTAAACTATCTGCGTGTGTTTGGATCTAAGGCGTGGGTTAACATACCTGTAGATCAGCGCAGGAAGGGTGGTCCAAGGTCAAAGCAAATGCTCTTTTTGGGGTATCAATCAGGTATGAAAACCTATAGATTCTCTAATGACCATCATCAAATTAGCTTCAGCAGGTCTGCCAATTTCACTGAGGGCAAAAATTGGCATAATATCCATGCAAACTCTTTACCTGAACAAACAGTGTCACCTATTACTGGTGAAACAGATGCTGGTGCAAGCCCTGAGGTTCCAGAAGCAAGTTCCTCTCAGTCTAGTGCAACAGGTGGTGTTAAAACAGAAAGTAGCACACCTAGGAGGTCTGAGAGAAGTACTAAAGGTATTCCGCCACAAAGGTATGGATTTGAAACACAAGTGGCAAATTTTGTGTGTGCAAAGGAACCTACATGCTACAATGATGTAACTATGATGCATGAAGATGAAAAGCAAGCTTGGCTAAAAGCAATGCAAACTGAGTATGATTCTCTGTGTGCAACTGTCTGAATTGCCTGAGGGAAAAAAGGTCATAGGGTGCAGATGGTTGTACAAACTGAAACCTGTGCAAGATGAAATGCCTCAGAGGAAGGCTAGATTAATAGCCCAAGGTTATACTCAAGAGTTTGGCGTGGACTACGATGAAAGATTCGCTCCTACAGTGAAAAGCAACACCTTAAATGTGGCTTTAACAAAGGCAGTTGCAGAAGGGTTGAAGGTTCAACATTTTGATTTTACAACTGCGTATCTAAATGTAGCCCTGGATGAGCAGCTATATATGAAACAAATTCCTGGTTTTGAAAGTGCTAATCCCAACCTGGTGTTAAGGTTGAAAAAGGGGTTGTATGGTTTAAAACAAAGTGGACATTTGTGGAACCTATGTCTCACTTCTACCTTGACTAACATGGGGTTTAAACAAAGCGTTGCTGATCCATGCATGTTTTCACAAAACAATAAATGGTGACAAGTGCTATCTAATGGTGTTTGTAGACGACATCTGCTTTATGTACAAACAAGCTGTTGAATTGCATTGGTTTGAAGAAACCACTAAACAATATTTTAAGATGAAGAATCTGGGTGAAATCAAACACTTAGGAATGGAGATTGCCAGAAATGATGAAGGCTACTTTACCATTAGCCAGGAAAACAAAATTGAAAAGTTGTTGGAAAAGTATAATATGGCTAATGCAAATCCTGTTTCAACTCCAGTGTCTACTGGCTATGTTAGGGAGCCAGATGATAAGCTGTTTGAGCAAAAAGAGTTGTATTAATCACTAATTGGTTCATTGACCTACCTTGCAACATGGTCTCACCCTGATATTAGTAATGCAGTCCATATACTTTGTCTGAAGAGTGCAAAGCCCTATGTAAGAGATTGGAATGCTGCTAAAAGAGTCCTGAAATATTTAAGGGGCACATCCAAATATAAATTGGTGCTGGAAGGGAACCATTCTCAACAGGTCCTAGCCTACAGTGACTCAAACTGGGGTACAAACAATGATGCCAAGTCTACTACTGGCTATGTACTATTTGTAAATGGATCTTTAGTCATGTGGAAATCTGTGAAACAATATTTCATTTCAATCAGCACTTGTGAATCGGAATTTGTGGCCATTAATGAATGTGTTATACAGTTGGAATGGCTGAAACAACTGTTGGATGATTTTGATGTAAAATGTAATATGCCAATGACTGTGATGTGTGACAATGCAGCTGCTACACTGATTGCAGATTCCCAGGGAATTAAGCCTAGGTCCAGGCATATAAATATCAGGTATCAAAATGTCAGAGATACTGTGCAAAGAAAACTTGTTGCTCTTCAGCATTGTTCATCTAAAGAAAACATTGCTGACATGTTTACAAAGAGTTTAGATGAAGCGAAGTTCCTGACCCTTAGGAAGCAATTGCATCTGATCTAACTTTGCTGTCTATTAAGGGGGTGTGTTGGTAGTTAATATCCAGCAGTCAGATCAGAATGATCTATGTGACAGCTGACAAGCTGCTAGGAACAAGTTCTGACCTGTTCAGACCAGCTTAGGTATGAGGTCAGTGTATAATGACTCAGCATGATGCTGATTGGTTGCTCAATGTATAAATGTAAATGTCCTGCACTGTACAGTTCTTCTTCTCTCTGTGTATGTGTCTGGCGGAGCAGTTTGTTGGTGAATCCTGTAAATAAATCTGTATATAGTTTTCCACAGTACTGTCTCAGTGTGGTGCTATATAGAAGCTACTCTGCTGAAGTACTGGAGCTGCTGCACAATCCTGGTGGCTGAAGGTGGCTGCAAGTTGCTTAACGCAGTCCGTGCGTCAGAGCCACTGCCACTATTACCACCAAAAATGTTAATTATAGAGCCCTGGCCCTTGGCTTTGACATCTACAGCCTGTGCCGTCACTCGTATTAGGAAGATCATAGAGCAGAATAACTGTTAGACCTTTGTATGCACTCTTACAGTATGCTATCATTAGGCAATTAATTAAGTATTGCCAGCACTTTATGTCATTGAATTGTTTATAACTGAACTGTTTTAGATGCTTTTTTGTGGATTTTAATTGTTATTTCTATATTAACCAGTATAAACTGCCCTGAGCCTGCTTTTGCGGGGAGGGTGGGATATAAATTAAATCAAATAAATAATAAAGTTTCCCACTGCTGCACAATTAATTGGCATTTTCAGTCAGCTGCCAACCACAATTCCAGAATTTTTTTCCTGGGCAGATGTTAGTTCTGGCGCTACCATTTCCCCTAATATCCATTTTGAGTGATGCTGACTGAAATAAATAAGGAAAAACAAAGGTAAATGAAAAAGTGTAGATCTGAATATAAAAAAGTAAAATAAATAAAAGTGGGTTTTGGTGCCAGAGGTATAAAATTATAGTAGTATTAAACATAATGTCTCTATCAATCTGCATTAAAATTGTCATTAGACAGGGTTGGTAATTAGATCTGGTAATTTGAATTTATATCTCTAAGAACTGTTATTTCTTTCTAGGCCCTGATATATGTGGAGAGGACAAAAAGATTGTGCAAGTTATTTTTAACTATAAAGATGACTACTATATGATCAATAAAGACATCAAATGTGAGGTATAATTAATATTTCTCAGCTATTAAAAAGACACTAGTCTTGTTCATTGCTAGTTTTTCAATTGTATTTCAGTGAATTATCTTTTGCATTTTTCTTCTTTCTTGTCATGCTGTTATGCTGATTTCTGCACACAAACAACAGGGGAACAAATAGGGGAAAGCATATTGCGATATACAAACAAATAGGAAAGAGCATCCACTGGACCTGAGGGTCTTCCAGCAGAAAGAGGAAGTGACTTTCATCAGCAAACTTCTCCTACTAGAAACCACTGTTTTCCCTTTCATTGCTGTTCCTGTGTATCCCCTGTTCTCCAGGAAAAGCATTTTGAGCTCAGTTGGACAGCCAGCATGATATAATGGCTAGAATGTCAGACTAACATCTGGGAAACCTGGCTTTAAATCTGCACAGTGCCATGAAGCTCCTGGTGACCGCAGACCAATAAGTCTCCCTCAGCCTAGCCTAGTTTATTTTATTCTCTTGTTGGGAGGATAAAATGGGGAAAGGAGAACTAAGTATACCACCCTGAGCATTTTGGAGATAGCAAAAGAAAGGAGCAAAAGAAAGGAGAGGGGAAAGCTCTATTATCATTTGAGCTTAACTACATAAGCTTTTGTATATTACTACATGCCTGGCATCAGGAAGGGCACCCTCAAATATGCAGCAGGGACTTGGGCAGACCAAAGACAGTTGCAAAGTGACTGAGCCAGCAGTAGTGCAATTGCTTCTAGCGGTGGTTTGCATTGAGCACCTTGTGTTTATTTAACTACCTTCTGCCAGATTATGCTAGCAGTACCAGGCTCATCAGCAGCTGCTTGCCACAGGTTGCTTGCATGGGGCCCCTTCCCACCAGCTGCCTGCACTTAAAGGGAGCCCCTTTAAGTGCAGGCAGCTGGAGGGCCTCACATGCCCGATCTCCGCTCGAAGATTGGGCATGCAGGGCCCTTTCCCGCCAGCTGCTTGCACTTAAAGGGGCTCTCTTTAAGTGCAGGCAGCTGAAGGCCCCCGCCCGCAGCCATTCCTCTCCCTCTTCTCTCTCAAGAGAGAAGGGAGAGGGGTGGCTGCGAGTGTTGGAGCTTGGGGGCGGGGCTTCCCCCACCAGCCAACCAGCTGGCCAGCGGTGGGTTGAACCCCCAAAAGCGGGTGACCCCCGCCAAAACGGGGGTCTGGCAACCCTAAGTACAAGGTAAGTAACAGTAAGTCCTAATTATCTTAATTTTTCAAGGAGTGGTAACTTGGAGTATAAATGATGTTGTAGAGCAAGAGGTACATATTAATAAATAATTCACTAAATCTTTATCATGGGGAGGAAATCATCTATTTTGCATGCATAATCAGATTTTTTTCTTCATATTCCATATGCTCACTGGAATTGATTTTCTTTAGAATTGGTGCCAAGGTTCCTGTTCTTCAAGTGAAAAGCCTGTTATAAGCTGTAGATTATATCTTTTAAAAAGCTATTTGACTGAATAGTAATCCATACTAGGAAAAAACAAAACAATATTGCCAAAATTATTTATAATTTATGTATAATGTATTTGATGATAATACATTATTAAGGAGTTCCATATTGTCTACACTATGAATTTTAACTTAATATCCAAAAATGCTGGCAGTCCTACTGATTGTATCTCTATGAGAGAGTTTCTGCCCAAATAAACTTTCTTTTGTTTACTACAGAATTTGTTTTCTATCTTAAACTCCCCCCCTTTCTCAAATGGCACACCACTCACCAGGGATGCACACCATCTCCCAACTTGTTTTTTGTTATACTCCATTTGGCAAAACTGCCAGTTCATTTGGAATACTGGAAAATAAGTCTGTTGCTTATAATAAAGTATTCCTTTTCTTTCTTTGAGACGGATGATTTTACCCATCTGTACACTCTGATAGTTCGTCCAGACCTTACTTATGAAGTGAAGATTGATAATTATGTTGCTGAAGCTGGCCATCTAGAAGAACACTGGGATTTCCTTCCTCCAAAAAAAATAATTGATCCTGATGCACAAAAACCTGACTACTGGGATGAAAGAGAAACTATTGAAGATCCCATGGACAAGAAACCAGAAGTAAGACTTTCAGTATCATTACTTTATGCTTTATGCATCAGAAACTGGATGCCATTTCACTTACATTTGGGGCATTGCTGTCTTGTTTCTCATGCTGTTCAGTTAGTGCTGTGTCTGTCTGATTCCAGCAAAAGCTTTAAAGAGTTTCATATTTATAATTATTTTTGTTATAATTGTTTTAATAATGTAAACAGTGCTTTTTTTAAAAAAAAAACATTTTATTATAGGATATGTTTCACATAGTTAAAATTCCATCTTATAGATATCACATAACTTTTTTCTTTTCTCCCCACTCCCCCCAGTACAAGGCTTCCCGCAATGCTCTTACCCCCTTATAAACTCTATTATCTAATTACCATTCACAAAATATGTCATTTCCATGATCAAATTAGGTAACATTTTAGCAATCTTATCGTTCTTTTTCTTATTTTCTCCTTAACTGTCAAAGCAAATCAATCTATTTTTAACATCCCAATTTTTCTCAAGATAGTCTTTAAAATCTTTCCATTCTTCAAAAAATGCTTAATCGTGTTCGTTATTAAGCTTTCTTATAATTTTGTCCATTTCAGCCATAAAAAGCATCTTCTTAATCCATTCCCATGTTTCAGGAATCTTTTCTTGTTTCCAGAATTGTGCATAAGTCATTCTGGCTGTTGTGACCAAGTACCATAACAATGTTCTCTTGGTTACATTTAATTCTTCCAGTTTAAGACCTAACAACAAGATTTGTGGATCTTTCTTAAAAGTACATTTCAGAATCTTCTGTATTTCATTATGAATCTCTGACCAATAACTCATGGCTTTATCACAAGTCCACCACATATGGTAAAATGAGCCCTCTTTCTTTCTACATTTCCAACATTTGCTAGACATACTCTCATTTATATTAGCAATTTTCTTTGGAGTCATATACCATCAATACATCATTTTATAACAATTCTCTTTAACATTAACACAAGTTGAAATTTTCATTGACTTTTTCCACAAACATTCCCATGATGCCATAGTTATTTCACTATTTACATTTACCGCCCATTTTATCATTTGTTCTTTTACAATTTCATCTTCTGTATACCACTTCAGTAAAACCTTATATATTTTTGAGATCATTTTTTCCCCCTTTTCCACCCATATAGCCTCAATTTCATTATTCTTTGCCCTAAAGCCATATTTTCTCTTATCAGTTTTAAACAAATCATAGATCTGTCTATAATTCAACCAATCATTTTTTTTTTTAAACAAAATTTTTTATTGGAAAAACAATCAACATTTTCAATAACGGTACCAATACAATTTCGAAAAAAGAAAGTTCCCAACCCTTCCCCCCCACCCCCCCTAATAGGCTTCCAACACTGCTAATAACAAACAAAAATATATGTTAGACGATAATCAAATTTAAACTTATATGCATTGACAAACCAGGTAACACATTATATAAAATCTCTACCATTACAACATATTCTCAAATAACAGTATAATACAATTCCAAATTCATTTCACTTCTCGTTCAATAACCATCCGTATCCAAGTTATATATTTTCCCCTTCATTCTATATTCATTTTCTAGATACAGTTTCAAATCTTCCCAATCTTTTGTATACTGTTCTGCCATTTGTCCATTTAACTTCTTTGTCATTTTGTCCATTTCCGCTAAAAATAGCAGTTTTCTCAACCAGTCATGTATATCTGGCACCTTCTCCATTTTCCATTGCTGAGCAAAGGCCATTCTCGCCGATGTAATCATGTACCATAGCAGTGTCCTTTTTTCTTGTGGAATTTTTTCCATTGTCAAACCGAGGAGAAGAAGTTCTGGCTTTCTCTCAGTTGGGATTTTTAATATTTTCTGCATCACACAATGTATATTAGACCAATATGTTTTCGCTTTATTACATGACCACCACATATGGTAAAAAGAACCCTCTATTTTTTTACATTTCCAACATTTGTTACTCAAGTTCTTATCCATACTAATATTAGCAATCTTTTTTGGTGTCATGTACCATCTATACATCATCTTATAACAGTTCTCTTTCACATTGGTACAAGTAGACATTTTAAAAGATCTTTTCCACAAAAATTCCCATGATTCCATAGAAATTTCTTTGTTCATATTTATGGCCCACTTTATCATTTGCTCTTTTACAGTCTCGTCCAGTGTATATACAGACAACAAAATTTTATACATCTTTGAAATCATTTTCCGCTCTCTATTCAACCATAAATTTTCAAATTCATCATACATGGCTCTAAAGCCAAACTCTTTACAATCTTTTTTATAAATATCCCTTATTTGACAATATTGTAACCAACCGTATTCGAATTCTAATTCATTGTTTGGCTTTAAAACATATTTTTTCCCTTCTTTTTGCAATAATTCCTGATATTTCAACCTGTCATGGCCTTTATGATCAGAAAACCGATGTATAACAGCAGCTGGTACAATCCACAAAGGTCTCTCGTCCAAGATTGTATCCTTGTACCTGGACCATGCATCAAACAACGTCCTCCTTACATAATGATGCTTAAACATAGAATCAACTTTATTTTTCCCATACCAAAGATAGGCATGCCAGCCAAATCTGCAATCGTGTCCCTCAAGAGCTAACAGCTTTCTATTTTCCAAATGGATCCAATCGGATAACCAAGACATACATACAGCTTCATGATACAAACGCAAATTCGGGACTTGGAAGCCACCTCTGTCTTTAGTATCATACATTATTTTCATTTTAATTCTTGGCTTCTTTCCTGCCCAAATGAACTTAAAGATTTCTCTTTGCCATTTAACCAAGACTTTCCCATCCTTCACAATTGGTATTGTCTGAAACAAAAACATTAACCTGGGCAATACATTCATTTTAACAACGGCAATTTTTCCAAGAAGAGATAGTCTTAACCTTTCCCATTTTTCTAAATCACTCTTTATCGAACCCCACAGTTTTTCATAATTATTTTTAAACAGATCTATGTTTTTCATTGTGATTTCGACTCCCAGATATTTAACCTTTTTAACCACTTCACATTCTGTCACATTTTGTAACATTTGTTGCTTTGAACCAATCATATTTTTATACAATATCTTAGATTTATTTTTGTTGACATAAAACCCTGCAAGATCGCCAAACTCTTTCACTTTTTCAAATACCTTAGGCATATTATTAACAGGATCTTCAACAATAAACATAATATCATCCGCAAATTTAAATGAAAAACCTCCAATATTCAAACCTTTTATGTTATTATCATCTCTAACCGCTTGTAGCAATATCTCCAAAATCCAGATAAATAACATTGGTGACAGGGGACAACCCTGTCTAGTACCTTTTCTTACCCGGAACACATCTGTTGATTCTGCATTCACAATCACCGAAGCTTTTTGTTCTTTATATATCGATTGAATCATTCTTATAAATTCTGCGCCCATCAAAGATTTCTCAAACACTTTAAACATAAATTCCCAATTCAAATTATCAAAAGCCTTCTCTGCATCCAAAAATAAAAAAGCAACTTCTTTTTCAGGGTGTTTATCATAATAATCAATTGCGTCCAAGACAACCCTCATATTGTCTTTAATTTGTCTATTTGGTAAAAAACCAGCTTGATCCTCAACAATGGTGTCCTTCAAAAAATTTTTAAGGCGCTCTGCCAATATTTTTGCAAATATCTTATAATCGTTGTTCAATAATGAAATGGGCCGATAGTTCTTTACATTTGTTAAATCTTGCATTTCTTTAGGAATTAAGGTGATTGCAACTTCATTCCAGGAATCTGGAATCTTTCCTGTCCTTCTAATTTCATTTAAAAGAATCTCCAACACCGGGACTAAGTCTTCATGAAATTTTTTATAGAATTTAGCTGAAAAGCCATCCGGGCCTGGAACTTTAGAGATTTTTGCCTCAGCTATTGCTTTACTAATTTCTTCTTTAGTTATTACAGCATTTAAAAAAGTTTTCATTTCAGGGTTTGGTTGTATCAAATTAACTTTGGATAAGTAATCCAACATTTTTTGAGGATCCGCTTGCTTCACTTGAAAGAGAGTTGCGTAGTATTTATAAAATTCCCTCCTGATTCCTCCTGGGTCTGAGATCTCTTTATTTCCATCTTTCAAACAAGTGATTATTTTATTCTCTCTTCTTTTCTTCAATTGCCATGCTAAATATTTGCCAGGTTTGTTTGCACCTTCAAAGGATTTCTGTTGCAATTTTTTCAGGTTCCAAAATACTTCTTTGTTCAACCTTGCCTCATATTGCTCCCTTAAAATCCTCAATTCTCTCAAAATCTTCTTTTTGCCAGGCCTTGTCTTAAGTTCTATTTCTTTTTTCCGAATATTTTTCATAATTTCTTTGTCTATTTTCATTTGTTGTTTCCTTTCATTATTATTAATTGCAATCAGATGTCCTCTCATCACAGCCTTGTAGGCTTCCCAAACCGTTTGCGTCTGTACACTCTTATTTAAATTCAATTGAAAGTATGTTTGGGTTTCTGTCCTTATTTTATCCACAATGTTTTGCTTGTCCAGCAAATCTTCATTAAGTCGCCATCGAAATTTTTTTCCTCTTAACATACGTTGACCATTTTATCGGACTGTGGTCAGAAAGAATCCTAGGTAATATCTCAATTTTGCGTGTTTGCAAGATTAAATTCTCTGTCATCCACATCATATCTATCCTTGAAAAAGATTCATGTCTTGATGAATAAAAAGATTACTCTCTATCCCTGGGGTTTTTAGCTCTCCAAACATCTACCAAGTGTTCATGTTTAGTCAATTGAAAAAAGACTTTAGGAAGTTTGCCCATGGCATCAATTCCTTTTTAGATTTTCTATCAACAACATTGTCAACAGTACCATTAAAATCACCCATTAAAATCATTTGCTCATAGGTCAACTGTCGTAGCTGTTCCCACAAATCCTGAAAAAAGTTTTCCTTCGCACCATTGGGAGCATAGAGATTAACAATTAATGTCTTTTTATTCTGCAACACAACTTCTACCGCCAAAAATTTCCCTTCATTGTCTTTAAAAATTTCTTTTGGTTCCAACTCCTTTTTAATATATATAACAACTCCTTTTTTCTTTTGGGAGGAGAGTGAATAAAATTCCTCTCCTAGTCTTTTTTGAATCAAAAATTTAGCATCAGATTTTTTAATATGTGTTTCTTGCAAGCAAACAATATCACATTTCTGTTTTTCCAACCAGAGTCTGACATTTTTCCTTTTTTGGGGTGAATTCAGTCCATTAACATTCCATGAAATTATTTGACTCTCCATGTTGATTTTATGATTATTTATCAGAGTCTTTAAAATTATCGTTGATGAATCTGGTCATTTGGTCAACTGACTTGATGGTGACTCTCTTCTGCTTGAACGAAAAACTGACGCCTTTAGGAATTTCCCATCTATATCTTATGCCCTCTGTTTTCAGCTTGTCAATCAAATCTTTGAAAAGTCGTCTATCCTGAAGCATTGCTCTGGGTAGTTCCTTTAGGACCATGATTTTCTTGTTGTCAATTATGAAATCTTCCTGAAATTGTTGCTTAAACAAATCCTCCTTCAGCTTTTTGGATATAAACTGGACAATTACATCTCTGGGTAACTTTTTCCTTTGCGCAATCGCAGAATTGACTCTGTATACCACATCAATCTGTGCCGCCACTTTCTCCTCTTCCATTTTCAAAAAGTCTGCAACAGCATCTACCATAACTGAATGGATGTCCTCATTCTTATCTTCAGGGATCCCCCTGAATCTCATGTGGTTAATCATTGCATTATATTGGACCATCACATTCACTCTATCTGTTTCTATAGTGACCTCAGCTATATTTGATGCTACTCCCTTCACCCTTACATCCATCTCATCTGCTCTTTTAGTCAACGTCTGTATCTCTTTTGTAATTCCAGACATTTCTTTTTTCAGCTCTGTTACTTCTGTTATTACAGTCTTTTCCAACTTCAGAATCGCGTCCATCACCCGTTTCTCCATAGCATCCATCATGCCCTGTAGCTTTTTTTCCTCTTTCCCAGCCATTTTCGGGGAGGACCAGGAATTTGCCCTCTGTCGTTGCCGCAGGTCGTAAGCCGTTGTTCAAATTTTTCCCTCCAACCCACTCTAAATCAAAGTCCTGCTTGTGCCCACCTAAATCGCACTAGTTTCACTTTTTTCTATTGAGTCTTTCGTTTAAAATCAAAGAAAATTTTTCTGACCTTCCCAAAATGGCGGGCGCAATTTCTCTATGGTAAATGGTTCTTCCGGGTACTCACTTCCTGTCCGGCAGTCTTGATGGTCCCCCTTGTTCCTGATTTCCTCCCTTCTTCCGGCCTCCTTGGTCTTCTCTAGGACGATTACTTGTCTGGTCTGAAGTCACTTCCTGTTTTGCTGATTTCTGCTGCAGCAGCTACAGTACTTTTCCACTGTAATTCTTGCGGAGCTACTGTTAGTTTCTATTTTAAAGTCAACAATCTAACCGCAGGAATGATCAACAATCCGGCTTTTTGGCCTTTTTAAGCTGTTTAACTGCACTTTTTCCGCTCCAATGTTAGTACGACAGATACAGCACGATCATGCGCTTCATCGGATGTTGTTTATTTTCGGCCAAAACGCGTCTCCGGTGAGCAATTTTAAAAAGTTACCTTCAAAGTCCGTGTCTTGTTATAGCAGTGTTTCCTTGATGTCAGTTTCCGTAGAATGTCTTGGAGGTCTGGGTCATGCGTTCTTATGTTGAGAATCCAACTCGGTGGGGTCTTGTAGAGATTTTCCGAAGTGCCTTCTCTGGGGGAGGGGATCAAGGCTGGTCGCGACGCTCTTTAAAGCCCCGCTATCAGCCGATCTCAACTCCCCTCTCGGGCCAGGCTCGCTGCCAGTCACCCCCCTGCCTGGGGGGATCTGCGGTGGGCTATATGAAGCCCACCCTGTCGTCAAGCCCCTCCGTATGCTCTGGGAGCTCAAGAGCAAGCCAGAACACGTTAGGACGCCATGAATCCCAGACTGGAAGCCTCTATAATTCAACCAATCATAATCAAATTCCACATCATCTCTGTCTCTCATTTTAAAAGATTTCTATACGGTAACCAATCTAATCCTTCATGTCTCGAATATGGTTTAATCACTTCTGCCGGCACTATCCAAAGTGGTCATTCTTCATAAAAGAATTTTTTGTATCTCATCCAAGTCTCGAACAGTGATTGCCTAATAAAGTGGTGTTTAAAAAATTTGTCGATTTTTGATTTTTCGTATCATAAATACGCATGCCATCCAAACTTGTTATCATGACCTTCTAACGCCAACAACTTCATATTTTCAAGATTAATCCATTGTTCTATCCACGTTAAGCAGATAGCATCGTAATAAAGTCTAAAATTTGGTAGTTGAAGTCCTCCTCTTTCCTTAGCGTCACATAAAATTTTCATTTTAATTCTTGGTTTCCTTCCTGCCCACACAAATTTTGATATTTCTTTCTGCCATCCATCCAGTATCTTACTTTGTCGTAGTATTGGGATAGTCTGAAACAAAAACATTAACCGAGGCAAAATATTCATTTTGACTGTTGCAATCCTTCCCATTAGTGATAAATCCAAAGTGTCCCATTTTTTCATATCTTGTTGAATCCTATACCAAATTTTTTCATAATTATTTTTGAATAGATCTATATTTTTCATAGTCAATTCAATTCCTAAATACTTTGTCTTTGTAACCACTTCACACTGGATTTTCTCCTGAAGTTCCATTTGCTTCTGTTTCGTCATATTTTTACACATCAACTTTGTTTTACTTTTGTTAACATAAAAACCGGCCAAGTCTCCAAAATCTTTAATTTTTTGCATCAGTTGTGGTATATTCTCTATTGGGTCTTGAATCATAAACATTACATCATCCGCAAAAGCTCTATATTTATATGTAAAGCCTCTCGTTGTCAGTCCTTTAATATTCTTGTCTTCTTTTATTTTCCCCAATAATACTTCCGTAAACAGTGCTTTTTGTTTAGAAAATATTTTATATTCTTATAACTATCACCACAGTGATTGTTCAGTATGATTCTGTCATGACCCCTAGTGGGTTGCCACCTTCCTCTGCCACCACTCTGGACTTAGAGTCTCTTGGGGAGGCCCAAAGTACCCTCCCAAGCCCAACCAAAATGCCCCTTTTAAGCCGAGAAACACAGGCATTATGACCAGACAGAGAACAATTAAATGGTTTATTAATACAGTAATAGGGCAAGGAAAACAAGACCAGGTGCATTAAATATATAACAGTGTTTATAGGCAAAATAAACAAATCTAACACGACTACCTGTTTCTTAACTGGTTACTATTCAAGGCCCACAGCCTTTTTATACCAGGCCTGTGCCTGTATTCATTCTGTCCCAAGTGAGGGATCTTACTCTCAAACCAGACTGTCCCCTCAGTTTAACTCTGTGAGAGGGAAGAAAGCAGAAGAGAAAAGAACGCAGTTCCATAGCCCACAAAGCTTAAGTTACATCTCCTCACACAATCCCTGGACACCAATTGGTTACCACCGTCGCTAAGCTTTATGGGGATTGTAGGCTGTGTCGGCTTTCTACTCCCACACAAGTCTCTCCTGGGCCTAGGCCTCTAGGCCTTGTCTCCCAGTCCTACACAGATCATGACAGATTCCCATTTTCCAAATGGATAAATTGAGGCTAGATGCTGTTTTCTCCCTTCTGTGGCTATTGGTTAGAGCAGAGGCATCGAACTAATTTGTTATGAAGTCTGGATCTGACATAAATGCCACTTTGTTGGGCTGGGCCATGCATGCTATAAAATGTAACATGAGGTACTAGAGATATAAATTTTATAAAGGTAATTTTAGATGCCAAATGGTAATAGCAGGTGAATGTCAGTAGCAGGCTTGATTGGATTAGGTGTGATATGCAGAGGGGTAATAGGCATGGAGATACCAGCATTGGTAATGAGACAGGAAACCTACGTCTCAGTTCTGTCCAGGAGAATTCAGTCCAGGAGGATGCAAAGCATAAATGGACATAAGTCTGACATTAGAAACCACAACTTTCAGTTGCTTATTTAAGAGTAGTATCTGAAATCACTCCACTCTCCAAAATATAAGGACCAATCCAAGTGTTCTAATTCCTGATCAGGGGTTTTTTTTATTTGAAAGAAAATAAAATCCAAATAGGAACAGAGAAATCCAATCTTTAAAAAAAACTTTTCAGAATAATCCAAAATAATTTCCTCAGTGTAAATTGTGCTTAGCAGACTAATCCATCTACCTAAACACCCTCCCTCCCTTTGAAGAAGTGTACTTGAGCACAAAAACTTATACCTGGAATAAAACGTTGTTGGCCTTAAAGCTGCCATGGGACTCCAACTTTGTTTTCTCTGTGTCTCTTTCCTCCCCTCCCTTCCTCCCCAAAAGAGCAGCAGCCCTGGAAAAGGAAACAGAAGCCGTGTCTGTGTGTGACCGGGGGGGGGGGGGGAGAGGCTTGTCTTTGTATCTCTCCCGCACAGCAGGAAGCAGTCACTGAGGGAGCTGTGGGGGGAAGGGAGGCAAGAGGCAGGAAGCAAAGAGCCACTGAAGGAGCCTGGGGGAAAAGCAAGTTACAGTGCAGTTGCAGCAGCAGCCCTAGAATAAGAATCAGGAGAAGGAGGTTGCTCTTGGGCCGGATCTGAGTCCTGTGGGGGCTGGACCTGGCCTGCGGGCTGTATGTTTAACACTGCTGGGTTAGAGTGAGCTCAGTCTCTGAAACTTTCAGAGTTTTCCTGTATAGCTTTGGTGCCATTTCTGCCACCACCTTGTGATCTTTTTTCCATTCAGTCATTTATATCATGAGCCTGTTAAAGAATTTTAGGTCTAGGGTAGCTCACCAAATTCTACATAAAAACATAAAAATATTGAATATCTACCACAGAATTTTTGATGGAATGGTACAATTTCAGTAGCGTTGATTTCCAGAAGATGGTTTATGGCATCCACTCCACTAGTTCTTGATGGGACGCCATGACATGAGCAACATGAGAAACCTGTCTCAAGGGGTTGATTGAGACAGGTTCTAATTGTGTAACTTCATGAAATAATCTCTCTTCCCCACTAGTCAGTGGCCAAGCACTGCCATGCAGTTTGAATGAGTTGTAGTGTGCCCCACCCAAGTGGGGACTGCTGGTGTGCATTCGACTACTGGCATTGTTTGTTGTTCCTTCTGGAGTTAGAGAGCTGGGATAGGGAGATGGACCTGAAATTCTGTTTTGACTTTGTCTAGGGTGATATTTTGTCTTTCCTTCTGGAATCATGGAATTGCTGTGTTTGAATGAAGGGATTGAGAATTTACCCTTCAGTTTGCCTACTGTATCTGTTGGATGAGATAGTTAAAATAAAGAAGAAAATAGTTACATCTATGACATCATCTAGACTTTCACCAAACAGTTTAGCCTAAAGGAAAAGCCAGGAATTTGTTCTGGCATTGGAATGAAATTCTGTTGTCCAGCTATTGAGCCAAAGGTTATTCCTAGCAATCACTGCTATCACTTTTGCCCTGGCATAAAACTTCATATAGTCTAGGCAGACATCTAATATGAAAGCCACTGGTCTCTCTGTAGCATATGCAGATATCCAGTCTGGAATTTAGATATGGATACTCCTTCAGAAGTTTCCTCTTAAGTGATGAACATCAGCAAGGTGGCAGCAGAGGCCTTGATGGACAAGGACAATCCCCCTCATGTAGAGCAGCATCACAGGCAATGCAGAGCAGCATCACTTTTGTAGTTGGTGGTATCGCAGAGGAAGCTCCCCCCTTGGAAGGGCTACCCCCAAAGCTAGGGCAGCAACTAGGGTATCTACTACTGGAACTTTGAGAAAGTTGGGTGACTTAAAATGAAAGGAATACTGTATCGCTTTTTGCTTCCCTCCCCATGGAAGTGCTGGTCAGTAGGCTTCACCTATACCTCCTTGATTTCTTCTATGGAAAATAATGGAAATGGGAGCATGGACCTCAGTTCTATGGTACTACAGAAAAGCGGTGGGTGTGTGGCTCTTCCTCCTCCTAATTTATAGGTTTGTGTACTGAGGAGGTGAAATTTACAGAATTTTTAATGCTCTGTAAAAAAGTGGAAGGGGCTCTCCCCAAAATAAACATCTAGGCTGTTGGTTTGTTTTTGGGAGTGGGTATTATCTGACACCTTCCCCTCCTCCTCTGACTCAGTCTGAGAGTATTCACATTGGAGGATATACTCCTTTTCCTCATCTCTGCCAGCAGAAGACAGAGTAATGGATAATGGGGGCAGATGACCCCTTGCAGGCAACTTTAGTTGGCCAGAAAGGGATCCCCCAGCAAACTGTACAGCCTGTCATTTAGAAGGAGTGAGGAGGGGAGGGAGGTCTAGATCCCTGCTGCTGCTTTTTCTTCACAGCATGCTGATTGTTCCACTCCTTTTTGTCTAAACTCTTCAAGCCATACCTGGAATCTGGGTGGAACCAAAAAGGCAACTTCTATTCTCACCACAGGTTGAATAAGCAGGACCGATCATTCCAGTCTGTTGGCCCCTTCTGTGAAGTTGAGGCTTGCAAAGGCTTGGCTTGTCAGTGTCTGTGGTGCATGATAGCATTCTTGCACCAAACTACAGCTGTATGTCATGGCGCTCCCGTCATCATGGTGCTCTGAGGTGGGCCCAGCAACAGCTGGGGCAGATTCCCACTTGCCTGGTACGCCGCCCAATTCGCCGCCACCGGTGTCTCATTTGCGAAAGCAATGCCGGCGGGACATGGCAGCCCGGCAGTGAGAAGCACGCATGTGCACCTGGCGCTCATTTAGCCCCGAATACTAGCAGGAGCCGGGATGTACTTGGAGCGTGCTAATTGCCAACCGCCTGGAGTACTGTTTAGCCCTTGCTGGCATGCTGACAAATCGTGCCAGCAACTAGTCAGTTTGATGACGCTCTGCACCACCCCGCTCGGATTCCTGCCTCCTGTCTTGTTTCCCTCGGCTCCTTGACCTTGGCTCATTTGACTCTGTTCAACTCTGCACCTTGAACCTTCTCTGCCCGGACTCCTGACTCTCGGAACTCTGACCCTCGGACTACGCTAATGGTTTGTGATTTGGACTTGGTTTCTCTGGTTATTTGACTTGCCTGGTTCCTGTCTCTGGACTGCCCCTCGACTACCCCGCCTGTCTTGCATCTTGAACTTGTTCTTCCCAGTGATTGTTGGGTTGCCTGGTTCTGACCTCGGACTGTGTTCTGACCTCGGTCTGTGTTCCGACCTCAGACTGTGTTTTGACTGCCCCCGCACTTGCCTGGCCCTGAAGCCCGGCCCGTGACACACTGCCGTAGTGTCTTCCTCAGAGCCAAAGAGATGTGGCTTGTGGCTCCACTCTGGAGGTCTGCTTTTCACCACACGGCTATGCAGGATCCTCACTGTGTTTAATTTCCCATCTGAGGCCTCCTCTGCATCCGAGGCTCCAGCTGCTGGCCCAGCTGTCAGTACTGTTGTGAGTGAGTAGGAACTGGAGAAAGTTAACAGGACAGATGAGAGGAGGAAAGGAGCAGGATGGTCTTTTTTCTTCTTAGACAAAGTACATAAAAGTTTGAAGGACAATGAGTAGACTGAAAAGGCATATAAAGCAAGGTACAGAAACAAAAAGCCATAACGTAAGCGTTTCCAGCACCAATAATCCATGCACTCACTAGGGAATACAGAGATAATTAAAAGAGGTGGGCACTCCCATCTTTTGGAGACAGAAAACAATCTGCTTCCTGCCTGGCATGATGTCCTCTTCCCCTCAAACAAGATGGGCATAACTCTGTTTAGGATTGCAATGTCTCCCATGTCTAGTAATGGTTGCAGTTACTCTTGTTGAATGCTATATAAACTAAAAAGATGTTTTTGCAATTGATAATTTATGAAGTTTTAGGGAATGTCAGAGCAAAGTAGGCTGAAAATGAATGCCAAATAAATTCAATTAACTGAACCAACGAGTAAAATGAACTAATGTGTAAAACAAGTAAGCATTTTAAGAAAGTACAGTTGAATTGCCTCTTCCTCTAAAAATATATATTTGTGCTAACTTTCTTATTTGATTATCTTGAATAATACACCTTGTGTTAGGACTGGGACCAGCCAGAAAGAATTCCTGATGCAAATTTTGAAAAACCTGGTGACTGGGATGAAGAGATGGATGGAGAGTGGGCACCTCCATGGATTTCAAACCCTGCATATAAGGTAAGATTGGTAAAAGTTTACATGGTAATAAATATATTCTTCTTCAGACAAGGGAAGTCATCTTCCTTTGGGTTATGCCTCCTGCTCACTCCAAGGCCAGGTTTATGCAAATTAAACTGATCCCCAAGAAGAGCAGTAGGAGGTGGACCTTTCCCAATCAGAAAGCCCTGCCTGCTCCAAGCAAGAGTTGCTTAGTCAGCTCTCTCTTGTTGGCCCACAAAAGAAAGAGAGGGAAAAAATAAACCAGTTTATTGGGGCCTTTGGGGCTAGCTTCCTGCCATTTATAATGCCAAAGAAAGTTAGAAAATCAACTGCTTCAGTAACCTTAAAGCTTCGTGCTGCGGCAACCAAGAGGAAAAAGGCCAATGCCCCTTTGAGGGTTGGTTCTTTGCAATACACCACTCCACAACTGTGCCAGGCCAAGCAATTGTCACCCAGTTAGGGGGTTATTGGCTATGATTACCCATGGATAGCTCTGATCTGGATAGCCCAGGCTAGCCTGATCTCGTCAGATCTTGGAAGCTAAGCAGGGTTGGCTTTGACTAGTATTTGGAAGGGCAACCTCCAAGAAATTCCAGGGTCGTTACTCAGAGATGGGCAATGGCAAACCACCTCTGAAGTCTCTTGCCTTAAAAACAAGTCTAGCTCGCCATCTAGTAGTTGTTGTGCAGTCGCACAGTCGAGTCCAACTCTTCACGACCCCATGGACCACATCACTCCAGGCTCTCCTATCTTCCATTTTGTTCTGGAGTTTGCTTAATTTCATGTTCATTGCATCGATAACACTGTCTAACCATCTAATCCTTTGTTGTCCCCTTCTTTTACCTTCAATCTTTTCCAGCATCAGGGTCCTCTCCAGTGAGTGCTCCCTTCTCATTTGGTGACCAAAGTATTTGAGCTTCAGCTTCAGGATCTGGCCTTCCAGGGAACAGTCAGGGTTGATTTCTTTTAGGGTTGACTGATTTGATCTCCTTGCATTCCAAGGGACTCTCAAGAGTCTTCTTCGGCACCATAATTCAAAAGCATCTATTCTTCAGCGCTCGGCCTTCCTTATAGTCCAGCTCTCGCAGCCATACATTACTGCTGGGAATACCATTGCTTTGACCATATGGACTTTTGTTGGCAGGGTGATGTCTTTACTTTTTATTATGCTGTCTAGGTTTGCCATTGCTTTCCTCCCAAGGAGCCGTGCATAACACTAAAAGAGCTAGAACTTCTGACTGCCAGACAATCTTAGAATCTCCTAGCAATTTTTCACACAATGCCATATGATAATAATAATAACCCATGGATAATACCCAGAGCTCTCCCCAAGCCCAGTGGCCACTGAGGCTTCAGTTTTGGCTGCTTGGGCTTCCAGCATTCAGGCAGGCCTCTCCACCACTTCCTTCAAAGCCTTGGCTGGGATGGGCACACAGGTGGTTTTTAAGCCAGCCCCTGCTTCATCAGTGGTAGAGGCAGACCCCCTCCCTTTGTCTCTTCAGTTCCTGTGCAGGCAGCCCAAAGCAGTACAACTGTGGCAGTTCCCTCAGGGCTGCCTTCCAGTATAGTGGAGATGCTTCCTTTTCTAAGCATCTTTGATTGGTCACAGCAGGGTTTCAGAGATTCTTCCAAATGCCCTTTCTGCCTTGCCTGCCCATTCCTTTTGCTTCAGAAGCAACCTCTGGCCTCCAAGGTTCCCCTGCAATATTCTACTCAGCAGCAGGCAGTTTCCAAAAGGAAAAAGTGGGAGAGCAGGCCCTGTAAGAGATGCCATAGAGATCAACACACTCTTTGTTCAGATTCCTCCTCTTCTCAGGAACCTTCCTATATTTCAAAAAGATGCCCTGGTAGGTGCAGGGAAGGTGGTGAGTTCCTTGTCCAATCATCTGACGAATCCTCAGATTCCACTCCAGAGCTCATACCAGTGCCTAGCAGTGGCCACTTTTTACAGGACTTTTGAATCCTTAGCTATCTCTGAAGGCAATCAGCTTCAGCCTAAGAAGTACAAGGTGCCACTGCCATCGACTGGGCATAATGAGAAACAACACTCGGTCATGAGAACTGAGTCAGTAGCCCCTAACAAAGCTGGGGAATGTTCAGGGGAGGACATCCTTACCCCTAAAACTTCCATTTGATTATTCCAGGCAGAACACTTTACCAGATTTTTACCCAAAATCATTCAAGTTCTCAATTATAAACAGGATTCCACAGATCAGGTTAAACCCTGTGCCTCTTCAAATCTAGACAAGTGAGGGTTTAAGAAACTGGTGTCAGTTTTATTTGTTTGCTCTTTTCTTGAGCATTTTGAGTAGGCTATGAAAGTGGAATAGGCTGTACCTGGTTCAGTCAACAGCTTGTTTACTGTAGCTAAAAAATTCTATTCCTTCCCTCACTCTGGTATGGAGGACTTAAAAGTTCTCTTGGTTAAAGCCTGGTGACTACTCTGCATTCTGGGCTTTGTTATCAAAGGACGTAGACAACACCTTAATAGACCCCACAGACAGAAAAAATGAAGTAGCACTGAAGAAGTCTCATGAAGCCTCCTCTCTGGCTTCAGTTCTCTCCAATTTCTGCAGAGCCATTGTGATATGGGCAGATTTTGTTGTTGTTCAGTCGCACAGTCGAGTCCGACTCTTCGCGACCCCATGGACCAGATTACGCCAGGCCTTCCTGTCTTCCGCTGTCCGCTGAAGTCTGCTCAATTTCATGTTCGTTGCATCGATGACACTGTCTAACCATCTCATCCTTTGCCGTCCCCTTCTTCTTTGACCTTCAATCTTTCCCAGCATCAGGGTCTTCTCCAGTGAATGCTCCCTTCTCATTTGGTGGCCAAAGTATTTGAGCTTCAGCTTCAGGATCTGGCCTTCAAGGGAACAGTCAGGGTTGATTTCTTTTAGGATTGACTGATTTGATCTCCTTGCAGTCCAAGGGACTCTCAAGAGTCTTCTCCAGCACCATAGTTCAAAAGAATCTATTCTTCGGCGCTCAGCCTTCCTTATAGTCCAACTCTCGCAGCCATACATTACTACGGGGAATACCATTGCTTTGACCATGCGGACTTTTGTTGGCAAGGTGATGTCTCTGCTTTTTATCATGCTGTTTAGGTTTGCCATCGCTTTCCTCCCAAGGAGCAGGCGTCTTTTAATTTCATGGCTGCAGTCACCATCTGCAGTGATCTGGGATCCTAGGAACGTGAAGTCTGTCACTACTTCTACGACTTCCCCTTCTATTTGCCAAGGAGTGATGGGGCCAGATGCCATGATCTTAGTTTTTTTGATGTTGAGCTTCAAGCCCACTTTTGCACTCTCCTCTTTCACCCTGAGCAAGAGGCTCTTTAGGTCCTCTTCACTTTCTGCCATCAGAGTGGTATCGTCTGCATATCTGAGGTTATTGATCTTTTCCCCAGCAATCTTAACTCCAGCTTGTGATTCATCCAGGCCAGCATTTCGCATGATGTACTCTGCATATAAATTAAATAAGCAAGGTGACAATATACATCCTTGTCGTACTCCTTTTCCTATGCTAAACCAATCAGTTGTTCCATATCCGGTTCTAACTGTTGCTTCTTGACCCTTATACAGGTTTCTCAGGAGACAGGTGAGGTGGTCTGGTACTCCCATCTCTTTAAGAACCTGCCATAATTTATTGTGATCCACACAATCAAAGGCTTTAGCATAGTCAATGAAGCAGAAGTAGATGTTTTTCTGGTACTCTCTTGCTTTCTCCATAATCCAGCGAATGTTGGCAATTTGATCTCTAGTTCCTCTACCTCTTCGAAACCCAGCTTGTACTTCTGGCAGTTCTCTATCCACGTACTGTTGGAGCCTAGCTTGTAGGATTTTGAGCATGACCTTGCTAGCGTGTGAAATGAGTGCAATTGTGCGATAATTTGAACATTCTTTGACGTTGCCCTTCTTTGGGATTGGAATGTAAACTGACCTTTTCCAATCCTGTGGCCACTGTTGTGTTTTCCAAATTTGTTGGCAAATTGAGTGCAGCACTTTAACAGCATCTTCTTTTAAGACTTTGAATAACTCAGCTGGGATACCATCACCTCCACTAGCTTTGTTGTTAGTAATGCTTTCTAAGGCCCATTTAACTTCGCTTTCCAGGATGTCTGGCTCGAGGTCAGTGATTATACCGTCGTGGTTGTCAAGGACATCGAGGTCCTTCTTGTATAGTTCTTCTGTGTATTCTTGCCATCTTTTCCTAATCTCTTCTGCTTCTGTTAGGTCCCTACCGTTTTTGTCCTTTATCATGGCCAGCTTTGCATGGAACGTTCCCTTGATTTCTCCAATTTTCTTGAAGAGATCTCTAGTCCTTCCCAATCTATTGTTTTCCTCTATTACTCTGCATTGTTCATTCAGGAAAGCCTCCTTATCTCTCCTTGCTGTTCTCTGGAAATCTGCATTAAATTGGGCAAATTTTTCCTTATCCCCATTGCCTTTAGCTTTCCTTCTTTCCTCTGCTATGTGTAAAGCCTCATCAGACAGCCACTTTGCTTTTTTGCATTTCTTTTTCTTTGGGATGGCGGTGAGTGCTGCCTCCTTTACAATGTCACGGACCTCTGTCCATAGTTCTTCAGGCACTCTGTCTATCAAATCTAGTCCCTTAAACCTATTCTTCACCTCTACTGTATATTCATCGGGGATGTGATCTAGGTCAAATCTGAATGGCCTTGTGGTCTTCCCAACTTTCTTCAATTTAAGTCTGAATTTTGCAATGAGTAGCTCATGATCTGAGCCACAGTCAGCTCCAGGTCTTGTTTTTACTGACTGGATAGAGCTTCTCCATCTTTGACTGCAAATTATATAGTCAATCTGATTTCGGTGTTGCCCATCTGGTGATGTCCATGTGTAGAGACGCCTCTTAGGTTGTTGGAAAAGGGTGTTTGCTATGACCAGCGTGTTCTCTTGACAAAACTCTGTTAGCCTTTGCCCTGCTTCATTTTGTTCTCCAAGGCCAAATTTGTCTGTTATTCCGGTTACCTTTTGATTTCCTACTTTAGCATTCCAGTCCCCTATGATGATGAGGACATCATTTTTTGGTGTTAGTTCTACGAGCTGTTGTAGGTCTTCGTAGAACTGGTCCACTTCAGCCTCTTCTGCAGCAGTGGTTGGGGCATAGACTTGGATTACTGTGATATTGAATGGTTTGCCTTGGATTCGGACTGAGATCATTCTGTCATTTTTGAGATTGTATCCCAATACTGCCTTTCTCACTCTCTTGTTGACTATAAAGGCCACACCATTTTTTCTACGGGATTCCTGGCCACAGTAGTAGATATAATGGTCTTCTGAGTTAAATTCGCCCATTCCTGTCCACTTTAGTTCACTGATTCCCAAGATGTCAATGTTCATTCTTGCCATCTCATTTTTGACCACGTCAAGCTTACCTTGATTCATAGATCTTACATTCCAGGTTCCTATGCAGTATTGATCTTTGCAGCATCGAACTTTCCTTTCACCGTCAGACACATCCACAACTGAGCGTCCTTTCGGCTTTGGCCCAGCCGCTTCACTCTTTCTGGGGTTACTCGTACTTGCCCTCTGCTCTTCCTCAGTAGCATATTGGACACCTTCCGACCTGAGGGGCTCATCTTCCGGCGTCATATCTTTTAGCCTTTTGTTACTGTCCATGGGGTTTTCTTGGCAAAGATACTGGAGTGGGTTGCCATTTCCTTCTCCAGGGGATCACGCAGATATGGGCAGATAACCTTCTGCAAAACCCAAACCCAGACCCCCTCACCCACAAAAGGAAATTGCTGAAGATCAAAAGACCAGAGGAGTTCATGGTGGAAACCTCTCAGAATGCTCTGTAGATCAGTGCCCAAGCTCTAGTAGACAATATTGTTATTCATTGCAGTCTGTAGCTTAAACATTGGAAGGTTAACCTCCTTTCTCAGTCTAATCTCTCAACTGAGAAATTCTTTGGTCAGAAGCTCTTTGGAGATTCAGCTTTGGAAAAGATTTTTGTTGAAGCCAAAGAAAAAAAACGAAGGCTCTGCCATCTAGCATTTCTTCCATTGTTAGAGACAAGGACTTCTGAAATAGATCACAAGGTGTCTTCCACTCCTCCTTCAGGGGATGGAACAATAGACACAACAGAAGTAGCAGGCCATAGTGGAACAGGAACAAGTCTTGACCTGCAGCTTCTGGTTAGCCCAGGGCAGACAATCATCAGTTCAACAAAAATTCCAGCTCCATCTGACTATATAATAAGGGGCTGGCTTCAGTTATTCAGCCATGTTTGGAGCCAAGCTACATTGGACAGATTGGTCAAGAAAATTATTTAATACGGGTACGAGATAGAGTTTGTAAACTGTCCACCCTTCAGGTTTATCCCTTCTCCCAGGTATCCTCACAAGCAATCTCTATTGCCTCAGGCCATAGCATATCTCTTATGAACTGGAGCCATAGAACAAGTGTCTTAGGATCAGTTTTTCAAAGGAGTATATTCCTTCCTATTCTTGCTGCTGAAGAAGATGGTTATCAAACACAAATGGATCCATTCTAGAGGGTCTCCACTGAGACAGTTCTTTACCTCAGGGAAGCATACCTAGATGTTCCTAGGCACCCTGCTTCCAGGCAGTTCTTCACTTGCCTACAATGGTTTGCAGTACGATTACAGGGCCTTGCCGTTTATGTGTTGTCATCCCCCAGGATATTTATGAAGATCATGATTGTGTTGGTGGTATCTCTCTGGACTCAAGGTTGCCATGTGTATTTCTCTTGGATGACTTGTTAATAAGATCTTTATCCAAAGACATCATCCATCTAGGAGCAAGGATTGTCACCTCCAAGGGAAAGGCCTTTCTTACAGAGGAAAAGCTGGAAAAACTAATCCAGGCTGCTGAGAGCCTCACAACCAAGAGGTCAGAGGATGTCATGGTCCTAGCCAAAATCCTGACCTCATGATTTCAGTCATAAACATGGTTCAGTAGGCTCATTTTCACTCTTGTCACCTCTTATGGGCTCTCCTAGTGTTCCAGTAGGACATTTTAAGCCAAGCAGAACATGATCTCACACCCTACAGATAAGGCAGCTCTGTTTCTGATTTGGGGAGACAAATGTTTTCCAAGTATTCAAGTTCAGCACCTCCAGAACTCCTTAAATAGAGGAACCAACTGGTTGAGCAGACTACTGATAGATCCCGGGGAATACTCACTAAATCTAAGGGTCTTCAGAGCTGTCCTGTGTTGCTTCAGGAATCCTCGTCTAGATCTCTTCACAGCTCCAGACAAAAGTCCCCAGGCTCCTGATTCAAAAGCAGGATAAAATGCACTAATTCGTCCTTGGCCAGTGGGTTTCCTGTATGCATTTCCTTCCCAAGTGACTTGGTTTTCTGATCTCATCAACATGGTAGTAGCTCAACCTTGGAGCCATCGTCAGCCCTGCTACAACTAGGTCTTCTCTTTCACCTGGAGCCAGAATGGCTACAACTAGCCACATAGAAATTGATAGAAGAGCCTTAGAGAGCACATTTTTGAGGTCATGCTAGCATCCCACAAACCATCTACTGTCTGCATTTATGAACTTAACCTGATGGTGTAGGAGAAAGCACCTGGACCCTCTTTTTCTTTATGAGAAAGACATAATCCTCTTTGTCCATGATCAGCTGCATCTGGGCCTCCATCCAAATACTCTAGAGGCAATAATCAGCATTGTCATCTATTCTGAAGCTGAATAATGACAAAATCCTCTCTTCCAACAGTTTTATTAGACTTTTTATGCAGGGAATGACCCAGCTATCTCCTCCTGTTTGCCACAGATTCCTGATCTGGAATTTAAACAAGGCGCTGAAGGCGTTGCTTCAACCTCCCTTTAAGCCTATGAGAAAAATAGAACTCAAGTAGCTGTCCTGGAAAGTTACCTTCCTTGTAGCAATTACTTCGGCAGGAAGAATATCAGAACTGACTAGATCTTCGTCATGGTCTCTGTGCAGTCCCACACATGGTCTCTGTGCAGTCCCGCACGACCTCGAGTGGACAAACTTCTAGAACTTTGCCTCAGAACGCTTTTGGCGGGCTCTCTTCCCGCCATGGGGAGCAGGCACGCACTGTGCATGCCTGGAGCGGGGGAGAGAGCCGCCTCCCACTCAGTTCTTCTTCGACTGCCTCCGTGTTCACACCTCATTCCTGTTGCTCCATATCTGCCTCAGCTGAGTATATTTCTTCATCTGCCTTTTGGTCTTCTTTCCTTACTTCGTTTTTCTTTTCTATTTCTTCTACAAACAAACACTTTGGTTTCTTTCTTCACCCACCCTCCTCTCCTATTTGGTGGGCAGGGTGACGGTTGTATGGGGAAAACAAAGTTTTTTAAGGTACCTTCGAACGACGGTCACGATTTTTGCCTCCTCTGTCTGGGTGAATCCCATCAGGTTAATAGCTGTGCCCATTGTGCTAGTTTTACTAGGCAAGCTAGACGTAATAGGGAGGCTAGGCTTAGGGCTGTACTTTTAGAGGCAGTGTTACGCCCTACGATGTCTTCGGCCGCTTCTCACTCTTCCCTCCCTCAAAGATTGGATGGCACTTCAAAGGCACCAAAGCTTAAACCTAAGAGACCCAAGGATAAGGCTGCTTCGAAATCGAAAGTCAAGCCCTTGATATCGGCTTCAACTTCCGTTGTCGATCCAGTCGTCATTACTGGTTTAACAACTTCGACTCCTGCTGTAGCGGTTGTTTCCCAGAAGTCCAGTTTGCGGCCTCCGATGCCACCGCCTACGCTATCTTCGGCGTCTGGCCTTATTCCACTGGGTCAGTCTACAAAATTGCCTCCTGAACTGTCCTCTCATTGGGACTCTTGATCTCCATCTCAACACTCCCATACCTCGATCCATGCTTTGGGCAGCAGGGAGCATTCTGTGGGCCGGCATTCTCGGTCTCGATATGATCAGAAGTGTCTCATTCGTTGCTCGTCGCTCTCCCCTTCAGGATCACCTTCTGATGACCAATACTGGTCCCCCAATGAATGCCGTCACCCTCCGTATTGTTCCTACTACTATTCGAAGTTTCCTACCCCGCAGTGGCACCATTATGATTGGCTCCGTCACTCTGAACGTACTGACCAACGGTGCATGCCAGATTACTCCAGACATTCTCAATCTGTGGCTTCGGCTCGCTCTGTGGCTCCTGACCAGCCTCCTGAGCTCTCAAGACCTAGGGATGCACCAAAGAGTTCTCCCTTAGAACCTCAGTATTGTCCCCCTGCTAATGACCAGATGCCAGTTGATCTCACTCAACCACTGAGATCATCCTCTCCCATATCGATTTCCGACCACTCGGAGTCGGGAGACCTCAATCCCAATGTTTCACACGTCGACGATGAGCCTAGGCGTTCAGGTTCTATTTCCCCCACTGAGGGCCCAAAAGCTTATTTGGAGCTTGTGACCAGGATGGCCTCTGTGCTTTAGGTCCAGGGTTCGACTGAGTCCCCTGCTGTGACTGATGTCGTTCACAAGCTGGTTCAGGCCGACCTCCCACCATCTACGGTCTTGCCTCTGCTACTGGTCCACCTTTCTGTCCTCAAAGAGTCGTGGAACCACCCGGCTTTGATTCCCCCAGTCTCCAGATGGTACGATGGTCTCTACAAAGTCCAAGAGAACTCGGGGAAGTTTCTCTTCCATCACCCTCCTCCAAAAATCGATGGTGGTACGTAAAGTCGATGCTGTCACGTGGCAGATGTATTCCTTTGCCTCCATGACTCTCCATATTGAGACCTATCTGTCATACCTGTCAGCTTATGCTTTCAATGTAGCTAATGCCATGCGTCCTGTGTTGGAGTCTGTTCCAGAGGAACACTGTCCCACGTTGTCAGGGGCTTTGTCAGAAATTTGTATGATCTCGAAACAGCAGATCAACTCAGTCAGTCATGATGTCACCTGCTCCTCAAAGGTCCTTGTCTCCTCTGGCTACAAGGCACCTCTCTACAGCCCGATGTGAAATTTCATATTGAAGACCTCCCGTTCGATGGTGAAGGTCTCTTCCACTCCACCACTGACAAGGCCTTGAAGGCCATTGATGATAGCCGGAAGCAGGCTCGAAACCTAGGGGTCTCGACCTCGACACTTCGATCTCGGTACTGCTCTTGGAAGCTGTACTATTCAAGGCATCAGCTGCCTCCGGCATCCACTTCCCAGTGGAGAAAGCGGCCCTATGACTCCTGTCCCTTGAATAGATTGTGCCAACAGGCTGCTAAAAAGCCCCAGCAGCCCAAGCAGTCCGTTTGACTGCTTCCATTGCTTGCCGTCTCCTCCGTCTTACACCCCTCCCATCTGGACCAGACTCTTCCCCTTTCTTCCAACATGGGAAGGCATTTCCACCGATTCCTGGGTCCTTACCATCCTACGGGTCGGGTACGCCATGGAGTTCATTTTGACTCCCGACCTACCACACTTTGTTATCATGCCCTCAGATCCTCTCCTTGATCTTGAGATTTCCGTGCTTCTCGCCAAGGGTGCCATCGAAGTTGTTCTGGAGGCGCAACAGACACTAGGTTTCTACTCCAAGTATTTACTCGTACCAAAGAGGGACGGCGGCTTCAGAGCGATTACAGATCTTCAGGATCTGAATCGATACGTCCAATATCAGAAGTTCCAAATGGTCTCCTTACAGTCAATTCTTCCACTGATTCTCAAGGCTAGTGTCAGTCGATCTCCAAGATGCGTATTTTCACGTCACCATCCGTCCACAACATTGAAAGTTCTTTTGTTTTGCTGTGGGAAACGCACACTACCAATATCAAGTCCTCCTGTTCGGACTATGCACTGCCCCAAGGGTTTTTACCAAACTGACGGCTGTGGTGAGTGTGGATCCTCATCGTCGAGGGATTGCTCTGTATCCCTATATCGACGACTGGCTTCTCGTGGCTGCTATGCAAGACCAGCTTCTCCAAGACGTCCAGACCACCCTCTCTCTCCTTCATGCTCTAGGGCTTTGTGTCAACCTACCCAAGTTGTCTCTCTGGCCTGTCCAGGTCCTTCCATTTCTGGGTGCCCAGCTCGATACCAGCCTCAAGACAGCGTTTTTCCCAAACTTGAGGGCTTTTGACATACTCTCGGTGTCACAGTTCCAGACATCTCCCCGGCAGTCCGCGCAATCCATCATGAGGCTCCTGGGGCACTTTGCGTCTGCTGTCTTTGTCATCCCTTATGCCAGGTTGAGGATGCGTCCTCTCCAGCTGTGGCTTCTTCATGCCTTCGACCCTCTCTGCAGTCCATGGAACAAAATCCTGTCAATCCCACCCCTTGTTGTCGACTCCCTCTAGTGGTGGTCTCATTCTCAGCACCTACTCTCTAGCATGCCCTTTCGGCATCCTCCTCCACAGGTGCCGCTGTCCATCCTCCTCCACAGGTGTCGCTGTCCACCGATGGGGAGCCCAGTGCAGGATGCTTTCAGCACAGGGGATCTGGTCTTGTCGTGAGGCTACCCTTCATATCAATATCCTGGAGCTGCGTACCGTTCATCTCGCTCTCCGCTTTTTCCTCCCGGTGCTTCGAGGCCGGGTTGTTCAGGTTGCTTCCGACAATACCACCACTGTTTACTACATAAGGCGGGACTGCCTCCCTTCATCTCTGCAAGTTGGCCATCAATCTCGGGAGTTGGTGCCTCCCCCATTCCATCACGCTCTCTGCGGTACACATTCTGGGCGTTCTAAACATCGATGCCAATCAATTGAGCTGTTCCCAGTTGTTGGACAACGAATGGTCCATCTATCTTTGATATCTGAGACGTGTCTTTGTCGAATTCGGTCACCCTGTCATTGACAGCTTTGCGACTGCAGACAATGCCCGATGTCGCCTCTTTTTCAGCAGGGGTCCGCCGTCTGCTCGGTTGCTGGGAGATGCCTTTCTCCACACCTGGAAGGGGAACCTAATTCTACTTCTTCCCTCTGTTCCCTCTCATCTCCCAGGTTGTTCAGAAGATTGTGGCCAATGCCACGTCATGCATCTTTGTCACTCCCTGGTGGCTGCATCAAGTCTGGTTTCTGCACCTCCTCCGTCTTTTCAATTGAACATTCCGGCTGCTGCCTGTCATCCCCGATCTCCTCTCTCGGGCCCAAGGAAGAATCCTGCACCCCAATCCCGGCTTCTTCCAGTTGACAGCCTGGAAGAGCCTGCACTAGACTTCTCGTCTGAGATGTCTGAAGTCGTTCTGAATTCCAGGATGCTCTCTACTTGTGTCACTTATCGTTTGAAGTGGAGGAGGTTCCAGTCCTATGCCTCTGATTACTCCTTTGATCCAATCCAGTCGTCTCTCCGTGAGATTTTTTCCTACATCGTCTCTTTAAAGAACAATGGCCTGGCATACTCCTCTTTAAAGGTCCATTTAGCGGCCATTTCCGCTTATCATCCTCTCATACAGGGCTCCACCGTTTTTTCCCACCGTCTCACGAAGTCATTCCTTAAGGGTCTCCTCCAGCTTTGTCCCCCTAGGAAGCCTCTGGTGCCTTGGTGGAGTTTATCACTTGTTCTCTCTCAACTAATGTCCAAGCCCTTTGAGCCCATGGCTACAGCCAATCTCCAATTACTCCCCTGGAAGACGGCCTTCCTCATAGCAATTACCACTGCTCACAGGGTAGGGGAACTAGCTGCCTTTCGGGCTGATCCCCCCTATACAATTTTTCATAGGGAGAAGGCTGTCCTTAGACCAGATCCTTCTTTCCTGCCTAAAGTCGTTTCTGCCTTTCACCTGGCTCAGTCATCTGTCTTACTTACTTTCTTTCCAGACCCGGCTGACGCACCTCAGAGAGCCTTGCACTGTCTCAATGTGCTCAGAGAGCTAGTTTGGTGTAGTGGTTAGTGTGCGGACTCTTATCTGGAAGAACCAGGTTTGATTCCCCACTCCTCCACTTGCACCTGCTGATGTGGCCTTGGGTCAGTCACAAGCTCTGGCACAGCTGTTCTCTCAAGGACAGTTTCTGTCAGAAGTTCTCTTAGCCCCACCTACCTCACAGGGTGCCTGTTGTGGGGAGGGGAAGGGAAAGGAGTTTGTAAGCCGCTCTGAGACGCCTTTGGGCAGTGAAGGGCGGGGTATAAATCCAATCTCTTCTTCTCTTCTTTCTATTTACATAGGATCAGCCTATCCGTAAGTCTCCTCGGCTGTTCCTAGCTTATGGCCCCCCTCATGTGGGGGAGCCAATTTCCTCTCAACGCCTGTCTAAATGGGTAACTTCCACCATAGCCCTTTCCTATGAGCTTGCATGTCAACCTGTCCCTACCTGGCTGGTGTCCCATTGGAAGACATCTGTGCGGCTGCTACATGGTCCTCGGCATCAACCTTCGTGACCACTACGCACTCAACGTCCGAGCTTGACGGGATGCTGCCTTCGATCAGTCAGTGCTGCACTCTCTCTTTGCTTGACCCTGCTTCTTCCTCAGGTAGGACCATTGGGTGATTTCTTGCTGATGATGCTGTGTCTTAACCAGTATTTTTGTGTCTTTTTCAGCTGCCAGCTCCCTCCTTCAACTGGTTCAGCTCTCGTAATCTCCCATGTGTGGGACTGCACAGAGGCCACAACGAAGATAAACAGGTTGCTTACCTGTAACTGATGATCTTCGAGTGGTCATCTGTGCAGTACCACAATCCCACCTGGCCTTCCCCACTGCTGGTATCTCCTCATCTCCTTTCTTTGGTTTGATGGGACTTACCTGTAGCGGTTGAAGGAACTGAGTGGGAGGCGGCTCTCTCCCCTGCTCCAGACATGCACAGTGTGTGCCTGCTCCCCAGGGCGGGAAGAGAGCCCACCAAAAGTTTTCTGAGGCAAAGCTCTAGAAGTTTCTCCGCTCGAGGTCGTGCGCAGGCACCCAACCCATGTGTGGTACTGCACAGATGACCATTCGAAGATCATCAGTTACAGATAAGCAACCTGTTTACTTGAGGTTTGCTCCCATGGTTGTTCTTTCCATGTTAGCAAGTCAATTTACCCTCCTTTTGTCCAAATATAGTATATGAGAACGAGAATTGTGGCACACATCAGATGTTTGTAGGTGTTCTGGTTGCTATAGCAAAAGGACTGCTCCTCTTCGTTGTTTGGGTGTCTTGTTTGTACCCACTTATTGGAGAAGAGAGTTTCAGAAGTTACTATCGCCTCCTGGATTCAACATTATATACTGAAAGCACATGAAACAGTGAACCTACCTGTGCCTAAGCTGGTCACTGAGCGTTTGACAACAGCAGCAACAACAACGGCAGCATTTTTGTCTAATTCCCCTGTTGATGAAATCTTTGTTAAGCATTATAGAATTGATAAGATAGCCTCAGCAGAGGCTGCCTTTGGGCACAGAGTACTTCAGCAGGTGGTAGATCACTGATGCTGAGCTCCTTCCCTTCCAACATGACTTAGCTGTGGTACATTCCAGGGGAGAATGACTTCTCGACACTAAAGGAGAATGAAGCATTGTACTTACCATGAAGGTTTCTTTTCTTCAATGGGAGTGAAGTCATCCTCATCCCACCTGGTACGGAACTGCTCAGGATCTCTTATTCTTCAGGCAATAGTTGTATATAGTTTATTCACATTGGGGGTAATTTTCCCATTAGCTTTCACAGGAGGAAGTTTAACCTAATAACTTTCTAGTTCTCCTTCTGGAGCTTGGCTTTGGCAGGACTGGGGAAGGTCTGCCTCCTACTTATCCTCTTAAAGATCAGTTTAATTTGCAGAAACCCTGACTTGGAGGATGTGTTCCCCCCCAAGAAGAAACGTTCACAGTAAGTCATAAGGACATAAGAAGAGCCAGTGTTGGATCAGGCCAATGGCCCATCCAGTCCAACACTCTGTGTCACACACTGGCCAAAAATACCAGGTGCCATCAGGAGGTCCACCAGTGGGGCCAGGACACTAGAAGCCCTCCCACTGTTGCCCCACCCAGGAACCAAAAATACAGTGCATCACTTGCCCCAGAGCCCCTATCTATACCTTGTGGCTAATAACCTCCAATGGGCCTCTGCTCCATATGTTTATCTAATTCCCTCTTGAAGCCCTTGTAGCCGCCACCACCTCCTGTCCAATGTTTCATTGCACAGGGTTGAATTCAATTTTTCTGCAATGGAGCAAATTCATAGAAGGGCTTTTTTGCCACCTTTGCCTTCCCAATGCAGCTTCTTGCACTCTTCAGCAGGAAGCAACCAAGGAGCTACAAGGAAAATGGGGAAATTGACAGACATCACCTCCCTTCTGTTGCATAAGTTTTTGCTTCATTTATAGAATATGCTTTGCACAAACAAGGCTAAGTTATTGGGGGGGGGGTTATTTCTGCCAATTCCCCTTCTTGTTACAGGTTCCTGCACCGCATCCCATGTTATTGTGAAGATTCTTTAGACCCCAGAAATGTTTGGGAGCACAGAGTGCTCAACAGTGTAGGGGAAGGCAGCAAAACTCCTTCAACAAATTTGCTGCATTTATGGAACAATTGGATACAGCTGGTTGGATAGAATAACTAGCTTGGTATAATAATAATAATAATAATAATTTTGACACTGTGCTGTTAATGCTGGTTAAGGTAGTAGATCCTAACTTGTAAAATCCTCATCAAGAATATGAGTACTGATCAATGACTGTTGCTTTCATTTTACTTCCTACTCTTTTCTGTGGGAATTTCCCCTTATCCTCTTTTTGTCACATCTGGTTAGTTACCATATCCCACTTCTTCCTTCTTTTCATCATGTCCCAGGTCTGCTTTTCTTACTCTGTGCTGATTGTCAGTATCCTTTCTTTCATCACTATGAGCATCACCTGTCATTTTTGTTGTTGTTGTTCAGTCGCACAGTCGAGTCCGACTCTTCGCGACCCCATAGACCACATCACGCCAGGCCCTCCTGTCTTCCGCTGTCCACTGAAGTTTGCTCAATTTCATGTTCGTTGCATCGATGACACTGTCTAACCATCTCATCCTTTGCCGTCCCCTTCTTCTTTGACCTTCAATTTTTCCCAGCATCAGGGTCTTCTCCAGTGAATGCTTCCTTCTCATTTGGTGGCCTAAGTATTTGAGCTTCAACTTCAGGATCTGGCCTTCCAGGGAACAGTCAGGGTTGATTTCTTTTAGGATTGAATGATTTGATCTCCTTGCAGTCCAAGGGACTCTCAAGAGTCTTCTCCAGCACCTTAGTTCAAAAGAATCTATTCTTCGGCACTCAGCCTTCCTTATAGTCCAACTCTCACAGCCATAGATTACTACGGGGAATACCATTGCTTTGACCATGCGGACTTTTGTTGGCAGGGTGATGTCTCTGCTTTTTATCATGCAGTTTAGGTTTGCCATCGCTTTCCTCCCAAGGAGCAGGCGTCTTTTAATTTCATGGCGCAGTCACCATCTGCCGTGATCTGGGATCCCAGGAATGTGAAGTCTGTCACTACTTCCCTGACTTCCCCTTCTATTTGCCAAGGAGTGATGGGGCCAGATGCCTTGATCTTAGTTTTTTTGATGTTGAGCTTCAAGCCCACTTTTGCACTCTCCTCTTTCACTCTGAGCAAGAGGCTCTTTAGGTCCTCTTCACTTTCTGCCATCAGAGTGGTATCGTCTGCATATCTGAGGTTATTGATCTTTTCCCCAGCAATCTTAACTCCAGCTTGTGATTCATCCAGGCCAGCATTTCGCATGATGTACTCTGCATATAAATTAAATAAGCAAGGTGACAATATACATCCTTGTCGTACTCCTTTTCCTATGCTAAACCAATCAGTTGTTCCATATCCGGTTCTAACTGTTGCTTCTTGACCCTTATACAGGTTTCTCAGGAGACAGGTGAGGTGGTCTGGTACTCCCATCTCTTTAAGAACCTGCCATAGTTTATTGTGATCCACACAATCAAAGGCTTTAGCATAGTCAATGAAGCAGAAGTAGATGTTTTTCTGGTACTCTCTTTCTTTCTTCATAATCCAGCAAATGTTGGCAATTTGATCTCTAGTTCCTCTACCTCTTCGAAACCCAGCTTGTACTTCTGGCAGTTCTCTATCCACGTACTGTTGGAGCCTAGCTTGTAGGATCTTGAGCATGACCTTGCTAGCATGTGAAATGAGTGCAATTGTGCGATAGTTTGAACATTCCTTGACATTGCCCTTCTTTGGGATTGGAATGTAAACTGACCTTTTCCAATCCTGTGGCCACTGTTGTTTTTTCCAAATTTGTTGGCAAATTGAGTGCCGCACTTTAACAGCATCTTCTTTTAAGACTTTGAATAACTCAGCTGGGATACCATCACCTCCACTAGCTTTGTTGTTAGTAATGCTTTCTAAGGCCCATTTAACTTCGCTTTCCAGGATGTCTGGCTCGAGGTCAGTGATTATACCGTCGCGGTTGTCAAGGACATCGAGATCCTTCTTGTAATAGTTCTTCTGTGTATTCTTGCCACCTTTTCCTAATCTCTTCTGCTTCTGTTAGGTCCCTACCGTTTTTGTCCTTTATCATGGCCAGCTTTGCATGGAACGTTCCCTTGATTTCTCCGATTTTCTTAAAGAAATCTCTAGTCCTTCCGAATCTATTGTTTTCCTCTATCACCTGTCATACTCAGCCCTTATAACACAATGTGAGTGGAATGAAGAAAGTAGGAAGAGGTGGAAAAGAAAATGTAGAATTAAGAATAGAATCTTGGAAATGGTGTGTGTTATAAGGCCTGAATTAAGAATAGAAACTTGAAAATGATAAATGTGTGTTATAAGGGCTCACCTGTCATACTCAGCCCTTTTAACACACATTTATCATTTTCAAGTTTCTATTCTTAATTCAGGCCTTATAACACACACCATTTCCAAGATTCTATTCTTAATTCTACATTTTCTTTTCCACCTCTTCCTGCTTTCTTCATTCCACTCACATTCATCTCATTTTAGACCTTTTTTCTTCTTTCATTTGTGAATTGGGGCCTTCTGTCAGATTCTTTCTCCTTCTGTTCATCATCCTACCTCTCCCTCTTCTACAGCTTCAAACACAAAACCTAGTTCTTGAACAGAATATTTCGCAAACTGTGTTACTCTTGATGTATCTTGTTATAACAGAAGCATTTAGCATGTTTCAGAATGCATCTCAAACATATTAATCCCATCTGAGGTCATGGTTTAATAGTGAGGAAACTATTCAGGGGGTTTAAGATCTTGTGACCCATATCATTAGGGAGGGAGGCTTGAAAAGTTATTTCCTCCTACTCCAAATCTCCCCCTATAGAATACTATGATTGGTTGGGCTAATTATTTTCCCTCTAACTGATAGTCCCTTCAATATTCTGTGCCTTTCTTTCAGGACCTTTTTGTATTCCAGAGAACAATTGAGGGGCTTTCTTTTCTTGTTATCACTATTTTCCTACAACCTGGAGAGTCCTTGATATGCAGAATCCTCTCCCTTTCCTTTGGCTGAAATCCTAGAAACTTTCATGGCACTAAGCCCCATTGAATAAAATTAGATCCATGTAGAACTTCTTAGATTGCTACCTTTGTGAGTTTCATTTAATTTTCCTACTGATAGGCACTCAACCATCAACTTCATTATTTGAGTGGAACTGGGAGCTCACAAGGAATCCCAGGTCAACAGAACAATTTGGAAATCTCCCTACCCTCAATCCCTGCTTCCAGGATTTTACAAGCTCTTGGGGGCCTGAAATTTCTCTCTTTTCCTGCCCCATGTTTGGGATGGAGACCAGCCACTCTGTTACTAGATATGGTAACAATAGTTGGTATCCTGTGAGATAAACTTAGTGGAACTTGCAGAACAGGAGTTTTCTGTATCCCTCTCCTTATACAAATGTTCACCCTTCACCATGTTGCCTGTGGGGTCACTGGACTCTCATGAACAGAATAGGTGGCAAAGTGGGGAAAATGTGGAAATTGCCTCTCTGTTAACAAATGAGGGATGTGCTTTTTGGGAGCAGATAGTATAACTGATCACTGACATTAGTGTGTTGCATATTTATTTTTCTTTTTATGTATTTACTCTTTTATCCCAGATTTATGCTAATTGATCAATGTCTGGATTAAATTGGGCTTGATAAAAGATATTTAAACTTGTTTCAAATATCCTTTTTTTCAGGGAATATGGAAACCTCGTATAATTAAAAATCCCTATTATAATGGTATCTGGGTCCAGCCAGAAATAGATAACCCAGAATACACTCCAGATCCTAGTCTTTATAAATATTTCAATATTAGTGTTATTGGCTTGGAAATTTTACAGGTATGTATATTATGCAGATACTATGCAGAATTCATACTGCCATTGAAAAGATAATTTTTGTAATGGTTGTCTGTTATTCTGCTTTGGAACAAAAGAACATCCGCTTTCATTCTGTACTCTAGAGCAATAGTATTGGTAAGTAACCCATTCATTTTTAAAAGATGACATACATTACACTTCTCATTGTAATCTCTTTAATTAAATCAAGTGTATGGGCAGCCTATAAATAATCGAGGAGGAAATCCTCAAACCATTTAAGGGTAGGAATATTCTGGATTAAATAATCCAAGAAAGTGATGAGAAAGCAGTGTTGATGGGATGAGAACAAAAATTGGTATGGTGTAAGTAATATTAATTGTGAGTTTATCAGAATGTAATATTTAGGTGACTATAACAACAACATTTAATATGTGGGTGCAGTTATATTTCATAAATGATGTATTTCAATAATCTCTTTCTAGAGTAAAATCTGGTGAATGCACAGTGAACATAGAATGTGCTTAGCTTCCCCCCTCCCGAACATCCTTTTCCCCAAAATTTGATGCTGGAATAGACTGCTTCCACAGTCTCTGTACTACTGCAGGCTGAAAAGCTAATATGCATGCTAAGATGTATACATCTGTTGTCTTCATTGGCTGGATCTGGAAGTGATTGATTGATTTATAGCTGCAAATGGCACATTTTGGTAAAATAGTAGAATATAATATTTTGTGAGTGGTAATTTGGAGGCTGGAATCTTTTACTGTAATGAAACTTGCCAATTATGTGATGTTACTCTAGTTTCTAATTTTAAAGCATACTCTGTGGTGGTGATGGCAGCAAAGAAACAACAGTTTCCTGCTGCCATTGCATCTGCATGGTGTAGCCCAGCAGAACTGTTCTGGGTGGTCAGAGGCCTGTTGGAATTTGGCCTGCAGGAGGAGATGAACTGCTTGGTGGCCCCCTATGACCGTTTTGCTCAGCACACTGCATATAAAATCCCTCACATCTGTTCTGACTTGGACTCTGTGTTAGCAGTGAGAGGATAGTGTGAGGGTGCTACCTTGTGCAATTGTGTGAGATACTTTTCAGTTTATTCAGGAATTCAGGCCCATAGCCAGGAAATTTTTGGTGGAGGGGCACTGGGGGGCACGATGTCACAATAAATAATGAAGAGCTGGAGAAAGGGTCACCTACCCCCCCAACAGAAATCTATGATCTCCTCAGTGTGGCAGCACTCCCACGACTTGTTTGGGGAAGGGGCTGGTGGGCGGTGGTGGGCAGACTGGAGAGATGTACGCTTGGGCTGGGACTGGCACAGGTGCAGAGGGGAGGAAGATGAGCGGCTTCTTACCAGGGCGATGCTGGCTCTTCCTGCTGCTTCTTGGTGGGCTGGGACAGTATTGCTTAAGCTGCGTCACACTGCCACCAGGCCAAAGAGATTTCTCTAACCCTCTTTCCTTCCTCCTTCTGGGCCACATGCTGCTTTCACCTGCTGCTGGGGTAAGGGGTGAGTGGAAGGAAGGAGGGTTAGAGCAATCGTTTTGGGCCGCCAGTGGCATGGTGCAGCTTAAGCAATACTGGGCCTGGCCTACTAGGAAGCAGCGGGAAGAGCCGGTGTCACTGAAGTAAGCAGCTACCTTTTAAATTTCCCTTTAGAAACTGGCTCCGACTTACAAAAGAACAGCTTCGGACTGGCAGTGGCATGGCTTAAGCAGATTGAAGAAGATTGGGTATGGCACTGCAGAAGAAGAGGTTGGATTTATACCCCGCCCTTCACTACCCAAAGGAGTCTCAGAGCACTACCCCACCCTTCACTACCCAAAGGAATCTCCTTTCACTTCCCCTTCCCTCCCCACAACAGACACAGACACCCTGTGTGCCCCACCAATGGTTATGGCCCTGCTGAGGATGTGGACAGGGTCCTTGGAAGTTTGAGGCCTTCCACCTGATTGTATAACCCTTGCCTCTCCTGGTTGCTTACATTTTCCAGGGGGGTGGCTGACTGGGTTCAAAAGGTAGTTAATGCTTCCTTAAGAGAGGGGGTGGTCATCCCAGCTGTGGTGCATCCACCTCAAAAGAAACCTACCCTTGACCAGGAGACCTCAATAATTATTGACCAGTTACTCCATTCTTGAGCAAGGTGATTGAATGGGTGGTGGTGCCATAACTCTGAGTCTTCCTGGATGGCGCAAATTGTTTAGATCCCTTTCAGTATGGTTTCAGACCAGGTTATAGTACTAAAACAACCTTGGTTGCCCTGGTGGATGACCTGCACCAGGAAGTGGACAATTGGAGTGTGACTCAGTTGAGTCTCCTGGACCTGTCAGCAGTTTTCAATACCATTGGTCTTGGTAACCTTATGGACTGCCTTTCTGGACTGCAGTGGTTCCAGTCCTACCTGGAGGGTAGGTTTCTGAAGGTAGTGCTGGGGGACTGCTGTTTAGCCCCTTGGCCTTTGGCCTGTGAGGTCCCACAAGGTTCCCTCTTGTCCCCTGTGCTCTAACATCTACATGACAGCGCTGGGTGAAGTCATCTGGAGATATGGGGTTGGGTTGTCACCAGTTTGCGGATGGCATACATTTCTATCTCGCACTTCCAGCTGATCCTGCAGAGGCTGTATAAACCCTGAACCATTGCTTGGAGGCAGTTCTGGAGTGCATGTGGGCTAATAAACTGAAGCTTAATCCTGGCAAGAAGGAAGTGCTACTTGTGGGTGTAAAGTCTGATCTGGGATTTAAGGTGTCACCCATTTTGAATGGGGTTGAATGCCTCATGGAGGAACAGGTCTATAGTCTGCAGTTGCTCTTGTACCCAGGCCTACCGTTGGATAAGTAGATGATAGCTGTGGCCAGGAGCAGCTTTTATCAGTTTCAGCTGGTTAGTCAGCTGTGGCCTTTCTTGGACAGAAAAGATCTGGCCACTGTGGTACATGCCCTGATTACATCTAGATTAGATTACTTCAGCGTGCTCTGTGTGGGGCTTCCCTTCAGAAGTGTTGAGAAACTGCAATCAGTTCAGAATGCTGCAGCCAATATGTTGACTGGAGTGGGTTAGAGGGATGATACCACTCTAGTCTTGACCCACCTACATTGGCCTCCAGTTTGTTTCTGGACACAATTCAAGGTGCTGGTCTTGACCTTCAAAGCCCGTAGATATAATGATACAACAAAATAATAATACAACAGAACAATAATGTTGTGAAACACCACACTTTATTATGTTCTAAAAATTTCAGGACCATACATAGAATTTATTCTCAGTAGTGCAAAATCGAAGTTGTTTCACTTAAATAAAACATTTAAAAGTACCAAACAGAGCTTCTCATGTAAAATCTGATGGATACCTGTGGCTGTCTGATTGTAATCTCTCATTAAAGTCTCTCTAGACACCATGGTTACAGGAAAAATCAAGAAGACAAGGAATTTTGGATCTATCTAGTAATGATTTGAGAATGAGACTTTGCTCCCAAATCCTCTCCGAGAACTAATCTGTTTCTAAACTCCAGTATGTTAACTGGCTCCCACTGTTGAGTTTCAACCCCTCTTTTCCAATCCATATTAGACAAAATTGAAACAAAAGCGCTTAGGGGAACACGTTTAATGAAATTAACTAAAGTAGCCAACAGGGCTGAGAAAAGTGTTCAGTGTCTTTAAGAGGTGTAATACATGGAAATGGATAGTTGAAGCTTTTCATGTCATTGAGGTAAATAACATCCTATTAAACATCTATTTAAAGGACAGGATATTTTTTTCTCCAGGCCTGTTTGCAACCACAGAATAAACACAGATCCTAAGGAGATACACAAAATGATGTGTTTTATTCCCGTCATACAAATTTGGGATTTTTGGTTGCACCGTTTGACATTTATAGAAATATAGATTTTATTTATTTATTTATTGGATTTGTATCCCACCCTCCCACGAATGGGCTCGGTGCGGTTCACATTTATCGGCACCATATGCCAAATCAGTGTAAACATTAAAAAGAATTAAAATAGTCATACAGTAAACAGTTAACAGTTAATTAAAGTGCTCGCTATGATGTTCATTCCTTCAGTAACTTAAATTAGATTAAAGGTGGTGTACAATCAGACATAATACTATGATCCCGTTCGAGCGGTATTCTGGCCTCCCATGGCATTGTGGCTCAATCTCCATAAAGGGCCAACCCATTACTATTGATGTTAATAATAATAGCAGTTGGTGGTAATGATGGGCGGCTCCTAGTTGAAAGCCTGGTGGAAGAGCTCTGTCTTGCAGGCCCTGCAGAACTGTACAAGGTCCTGCAGGACCCTGATCTCCTCCGGGAGCTCATTCCACCAGAGAGGAGCCACCACTGAGAAGATGCTGGCCCTGGTAACAGTGAGCCTGGCATCCTTAGGGCCTGGGATAGTTAGTCGATGTTGTGACCCCGACTATAGTGCTCTCTGGGGTATGTATGGGGAAAGGTGGTCCCTCAGGTATGTTGGACCCAGGCCATATAGGGCTTTAAAGGTAAGTACCAGCAACTTGAATTTGGTATGCTATTGGCAGCCAGTGCAGTGCCTTCAGCACCAGCCGGATGTGCTCCCATCTAGGGAGACCCATCAGGAGCCTGGCTGTGGCATTCTGCACTAGCTGCAGCTTCTGGATTTGCAACAAGGGCAGCCCCATGAAGAGAGCATTACAGTAGCCTAATCTTGAGGTGACCGTCGCATGGATCACTGTAGCCAGGTCGTCACGGTTGAGGAAGGGAACCAACTGCCAAATCAGCCGAAGATGGTAAAAGGCTGACTTAGCAGTGGCTGCTACCTGGGCCTCCATTGTTAAGGAGGGAACCCGGAGCACTCCTAACCTCCAGCGCTGGCACCAATGGTGCCCCATTGAAGGTCGGGAGCGGGAGCCCCATCCCCGAACCACCCCGACTCAGGCACAGGACCTCTGTCTTCGCCGGATTTAGTTTCAGCCAGCTCGGTCTAAGCCAACCAGCCACGGCTTGCAATGCCCGGTCCAGATCTTCTGGACTGGAGTCCAACCAGCCACCCAACATCAGATAGAGCTGAGTGTCGTCAGCTTACTGGTGACACCCTAGCCCATACCTCTGGGCAAGGGGGCGCATGTAGATGTTGAACAGCATCGAGGAAAGCACAGCCCCCTGAGGCACACTGCACTCAAGCAGGTGCCTCCTGGACCGCTGTTCTTCAAGCACCACCCTTTGTCCCCAACCCTGGAGAAAAGAAGCAAGCCATTGCAAGGCAAGCCCCTGTATCCCCACATCGGTGAGGCGGTGGGTCAGTAACTGATGGTTGATTGTGTCAAACACAGCCAACAGATCTAACAGCAATAGTACTGCTGAACCGCCCCAATCCAGATATCTCCGGAGGTCATCAGGGCAACCAGCCCTGTCTCCGTCCCATGTCCCAGGTGGAAGCTGGACTGGAAGGGATCTAGGATTGAAGCGTCATCCGGAAAGCCCTGTAACTGTATCACCACTGCCTGCTCAATTAATTTGCCCAAATAGGGCAAATTGGAAACCGCCCAGTAGTTGGTCAAATCCATTCTGAAGAATTAATTGTGCGTGTGTGAAATTCTAGTAGACCTTCCCCAGCACAAAGATTTTAATATTTAGTAGGTATTCATGCTTGCACAGTGTTGTTCTTAAACACAAAGAAAGGCCACGAGTGACAGCTGGAAGTACTACTGGAAATTGTCATTACCCATTCTGGGCTTGCTGCATTCTGTTGTATTTACATTGATCTCATTGTGGCAGTTTTATATATTACATCAACCTTTGCAGTATAATTTCTTTCCTGATTAGGACATAAATGGATCATCCTGGATTATGCCAAATTCTTTTAGAGCCTGCAACTTTAGTTGGATTGCTGGAAATAATTATCCTTTGTATGAAGAATTACTTTGGGGTTTACAGTTCTACCTTTTTTATTCTAATAGGGAAGATCCGGTACAATCTTTGATAATTTTCTTATCACAAATGATGAAAAGTATGCTGAAGATGCTGGTAATGAAATGTGGGGTGCCACATATGTAAGTGACTCCATAGCATTTCACAAAAGTAAAAATCATACTTTATGGCTGAGTCTGGTAATTGCATGCATACTTTTTTGGATTCTCATAGGAGTCTTTAAGAACAATAAATATTTAATATTCTCTTTGTTCTTGTTTATGTGCTGTAACATCGCACACAACGATGTTGCAAATTTTTATTGCTATAGGAGTGGGAGTATTATTCTTCAGCTTTATTAAGGGGTCTTTCTTTACCATCTTTATGTTTTTAGCAAGTCAGGTGAGGCAGGATACATACTATCACTCATATTCACATTGTCAGTTTTGCAAAATAATTCGTCCAGCTGTTTGGTAATCTGCAGCTGAATACAATTCATGTTATATATAGTAACTGGGAAATGGTGAGCTTCGTGTAGACAATTAATTAAATACCAATAGATATTTCAGTGGACAAGAAGGCCATGCTAAGTATAGGTAAATTGTTTGCTCTGTATCCTACCACTACACTAAACAATGGTTTGAAGTCTTCATTCAGCCTATGCCAGGCTATCTCCCAGCATGTACTAATTATGAGTTGGGGTGTTCAGTGTATTTGCAACAACATTTTGCCCACTGAACATTTTTTAAAAAGTACTGTACCCCAGAGTAGCTAAGAGAAGGAACTGTTAAAGAGGAGCTGTAAGGATGGTTATGTACGTAAAACACATTGATAATTTAGGAAAAGTAATTGACTAGCAACTAAGCTCCAGTATGCATCAACTTTTGCACATATTCACTGTTATTTTTGAAAACACTAGTTAAAATACCTGGAGTACTGTTGAACAAGCCAATAATGTTGTTTGACTTTGGATGGTCAAGAAACTCCTTTGCTAAGTAAGAGATTCACAGTATAGTTGTAAAGCAGAAGTACACCCTTCTAAAACCATTAATCTAACTAAATTCTATTTAGGATTACACTGCTAGCATATTCTTCACAAAAGCTCAAACTAGAAATCCAATACAAAAGGATATTGGCTATTTGAATACTTTTTTCTTTTCACAAATTGCATACCATAGCAGATGAAAATATCATTGCGATTTTGTGATATTTTGTACAGTTAAGATGCTATAAGTATCAGAAGGGAAGGATGATCAAAGTTTTCAAGCAAGATGCTTGGTCAAAAATCATATTCTGTTAAAAACTGTCCTTAGCTTTTGATGTGTGCACTATGGTCATTAAGAATTATTGGAAGTTTCAGTTGGAGATAATCTGTTGTCATACTTACTATTATAGTAAAAAAAACCCCAAACTGGACAGACCAAAATGTAGGATAAAGTCTTAAGGAACCACAGAGAACACTCATAATGTGGCTTGTTAAAAAAAATCCAGATGTTGGCATGGCTCACACTGATGGGTAGCGTTACCATCAGCCATGGGGGAAAATAATAGAGATATAATGTGTGGATATGGGAGTTGAAGCTTTTCTTGGCATGGGGTAAATAACATTAAGTCTTTATTAAAGGGATATGACATTTTTGTCCAGGCCTGTTGAGAACCCTTTTCATGGATGTGGGAAACATCAGAAATCTTCTGCCTAAGACAGTCCTGTGGCTGTTCCCACCAGTTTTTAGGTTGGCAGGTAGAAGAAGGATAATGAAAGAGGTCCTGTTTTTTCATCCTTCTCTCACCTTGCTCTGTCTCTTGCAGCTAATGTGATCCCTTTGCTGATCTTCCATTATAGTGAAGGGTACCACTGTTTTTTTCTCCTCCTGCAGCCTTCCATTGAGAGGAGAAATGAAACAAGTGCTTTAACTCAGGACACAGCCAGTTGCTATGTCAATACATGCTAAAATGTTTAAAGAACTAATTTAACATGCCAGAATCAACTTAAACTCTTGTATGGGGTTCTGTACATACAAATAGTTATGCTGACCAGACCTTACAAAATAATATTGCCTATACTTAACCCCATGGATTTTATTTACTGGGTTAGCATGCCAGTTACTCTTTAAAGCAGAAATCTAACAAATCAGATTGTATATTCAAGAGAGTATGCTTCTTTATCAGTAAGGTCAAGAAATACTCCTGAGAACAATGCATTAAATTAAAAGGCTTTGACTTCTATCCTCCTGAGGACTTGGGAAGGGCTCAGCTCCGTTTAGTCATTGACTTTTTAACCAAGAAGGAGTGGGAGACAGGAGCAAGCAGAAATATATTTCTGCATTCATATACAGGCTATGATGCTTACAAAGTTGAAAATATTATCTTTTTTAAAAGATTCTGATAGCCTTCATTCGAACCTGAGAAGAAATAAGCCTGCATAAATACCTTGTCGTTTATTTGTACTAGCTTTTAATGATGTTTTCTTATTCACATTTTTTCAAAATTCTGATAAACAGGAAAGAGAATGGAAGAGAAGAGAAAGACAAGATACAGTCTATAAAAAGATAAATGAAAAGGAGGAACCAAAAGGAAAGGAGGATAAGAAAGAAAAAAAGCAAAAGGATCCCAATGTTAAAGATGAGCTCTAATGAACCAAAACCCTAATGATCACTCTGTTGTTTTATTTCTTAATAACTGTATTTATTTTTAAATATCTATTAATGAATCTCAGAAATGAAATGGCAATAAAAGATCCAGGCATATAAATTGTTGTGCTACTAGATAGCTAATGATGGTGTAAGTAATACTAAGAACTGTTAAAGTGTGGTCCTATGCAGAATTACTCCAGTCTAAGCCCATTATGCAGGCAATTTGTACAATGCAGGAATATAAAACACAGCATAGAGCCGTTGATTCAATTCCATAATCACATTCCCTGATCTCCAGACTAGGGTTTAGGGATCAATAATGTGATTTGGGATTTAATTCTTCCACCTCATGTGTGGATTACTTTTCTCTTTATGGTGTGTTGTAACCAGGGCTATTTTGGGGCAGGAATGCACAGGAACGGCATTCGAGCTGGCTTCCAAGTTGGCCACACCTACAGCCTCTCCCCCCTTGGGTCCGCAACCCGCGGGGTACCTGGGGAAGCCAAGCCGTTCCAGAGAGGGAAGGCAATTTAAACTGCCTCCCCTCCTTGAGTTCCCCAGGCACCCCGCAAGCCGTGGGCCACCTTGGGAAGCCAATCCTGGGAGGGAGCTGTACTACCAGGGGTGTGGCCTAATATGCTAATGAGATTCTGCTGTTGGGTGTGGCCTGTTACGCGAATGAGTTCCTGCTGGGCTTTTTCTACAAAAAAAACTTGGTTGTATCCATAATTTAGTGTAATCATATGCATTAGAGCTAATTGCAGTTACAACTAAGCAGAAGTGCCCAAAAACATGGTTTGCAAACACTTCAAAGTTAACAAGCCAAGAAACATTATAGCACACAGGTCCCTAACCTGTCTGAGCCTGTAGGCACCTTTGGAATTCTGACACAGGGTGCACACAACCACAAAATGTCTGCTGCAGGTGGCGATCCAGCCACACACAGGAAGCCCAAGGGGACAAAAAGGATAATTAAATAATTAAAAAATACACTACAAAAAAGTAACAAGAGAATAAAATCAATGCTGTGGTGGCACCTGGTATCGACGTCAGACAGACTGGCCTGTAATTCCTCGGATCTCCTCTGGAGCCCTTTTTAAAGATGGGAGTGACATTAGCTACCTTCCATCCCTCAGGAATGGAGGTAGATTTTAATGAAAGATTACATATTTTTGTCAGGAGATCCACAAGTTCACATTTGAGTTCTTTCAGAACTCTCAGATGTATGCCATCCAGGCCTGGTGATTTATCAGTTTTTAAGTTGTCTCTCAGTTGTAGGACCTCCTCTCTCATCACCTCAATCTGACTCAGGTCTTTCGACACCCCTCCCAAAATCAGTGGTTATGGAGTGGGCAAGCACTTCTCACCTTCCACAGTGAAGACAGAGCCAAAAAATGCATTTAGCTTCTCAGCCATTTCCCTATCATCCTTCAGTATTCCTTTTACCCCTTGGTTATCCAAGGGCCCCACTGCCTCCCTGGCTGGTTTCCTGCTTCTAATGAATTTGAAGAAAGTTTTATTGTTGGCCTTTATGTTTTTTGTAATATGTTCCTCATATTCCCTTTTTGCCTGCCTGATCACAGGCTTTCATTTTATTTCCCACAGCCTGTGTTCCCTTTTATCAACCTCACTGAGACAAGCTTTTCACTGTTTAAAGGAATCCTTCTTCCCGTTTACAGCTTCCATTACTTTGTTTGTTAACCATGCAGGCCTTTTTCTATACCTGTTTGTGCCTTTCCTAATCTGCGGTATATATTTTTTTCTGAGCTTCTAGGATTGTAGTTTTAAATAGTCTTCAAACTTCCCCAGTGGTTTTGACCCTTTCTACTTTTCCTTTCAGTTTCCTCCTCACATGTCCCCTCATATCAGAGAAGTTACCCCTTTTAAAGTTAAAAGTGGTTGTGTCAGTTTTTTTGGGCAACTCCCTATTTATACAAATGTTGAACTCAATAACATTATGGTCACTGTTCCCAAGTGGTGCAATCACTTTTACATCTCTCACCAGGTCTTGGGCATTACTTAGGACCAAATCCAGGATCACCTCTTCCCCTGGTAGGTTCTGTGACCATCTGCTTCATAGCACAGTCACTGAGAGTGTCTAGAGACTCAATCTCTTTTTCCTGACTTGAACACATATTGACCCAATCAAAGTGTGGGCAGTTAAAATCACCTATTACAACACAGTTATTTTGTCTAGCTGCTATCTTTAATTCATTCATCATTTTATAATCCTCCTCTATCTTTTGATCTGGTGGGCGATAACAAACACCCAGTGTTAAGCTTCCTTTTGGGCCCACTATTTCAACCCATAGTATTTCCAGAAGCAAATCCAATTCTCTTACCCTCTCAGTCTTACAGGACTGTATACCCTCTCTGACATACAGAGCCACCCCACCTCCAACCCTTTCCCCCCTATCCTTCCGATATAATTTATAACCAGGAATCACCGTATCCTACTGATTTTCCTCATCCCACCAAGTTTCTGAAATACCCACAATGTCTATTCCCCCCCCAACACCAAGCATTCTAATTACCCGATTTTACCTTGGACACTTCTAGCATTTGTGTATGGACACCTAGAGTTTCCCATGCATGTTAAGCCCACAACCTTCCTCTTGCTGCCTCAAGACCTTGCCAGGCAGTCTATATCATTAGCCGCAGTCTATATCATTAGCCACAGTCTCAGTGGACAATTCTAATCCATTTCCTTGTAGAAAAGTAACAGCTACCCCTTCATCTCTTTGAGATGAGCCATCCCGCACCAGAGACTTTTCATCTCCTGTCGGATTTCCCCCAATATTCAGTTTAAAAACTGCTCTGCCACCTTTTTTATTTTAAGCGCCAGCAGCCTGGTTCCTTCTCAGGACAAGTGGAGACCATCTCTTTTGTACAGCTCTCTCTTGTTCCAAAAAGCATCCCAGTGCCTAACAAACTGGAACTCTTCTCCCTTACACCATTGTCTCATCCATGCATTGAGAGTCCTGATCTGTGCTTGTCTCTCTAGCCCTGCGTGTGGAACAGGTAGCACTTCTGAGAAGGCTACTTTGAGTTTCCTGCCTGGCAGCCTAAATCTTTCCTCCAGAACCTCATGACTGCATTTACCCACATCGTAGGTGCCAACATGTACCACAACCACTGGCTCCTCCCCAGCACTATCTACCAGCCTATCTAGAACATGTGTAATGTCCACTACCTTCGCACCAGGCAGGCAAGTCACCATACGGTCAGTACACGGGTTCGCCACCCAGCTGTCTACCTGCCTAAGGATTGAATCACCAACTACCAGGAGCCCCCCTCCCTCCCTGCCCAGGAATGGTTCCTTGATGCGAAAGGATACCTGTTCACCAGCTGAAGAAGAGGTCCCTTCTGAGGGCACATTCCCCTTATCCACAGCACGGTGCCCTGTTTCCTCTTGACCCTCATGCTCCCTGACAGTGGCAGGGCTGCCATATTCAAAGTGGGACATATCTAACAAGTTCCTGAGAGTCTTCTCCATGCGCCTAACTGACTGTCTCTGCTTCTCCAAGTTTGCCATCTTGGCCTCAAGGGAGCAAACTCATTCCCTGAGAACCAGGAGCTCCTTGCACTGGGCACACACCCAAGACTTCTGTCCAGTGGGCAGATAGTCATACATGTGACACTCCGTGCAAAACACTGGATAGTTTTCAACCCCCTGCTGGCATTCTGGCTTCATCATTGCTTTTAAAATAATAATTATATATAATCTCCCTTTTAAACCCTTTGTATTTATGTGGTTCTCCTTGTAGAAGTCTATTTACCTTACTGGGAACCTAAGGAGACTTGTGCCTCTGGCAAGGTGCTGCCTTAAATAGAAGCTTCCCCCAACAGAGGGTGCAGCTAGCAGCCATTGAAATTCATCCAGGCACTCAATTACAGTCAAACAATGACCCTTTCACACCCAATCTCAAGCAGCCAGGACTCTGCAACAATTCACAACTCACCCACACACTCCCAAACACAGTCCACCCACACAGTACCCTCTCAGCTAAATCACCTCAGCTGAAAGTAAATAAAAAACCATTCACCCCTCTAGCAGATCTATCTCATGCTCCTTCTCAGCGCTCAGCTGGGTCAGCTCTGCTTCTTAAACAGAAGTTTCCCCGAGCAGAGGGTGTGGCCAGAAGCTATTCAAATTCACCCAGGCATTCAATTACAGTCAAACAAAACATAAGAACATAAGAGAAGCCCATGTTGGATCAGGCCAATGGCCCATCCAGTCCAACACTCTGTCACACAGTGGCCAAAAATACCAGGTGCCATCAGGAGGCCCACCAGTGGGGCCAGGACACTAGAAGCCCTCCCACTGTTGCTCCTCCAAGCACCAAAAATACAGAGCATCACTTGCCCCAGTTCCTATCTATACCTTGTGGCTAATAGCCACTGATGGACTTTGCTCCATATGCACAGCCAATTGGATCTCCTGTGGCCAGTCAGAAACCCAGCTCTGCAAAAGTCCCACCTGGCCCCACCTACTTTCTAAAAACACTTTGGGAGCACCAGGACAGCTTTTTGCAGGCATCACGGTGTCCACCTGCACCTTGTTGGGGACTCCTGTCGTAGTAAGTTTCCTTTTTTGGCTTGTAAAGACACCATATGCAAGCAGGCACAGTACAATGCAGATCTTTAAATAAAAAGAATAGAATTGTGATCTCCCAAGAACTGTCTGCTAGGGCTTAATGAACTCTGCCCAATCACAGAAAGCTTTGGCAAGGCTAGTCTAACATAATGTAGGGCTTTTTGCTTAAGCTTTTTCCTTTTAAAGAATGGAAGATCATGAATCTGAAAGAAAGGTTAAAAATTCTCAGTGAATTAGACCTGTAACTCATGAATGCACGTGCAAACAATGACCCTGAAGAAGAACCATAAGACACAAACTCTGGAAGAGGGAGTAGGAAACTGCTGTGATCAGGCCCATAGCTACAGTGGGGCATCTCGGGGCTAGGCCCCCCGACTTGCTGGCAAGGCCCCCTGACTTCCCATCTAGCCCAGGGTGTCATGGCCTTCTCCCCCCGGATTAAATCGATTAGCCAGTGCCCCCTAAGAAATTTAAATGCCCCCTGACATAAAAATCCTGGCTACAGGCCTGGCTGTGATATAAAACATCAAGACCCAATGCAGCATAGTCAAAGACCGCAGCAGTCAATGAGATTTCTTCTTATGCTTGAGGTTGCTTGTATGATTGGACACAGAAACTTGTTAGTATTAAATTTTTAAAAAAGGAATTGAGAACATGTTAATGGAGAGGGCACATAATTGACACTAGTGTTACTGGCTGAGCTAAAGGTCCAGTTAGATCACCAGTCATAAAACACTGAGAGGTTTCAGGCCAAGATTCTTCCTATGATGGAGGCAGCTGTTTCCAACTGGGTGCTCCATGCAGACATAAAAGGTGGTACTTCCTGCGCTCTTCTGAACCACCTCTAATCTTGAAGTGGGAGTAAAATAAAGGGTGGCTCTTTGCTTTGGCAAAGAGATACTTTGGAGGAGTGAGTCAGTGCCAGGAGACTCATTGGCAAGCACTGTGTTAGAGATTGCTGTTCCATGGGTTACGTCTTCCTTCATGTACCTGAAAAGATTAACTTTTATAAAATTAAAGCATGCTCCACCCTCATGTTTAACTATGCCAGAAAGTACCCATGAGCACATTCAGATCCATCTATCAAAGCTGCCAGCAGTAATGTGATGCCTGTAGTATTAGAATGGATTAGCAGACAAAGAGGAAGTTGTGGCTGTCACATTTAACTCCAGGGCATTATGTATCTAGTACACTACAGCTCAGGACAGAATCCAGGAAGATAGTCCAAAAGTGGGGGAAGGGACAATGAGGATATTAATGCACAGTCAGGGTTTCCTTCACAGTCTCTAGTAGGCAATGCTGGGGGTGTTTTAATACACCACAGTAAGGGCTTATGTTGCAGGACTGCTGCCATGTTTCCATACATAGATGAACGTTTATGTTCTTTGTGCTTGTGATCAACTCCTCTTGACCTCGTGCTCATCCACAAAACAGAAGCTGGCTATCTCCAACATCTTTCTGGACTCCAGTACTCATATCAAGACAAAAAAAAGCAACAAATTCCTTAGTCCTATGGAAAGAAAGCCAGTTTTGCACCACACATCACTCTGTAGCGAATGGCATGGAGGTTTAGAATGCCATTTACATTTTGTTACCAGCCTTGTTGGACCAAAAGTGCAAACTGATTCTAACTCCAGCTAGCACCTGATCTATTCAAATGTATCTGCCAATAACAAATAGCTTATTCTCCAGTTTCTGCCAATAATACTGTTATGGATCAGAAGCATGTTGGCTGCAGCCCCCAATTTGCTGTTGGATCAATTTGGCTCTTGTCACCTTAGATGGGAAAGTAGGAGCCTCTGTCAGAGGAAAGGTCCAGCAAGTGAATGCATTATTGCCCCTGCCTGGTTTTTCCCAAGCCATGCAGCACACTACAAATGCCACATCTCCTGTAGTGCAGCTAGGGATCTGATTACCTCTTCTTGTATTATCTCACTAAGCTAACAGAAGCTTTCATTTGTAAAACGGTGTAACCCCCCTGAAGATGTCACTGTAATTTTTCTAGCCATTACTCTGATTTCACTGTAATTTTTCCAGCCATTACTCCGATGCTGCACTCAATATGACAGCAGATTTGGAAAACAACAGTGGTCATAGGCAGGGCCAGCTCGCCCACTAGGCAAGCTAGGCGCTCCCTAGAGCATGCCGGCTGCAGGGGCACCAAACTGCCCCCTGCCCCCCCGCAAAAAGCCCCCCGTCACCTCCCTGCCGCTGCCAGTTAAGAGCGCCCTGGTGGGGCCAGGAGGCAGCGGCAGAGCTTGCCCGCCCTCCCCTCCCCCTTGGGAAGCCGGCGCTAGGAGGGAAGGGGCGGGGGTTTAAAACCCCGCCCCTTCCCTGGCTTGCAGCTCGCCTGCCCTCCCCCTCCCCCCTAGGGGGGAGAGGAGGCGGGGGCGGCATGGTGGGTGTCTGCAGGCTCCATCGGGAGGTTGGCATTTGCACCCACCTAGGGCGCAGAGACACCTCGAGCCGGCCCTGTTCACAGGATTGGAAAAGGTCAGTTTACATTCCAATCCCAAAGAAGGGCAATGCCAAGGAATATTCAAACTATCACTAGCAAGGTCATGCTGGACTGGACAGTTTAACATCTTCTGGCCACTACCTACCTCCATGAAAAACCACCTATCCCAAATGAATAACCATCTTGTCTAAATCTGAACACTTTGCTTGTAATATTTGTTGGTTTTTACTGGTTTTTACTGTGTTTACCCTGTTTTATGTATGGGCATATTTTGCCCTCTTGTATGCCACCCTGAGCCCGTTCGCGGGGTAGGGCGGGGTATAAATACAAAAATAAATAAAAATAAGATCCTACAAGCTAGGCTTCAGCAGGATGTGTATAAAGAATTGCCAGAAGTGCAAGCTGGGTTTCGAAGAGGAAGAGGAACTAGAGATCAAATTGCCAACATTCACTGGATTATGGAGAAAGCAAGGGAGTACCAGAAAAACATCTACTTTTGCTTCATCAACTATGCTAAAGCCTTTGATTGTGTGGATCACAACCAACTATGGCAAATCTTTAAAGAGATAAAGAGCCCCAAGCGCTTTAACCTTTCTTCATAGGAAAAGTGTTCCAACCCTTTTATCATTCTAGTTGCCCTTTTCTGTATAAGGGTCAAGAAGCGACAGAACCGGATATGGAACAACTGATTAGTTTAGCATAGGAAAAGAAGTACAACAAGGATGTATATTGTAACCTTGCTTATTTAATTTATATGCAGAGTACATCATGCAAAATGCCAGCCTAGATGAATCACAAGCTGGAATTAAGATTGCTAGGAAAAACATCAACAACCTCAGATATGCAGATGATACCACTCTAATGTCAGAACGTGAAGAAGACCTAAAGAGCCTCTTGCTAAGGATGAAAGAAGAGAATGCAAAAGTTGGCTTGCAACTCAACATCAAAAAAAGTAAGATTATGACATCCGGTACCCATCACTCCTTAGCAAACATAAGGGAAAGTCATGGAAGCAGTGACTGTCTTCACGTTCCTGGGATCCAAGATCACTGCAGATGGTGATTGCAGCCATGAAATTAAAAGTGCCTGTTCCTTGGGAGGAAAGCTATGGCAAACCTAGACAGCATAATAAAAAATAGAGACATCACCGTGCCAACAAAAGTCTGTATGGTCAAGACTTCCGGTTTGTGGCATGTTGCTTTCGGAAGGTTCCCAGGAGAGCTTCTGTGGAATCTCCAGGTCCCAGCAGGGGATCCGGGGCTTCCTGGACCTCATCAAACCTTTCCGGAGGGAGGTTCATGGCAGGGGACTTGATCCGGGGGCTGTGTACGGCGGTATGCAAGTAGGCCCCAGATTGTCCCAAAGTGGGGACCTGAGAGAGAGTGCAAGCACTGAGATGTGATCAACCACTTCAGGAGCTGTACTCCTACTAAAGAATCCAACTTTAAAATACTATCCTTGAGCACCATGAGTACCTGAACAATATAGATTCAACTATTTTTCCTGTTTCTACCTTTTAAGACTGGTCCCTTTAAAGTTTAAAGTCTCCAGGTGAAAAGAAAGGAAGAATGGAAGATCTCTCCCCCCCTCCTCGGCTTAGTGGCTTGGAAGTGCAACTCGGGTCTTATCCTATTTGTCATTATTGGGAATAAATAGTAAAGGACCTGAAAGACTGTGTTATATTTCGAGCTGGAACTTGATTTAATCTTGGGAGAATCTGCTTTTTTTGTTTGACCTTTGATTGTTAAATTCAAGAACTGGTGAAGATTTTTTCTTTTAAGTAGTACTCCTCTTTTATTTCCTCCTGCCTTTTGTCTGCATAGAGAACTTAGGCAAACAGTTGGTTTGATTTTACCTAAGGGAAGCTTTACCTATAACTGGATAGCTATTTGCCTACATAATTGTGGATAAACTTTGGAACTCATACCATTGAAATATACAATATAGAACATTATTGAACAGAAGAAAATACCAGAATCTTGGAATCAAGCATTGATCATCCTAATTCATAAACCAGACACAGATGAGAAAGAAATTAGAAATTATAGGCCAATCTCACGATTGAACGTGGATTATAATATATTTGCATCCATTTTGGCTACTAGACTGAAGAAAGCCCTGTTCCAATAATACATCAAGATAAAACAGGTTTTCTACCTAAAAGACAAATGAGGAATAATGTAAGAACTATTTTGAATGTACTTGAATATTTTGAAGCACACTCGGAAAAGCAAATGGCATTGGTTTTTTTGGTTGAAGAGAAGGCCTTTGACAATCTCAGTTTGTCCTTTATGCTAGAACAACTATCAACTTGGCAATGTGGAGAAAAATCTTTTACAATAGTGAAAGCAATTTAAATGAAGGAATATGCTAAGGTTATTGTTAATGGGGACTTATCACAAAATATTGAAATACAAAAGGGAACTAGACAAGGCTGTCCATTATTCCCATTATGGTCCATTTTTGCTCTCGAAATACTGAATGACATTGTGAGAGAAAATGTACAGATAAAAGGACTAAAAATTAAGGGAGAAGAATATAAATTACAAGCATTTGCAGATGATTTGGTATTTATTCTGGAAGAACCATAAACATCTAGTATTCAGCTCTTGAATTCTTTAAAAGAATATGGACAGCTAGCTGGTCTGAAAAATAATTTTAAGAAAAAAAATATTAACAAAAACTGCACTAAAGAGCAGATACAACAATGGTTCCCCATCAGGGAATGGCTGGATTGGAGGGTGGAGTCTATGGCATTGTACCTGTCTGAGGTGCCACCCCTCCTCAAACCTCACCCTCTCCAGGCTCCATCCCTCAAATCTCCAGGAATTGCCCACCTGGAGTTGGCAACCTGATCAGGACTGGGCCCAATGAGTTTTCTCCCAAAGGCCAACATAGGTGTGGAAAGGGCCTTTTACTGACAGACGAGAAAGTACAGGTGCCAATTCTGATTAGGGAAATACCTGGAGATTTGGGGGGGTGGATCCTGTGGAGAGCAGCATTTGGGGTGTGTGTGAAAGGACTCAGAAGGGTATAATGCCATAGAGTCTACCCTCCACAGCAACCATTTTCTCCTGGGGAACTGATCTCTGTCATCTGGAGGTCAATTGTAACAGTGGGAGATCTCCAGGTCCCACCTGGAGATTGGCATCCCTAGGGGCAAGGCAGCCACACAGCGGGTAGTTGAAGGAAATGGTTGATGGTCGCTGGCCCACCTCGTTAGCCAGCCAGCCAGCCATGCTGAAGCTAAGCAGGAGAAAGAGCCTTTTCCCATTTATTCTGACAGGAAAGTGGGCGGGGGAGGGGGTTATGCTGAAAGTCCTTTGTTTTTTTACTCACAGAACCAAGCTTGGGTGCCAACCAACAGCCACTGAGGGGACAGTCCCTCACAGGAATCAAGAGAACTGTCTTCCTCAGGAGAGAGAGCTGATCTGCCAGTAAATCTGACACGCAAAAGGGTGGGGAAGAGGAGCAGACCCAGCACCCAGCCAATGGCATGCGAGTACTCTTGAGTGGTGGCTGAGGGAGGGCATTTTACAGCCAATGGGAGCGCATGGAATCTTGTGAAACCAAAAGATAATTATTTATAAGGAGAGATAACTACATGAAACTTTTGATGGTAATAAAAAAATATTTGGAAAAGTGGGAACATCTACAAGTATCCTTTATGGGAAGAATTGCTATTGTAAAAATGAATGTTTTACCTAGACTTCTTGTTTTGTTCCATCCAATTCTAAGAAATCAACAATATTTTAAAGAACTGGATAAATTGATATGGCAATTTATCTGCCAAGGTAAGAGATCCAGAATAAAAATGAGATTATTACAGAATACAAAGGAGACAGGAGGATTTGCAGTACCAGACTGGTATTTTTATTATAACGCAGCAGCATTGACATGGATGAAAGAATGGATTACCTTGGAAAACCCATGACTTTTAAAGCTAGAAGGTCATGACTTGAAACTAGGTTGGCATGTTTTTGTATGGTATGGAAAAGTAATATGCATAAATATTTTAAACAACATATTTTAAGAGCAGCACTATTGAAGATATGGGAAGAGGCCAAAAATTTGTTTTACACAAAAATACTCAGATGTGTTTCACCACTGGAAGCTTTTATAAACCCCACCTTATTCACTAAAGATCAACTGTGGAGATACGAAGATCTTTTAGACAAGAAAAATAATTAAAATTCACAAGATACCCTCCAAAGACAGGGTATTTATCTGAACTGGTGGGAAAGAGCACAAGTTGATTCTAGATATGCTAAAGACAAGCAAACTGGTTTTTATGAAAAACCGATAGAACTGGATAAAATTCTACCGCACATAGACAAAAACTTATAAAGTCATTTTATACAATGTTATTAGATATGAAAATGCAAGATGAAATAATAAAATCCTCAATGATTAGATGGACACAAAATATAGGCCATAACATAGAATTAGATCAATGGTCTAAGGTACGGAAAACTAATATAAAATTTACAAAAGCTATATCATATAAAGAAAAAATATATAAAATGTTTTATAGATGGCATATAACACCAGAGAATTTAGCAGAATTCTACCCAAATATGTCAAATGTATGTTAGTAATGTAAGCTAAATATTGGTTCCTTTTTTCATATGTGGTGGTCTTGTAATATAACAAAAAAATTGGATATGGATACATGAGATACTGCAAAAAATGCTAGAAACAACTATATCATTTGTACCAGAATTGTTTTTATTAAATCTTATACCAGAGAGATTTTAAAAAAAGAGATGCTTATATGATTATACATGTTATAACCATGGCTAGGATTTTGTATGCAAAATACTGGAGAAAAGAAGTTCCATCAAAAGAAGAAATAATTTATAAACTACTTGAAACAGCGGAAATGGACAAACTAACTCTGCAATTACAGGATAAAAAAGAGGAAATCTTTGAGAAAACCTGGTCAAGACTGTATAAATGGATTGAGGAATATCTTCAAAGGTGTACAACATAATTATTAAAACATAATTTTGAACTGTTTTAAACTGTTAAACCGGTTTAGGTGCACAAAAGAATGATTCCATTTATGTAAAACTTAAGTAGATACAATGAGTACATGCTTCTTCTATGTTTTGTGTTAGTTTCGTTGTATTAGTAGTTTGTTTTTCTTTATATTCTTAGAAAATCAATAAAATCTATTTTTTAAAAAAAGTCCATATAGTCAAAGCAATGGTATTCCCAGTGGTAATGTATGGCTGTGAGAGTTGGACCAACAGAAAAGCCGAGTGCCGAAGAATAGATGCTTTCAAATTATGGTGCTGGAGAAGACTCTTGAGAGTCCCTTGGACTGCAAGGAGATCAAATCAATCAATCCTAAAAGAAATCAACCCTGACTGTTCCCTGGAAGGCCAGATACTGAATCTGAAGCTCAAATACTTTGGTTACCAAATGAGAAGGGAGCACTCACTGGAGAAGACCCTGATGCTGGAAAGACTGAAGGTAACAGAAGAAGGGGATAGCAAAGGATGAGATGGTTAGACAGTGTTATCAATGCAACGAGCATGAAATTAAGCAAACTCCGAAGGACGATGGAAGACAGGAGGGCCTGGTGTGATGTGGTCCAAGGGAATGTGAAGAGTCAGAAGACTCAACATTTCCGGGCCGAATTCAAACAGTCCTTTTTATCACACTGGTGTTGCCCAGCAAGGAGCTTCGTGGTCTCCTATGGACATAAATGGACTGTGTATGAAATGTGCAAAAAGGGACTCTTGATGTAAGGTGACCAGATTGTGATGCCAGATACGCACCAGTAAGAGCCTGAGATGATGTGCCCATGGTTCCCAAGGTTGCCCCGTTCCAGATGTATCCCTAGACACATGAAGCACTCCAAAATAGCCATCTGCTATTGCTGTTTAAACTGAGGACTCCCGATGCCATTAAGGCTCTTTACCGCCTTCAGTTTGACAAAGGACTTGACATTCCTAAGGAACCAGTTTTGCTACCCTGAAACAAAGAACATAATAGGTACTAGCCCATGAGTCATTGCGACCATTGACGAGTCTCTGTCACAAGCCAAGTTAGAAGTCAATATTGACCAATTCCTTAAGCCCCTCACACACTGCGAATGTGACTTTTGGAACGGACCACCAAGGGGTTGTCCCAAGGGAGGGTCCAGCATAGCTTTCCCCCAAATGCCCCTCCTAATAAAAGTGGGTTCCCAGCTGCGGGCTCACTCTCTCTATGCCCGCTCTACGACTACTCTAGACCTTTCCAGCCCTCTAACTCTTGCTATCCAAAAATTCACCCTGGCTCTAAGACTCCTGGACTGCAGCCAGAGTCTTCCACGTGTGTCTGCCAGTTCAGACCACAATTCACCCGCCCTATTAGTTTCCCTATTTTTCCATTGGGACGCATCATCATCACGTCAGACAGGTAAATATTGCCCACCAACGATATCCTGCTCATGTGAATGTCTCTATCTGATTTTCCTAGAAGCTGTGTAACTGTGTGTGTGTTTGTGTATTGTTTGAATGCGAAGTTTCTCCAGTAAAAGACATCATTTTTATTCTGACTCCAGCCTCCGTGTTTATTACTGGTATCTCTGGAAGAAGTGGGACCTCTGTATATATAGGTGTTCATTCCTTTATTGCCTATTGCCCATTTATAATATTGCAAGTTCCCCATTATAATTAATAATTTAAGGTAATCAGGTTAACACTCGCACACATTTTCCACTCCCAAATAATATTAGGGAAGGGGGCCATAGCTCAGCAGTGGAGCATCTGCTTGACATGCAGAATGCCCCAGGTTCAGTTCCCAGAATCTCTAGCTAAAGGATCAAGTAGTAGATGACGTGAAAGATCTCTGCCTGAGACCCTGAAGAGCGGCTGCCAATCTCATTAGACAATACTGATCTTGATGGACCAACAATCTAATTCAGTATAAGCCAGCTTTATGTATTCATGTGAAAAGCCACTTTCATTCCCTACAGGAGAGTATGACACTCTTAAGTTGTTTGGTTAACAATGTACATTCTTAATAGCCCATTTTCCTCTTCAGAACATATCAAGTCTAAGTACAAGCAATATTTCCCCCTATTGAGTTAATATTAACCTCAGAGGGTGATTTAGATTGGAAAAATTACACTAGGGGGAATGGGTAAAATATGTCTTACCCTCCAGTCAGTTTAGAGCCTTCCATACACAGCTACTTTAACATAAAACCAAAATGTCAAGAGATCCAACCATACATTGCCCACATAATGTGTAGGTATGCTCGGAGGAATGCAGTGAGAGAATAGATCTGCAACAATATGATATGGATCTTACCTGCATAGTGTTTCAATTGGGTTTGACTCCAGGTAAGCAGAATTTCTCTACTATGTTTATATGTGCAGCTATGCAATCTCCAGTGATTCTTTCACTGCATTAGCTCTTTACTGATGCAGCTGTAATTAATAATGATAATTTCAAGATCCAGTCCCTATCCCTACTGAATAGCCAGGGCTCTATGGCCCTATGAAACCAGGCACATACATGTGGGGTGTCTGTGGGCCCTCGGCTCTTCATAAGACAGCTCTGAAATTATTCTGATTAATCATGTTTCTCAGAAGTTGTGGCCTTATACCTCATAGTCATAGTTCATTTCAGTTTAGGGCTACTACTTAAATAGAAGCTAGTCTTATGTGTGCATATGTTTACTCCTTCTTTACTAAAAGCAACCATGCATTCTACTATATCTGCATTATTGCTTTTACATTTTGATGTTGTGTACATCTAACTTTGAAAACAGCAATATTTAAGACACTGGGTTGGGGAGGAAGGAATAGTTTTCAGCAAAGTGCTGTACAAAAACATTTGTTTACAACTATGTTTGCTGAAGACAAAATAAACAGTATATTGCTGGTGTGTTGGCTGTTGCTGGTTCTGCAAAGGTATCATTTCATGCTCTATTTCTGTCAGAGTACACACTGAGTAGTGTAAGCCAGAAGTTCTGACAGTTACATTAGTTGAAGGTCATATGGAAAGAATTCCAGTTGGTAGAGAATTTAGATGGCAACCTTGGATGGAATGTGTTAAATGTCATCACTGGACAACTTCCCTTTATTTCAGTGAGACTTGCCAAGAGGAACTGAGGAATTTGTAGTAAGTTGCTGGTCTATATGCTGAATTATGCCTTCCAATATTTTCACAGAGGATAAGAGGACATATAATTAGGGATGAGCATGAATTGGAAAAATGTGATGTGGTTCACAGCATGCCCCATTTGTGAACCACAGAATGTCACAAACTTTTAGCTGCTTCACAAACTGGATCATTTCATGAGGTGGTAGAATGGCTCCCCCAGCATGCTATAGACACCAAACTCACAGGAGACAAGTGGTCATTTTGACAGGTGCAGGTTCAGGAGTGCATAGAACAGATCCTGTGCAAGCTAGAGCATCAAACTTGGAAGGCACGTAGAGGAACATCTATGGGAGGTCCACTGCAAGTTTGGTGTCTCTAGCTTGCACAGAATCCATTCTATACACTCCTGAATTTGTGCCTGTCATACTGACTGCTGTGGTCATTTTGACAGGTGCCAATGTAGAAGTGTACAGAAAGGATCCTGTGCAAGCTAGGGTCACCATACTCACAGGAGATCTCCAGCTAACTCTCCTCTACCTGTCTTTCAAGTTTGATGAGGATTGGACTTACAGGGCCCAAGTTACAGCCCCCAAAGAAGGTCCCCCCAGGAAAGTGCTTTCTGGGGAAATAACTGCCTGTCATTTACCCAGAAAGCACTTTCCTGGGGGCACCTTCTTTGGCGGCCATAATGTGGAGGAAAGGCAGAGGAGAGTTTATAAAGCCATAGTTCTGCCAGAGCTATTCTTGAAAGAGCTCTCTCAGCCCCACCTACCTCACAGGATGTCTGTTATGGGGAGGGGAAAGGAAAGGAGTTTGTAAGCCGCTCTGAGACTCCAAGTGAAGGGTGGGGTATAAATCCAATCTCTTCTCTTCTCATATCTTCGCTACCTGGTATTACATTTTATGACACACATTTCTGTCAGATTCAGCCCTCATAACAAATCAGTCTGACACCCTTGATCTAACTGATGAGATGGTGGGGTGGGGCCAACTGCACACAAGTAAGAGAATTATCTTAACCCTTTCCTTCCCAGACTCTCTTGTATGCAGAGTTACCCAACAGTGTATACCACCTCAATGATGTTAATGCAAAAGATTAACATAGCTACTTCTCTGAAACTTCACTTTCTGTTTGGAATTTAAGGTATAATCATGCTTTCTTGTTCAGATAATTTGTACTGATTAAGACAATTCTATGTGCCAAGCTTAAAAGAAAATCCTCAACCTCAGCAGAAGACATAGCAATGCTATGATAGCATACAGGTTAAGAATGAGAATTAGGGAATGAATGTTTTAAATCTCACATTCACTATTAGCAGACATTTCCTTTTGGTGCTGCTTCCTGTCTGGTAATGTAGATCTGAGCTAAAGAAAACATGGGGCAAATGTATAAGAATTTGGGTCTCTGTTGCTCTATTATTATTTTGTGTCCCATTTGCAAGATGTAGGCACCATGCTTGAGGGGCCACAAAAGTCAGTTCCACACGAACGGACTTCTGTCCAGGTATCAGCATATAAGGCCTCATAGGACACAGTCCACTGATGACCTGGAAATGAAATTTATAGTGACCCAACAGCTATTTTGAGTTGCAAACCTCTTTAAGCCCAAATTCTTTATTTGTATTTTTCTCCATTGACTAGGATGAGGGCATTGACTTGGATAGCCAGACTAGTCTGATCTCATCAGATCTTAGAAGCTGGCCCTGGTTAGTATTTCAGTGGGAGAACACCAAGGAATACTAGGGTCATTATGCAGAGACAGGCAATTGCAAACTACCTCTGAACATTTCTTGCCCTGAAAATCCTACAGGGTCGCCATAAGTCTGCTATGACTTGGGGGGAGGATGGGGAATACTCTCCATGAAAATACTTTGCACATAGAAAGACTTGCATCTGCACACCAGAGTTCAGCAAAGCCACTCCCTTCATATAATCTGAAGTGGCCCCACAAACTACCTTGGCAATAGAATTATTTATATCCTAGGTACTAATTTAGAAAGCACTTGCAATTCTGAATCTAACAGACGTAGTAATTGCAAATAAGAACCTGAAAACTAAGCCCAGCCCTTCACCTGCATGCATGTAGGTCTCAGTGAGTTCAATGGGCCTGCCTTACAACTAAGTATAATAGATCTGTAGGCTTTGTGGTTTTGTATGTATGTGTTTAATACTATGCTACTTTAAACAGGCACCTATAAAAAACGTTCCCTAGCCACTGTCAATAATGAAGTGAGAGCTGTCCAGTGAGGAAGAAAGGAGAATGATTATGTTCGAAGTATAAGGGAAAAGTCAGATAACCTCGAAAAAACACTTGCTATCTTGAGCAGTTGGAGGCATACAACGAACCTTGAATTTAAGTAGATCTGTTCTTGAGAAAAGAAAACGATTTGTTGCTCGCACCCTCAGCCAATCATAAAACATAACTCTTTGTTGTCAAGAAGTCGCTAACAGCACAATACAGTTATAAATACCAAAACCTCTAGAAGAAAATATTGCTGACATCGAAATCCAGCATGTGTTTTTGGAGCAGCGGAGCCTTACTGGCTCAGAGTGAGCCAGGCCATTCCTCGAGACCGGGTTTTGCAGCCGGCCGGTGGCTCCGGTCCAGAAGAACAGTCGGGAGAAATCCAGCGCCGGGATTTGCGGCGTGGCGGACAGACAGGCGGGGCCTGGTTGGGGTGGCTCAGGAAGTTACTGAAGTTGGGTAGCGAGCGGAGGAGCAAGCGCTTACCCGACCAGGCCTTCCGCGGCGCTTTTCCTTCTTATTGCTCGTCTAGTGCATGATGGAAGCAGCATGGCTGTTCATCTCTCCTTGACACAGGTAACTGCTGGCCTGTCGGAGGTGAGGAGGCGTGCAGGGGGTCTCGCTTAGCCTCACTGAGAACCAGGCAAGCAAGCAGCCACTGCAGGCCTCCTCTCGCGAGGAGCGGCGGGTTTGTTTCCCCAGCTCACGTAACTTCTCGCGCCACCTCCTCGTCCTCTCTTTTTCCCACAGCCCTTTCGCCACTTCACAGCTTCCCTTAAGCCGCGTTCTTTTTCCGGCCTCTCGGTTGCCCTGCAGTCTCTTCCGTGTACTATATTCTCCTTTTACGCTTCGGACGGGCTCGCGGTTCCACGGTTTCTTCTCTCCCCACAAGAGCTTTCTGTCTTGGTTTTTCGTACTCTTTTCCTCTTCCACATTGTGCTGTAGTTCTAAAGCTGCTTTGCTGCCGTTTCTGTGGAGACTCCCGTGCCTTGCGCGCAGCGTGCTTGTCTGCCTGGCCACTTTCAGGATCTGGCGTAAAAGGCTGTAATTCGTTTACGAATCCTGGCGCCCAGTACATTGACTACCGTGTAATCTGCCACAGGCATCTCCACTTTCTTCATACTCTGTGTCACCGCAGCTTCCCTTTTCATTTGTTTGTTTTGGCTCTCGCTGCTCTTGTTGAATGCGTTTAAACATCAGCTTTAATGCTGTGCCCCTCTGCTTGGTTTTCCTGCTTCATTGTTGAAGTACACTGTTTTTGTGTTCCAATCAGTCTTGATCATGGCTTTTTACTTCTCACTCTCAATTTCCTATGAGGTACAAATCTACCCAGCACTGTTCATTTGCTTTTCTTCAACACTCCTACTTCTGTGCTGTGACCTTTACAAACACTGACTTCCCATTGGTTAAACGACATTCATAGCACCCTTTTTTTTCTTCAGTGAGGCCAGAGTGGCTTATAAAATTGTGTATAACAACCACCCTGTGAGGTAGGTTAGGCTGAGCAAGGTTCAAGGTCACTGACCAAGCTTCCATGGCAGAATGGCAATTCAAACCTGATTGTCCCAGATTCTAGTCTGACATTCTAACCACAACACTATACAACCACCTAATTTTTAAAATTATTCCTTCCTTTCTGATACAATTTGGGCATAGTCAGTTTTAATAGAAAAATAAAGCTGGAGCTCAATTTGTTATAATTCAAGGCTTGACAAACCCATGATGCTAGTTCACCACGGCACCTAGAAATTTCATTCTGGCACCCAGTATTTTCAGCAATGATTTCATTGTAGTGTCTCAGTGAACCACAAAGTTTTTTTATAATTTCTCATCAGAATGCCTTGTTGTATGACATTAGAATGCATATCCATGAAGTTCTTATCAATGTTTGTTTAAATGTTAACTGTACATCTGTGGTAGTAGATGAAGTCATTTCTTAATCAGTTGCTTTCTATACTACTAATATTCAATTTAGTTTATGCTTAGTGATGATATCGTGGAAATTTCAGTAACTATCAACCAGTCTAGAAGAATTTTTACACTGACATGCTGTAATGCCCTTCTGACAGTGGAAATGGCAGGACAGTACTTAAAAATATCAGTTATTAATCACTTATGTAAATATGATTCAAATCAGAGTCATTATTTCATGTAACGTTATATTGCCCTCTGTACAATAAACAGAGAGAAATATATCATTCCTTGGATAAGGAATATAGATGAAACATCTGCGAGCCAAAGGATACATTTTCTTTTAAGAGGCTCATTACAAAAGAACCATCAACATAGCAAAGTTTCTCTCAGCTGCCTTTTTTATAAGGGAGAAAAACTTCTCTTAAAGATACTGGATGGCCTAATGTTGGCTAACAAGCATTAGGAACAGGAGACTGCTGGGTAAGGTCATCTGAAGTTTTGGGCAGGGTTGCCATCAATATGCAGATAACGCTCAGCTCTACCTCATGCTTCTGGCCACTCCCTGGGAGGGTCGGTACCTGGATGCAGTTTTGGAGTGGATGCAAGCTAATAAACTGAAATTTAATCCTGACAACATGGAGGTACTTCTGGTGAGCAGGAGATCTGACCTGGAACAGAAGGTGTCACCTGTTCTGGATGGGGTTGCCCACTGCTCTTGAAGGAAGAGATCTGTAGTTTGTGAGTGCTCTTGGACCTAGGCCTACTGCTAGGTAGCCAGGTGGTACCTGTGGCAACTCTGGTGCATGCCCTGGTTACATTTAGATTAGATTCCTGCAGTGCACTCTACATGGGGTTGACCTTGAAAGGTCTTTGGAAACTTCAGTTGGTGCAGAATACTGCAGTCAGGATGTTGACTGGAGTGGGGTGTATGGATCATATCACTCCAGCCTTGGCTTATCTACACTGGCTTACTGTCTGTTTCCAGACACATTTCAAGGTACTAGTACTGATCTTTAAAATCCTACATTGCTTGGGACCAGCATACCTGAAGGACTGTCTATCCAGCCAACGCTATCATATTCCAAAGCCCCACTTTGAGTGCCCTCCCTTCTGAGGTTAGGGTGGTGGCAATCTGGAAGAGGGCTTTCTTGGTTCTGGTGACAAAACTTTGGAACTCTCTCCCCAGACAGGGTTGTCTGTATCCTTGTTGCTGTCTTCTAGCAGTGGGGAAGGCCTTTTTTGTTTTTTCTGGTATTCCCTCATGATCCCTCCTTCCTGCCCTGTGGTTTAACTGTTGGCTTTATGTATGGTATGTGTATTTTAGTTTGGTTATAATTCTTTTAATAATGAGTTTTTGTTTGGTTTTAATAGTTTTAAATATGATTTTTTTTACCTGTGTTTTTAATCTGTTAGCTGCCTCAGTGGCCTAGATCAGGGCAGAAAGGCAGGGTATACATTTTTGAAATAAGTAAAGGCAACCAGGGTTACCCCATATTTATTTATATGCTACAACGCTTTCTTTTAGGTGCCCAGGCTTCTAGTTCAAGGGCTGATTTTTTTTAAACATGATTTTAGCCGGGAAATTGATGTTTCAAGTTGTGAATAGTTTGTTTTTATGATTTATGCTTTTATGTTAGGTTGAGGCTTTTTATTGCTGGTTTTTAATATCTTTTAATGCTTTAATTTTGTAGGCTGCCTTGGGCAGATTCCTGGGGAAATGTCATAAAAATGTTCTATATAAAATGAATAAATAGCACTAAGTAGAAAATGTGGTCATTATAAAAAAAAATCATATGGACATACAATCGAAGTATAAGGAAATATGAACTATAACTTTCTTTTTAGTTATGAACAAAGATTTAGTCCAAAGTACAAGGTGGAAAAAATAAAAAGAATATAACTTGTTAATGTATGAGGTAACAGACGAAATAAGGTTGCAAATGGAACCTCCCCTTTTATGTATGTAAGTTTGTTGCTTTTTTGTTTGTCTTATATAAAAATATATTTTTTTAAAAAAGAAAAATAAATTTAAAAAAAGAAAATGTGGTCATTATAACACAAAATCCTGAAGGCTCAAATGAGTGTGGCTTCTAAATTTTTGGATTGGCTCCTACAGAGAAAGAAAATTTGTGAAGAAATGGTATAATGAATGAGTGGCTAACATATTTCTATAGTTCTGTGCAGCAGAAAAGCAAGAACTAAGTTCAGCATAGGTTAAAGCTAAGTAGTAACAGAATTTATGTAAGGGGGGGCTGATGCCTTTCATGCATGTGTGGAAATCAGTCTTGTGTAACACATTTCAGTGTAGATGACCTATGAAAACAGCCTTAATTTTGCGGATGGAAGATCCTGGTTACTTCCATAGCGCTAATTAGGGTTGCTTACTTAGCAGGAAGCCCAGCCATGATGACTTATGCTGGTGTTATGTATTGTTCTCTGTGCTCATCATCCTCATGTATTTCCCTTGCTCCAGTGCATTAATTGAGGGTTCTTAAATCTTTGTTTTGTGTTTATTAGCAATTAGATGTCTGTAGTTGATTTCCTGAGCCGGAGAAAATTGTCTCTTGATACATTGCTACTTATAAACGTTGCAGACAAAGTGAAGTTCAAGGCTGCTGTTCTATGCAGTCAAACTTGGCAGTGCCGTTAAAGTTGACAGTTCCTTTAAAGTTGAATTCATTTCACATTACTGTGATTGTTTATAGAACTGGCAAGTGGAGTTTGTAACCTTGCTTAAGCATCCTAGAAGAAAGCCTGTATGGTGCAGTGATTAAAGTACTGAATGTTAGAGTTGATTCATGCAGTGCAAGCCCACATGTAGGACGTGTGGCTGCAATAAGGACTTTGGGATGTGGCATACATTGGAGTTCTGTATTGGGAACCTAATTCAGTTCTGGAGATGGGGCTTGAACTCCCCCACACACATGCACATGGCTTTTTCATCCTGAAAATGCCCCTAGGAGCCACTGTTTGTCCTTGTGGGAAAACATATATGTACTGAGGGTTACTTGTAAGTATTACCAGTGAGGCTAATAGCATCTCCCAGGATACTTTTTGGTCTGTAAAAAGGTGTATGTGGGAGGAGTTTAAGCCCCTTTTCCCTCTGGGCCATGATCCTGATGAGGCTCTTGCATGCTTAGGAATTGAGTTCCCAGCACAGAACTCCAAGATACATATCTTTTGACAGCCTAGGTGGACTTTGTGACATGTGAGCTGGCCCTTAAAATGTTGTGTCTAGATATGGAACCTGCACATTCTGACTCTTGGCCATGAAGCTTATTAAGGGTGAAAATAAACTTGCATTCTAAATATTGTGGAAGCATTTTGAACATGTACACTGTTTGTGAGACACTTTCTTTTAGGGAAGAAAGTGTGTGCTCAAACACCTTTTCCCACACTTTGAATGTCTCTCTTCATGTGAATCCCCCAGCCAGATTTACCTCACTGGATTCTTATAAAGAGGTACTCTTCAGTTCCCTGGAATAGAGCAGGATACAAATGGCAACATTTATCAGTTAATGCTGAGCCATAAACATTATAGGAGGTAGAGAAAAGAGCCCTTGAAAACAGAATAGAACTAGGGAATGGTGCATCATAAGTGACTGGACTTGAAAAATTTATTTAGCTGGGTTTTCCAGTTTACATGTGTGAGAAGAAATGCTATTTAATATGAAGTTAAAGAAAATGCCTTATGGTGCCAAATAGACTCAGAGAACCAGTTTTATACTCTCACTTTGTAGCAAGACTGAAAACTATACAAAAGAGCCTGAGATTTCTGGGATTCTAAGTATTTGCCTCTATACAAATGTGTCTCTTGAAGTGGCTTCACCTGATTAGCTACAAAATATATAATAATCCATCTGTAGTTAAAGCTGTAGTTCTATTTAGACAGATCTAGTCCCCAGTATATATCTGTGCTCCCCAGGGCTCTCACGTATGCACATAATCCATATACATTGGAACTTTCCCATGAATTTCCTTGTTGGTGGCATGAAATTACTCTTGTGGAGCACTATCACACTGAAGTACATGGGAGGAACTTGCCTGGAATTTTGTCCATCAGAAATCTCATGTGCGTAGCTGCTGGACCAGGATTCTTGTGCTGTGGGTCTTCATTTATCTCACTCAAAGTAAATCTAATTAGAATGAGATTATTATAATAATATTGTGAAGCGTTAAGTTCAGGTTTCAGATACTTAGCAGCTGAACCGTTCAGATCTTGTTCCAGTTTGCATGTGTGTGTATGGATCGCGTAACTTTACAGTCACATGCAGTGGAGAATTAAATTTTGCATTTAGTATGCTTTTAAGGTACTATGTGACAGCACTCTAGCACTGAGAAAACAATCTCGCAATAGATGTTATCTAAAAGCCTAGTTATTAAATGTTTGAACATCTTATGAATACCTTTTATATTGAGAACATTCTATCCCTACTTTTAATTGATGTTGCCCATATTATTTACGTTGCTAGAAAGGCTTGGAGTTGAAATGACTAACACAGATGTTTCCCTTATACTGCAACAAGTTGTATATTACAAAAGAAAAAAGAAAAACCTGGAGAAAAAGTGCCAGTAGACATTTGTGTGCTTCAAACAGAATTCAAATGAGTGTCCATTATCTAAAATAAACATGACCCCATTTAGGCATACAAAGATTTTTTTGGTTAGGCTGTGATCATATTGACCTAGCACATTAGGTGTTCCCAACAGCCTGCTGTAACATCTGGTAAAGTCAACTGATTTTGATACTAATAAATAGCAGTGTGAGTTTAAGCTGGCACAGTGTAGTTCTAATTTTACATATAGAGTAGTATGGATGCACTGTAACTCAAAGCAGAAGCTGTGCTATAAATAGTATGAATGGCCTTGGGAAAGCTTTGCAATAATCACATCATTCTAAAAGTGATATGATTTCATGGTGGATCACAACTTTGACTTTATATGTAAGTGCAGGAAGGAGGTTTGTATGTACTTGTCTATCTTAAATGTAGATTGTTTAAAGAAATGTACCGCTTTTTTTTAAGAATATATTTATTGGGTTTTTCTTTTAAGTACATATATCAAATAAGATTTAGATTCCTAACAACTGAGTCTTTTATACATTGTATTCCAGCCATTTGTACACTCTTGACAGTCTTTTAAAAAATATATTATCATCTCATCCGTGTAACTTCACATGCAATCTATCCATTTCCGCTGCTTCCATTAATTTAAACATTATATCATCTCGGGTAGGTATTTTTTCAGTCTTCCAACATTTTGCTAACAATATCCTAGCAGTTGTTACAGTATACAGCAGTATATATATATATAATGGTGTTATAAATCATCTGGAGTTATATTTAATAGGTAGCATTCCGGCTCTAATTCCACTTTTATATTCAATAGTTCTCAAATTATATTTTGTATCAACTGCCAATATCTCTTAACATTTTTACATCTCCACCACATGTGGTAAAAGGTGCCAACATTTGTTTTACATTTCCAGCATTTATTTGATACGTTCTCCTGGCATTTAGCGATTTTATCAGGTGACCAATACCATCTGTGGTGCATCTTATAAACATTCTCTTTATATGGAACTGCTCTTAGGAAAAAATAAACTGTAGTCTACTGGTACTTTAAAGGCAAACAAGCTCTAGTCCATGAACATTTATGTTGGAATAAAATTTTATTTCTTTAAATATAATATAGTGGATTGTTCACTAGGCTTCATTTATATATGAAGAAAGGAAAAATAAACAGTAGGGCTGTTTCTCACAAGGTAGTTTAGGAGAGACTTTGAGTACATTTGATTTGTTTGCTGTGCCCATTGCTTAAAGACTGGTATTGTGAGGAAGTAGGCCACTGCTAATAGTGCACTGAAAAGACCGTCCAATGATCCATGGTCATAGTAAAAGTGTTGCATATCTGCCTCCTCAGATGAGGTCACCAGAGGGTGTACCAAGTTCACCTTCATTCCATGCAGTGGCCTCAGACTGAGAGGAGAGGGGGTTGAATCTTCACCCTGATCTACCTCCTCCTGCTGGGATTCTCCCTTCAGTCTCCTGCCCTTCTCTCTGAGCTAGCTATGTGGAGAGAGGAATAGCCCCATCCATGTTCTCCTTGGCTCTGTTCTGGAGGAGTTCAAATAATTCATCAAAGTCTCTGGAAGTCCCTCCCCTGTCTTCTGCTTCATGGGGAACTAGTCAGTAATAGGAAAAGGTTTGTGAGTGATCTGCACCCTCTTGTGGCTGACTGTGCTCTGGTCTCCTCTCTGTCTTGCCCCCATCAGACCACCGTTGGGCTGTGGAGGCATAGTTTTGATTTCTGGCCTGCCAGGGTTTAAAGCCATGCCATTACCAGCCTTGCATGTATTGTCCTGAGGATGTCCAGCCCCAAAATTGCACTGACCACAGGCCTTCCCTCTGGAGCCATAGGCAAGCCATGTTTCCTCTTATTGTCCCTACTGACGGGCAAATGCCCCCACCCTCCTGCCCCACTTTTGCAATGGTTGTGTGACTGGTGTCAGACCCTTCATCTGGCTTTGGATGGGTATATTGTATGGTGGTGAACATTCTGTTTTGCTACATCAAGACCTTTTTAAAGGATGGTATTAAACCAAATTTTCACATGCCTGTTCCTTCTGACTTTTTGTATGAATTTGAAGACTGGATTAATGGTTGTGGTAAACCTTCCTGTTGCACATGATCCACTGAGAGCACCACAACTCTCTTTACTAATAAGCCTCCAAGAAGAAACATTGGTTTGCATAAATAATTCAGTTCTTAGCCCCTTTTGCAATGTCAGGTTTTTAACGAGGTAACAATTGCAAATATATTGGTGTAAGTATAAATGTGTACTGCATGCCTGGTTTATTAGAGCTGGCCTGAACAGAGAGTTAGAACTGGTAGACAATTTCAAAGTCTCTTACTCAAGATAAACATTTGTTTTGGGATACATTTTTATCCCGTGGCATGGATGATGAATCTGGTTGAAGTGGAATGTAAACCACAGGATCATTTTGTACAAGTAACTATGAAGCTCTTGGTTATGCTCCTGGATTAATGATTCATAGACCGTTTTAAATCCTTGAACATTAAGATATTTCTTTGCCAGATTTCCCTTTTTGTTTGCTATGAAACTGTCTATTCTTAAGTGCTTTATATATATTTTGAAGTCTTACTGTTGAACTGGAACAGGAACCCTGACAACCATTCATAGGTAAAGAGGCAGTATCCCACTTTAGGAAGAAGTCTCATTAGGCTGGAGAAAGGCTTCAGAATTTGTTCAGTGAAGTGGGATATGAGTACCTAGTGGAGAAAGGGGTATTTGTGTAAACCAGAACAGATAAATGAGCATGCTGTCTTGGTTCATGTACACTTGTATTAGAGGACAAGGAACTGAATGGATCCTGAAGTGGGTGGGTGACACAGGTATTGAGCTTGATTTCATAAACCTTATCATCAACATTCAAAACCTTGGGGCCTAAAACAGCTAATGTCCACCACCTTAATTAGGGCATGCACTTGTATTCCACAGCAAACTGAAGGGAGTCACAGTATTAGCTTATACTTGAAAATAGTTATTCCTTTGATTCATAGAATATTTTCTTCATCTGAAAATTTTAGTATAAGACTTTAAAATTCCAGCTGTTCTGTCTGTATTGGAAGACAGTAAACATCTCCAGTGCTATCTGTATGCCTTGTAGGGTCTGTTGGAAAAAGAATTTAGATGTCTTTGCAAGCTTCTCATTGTACAGAAAATGTCATTTGCATTTCTTAATCAGGTGCTGAACTGGAAATGCTAGTTCAGATAGCTTGCATGTTTGCTGAATCGACAGACTGCTTTGCTCTTAAAGTTATGAAGCCGCAGGATATCAACCAGCATCTGTTTCCTATTCAAGAGTAAGTTTGGTTGTAGTAATGTTTTACTAACAAAATGATGACATTGTTATAATTGATTTAAGATTAGTAATTCCGTGGAGAAGAGACACAGATTAGTGAATTTAGATTTACGATGGCTTAGCAGTGGTTTAGCAAAACTGTTCTCCCTTTGAATTAAGTGTCAGTCTAAGCAACACTTAGTACATTTGAATGGTGATTGGTTGTTATAAAATGAACTTTCTAATGATTGTACAGTATTGTATATGGAGGCTCCCAAAAGCTAATGTTTTAAGCAATTCATAGGAAACAAGCATGGGTGAGGGGGACTGTTTTACCGCAAGATTGTAGGAACTAAAGATAATCAAGCTGAGATTGATTCCAATGCATCTTTTAGTAAATTAATGTCTTTCTCAGATTTAAGCATGTGACAAGCAGGTAATAAGGTGGTAAGGTATATCTCATATTTAAACAAACACTTTGGGGAGTGTTTACTAGATTGCCATAATTGCTCAGATCACTCAGTATAGATTTGTTAATGTTGACCCAGTTTCATGAACATGGCAAATATGTGTACCGTTTCTCCAGTTTGGTATAGTGATTAAGTGCACGGACTCTAATCTGGGAGAACCGGGTTTGATTCCCCACTCCTCCACTTGCATTTGCTGATGTGACCTTGGGTCAGTCACAAGCTCTGGAACAGCTGTTCTTGAAAAAAGAGCAATTTCTGTCAGAGTTCTCTCAGCCCCACCTACCTCACAGGGTGTCTGTTGTGGGGAGGGGAAGGGAAAGGACTTTGTAAGCCACTCTGAGACTCCCTTGGGTAGTGAAGGGCGGGGTATAAATCCAATCTCTTCTTCTTCCTCTTCTTCCTCTTCTTCTGGCAGATACCTTGACATTGCTTCTGTTTACTCCATCTCTAAAAACTCTTTTAGTTTGATGTCCTTCAGACAACATGCCATCTCAGTTATGGCCCCTCTCTGTCTCCTGTATGGTGTACACAAAGCTTTAGGTATATGAATCGTTGGTCTGAGAATGCTTAGATTATGGGTTACAGCTATTATAGTGTAGTTCTGATCATTGTTAACTGGAATACATAACAGTTCATTATTGAAGGCACAAATGAGATGGTCATCAGAGTACTGAAATAAATAATATGATAATATGTACAATAGGCAGGGCTTTTGGTAGAAAAAGTCCAGCAGAAACTCATTAGCATATTAGGCCACACCCCCATGCTACCAGGAGTGTGGTCATCTAGCCACAGCCACGTTTTGCTTCTTATTCAGTTTACCTTGTTTGTTGTCAAAACCCAGGGTTTTTGTTGTAGCAGGAATGCCTTTGCATGTTAGGCCACACACCCTTAATGTAGCCAATCCTAACGAGTTTCTGATGTTGGCTGTGCCCTATTACTCTAATGAGTTCCTGCTGGTGTGGCCAACTCAGGAGCCAGCTGGAACTCCGTTCCTGTGCATTCCTGCTCAAAAATAGCCCTGGCAATTGGAATGGCTGCCTGGATCTCTAGACAGAAAATATAACAGATCTGTTAATGGCAGTAGTTAATGTCAAGAGACTAGGCCTTTTCGGTAGTCTCTTGTCAAATATCTAAAACAATGGTTCAAGCTGAGGCCTGGAAAAAATATGGAAGCTTTCAGAGAAACCAAGATTGAGCTGACTATGGCCTTAGAGAGAGAGATAAGAAGGATGGGAGATGTTCACAGGTGCCAGGAGATCATGGGGCCTAGCAGTTTCAAAGCCAATGGTTGGTCCAGTTACATCATTGGCCATACTTCTTATTGGTCAACTAGAATCATGCCAATGCAGGTCATGAGGCATAAAGGAATAATCTTGCCTGCAGTCTGAATCACAGCTAGCTTTGGTACAACTTGATTCTGGTAGGCAAGGTTGGGTGGACACCTTTTACACTTTGGTTTTGGAACTGTTTTGGATGCAGTCTTGTCAAGGTAACATCTGGAATGGAATCAAATGCTTGTAAAAGTCCTTATTTTGTTCTCACCATTCACTGCTCTTTTATTGTATATTCTTGCACAGTCTTTTAATAAATCACTTTAATTATACTTTGAGGTGTTCTTGAACTCTGGGTCTTCAGTCTGTATCTACTACTTTAGCCTCCATTGGCTACAGCTACCAAAGTAACTGTTTTCTGGAACTCAACTTGGATGTGCAACCTAGCAAGGTTGACCTTTTGTTCTTGGACCCAGGAGGGCTAGAAGCTTGGTCCCTTAGTCTCTGGCTGTCTGCGTAGTTAAGGGGACTAGTGGCAGTGATACCCTGGGGGTGTGAGGACTCATACCTTAGCCCTTTTGTCTGTTTGTCTTGCCCCATCCATCACCCTTAACCAGGGCCTTGGCCTTAATGTCCTTTGACAGTTAATATATTTGCTAAATATGAAAATCCTTTTAATGTCGTGCTTTGACTAGAGCAAATAACATGTTAAGATAATCATGTCTCAGATTTGTTGTTGTTTTGCCATCAAGTCACAGCTGGCTTATGGCAACCCCATGGGTTTTCAAGGCAAGAGATGTTCAGAGGTGGTTTGCCATTGCCTGCTTCCGCGCATTCCTTGGTGGTCTCCCTTTCAAATCCTGACCATGGCCAATTGTGCTTAGCTTCCAAGAGCTGATGAAATCGGGCTAGTCTGGGCTATCCAGGCCAGGGCATGTCTCAGATAAACTGTATAAAATACTTAAGATTTGTTGTATATTGGAGCTTACTTGAAGGTGTATGCAAGTTCTTTCTCCCCTGTGAAACACAAATAGCTACTTGCTAGGTCAGTATTCTCCACATGTAGCTTTCCCACTGTGCTTCTTTGTCTGGCTCACTGAAGCCAGACACACAGTATCAAGCTGAATGAAGAAAGGACTGATGTACCAGTCTACCAAGAGTCATTGGATTGAATATGAAATAGGAAAAAAAGAGGCCATATAGCAAGCTTGGATTTCTTGGCTGAGCATGATGCCTGTTTTACCTTAATTCTTTGCCAGACCAGTAATTAATCTAGACTAAGGCTACATTCATGATAACTGGTTGCTTCAGAATGAAAAAATGAACCTTAAATCTAGCTTTAGCAAATTCAAGAAATTCTGTTGTAACAAAAATAATTTGGATGCATGGATTGTATTGCAAGGCATTTTGTAGATATAACAGCTCACATATTCAGTCCAACTTAAATGCCATTTTGCTACGTCTGCTCCTGAGGTCCCTTTGGTGGTGGTTGGTCGCGGGGGGAAGGATGAGGCTGTTACTGACCGTCTTAATTTGCTGGAATGTTAGCTTTCACTTCTCTCACAGTGCCTTATCATGTAGCCTGCTCTAGTGACCTTGGTGTTTTCCCATTTTCTCTGACTTGGTATGTGCACCCATTATTTTCGGTGCACTTGCCTTTCTTCGCTGATTGGCCTGGATCCCTTTTGAACTCTGCATATCTTTCACCTCTCCCACCTTAAGATCAGTTCTGACACTGAATGTGTATAACAGATGACCTACTTTTCCTGTCTTCAATAAAGATTTACTCCTTGGAAAGAAAATGTAGAGAAGTGATTGCTATGGGACTCTGACAGAGTGTCAGAACTCCTTTCATCCCTGAACTTCGCACCTCATCATGAACAACGAAGAGAATGGGGAAGTTCCAGTAACCTCTGCTGAGGAGATCCCAGTATCGACGGGGATCCCTACCATCACTACCCTGAGCAGCGGGGCAAGTGGGGAAGTGGATGCATATGGCCTAAAGAGGCCCAGGTACGATCCTTACTCGTGGGCTCAACTCTCCGTGGACAAAAGGGAGTCGTGGATAACTACCCCTCACCTGGGGGGGCAGCCACTACAACTACCTTCCTGCCGTAGAGAGTGCTCGAGATGCAGGAAGATATGCTGGTGACATTGAGGATCAGATGCAGTGGATGAGCTGCCAGTTCCAGACCCAGCAAGAGGAACTCCGAAGGGAGATGCACAAGATGTTCCTTGACCTCCCACGGATGGTTGCACAAACGGTGCAACACAAGCTACGCCTGCAATGTCCTGCCAGCCCAGCAGTTCCACCAGTTGGGCAGGCACCTCCGGCCCAACTGCCACTGCTGGGCCAGGTGTTGTCGCCAACCCCAGCACTGGGGCTGGCCCAGCAGCCGGCTCCCATAGGTCCAGCCGGGCCAGGGGCTTCCATGGGGCCGCCACCAGCCGAGCCAGCAGGCTCCCCAGTCCTGGGACTTGAATGTCCTAGGGAGTTGCTGGATGCCACGTTTGATGGCAACCTGGAGAAGTTGGCCTTTTTCCTACTGCAGGTATGCAAGTTCCTCCGTGACTGGGCCACACCTTCCCAACGGACGAGCACTGAGTAGACTACATCAGGTCATGACTGAGAAAACTTGAGGCTGATTGGTGTGTGGGGCTATACAACCTGCGGGGGCCCAAGCTTAGAGATGTGCAAGCGTTCATGTGGGCACTTTGACAGCAGTATGAGAACCCCATGGAGGCCGAGAAAGCCCGCACCAGCATCTGGGCACTCAAGCAAGGGGCTCAGTCAGTGTGAGAGTATTCGGATGAGTTCAAGATGTATGCCGCCAAGATCCAGGGGTGTCCAGAACCTGTGTTAGTGGAGCAGTACCTGTTGGGGCTGAATCACCAGATCCTGGAGATGGTGCTCCGGAGTGTGAATCCGGTGATGCTGGCAGCTTGGGTGAGAGAGGCTGGAGATGCTGAGAACCGGCTTCAAATGATTTGTATGCACACATCCAAGTCGGCACAAAAGGCGATGGGAGGGGCTGTGAAGCCACCACGTCCCAAGCTGAAGGAGCTGCTGCAGGAGCAGCAGATGAAGCAAGGGCTCTGTCTGCACTGCAGAGAGGCTGGCCGCTATGCTGCTTTGTGCCCCACGACCCTTACCCCTCCTGGGACTAAGACTCCCGATCGGAAGAGTTCGGATACCCCAGTGAAGGGGGGTGCGTGCTTGAAGCAGCCCCCCGCCCTCCAGCTGAGCACCTCCCCCAACGTTCTGGATAGTGCCTCCTCCAGCAGGGACGAGAACCCCCAGCCGGTGGGAAAAGGCAGGGATCTGCTGTGAAAAGCACAAAACAGCTGGTCTGAGAGCAGTCGGTGTCGCAAACGGTGAGTGGCACTCCCCCCTTGTTTTTTGTGACTGTAATAGTGATCAACCCAAAGATGGGAACTCAAGTATGGGTGCAGGCCCTAGTGGACTCAGGGTGCACCAGGGACTTGATAAGCCCCGCTATAGTTACAGGTTTGGGGGTGCCAGTGCAGAAACTCCCCTAGCCCTTGATTTTTACCCAGGTGGATGGCTCTGCAATGAAGGAGCCCTGTAGATTCCAAACTGTCCTCCTGAATATGGGGAAAGAGGAACATTGGGAGCAGTGGGCTTTTGTAATTAACCCCATGGCCCAGTTCTCAATGCTCCTGGGAAATCCGTGGCTTCGGGACCATAACCCATACATACAATGGAGCGAGGGGACTGTTCATTTTGTGCCTTCCAAATGCAAAGATCACACATGGGCAGGGGAATGGGGAGAGGTTCCTGCTGCCCTATCGGTTTGAGTTTGTCTGGCTCAGGAAGAGTGCCATTCCCCATGAGTATAGAGACTTGGCCAAAGTAAGAACATAAGAACATAAGAGAAGCCAATGCTGAATCAGGCCAGTGGCCCATCTAATCCAACACTCTGTCACACAGTGGAAGAGGAAGAGGCAGATGCGCTTCCCCCCCATAATAATACAGACTGTGCCATTGAAATACTCCTGGGCCATAAATTACCAAAGGGGAAAATTTATTCCATGAGCCCAGCCGAGAAGGAGGAGTTGCGGAAATTCATTGACAAGAACTTAGCCTGCGGTTTCATCTGCCACACCTCCTCTCCCTTTGCAGCCCCAGTCCTTTTCCGGAAGAAGAAAGATGGGGGGTTGAGACTGTGTACTGATTACCGTGGCTTGAATGCTGTGTTTGCCATAAATACCTACCCGCTACCTTTGATTAAAGACCTCCTTGCAGAGGCTGTGAAAGGGAAAATTTTCACCAAGTTGGATCTTTGAGATGTATATTTCCGAGTGCACATCCGGGAGGGGGATGAGCCAAAGACTGTCTTCAACAACCCGCTGCAGCAGTTTGAATACCTAGTGATGCCTTTTGGGCTCCAAGGGGCCCCCAGTGTGTTCATGAACTTGATCAATGATGTGTTGCACAAGCACCTGTTCAATGGGGTATTAATTTATCTAGATGATAATTTATATTCGCAAGATAAGGACTCCCACATGGAGTTAGTTCGGGAGGTCCTTGAGACTCTCTATGAGTATAAACTGTTTGCTAAACTGTTGAAGTGTGAATTCAATCAGACGGAGGTCGATTTTTTGGGCTACCACATCTCCCCTAGAGGTCTGGAGATAGACTCACATAAAGTGGCTGATGTGCTGGAGTGGGAGGGTCCTCAAACCAGGCACCAACTCCAGTCATTCTTAGGATTCGCTAATTTCTATAGGGTTTTCATCTCGAACTTTACACAAGTTAGTTTGCCCCTTACAGACTTGTTGAAAACTAAAGGGAAGGGGCAGTACTGCGCCAAGACTGGGGCATACTTGGAATGGAAAGCTGAGTGTCAGGAAGCATTTGATCAACTCAAAAGGCGGTTTACTTCCGAGCCCATTCTAAGTCATCCTGATGAAAACAAAAAGTTCATAGTACAAGTGGATGCCTTGGACGTTGCTGTGGGGGGACATCCTGCGGGAGGGGTCTGATGGACACCTCCACTCTTTAGTGTATGTTTCAAAAAAATTCAGTGCCACTGAATGGAACTGGGCAGTGTGGGACAAGGAAGCTGCTGCTATTAAGCTCGCCCTATCCACTTGGAGGCATTGGTTGGAGGGGGCATGGGTGCCATTTGAAGTATGGACTGATCATAAAAACCTGGAGGCACTGCGCACCTGCCAAAACCTGAATGCTAAGCAGCTTCAGTGGGTGGAGTTTTTCTCTAAGTTCCATTTCACTCTCCATCACTTCCTGGGGAAAGCCAACTCCCTGGCAGATGCCCTCTCCTGCCTCCTTCAACACACCAGCCACAGGGAGGAAGCAATAGACTCTATATTCATGCCCTTCCAGTTGGGAGGGGCTGTCACCACTAGAAGCCAGGCGAAAGGGGAGGTGGAGAGGTGGGAGGAGCCATGGACTGCCAAATTCAAAGTGGCGTTCTCAGAGGAGGACAAAAAAGAGACTGCTGCTGATCCAGCGATCCTCCAAGGAACCAACGGCTGTTGGTATGGGGGGGCAGATTGTTTGTGCCCACAACTTTATGAGGTAAGATTATGCATTTTGGGCACAAATCATAATTGGCGGCCATTATGGTTACTTAAAAACCCTCCACCTTTTGCAATGCCAGTTCTGGCAGCCCCGCATGACAGTGGACATTTCTCTATATGTGGGCTCTTGCCAAACGTAATTGATGAGCAAGCGGTGCCCAGGCAAGCCACCAGGATTGCTCCAACCTTTAGAGACTCCCAATCGGCCATGGAAGGTGATCTCAATGGATTTCATTACTGACTTACCTCCAAGAAAGGGAAAAACTGTGATTTGGGTGGTTATAGATTTGTTTTCCAAGCAAGTGCACTTTATCCCCTTTAAACAACTACCTATCGCCCAAACCCTTGCTAAAATGTTCATGCAGCACATTGTGAAATTACAGTCCCTGCCAATCAAGGTAATATCCAATAGAGGAATCAAATTTGTTGCCAAGTTCTGGAAAGAGCTCATGGAGGTTCTGGGCATTGATCAGGGCCTCAGCAGTGCTTATCACCCAGAGGCTGACGGTCAAACCAAATGTGTCAATCAAATCTTGGAACAATTCTTTTGATGCTTTACTAACTTCCAACAGGATGACTGGGCTGAATTGTTACCATTTGCGGAATACAGTTACAGTAACTCGGTCCATGGGATTGTCTCCTTTCAAGGCTTTGTACAGTTATGGGGGGGGCCTTCCTACGGTAGGGGCACCTGATCTGCCTCCAAGCGCAAACCTGGTGGCAGGGACTCCAAAGACATTGGCCTGACATCCAGAAAACCCTGAACAAAGCCAAAGCAAACTATAAGGCCCAGGCCAACAAAGGCAGAGCCTCTGAGTGGAACCTTCAACCTGGTGACTCTGTATATCTTTCTACAAAGAACTTGAAGGGCCTACAGCCTAGTAGGAAGCTAGGCTGGAGATATGTGGGCCCCTTTACAGTGGTGTGCAAGATCAATGACTTGACTGTAGAGCTTGATTTGCCTAAATCATTAAGACATATACATCCTATCTTTCATTTCAGTTTGCTGAAACGGGACCCTGAGCTGAATGCTTGGACCCGCGTCCTCCTCCTCTGACTGTGGTGAACTACATTACGAGGTTGCTCAAATTCTGGACTCTAAACTGAAATGAGATCGTCTTTTCTGTTTGGTTCAATGGAAGGACTTTGACCCATCCCACAATAAATGGGTTGAGAAATGTCATATTAATGCTCCTAAATTGTTGTGGGGGGCAATACTCCCTCTAAACTGTGGAGCCTTGTGAGCAAAAATTCTCACTGGCATTAAAGTTGTGAATGAGTGATTTGGCTACTGCTTAAATTAGTTTGCTCTGGAGCCATCCTTCCTGAGCGAAGACAAAAATGTGTGAGCTCTAGGCTAAAAAACTGTGAGCTAGCTCACACTAACTCAGCTTAGAGGGAATACTGGTGGGGGGTATCTTCAGGGTGGTAGAATGTCAGCTCTGCTGCCATCGCAGGTGGGGAGGAAGGATGAGGCTGTTACTGACTGTCTTAATTTGCTGGAATGTTAGCTTTCACTTCTCTCACAGTGCCTTATCATGTAGCCTGTTCTAGAGACTTTGGCGTTTTCCCATTTTCTCTGATTTGGTATGTACACTTGTTATTTTTGGCACACTTGCCTTTCTTTGCTGATTGGCCTGGATCCATGAGAAGGCCCCCTTTTCAACTCTGTATATCTTTAACCTCTCCCGCCTTAAGATCAGTTCTGACACTGAATGTGTATAACAGATGACCTAACTTTCCTGTCTCCAATAAAGCTTTACTCTTTGGAAAGAAAATGTGGAGAACTGATTGCTGTGGGACTCTGACACTATTATTAGGAGCCATTTAAACTGGTTTCATCTAAGAATGCAGAAAAAATACTTGGAGAGGTCTCAGCTTTTGCCCTCATGGCTAGTCATATCTAGTTATGGCAGGCTGACTGTATCTATCTCAAAGCATTGTCTGCCAGCCACTTTGAATGAAGCCCCTGCTAGGTTCCTTTTTCAGAAGCCATTGCTGGATCCTGCTGACATGAGAAGCCTAAATCTGCCTGGGGAAAGATAATGGCTCTTGGGTGAAGCAGGGTATCTTGATCCATTTCTGTTTGGCTTTCAGCTGGGTTTGCTGTTGGAAATTACCTTGATCATCCTAGTAGATACACAACATTGAGAAAAGAATAAGAGGAATGTAACTGTATTGATTCCTTGGACATATGTAGTTCTTCAGCACTGTTGTCCAGGGTACACTTCTGGATCACTGCATGGAATTGGGGACTTGTGATGCTGCTTTGCAGTGGTTCCACTACTTTCTGAGAGATCGGTTCTAGAAGATGATCCTGCTTGTGTAAGGTTCTTCAGGGTTGAATTTTGTATCTCTAGCAGAGGAAACAGGTAGATTCAAGAGTATTCCTTGGGAGCAGAAAGTATGGGGAATTTCAGACAGGCAATATATTCCGGTTGAGGAATGGTTCCCAAACGGTTTCTGGTCTGACATTTCAGACAGAATGGTTTTAGAACTGGTTCCCTACCGGAATATATTTGTACTTTCACACACAAACGCTTCTGGAAATGGGGCTGAATCGTTTTACCTGTAAACCTCTTCCAAGTAGTCTTCAGTTTCTTCTCCCGGATCCGAAACACTTTTTTCCATCGTTTTTCACCTGCGCGGGCGATCTCTGGCTTTTCCCCCCTGAATGTTCACTTTAGAGCACTATAGCACTATAACACAATGTCAAAACAGCGCCATAGCGATCCCATCGGAATCCCATCACTGTTTTGAGGTTATGTTATAGCGCTATAAAGCGAACGTTAAAAAAAAAAGAAACGGGTGGGAAACGGCGGGAAAACAAAGCAGTGCAGTCTGAATTGCCAAACCGCTTCTGATCTGGCTCTTTTCTGGTAGGGGAAAGCCATGTGTGAAATGGCAGCCCTGTAGCGGTTTACTTCAAGACGGATCAAAAAAGGCTTCAAACCAGCTGAAATTTGGTAATGTGAAATTCCCTTAGGTCTGTGTGGAATCCAGACTTTAGAATCTTTTGCAGACTGTTTTTGTTGTCTTGCATGTTTTATGCTAAGTTAAGAGTTAATATGATAGTACCTCTCATGGCCACATTTCCTAATGGCTCAGCTGATGAAGCATGTTTTAAATTTTCTTTCGAGAAATTATAAGACTGCAGAAATCACAGTAAAATTTATCTCAAAGATGTGTGATGGTTTTATTATCTGTGAATATTTTAAAATATAATATTATTGTATTATGAAGTTTATCTTTGGAGGGCCCTAATTTATATTTTATTATCTGTACTGTGGAGTGATTTAACTTGTACATTAAGTGAACAACTGGAAAAGTCTAACAAACCACTTTTTATTGAGAGTAAAGGAGAATTTTGTGTCATGTTTTTAAATATCTGACAGTTATTCTAAAATAACTGATACTCTACATGTATCATGTGTACCCTGAAACTCGTCTTTTGAAAACAGGGTATGAGTGTAAACATTTACAAATATATGGTGGTGTATTTCTTAAGGACAAGATCTTCTACTGTGCTTCTGAAGATGTGAATTCTTGTCAGTTAGAGTGAACTCATGACACTATATATCTGTCAGTCTGCCACAACATTCTTCGTTGTAGCTATAGTCCCTCATAAACCTACCCAACGACTACAGTAATCTTTGGAGGCCCCTCTTCAGGTGCCCCTGCCTTCTGAGATTAGGCAGGGAGCAATGTAGGAGAGGGCCTTCACAGTAGTGTCACCAAAACTCTGCAATTCTCTCCCAAGGGAGATTTGTCTGTCCTGTTCTGTTGCATCTTATACCACTGGGTGAAGACTTTTCTGCTTTGTTTGACATTCTCTCAATGATCCTCTGAACATGAATCTCTCTCTATTCCCATCTTGAAATGTCATTATTAATTTATGTTTTTAAGGGTTTTTTTGTCATAAGTATATATCTGGGGGGGTTAGACTGACATTGAGAAACAAACCAATTTGTTTTGCTAAATAAAGATTTTAATGATACTGAACTATGTAAGCTGAAGTTTTAGAAAGCATTTATTTTGCATTTTAACTTTTTTCTGTAGCTGTCGAGTGCAAATCCTGTATACGAGAAATACTATCGACAGGTAAGTGTGATTACATCCTGTATTCTTATTTCTTCCTATTATTATGTACTTCTCTTGGGTTATGCCTTTCTAGAATTGTATACTTTTCTGTGGCTATAAGTATATTATGTTACATTATGTTAAAGAGGAAAAGAAAATGGTCCCTGTGTTTTTGTCTTAGATAAACAGTTTGATGTAAAGTTAATTCATGGGATATTATTTTACCAGCTTTATAATACAGTGTGCTCCATTTATGCCATGCATGTTTTATACAAATAATTATTTATACCCATACAAACTGGCAACTGTTGATCACAAATGGCAGTCACAGAACTAACTGCTTTATATTGTTCCCCACTTGCGCCAGATAATAATGGACCCACTTCATTATAAGAAGAACACAGTAAGCTGTATTATAATAACTCCTTGTTGGAGTAAACTATCATTAATAAATTTAGTACAATTTGGACAGCTTGGAGCATTCTTTTATCAATTTAGTGGAACTATATATGCTTTATATATCCTGTGTTGGACAATTTTTGAAAATTTTAAGAATTAAAAATAAAAGACTGTGGTCTTGAGTACTGTGGTGCCCCCCAGTATTGATATAACAGGCAAAGTATATATCTGGGGCTGTTTAGCAGTTTCTGTGTTAGGCCTAAAGGATTATTGCTTGTAGGTCATTTTATTGAAAATTCAACCCACCAGATACTTACTCGCTGAGTTGGTGGAATAGGAGTATCTTTCAATTAAGCTATGAAGATACATGAGTTTGGGCAGTATTTATAGACTGTGGTTTTCAGTCTTCCTGATATTTAAATGCAGAAGTATTTGGCTTCTGATTTAAGTCACACATGCGATCACACACACTAAATAATCCACTTTCAGTGCACTTTCAATGCACTTTCGAATTGTATTATGCCAGTTCACACAGTAAAATCCAGTTGGAAAGTGGATTGAAAGTGGATTATTTAGTGTATGTGATTGCAGCGCCATATTCTCAAATACTAGTTATGTTGATGCAGGAGCTATCATACTCTCCCTTTAAGTTAAAATGATCAGACTTTGTCAACTATCGTACTTTGGTCACATTATGAGAAGACAAGAGTCACTGAGAAAGACAGTAATGGTAGGAAAAAGACAATAGTGCTAGGAAAAGTTGAAGGCATCAGGAGAAGAGGAGGACCTAACACGAGATGGATTGACTCAATTGCAGAAGTCACAGCCCACAATGTGCAAGACCTGAGCAAGGCTGTTAATGATAGGACATTTTGGAAGTTATTAATTCATAGGATCTCCATAAGTTGGAAGCGAGTTGATGGCATTTAACACACACACAAACTAAATCCACTAGCAATTAATAGGAAAGTTTTATTCCAAACAAAGGTCTCTCTTCATGGAACATAAAAGCTTTCTTGCAGCAGAGTTTGGATAATTGAACTTGGCCATTAAAAAAATCAGACTGCTGTCTGTATGCTTCATGTAGTAAACTAAAGTACAGTATTTGCATTCTGGGGGTATTTGTGATAGAAACACCTTTAAAACTACTTATTTATCCTGAGAATTTACCTAATTGCGTATTTTGGAGTATCTTTGGAAAATGTTAGTGATAGTGAAGATAAAGATAATAAATACAAATGAACTTGTAAGTAATCCTACAGAAGCTAACAAGACTATTTGCCAGTAACTGGTTTCAAGATAGGTGCTGATCTATGTAAATTTCTTGGCTGGTAGTGTTTTGTGTATAGCTTATTCTTTTATGTATATGTGTTAGCATAATTTCACTGCAGTAGGACATTTTGTATATGGAAGTGCACTTTCATGCTCTTTTTAGTCCTGCACTTCACATACACAATGTTGAAAGTGTGCTAATTTGCCCAGTCCCCAAATTGACAAAGCAGCATGCAATAGAGAACAGTGAGCCAGAAAGCATTCCTGGTTGCAACATCTCATGTCATCAACTGTGAAACCCCATTTATCTGCCCTCCATTTTCTCCTTTACCAGAAACACTAGTTTTTGTGAGTTATTTAGTGGAGTCATCTCTGAATGCTAAAGAGTTAATTCCAAGGCAGAGAAGCCTCTTGGGAAAATCTTATCTATCCTTGAAATGGAGGGTCCATAGCTTTAAGCAGTAACATTTGCAGAGTCAGAAATGTGACTGCTGGATCAGACCAACAATAATAACAGATAATAGGCTTTACAAACAAGGACCTGCAAGAATAGAGGGGAACATCTATTTCTCTTTCCCCCACTCTTTTTCATTCTCTTCCCCGAAAGCTCCCCATACCTGTCCATTTTCCTGCTTCTGTCCCTCTTTCCCACACATGAGGCAACCTGTCTTCATCTGCCCCCCTGTCTTCAGCTTTCTCTCCTTCCTTCTCCCTGGCAATCTCAAGGAAACTGTTTCCCAGTTGTGCAGTGCCAGCTACTGAGCCAGGCCCAGTTCCACAGTGGGGAACCTGCAAGGACTTGCGTTGGGCACCTTATTTTCCCCAGTATCTCTCTTCCACTATTTCCTCATGCCAGGAGAAGGGAAACCCAAAATTCTTTCCCACCCACCCACCAGCCTGCTTTTTATCTACCCCCCAGTCTTCAGCTGTATTTATTTCATTTATACCTTGCCTTTCTCCACATGACCCAAAGCAACTTATCTCATTCTTCTGTGATCCATTTTTTCTTCACAACAGCCCCATGAGGTAGGTTAGGCTGGAATGTATGAGTGGCCCAAAGTCACCCAGAGACCTTCCAAGGTAGACTGGTGATTCAGACCTGAAACTCTAACCAGTATACCACACTGGGTTTAGTGTGGTGGCTGCTGTTGAGTAGTAGCGAGCAGCCAGCCCTGGCTGTATCATGCAAGTCAGGTGGTATCCGGTTAACCAGAGGTTGCTGCTAGGCCTGGCCCCAGTAAATCCTCCCTCAAAGGCCAAAATGGACCTGCCCCCTCCCCATGCTTTTTACAGACTGAAAAAAAGGCTGGAAGGCTGGCAGTACTATGGTGGTTGCATAGGAACAGTCACTAAGGGCATTCATTTCTTCAAGTTACAGGTGCTGCTGCTATTATTGGAGGGGTGGCCCCCAATGGTGCTTTTTTCTTTAAAATTTCAGAATTTTTTGCAAACATGGAGTGATTTTCAGGTTTGTTGAAATGTGTCTTCTGTCCAGATTTAGATGTCACAGAGTTGGCCATGTTGAGAACTGGATACATTAATTTAAAATAAGGAATTACAAAATGCTTTTTAATATACAAGTGAAATGAACTATAACCAGTCAAATCGCTTGTAGAACAAAACAAGAGAGCAGGTGAAAAGCAAGCAGAATAGTGCCAAAACCCCTAATGTCTTTCTAGACACTGTCTGAGTTGTCTTCAAGTTGGAGAAGAAGGAAGAAGTCCAGCTCCTCCCAAATCAAAAATAAAACTTAATTACATGGTGGATCTGCTGGCTCAGCTGAGTGAAGTACCTAAAGGGTGCTAAAAGTAGTCCAGGAGCTTCTTTGGAGAGGGGAAGGTACAGGAAAGTGGGAAACTTAAGTTAAAAAAAAGGACATCAACTTAACTGCAATGGATCCACATTTCAGTATGTTTTTGGCATGACATAGCAACTATTTCCAAGTTACTTTGGTTTAATGCTATAATGAAGGCTTGGTTAAGGTAGGGCTTCACACCAGAAACAAATTGCCAGGGTTCAGTTGTGGAGTATGAAGTAGTACTAAAGAGACTGCTTCTGAATGTGAATAGAACGTACTTCACTCACAATTGAGTGACCTCAGTTTATTGCTGTGCTTCTGCCCTACATCTCACAGGTTATGGTACAGGAAACTGTTACAGGCATGGCTTAGGGATTGCCCTGTCTGGCTCAGACCTAATATTTATGGTTGGTTGACTTCTATGAATTTGTAGTTTACATTTTAAAAGTATGTGTGGCATGTGTATGTCCTTATTAAATCCCACTGCCTCAACCACATATGCAGTAAAACTATTTTTGTGGAACATTCAGTTTGTAAATATTCAGTATGATCTCTTTTGATGTAATGATGCTTGCCTCTTGCTCTAGTCAGGGAGAGAAGAAGAGAGATCTGACTGGAATCTCAGGTTTGCAGGCTGCATTTGTTGCAAGCCTTGCCTCTTTATTAAGGTGATAAAATGTTCCATGTTTACAGCTATTTTTAGCTTGGGGGCACTAATCTTAATGCTGTATTTCACATATGAGGCATTCATAGATAAAGTTTTTGGACTTCCTCGAAGCCTTGAAGAGTGGCAAATCTGCTATACTACTTGGCCATTTTGCCCCTGACTTGACACTTCAGTGTGTGATTATGCCAAGCAGATGTCTAGCAGACTGTAGCTTGCTCTGAGTGATATATGGGGGACCAGCGGCTTTTAGATTATGTAGACTACATAAAAATATCCATTTTTCTGTTTTATATGTTTAAAGTTTTTTAGCTAATTTTTTTTGCCTATAACTTGCAAAGTGTGTATGATCAGAATGTTAAAAGAATATGGAATAATAAAATGTAGCAGTTGGCATCAGTTAATAAAAAGTACACTTTTTGCCCATCAATTTAAAGTCTTCACCTAATTATGTTCCTGAAAAATGTTGTCTTAAAATAATATTTTTATTAGTTGCTGGAAGGCCAGCAATGAAAAACGCCAGCATATCTTCATGGTGTCACTGCCTTGTCTTCAGCAAAGGATGGGATGTTGACCAGTATGTGTATAGGTATACAACACCTCTGCCTTTCCTGGCTTTAAGGGTAAATATCATACTTGGAATTGTACCCAGAAGCAAACAGGCAGACACTGGCATTGGAACAAAATGAGATTAAAAGGATGCCTGTACTATGACTCTGCAACAAGACAGGCTGCCGTATTGGAATCAGCTATAGTGCATTGGCCGTGGCTTTTTCCTCTGGCACAAGGAACCATCCTCTGATGCAAGGAGAGCTTCAGAATCCATCTAATAGCTTTCAGCTGTCTTCATAAGTTGCCCTAAATGGAGTGTGTTGTTATGATCCAAATCGGAGGTTACCAAAGTATGGATGATTGAGGCCAAATCCTCATGTGAGAGGAACAGGAATAGTTGTAGCCAGTTCTCGCTCTAAGTTGGTGAAACTGATGCCCCCTGAGTATTGTAGCAAAGCACATCAAGAACTATCCCTACATGGTGAACCTAATCCTTCAGAGAAAACTTAGCTTTGTTCAAAAAAATTGAAATTATCACCGCACCATTTTCTGTCCCTTGGGGAAATGTGGGGGGGGGGGACACTTTCTGGCTGGCAGTTACAAGGACCATGCAGAAGGGTCCATGGCTGCCCATTGTAATAAACTTTCCACAGATTGAGACAGACAGCATGACACGGATGATATAAATAAAATTGGGTTTGGATAAGAAAACCTACCAAATAAATATTCAGGTGATGGTTTATCTGCTCCTCATTCTCCTCCTAACAGGGAAAATGCAACACTGCACTCTTGGCTGCCAATCCCATGGCGTACTTTTTCTTTTGACATGTACAAGAGACAAGAGTGAGAGGGCTCATAGCAGCTGCTGGGAAAATACAGTGCCTTGGTGGCAATCAGTCCTCCTTCTCCATTATTGTGTGGTCCCCGCCCCCAGCACTAGAATAGTGAATGCTGCTAGTGTGTTTCCCAGTATGGATAGATAGCACATCTGTATGGTAGCAGCAAGATGAGCAGGTACATTTTTTTTACTGTTCTGCCAGGACACTTGAGTATTCACATTTCAGAGACATCCTATTTCTACAGTACTGGGGATTCCTCACCCTAGGTCTCTTATGACTTTTGAAGCTCACCTATGAAAAGAAGCAACCCTTGTAGATAAAAAAATATGTGGTGATGTTACATATGCAATTTTAAGCTAAGCAAGCCCTAGTGGTTCAGAAAGTAATATAAGTTGCAATATACTATTTATTTTGTAAGGCTTCTGATACACAGGTTTCATTATGTCAGAACACCAACCATCTCTCTTTTGACAGGTTGATCCAGGTAACACTGGAAGAGTTTTAGCTTCTGATGCAGCTGTGTTTCTGAAAAAATCAGGGCTGACGGACTTGATTCTTGGGAAGGTAGTATGATTTTTTTTCCAATATGGGAGATTGTTATTCTGTCTTGATTTTGATAAAATCATCTATCAGAACTAAAATACTGTCCCCTATAGTGCTTTATATGTTGCATTTTACTGTGTTTACAATCCTTAAGCTTCATGGTATTTACAGTAGTAATTTTCTAGACAAGTCATGATTGTGTGGGCATTTCTGGGAACATTCAGTAGCCATACTTCAACCTTATTAGGTATGATTAAGACCACCAGAATAGGCTGTGAAGTGCCTTTTACTCTGTGTTGAATTGAGGTCCGTGTGTGTAGTATCTCTCAGAACTGATCAGCGGCTTCAGCTGATTGCAGCTCTGGCTTGTGTTTTCAGATATGAGTCAACTGTCAGAGCCCCACAGCAATCAGTCTCAAAAATGTTTCTTTAGAAGGATCAAGTTTAATTGAGTAGAGTAAAGGCAGGTCATCTGTGCATACATTCAGTGTTAGATCTAACTCCGCAGGCAGGAAAGGGGAAAGGTATACAGGATCCAAAGTGGGGTCCCCTGATAGACTCGGGCCAATCAGAGAGTGAACTGCAGCGCGCCTAAACTAACGGGCTCATATTCCCAGCAAAGCCAGAGGAGCAAGGCATCAAGGTCATGAGCTCAGCAAAGAGATAAGACACAGCAAAAGAAGTGAGTTAGCCTCCTACCACCCCCCACTTACAACGGCAGCATAGCTGACGTCAACTCACAAGGAAATCCTTTGATTGGTTTTGGAAAAAGATGTCTATGCCATGATCCATGAACCTGGCACTTAAAGGGAGGACAGGAGCTTACAGTGCCATCCTAAGCAGAGTTAGAAGGGTGTAACTGTCATTAGGATCGTGTTGTTGGTTTTGTTGCCCAAAATGCACAGTGAAAAGTGACATGTGTAAGCAGGATATGTAATCTTTTTTTTAACTCTATTCATATTGTTGAGCTGTGAGAGCTGTAACATTGTTATATCCTATTCAGCTAACACTAAAAGCTTGTGTTGGTATGTAATCTGGTGTATTGTACTTGACAGAATTCTTGCTAATCTACTACAATATGGTTACATGGTTGGAACTATTTTCTGGCACTTGTTTATTGTGGGGCAAAAACATTTCTGACTCTATTTTGGCACTATTTTTACATGCTACTTCCATCTAACTGTGTTTTAGATCTGGGATCTGGCCGATACAGATGGAAAAGGTATTCTCAACAAACAGGTAAAAATGTCTTTGTCTCTATTACTAATTTAATTTGTAGCCTGTCTTTCTTACTGATACTCAATGCGGATTACAAAATATAAGAAACAATGTGATCAAACAGCAAAGAACTCCAATAAACAAAGCAATGGGACTAATATTACAGAACTGGAGAACAATGCAAATGAAAAACTATCTAACTGACATACCATAATGAAGAAACAGAGTTACAAAGGTAGAGGACATTGCAGTAAAAAATGGAGTTGATATGATAAGTGCAATAAACATTACAATAGACTACAATACTATCCCTTATAGAAGTGACCTCCTGTGCTGTTCCATTACAAAGTTGTTCTAATCACTTTGTAACAATAACTTCCTGAACATTTCTGTTTTGCGCATTCATGTGATAGCTGGGGCAACGTAAAAGAACTTTACCGATAGCTAACAGCTCATCTGAACTTGCTTTCTGCTGCTACATTTTCATTTCTTCATTAGTCCTGAGCTCTTGTTTCATGTTTGCTATCAAAGGGGAGAAAGGTTGTGAAGTCCATATTGGCATGCACATTTGCTCCCTCTTGTTGTCCTTTCCATGCACATATGCAAGTTTAATGTACCTACCTCTGTGTTTTTTCCAAAGTTCCAAAACAAGGTCATGATGCTATTATAGAACAGAAGACAAAGAAAGATCCAGAGGATTCTCTGTATCACTCCCTCCAGTGTTCACTTATATCACTTTGCTGCAGGAAGGAAAGGCACAAAGCACAAGCAGGGGATATTTTGCATTCCAGTTCCTGTTTCCTCAGTACTATGCCACCTTCTCATCTTTTCCCACATTTCTCTACCCCTGGCCAAATGAAAGAGTTGGGAGCAGGATTGCTAACTACCTGGAAAGGGAAAATAATGTCCTGTCCCTTGAATAGAAGCCCAGTGGGATTAGATTTACAAGGAAATGTTGTTTTCTTCCATCCTGTGAAAAGTTTCACCTGCCATAAAAATTTCACTTGCCATAAAGGGATAGGACATTTTTCTCCAGGCCTGTTGGCAACCTTGTTTGGGAAAGATACATGATTTTCTTTTGCTCTGATAATGATTTATTAAGTAATTAGTTTCCACAATCCCTTCGTACAATTAGATTATTGCAAGTCTTCTGCCTCCAAATTGAGAACTGTTTGATTCATTGTTGAAATGGTTTTACAAATTCTGGTTTATAGAAAACATTGTAAGAACTGGGAATCTTTGGTGCTGTATTAAAGGAACATAGCAACTAGGCTTAATTACTAACTGAAAATGAAAAAAATTAAGGGGATTTGTTAAGGTTTATGCAGATGTAATGTTCTCAATCTCTTAACTGTGGTTAAGAGATCAGCAGTGGGCTGCAGGATAGCATATTTACCATTCTCTGCAACCCTGGGCTCTGTGCTTTCTGGGGGAACCTGCCAATCTCCTGGGCTGCTGCATCTTGAGGCTGAAAACCTGTCATGTGCTTTCAACCCTGAGCCATCACTTACCACCTTGAGTGGCGAAGTTTGTGTAGGGCCCACCTCTCAGATTATCAGTGTTGGTTTGTAGTTGAAAGTGCATACAATGCCAAGTGATTGGTGGCAACAAGACCTGAAGGGCCAAGTGATTGTTCTGGATTCTTCAGTTCCCTGGGAATGGTTCTGTTAGTGAGAGTTCTTCTCTTCTCCAGCTGCAGCAGCTTGTATTGTACTAGAATCTGTTCCTGAATTCCCCTGAATCTTCAGGGCTACATGTTAAGTAGCATGGTGGCAGTTCTTGGAAAGCAGGGAGGACTTCAGATCCCATTATACTGGAAGTGGGGGGAAAGCCTTTTTGTTTGACGTATTGGAATTTATTTTTTGTTCCTAAAAATATTTTGGAGACCAAAGCAGTACTATGTTAATAACTTTTTTCTCTTCTGCAGGAATTTTTTGTGGCTCTGCGGCTTGTAGCCTGTGCACAGAATGGGTTGGATGCTTCACTGAATAGTCTTAACCTACCTGTTTCTCCACCTAGATTTGTAAGGCTCTTTTAAAACCAATTTGTATAGTTAGTCTTAGAATTTAAGTTTGAAAAGGCTTGTCACTAGATTATGTGATATCTGGTGAGTACAGAGTTCTCATATGCAACGGTGTTCATTTTTATGTGCACATTTGGAGGTGCCTTAATTGTTTGAAGGTACCTTAATTGTTTGGAGGTGCCTTAATTGTTTGGAGATGAAGGTAAGGTTTTAGTTCATGGTAAACTTTACACCTTCTTCATGGTCTCTGTGCATTACACCTATGGGATCTAGTGTGCCTGTGCTGATCTGATCGGTGTTATACAAAGCTCACAAAGGGATTTTTGCACCTCCGCCCTGAGCCTGCACAGGAACCCTTACTGCGCATGCCCAAGGGGGTGGGGCACGGACATCCCACCAGTTCTCTTCTGACCACCTCACTGTTAACAGCTCTTTCGACTGTTGATATTTGTAAATTTTTCCCTCACATCAGAATTCTCTGAATTCTTTGGAAATTTTGTTCTTCATTTTTTCTCTTTTTTCCTTGGACTTGCCTCACGCGATAGGAAATCTGTGGGGTGAGAACTCCTGTGGTCTTCGGACCTTCGCACCGCCCCCCCGTCTCCCTTCCCTCACGTGGAAGATCCCTTTTATGGCTAAAAAGTGGGGGTGCTTCAAGAGGTGTGCTTCGTGTGGAAGTAAACTTGCCCCGCGAGACAGGCACACTCTGTATTATTTGCTTGGGTGAAGGTCATAGGCCAGAGGCTTGTGCTTTGTTTGCAAAATACTCGAACCAAACGAAGAAAAATAGAGCCACAAGACTAAAGGTGGCTGTCTGGGAATTGGCCCTTGCCCCTCCTGCATCTTCGATGGCAGTGGAGCCTTCTCCTAAACCTTCTGCAGCGACTTCATCTCGACAATCTATGTTGATACCAAGGCAGGAGGTAGCGCCACCACAATCGAGCAAATCGGCTTCGGATACAGGGCCAGCCCCTTCAAGAAGAAGAAGAAGAAGAAGAGTTTGGATTTATACCCCGCCCTTCACTGCCCAAAGGTGTCTCAGAGCAGCTTACAAACTCCTTTCCCTTCCCTTCCCCACAACAGACACCCTGTGAGGTAGGTGGGGCTGAGAGAGCTCTGACAGAAACTGCTCTTTTTTCAAGAACAGCTCTTATCAGAACTATGGCTTGCCCAAGGTCATCCAGCCAGGTGCAAGTGGTGGAGTGGGGAATCAAACCTGGTTCTCCCAGATTAGAGTCTGCACACTTAACCACTACACCAAACTGGCTCCTTCGAAATCGGTCTCTTCTGTTTCCATGCCGGTTAAAACCTAAGAAGGACAAGTCGCAGAAGCATACGGCTCGTAAGTCGACTACTGGGGACCCACAGAAGTCTCATGAGTTGAGCAGCATGGCAATCCCCAAGGGTTGTGCACTGCCAGTTGATATGCAGTTGCATTCCCTGTTGATACGCCAGTCCATTCCGGAGCTGCCTAGAATCCAATTGGAACCCCTGATAGAAATTCTGGATTCTCTGACCAGGCAGCTGAACCCTCTGGTGTTGGACATGAAGCTGGCTCACCAACCTCCATCCGTATTGGATTCTGAGGTGGAGGATGATTTGATATCGGAGACTCAGGCTGTGGGTCCTCATTCTCCATCAACTGCCTCCTGGGCAAGTGGTTGTTCTGATTGCGACGGACTTCTCCAGATCAACCGCTGGCCAGGATTCACCCTTCTGGTATTGATATGGGCCTTCAGTGTGCCCGCCATACTATCATCGACAGCATATGCCTTGCTGGTTCTCCTCAATGCCATGGCTGCCACCTAAGGGACAGGATGACTGGGACAATTGTTTCTCCCAATCCCGCTCTCCACGTCGTCCACCACCGTCTGCAACGCTTTCAAAACCACCACCTTCTTCACCACAGAGAGAAGCCCCTCTACTGCCACTGTCACCAATGAAGCCCCCTGTACCGATACCGACCCAGGGCCCTGGGTCACATTCGGAGTCTTTGCAGGGCATGTCTGAAGGCGACCAGTCTGAGGATGAGACGTCTCTGGGGAATGTCTCCCTGAAGCAAAACATGTCCCAGGACCTCCCGATCTCTCTGTCAGAGGACATGTCATCCTACGGCAAACTAATTAAGAGGATGGCTCATTTCTTGGGCCTCTCTATCATTCAGCTTTCGGTAGCAGATGAGGTCTACGACGTGGTCCAGATGGACTCATCGACTCCAATCGCCTTACTGATGTCGAAGGTCCTCTTCCAAGCTGTGAAAACTCCTTGGGAGAAGCCATCGTCTGCACCAGTATCGACCAGAAGTCTGGACCATATGTACCGAGTGCAAGAGGAAGGGGCAAGCTTCCTCTATGTGCATCCGAAGCCAAATTCTTTGGTGGTCTCGTCTTGCTCCAAAAATAGGCGCACCAACATTGTTCCATTGGACAAGGAAAGCAAGAAACTTGATTCCTTTGGGAAATGTTTTTATTCTGCTGGTGCCCTCGGAATAAAGGCGTCAAACTACATAGTGTGCATGGGTCGATACCAATATGCACTGTGGCAACAAATGGCGGATCTTCTACCCTTCCTCCCCAAGGATAAAACCCAGGAAGCACGGGCTTTGCAAAAAGAGGGAATGGTTGTGGCAAAGCAGCTTCTTAATACTGCCAAGCACACGCTTGACACCTTCTCCACCACAATGTCCTCTGCGGTGACACTTCGCCAGCACTCCTGGCTGCGAACGACCTCTTTACCCCCTGATACCAGGGCTTACAAGATCTCCCATTTGATGGGGAGGGCCTGTTCCACTCTTCTACAGACTCGGCCTTACAAGAGATGGACAAGAGCATAAAAGCCTCTAGATCTTTGGGTGTCTCTGCTCCATCTAAGCCATACCGCCAGCGTTCCTGGTCCCGCTACAGCTCCAAACGCCCTTATCCTACTAAACCATCCCCTGAGGGTACCTGGAGACCTCACCAGTCACCTATGGGGCAGCGCCAGCAGTACCAGTACCCAGCGAACTCAAGATATGGCTCCCAGCAACAACATCCTAAGGCAAAGTCCCAAAGGACTACCAAACAGGGCCTTTGACTTCTCTCACCTTGTTGCAGGGGAACCCACCCGCCTTTCCCCATTCCTTTCTGCATGGCGGGTCATTACCACAGACACTTGGGTTATGTCCATCCTGACCCAGGGATATACTATAGAATTTGTGGAATTACCAATGATTCCTCTCTTTCGAACCACCCCTCCCTCTCCCATTCTCCTTCAAGAGGTCAAATCCCGCCTGGAGAAGGATGCGATAGAGCCTATGCCGAAGGCATACGAGGAGACAGGTTTTTACTCCTGTTATTTTGCTGTTCCCAAACGAGATGGGGGTTTGCACCCGATTTTAGATCTGCGTGACCTCAACACCTTTGTGCAGTACTGCAGATTCAAGATGACATCTTTGAAAGTTACCCTCCCTCTTATATCTCGAGGTTCCTGGATGGCTATCATCGACCTCCAGGATGCCTATTTTAATCTAAACATCCATCCATTCCATCAGAGGTACCTCCGTTTCGCCATGGGAGGCCTCCACTTCCAGTACAGGTGTCTCCCATTCGGTCTCTGCACAGCGCCAAGAGTCTTCACCAAGACGATGGTGGTGGTGGCGGCCTATCTTCATCTACAGGGGATTGCCATCTTTCCCTACATAGACGATTGGCTCTTAGTAGCAGAGACTTCAAACCTCCTGGAGAACCATATCTCCCAGACGCTCCATCTTCTGTCCTCCCTGGGACTTCAGGTCAACCACCAAAAATCACATCTGCAGCCTTCACAGAAGGTACAATTTATTGGTGCATTGCTGGACTCTGTAACATACAGGGCTTACCTTCCTGCAGACAGGGTGACAACCCTGTTGTCTCTGGCCATGGAGATCCGGATATGGGTTTCATCCACGACCTTTCAGATTCAGTGTCTCTTGGGGCACGTGTCGGCCACGAAAGCTCTGCTGCCATTAGCAAAACTCCACATGAGACCCCTTCAAACTTAGTTCTTGCGTCGTCTCAAGCCGCACAAAATGGCATAATCCGGGTGCCTCATGCCTCCACCAAATGTGCGGGACTCTCTATTTTGGTGGACAATAACACCCAATCTGACCCAGAGTGCTCCCTTTCAGCCACCGAGCCTGGGTTTCACACTGACCACCGATGCCTCCCTGTGGGGATGGGGGACCCATCTCAACGGTGTCAGCGTCGAGTACTGGTGGGACACACTCAGTGCTACCAAGCACATCAACTACCTGGAACTGCTTGCTATAAAGTTGGCATTGAGCTCCTTCCAGCCCATCCTTCGGGGACATTGCATAGCTGTTCTGACAGACAATACCACGGCAATCAGCTATGTCAACCGTCAAGGTAAGACGGTGTCTCGGAGCCTTTGCCATCTGGCAATCAACCTCTGGGACTGGTGTGTGGCGAACGACATCCTTCCTGTAGCTACTCACATTCCAGGAACCTGCAGCGTAAAGGCCAACCTCCTCAGCAGAGGGAGCAACATCACGAGTGGGAGCTGAATTGGTCTTACCTTCATTCTCTCTTTCAACAATGGAACACTCCGGATATAGATGTCTTTGCTTCCAGAAAGAACGAGAAATGCCCATTCTTCTGCAGTCGGAGGGGGAGCAGATCCTCTCTCTCTAGGAGACAGCCTCCTCCATCCAAGGGAACAGACATTCCTGTACATGTTTCCTCCTCTACCTCTCATGCTACGGGTTGTCCAGAAACTGGCCAGGGTCATGCCAGAATGTATCCTAGTGGCTCCCTGGTGGCCCAGACAACTGTGGTTCACCACGCTGCTTCAACTCACAAGGGGCAGGTACCACCACTTCCCCAGGGTGCTGGACCTCCTTCTCGCGGAGAATGGGGCACTTCTCCATACTGAGGTGGACACTCTGAAATTGATGGCCTGGTGGATAGGGCAATAACCTTCTCTGATCATGTCTCAGAAGTTCTCCTCAATGCCAGGAAGGCATCCACCCGTCTGTCTTACCACAGGAAGTGGCTCAGGTTCCTTTCCTTCCTGCAGACATCGACTACTTCTCTAACGCCTGTCGGTCTGGACAGAATCCTTGAATTCCTTCTGTCACTCGTGGATCAGGGCCTTTCCCACTCCTCCATCAAGGTCTACTTGGCCATTTCTGCACACCATAATGGCCTGGATGGCTACTCTGTTTTCTCCCATCCAACTACAAAGAAGTTCCTCCGAGGTCTGATTCGGCTGCATCCCTCTGTCAGTGCTTTTACAGAGCTGTGGGATTTGCCACTGGTGCTCCGCGACCTTACCAGGAAGCCATTCGAACCTATGGCAACCTGTCACTTGCAATACGCAGCCTGGAAAACAGCATTCCTAGTGGCGGTCACATCGGCTAGGAGGGTCAGCGACCCACCATACCTAGTATTCTTGCCAAATGGAGTTCGTCTAGTGCTATACGTCTCATTTTTACCAAAAATCGTCTCAGAGTTCCACTTAAACTCTAACATTTTCCTGCCTGATTTCTTCCCACACTCTGAACGGGAAGAACAACGTTTGCTTTATTCTCTGGATGTCAAGAGGGCGCTCCTTTTCTACCTGAACAGGACTCAACCCACTAGAAAGGATAAAAACTTGTTCATCTCTTACTCCACTGCTTCCCTGGGGTCTCAAGCCAATGCCTGTCCAAGTGGATTGTTGGAACAATTAGGTTGTGCTCCTCGTTGGCAAACCACCCTTTCCCCGCTCACTTGAAGGTGCACTCCACCGGGTCTATGGTGACCTCTACTGCTTTCCTGAAGGGTGCATCGCTGTCTGCTATCTGCAAAGCTGCCACGTGGTCCACGCCTACCACGTTCATCAGGCAGTACACACTAGATGTTCATGCACAGCACAAAGGCGATCTGGGTCGCTTGGTCTTGTCCTCTGCGGCGCACTGAGTCTGACAGTGTCCACCTCCAGGTGAGCTACTGCTTTTTAATCTCCCATAGGTATGATGCACAGAGACCATGAAGAAGATAAACAGGTTGCTTACCTGTAACTGATGATCTTCGAGTGATCATCTGTGCAGTCACACCACCCACCTGTCCTTCCCCACTGTTGTCATCCTCAGTTCTGCTTTCTCAAATGACTTTGGTTGATAGCGGTCAGAAGGAACTGGTGGGATGTCCACGCCCCACCCTCTTGGGCATGCGCAGTAAGGGTTCCCATGCAGGCTCAGGGCGGAGGCGCAAAAATTCCTTTGTGAGCTTTGTACAACACCAATCAGATCAGCGCAGGCACACTAGATCCCATAGGTGTGACTGCACAGATGACCACTCGAAGATCATCAGTTACAGGTAAGCAACCTGTTTTTCCATTATAGCGTGATGTCATTGATTCCTTAAGAGAAGTGATAAGGTGCTAATTAAAGTGTGGATAGTAATATAAGGAAGTCAGCATGCTGTCTTCTTTTACACTGACATTTCCCAAAATCTGATAGCTGAGGAACATTATTGAATTAAAATTGGAGCTGTACTACATTAATCCAAGATAATTAATTATTACTCTTTTGCATTCTTTATGTAGCTGGCCTTAGTCTACTGCTGTTGTCCTTCATGAATTCATTTGGTGTAGTGATGAGCAATATTCTCATTTCTTAATTTTTAGCTTGGTTTTACCCTGCTTTCTCTGACAACTTTTTCCTCATGGGTTCTTTGAGTGCTTGTGATGGTAATGCATATGTGGGAACTCCCTTTCCCCAAAAAGCTCACCAAGGGTGGTGGCAATGGCAGGGAGCTCAAGGTGGTGGGGCTTATTTCAAAGATTTGGGTACATCTGCATAGTAGTAATTGCCTTGTGGGAAATGAAGTTCCTAGTGGGTTGAGGCTCAATCCGTTAAACTGACTGGATTTGGAAAGGGGGAGACTTTGGCAAGGAGAGCTGGGGCAAGTCTGCAACAAGACTGTTCCAAGCTTTGTGGGCTTTACTTATAATGGATTCCATGTGGTGACAGAAGAGCCAAGAAATGGTACTTTTACAATAAAATTCTGTAATAAACCTTTAAAAAGGGAAGCATTCAATTTCCCCCAATTACAATAACAATGTAAAGGCTCTGGAATTCAGCAACAGTTATTATATGTTTAAGAATGAAATCATGAGGAGCCTGTATAAGGAAACTTGATGAAAACTTAGATGTCACTAAAATTCAGTATGTTGACATAGTTCATCGCTTTCAGGACATATTTTGAAATATGAAAAGCAGCATAAATAAAAATATTAGTGGTAGCAACCAAGCTTACCATTCACCCACTTTGGGTGGGAGCCTCCTGGTGGATGGATCCTTACATCTGCCCTTGACTTTTGTCTGGCAGGAGAAATGCGGGGGGGGGGGGCGGTAATGATAACATAAGAACCTAAAGAGAAGCCAGTGTTGGATCAGGCCATTGGCCCATCCAGTCCAACACTCTGTCACTCAGTGGCCAAAAATACCATCAGGAGGTCCAGCAGTGGGGCACATTGTGGCACAATGCATTGATGCCATGTTCAATTAAAAACCTGGGCATGATGTCAGCCTGTCAAGTGATGCTCTGCAATTTCCTTCCAAACTGTGTTGTATTACCATAGGGTTTAGGGGAAAGTCCAGAGTGTTTCCTGACACACTGGCATCATTTCCATAACTTGCCCACTTTCCATAGCTGTCTTGATAGCCACAAACCTTTTATAATCGTATACTTCTGAAATCAACAGATTGAGTACTGACAGCAGCCCTTTTATATCTAACTCCTCCAGCCCCAAGGAAATTTCCTATTCAGCAATTAGTTTAGGTGCAAATTGTATATGTTAGCAATTCAGCATATGCAGAGGAGCTGTATCTTTAAATATGTCTGGTGTCAGGAACTTAACTGAGTTGTTATGCATAGTGGTCTTGTAAAAACAGATCAACTGCAATGACTCAAGACCTTCACTTATTCTCATAGTTGTGCACTTTTTATAATCTTAGCATTTCTTGACCATGTTTATTGTTAAACCCGATTTCTGTAGCCCAAAACATGAAGCCTGTGGATTTGTGACTGTTATCAGTGGTGTTTTGCTAAAAGGGCACCTATCTTCATGTTTCTGTATTTCCATAGTGTGTCAGAGTTCTTTTCAGTTTTTCTCACATTGACAAGGACATTTTTCATCCCTGCATGTGATGAAAATATTGGCTGTTGTCTTCAAGGTTCACAGTGTTCCATTTTGCAAGTAAATGTACAAGAAGCACATTTTCCCACAACAAAAAGATCTTGTGGGGGTGTCCTATTCTTGGCTGTCTTTATAGAATTCGATCATATGTGCTAATGTAGCTATCAGTCTTCAAAATTGTCATGAAAGCAATCACTGCTGTAATACCACCCAGTATTATTGTCCAATAGATGCCAGTTTCACTCTATGCTATTCTTTAAGCCAACATCAATACTGTTGTAAGAAAGCAGGATCAGTTACCCACCCCTAGCAGAGATTTACAAGAGGCGAGGCCAGAACATTGATAGTGCAATCCTGATTGTTTGTTTTAACCAGTGCTTTTAATTAAGGGGTTGATTTTTAATGCTGCTTTTAAGAACAGCTTTTTCATTGGAAAACTTTTACAATTCATTGTAAAAACATTACTCTGCTTAAAGTCTGTCTTAGTCTTAATGTTGGGTTTTACTTAACTTCCACCATCATGTGTGACATTTTCACTGTGTTTTAGTTTCTTTTCCTTTGTCCAGTAAAAGCTTTATGGCTCAGTGCCTTGAGCAGTATATCAGTCTGAATTTTCATTTGTACTCTCTGTGTATTCCCCAAAAGACAAAAGGAGTAAAACAAATTTGTGACATCCAAAGTTATGTTAGGATTTTGATCTGACAGTAGGAAGGGAACCACCCTGCTTGGATTAGGGTTGTAGAAATTCTCCAGTGGTTCAGTGAGTGGGACAGTCCTTTACTGCTGGGATAAGCTCCTCATCTTCAAGCAGGGTCAGCCTTGAAGCTTTGGTCCAGGCAGGGGAGGGGCTTGTCCCCTGTGACTCTCCCAGTCTTGCCAGCCCTGCCAACTTAGCAGGACGTGTCTGAGCAGCGCTTCTTCAGTGCTGTGATCCAAGAAAAAGAGAAGAAAAGAAGATCACTTTTAAAACTCCAACCACAGTCAGCGGAACTTGGAAACAGCCAGCAGCGCTAGGAGATCCCCAGCAGCTGCAGCTGTGCAGCAGACTGTTGCAGGTCTCTAGCCCTCAGGCAAAGAGTCCTCCCTCAACCAGTGATCCCCAGGGGATGGTAGAGTGTGCACCTGCAGTGGGACAACGTTGAAGATCTGGCAATTTCCCCAGCTGTGGAGGTCCCGTCTACAGCAAAAGAACAGCAGCTGGGATCCCACCCACTTCTCTGGAACCTGGGTAAGCAGCCATCGGTGAAGGAGGGCAGAGTGGTTTGCTTTTCCAAGGGAGGCCTGGAGAACCCAGAGCCCCTTCCCATTGGAAAGGACTAGTGGAGGAAAGAGGGAGGACTACCCCTCCCTCCCAGCCAGAGATCACCCTTCAAGATTCTTCTCATGCTCTTATATCATGAGAGGCACCACTAAGGGGACCAGAACCCTGTAGAGCAAAGAACAGGTACCAAAAAATATGGCAGCAGCCATTATGTTTCCATAGGACCCTACCTCATTGCAGTCCTGTGTTTTGCTTTCTCTTTCACAGAGAACAAAGAATGGAAACCAAAACTGACCAAACAAGCTCTCAGGAACAAGGGAGCCCTGTTAGAGACTTTGAGCTGCCCAGATACTCTGTCTCCCTGTGCACTCAGGAGACACAGGAAGATCTGGAAGGGGAGGAAGTAAAAAACTAATCTCTTTCAATGGTTAAAAACAGTAATGAGGAGAGAGTTCAGGGATATGTTGCAGGAAAACATGCAAGGGTCTGGCTCTCTAGGATCTTCCACCTCTAGGGGCAGATTGAGCAAAAGAGCGAGACACCAAAGGGAAGAGTCCCTAAACAGCCCCCAAACAAAAACAAAAAAGGAAAAGATGGCCCAGAGGAGAACATAGTCCGCTTTGGGGCGATAGGGAGGGAGACTCTGATTCTACAGTTCCATCCTCTGAGGAAGAGGAGTAAATAGTGCCTATGATACAATCTAGGCTGTTTCCACAAGTGTTGTATGCATGCTTATTCCCAAAGGTACTGAGAACCATAGATCTGTCTTCCAAACCAAAGGAGAAGGACCTGGAATTCCAACTACGGTCAGATAAATTGATGCCAAAGATATCAGTGAGTCAGTCAGGGCTGCCACTCCCAGCAGCTTTCTATAATATGATGAAAGTAGAATGGGAGAGTCATACAAAGCCCAAGGCCAATCACCCAGTGTTTTCTAAATTCTACTCCTTGACACCAGAAGCTACTAGGATACTGAAGTTGCCAGTGGTCGATGACCCAGTCACCAGCCGGACTTCCAATTCTGTTTTACCCATGGAGGCAGATGGCCTGCCAAAGGATCAGTGTGACAAAAGAATTGAGCAAGCACTGAGGAGAGATTTTGAAGCATTCTTCTGCTCACTTAGGGTGTCCACAGCAGGGTCGCAGTTCACCAGGGTGGCTTATGATTAGGCATCAGAATTGGTGTCAGCTGAAAGAATTCAAAGATGAGTTTTAAAAGTTTGGTAACAGCCTTTGCTGCTGATGCAACCTTGGACACCTTGCAGCAGTCAACCAGAGCTATGGCATACAGTGTGGCAGCAAGAAGAAACAACTGGCTAAGGAATTGGGATGTGGACTCCTCAGCACAGGTGAAGGTGGGGCCTGTCCCTTTCAAAGGGGGTAACCTGTTCAGTGAAGAAGAAGAAGAGATTGGATTTTTTTAACTTTCTTTTTTTATATTATAATGCTTGTTTAGTCTGTTACATCGAATATTTGTAGCTATATACAATTTCACCCCTTCCCTCCCTCCCTCCCTTTTACTCTTAATCTTTTCCCTGCAGCCATGGGCACAAAGTACTAATCTTCCACTGAATGTCTGTTCTTCTTTCATTCAGTATCCAATCTAGGTAGGTCTTCCATCTGGTCTTGATTTCCGTGGATTTTTCTTCCCATGTCGTTCCCTTGCTGATTAACGCCACGATATCTGACTGTATAAAGTCAAACAAATAATTGTGCCAGATTTCTATTGTCCATTTACTTTTGTCTTTCCACCCCAGAGCTATAACCGCCTTTCCCGCCAGTATCATAGCCTTAACTAGATTTTGAGTAGTCCCATCCAATAACAGGCTTCCTATTGTACTTAACAACATTAGATTAAAGTCTATAGCTAGTGTTATCCTGCATACTTTTCTAATGATTTCAATAATTTCCCTCCAGAAGGTCTTTACCTCTGCACATTCCCACCATATGTGTGCATACCAACCTTTGGAATGTTTACATTGCCAGCACAACGAACTCAATCCTGGAATCATATTAGCTAGCTGTGCTGGTGTCTTATACCATTTTGTAAGGAATTTATATTCAAGTTCTTTAAATCTGGTTACTTTGATATCTTCTATTCCTTTCATAATTTTATCAGCCATCCTCTCTGTTATCTGACCTTCCTGGCACCATCTCTTTTGTAAGTATTCTGTTATTTTATCTTTATTTGTTAACATCTTTCTATATATTTTTCCTACCAATCCCTTTTTCTGCTTGGCCATTTCTTTGTATATTACTTCCATTGGTGCATCTGTTCGGAGGTCTTCCTTTTCGCTAATCCTTTTGACTGTTTTATATAGCCCTGCTATTTTTAACCAATATTGTTTGCCTATCTCTTCTGTTATTTCCTGTAGGGGTTTTAAATTTCCACCGCTAAACATGTCACCCACTCTGTAATAACCTTTAATTTTTAGCATTTCCCACCATTTAGTTTCTTGCACTTCCTTATTGATAGTTTCGAGGGGTGCCCATCTTGATAACTTTCCCTAACCAGTATGGTTGCCATTTCTTCCAGATTTCTAATGATGCTCTTCTAGGGCCTATTTTTAGTTTTAGGTCTTTTGTCGTTACTTTAGAAAAGATGCCAAATCTACCTATATTACTATTAATTTCGTTCTCCAAATTAACCCACATCTGTGCATTTTCCTTGCCTATTTCTAATAATAGTTTTAGCTGAAAAGCTTCATAATAATTATTTAGGTCCAGGGTTCCCCATCCTAATTCTGATTTATGACTGTATATTATTCTATTATAAAACCTACATTTTTTACTGTTAAATATCCACTCTCTTAATACTCTGTTCCATTGTTCAATTTTTTTTTCATCGCTCCCAGTGGCAATGTTTGAAATAGGTACGTTAACTTTGGTACCCAGAACATTTTAACGCTTCTTATTCTAGATGATATCCCTAGTATTTTATATTTCCATCTTTTCATGTCCCTCTATTTTTTCCATATTTTTTCATAATTATCCTTTATCATTTTGTCAATATTTTTTTGCAACACTATGCCGAAGTATTTAAATTTCTTAACACCGAGTCCTATGTTCGTGTTCCTATTTATCTCCTGCCTTTCTTCTCTATTAACATTAAGATATATGATTTCTGATTTTGCCATGTTGACTCCTAGCCCTGAACACTTTTCAAGGTCTTCTAGGATACTCTTAACCTCTTTAACTCCTTCCTTAGGGTTTGTCATGATTACTATGATATCGTCAGCAAATAAATTGAGCTTCATTTCTTCATTGCCTATCTTATAACCTTCTATTCTTCCCGAATTTCTAATCCGTTCCACTAATTATTCTATTGCTATTATGAATATAAGTGGAGATAATGGTCATCCTTGTCTTACTCCTCCTTGTATGGGAAATGCTTGTGAGTGTTCATTGTTTACTCTTATTTTTGCAATCCCTCCTTTATGTATCTCCTGAATTGCCTGTAAGAATCCTTTCCCTATCCCTATTTTCCTCACTATTTGCCATAAGTATTCATGTGAAAGAGTGTCAAAGGCTTTATACACATCCAGTTTTAGTAGTCCTATTTTCTTTTGTTGACCATGGTATAAGACATTTAGAATGTTTCTGATGGGGTGTGCTATATTTCTACCTTTAATGAACCCATATTGATCCCCTTTTATGATTGTCGGAATGACTTTCTTTATTTTGGCAAAGATCTTGTAATCTTGGTTTAGGAGACTTATAGGTCTGCACGAACCTACTTCTTCTGGGTCCTTCTGAGGTTTTAGAATCAATATTATTTCTGTTTCCCTCCATGTATCAGGGACCTTCTCCCTTTCAAAACTTCATTAAATACTACCTGCAATTCGGGTGTTATAATCTATATCATTTCTTTGTAAAATTTGCCTGTAAAGCCATCTAGGCCTGGCGATTTGCCTTTTTAAATTTCTTTTATTACGTCTCTTATTTTCTGAACTGTAATCTTGCCCTCTAATACATCTTTCCCTTCTTTCTCCAAAGATAGACTAGTTGTCTCCTGAAACTCTATTGTGGTCTTTTTCTTATATAATCTTGTATAGAAATTCTCAAACGCCTTACTGATTTCCTTGGGACTTTGTGTTGTGTTATTATTGATTTTTATACTTCTAACCGTCTGTTTTGCTTTTTTGATCTTCAGGTAGTTTGCCAATCTTTTTACTGTGTTGTTGCTATTCCTCTGGAAGTCATTCCTTACCATAATTTCCTTTTTCCAGATTGTTGCTATGTCTAATGCTTCCAATTGTTTTTGAATCCCTTTGATTTTTCTCTGTAAAACAGGGCTATAATTTTCCATTTGTTCCCTTTGTAACTTCTCTAACTCCTGAAGTTTGATTTGTCTTTTTTTGTACCATTCTCTTTTTATGTTCTTTTCTGTCTTTATACAGTGGCCCCTTATTACTGCTTTAGCAGCATCCCATAGTATGTTAGTAGGCACTGTTCCTCTATTTTCCATGAAATATAGTTTTAACTGTGTTGTCATATATCTCCTGTCTTCTTCTTTTGCCATTATTAAGTTATTGTATCTCCAGGGTCTATTTGTTGTGAGTAGTTTTAGCTCCAATTCAATACTTGGAAGAGTTGTAATCTCTTTTATAGCTATAATATTGTTTTTTCCCACGATTATATAATCTATGCATGTTTTGTGCCTTCTGGATATATGTGTAGGTCTAGGTCTTGTGCCTGTAAACTCATGCACTTCTTTCAAGCCCCATTCTCCTAGCTTAACGCTTTTATTCTTTGTTATGTTGATATTTAGATCCCCTGCTACAATTAATTCTCCCTCTGAAAATTGTTGAATCTTCTTAAAGATTTTAGTTAGAAATTTATTTTGCTTTTTGTTTGGTGCGTAAATGTTCACTATAGTGATTCATAAGAACATAAGAGAAGCCAATGTTGAATCAGGCCAATGGCCGATCTAGTCCAACACTCTGTCACACAGCGGCCAAAAATACCAGCTGCTATCAGGAGATCCAGCAGTGGAGCCAGGACACTAGAAGCCCTCCCACTGCTGCCCCCCCAGCACCAAGAATAGAGTGCATCACCTGCCCCAGACTGAGTGTTCCTATCTATACCTTGTGGCTAATAGCCACTGATGGACTTCTGCTCCATATGTTTATCTAATTCTCTCTTGGAATTGCCCATGCTTGTAGCTGGCACCACCTCCTGTGGCAGTGAATTCCATGTGTTAATCACTCTTTGGGTGAAGAAGTACTTCCTTTTATCTGTTCTAACTGGACTGCTCAGCAATTTTTTTAAAATAAATAACTCTTTATTGATGAGCATTGGAGTTAAACATAAATAACAAATAAACCAAAACAAATTTACATACATATACATGGCAAACATTACTATATATTTATCAGAACTCATGTTTATACAATAGCTGTAATACTCTGTAGGGTGACCTAGTAGAGTACATAACTAATCTGTATGAAAAGTGCAGGGCTTTGGGATGCATATTTAGAGTGTAGTGCCTTTGGAAAGAGGAAGAAAGCTGAGAGCTATGTAGAAACGATGGGGTATGGTATGTGCTGCATTTGTAGTTGTTTGTTTTGAACCTATTGCCTATGGAAAAGAAAAAAATAATATATTGAGGAAAATTTAAAAGAGACTAAAAAAGGAGAATTTGTCGGTATGTTTGGTTTGGAGGGTCAATGTCTTGTTCATAAGCATGCATGATGAATGGGAACCATTTCTCTGTGAAGTTTGTTTGCCTTGGGTAAATATCGGATTGGAGTAGTCTGTCCGTAATTTTTTCCATTATCAAATGATCCCAGATCTTTGTGTACCATTCTGATAGAGAGGGTATCGATTGGTTTTTCCAGTGCCTGGCTATTATTGTCTGGGCAGCACTCAACAAGCTATGTATCAGCTCCCATCCGATCTTTGGTACTGAAGAGTCGTTTTCATCGTGCAAAAGGATTGTTTCAGGAGTTAGCGCTACAGAATGGCCAGATCTTCGTCGTGGTCTCTGTGCAGTCCCACACATGGGTTGGGCGCCTGCGCACGACCTCGTTCGGAGAAACTTCTAGAGCTTTACCTCAGAAGAGCTTTGGCAGGCTCTCTTCCCGCCCTGGGGAGGAGACATGCACTGCGCATGCCCAGAGCGGGAGAAAGAGCCGCCTCCCACTCAGTTCTTCTTCCACCGCCTTCGCATTCACACCTCGTTGTTGTTCCTCCGTATCGTTACCTCAGCTGAGTATTTTCATCTGTTTGTTTTCGCTTTTGTCCTCTTTTCTTCGTATTTCTTCTTTCTTTCTTATAAAACAAACAAACAAAAAGTTTTTCTCTTTTTCTCTTTTCTATCTCCCCCCCCCCTTTCTTTGGTGGGTGGGTTTCGCTTTGTATGGGAAAAACTAAGTTTTTCAAAGTGTGCCGTCGTTGCCCTGCCAAAATTGCTTCGAATGATGGGCACGACTTTTGTTTAATTTGTTTGGGAGAAGCCCATAGAGTTGATAGTTGCCCTCATTGTGCGAGTTTTACCCGGCAGGCTTGATGCAATCGGGAGGTTGGCTTAGAGCTCTCCTTTTAGAGTCTGTTTTGCGCCCCACAATGTCCTCAGCGGCTACTCATGCCTCTGCGGCTAAAAAATCGGACTCCTCTTCGAAGGCACCAAAACAGAAACCTAAGAGGGCTGAAGATAAGACCCCTTCGAAATTGAAGGTCCCGCCGTCTGCCTTGGTTTCGCTGGTTGAGCCTGTCGTCATTTCCGGCTTGTCGATTTCGATGCCCGTGTTGGCCTCTACCTCTCAAAGATCGGTAGTGCCACCTACAACGCCGCAGCACACTCTGTTGTCGGCTTCAGGATTGATTCCACTGGGCCAGTCAACGAGGTTGCCTCCACCATTGTCCACTCGTCGGCGTTCCCGATCTCCTTCGAGGCATTCTGATCTCCTGCTCCACACTTTGGACGAGAGGCCTGTTTTGGTGCACCGCCACTTGCGATCCTGCTATGACCGGAGAAGACTGATCCGTCGGCAGTCTCCGTCGGCATCCGGTTCCCCTTCTGACGACCAATGTTGGTCTTTTGATGAACATCGAGAATGCCGGGATGCGGCCTACTACTATTCCAGGTCCCTGACGCCGGAGCATCATCATTATGATCATGTCTGTCACTCCAAACATACAGATCGGGGCCATGTCTCTGACCGCCCTCGGCACTCCTCGTCGGTGGTCTCGGCACATTCGGTTCCTCGGGACCAGTGTTCCGAACCTTCGAGGACTAGGGATGCCCTGAAGAGTTCTCCCTTAGAACCTCGGTACCATCCCCGTCGACCATCCGGTTATCGACCTGGTTCAACCATTAAGATCCTCCTCTCCGATGTCGATATCTGACTGGTCGGATTCGGCGGAGCTTGACCCCGATGTCACTCGAGTCGAGGATGAGCCTCAGCACTCCGGGTCTATTTCGCCCATTGAGGGTCCTAAGGCGTATTTGGAGCTCGTCACTCGAATGGCCGTCGCCCTTCAAGTCCAGGGCTCTACAGAATCTCCTGCTGTGACCGATGTGGTTCACAGACTGGTCCAAGCCAACCTTCCTCCTTCTACCGTCCTCCCCTTGCTTCCTGTCCACCTTTCAGTCTTGAAGGAATCTTGGGAGCACCCGGCATCAATCCTGCCAGTCTCGAGACGGTATGATGGTCTTTACAAGATTCAACAAAATCCCGGCAAGTTCCTCCTCTGTCAGCCGCCGCCGAATTTGATGGTCGTCCATTCATCGTCAAGATCGAAGCAGCCCGTGCACCAGTCTGTGCCCCCCGACCACAAGGGTTGCAAGCTTGACCTTCTTGGCAAAAAGATGTATTCTTTGGCCTCCATGAATCTCCACATCGACACCTACCTCTCCTACCTGTCGGCGTATGCCTTCAACATCGCAAATGCTGTTCGTCCCGTCTTGGATTCTGTCCCAGAGGAACATCGTGCCACCCAGTTGGGTGCCTTGTCGGAGGTTTGTGCCATCTCGAAACAGCAGATTAACTCAGTCCGTCATGCAGTTAGTTGCTCTTCGAAGCTTCTGGCCTCTTCCATCACTCTGAGACGTCATGCTTGGCTGAGGGGCACCTCTTTGCAACCTGACGTTAAGTTCCGTATAGAGGATCTTCCGTTCGATGGTGATGGCCTCTTCCACTCTACCACTGACAAGGTTTTGAAAGCTGTCGATGACAGTCGGAAGCAGGCTCGAAACCTCGGGGTCTCCACCACTTCTTACCGGCCTCGGAACCGTCCTTGGAAACCTTCCGGTTCCAGGCGATATCCATCTCCGGCATCCAATCCTCAATGGAGGAGGAAGCCTTATGACTCCCGTCCTCCCTCCAAGCATCGTTCTCAACCTTCCAAAAAGCTGCCACAGCCTAAACAGTCTGTTTGACTGTCTCCACCGCCTGCCCTCTCCAACGTCGTACATCCCTCCCGTCCGGACCCGTCTCTTCCCCTTTCTACCAGCCTGGAAAGAAATTTCCACTGATTCCTGGGTCCTCACCATTCTATGGGTCAGGTACGCCATAGAGTTCGTTTCGCCTCCAGTTCTCCCACATTTTGTCATCACGCCTCCGTCAGATTGACGGCCTGGAAGATCCAACCTTAGACTTCTCGCCTCAAGTTTTGGAAATCCTTCTGAACACTAGGAAGCCTTCTACTCGACGTTCTTATCGTTTCAAGTGGAGCAGATTCCAGTCCTACGCTTCTGATCACTCTTTCGATCCGGTTCGATCATCTCTCTGTGAGATTTTCTCCTACATCATACACTTGAAGGATACTGGCCTTGCATACTCGTCCTTGCGGGTTCATCTGGCAACGATCTCCGCTTATCATCCCCTGATACAGGGATCCTCAGTGTTCTCTCATCGTCTCACCAAAACGTTCCTCAAGGGTCTCCTTCAGCTGTGCCCTCCTAGGAAACCATTGGTGCCTTCGTGGAGCTTGTCACTGGTCTTTTCTCAACTCATGTCTAAGCCGTTCGAACCCATGGCTACTGCCGACCTCAGGTTAATTTCCTGGAAGACGGCGTTTCTTGTTGCCATTACTACTGCACGTAGAGTAGGGGAGCTAGCTGCCTTTAGGGCTGATCCCCCATATACTGTTTTTCATAGGGAGAAGGTTGTCCTTAGAACAGATCCTTCCCTTCTCCCTAAAGTCATCTCTGCCTTTCATCTCTCTCAGTCATCTGTTCTCCCTACTTTCTTTCCGAACCCGACTGATGCCTCTCAGAGAGCCTTGCACTGTCTCGATGTTCACAGAGCGCTCTCTTTCTACCTGCATAGGACACAGCCCATACGTAAATCTCCTCGGCTGTTCCTAGCTTATGGTCCCCCGCGGCTGGGGGAACCAGTTTCTTCTCAATGTCTCTCTAAATGGGTGACTTCCACCATAGCCCTTTGCTATGAGCTGGCACGTCATCCTGTCCCTACCTGTCTCACTGCCCATTCTACACGGGCGGTATCGATGTCCACTGCTTTCCTGGCGGGTATCCCATTGGAAGACATCTGTGTGACTGCTACGTGGTCCTTGGCATCGACCTTCGTGACCCACTATGCACTCGACGTCCAAGCCCAACGGGATGCTGCCTTTGGTCAGACGGTGCTGCGATCTCTCTTTGCTTGATCCTGCTGCACCCTCAGGTGGGACCATGGGTGACTTGTTTGATGCTGTGCCTTAACCAGTCTGTGTCTTTTTCAGCTGCCAGCTCCCTCCTCCAACTGGTTCAGCTCTTGTAATCACCCATGTGTGGGACTGCACAGAGACCACGACGAAGATAAACAGGTTGCTTACCTGTAACTGATGATCTTCGAGTGGTCATCTGTGCAGTACCACAATCCCACCCAGCCTTCCCCGCTGCTGGCATCTCCAGATTTCCTTCTTTAGATTGCTTGGCCTTGCCAGTGGCGGTCAAAGGAACTGAGTGGGAGGCGGCTCTCTCTCCCGCTCTGGGCATGCGCAGTGCATGTCTCCTCCCCAGGGCGGGAAGAGAGCCTGCCAAAACTCTTCTGAGGTAAAGCTCTAGAAGTTTCTCCGAACGAGGTCGTGCGCAGGCGCCCAACCCATGTGTGGTACTGCACAGATGACCACTCGAAGATCATCAGTTACAGGTAAGCAACCTGTTTTTATCCGTGTTATATGATGAACAATATTAGACCAGAATCCATTTATTATGGGGCATTCCCACCAGCAGTGGGCAAAAGTTCCAACCTCTCCACAACCTTTCCAACAAAGTACTGAGATCGATGGTGTAATATGAGCTAATTTTTGTGGTGTGGTGTACCACCTAGCTAAAATCTTGTATGATTGGAGCCTGAAATGAGCCGATGATGTGGAGGATAGAGAGGTACGCCATATTCTTGACAATTGATCTTCAGTGAAAGTCCTGTGACCAGGCGATTTGATATGATAAGAGTTTCAGAGATCCTTTGTTGAGTAATATATTATATACTTTCTTGATAACACCTTTTGTATTAGATAGGTCTCCTTTCAATAATTCTTCAAATTTGGTGAGTTTGAACTTAATGAAGCTGAGAGGTGCAGTTGAGTAAATGTGTGATTCAATTGTAAATAGAAATACTATGGGATTTTGTTTTTCAGGTTTTTTTCAAGGTGTATTTTTGGTGCTAAATTGTTGTTCAGTGTGATGTCTTTTATACATGAAAGATTAGCCTCCCTCCATCTTACTGCAGTGTGTTGATCATTACCTGGAGGAAACCATGGCTGATGGAAAATAGAGGAGAACCTCAGTACTGCGGGGACCAAACGTTTTCGAAAGGTATCCCATACCTTTAATATGTTCGTAATAAAGACATTTTTGTTGAGTCTGGAAGGACATAGTTTGGGCGCAGTCCAAAGTGCATCTTTTAGTGTGAGCGGATGAAGTAGGGGGTCCAGCGTTGATATCCAATTTAGTTGGTTATTATCTTTGAGTATCTTGACTACATTTGATAGAAGTGTAGCTTTATAATATGTGGTTATGTCTGGAAAACTAAGTCCTCCGTGTATGGTCCTTTGCTGTAAGGTCTTGAAGGCCAGTCGCAGGTGTTTGCCATTCCAAAGGAAGATATTGATTGTTGATTGCCAGTGTCGTAGGGTACTTGCAGATATAGCAATAGGTATGGTACGAAACAGAAAAATTAGTTTGGGAAGGACAAAACTTTTGACAAGGTGAAATCTGTCCTGCCACAAGTTCTTGTATTGTGAGAAAGGGAGAAAAGTACTTCTCTCTCAACCTGCTCAATCCCATGCATAATCTTATAAACCTCGAACATGTCACCCCTCAGCCGTTGTTTCTCCATGCTAAAGAGCCCCAAGCATTTTAACCATTCTTCATAGGGAAAGTGTTCCAACCCTAGTTGCAGGGGCATGATGATACTGGCTGATTTGTTTTCAGTTCCCTTCCTAATAATCCCCAGTATAGCGTTGGCTTTCTTTATTGCAGTTACACACTGTCTAGACATTTTCATTGAGTTATCTACTACGACTCCAAGATCTCTCTCTTGGTCAGTCTCTGCCAGTTCAGACCCCATCAATGTTTATTTATATTTAGGATTTTTGGCTCTAGTGTGCATCACTTTGCACTTGGCCACATTGAACCCCATTTGCCACGTTGACGCCCACTCACCCATCCTCGACAGATCCCTTTGGAGTGCCTCACAATCCTCCCTGGTTTTCACCACGCGGAACAACTTCGTGTCATCTGCAAATTTAGCCACTTCACTGCTTACTCCCAATTCCAAATCGTTAATAAACAAGTTAAAAAGCATCGGACCGAGTACCGATCCCTGTGGTACCCCACTTCTTACCACCCTCCACTGAGAAATTTATACTCACTCATTTATACTCACTCTCTGTTTCCTATTTATAAGCCAGTTTTTGATCCACAAGAGGACTTGTCCTTTTATCCCATGACTATTGAGCTTACTTAGGAGCCTTTGATGAGGAACTTTATCAATGTTTCGTTTGCCTTCCAGTTTAAACTTAACTAATAAATATCTGCCCTCCTTATCTGATAGTTTTTCGATATCCTCCACTTTAAAATTCTTATGGATCAAGGTTGCCACTCCCCTGGACTTGGAATTCCTTCTAGCTTCTGCTAGGACCTGCCACTTCAGATCTTTTATTAATGGTTTTCTGTCTTTGTGTGTGTGTGTGTGTCTCCTGTAGACACAACAAATCTATCTTTTGATCTCTAGCCATTTTAGTTAATCTGTATCTCTTGAGGTTTGATGTCAAATCATTTACATTCAATGAAAGAACTCTTAAAGACCTATCCATTTTCTTTGTTTTTTTGAATCTTGGGCCTCCCTGGCTGTGGGTAATTTACTTTATTTATTAAGAAAGAGCCCCACTTCCCTCCCCTTCCCATGTGGTTGAGACTGCAGTTTGGATGAAGACATCATCTCATCTCCCCACCTTCCAGAGTGTATGCACCCCAAACCTCCCCTTACATCTTATTCCTAAAGTTAGCTCATTGAACTTTTGTATACTTCCCTTTATGAAGTTTCCTCGTTAGAGTCCGTCCTCCGCCTTTTATCGTGTCTGTTTAAACTTCCTTCTCCCGGATCTTCCGCTGCCTCCATATCTTCCTCTTCTCTCTGTTCTCTCAGGTCTTCTGTATCGATACGCAGTTGCCTGAAGAGTTCCTTTGCTTCCTTAGGGTTTCATGCTATCAACCTCTTGCCATCTTTAATTATTATCATGGAAGCTGGATACCCCCATGAGAATTTCACTTTGTTATTATATAATTTTTGCCCATACAGTCTCATTTGGTTTTTCTGCCTAATAGTTTCTTGGCAAAAATCCTCTCTCACCCATAAGAACATAAGAACATAAAAGAAGCCAATGTTGAATCAGGCCAACGGCCCATCTAGTCCAACACTCTGTCACACAGCGGCCAAAATATACCAGGTGCCATCAGGAGGTCCAGCAGTGGGGCCAGGACACTAGAAGCCCTCCCACTGCTGCCCCCTCCAGCACCAAGAATAGAGTGCATCACCTGCCCCAGACTGAGAGTTCCCATCTATACCCTGTGGCTAATAGCCACTGATGGACTTCTGCTTCATATGTTTATCTAATTCCCTCGTGAAACTGTCCATACTTGTAGCTGGCACCACCTCCTGTGGCAGTGAATTCTATATGTTAATCACTCTTTGGGTGAAGAAGTATTTCCTTTTATCTGTTCTAACCCGACTGCTCAGCAATTTCATGGAGTGCCCACGAGTTCTTGTATTGTGAGAAAGGGAGAAAAGTACTTCTTTCTCAACCTGCTCAATCCCATTCATAATCTTATAAACCTCAATCATGTCACCCCTCAGCCGTCGTTTCTCCAAGCTAAAGAGCTCCAAGCATTTTAACCTTTCTTCATAGGGAAGGTGTTCCACCCCTTTTATCATTCTAGTTGACCTTCTCTGCACTTTTTCCAATGCTATAATATCCTTTTTGAGATGTGGTGACCAGAACTGTACACAGTATTCCAAATGAGGTCGCACCAATGATTTATACAGGGGCATGATGATACTGGCTGATTTGTTTTCAATTCCCTTCCTAATAACCCCCAGTATAGCGTTGGCCTTCTTTATTGCAGCTACACACTGTCTAGACATTTTCAGCGAGTTATCCACTACGACTCCAAGATCTCTCTCTTGGTCCATCTCTGCCAGTTCAGACCCCATCAACATGTATTTGTATTTAGGATTTTTGGCTCCAGTGTGCATCACTTTGCACTTGGGCACATTGAACCCCATTTGCCACATTGACGCCCACTCACCCATCCTCGACAGATCCCTTTGCAGTGCCTCACACTCCTCCCTGGTTTTCACCACGCGGAACAACTTCGTGTCATCTGCAAATTTAGCCACTTCACTGCTTACTCCCAATTCCAAATCGTTAATAAACAAGTTAAAAAGCATCGGACCGAGTACTGATCCCTGTGGTACCCCACTGCTTACCACCCTCCACTGAGAAAGTTTCCCATTTATACTCACTCTCTGTTTCCTATTTATAAGCCAGTTTTTGATCCACAAGAGGACTTGTCCTTTTATCCCATGACTATTGAGCTTACTTAGGAGCCTTTGATGAGGAACTGTGTCAAAAGTTTTCTGGAAGTCAAGGTAAATAATATCTATTGGGTCTCCCTTGTCCACATGTTTGTTCACTCCCTCAAAAAACACTAACAGGTTAGTGAGACAAGATCTTCCCTTACAGAACCCATGCTGAGTCTGCCTCAATAGTTTTTGTTCATCAATGTGCCTACTAATTCTTTCCTTAATAACAGTTTCCACCAACTTACCTGGTATCGATGTCAGACTGACTGGTCTGTAATTTCCTGGATCTCCCCTGGAGCCCTTTTTAAAGATGGGAGTGACATTAGCTACCTTCCAGTCCTCAGGAATGGAAGCAGATTTTAAAGAAAGATTACATATTTTTTGTCAGGAGATCCACAAGTTCACATTTGAGTTCTTTCAGAACTCTCGGATGAATGCCATCCAGGCCTGGTGATTTATTAGTTTTTAAATTGCCCATCAGTCGGAGGACTTCCTCTCTTGTCACCGCAATCTGATTCAGGTCTTTCAAACCCCCTCCCGAAATCGGTGCTTCTGGATTGGGCAAGGACTTCTCCTCTTCCACAGTGAAGACAGAGGCAAAAAATGCATTCAGCTTCTCAGCCATTTCCCTATCATCCTTCACTACTCCGTTTACCTCTTGGTCATCCAAGGGCCCCACTGCCTCCCTGGCTGGCTTCCTACTTCTAATGTATTTGAAGAAAGTTTTATTGTTGGCCTTTATGTTTTTTGTGATATGTTCCTCATATTCCCTTTTTGCTTGCCTGATCACAGACTTGCATTTTATTTGCCATAGTCTGTGTTCCCTTTTATCAACCTCACGAAGACTAGCTTTCCACCGCTTAAAGGAATCCTTCTTACCTTTTACAGCTTCCATTACTTTATTTGTTAACCATGCAGGCTTTTTTCTATACCTATTTGTGCCTTTCCTAACCTGCGGTATATATTTTTTCTGAGCTTCTAGGACTGTATTTTTGAATAGTCTCCAAGCTTCCCCAATGGTTTTGACCTTCTCCACTCTTCCTTTCAATTTCTTCCTCACATGTCCCCTCATACCAGAGAAGTTACCCCTTTTAAAGTTAAAAGTGGTTGCGTCAGTCTTTTGGGGCAACTCCCTATCTGTATAAATGTTAAACTCAGTGTCATTATGGTCGCTGTTCCCAAGTGGTGCAATCACTTTTACATCTCTCACCAGGTCTTGGGTGTTACTTAGGACCAAATCCAGGATCACCTCTCCCCTGGTAGGATCTGTGACCATCTGTTCCATAGCACAGTCATTGAGAGTGTCTAAGAACGCAATCTCTTTTTCCCGACTAGAACTCATATTGCCCCAATCAATGTGTGGGTAGTTAAAGTCGCCTATTACGACACAGTTATTTCGTCTAGCCGCTATCTTTAATTCATTCATCATTTTATAATCCTCCTCTATCTTTTGATCTGGTGGGCGATAACAAACTCCCACTGTTAAGCTTCCTTTTGGACCCACTATTTCAACCCATAGCATTTCCAGAAGCGAATCCAGTTCTCTTACCCTCTCAGTCTTACTGGACGGTATACCCTCTCTGACATACAGAGCCACCCCACCTCCAACCCTCCCCCCCCCATCCTTCCGATATAATTTATAACCAGGAATCACCGTATCCCACTGATTTTCCTCATCCCACCAAGTTTCTGAAATACCCACAATGTCTATTTCCCCCACCCCCAACACCAAGCATTCCAACTCCCCGATTTTACCTCGGAGACTTCTAGCATTTGTGTATAAACACTTATAGTTTCCCACGTTTGTTAAGCCCACAGCCTTCCTCTTGCTGCCTCGAGACCTTGCCAGACAGTTCCTATCATTATCCACAGTCTCAGTGGACAATTGTAATCCATTTCCTTGTACAAAAGTAATAGCTACCCCTTCGTCTCTTTGAGATGAGCCATCCCGAACCAGAGACTTTTCATCTCCTGTCGCCTTTCCCCCATTATTCAGTTTAAGAAAGAGCCCCCAGTTTAAGAACCCAAACCTTTTTCCCTCTGAAGGTCAAGTCTTTCTTCTTTTTCAAGGTCTTATATACTTCCTGCTGTAGCTTTTCTCTTGTAAATTTGATTATAACATCTCGTGGGGCTCCTCCTTCCCTTTTCCTTTGCAATCTATGGGCTCTTTCAATGTCTTGGGGATGCAACTTCACCCCGTTTTCTTCTATCTATTCTCTGAGTGTTCCTTCTAGAAGCTTATTGTTTATCTCTTCCGAAATCCCTGCAAAGATGATGTTTGCTCTTCTGTTCCGGTCTGATAGTTCTGTAAGCTGGCTAGTTAGCTGTTCTATCTTCTGTTTGTTTTTGGTAGCCAGCTCCTTAGCAGTGTTTGCCATCTGCTTTGTTTCTTTAAGCTCAGCTGCCAGCTCTGTAACAGCCTCTTTTACTGTCCTAATTTCATCTTTTATCTGTTCCTGAGAGGTTATCACAGTATTTTGGAATACAGCCAGTTGCTCTGAGAGTTGTTTTGTAGTCTTGGCCATTACTCTTACTATCTTCCAGTGATTCTGGCTTGGGCTTTGCCTGCTTAAAGTAATAATAAATAATTGCTATTTTACCCTCTGAAATCTCAAAGAGGAGTTCCTGTGTTCTACAGAAGTTCAGATGTCAATTTCTTCTTTTAGTGTCCTTGAAGGCACTCTTTTTGAGGTTTTAAGATAATAATTCTAAGGAGAGGTCGGGCAAGCTGCTGGCTTCCTCAGCGCATGCGTACAACTCCAAAGAGATTGGATTTATACCCTGCCCTTCACTACCCAAAGGTGTCTCAGAGCGGCTTACAAACTCCTTTCCCTTCCCCTCCCCACAACAGACATCCTGTGAGGTAGGTGGGGCTGAGAGAGCTCTTGACAGAAACTGCTTTTTTTTCAAGAACAGCTCTTATCAGAACTATGGCTTGCCCAAGGTCATCCAGCCAGGTGCAAGTGGAGGAGTGGGGAGTCAAACCCGGTTCTCCCAGATTAGAGTCCACGCACTTAACCACTACAAGAAACTGGCTCAGTGAGGGTCTGTATAAGTACCTTATGGAGGACAAGGACAAGAAGAAAGTCCTGCCATCCAAAAAGGACAACAAACGACACAGAAAGTTTCAGTCCTTTCAGGACTTCATGAAAAGAACCACTCTAGATCATTCAAAGGGAAATGGCAATCCAGACCATGTGACAATAAGCCTTCCTTCCACCACAAAGGGGACCAGAACCCCAAGAATACAAAGAAAGGATCTGCAGCATGACTACTCAAGTACAAAGGAGTTCTTGGGAATAGAGGGCAGACTTCGTCATTTCACCCAACATTGGCAAACCACAGTGAGTGATGAATGAGTCCTAGACATGGTGACCAATGGATATACATTAGAATTCAGCATCATTCCCCACGGTCAGTTCCTTCAAATCCCAAAAAATCGGTCAATGGCCAAACACCAGGTGGTGGAAGGGGCCATTCAACACCTTCTAGATACAGGTTCCATAGAAAGGGTGCCAGCTTCACAACGGAACATGGGGATATATTCGGGGGGGGGGTTGGTAGTGCCAAAAAGAACGGGGACATCAGGGCTATTCTGGACCTGAAATGGCTAAACAGATACATCAGAACCAGGAAGTTCAGAATGGAGACCCCGAGATCCATTATCTTGGGCATTCAAGATCAGGATTTCCTGACATTCATCGACCTCTCCGAGGCCTACTTACATGTTCCAATCAGGGAGATGCACCGCAGGTTTCTGAGATTTGCCTATGGACAAAAGCATTTCTAATACCGGGCCCTCCTGCTTGGCTTAAAGTCCTCCCCAAGAGTATTCATAAAAATTTTGGTGACGGTGGTTGCTCACTTCAGATTAATGGGGGGGGGGGGATGGTAGCTCTTTTCCCTTTCTTGGATGACATCTTAATGAAAGCACCATCACTACAACAAAGTGAGGAGATGTCCAAGAGAACAGTTCAAGCCCTGCGTGATCAAATGGAAAAAGAGCAGCCTTCAGCTGACTCAAAAAATGGTTCATCTGGGAGTGATATTAGACACCCAGAAGAACAGAGTGTTTTTGTCCCAGGAAAGGATACAAAAGATAAGTCTCCTAATGACACAAGTACTGAAGAGATCCAGAGTAGAGCTGATGGTACTAACCAAGATTTTGGGAATGGTGGTGTCTGTCAGAATGTAATTCAGTGAGCAAGGTTCCACGCTTGGCCCTTGCAGAGATTTTTGCTCCCTTACCAAGATGCAATAGCACACAGAAGATAACAAGATGCTTCAACTACCCGCGAGGTTGGATCAACAACTCAGGTGGTGGCTGGATCCCTTGGGTTTTCTCCAGGGTTCCCCATTACTAGAACTACCAAGAATAGTGATGACAACGGACACAAGCCTTTGGGGTTGGGGAGCACACTCAGAGGTGGATGACACAGGGAACCTGATTGCAAGAGGAAGCTTCAAAGAGTATAAATTTCCTGGAGCTCAGTGTCGTGGGTACGGGTCCAGCTGAGGCTGACTCCTCCTTAGATGAGGAGGAGGCAGGGAACAACTCAGCCTTCTCTAGAGACAGCCCAGAGGAAGAACCCTTAGCAGTACCTGAGGAGGAAGAGTCCCCAGCAGCTGCATAGGAGGTGCAGCCAGAAGAAGAGACCATTCCTGAGCCAGCAACCCCAGCTGCGGACACCCCAATGCCAGACTCCCCGCCTAACTCCCCTGAGCGCCCCAGACATAAGGTATGACAGAGGCTGACTTCGCAGGAACGAAGACGAAGTGCCAGGCTGCAGCACCAGCAACGTCAACAAGAGGAGTTGTAAGTCTCTGCAGACTCAACTCCAAAGGGAGGAAGGATCTGTTTAGAACTCCTTGGTGCACCTGCTCCAGCATGGCAACAACTCTACAAAATCAGACCTGCTCTGAGTGTGCAGCAGTCGCTCCTTGCCTTTGGAAACCTATATCCTTGAAACGACTTCACGGCTATCGGACCTTTGGCTTTCTCGCTGACCTCGATTCTGGCTTGTGTTTTCAGCTTCTAACTTATCACCTCGGTGGCTCCCAACCAAAGTCAGCACACTCAGGGCCATAAAGTTGGGATTGATAAAGAGTACTTACTCTTAGGACAACATTTGCTGGTCCAGATGGACACAATGACTGCAAAAGCCTATGTGAACAGACAAGGGGGAACCAGACTTCAGTTGCTCCACAAGGAGGCAGTTAGATTAGTTGGAATGGATGCTGAGCAAAGTAGTCTTCACTAAAATTTGTGACAGGTTTGGGGCAGTGGAACTGGACCTGTTTGCCATGGAACAGAATTGTCAAATTCATCCATTCATGTCAGGAACTAAAAATTGGTGGGTGGTAGGGACAGATGTTCTTAATTGCGACTGGCCAAAGGGTATGTTATATACCTTCCCACCAATACAGTTAATCCACAAGGTGATACAGAAAGTGAGGGAACAAAAGGCAGAGGTAATCCTGATCGCCCTGTTTTGGCCAAGGAGGGCCTGGTTCCAGGAAAAGTCTCTCCATAAGAGAACCGTGGCATCTACCAGTGTTCCCTGTAAGCTGAGTCAGTGTGAGCTAGCTCACAGTTTTTTAGCCTCCGGCACACATGTTTTTGTCTCAGCTCAGGAAGGATGGCTCCAGAGCAAACTAACTGATGCAGCAGCCCAATCACTCACTCATGACTTTAATGCCAGTAGCTCACAAAGTAGAATTTTTGCTCTCAAGACTCCATGGCTTAGAGGGAGCCTTGGCGTCTACTCAACCAGGGTGGTTTTCTGACACAGGGACAGGAAATCACCCTAATCTGGGACTGCTCAGCCTCACAACCCGGAGGTTGAGCAGAAACTGTTAGAAAGAATGGGCTTCTCGGGTAGAGTTATAGACATTATGTTAGCTTCTAGGAAGGGGTCCACCAATAAGGTGTACAAGGCAACTTGGCAGGTTTTCTGTTAATGGTGTACTGATCACAGTTTGGACCCATTAAAAGCCCCTGTCAAAGACATCTTGCTTTTCCTACAGGATGGGATCAACAAAGGGCTTAGCTCAAGCACCTTGAAGAGAAAAGTTTCAGCTGTCTTGGCTGTCCGGGGACTTAAGAAAGGGAAGTCATTTTTACAACACCCTCATGTTAAACATTTTTTAAGGGGGACGACACTATTGAGACCATCACAGGTGCACTGTTTTCCAACATGGAATCTGAATACAGTTCTAAGGGCCTGTGTAGACCTCAGACTGAACCCATGGCATCTTGCCCATTGAAAGAGCTAACTTTCAAAACATTATTTTTGGTGGGAGTGACATAAGCCAGAAGGGTATCAGAGCTGAGGGCATTATCCATTAATAGGGAACTTTGCATTTTCCACAATGATAGAGTGGTCCTTCATACAGATCAGCCTTTTATTCCAAAAGTAAACTCCATGTTCCACAGGATGGAAGAGATCAATTTGCCTTCCTTCTGCCCGAATCCTAAGCATGAGAAGAGAGGGAATGGCATTGCTTAGATGTATGGAGGGCACTGAGCTTTTACGGTGATAGGACCAAACCATGGCATAAATCAAAGGCACTGTTTGTGGTGTTCCAAAAATCATCTCTGGGTGGGCAGGTCTCTACCTCTACCTTAAGCAGATAGATTAGAGACTGTATCATATTGGCCTACAAGGCCATCGGACTAGATCCTCCAGAGGGATCACAGCACACTCCTTGAGGGGGGCGGCTACCTCAGAAGTTTATCGTTCATTTCCATCATTGGAGATGATGTGCAAAGTGGCCACCTGGAAGTCTGTGCATTCCTTCACTAGACATTATGATAGATAAGTTGGCCTCAGCTGAGGCAGCTTTCAGTCGCAGAGTTTATAACATACCCTGTAAGTAGAGAAGCTGACTATTCCCTCCCTTGAGGCACACTGCTTTTTCACATCCCACTCACTGAGCCACCAGAGAATAAAAGATTATCTTCACTTACCATGAATCTTCCTTTCTCGGTGGATCGGGACAGTCCTGCCTGCCCGTCAGGGTGTGGCTTCGTGTTTGACAGGGGAGTTAGTTCAGGTCTACAAAAAGAAGAAGAAAGGAAAGACTGAAACCAACAGGGAAAATGAACAATTATTTTCCTAGGTGGGTACAGATATATATATATGTGGATGCTTAAGATTTGCACACACATAGAATTGAGGGGGTGCTGGAACTGGGAGACAGTTCTTAGCAGATTAGGCTTCCCCAGGAGAGGTATGCAGTTGGATTGTTATGTTAGTTTGGAGGGTATGGAGTGTGTTTTTCCCTATAATGGGGGTGGCATGGCTCGGAGACAACTGGGAGAGTCATAGGGCACATGCCCCTCCCCTGCCTGGATCAAAGATTCAAGGCTGACCCTGCTTGATGAGGAGGAGGAGCTTATCCCAGGAGTGAAGGACTGTCCCACTCCCAATCCACTGAGAAAGGAAGATTCACAGTAAGTGAAGATAACCTACCATTCTCCAACCATGGTAGAATAAAACAACAAGTAATATTATAGAGGACATTCCAATAAAATATGAGATTGTATCTATTTTATCAAGGGAGCAAGAACAAATTCTGTCAGCGTAGGGAAGATATAAAGAGTGGCCTCTCATAACCCCCTAGCAAGAATAAAAGCCCTAAGAAGACCAGGTGAGGTCAGATGATAAGCATAGGAGGGAAGAGAATTGGGGGAAGTATTCCAAAATATTGTGATGAACAAACTTGTTGAGCACGAAGAATAAATCTATTATAATGAAACAATTATAATCAATCAGCCTAAGCTGTTTTTTAAAATATTATTGATTCAGTAAGCCTCAGTTCCTTGATAGATTGTGTTTATGTTTTACTTTGCAAGCTGCCTCAGGCAAGTTCCTTGGAGAGGTGGCACAAAAATACACTAAATAAATGCATGGAGTTACAGCCTTCAAACCCATTGAAGTCAATAGGCTTAGAAGGGTGTAACTGCGTTTAGGATTATACTGTGAATCATGAAGACAGGAAGCAAGTAGTCTCTTCCATGTTAAGTTCAGATTATTTACTTTAGCCATAACAAAAAAGATAAATCTAAAATAATCTCCAAAAAAATCATGGCACCAACAGAACAGAGAAACAAGTTTAAGTCTAACGTAATCAAGAAACTGGTCTTTACAGCCATTTCTTAGTCTTTCAAATATTGCTTTTAAAACTTTGGTTCAGCCTTTGGAACGAAAAGGGACTAAAGGGAGTCTCTACATTCAGAAGTCGTTAAACCTTTAAATACAAGTGCTCGGAGGCAACTTTAGGGGAAGGCTTGGCCTCTGTGCCCTGTTCATTAGCAATTCTGGACAACTAGTTGGCCACTGTATGAAATAGGATGTTGGACTAGATCAGGGTGGCCAAATTTGTTTCATGTAACAGCCACATTGACTAAATGTCAAATGCTCGAGAGCTTCAAGGTAACTTCAGAGCAGGAGGTGGGTTTGGGGGAGTGGCCTGAAAGTGACATCGTGGGAAGGGGTGGGTTTTAGTACAGGATATGACATCATTGGAAGGGTGTGGCTGAGGAAGTGGCATCACCTGACCTTTGACCTGGAAGTGACATCACAAGCCATAATGTCACAGAGTGATGTCACATCCTTGCAAGGCACCATCCCCAAAGTCCCCAGGTGGTAAAAACAGAAAAAAGTGGTAAAAACAGACATTGCCGGAATATATTGCAATACCTTATGAAATGGCAGAGATATGTCAGCCAGCGTGGACAAGCCATTTTCCATGGCACTCTGCCTGCTATTCTTCTCACTAAGGACCCCTTCTTAAGCTTTCAAGGGATTCCAAGATCTCCCAGGAGGAAGCAGAAATTGAAAGCTATTGCACAGTGTGTTACAATACTTTGTACAATAAAAAAGGCTTAAAGAACACACCCTTATTTCTCTTCCTGCTTCCTTCAAACCACCAGGTTTCAAGTAGACTTAAGATACCCAGGACATATGTACCATCCATGCACAGACCATGCTGGACCCCTGCCTGCCTGCATAACTGTACAATGCTGGAAGACATATTGTACCTTTCCCTTCCTACAGGCACCGAAATCTCTTGTGCAGGCATGTTTTTCTTCACTTACCTGCACCTTAAGATACAAGCCCACAGCATCTGTTCTTGAAGAGAAAGGAGGTCTTCTGAACTTTCTCACCCCTTTTACTCTCCCCAAAGGCATCCCATTTAGCATGCCATCCTAAGGACGTTTTCCTGGTAATAATTCCCAATGACTAGACCTGCTTAGGATGGAACTGTTAGATACATATACAAAGGACCCACTGAAAACATTGTCATGTTGATCTTATTCAGCCTCATGTAGAGACTCCAACCACATGGCCCCAGCCACAGAAAGTCAATCGGGTCACTTAAATCCACACAAAAAGATCTGCATTTTACTATCAAGTCCAAATATTTCACACCACAGGAAGGCAGAAGGAGAAAACAATACTGTCTGTGTAAGAAAGTTTGAGTCCAGTGGCACATTTAAGACTAACAAAGTTTTATTCAAGGTATGAGCATGAAACCCCCCAAAACAATACTGACCTTGATAGACTGAGAAAGACAAATAAAGAGCGACAGAGAGAGTAATAAGGCATAGCAAGAGAGAGGGGGGGGGAACACAGAGAAAAGGAGAGAGAGGGACAGCACCTGTGGACACCCCCCCACCCGAAAAGTCCCCACCAACAGCTCCCCAAAAACAGTCCCCGCCACCAACTTACCTTTCTGGCTCCCAGTGCTAGCTGGGCCCCTGGGGAAAAACTCTGCTTTCAAAGCGGGGGGGGGATGTGGGGGTGGCAAGCCTTGCAAGCTGCATGTCAGGGCTCCAAGAGCCATATGCAGCTTGCAAGCCATGATTTGGCCACCTCAGACAAGATGAACTGCTGGTCTGATTTGGCAGGGCTCCTTTTATGTAATGTCACTAGTCAGGACCAATGTTCCCTCTAGGTTCTGGCGTCTTGTGAGCAAAAATTCTACTCTGTGAGTTACTGACATTAAAGTGGTGAGCAAGCAATTTGGCTACTGCATCAATTAGTTTGCTCTGGAGCCCTCCTTCCTGAGCTAAGAGGAAAACGTGTGAGCCAGAGGCTAAAAAACTGTGAGCTAGCTCACATTAACTCAGCTTAGAGGGAACACTGGTCAGAACCCCTTGTGTGGTTCTTCAGGTGACTGATGTCATGGGAGAGGGAGGATGCTGGGTCTCTCCAGAATTAATCAGGGTTCCCTGATTTCAGTGTTTTATATTTGGCACTTCATGCCCTTGTTGTGAGCCACCCTGAGCCTGCTTGCGGGGAGGGCGGGATTAAAATGCAATAAATAAATAAACAAATAAAAATAAATATCTGGTGGTGGTCATTAATTATGGCAGTAGGGTCAGGGCCGGCCCTAGGGTTCTTTGCGCCCTAGGAGGGCTCTGTCTAGCGCCCCCCCCTCCAGAGTATCCGGTCGAGAGATGGGCCCCGGCTTGGGAGAGCCGTGGGGGGGGGGGAGAGAAGCCCCTTAGAGAGAAGCCCCGCCGCCCCGCCTCTTCCCCCCAGCTTCAGAAGCGCCCCGACGGGCGCTTAGAGGGGCCGGGGCGGCGGCGGCGTGGAGAGTCCCCACTGGCCGCCCTGCCGCCCCGCCTCTTCCCCCCCAGCTTCAGAAGCGCCCTGATGGGTGCTTAGAGGGGCAGGGCGGCGGCGGGAGAGTCCCCGCTGGCCACCCTGCCGCCCCGCCTCTTCCCCCCAGCTTCAGAAGTGCCCCGACAGGCACTTAGAGGGGCCAGGGCGGCGGCAGCAGACAGAGTCCCTGCTGGCCGCTCTGCCGCCCCACCTCTTCCTCCCCCAGTTTCAGAAGCATCCCGACGGGCACTTAGAGGGGCCAGGGCGGCAGCGGCGGTGGGGAGAGTCCCCGCTGGCCGCCCTGCTGCCCTGCCTTCCCCCCCCCCAGCTTCAGAAGCGCCCCGACGGGCGCTTAGAGGGGCAGGGGCGGCAGCGGCGGCAGGGAGAGTCCCCGCTGGCCGCCCTGCCGCCCTACCTCTTCCCCCCCCAGCTTCAGAAGCACCCCAACGGGCGCTTAGAGGGGCGGCGGCGGCGGGGAGAGTCCCCGCTGGCCACCCTGCTGCCCCACCTCTTCCCCCCAGCTTCAGAAGCGCCCCGACGGGCGCTTAGAGGGGCAGGGGCGGCGGCAGGAGAGTCCCCGCTGGCTGCCCTGCCGCCCCGCCTCTTCCCCCCAGCTTCAGAAGTGCCCCAACAGGCGCTTAGAGGGGCGGCGGCGGCGGGGACTCTCCCCGCCCGCCGCCACCCCATCTCTTCCCCCCAGGGCTTGGGAAGAAGTAGCGGCAGGCGCCTGGTTAGGGCGGTGGGGAGGGCTTTTCGGGGGCGCCATTTGGCGCCCCTGAGGGCCGGCGCTCTAGGCGAGCGCCTAGCTGAGCGAGCCGGCCCTGAGTGGGGTTTGGAGCTTTTGATAGTTACAGAAAAGGAGTCTTGATTATTATTTATCTCAGTTCACATGGGAATCAGGCTTTCCTTGTTCACTGATTATATAGCCTGATCATGTTTCTTGGGTTTGTGCAAGACCGAGGTGGGGGGTGGGGTGGGGCTAAAAAGCATGCTTCTGATTGGGGGGGTGTTGGGAGTGGCAGTCCTTTCCTTTGGCCAGTTGTTTGGGGAGAGGAAGTAGGATAATATCATAAAGTGCTGCATGTATGAAGCTGTCTTCTGTAGATTCAGAGCATTGCTCCCTCTGCTTCAGTTCTGTCTGTAATATCTGACAACAGCTCTCCAGAGACTCAGGCAGAAAAGTTCTTTCCCTTTACTGGTCACCTGAGATTATTTTATCTTTAGATGCCAGGAATTGAACTTTGAGATTTACCACAGAACTAGACCCCCTCCCATGGTTTCTATTTTTAAAAAAAAACTTTAAAAAAGGAGCCAAGCTACAGTTTTCTTTCATCCTCACCTTCATGTTGCAGAAATACTATTTTGTTAATAGTTCCGTGGAAACTGTAGTATTGAGAGGATATTAATGTCTTAGTTATCACTCATCTTCCAATCCAATTTGGCTCTAGAAATTTTCTTCCACAATAATTTTCTGTCCACTGCATGAAAGGCTGTCTCAGTGTTCAACTTATAGCCTGTTCTTCCACATAATTTTTGTTTGTTCAATTTCAACTGCAAAACAGCTCTCTTGTTGAATAACCCAATCTAAATCCTGCCTGCTGTTAAAAAAGATTCTCTTCTATCAGCCTGACCTTTTATTAATAACAGATGGTGGTAGAAAGTGCCATCAAGTCACAGTCAATTTATGGCAACCCCTTAGGGTTTTCAAGGCAAGAGACATTCAGAGGTGGTTTGCCATTGCCTGCCTCTGTGTAGTGACCCTGGACTTCTTTGGTAGTCTCCCATCCAAATACTAACCAGGGCCAACCCTCCTTAGCTTCCAAGATCTGATGAGACCAGGCTAGCCTGGGCCATCCAGGTCAGGCACTGATCATATAATTTTGCTGCTTTTAAGAAAGAAATAGACACAACAGATGGAAGATCTAATCATAAATCTTTCTGTGTCTCAAGTTTGCCCCATAACTGGGAAATTACTCTTGTGCACAGCTGTGTTCTATTTGCTTCCACTTTGGAAAAGGTAACTGGTTCACTTTTGTTTGGCTGGAAGTATAAGGTGTTAATCATACAATCTTTAAGTCTCATTTTGTCCATATTGGGCAGGTCAGTTTAAGGAAAGATTTTATTTATTTTATTTATTATTTGTATTTATAGCCCGTCCATCCCATGAGCGGGCTCAGGGCGGGTAACATCATAAAACATACAATAAATACAAGCTATCTTCCCATGAGGCGACCCAGCTGAGTCTTATTCATGAGGGGACTTGTTCCTGATGTTTTCCACACAAGTTGTCATTTCCTCAGAACATACTCCCCAACCCGACATTTGTCCCATCTTGGAGGACAGTCAGTCACTTCCCAATATGAAGGACTTTCATTTGAGGAAATAACAAAGATGGACGGAAATCACCTTGACAGGATTTTGAAAGCAATGCCAGACTGAAGCCTGAAAAGAACGTGCAGAAGAGATACAAAAACATCTAAACCAAACTTAAGGTTTCACATATTATAGCAAGACAATCCCAGATACAAACATCCAGTAGACTCTCAAGTGGAAGCTTTAGCCAACCAGGACACACATTTCTGGTCACAGTCTCTATTTTATATTTTACAAGTATACATTGGGGGGGGGGGACTTAAGCATACACCTAAGCCATGAGCAAAGAGGCCCCACATCAACAGCACAACCTACATTTTACTCTATTTTTATTTCATTAATATTCCCTTTAGGAAAGAGATTTTTTTTCCCTGGGTAACCAAAGTTTTGCAGCTCTGTAACATTTGGACACTTTTATTATTCATGGTAAAAATGAGGAAAGCTTGATGATGGGAACTAAGTAGTCATTTATAGTAATATTGTTTTCTCCTCCTTTGCACTAGAACGATTCCACTAGCCCTTTATCAATTGGAGGAGCACCACTGGATATCCCATGGGCTGTCAAGGTAAGTGAAGGGAACAGAAGCACAATTGGCCAAATACTTATTTTAATGAATCTATTGGCATTGTTATGCCTGCCTTCCTCCATTATAGAATACCCTGCCTTTAGCTGAGCAGAATGTTAGGGTAGAATCCTTTATGACAAAATAAAACCTACCATCTTGCTCTGTTCTGGCTTGTGTTGGCAGCTGTTGATTGGCATAAAATCTTTTCTTGCCCTAGATTTCTGATCAAGTTCTTGAGAAAAGTGCTTTTATTTCTCTTGGTTCTAGTTAACTGCTGGACATTTCTGTAGAGCAATAGATCTGCCATTTCTTTTTGTTTCCCTTCTAGTTTCTGTTGGAAATGTATGGAAAATTTTACAGAAACTCAGCAAACTGTAGCAGTTTGCAGATTCAGGTCTGCAGCTTTGAATAGAACTTTTTTCAGCAGAAAAGTCTCTACCAGAGAAGTTTTCAACCTTTCTGTATATAGATTAGTTCACAATGAAGGAAGGAATTCCTCTATTTTGAGGTCCAGTAAGATTAAGTGGAAAAGAAAAACTATTTTTACATGGAGCATGTGATGCTAGTTCTTAGAAGGTTTCTTCTTGCTTGGGCATTAACACTGGAGTACATAAGAACAGGGAGCTGCGGTGGCTCAAGTGGTTAAGACGCTGAACTGCAGGCTGCAGAAGGTCAGTAGTTCAGCAGTTCGAGACCCGAGAGTGCCGCATGACGGAGTGAGCTCCCGTCTCTGGTTCCAGCTCCTGCCAACCTAGCAGTTCGAAAGCAAGAAATTGCAAGTAGATAAATAGGTACCACTCCAGTGGGAAGGTAACAGCATTCCGTGCACCGTGTTTAGTCATGCCGGCCACATGACCACGGAAACGTCTTCAGACAGTGCTGGCTCTTCGGCTTTGAAACGGAGATGAGCACCGCAACCCTAGAGTCGGATTCGACTGGCTTTCGAACAAGGGAACCTTTACCTTTACTTACATAAAAACATAAGAGAAGACAAAGTCCAACACTCTTTCACATAGTGGCCAAAAATACCTGCTGCCATCAGGAGGTCCAGCAGTGGAGCCAGGATACTAGAAGTCCTCCCACTGTTGCACCCCCACAAGCACCAAGAATACAGAGCATCACTTGCCCCAGCCTGAGAGTTCCTATCTATACCTTGTGGTTAATAGCCACTGATGGAATTCTGCTCTATATGCTTATCTAATTCCCTCTTAAAGCTGTCCATGCTTGTAGCCGCCGCCACCTCCTGTGGCAGTGAATTCCATGTGTTAATCACGCTTTGAGTAAAGAAGTACTTCCTTTTATCAGTTCTAACCTGACTGCTCAGCAATTTCATGGCGTGCCCACGAGTTCTTGTATTGTGAGAAAGGGAGAAAAGTACTTCTTTCTCAACCTGCTCTATCCCATGCATAATCTTGTAAACCTCGATCATGTCACCCCTCAGCCGTCATTTCTCCAAGCATTTTAACCTTTCTTCATAGGGAAAGTGTTCCAACCTTTTTATCATTCTAGTTGCCCTTTTCTGCACTTTTTCCAATGCTATAATATCCTTTTTGAGGTGTGATGACCAGAACTGTACACAGTACTCCAAATGAGGTTGCACCATTGATTTATACCATTATGATACTGGCTGATTTGTTTTCAGTTCCCTTCTTAATAATCCCCAGCATAGCATTGGCCTTTTTTATTGCAGTTGCACACTGTCTAGACACTTTCACTGAGTTGTCTACTGTTGCTCCAAGATCTCTCTCTTGGTTAGTCTCTGCCAGTTCGGACCCCATCAATGTATATTTGTAGTTAGGATTTTTGGCTCCAATGTGCATCACTTTGCACTTGGCTGCATTGAATCCCATTTGCCACGTTGATAGAATTGTTGCCTGTCAGATATGGAAGATTTATCTTTTTAACCCCAACGCCCTTAAGCAGCAATTGAGCCCTTGCACATATATTTTAAAAGAAGAATGGGGTAAAAAAATACATTGTTCACCATCCATATTTGATATTCCAAACATCTATTTTATATTTGAGAATTCATAGCAATCTTGTAAGAATAAGTTCCCAGAAGATCTTCTGCAGTTCAAAGTTTTCACTGCTTTGTCCTCTTTTCACCACTATGCGTACTAGAAAACCACTGAATTTGCTTCTTATGCTATCGGGTATACCATGGCTTTGCTAGTCATGCTTCATTTGTATAAATTAATCTGAAATATGTTCCTTACAGAGATTAGTTAACATTTGCTCGTACAGATGTTCTTGTTCAATTAATTTTAGCCTCTTATTTTGACAACCAGGTAGAAGACAAGTCCAAGTATGATGCTATCTTTGACAGTCTGAACCCAGTCAATGGGCTCCTGTCAGGTGACAAAGTAAAACCTGTTTTGCTGAACTCCAAATTGCCAGTTGACATCTTAGGAAGGGTAAGAATGGCAAGCTTTTTAGTAGTGCAAGTACTGCTAAAACCTGCTAAACCTCTGAGGTCTCTCTTTTTTAATACACATGGGCTAAAAGAGTGTATTTTCAAGACAGAATACTGTCCCATTCCAAGTGAAAACCTGGTGAATTAGGATCCACCTGCATATTATGCAGAGTTTGTGCACCTTTCCCCAAGTCCTTTTAAAAAAGGTGGGATATTGTATCCAGAAGGATGAGTGGAGGGCAGGTGCTGAATCTTTCTTCTGCAATCAGTTTTCCTGTTATAGTTGCTTCCTTTTGAGGTGCTTTTCTCCAGCAAGGAGAAGAACACTTCAATGGGAGTGATTTGGAGAAGAAAGGGGTAAGCAGCAAGCCAACCTGCCCTTCCTGTCCAACAAGCAGCTGCTTTTCATTAAATGTATGACTTCATGAGGGGGTGGGGAAATTTTGCAAAGGGAAACTACATAGGATTTATTATAATGTAGGATGGCTCTGAGATGGTATGTTCTGGGTAACATAATTGAGAAGGCTGCTCTTCTGTAGTTTGAGTTGCCATTTAATTCAGTTGAGCACTAAATAGTAGTAATGGTAAAAAGATACTGAATGTTAAAGATATTTTTAAATCCCACCCCTTCTAATTAGTTGTTCGGTGATGGAGTTAGGCAAGATTTGGACAGGGAGGGGCTGTGGTAGGAATTGTTTATGTAACAATGAAAATTCTGGTTTGTAAAAGCAGACTTGTGGTGTCGCTGTTTGACAACATGATGTGTGAATGGGAGAAACTGGTTTTATGATTTTAATTTTTTTTCTTTGCTGTTAGGTTTGGGAGCTAAGCGATATAGACCATGATGGAATGTTGGATCGAGATGAATTTGCTGTTGTACGTATAGTGATTCTTGTAGGCTCTTCAGAGTTCTTTTGAAATTTGTTTACAGTGGTTAAAGGCTTTTGTGTAACATTTCGTTTGTTTATGTAGTAGTTTGATGGGTGCAAAAAACCTGGGTGTGCAGGCATAACTGGTAAACTAAACAATTGGACTCATCATGACCGGCACCTAGGTTATTAAAGAGAATGGAAACAAAGCATGTGGTTCTCCTTCATGAGTGCCTGAGACCCAGGCAACACTACCTCTTATTTCTGGTCTATATGTAACAACTCAAGAACTTCTTTCAATGCTAGTAGTCAGCTCTGGAAAATGACATGTAGTGGTAATAAGATTAGCTGCAATTATGTGCAAAAGAAGATGGAATACAGAGGAGATCAAAGCAAGTCATTTGAATGGATGAACAGTAGAATGGATTCCGTTCTTCCACTGGCAAATTCAGACGATCATTTCTCCTTGCAAATTGGTTCCTAAAATGCTGTCATTCATTCCATGTGTATATATGCTATCACAAGCTATGGGAACTAATGGCAAAATAGACGGTACCCATATATCTTTGTTATCTGAGTCTTTGGCTGAATTATAGTTGTAGCTTCTGCCTCTGAACACTTAACCCATTGTTAAAATCTACAATTGGTTCTGAAAGGGGATGAACCAAGTGGCATTTGACCTCTGTTGGGCCAATGGAGGAGGACTTGTTGTCTTGCCTCTCCCTGTGACCTTAAAAGCAGCAGTTTGACACATCAAACACCACCCCAGCCCCTCCTCAGTCCCCAATGCCTAGCAGCATAAAAAAGATTTTTAGTGCAAATAGGTTTAGGATTGCACTGTTTAACTTCCCATCAGAAGGTTAAGTTTTACGTGATAAAATTACATTATAAAACCATTAAAATCAGCTCCTCTCCCAAATATATATAATTAAAACAATTTTTAAAAGGTTTTAAAACAGAATTAAATACATACAAAACTTTAAAATACATACAAAACGTAAAACCTTGGTTAGGAAGAACTGATCACTGAAGAAATTTCAAGTGTTTTGTATGAAAATTATTATATTTTTGTATTTTACACCAACTCTGATATTCCTTACAGTGGAAGTGAAGGACAGAAATAATTAAATAATCTTAAAAATTAGGTTGGGGTTTCCAATCCAGTTCTTGGATCAATTTTTTTCACATTTCTTTAATTAAAAAGTAGAAATAACATTAACATTTCAGAAGGCTTTTCTATCACAGCTGTAGGATGTCTGGTTCCTTATTTGAAATAATAAATTCTAAACACACTTGTTTGTTTAAAGCGCATCTTGACTACACTTCCTGCAAGGCAGCATACAGTAAAATTAAAACTGTGCCATTCCTCTATTTGTTATCATTGGCCTTTTCTAATTGTGTATTTAAATGAAGTAGCTATGTAGCAGGGAAAAAATGAGCCAAGTACCTGGGGCTCTTCCCAGCCTCACAAAAGCTGACCAGACAACAATTGAAAAGAAGTGTAGTTTATTGACATACGTCAGGTCCAGCAGTGAGGGGCGCTTAAAAGGGCTGGACCCAGAAGACTTTCACATTCACCTTTTTATACAGTTAGACAGAGTTTACATTCCTTGATTATTTCCTTAGTTACAGCAGTACAGCAGTTTATTGGCTGAAATATGCTGAGGCCACAATTCCCTCTGATCCTCCCTTCACAGGCCTCCTTGATATGCTCCCCTCTCCCATTACATGGGTCACATGTGTATGTTAATAAGGCATCAGCTATGCAGAGGTATGTCAGTTAATATTTATCAGCTAATTGCGCCTGCGTAGTTTCCAAAGTTCCTTGACCTTTCAATGTATGTCCCAAGCCTGAATAGCTCGTGGGCTGCAACTTCCCTTTTCCCCAGGCCTAATCATGGGACAGTGGTTATCCTTTTCTAAGGTGTTTGCCAACTGCTGACGCCAATGCCTAGCCTGTCTTTTATGATGATCAAAGGTCCCTTTGTTATTAAGCACGGAGCATAAACCTGGAAATCAATGAGCAGATTAATCAAAGTGGAAAGCACCTTGAAACACTGAGGGGAATTTGGTGGTATCGGGGTCTCCCTAACTCCATGGTTCTCTAGGTCTTGCTTCAGCTACAATTTAATTTTACACCTTTACTCAATTGAAGGTATCTGCCATCTACAATAAAAGAGTTGCTTTAGTTGCCACAATTTCAGAGATTGTGTCTGACCTCTTCTGAATTGTAAAATCACTAAAGTTAATATTTTCCGTCTTTTGTCTCTCTAAAATTTTTGTTCAGGCTATGTTCTTGGTATATTGTGCTCTTGAGAAGGAACCTGTGCCACTATCCTTACCTCCAACATTGGTGCCACCTTCCAAAAGAAAAGCTCTCAGTCTTCCCACTGCAGGGCAGTTGATGCCACCTTCAACATCCAGCAAAGATGCTCAACAGTCTATACCACCAATAGGGCTCTTGCCATCCAAAGCACCATTAACACAGGTACACTCAGCACCAAGCAGCCCTTGGTTCATAATCTATTCATGAAGTGTGAAGGAGGCACAATATGTTTTGTTTTTTGCTTCATTTTTCCCTAGTGGGTTGTATCACCTGCAGACAAAGTAAAATACCATGAAATCTTTCTGAAAACTGATAAAGACATGGATGGTTTTGTTTCTGGTGTGGAAGCTAGAGAATTGTTCTTGAAGACAGGCCTGCCGTCTGCATTACTTGCACACATCTGGTAAGATTTCTTTTTGATGGCACCTCTTGTAAAAAAAATTCCTGCTTCCTACTGTTGATGAAATTTACTCATAGAAGCCTAAATCTTTGGTGTATAGTTATAGGCTGTAGGTACACACTTTTAAACCTGAATGCTTCATGTGTCCTGGCCCCACTGCTGGACCTCCTGATGGCAGCTGATATTTTTGGCCATTGTGTGACAGAGTGTTGGACTAGATGGGCCATTGGCCTGATCCAACATTGGCTTCTTTTATGTTGTTATGTATAGTGATGGAAAGACTTGATGGTCTCATTAAAACGCATTTAGACTAGTTTGAATGGTAAACTTCTCACCAGGTCTCCAATTTCTGCCTTTAAAAGACTGAGCCACTGTGAAACAAATAGGGTGTAGCATTACCTACATCTCCTACATTCAGATATAACAATGTATAATTCATCTGAGGGGCATGAATGCAGTGTTCTGCCATCCTTATGAACTCCCTTTCTTTCTCTCTCCTCCTCCTGGTGGGGGACTTGCTTCAAAACTTCCTTGCTTGTTCAAGCTCCAATTTGCCATGACATTTGAATACATATATCTTAGCAAACTGGAGTGAGTATACTTCCTGTGAGATGGGGTTCTAAACTTCATCCCAATTTAGAACTGCAGTTTACTGAGGTGTTTTTATTCAGAAGTTTTGTATTCAGAGGTTATGTCAAATTGAAGCTTAATGAAAACAAGAAGTCGTTATGCATGAAAAGAGAAGGTAGGCAGGAGGAATGGGGGGAGCATGTGAACATGGCCGGAAGTTGTGCTTTTGCCTGATGTTAGTATAATCATAGCTTGTCATGACATCTTATAAAAAGAAATCAAAGATAAATTTAAAGCACAGTCAGGCATGCTGAAAGATCAACACAGAAATGCATTAACTGAACTGGACAAAATAAAGAAAAGATGGTAAAAATATACTGAAGAACTAAACAAAAGAGATGAAAGAAGAAACTTTTGAAGAAGAACCTACAGTTTTAGAAAGTGAAGTGAAAGCTGCACTGGGAGCAGTTGGGATAAACAAATCACCAGGAGTAGATGGATTATGAATAGATCTATTCGAAGCCACAGAAACAGAGTCTATCAAAATCTTAAGAAGAATATGCCAACAAATATGGAAAACAAAATAGTGGCCCGCAGACTGGAAATGCTCTATTTACATTCTCATTCTGAGAAAAGTAGATGTTAAAGACTGCAGCAATTATTGGACCGTTGCATTCATTTCTCATGAAAGTAAAGTGATTCTTGAAACCTTACAACAAAGACTGTTACCATATATGGAACAAGAAGTGCCATGTGTTCAAGCTGAACTCAGAAAAGGAAGAGACACTAGAGATCATATTGCAAATTTACATTGGTTACAGGAACATACTAGAGAATATCAGAAGAAAATCAGCTTGTGTTTCATGATTACAGCAAAGCTTTTGACTGTGTGGATCACGAAAAGCTGTGGTTAATTTTAAAAGAAACAGGTGTGCCAGAACATCTGATTGTTTTGATGTGCAACCTGTTACAGAGATCTTGCCCTCTTCCCTCACTCACATACAGGATTTTCCCTTTGTTTGTTCTTTCTTTCTTGCTGAGCAGACCCTACACCTATTTTCCTATTATTTGTTGGTCTATAGCTGTCCCACCCTCTCACATTATTATATATTTTGATGCTGGCCCAGCCTAGGAACTTGAGAAATCATCTGCTAATCTTCTACTCGTGTAATGACACAGAAGAGGCTTTTGAAAGTTCAAAAATAAAATATTTAAATTGGAAGGGAAAAGGTCAGGTGGAATCAGGTAGGATGTATGAGGTGAACCAATAATAAAAACTGAGGTAACTTTGTAATCACACTAATCCAACTAATATGTTGCCAACAAGTAGGTGTTTTTGTTTTCAACAAGGTCTTTGAAACTTTGAGAAGAGAGGCTTTCTTTTCAGTTTCTGCTTTAACTCACAAGCATATGTTTCCAAGTTTCACTGAGACTTCACATTTAGAAGGCAGGAACGTACAACCAAATTCCCAAAATCCTATATATACAGACCAAGGGATCACTCCTCTCTTTATATCTATCTCCCTTTTCACTGGGCAGGGATTACTTCTCTTCACTAGAAGCTCTGTCCCTTTTTGGCTTGAATGGGGATGTTCTGTAATCCTCTCACTCCTCTTTGCTTCCTTCCCAGTCCTCAGTAAGTGCTAAACTCTCTCTTCTTCAACTGTCAGTTCCCAGCTGTCATCTCTAGATCAAATCAAGCCTGAACTCTCCCTAGAAGTTAAAATGACTAAACTGAAGCTGTCATACTATCATCACATTATGAGAAGACAAGAGTTACTGGAAAAGACAATAATGCTAGGAAAAGTTGGACACAGCAGAAAAAGAGGAAGACCTAACATGTGGTGGATTGAGTCAATCAAGGAAACCACACCTTCATTTTGCAAGGCTGTTAGCAATAGGATGGTTCGGAGGTCATTAATTCATAGGGAGGCCTTAGCAACCTGCCAGCACTACACACACACACACAGTTCCTAAGCTTTCTACTTATTGTAAATGTTTTAATTGAAAAACTCTAACATACTTACCACCCAGTCATAGATCTATTTCTGCCTTGTTAAGCATTGCAGTTTGAAATTTACTTAGAAAAAAGTATTAGATTATACAGTGGCTTCAATGTAAAAAGTAAAGAAAATGCTATGATGTTGCTTATTGTTATGCATTGGGGAGGGGCCATGGCTCTGCAGTAGAGAGTCTGTTTTGCATGCAGAATGTCTCAGGTTCAGTCCCTGTTAATGCTATTTAAAAAGATCAGGAAGGAGATGAAATGAAAACCTCTAGCTGAGGTCCTGGAAAGCTGCTGCCAGTTACAATAGATAATACTAACCTTGATAGACCAGCAATCTGACTTGGTATAAGGCAGCTTCATGTGACTGGATTGCCTGTCTCTTTAAATTACCTTGATGGCTCAGGCCTGGTCCATCTAATTTGGGATATGATTTCCAGTGTTTCATAAGCCAGATGCCAAAGAAAACTCCTAAGCAGAGCAGATGTGCAGTGGCGGTCCCCATTTGTTTTGATTCCAGCATCTTTTGCTGCTAATCTTTGCTGTAATGGGTTGACCATTCTGTATGTGTAAGGTAACTTAAATACTGTCAGTATCAGCTAGAATGTCACATAATCTGCCTGTTTGTTGGAAGTATGTACATATTTAAGATGGATAGGAAAATAATGTGTTGAATCTTTTTGTTGACATGTGCAGGGCTCTTTGTGACACAAAAGACAGTGGGAAGCTTTCAGATGAACAGTTTGCTCTGGCATTCCATTTCATCAATCAGAAGCTGACAAAGGGCATTGATCCTCCTCAGGTGCTTTCTCCAGATATGATCCCTCCATCAGAGAGAAGCACTCTGCAAAAGGTGAAATTTTGCTTGCATTTTAGAAAGCATATTGGTCTCAGAAGAGCAAATAAAATAGTTTTGGCCTGTGGCCTTGCTACATGGGTGGGTGTAGATGCTGCTGCTAACAGAGATATATTAGTTGGTTCATTCTTTGTTCTTGGTTTACTGGAATATCTCTCCTTCTGTACTGGTCAACCAAGCAGAGATGAGCAATAGTTTGGAATTTATTGTAAAGGGATCTATTTGAGAACTGCAATTATAAAGTTGCTTGGTTTAATCCAACACTGTCAAGTTCTCCTCATGGGGATTCAATACAATTTTAGTGGTAGTTCCAGGCATAGAATGGAGCCCTAAGTATAGAGCTGTTCCCAGTATTGCATTGAAGGGGGGGGATGTTTTGCATGCAGGAGCTTTTCACATATCCCTGGCATGTGCAAGGAGACTCTAGGCAGAAGTTGGTGGGATGGATCTGGACTGAAATTTCTGCTCACTCAAGGCACTTCCATCATTGGAACAAAATGATCTTCGTCGTGGTCTCTGTGCAGTCCCACACATGGGTTGGGCGCCTGCGCACGACCTCGATCGGAGAATCTTCTAGAGCTTTACCTCATAGAGCTTTTGGCGGGCTCTCTTCCCGCCCTGGGGGAGGAGACATGCACTGCGCATGCCCAGAGCGGGAGAGAGAGCCGCCTCCCACTCAGTTCTTCTTCGACCGCCTTCACGTTCACACCTTGTTCCTGTTGTTCCTCGATATTACCTCAGCTGAGTATATCTTTTCTTCGCTTTCACCTTTGTTTCCCTTTTCTCTCTCTGACTCTTCTGCCTTAAAAATATATTTTAAAAAAAAATCTTTGTCTATCTCTCTTCCCCCCCCCCCTTCTTTGGAGGGTGGGCGGGGATTTTTGTATGGGAAAAACTCAATTTTTCAAGGTCTGTCGTCGTTGCCCCGCCAAGATTCCATCTAATGACGGGCACAACCTTTGCCTAATTTGTTTGGGTGAGGCCCATAGAGTTGATACTTGTCCTCATTGCGCGAGTTTCACTCGTCAGGCTCGCCGTAATCGAGAGGCTAGACTCCGGGCTCCCCTCTTGGAATCCGCCCTACGCCCTACAATGTCTTCAGGGGTTTCCCAGGCCTCGGTAGCCAAAAAATCGGACACCTCCTCGAAGGCACCGAAACAGAAACCTAAGCGGGCAGAAGATAAGACCCCTTCGAAGTCGAAGGCTCCACCATCTGCTTCGGTTTCGAGGGTGGACTGGGTTGTCGACGTCAATGCCGGCTCTGGCTTCGACATCTCACAAGTCTGCGGCTCGACAACAGACTCCGCAGCACTCCCACTCGTCGCCTTCGGGGCTGATTCCTTTGGGCCAGTTGACGAGATCGCCTCCGCAGCTGTCTCCGCAAACAGGTTCCCGATCCCCAGCGAAGTGTTCTACTACCCCGGTCCACACTTTGGACGAGGGCCCTGCTGTTGTGCACCGCCATTCGCGGTCCCGATCCCGGTATGATCGCCGACGCCTGATCCGTAGGCAATCTCCATCATCGTCTGGTTCCCCCTCTGACGACCAATGCTGGTCTTGCGAAGACCGTCGGGAACGTCCGGATGCGGCCTATTATTACTCTAGGTCTCCGACACCGGAGAGACAGCATTATGACCGGATCCGGCATTCGGAACGTGTGGATCGGACCCATGCCTCTGACCGCCCTCGGCGCTCAGCGTCTGTTGCCTCGGCCCGTTCCGCCCCCAGGGAACATCCTTCTGACCTTCCCAGAAATCGGGATGCCCGGAAGAGTTCCCCAATGGAACCTCGACACCGTCCTGCCGTCGATCACCCGGTCATCGACCTCGTCCAACCACGATCCTCCTCTCCCATGTCGATCTCGGACAGGTCCTGGCAAATTCCTCGTTTGTCAGTCACCGCCGAACTCGATGGTTGTTCACTCTTCCTCGGGATCGAAGCAGCCTGTTCGCCAGTCCACTCCTCCTGACCGTGAGGGTCGTAAACTGGATCTTCTGGCCAAGAAGATGTACTCTCTGGCCTCCATGAATCTCCGTGTCGATACTTACTTGTCCTATTTGTCGGTGTACGCCTTCAACATTGCCAATGCAATTCGTCCAGTCCTGGAATTCGTTCCAGAGGAGCACCGCCCCACTCTCTCGGCTGCCTTGTCTGAGGTTTGTGCTATATCGAAGCAGCAAATCAATTCGGTTCGTCATGCCGTTAATTGCTCATCTACACTCCCGGTTTCTTCTGTCGCTCTCCAGCGTCATGCCTGGCTGCGGAGCACCTCTCTACAACTGGATGTCAAATTCCGTGTTGAAGACCTTCCCTTTGACGGCGACGGCCTCTTCCACTCCACCACCGACGAAGTGTTGAAGGCTGTCAATGATAGTGGTAAGCAAGCCAGAAACCTTGGAGTCTTGGCTGCACCTTACCGTCCCAGAAACCGTTCCTGGAAGCCTTCCAGCTCCAGGCGATACCTGTCTCCGGCACCTCACTCCCAATGGAGGAGAAAGCCATATGATTCTCATCCTCCTTCCAAACACCGTTCCCAATCTACCAAAAAGCCGCCACAGCCTAAACAGTCTGTTTGACTGTCCCCACCGTCTCCCTTCCCCAACATCGTATACTCCTTCCGTCCGAACCCGTCTCTTCCCCTTTCTACCAGTCTGGGAAGAAATTTCAACCGACTCCTGGGTCCTCACCATTCTACGGGTCGGGTACGCCATAGAGTTCGTTTCGCCTCCGATCCTCCCACACTTTGTTGTCACCCCTCCAGACCCTCTCCTCGATCTCGAGGTTTCCACTCTCCTTGCCAAGGGGGCCATCGAGGTCGTCCCGGAGGCGCAACGAACTCTCAGCTTCTACTCGAAGTATTTCCTGGTCCCCAAGAGGGACGGCGGCTTCAGACCAATTATGGACCTTCGAGATCTCAACCGTTACATTCGGTATCAGAAGTTCAGAATGGTCACTCTGCAGTCGATCCTTCCTCTCATTCCACGGGCAGCGTGGCTCGCGTCAGTCGACCTCCAAGACGCATACTTCCATGTAACGATCTGTCCCCAACACCAGCGGTTTCTCCGGTTCGCTGTTGGAGATGCCCACTACCAGTACAGGGTGCTTCCCTTCGGCCTTTCTACAGCTCCATGGGTGTTCACCAAGCTGATGGCTGTGGTGGTGGCCGAGGTCCACCGACGGGGAGTCACTCTTTATCCTTACATCAACAACTTGCTTCTCTTAGCTCCAACGCCAAGTCAGTTGCTCCACGACACTCGGGAGACTCTCTCCCTCCTCCGTGCTCTCGGATTCTGCGTCAACGGCGCCAAGTCCTCCCTCCAGCCCCTTCAAACCCTTCGATTCCTCGAGGCTCAACTTGACACCAACCTGGAAGCGGCTTTTCTCCCAGAATCGAGGGCTTCCGACATTCAGGCGATGGTGTCCTCCTTTCGGGCGTGTCCCCAACAATCCGCCCATTCTGTCATGAGGCTCCTCGGTCACTTTGCCTCCACGGTGTTCGTCGTCCGCAACGCCCGGCTGAGAATGCAGCCGCTTCAGCTCTGGCTCCTTCGTACCTTCAATCCTCTCCGGACGCCTTGGCACACGATTCTGTCGATCCCACAAACCGTCCTCGACTCCCTCGAGTGGTGGGCTCAACCTGTCCACCTCCTTTCCGGGATGCCCTTTCGACCTCCTCCTCCTGAGTTGCTGTTGACCACAGACGCTTCCCTCTGGGGTTGGGGAGCCCAGTGCGGAACGCTCACTGTTCAAGGGGCTTGGTCTGCTCGAGATGCAACTCGCCACATAAATTACCTGGAGTTGCGAGCGATTTATCTGGCCCTGCGGTCCTTTCTTCCAATCCTTCGAGGCCGTGTCGTCCAAGTGGCTTCCGACAGCACCACGGCTGTTTATTATGTCAACAAACAGGGCGGCACTGCCTCTGTTCATCTCTGCAGCTTAGCTATAGACCTCTGGTCCTGGTGCCTCGATCACTCCATCACGCTCTCAGCGATCCATATTCCCGGGAATCAGAATGTCGACGCAGACTGGTTGAGTCGTTCTGCCTCATCAGACAACGAATGGTCCATTCCCCTCCGGTATCTTTGATCTCTGTTTCGAGAGTTCGGTCACCCATCTGTCGACGGCTTCGTATCCGTCGACAATGCTCGATGTCGCCTGTTTTTCAGCAGGGGTCCCCCGTCTGCTCGGTCGCTCAGGGATGCCTTTCTCCACAAGTGGACCGGAGCCCTGTTTTACCTATTTCCTCCATTCCCTCTCATCTCTCGGGTCGTGCAGAAGATTCGTACAGACGGCACCTCCTGCATTCTGATCACTCCGTGGTGGCCACGCCAGGTCTGGTTTCCCGCACCTGCTTCAACTCTCCTATCGTTCCTTCCGTCCCCTCCCTGTCGTCCCAGATCTTCTCTCTCGGGCCCGAGGGAGAATCCTCCATCCCAATCCGGGATTTTTCAGATTGACGGCCTGGAAGATCCAGCCCTAGGCTTTCCCGCCTCAGGTTTCCGAAATCCTCCTGAATGCTAGGAAGCCTTCTACTCGATGTTCCTATCAGTCCAAGTGGAACAGATTCCAATCCTATGCTACTGATCACTCCTTCGATCCGATTCGATCATCTCTCCGTGAGATTTTCGCCTACATCGTGCACTTGAAGGATACTGGCCTGGCATACTCGTCCTTGCGGGTTCATCTGGCGGCAGTCTCCGCCAACCACCCCCTCATACAAGGATCTTCAGTGTTCTCCCACAGTCTCACCAAGATGTTCCTCAAAGGTCTTCTTCGGATGTGCCCGCCTAGGAAACTGTTGGTGCCTTCCTGGAGCTTGTCTCTAGTCCTTTCTCAACTCATGGCTAAACCGTTTGAGCCTATGGCTACCGCCGACCTCAGGTTAGTTTCCTGGAAGACGGCTTTTCTCGTAGCCATTACCACTGCACGCAGAGTAGGGGAGCTAGCTGCCTTCAGGGCCGATCCCCCCTATACTGTTTTTCATAGGGAGAAGGTTGTCCTTAGAACAGATCCTTCCTTTCTCCCTAAAGTCATCTCTGCCTTTCATCTCTCTCAATCGTCTGTTCTGCCTACTTTCTTTCTGAACCCGACTGATGCCTCTCAGAGAGCCCTGCACTGTCTAGATGTGTGCAGGGCGCTTTCTTTCTATCTACACAGGACACAGCCCATACGTAAATCTCCTCGGCTGTTCCTAGCTTATGGCCCCCTCATGCGGGGGAACCAATTTCTTCTCAACGTCTCTCTAAGTGGGTGACTTCCACCATAGCCCTTTGCTATGAGCTGGCACGTCAACCCGTTCCTACCTGTGTCACTGCCCATTCCACACGGGCGGTGTCAACGTCCACCGCTTTCCTGGCCAGTGTCCCGTTGGAAGACGTCTATGCGGCTGCTACGTGGTCCTTGGCATCGACCTTCGTGACCCACTACGCACTCGACGTCCAAGCCCAATGGGATGCTGCCTTCGGTCAGACGGTGCTGCGATCTCTCTTTGCGTGATCCTGCTGCACCCTCAAGTAGGACCCATGGGTGATTGTTTTGATGATGATGCTGTGTCTTAACAAGTATTTTTGTGTCCTTTGCAGCTGCCAGCTCCCTCCTCCAACTGGTTCAGCTCTTGTAATCACCCATGTGTGGGACTGCACAGAGACTACGACGAAGATAAACAGGTTGCTTACCTGTAGCTGATGATCTTCGAGTGGTCATCTGTGCAGTACCACAATCCCACCCAGCCTTCCCCGCTGCTGGCATCTCCAGATTTCCTTCTTTGGATTGTTTGGCCTTGACAGTGGCAGTCGAAGGAACTGAGTGGGAGGCGGCTCTCTCTCCCGCTCTGGGCATGTGCAGTGCATGTCTCCTCCCCCAGGGCGGGAAGAGAGCCCGCCAAAAGCTCTTCTGAGGTAAAGCTCTAGAAGATTCTCTGATCGAAGTCATGCGCAGGCGCCCAACCCATGTGTGGTACTGCACAGATGACCACTCGAAGATCATCAGTTACAGGTAAGCAACCTGTTTTCTCTCCCCCCCCCCAGCCCACTGATCTCCCTGAAGTGGTGCTCCTGGGTGGGCAGGGACAAGGAACACTCAGGAGCAGCAGGAGAGGCACATCAGGTGTCTGCAGTGGGAAGGTGGAACTGGTGCGAATTCTGTTAGCAGGAAGTTTAGTCTGGGTCCAACTGCTGTCCGCAAGTGAATTCCATGACCTCTTCATATTTCATTATTTAAACTAGTTTAATGTGTCGCACATCAGGGTTGCATGATTCCTAACCTTTTTGTTCTAACAATGCCATGCTGTAGTAATTAAAATAGATTTAATTGTAATATTCTGTTTTGGTGGTTTTCATATGGTATTTTTAAACTGGATATGCCAGAGTGAATATACCAGACTGAAACAGAAACTTCACAGTAACATTTCATTTGTGGTGTTTTAACTGGGGAGAGGGGGATGGGCCCTTGTTCTGCTGACACTGAAGGCTTTCTTCTTGGTTGTGCTGAGCCATGTTTTCTCCAAAATTTTTACCCAAAAATAGAATTCAAATTCTGCATTTTGTTCAATAATATCAGGTTTATTTTTGCATTATTTTGAAAAAAGTCCTGCTTTAATTTCTTGCTTTACTAATCTTTTTTTGTATGTTTGCTTTCCTTCTCTGTCTTTCCTAGTTTGGACTATATTTTCCATTCTGCACCATTCTGCTTTACATCTTTATTATACTGTCAGTTTCTTAAATCTGCCATCTCAAGGTTAGAGATTTTTCACTTTTCCAATATTGACTGTTTAATAATGAGCATCTTTTTCATGTCACATTTTCTTTGAAACAGCAGCATGTTGCTTAGTGACAAATTTCAGAAATGTGGTGCCACTTTCACATAGCTCTTTTCATCCCAAGGCCTTGGCTATAATTGAAAATATACAAAAGAGCACATTGTGTGCTTGTATGTATAATAGCATTTGAAGCTTTTTGTTATCCTTTTCAAAGTTTTTATTTTATTTATAAATTAAGGGCTATCTTCTGTCCCAATCACTTGCGTGTTTGAATATACCCACATACAAAATGTATTTACAACAGAATTACAGGTTTTAGTTTTGAAATAAGCTGTGTTGCTTCACTGACCTTATATGTTGTCTTCAGTGCTAAACAACTAATGATATGAACTGAATGAAAGTAGGCAGCAGTTGTAATAAACCCTTTTTGGGACTTGGTGGAATGTAATAAAATATGGAATTCAACAGTGGCAAGTCTAACTAATAGAACAGAGATGTGGTTTGGTGTAGTGGTTAAGTGTGCAGACTCTTATCTGGGAGAACCGGGTTTGATTCCCCACTCCTCCATTTGCACCTGCTGATGTGACCTTGGGTCAGTCACAAGCTCTGGCACAGCTGTTCTCTCAAGGACAGTTTGTGTTAGAGTTCTCTCAGCCCCACCTACCTCACAGGGTGTCTGTTGTGGGGAGGGGAAGGGAAAGGAGTTTGTAAGCCGCTCTGAGATGCCTTTGGGCAGTGAAGGGCGGGGTATAAATCCAAACTCTTCTTCTTCTTCATAGTTTAAGTTACTTTCATTTTCATCTGAATAAAACTAAAATTCTAAATTGATTTTTTAAGTTACATTTTGTATCTACTGCTCTGTATGGCATGTGAATGTTGATGAACAGCACGCATACTAGTATCTGTTGTATGATTAATTTATACGTTTTCAAATCCAACTCTGCAATTCATTGTTCAAAGTACCCCTTAGAGAGAGTGAAGCTTCATCTAAGATTTTAACCAATGTAAATTAGTTAAGCCAGTTAATATAAAAGCTCCTTACCACCTAAATAATTTGTCTTGGCAGCAGTGTTTTGGGCTTTGTCCAGTGGCGTTTATAAGCTACACGGAAAGAAAGAAGACTTGGAGTGCCCCATAGTCTCACTGGATTCTACTTTAGCCGTTTGCTCTGTACACCAAGGTGTAGCTAAAAATGTTTTCAAACATTTCTGTGTAGAAGGTTTCCTTCACAGGTTTCTAATGTAAAGACTGTTGCTCATTTAATGCAAACCTTTTATAAGAGGACCACGGGCAACATTTTTGTGGCTAGGTTGCCATCGATGCTTGGCATGAGTTTAATCACAACCTCAGTTGCTGACACAAGGGTATCAGGCCATTTGTACTGTAATTCTGTGTCTCTAGTTGTGAAGCTAGATTAACTTGTTGACAGAACTTGCAAAATAAATTTTCTCCACTTGTTTGTACATTTATTGCCAAAATCCTGACCTCTCTGATTGTTACCCACTGTAACACAACAGAAGATGTCATTTCTGCAATCTCATTACCATAGTTTTTGAAGCCTAAAAAATACAATAAGGTGCCCTTCCATACCTAATTATATCAACATGTAAAACAGAAACAAGGGAACATAAGTTGTGTGCGATTAAGAGTTGCTGGGATTTTTATAGAAATTCAGGTTCTAGAGTAATAAAGGTTCCACCATCTGGAAATTCAAGTTCTGGAGTAAGCATAGAACAGTTCATAGCATAAAATACCTAACACTGTATTCCTGTTAATATAGACATATGTAAAATACAACCTCACCATTTTTCTTATTTATCTTGCAGAACACACTAGGGCCAAGCCCTGTAGCAGATTTTTCTGCAATCAAAGAGCTGGATACTTTAAGCAATGAAATAGTGGACCTTCAGAAGTGAGTAAAGAGAACTCTTTCTATTTATTTGAAATATTTAGTTCAACTGCAATTTACATTTGAAACCCTAATGGCAATTAATAACTAGATATATTAGTTCTAGTGTTTTAGCAATATCTAAACTGAAGCAAAATTGAATATATATAAAAAATATGAAAATTTTAAGGTGGTGGGGATTGGGACATATTTGGAATAATTCAAGAAAGAGCTAGACGGGGTGTGTGGGCCTGGCGATTCATGATGGCAATCACAAAAAGGATCATCTCCTCCACTTCCTCTGTTTTCACTCTTCAACCTCTCAATCGCTCAAATTCTGTTTTGAAGACACCATGGGAAAGTCGGGAAACGCAGGATTACTAAAAATTTGATGACCCCGCAACAATTGACTAAGTTTCTAGTCAAAGAACCGGCCAAACAAAAGACGGGCTGTGCATCGGACCAGGAGCTCAAAATGGTGGACAACCTGGAAATCGTAGACGACAGCGCAGTACTATCCCACTCTGAATTCTTTGAGATGATATGCCAGTTCGAAATCACAATAGCAGACCAGATTCATTTGGCAATTAAACCACTCACAGACAAACTTAAATCCATTACTACTACCCTTTCAGAAGTGGCACAAGTGGCGGAATCTGCCTTAGAGTCTGCAATGGCCGCCCAGAACAACATTCAAAATCTACAATGATCCGAAGACTCGGCCAAATCAAAGATCATGATGTTGGAAAACAAAATAAAAGAACAGAATCTAAAATTTCACAATCTTCGCAATTTAACCAAACTTAAATCTTTCATTGCTTTTTGGCTTTCTAAATCCTTAAATTTGGACGATAATGTAGCCTTGCTTATAGAAAAAGCCTATTGGTTAGGCCCAGTCACCAAGAGGACTGAGAAATTCCTGCAGGACATGATAGCTACCTTCCCCGACAATCACACTAGGGAAACGATCCTCAAGAAGTCCAAAGAAGAGGAAGGCATCCCATATCAAAACGTAAAGGTGATGGTTTTACTAGATTTGTCTCAAGACACATTGCAACATAGGAGAATTATGAAACCAGTGACCCAAAAGTTGATCGAGAATAAAATACACTTTAGATGGTTCAGTCCAACTGAACTCCAGGTCGTAAACCAAGATCAATGTCTTTCCGCAAATGACTTGCCTTCAGGCTATAAACTTCTCTTGGCACTAGGAATTGAATTCGACCTTCCACCACCACCTGTGCTGGATGCATAAAGCAACACAGATACTCACAGATGGATTCGGGTTAGATGCTGAAAATATAAGCACCACTTTTATTATTTTCCTGAACAATTAGGAATCCAATCGTCAGAAATAATCCTCTCATCAGAAGGTGGCTAGTCTATCAATATAGCGTCTGCAGAAAAAATCTTTACTTATGTTCAGTTAACCGATCTAAGTTGTTGTTGTTGTTATTATTATTATTATTATTATTATTATTATTATTGATAGTTATTATCAATATTATTGATAGTTGATGATGTTAACCAATTCCAACAGGAAAAAAAGAGGAAGAGCAAAAATTTAGACTTAACTATATTTCATTTTAACTTGTTATGATTTGGTTATAGAAAACTTGTTTACTATTAATGTAATTTACTATCCAGAGTATAAACCTCATAAGGGAACTAAACATAGTATTGTCTTCTCATTTCAAGTCATTTAAGTAAAAGGTTATAGTCGATATTAAATACTTGGTGCAGATAACCTAAGTACTGTCTACTTACTATATTGATTATACATCTATATATCTAATTCCCAAGTTGCCCCCTGTGTGCGGATATCTAAATCCGCACATCGGGGGCACCTGGGGGGCAGGGAGATTTTCCTGCGCACGTGGGGCAGTCCCCACGTGTGCAGAAAAATCTAAAAAGTTTTTTAAAATTTAAGGGGGATATCTAAATCCCCAAAAAAGCATGCGCAGGGAACGCTCTACAAACTGGCCGTTGCCACCGCGCCATCAAGGGATGGGAGGGTGGGAGAAGGCTTGGCGGGCCAGCCGGCTGGCCTCCCCCCCGCCGCCGCCCTGCCGCTTGGGAGGGAGGGGGAAGCTTGGCGGGCCAGACGGCCGGCCTCCCCCGCTGCCGCCGCCGCCACCCTGCCGCTTGGGAGGGAGGGGGAGGCTTGGCGGGCCAGCCGGCCGGCCTCCCCCCTGCCGCTGCCGCCGCCCTGCCGCTTGGGAGGGAGGGGGAGGCTTGGCGGGCCAGCCGGCCGGCCTCCCCCCGCTGCCGCCGCTGCCCTGCTGCTTGAAAGGGAGGGAGGGGGAGGCTTGGCGGGCCAGCCGGCCGGCCGGCCTCCCCCCCACTGCCACCGCTGCCCTGTTGCTTGGGAGGGAGGGGGAGGCTTGACAGGCCGCCCCACCTCGCCACCCCTCCGCTGCTGCTGGGGAGGGGGAATCTCGGCGGGCCGGCTGGCCTTGCCGCTGCCGCTGCCGTTGCTGGGGGGAGGGAGGGGGAGGCTTGACGGGCCGGCCAGCCTCGCCGCCCCTCTGCTGCTGCTGGGGAGGGGGAATCTCGGCGGGCCGGCAGGCCTTGCCGCTGCTGGGGGGGTGGGAGGGAGGGGGAGGCTTGACGGGCCGGCCAGCCTCGCCGCCCCTCCGCTGATGCTGGGGAGGAGGAATCTTGGCGGGCCGGCTGGCCTCGCCGCTGCTGCCGCCGCCGCTGCTGGGGGGGAGGGAGGGGGAAGCTTGGCAGCCGGAATACTCCCTCCCCCCCCCACGAGTATCGCGGGTCCCTCCTCTTGTATTTTCTATTTGCATTAATTTAGCCTACTAAATATTATAATGCTATTTCTAGGGATTAAGTGGTGAAGTTAACCCACCTAAGTTCAAAATCTTATTATAAGACATTACAAGTACATTATTCCTTATTTATTTCAAACTTTTTAAGTCAAAGTGTCTACACTTATTGCTGGTAATATGATCTAGTTAATTTTTCAATGATTTATCTATTATTTAATCATATGTAATAATTGTGATTGAGCAAACTTCAGCAGACAGCGGAAGACAGGAGGGCCTGGCGTAATCTGGTCCATGGGGTCGTGAAGAGTCGGACTCGACTGTGCGACTGAACAACAACAATAATTGTTACTTAATCAACGTATCTTTTGTAACACTGAATTATTTCAGTTCATGCCTTTATAGGACAGTAAAATAAGCTAAGATATCTACATTAGTAACAAAACTTCTGAGGATGATGTTATTTACAGATAAATGCTGTAGTTTTCTCAGTAAGGTAGACAAAGACAGTTAGAATCACTATTATAGTTATTCCATTAAGCAATTTTAACCAAACAGGAGGCTGATAAGTCAATCCTGGTAAAGCAATTTTACAACTACTTTATATTAGCGGTTAATTTAACATAGGTTGAATGAAACAAAGGGAAAAGAATATACGTCATAAGTAAGGTAGGGGAGATGGTTTTAAGTGATCCTTTACCCCTGCATATACTTTTTTTCTCTTTATATATATATTGTTTTCTCTTTATTATTAGTGAGCTGTGTGAAAGCACAGCTCACTAGCTTAAACCCTACAGTAGTAGGGTAAGCATAATTGGTTACACCCCCATAAGAGGTGTAGTCTGAGTTTGTTAGTTTCTCCATGTGGACCTTTAGCTCTGCATGGAGATTCTTGTTTATAGTTGTTTTTATAGTTCCATCAATTTTTCTGAACGCTAGGTCTTCCCTGATAATCCAAAAAATCAAGACTCTTTTCACACACAGCAAGACGAATTCATTTTCCTAAGTAATGTATTACACATCTCAGCTATCCACTTTCAATTTGACCAATGGATGACTCTCTGAAAATTATTTCCTTAAATTGCAGAGGCTTACACAGTTGTTTGCAGGTCAGAAAGGTTTCGGCTTCACTGACCAAGATGTGCCCAGATATCTTATTTTTGCAAGAAACCCATATTAGAAAAAATACTCATCCTATTTTCAAGTCAAAATGGTTTTCTTCTCAATTCCAAGCCCCAGGCTCATCCTCCTCACATGGAGTGGCTATTTTAATTTCCAAAAAAGTACAGTTCTAATGTCAAACTCAATCTGTTGACCCCAGAGGACAATATCTATTCTTAAAAGGCCTACTGAACAACAAACTATTGACACTTGCCTCTATATACACCCCAAATTCAGGGCAAGAAACATTCCTCCATGATACCTTAACGCTCCTCAATAATTTCCCAGAAGGTCACACTTTAATTGGTGGAGATTTCAACAGCATCTCTGATCCTTTTTGGGATAGGTCATATAATTAAAAGACTAAAAACCCATCTAATCTCAAACTTAAATCGAAATCAGCATTGCAGAAACTTTTTTACTAATTTAAACTTTGTGACTTTTGGCATTTGCAACATTCTGGGGTGAAAGATTATACTTACTTTTCACCCAGGCACAACATTTTCACTAGGATTGATTTTAATTTCCATCTCTTTAATCAATCAGATACAGTCATCTGACATAGATCTCAGAACATTATCTGACCACGTGTGGACAGAATATTCAATGATAATGGATATGGAAAAAAATGGTCCATGTACATGGTTGCTTAACAAAAATATTTTATTTAATTCATTGGCATGTTCAGAAATTGAGCAATCTATAATCAAATATTTTAAATTAAATTCTGCTTGCGGAGTTCCCTTGCCAGTAGTCTGGGATACAATGAAGGCAGTCATTAGAGGCAAAATTATTTCTCTCACTTCTATCTACAATAAAAAAGAACCAAGTTAATTCAGGATATTCTAAATAATATAAAAATCTTAGAAAACAAGCATAAAGATTCCAGCTCCAAAAAAAAGTTTAAACGCCTTCTTGTTGAGCGAAAAAAGCTAGAATCTTCAGAAACAACCCAAATTCAAAAACAACTATTATATCTCAAACATAAATATCGGTTTAGGCACCCTAGGTCTCTGAAGCTCTTGGCGTGGAAAATTAAAAAATAACAGGCTTCTAGAAATGTGAACTCTCTTAAGGATGACACAGGAAAACTTATTTCCTCTACAAAAGACATTCTTTTAACTTTCAAGAGATATTACAACCAGTTATATAACACTGAAAACCCTTCGGTTGAATCTATACAGCGATTCTTTAAAACTCAAGATTTGTTGTGTTGTTAGGTTGAGGTTAAAAATTTTACAACATAAAATGAATTTATTGATGAACCATGAAATAGAAATACAGCTTGAATATACAAAACAATACTATTTTGATAATGTAAATAAACCTAACAGGTGGCTGGCTTATAAAATTAGAAAGGAGAGGGAGAAAAAAAAAATTATCTCATTACGAAATGAGGAGGGACAGGAAAAATGTAAATCATAGGACATTAAAAATATAGTAGAAACTTTCTTACCAAAAACTGTACCAACAGGAAACGTAAAGTCAAGAGCAAATTCTAAGATATCTACAAAATGAAGGTAAAGTATTTGGAAAAGAACATAAGGAAATACTAAATAATCCAATATCTATGTTTGAGATTGTCCAAGCAATCAAGAAACAAACAAAAAATAATAAAACACCAGGCCCTGATGGAATTCCAGCTGAATTTTATCAGATATTTGAAGAACAACTTTCCCAAGAACTTAAAAATATCTTTCAAAGGGTAGGTAAAGTAGAAAAGATGCCAGACTCCTGGAACCATGCTTTAATATCATTAATTCCCAAATCAGCAACAGATAAAACAGATGTTAAAAATTACAGACCTATCTCTTTGTTAAATTCAGATTATAAAATTTTTGCAGCCATTCTAGCCAATAGATTAAGGTCAGTGCTAGCTCAAACTATACACCAAGATTAAATGGGCTTTCTCCCGGGGAGACAAATTAGAAATAACATCCGCGTTATATTAAATGTATTGGAGTACTATGAAGAACATCCAGACAAGGAAGTGATGTTAATGTTTTTAGATGCGGAGAAAGCTTTTGATAACTTAGCTTGGGAATTTTTGTTGCAAAAATTAGATAAAGCTGACTGTGGTCTATTATTCTTCAATATGATTAAAACAATATATAAAAAGCAATATGCGAAAATTATAATAAACGGTGATCTGACTAGAGATATAGAGATTCAAAAAGGATCAAAGCAAGGATGTCCTCTGTCACCTTTGTTGTTTATATTTGCTCTTGAATCCTTAAATGATGCAGTTAGAGGTAATAAACATATAAAAGGTTTAAAAATTAGAAACCAACACTATAAATTACTAGCGTTTGCTGATGATCTTGTATTTATTGTTGAAGCTCCAGAAGTATCAGCCAAATACCTGTTGGAGACATTAAATCAATATGGTCAAGTTGCTGGTTTTAAAATTAATTACAATAAATCAAAATTAATAACAAAAAACTGTTTATTGCAAAAAAAGCAAATACTTCATGAACTAACCCAAATGGAAGCAGCAAAAAAGAGTTAAATACCTAGGAATAAATCTGACGAACAAATGTAGCACAATTATACAGGACAATTATGATAAATTAGTCAATGATATTATTTTAGATTTGCAAAAATGGAAAAATATTCCATTGTCATTTATGGGAAGAATCGCCTTATTAAAAATGAATGTACTACTCCCAAGAATACTTTTTCTATTCCAAACTATCCCACTATTGATTTTAAAATATTTTTTTGATAAATTGGATAAAATTACAAGGTATTTTATTTGGCAAAATAAGAGACCTAGAATTAAACTTAAAGTGTTGCAGGATAGGAAAGAGAGAGGAGGATTAGCTCTACCTAATTGGTACTTCTATTACCAAGCTGCCGCCTTAACATGGATTAAAGAGTGGCTGACCTTAGAAAATGAGAGAATCCTTGCGATAGAAGGTCATGACCTCCATATGGGGTGGCATGCATATGCTTGGTATCAAAAAGACAAGTTGTATGCTAACTTTAAAAAACATAAGTTGAGAGCAGCCCTAAATAAAATCTGGATAACGCTAAAAGAAAGATTCTATAACAAAGTACCGAGATGGGTATCCCCCCTAGAGGCGTTTATTAATCCAAAACTTATAATACTCCTGAAGAAAGATAGTTATAATAATTTATTAGATAAAGATAACAATATAATGCCAGAAGATGAACTAAGGTCTCGATATAATTTGACGTGGTGGGAAAACATTATGTTAAAGGAAAGATTTAAAATAGATAAACAGGATTTGAATCGCGAAATAATCAATTAGACAAGATTTGGCTTTCTTCAAATGATAAATTAATTCAGAAATTATATAAATTGTTATTGGATGAATATGAAGTGGATGAAGTAGTAAAAAATGTTATGGTATTGTGGATGAAGGACCTAGAAGAAAGTATAGATATTGATAAATGGGATGTAATATGGAAATCTGTAAAAGGTATGAGATCTATTGCATATAAAGAAAATGTTATTAAGATGTTCCATGGATGGCATTGGACTCTGGAAAAAATAGCAAAATGCTATAGGAACTATTCTAACCAATGCTGGAAATGTAAAAATAATGCTGGATCCTTTATTCATATGTGGTGGAGATGTCAGAAATTGCAGCATTACTGGAAAATGGTCCAATCTATACTCAAAGAAATAATAGGGAAAAGTGTGGAATTACAACTGAAAATATTTTTATTGAATATGATACCTGATACTTATAAAAAGCAAGAAAAGTATTTGTTAGCATACATATTAACAGCGGCGCGTATACCTTTGGCTTATAATTGGAAAACAGAGAAAATACCCTCGAAAGATGAACTGATTCTTAAAATATTAGATCTTTCTCAAATGGATGATCTGAGCCTAAGGCTCCAGAATAGCAATACAAAGACACACATGGATAGATGGCTACCGGTATATAAGTGGATTGAAAAAAATTTGGACATTTGAATAGACTCATCTGTTGTTAAAGATCGTTAAGATGAGATGCATGGAAATTGCACTCTGTTTTTGTTTTTGTGTACTTTATTGGAAAATAAAAATAAAATGGAAAAAAAACCCCTCAAGATTTGGTCAAAAAGCTATCTCCGACTCATAGTCAGGTTATGGAGGAACCTATTACTTTTCAAGAAATCATTAAGGCAATAAAACAAGTTAAACTCAATAAGGCACCTGGGAGGGATGGCCTCCCAGCTGAGTTCTATAAAAAAATTGTTAACCAACTGGTAATCCCCTTACAGGAAGTATGCAACAATATTCTTCAATCAGGCTCACTCCCGGAAACATGGTCCCAAGCAAGGATTATTGTCATACCTAAAAAAGGTAAAGATAGTCTGACTCCACAGTCTCACCATCCTATATCACTTCTAAATTGTGACTATAAAATATTCTCGATGGTAATTACCACTAGACTTAACACTTTTATAAGCAATTATATAGACATTAATCAATCAGGCTTCATTCAAGTTAGAGACATCACAGACAATATAAGGAAAACCATCAGAATAATTCAGTATTGCAAAAAAAATACCAACAAGACACCTGTTTGTTGGCATTGGACATAGAAAAGGCCTTTGATAAGGTAGAACCTAGATTTTTGTTTGAAGTTATAAGAGAAATGGGATTCGGGTTAAATTTCCAGAGAGTTATCCAAGCACTATACTCCTCTCCTACAGCACATATTAATCTTAACAACTCTGTCTCAAATGATTTTACGTTATTTAGAGGTACTAGACAGGAGTGTCCCCTGTCCCCACTCCTCTTCGCCATTTCTATTGAACCTTTAGCTAACAAAATTAGACTTTCAGAAACAATTCCAGGAATCACTGTAAATCTCCACACTTTTAAAATCAGTCTATTCGCAGATGACTTTTTGCTATATGTGAAACAACCACAACTTTCACTCCCATTGATAGAGTGTGCCCTATTAGATTTTGCATCCGTATCGGGCTTACACGTCAATCAATTGAAAACACTTTTTTACCCAATTAACATACCCCAAGTGACTGAACAATACATCCCAACCCATTTTCAATATCAATGGGTGACACACTCATGGTCATACTTAGGGGTCAAAATCCCTGTGAATTTAAAAAATCTCTTTAAAAAAACTATAAAGAAAACATAGAAAAATCCAAAGTGCAATTAGAGCTATGGCATAACCAAAACCTGTAGTGAATGGAGAGAATACAAGCCATTAAATCCTTTGTCTTTCCCAAACTTTTATATTTGTTTCATACACTTCCATTGTTTATTCCGGCTTTCCAATTTAAAACCTGGCAAACACAATGGAACAAATTTATTTGGAATTATCATAGTCCCAGAACTCGATTTGACACATTGCATAGACCTGTTAGACTGGGAGTCTTAGCCATCCCTGACATCAAGACTTACTATGAAGCTACTATTCTAATCTAATCAAGATTTTGAAATCCAACCCGCAGCCTGAATGGGTCACGATTGAAGAACACTTCTTGGGCAATACACTAATGCAAGCTGCCATATGGAATAAATCCCCTGTTAGTGCGTATTCGACTGAAAATCACCCATTTCTCCTGGCCCTGTTCAGAGTATGGAGATCTAAGCATTCTTTTTTGGCTCCAGATATATCATTAGTCTCCCTATTCATAGGTCAAAACTGGTTCCCCCTGGCTCGAGATTCTAACTCTTTTCAGCTATTGAAAGAAGCTCAACTGATAACTCTACATGATTTAATCTGGAAAAAATGTTAATGGAGAAATCCAAGCTAGAGCAGTTAGCAAACACAACATTACCATGGTTCGAGTACATGCAAATGCAACATCTATTTTCCTCTCCTCAGATTAAAGGTGCGTGTACTCAACCTCTTACCGAATTTGAGAAGCTCCTCATTATCACTTCAGAGGGAAACCAAGGAACGATTTTCAAAGTCTATAAAATTCTTATTGACCCTAAACCCTATAACTTGCCTTCTTACTCCATAGTATGGTCATCAGATCTTAAATCTGAACTGTCCGAGGTTTTCTGGGAAGCAGTATGGTCATCATATGCAGCAAACACTAAATCGATAAATGTACAGCAGCAAAATTTTAAACTAATTACACGATGGTGTTTGACCCCATTGAAATTGCATAAAAAAAACTCTTAAGTTATCACCTATGTGTTGAAAAAATGGTGGTAAGATAAATTCTTACATGCATTGTTGGTGGGAATATCCATTAATTCAATCCTTTTGGTTAGAAGTGATATCTGAAACTGAGAAACTAACAGGATATGCAGTCCCCCTAAGACCAGAAATTATACTTTTAAATTACTGGAAGGATCTTTCCATCCCTACATACAGTAAAGAGTTACTTACCCTTCTATTTTCTGCTGCTAAGACAACATTTGCAACCAATTGGAAGGGTCTAAACCCATTAAGTATAAGATCTTGGTATTCCAATTTATGGAACCATCTTTTAATGGACAAAATTTCAGACAGACTTGCCTGTAACTAACCAACATATAAGGCAGATTCATTTTATGGGTGATGGTATTTGATTTTGGAAAAGCTGGAATATATTTTGAAGCAAATTAATACCTCTCAACACTCGCAATATTATGATTTTATACGTCGAGATTAGGTGTTACGACTAAATACAATGTTTTTGCCAATTGTTCATTAGCTGGATTGTTCAGTACTCTAGTAGACTGTTTTTCTAAATATGTGCATATTTCTGTCGCTCTGAGGTATTTAGTACATTATTGGTGGATTTGTTATGATTGTTATCAAAGTTATTGTTCCTTTTTTGTTCTTTAGTGTTATCGTTAAAAATTTCAATAAAATATTTTTTTTAAAAAGCTAGACACAGATGGCTCCCATGGTCAGCAAGACATGGCAGGGGTCTTTGATTTGTCCTCTGTTGAATCTAGAGGAAGCTGGAGAGAATTTCCCAAGGAAGGCCTGATTCAGACATCACAAACTTTTGTCCAGAATCTGGAGATCTAGGGAGTACCACAGTCTTGCACGTGCGTTCTCTCCTTCAGTTTCTTTAATTTTATAACTATTGGTTTCCTTCATTTCTAAGCTGGACACTAATCATCTTAATATGAAATAGGTGTTGAAGCCATAGGTTGGCGGGAGTGCTAACCATAGGGTTAGAGCTCATGATCCATCAGTGAAAGGTACTGACTTTCACTGATCTTCCTGGCTTTCACTTTCCTCCAACAGCCATTTCCAACCTTAGCAAAGATTTTCCCAGTGTTTGTGGAATGCATGTGGAGTCTGCAGTGGGGAGGGGGAAGAAGGCGAAATCATGCCCTCTTCCATGAGTAGACCTCTGCTCATGGAAGGAGGAGGAGGAACAATTTTACACCTTCCTTCTCCAGACCCACATTACTGCAGGCTGGCTATTACTTCATGCTGGTCCTGTGACCATGGGAATCCTGGGACAAACATGGCTGCTGGGGGGAGGGAGGGAAATGCTGGGAAGGTCAGTCAAAAATAGGCATGTTCAGAATATTGAAGGGACCATAGGAAGGGTGGCTATATTAGAGAAGTTCTGCCTATAAGCTGTGGCAAAAGCTTTCAGTATGTTGGAAAGTGGTATCTTTCTGTTAGGCAAAGAAGAATCACTTCATTAAAGCTAGTGACGTTTGTTCAAGATCACATGAGTAAAGAGTAAGGTATAACTGTGTAACATGGTCATAGGCATAGGTCTTTGTTTTGTAGGGGTATATACTACAATAAGTTGATATCTCTGAAGCTATAATAATATGTGTTGCAGACGAGCAGGTACACTACCAATTGGCTTCTTAAAAATTACTTCTAAAGGCTTATGATCAGTCTGAACTAAAACAATCTTACGTTTGAAAATGAAGTTCATTTGATTGGTTTGGCAAAATGTTTCCTTGTGACGTTTTACTGTTTACCCCTTGAGATAAACAGGCAGATGGTCAGAGCAATCAAACACAAATTAAATTCAGATACAAATGTTCTTAATGTCCCACTGGTTTGGAGTTGAAGAGCATAATGTGGACACTACATATTCTGCTTCCCTTTTGCCTTGTGCCTGCATTCCCTCCCTCCCTCTTGGCATACCATAGTTTGCCTTTATATCAGAACTAGAGAAATTATGCTTTGCATGATAATTCTCACATGTGTAACTGCAAACTGCGCTTTGCTGAGGAAAGAGAGAGTACCCAAGCTCAGGGGGAGAGAAGTAGGGTCAATTTTGCCACAATGCTGTATGGTGGTGGTTTCCAAATGGGAGCAGGGAGCATCAGCCTGATACCCTGCGAGTGAGCTGGACCTTTTAATACTGTAATAATGAAATTGGTTATGAAGAGGAAGGATTCAGGAGCCATGAACATACCTGGTGGGCTGCAAAATCAAATGGCCTATTAACTTAAGAGATGTGTCAGATGAATTATTTCCCTTTGATTTGGGTGTTCTTTCATCTAATCTCTGTTATTCATTACTTCAGTCTCTTCTGTCTAGGCAGCTGTAAGTACTCACAGTTCATGTCTTGCACTCTTGTGCTTTTTATGTATTAAATCTCTTTGGAAGAACTCATTAGTAATAACACAGAAATGTATAGGAACAGATGCAAATCTGCATATGAGATTTTTCTGTCTTGTATATCTCGGCAAGGAGAAGTCATTACTCAGTGATCCAGTGATCATCTGGACTAGCTGTCAGGCATAATTACATGCATGAATATTTTCTTTGCATCTGAGTGCCTTCAGGGACTTGGGAGTATTTTTCAGCCTCTCATTAGCAGCTTCAAACATCTTAGGAAGAGAGTGAGGTACTCCGTCTCTTGAAAATTAAGGAACAAAAGGGATAGCTGAAACCACGATATGTTTGGCTAACCGAATACTTGCTGACTTCTTTCTTCCCCTCGATGACCTGCTCATTCTTTGAGATAAGACTAATGCTGTTGAATTGTGCCATGGTTGTAATGTCACAGCAATACTTCAAGAATTAAGGGATTGCTTACAATTGTGAAAGCATAATTCTTCATTAGAACAGTTAATGAGAAATACTCTGGGCAACAGTATACAGAAGATTTCAGTATTGCAGGTTTTGTGTTTCAGGATTAAACAGTAAAACTCCTTTGGATATAATATGTTAAATGGACAGCATGCTAAATTAAACTAATAGTACTTTTAAAATGTCTAATTTAACATTATAAATAAAGCTGAGAACAACCTTATAGCTAACTTTTCCTCTAATATGTATATAGACAAGGGCAATAGTTTTTGAGGACTTGGGGAGCTATTTTTGGTAACTATTTTCTAAGACATTTGCAAAAAATGATAGTATTATACTTAGTGGGATTCAGCAGCCATGCAGTGAACATCAGGGAAGTGACGTCTGTTTTGCAAATAACACAGGGCAAAATTGTCATGGTTGCAGAAAGGTATCCTGGCTTACATCTCAATCCTAAGCATGTTTCATTGGAAGCAAATTTCATTGAAATAAATGATATTTACTTCCAAGGTAGGCATTTACATCAAGATGTTGAGTGCTGTTTAAATCATTGCTTCCTTGAACATGAGTGTTTCATTGTGTGTAGCTCCAAGGATGGGAGGAGTAATATGTAGACTTCTGAGACGATGTTCTTCGGTGCAGTTTTACTAAAAACAAAAAAGAAATTTTGTAAGCATTGTGAAGGGGTGTTTTTTAAGTATTGAAATCAGAACTGGGGTGTTATATATTGCTGGTGAAGATGGCCAAGTGCTTACTATCCATCTGTTATCTCACTGGTAAATGGCATATTTCTGTAGAAACAGAAAAATTAATTCTTGACCATTCCTATAGCGGAACTCTTTCACGTGTTGTTTTTTGTACATCAGGGGCTGCTATAGACATTCCTGAGCTCTTAATTGTATATCAGAGCTTGGAAGTAGATCAACAGTGTAGGGTACTCTGTTTTCTCTCTAGTGTGACTTTTGCTTCTTAAGTTAATGATTGCTGATAGTATCAGCACTAACCTTAACTACAGTTAATGTTAACTCGAGATCCTTCTTAACTAAGATTTGAAACTCTGGCTTGGTTCCAGCAATGTGTTACTGTGGGTGAAAAGATTTCCATTTGTAGAGCATGACTGTATTGTTCCCCTCTCCGCCTAAAGCCCCAAATGCCCCCAAAATGCAGCTCCAAGAGAACAGGTGGACCCCACCCTGAATAGCATTTCAGGGAAATTTGGGCTGCAGTGGAAGGATGTGAAAATGAATCAATCATGCTCTATGGAAAGAAATCCTTTCATCCACAGAAGCACTCTTTTGGAGCCAACCCTGTAGTTTTAAGCTGCTGACATACCCTGGTTAACAAGAAATCTGGTTATGGAAGGGCTGATTTACAGCTTCTGCTAGCATGTTCCATGGGAAAAGTAAAATCAAATCTAAAGATGTTCTAAGCTTGTCAAAATATGAGAGCTACTTTAGAACCTAGTATAACGCTACGTTAGTTTTCATAGAATAGTGCAAGCAGATATTTTGCTCAGTTCATAACTCTTTGGATTAATCTCATGATTGGAAAGATGCACCAGCAGCTATCTAAAACAGAAGGAAAATATATGTTCTATTTATGCTTTTGATGTGTATGCTTTACCAACGTATCTGGATAAGTCGATAGATAGTGCTGGCGAGGAGTCAGCAGTCATGGTGAATGTTGGCACCAGTGGCATTGGGAAATGTAGTTGTGTGGTCCTGGAGAAAAAATTTAGGTTGCTAGGCAGAAAGTTAAAGGCCAGGACCTCAAAGGTAGTATTTTCAGAAGTGCTGCTAGTTCCATGCACAGGGCCAGCTAGACAGGCATGGATCAGGATCTCAATGTGTGGGTGAGAAAGCAATGCTAGGGGGAAGGGTTTAGATTTGCTAGCACTGGGGAACTTTCTGGGACAAGCTGAACCTGTACAAAAGTGGCAGCTTCACTTGAACCAAAAGGGAACCAGGCTGCTGACGAGTAATATCAAAAAGGTGTCAAAGCAGCTTTTAAACTAACCCTATGGGGAAAGCCAACAGGAGCTGGGGAGTCTCTGGTTTGGAACAAATCAGTCCAAAGGGATGATTGCACAAACACTAAGGGTAATATTGATAGGAGTATAATGGAACTTGGGAGTGAGGGCATGATGGTAGCAGAGGGCCATGTGTGGCAAGAGGGGCAGAGGGAGGTGAGGGTTATTACTGGAGAAAGAAACACACTATAGGTGTCTATATACCAGTGCTAGAAGTCTCTGAGCCAAGATGGGGGAGCTGGAGGTCTTGGGGTTCAATAACAATTTAGATATAGTAGGTATCTCAGAAACATGGTGGAATGGGGAAAATCTACAGGATACAGTCATTCCTGAGTATAAGCTCTATAGGCAGGACAGGGAGGGCTGGATTGGTGATGGTGTTGCATTGTACATCAAAAAGGGTATAGAATCAAATAAGCTAGAAATCATAAGGGGAATTAACTCCCTAACTGAAGCAATATGGGTGGAACAACTAGGCCCTAAGGGTTACTTAAAATGGGGTGTACTATCACCTACCTGATCAAGCCCTTAAGGCTGATGTTGAGATGGGGAAGGAAATAAGGGAGGTGACTAAAGCCGATACTGTTATTATATTGGGAGACTTCAATTACCCTCACATTGACTGGATAAACATGTGTGTGAGTCATGCTGTAGAAATGAGATTCCTAGACATCATAAATGACTGTGTACTGGAACAGTTGGTTACACAGCCAACCAGGGGGGTAGTGATCCTGGACTTGGTTCTGAGTGGGTCTCAAGACCTGGTGAGAGATGTAGAGGTTGTTACACTAATTGGAAACAGTGAACACAATGCTATTAAGATCAGCATTCAAGTCAATGGAAAGCTACCCCTAAAGTCCAAAACCACACTAATTGAAACCCAGAGAGAATGCATTCCACAGGTTAGAAAAGGCACTGCCAAGTCTAAATAAAAGGCCTGCATGGTTAACAATGCAAGTCAAGAAAGCTGTAAAAAGTAAAGAGGCTTCTTTTAAAAAGTAGAAGCTCTGCCCCAATGAATTGAACAGGAGGGATGGCAGGCTCTGGCAAAGTACATGTGAGTTAATAATTAAGCATGCAAAAAAAAAAAGATTATGAGAAGTGGGTTGCTAAAAGCATCAAGACAAACAATAAACTTTTTTAAAAATATATATCTGGAGAAGGAAACCAGCCAGAGAAGCAGTGGGTCCTTTGAATGACAAAGGAATAAAGGGATTGCTGAAGGAAGATGGCAGAGAAGCTCAAAGACTTTTTTGCTTCTGTGTCCTCCAGTGGTCCAGGGTGGGGCAGTCTCAATTTCTGGGAGAAGCTACTCCCTATAGGCAGGTGCAGTTGCTGATCTTTGTACGATTTCTGGAGGGGAGGGGCTTCTCTCTCAGATCCCAGTCTTTGACCCTGCCTCAAGGCAGATAGATGCCATCAGCTGCACTCCATTAGAGTGTTGTGATTCCTACTCTCCTTTCTTCAGTGTTATCTTCATCTTCATCTTTTTCTTCTATGGGAACATTGACCAGGGAGAGGGAAGGATATCATCAGCCCCCATGCCAAATTTGTTCGGCAGCAGAAGGAATGGGGAGCCATTTGTAGCAGTGGGGATTCTTCCCCCTCAACTCCTTCGCCTCACACGATCCCCAAGCCATGGGATCTCCAGCCTTCGGGCTGGGAGCTTCCCCCGTCACTCTCTTAATAGGAGCATCAGTGGCCATCGCATCAGAGCACCCAGGCCCTCAACACGACCTCCAGAAGCTTACCAGCTTTGCTTGAATACAGCACAGCGCAATCTTAGCTGTTCCACAAGCTCTCCACCAACCTTCTGAAACCTTGTAAGAAGGGGCCGCAACTAGAAGTCCCCCACTGGGTTTTTTACTCATTCTTCTTCCCATTTAAAAATAAAGGCAGGAAATGGGGGTGCAGGCAGGCCTTTCTGAGCCCTTGCCTCAAGATAGTATGGCCTCTAGTACTGAGCACCCCTCCTCCCCTTCCCAGCATGTGGTTCCCAACAAGGGTCCAACCTGGCAGGAACCCCGGCACCAGACTTCTCAGGGGATAATGCTCAGTCTAATCTCCTAGCCTGGATTAAGGGGGGAATGCAGAGAGAAATTAGAGGAGCCATTTCTCAGGCTATTCCTAACTTGAGGGACTCCTCTAAGTTTCCTAGTAGATCTGGACGTCACTCTCTCTCTAGCAATGCTCCCTCTAAGTCTTGTGAGCAAAAATTCTACTTTGTAAGCGCTACTGGCATTAAAGTTGTGATAAGTGATTTGGCTACTGCATAAATTAGTTTGCTCTGGAGCTAAGACAAAAATGTGTGAGCCGGAGGCTAAAAAACTGTGAGCTAGCTCACAGTAACTCAGCTTAGAGGGAACACTGCCTAGTAGTTCATCACGTAATTGGCAGGCGGATAGAATCTCCCACTCTCCTTCTCAACGCAAAAAAAGGAGATGAGAGAATTCTACCAGGCATAGCAGAGAACCAAGCCCTCTCTTGGGCCACGAGTATGCTCCAATTCTTCCTCACTTAAAGAAGAAGGTGAGCTAACGGAAGAGGAAGAATCTGTGGTCATCACCATGCAGACTCATCTTTTCCCACAGGAAGTTTTCTACAAGATCCTTCCAAAAGTGTTGCACATTTTGGAAATTCCATTCAACAACAAAGAGGTGGAAGTGCCTGAGCAAAGCAAACCATCTGGTTCTGCCAGAGCCTTCCCTAAAGCAGGGTTGTTTCCCCGTGGGATTCCATTCCCAGCTTTGTTCAATAAGGTAGTCAAGACTGAATGGGGGTCATCAGCCAGACCTAAGTCAAACGATCCTATCATCTCCAAGTTCTATTCCCTGGTGCCAGATGCAGCGGAACTCTTCAAACTACCACTAGTGGACAATCCTGTGGCTAGTCTGTGCTCCAATTTTGTTTTACCTGCAGAGGTGGATGGTCTCCCCAGGGATTCCTGCAAAAGAAGGACTGAACAGTTCCTGTGTAGGAATTTTGAAGCTTCCTCAACTTGCCTCAGGGCGTCCACAGCAAGCTCCCTTTTTGCTAGGGTAATGTAGTCTCAGGCTTCAGATCCCTCAGCAGCAGATAGTGATATCTCTAAGGAACTGAAGGATGAATTAAAGACGATCACCCTTACAGCTGCCTTCTCTGCGGACACTTTGCTGGATGTAATCCAACTGTTGGCCAGGGCTATGGCTTCAAATGTCACTGCCAGATTAAATACTTGGCTTTGCAGCTGGAAAGTGGACCCTTCATCTCAGGCCAGAGTGGCTAGCGTGCCCTTCAAAGGAGTACGTCTCTTTGGGGAAGGTATGAATAGATATCTGGTGTAGGATAAAGACAAGAAGAGGTTGCTGCCTTGCAGTAAGAAAGACAGCAAGCTCAAGAAACAGTTATCTTCCTTTTGTGAATCGAAATGTACCCCAGGATTTTGAGCACCTAGGCCTTTCAAAGGGAGATGGCAGCTCAAACGGTCAGGTGGCAATAGTTCCTCCTTTACCAAATAAAAGGAAAAAACCCACAGGGCCCCAAGAAAAGCCCACAGGCTCAGACTCACCAAATATAGGAGGTCAGTATCAGTATTCTTTGTTACAATCATAGACCAGCATAACACAAAACAAGATACTATACTTCCATGAATTTCAGTTTAAAATATGATACCAATATACATTAAAAATTAAAAGAAATTAAATAGAAATTTGATAATTCTGAGTGAGTAAATATAATTGTTGTAAATACTATCTTATAAAATTAATATGCTATTTATGTCATTCCAGTTTGTATATCAAGATAATATGTTACTATTATATATTGCTACTATCCATTGTAAATATAGGAGGCCATCTTCAACTTTTTAAAGCTCACTGTGAGTCTATGGTAGGCAACAAGTGGTTTTTAGATAGTGTCAAAGGGTCAAGGAAAATAACTCTGCACAGCCAAGATGCTGTAAAGTTCACCTCCATGCTAGAAAGGAGATGGATGTTTTTTTTTTCCTAAGGATGGGATTCTCACAAATTAGGACACATCAGTCTCCATTTCTAATATATTTATTATCTATGTTGCCCCCCCCCCCCGTTTGAACCAAAACAGATGATAACCAGAAACCAAGCATGTCATTCTTTTGATCTGTTTAAAAAAGTATTTGCACTATTTTGCTTGCTAATTTAACAAGCCACCTTCATATATACAACTGTGATATGTAATTCCATTTCATCATCTGACAAAGTGTGCACGCACATGAAAGCTCACATCATGAATAAAAATTTGTTGGTCTTAAAGGTGCCATTGGCCTCCAACTTTGTATCTCTGGAACTCTGTTCATAAGAGAACATAAGAACATAAGAGAAGCCAATGTTGAATCAGGCCAATGGCCAATCTAGTCCAACACTCTGTCATACAGTGGCCAAAATATACCAGGTGCCATCAGGAGGTCCAGCAGTGGGGCCAGGACACTAGAAGCCCTCCCATTGCTGCCCCCTCCAGCACCAATAATAGAGTGCATCACCTGCCCCAGACTGAGAGTTCCCATCTATACCCTGTGGCTAATAGCCACTGATGGACTTCTGCTCCATATGCTTATCTAATTCCCTCTTGAAACTCTCCATGCTTGTAGCTGCCACCACCTCCTGTGGCAGTGAATTCCATATGTTAATCACTCTTTGGGTGAAGAAGTATTTCCTTTTATCTGTTCTAACCCGACTGCTCAGCAATTTCATGGAGTGCCCATGAGTTCTTGTATTGTGAGAAAGGGAGAAAAGCACTTCTTTCTCAACCTGCTCAATCCCATTCATAATCTTATAAACCTCGATCATGTCACCCCTCAGCCGTCGTTTCTCCAAGCTAAAGAGCCCCAAGCATTTTAACCTTTCTTCATAGGGAAGGTGTTCCAACCCTTTTATCATTCTAGTTGCCCTTCTCTGCACTTTAACCAATGCTATAATATCCTTTTTGAGATGTGGCGACCAGAACTGTACACAGTATTCCAAATGAGGTCGCACCAATGATTTATACAGGGGCATGATGATACTGGCTGATTTGTTTTCAATTCCCTTCCTAATAATCCCCAGCATAGTGTTGGCCTTCTTTATTGCAGCTACACACTGTCTAGACATTTTCATCGAGTTATCCACTACGACTCCAAGATCTCTCTCTTGGTCCGTCTCTGCCAGTTCAGACCCCATCAACGTGTATTTATATTTAGGATTTTTGGCTCCAATGTGCATCACTTTGCACTTGGCCACATTGAACCCCATTTGCCACGTTGACGCCCACTCACCCATCCTCAACAGATCCCTATGGAGTGCCTCACAATCCTCCCTGGTTTTCACCACACGGAACAACTTCGTGTCATCTGCAAATTTAGCCACTTCACTGCTTACTCCCAATTCTAAATCATTAATAAACAAGTTAAAAAGCATTGGACCGAGTACTGATCCCTGTGGTACCCCACTGCTTACCACCCTCCACTGGGAAAGTTTCCCATTTATACTCACTCTCTGTTTCCTATTAATTAGCCAGTTTTTGATCCACAAGAGGACTTGTCCTTTTATCCCATGACTATTGAGCTTACTTAGGAGCCTTTGATGAGGAACTGTATCAAAAGCTTTCCGGAAGTCAAGGTAAATATCTATTGGGTCCCCCTTGTCCACATGTTTGTTCACTCCTCAAAAAACACTAACAGGTTAGTGAGACAAGATCTTCCCTTACAGAACCCATGCTGAGTCTGCTTCAATAGTTTTTGTTCATCAATGTGCCTACTAATTATCTCCTTAATAACAGTTTCCACTAACTTACCCGGTATTGATGTCAGACTGACTGGCCTGTAATTTCCTGGATCTCCCCTGGAGCCCTTTTTAAAGATGGGAGTGACATTAGCTACCTTCCAGTCCTCAGGAATGGAGGCAGATTTTAAAGAAAGATTACATATTTTTGTCAGGAGATCCACAAGTTCACATTTGAGTTCTTTCAGAACTCTCGGATGAATGCCATCCGGGCCTGGTGATTTATTAGTTTTTAAATTGTCCATCAGTCGGAGGACTTCCTCTCTTGTCACCGCAATCTGATTCAGGTCTTTCAAACCCCTCCCGAAATCGGTGCTTCTGGAGTGGGGAAGCACTTGTCATCTTCCACAGTGAAGACAGAGGCAAAAATGCGTTCAGCTTCTCAGCCATTTCCCTATCATCCTTCACTACTCCTTTTACCCCTTGGTCATCCAAGGGCCCCACTGCCTCCCTGGCGGGCTTCCTACTTCTAATGTATTTGAAGAAAGTTTTATTGTTGGCCTTTATGTTTTTTGCAATATGCTCCTCATATTCCCTTTTTGCTTGCCTGATCACAGACTTGCATTTTATTTGCCATAGTCTGTGTTCCCTTTTATCAACCTCACTAAGACTAGCTTTCCACCACTTAAACGAATCCTTCTTACCTTTTACAGCTTCCATTACTTTATTTGTTAACCATGCAGGCTTTTTTCTATACCTATTTGTACCTTTCCTAACCTGCGGTATATATTTTTTCTGAGCTTCTAGGACTGTATTTTTAAATAGTCTCCAAGCTTCCCCAATGGTTTTGACCTTCTCCACTCTTCCTTTCAATTTCTTCCTCACATGTCCCATCATACCAGAGAAGTTATCCCTTTTAAAGTTAAAAGTGGTTGCGTCAGTCTTTTTGGGCAAGTCCCTATCTGTACAAATGTTAAACTCAATGACATTATGGTCACTGTTCCCAAGTGGTGCAATCACTTTTACATCTCTCACCAGGTCTTGGGTGTTACTTAGGACCAAATCCAGGATCGCCTCTCCCCTGGTAGGATCTGTGACCATCTGTTCCATAGCACAGTCATTGAGAGTGTCTAAAAACGCAATCTCTTTTTCCCGACTAGAACTCATATTGCCCCAATCAATGTGTGGGTAGTTAAAGTCGCCTATTACGACACAGTTATTTCGTCTAGCCGCTATCTTTAATTCATTCGTCATTTTATAAACCTCCTCTATCTTTTGATCTGGTGGGCGATAACAAACTCCCACTGTTAAGCTTCCTTTTGGACCCACTATTTCAACCGATAGCATTTCCAGAAGTGAATCCAATTCTCTTACCTTCTCAATCTTACTGGACGGTATACCTTCTCTGACATACAGAGCCACCCCACCTCCAACCCTTTCCCCCCTATCCTTCCAATATAATTTATAACCAGGAATCAACGTATCCCACTGATTTTCCTCATCCCACCAAGTTTCTGAAATACCCACAATGTCTATTTCCCCCCCCCAACACCAAGCATTCCAACTCCCCGATTTTACCTCGGAGACTTCTAGCATTTATGTATAAACACTTATAGTTTCCCACGTTTGTTAAGCCCACAGCCTTCCTCTTGCTGCTTCGACACCTTGCCAGACAGTTCCTATCATTAGCCACAGTCTCAGTGGACAATTGTAATCCATTTCCTTGTACAAAAGTAGTAGCTACCCCTTCATCTCTTTGAGATGAGCCATCCCGAACCAGAGACTTTTCATCTCCTGTCTGCTTTCCCCCATTATTCAGTTTAAAAACTGCTCTGCCACCTTTTTGATTTTGAGCGCCAGCAGCCTGGTTCCTTCTCGGGACAAGTGGAGACCGTCCCTTTTGTACAGCTCCCCCTTGTCCCAAAAAGCATCCCAGTTCCTAACAAACTTGAACCCTTCCCCCCTACACCACCGTCTCATCCACGCATTGAGACTCCTTTTTTTTTTTTGAAATAACTCTCCTAAAAAGGAGAGAATTTTATTTTTTTTATAAGAAAAGGGTAAGGTAGACAGATGGGAAAAGAAAAAAGAGCGGAGTGAGTTTTTTTCTGTTAGTAAAGGTTAATTTTATTTCTTCCAGTTGTCGGCATCCATCACGGTTGAAAGATCTTCTTTTCAGCTTAACAAAGTCCAAATCAATTCTATTAGTAAAGTTAGTAAAGTCCACTGGGGTTAAATCAAATCTTTTCAGATGCTACACGAACAAATTCTTTTTTAAGTCTCTCCAATTATCATTAAGTCCTTTGAACTTTAATGCCTCCCGTTCCGTCACTTCCTTCCCCCGGGCCGCCGTCTTCTTCAAAAATCCAAATTTTGAGTACTGTTTCCTCCTCTGTGCTGGCATGTCTCTTCAGAAATTTTTTAATCCATCTTCTTTCGCTTCTTTTTTCTTGTTGTTTCTGGCAGTCATTTCTCGTTGGCTCCATTAACACTCGGATTGAAATTAGATCTCCATTACTTGCTAAGCTCAACACCCCTTTCTACTGGCAGAGTATATCCTTTTTTTGAAGGCGGAGTAGGCTTTGAGAGCCTTGTCCGCCTCTTCTTTTTATTTATTCGCTCCACTGCCAGATAGAGGTGTCAAGACTTTCGTCAAAATAAATCTGAGATCTTCTTTCCCTTCTTCATCCATAGCTTGGAACTTTAACATCGATACATTTTCTGCCATCAACCTTGTTAATTCCAAATATTTATTTTTATAGTCTGATGAGAACAGTTTCCATTTTAAAAACGTTTCATTGATATTTTAGATTAACTCCAGCAGGTGGCGCAGTATCTCAGTCTCTTGTTAATTGACAGCTAGTTCTGGGGGGGTTGACTGGAGCGGAAGTCCCTCCTCTCTTCTCTTCCGTTCTAAGCAGGATTTTCCCCAGCATCGACATTTTGTTTTTTATTTACTTTTTCAAAGTTCGTGCCACATCCCCCAGAAAGCAACTAAAGCCGCAATCTTCTGTAAAACCCCAACGGTACTTTCACCAACATTTTTTCTTGTTACCCCCCTTCGCGTTTCCTTTAAAAATTCGCTTCTTTGAAGAGGGTGGAAGCTCCTCCCTCCTCCCATACGCTTATCCGCTTGCGGGGGGTTTTAATTTTCGCTTCAAAATAGATCTTCAACTCACGATTAGATGCCATATCTTCTTTTCATAGTAATTCATCCGCTTTTCCTCACTCCTGGAAGTCGGCAGGGCTGCTAAGTCCCATTCGGGATGCACTACGCGGCGGGGCCGATTGGGGCGGGGAGAAAGCCTCAATTTCCCGGCAGTTTGCCGGCAAAGAGGCTACTCCCCTATGCGCCCCCGGTTCGGAGCCTTTGACTAAGGCTCACTAGGGTCTTTCGCAAACGCGAAGACCCCCCCATTCCGCGTGTGGGCTGACCGCCTCCGGGAGCGTCCCGAGAAGCGGCCGCCATTCGCAGCACCGAAACCGAAAGCCCACGCATTGAGACTCCTGATCTGTGCCTGTCTCTCCGGCCCTGCGCGTGGAACAGGTAGCACTTCTGAGAAGGCTACCTTGGAGGTCCTGGCCTTGAGCTTCCTGCCCAGCAGCCTAAATTTCTCCTCCAGGACCTCCCGACTGCATTTCCCCACATCGTTGGTGCCGACGTGCACCACGACCACTGGCTCCTCCCCAGCACTATCTACCAGCCTATCTAAAACATGCGTAATGTCCACTACCTTCGCACCAGGCAGGCAAGTCACCATACGGTCAGTATGCGGGTTCGCCACCCAGCTGTCTACCTGCCTAAGGATCGAATCACCAACTACCAAGAGCCCCCCTCCCACCCTTCCCAGGGACGGTTCCTTGGTACGAAAGGATACCCGTTCACCAGCTGAAGAAGAGGTCCCTTCTGAGGGCACATTCCCCTTATCCTCAGCATGGTGCCCCGTTTCCCCTTGACCCTCATGCTCCCTGGCAGCAGCTGGGCTGCCAGATCCAGAGTGGGACATATCTAACAAGTCCCAGAGAGTCTTCTCCGTGCACCTAACTGACTGTCTCTGCTTCTCCAGGTCAGCCACCTTGGCCTCAAGGGAGCAAACTCGCTCCCTGAGAACCAGGAGCTCCTTGCACCGAGCACACATCCAAGACTTCTGACCAGTGGGCAGATAGTCATACATGTGACACTCCATGCAAAACACTGGATAGCCCCCAACTCCCTGCTGGCATTCTGGCTTCATAATTATTTTTAAACAACTACTTTTCTATAACCCTCCTTTTAAAACCCTTTGTATTTATACGGTTCCTGTTGTAGGAGTCTACTTACCTTACTGGGAACCCAAGAAGCCAAGGTCCCTGGCTTTCTGGCTCTTCCTGGGCTTCTTACAGAGCCCCTAGGCCAAGAGCCACAGGCCAAGAGCCACAGGCCAAGAGCTTCACCCTTTGGCTCTCACCCTTCGGCTCGTGCCAGAGTCTCGTGCCTCTTGCAAGCTTCCTGCCTTAAATAGAAGGGTCCCCCAGGAGAGGGTGTGGCCAGCAGCTACTCAAATTCACCCAAGGCACTTAATGACAGGCAAACAATGACCCTTTCACACCCCAACTCCAGCAGCCAGGAGTCTGCTATTCAGTTTCACCCAGGCACTTAATTTCAGGCAGACAATGACCCTTTCACACCCCAACCCCAGCAGCCAGGAGTCTCTTACAACTCACCCACACACTCCCAAATACAGTCCCCCACACAGTACCTTCTCAGCTAAAGCACCTCAGCTGAAAGTAAATAAATAAAAATACCACTCACCCCTCTGGCAGCTCAAACACCTTGCTCCTTCTCAGAGCTCAGCTTGCCTTCCAGCAGATTTCTACAGGTTCCAAGAAATCGTTGTCCACAAAAACACCTTCTTCTCCTCAAGACTATACAATACCTACTGGATATCAGGGCGATAGAGCCTGTGCCAGAAGCCCAAAAGATTTTGGGGGTTTATTCAGTCTTTATTCAGATGTGAGAGCCATTTTAGACCTCAAATGGCTAAACAGAAGGATAAAAAAGATGTTCGGGATGGAAACCCTCAAATCCATGGTATCATACATTCAGAAAGGAGATTTTCTGGTATCAGTAGATCTGTCAGAGGCCTGCTTGCACATCCCAATTCAGGAATCACATCAGAGGTTCCTGCATTTTTCCTACAACAGTCTCTGGCCTCAGTACTGGGTTCTTCCTTTTGGCCTCAAAACAGCACCAAAAGTGTTCACTGAAGTCTTTGTTTCACTGATAGTGCCCCTGAGAACCCAGGGAGTGTCCATCTTTCCATATTTCAATGACATTTTAATCTGGTCCCCCTCTCACCAACAGGGGATGGAGGATGTATGTCAAACTGTCTCATGCTTCCAGGACCATGGGCTCATCATAACTGAAAGAAAAGCAGCTTGTCTCCATCTCAGAAGTCATAATAGCGACGTCTTGGGACAGAGTTTTCCTATTGCAGGAAAGACAGGAGAAGATCCTAACTTCAATACAGGAGCTCACTCATCAGTCCCAAGTGGAGGTGATGTCCTTGTCAAGGCTTCTAGGGATGATGTTATCCTGTCAGAATGTCATCCTGTGGTCCTGGTTTTGTGCTCACCCACTTCCTCCTACCCTTCCAGGATGTCATAGCCAACAAGCAGTTCAAGCCAGTTCAGCTATCTAGCTCCCTGATTCAGGAACTCCAGTGGTGGACAAAGTCTTTCAGGTTTCTGGAGGGAACTCCGCTCCAGGAACTGAAGAGGATGACAATGACATTGGATGCCAGCCTCACTGGCTTGGGGGGGATGTCTCACAGGGGAGAATGGCTCAGATTACCTGGTCTCAGGAAGAGTCGTCATGAAGCATCAACTTTTTGGAGCTCAGGGCAATAGAGCTAGGGCTGTTGTCCTTCCAGGATCTCCTAACAGGGCAGCATGTCCTAGTTCACATGGACAATATGACAGCCAAATCCTATGTCAAATGCCAGGGGGGTACCAAATCCAGGTCACTCCATGCAGAGGCAAAGCTGATTATGTAACGGACAGAGACCCATCTGAGGTTAATCAAGGCTGTTCACATGGCAGGACAGGACAACACATTGATTCAGTCCGAGGGCTCTAAATCAAGCAGAATGGATGCTGAACAAGGCAACCTTCCAGCCAATATGTCACAAGTTCAGCAAGGCGGAAGTGGACCTTTTTGTGACCGAGCAAAACTACCAAGTTCCACAGTTCATCTCAAGGACAAGGTCTCTGCAAACCATAGGGATAGACACACTAAGCTGCAACTGGCTGAATCAGCTACTGCATACCTTTCCTCCCATGCAGGTAATCCAAAGGGTGATCCAGAGAATAATAACCTCAAGGTGGAAGTAGTGCTAGTGCCATTCTGGCCATGAAGGTCCTGGTTCCAGGACTCACTGAGACTGTATATCATGGAGCCCTGGTGTCTCCCGATAAGCAAGGACCTTCTTCAGCAGGGAACCCTCATTCACCCCCCAGCCTGGATTGCTAAGCCTCACAGCCTGGAGGTTGAGTGGTTGCAATGCAAACAAATAGGACACCTGGATAGGGTTATTAACACTCTGATAGCTTCCAGGAAGGGTTCCACTAATGGGGTTTATAATAACTCGTGGCAAGTCTCCCAGTCTTGGTGTTGCAACCACAGGCTAGAGCCCCTTAACGGCTAAAGTGGGAGATGTTGGCTGATTTCCCACTACAGCTGCCTCGGGGTTGCGCCGCCGTTTGCCCCGATACTATTTGTCAATTTCACACCCGAAGCCGCGGGGCTGCATTATGACCCACGGCTGCGCCGATTTCCCGCAGTTTCGTAATCCTCAAAAAACAGGATTACGAAACTGCGGGGAAATCGGGCGAAGCCGTGGGTCAAAATGCAGCCCCGCGGCTTCGGGTGTGAAATTGACGAATAGTATCGGGGCAAACGGCGGTGCAACCCCGAGGCAGCTGTAGTGGGAATTCAGCCGTTCTCTCTTTCTTGCAAGAAGGTTTGGAGAAGGATCTTAGTACTAGTACATTGAAAAGGCAGGTGGTAGCCATTTCCGCCATCAGGGGAACTAAGAAAGGGAGGATAGGACTAAACCCTTTTATAGGACTGTCTCTATGTTTGTCTCTTTCAGGAAGGCTTCCCTGGGGCACAGGGTCTATACTTCTACAATTAGTAGGTGGGTTAGAGGCTGTAACCTTCTCACTTACAAGTCCACAGGTCTTGACCATCCTCCAGGCATTATAGCATACTCCCTCACAGGCAGCAGCCTACAGATCCTTTCCTTCCTTAAAAGTCATATGCAAGGCTGCCATCTGGAGGTCCATCCACACTTTGCCAGGTACTACAGGATTGATAAAGTAGCCTCTATGGATGCTGCCTTCAGAAGGAAGGTCGTACATTGTGCCTTCTCAGTATAACAGCCAAGTCTCTTCCCTCCTTGGGGCACATGCTTTTCAGTGTCTCAGAAGTTGAGACTGCCCCATCCCAGACCACTGGAGAATGGAAGATTTGTCTCACTTACTGTAAATTTTCCTTCTTGGTGGTACAGGGATGGGGCAATCTCTTCCCACCCGAGGGCAGAATTCTTGAGCCGAGTCTTGGAACAGAGTGGGCATGCTGTCTGGACCTAAGGCTTCCTCACTCTTCTTCCATCCTTCCTCTTCCTGGTGAAGTTCTCTAGGAGTCTTTCCTATATTATGTTTGTGCCTCTGCACCTTAATGTCATTTTTTCTTACCTGTTAGTCAGAGGTTCTTTCTTGGTTTTTGTATAAATGTTTGGGAGACATTTGGGGACCAGACTGGGATCTGAACATAAGAACATAAGAGAAGCCAATGTTGAATCAGGCCAATGGCCCATCTAGTCCAACACTCTGTCACACAGCGGCCAAAATATACCAGGTGCCATCAGGAGGTCTAGCAGTGGGACCAGGGCACCAGAAGCCCTCCCACTGCTGCCCCCTCCAGCACCAAGAATAGAGTGCATCACCTGCCCCAGACTGAGAGATCCCATCTATACCATGTGGCTAATAGCCACTGATGGACTTCTGCTCCATATGTTTATCTAATTCCCTCTTGAAACTGTCCATGCTTGCAGCTGCCACGACATCCTGTGGCAGTGAATTCCATACGTTAATCACTCTTTGGGTGAAGAAGTATTTCCTTTTATCTGTTCTAACCTGACTGCTCAGCAATTTCATGGAGTGCCCATGAGTTCTTGTATTGTGAGAAAGGGAGAAAAGTACTTCTTTCTCAACCTGCTCAATCCCATTCATAATCTTATAAACCTCGATCATGTCACCCCTCAGCCGTCGTTTCTCCAAGCTAAAGAGCCCCAAGCATTTTAACCTTTCTTCATAGGGAAGGTGTTCCAACCCTTTTATCATTCTAGTTGCCCTTCTCTGCACTTTTTCCAATGCTATAATGTCCTTTTTGAGATGTGGTGACCAGAACTGTACACAGTATTCCAAATGAGGTCGCACCAATGATTTATACAGGGGCATGATGATACTGGCTGATTTGTTATCAATTCCCTTCCTAATAATCCCCAGCATAGTGTTGGCCTTCTTTATTGCAGCTACACACTGTCTAGACATTTTCATCGAGTTATCCACTACGACTCCAAGATCTCTCTCTTGGTCCGTCTCTGCCAGTTCAGACCCCATCAACGTGTATTTATATTTAGGATTTTTGGCTCCAATGTGCATCACTTTGCACTTGGCCACATTGAACCCCATTTGCCACGTTGACGCCCACTCACCCATCCTTGACAGATCCCTTTGGAGTGCCTCACAGTCCTCCCTGGTTTTCACCACCCTGAACAACTTCGTGTCATCTGCAAATTTAACCACATCACTGCTTACTCCCAATTCCAAATCGTTAATAAACAAGTTAAAAAGCATTGGACCGAGTACTGATCCCTGTGGTACCCCACTGCTTACCACCCTCCACTGGGAAAGTTTCCCATTTATACTCACTCTCTGTTTCCTATTTATAAGCCAGTTTTTGATCCACAAGAGGACTTGTCCTTTTATCCCATGACTATTGAGCTTACTTAGGAGCCTTTGATGAGGAACTGTATCAAAAGCTTTCCGGAAGTCAAGGTAAATAATATCTATTGGGTCCCCCTTGTCCACATGTTTGTTCACTCCTCAAAAAACACTAACAGGTTAGTGAGACAAGATCTTCCCTTACAGAACCCATGCTGAGTCTGCCTCAATAGTTTTTGTTCATCAATGTGCCTACTAATTCTTTCCTTAATAACAGTTTCCACCAACTTACCCGGTATTGATGTCAGACTGACTGGCCTGTAATTTCCCGGATCTCCCCTGGAGCCCTTTTAAGGATGGGAGTGACATTAGCTACCTTCCAGTCCTCAGGAATGGAGGCAGATTTTAAAGAAAGGTTACATATTTTTGTCAGGAGATCCACAAGTTCACATTTGAGTTCTTTCAGAACTCTCGGATGAATGCCATCCGGGCCTGGTGATTTATTAGTTTTTAAATTGTCCATCAGTCGGAGGACTTCCTCTCTTGTTACCGCAATCTGATTCAGGTCTTTCAAACCCCCTCCTGAAATCGGTGCTTCTGGAGTGGGCAAACACTTCTCCTCTTCCACAGTGAAGACAGAGGCAAAAAATGCATTCAGCTTCTCAGCCATTTCCCTATCATCCTTCACTACTCCTTTTACCCCTTGGTCATCCAAGGGCCCCACTGCCTCCCTGGCTGGCTTCCTACTTCTAATGTATTTGAAGAAAGTTTTATTGTTGGCCTTTATGTTTTTTGCGATATTCTCCTCATATTCCCTTTTTGCTTGCCTGATCACAGACTTGCATTTTATTTGCCATAGTCTGTGTTCCCTTTTATCAACCTCACTAAGACTAACTTTCCACTGCTTAAAGGAATCTTTCTTACTTTTTACAGCTTCCATTACTTTATTTGTTAACCATGCAGGCTTTTTTCTATACCTATTTGTACCTTTCCTAACCTGCGGTATATATTTTTTCTGAGCTTCTAGGATTGTATTTTTAAATAGTCTCCAAGCTTCCCCAATGGTTTTGACCTTCTCCACTCTTCCTTTCAATTTCTTCCTCACATGTCCCCTCATACCAGAGAAGTTATCCCTTTTAAAGTTAAAAGTGGTTGCGTCAGTCTTTTTGGGCAAGTCCCTATCTGTACAAATGTTAAACTCAATGACATTATGGTCACTGTTCCCAAGTGGTGCAATCACTTTTACATCTCTCACCAGGTCTTGGGTGTTACTTAGGACTAAATCCAGGATCGCCTCTCCCCTGGTAGGATCTGTGACCATCTGTTCCATAGCACAGTCATTGAGAGTGTCTAAAAACGCAATCTCTTTTTCCCGACTAGAACTCATATTGACCCAATCAATGTGTGGGTAGTTAGAGTCGCCTATTACAACACAGTTATTTCGTCTAGCTGCTATCTTTAATTCATTCATCATTTTATAATCCTCCTCTATCTTTTGATCTGGTGGGCGATAACAAACTCCCACTGTTAAGCCTCCTTTTGGACCCACTATTTCAACCCATAGCATTTCCAGAAGCGAATCTGAGAGAGAAGTCCCTCCCCTCCAGGAATCACACAAAGATCCAGTGAAACTAATGGGCAGTAGGTGCAGAATGGACAAAAGGAAATACTACTTTACTTGATTAAATTGTGGAATTTAATTGATTAAAATGTGGAATTTGCAGCCAGAGGATGTAGAGATGGCTACAGGAATAAAAAGATTTAAAAGGGATTAGATAGATTCAGTGGCTACTAGCCATCGTGACTGAGCGGAACCTCCACATTCAGAGGCGCTAATCCTGTAAATCCCAGAACCAGGAGGCAACATCAGGGGAAGGCCTCGGTCTCTATGCCGTATTGGCCATCCAGAGGAACTGGTTGGCCACTTTGTGAGACAGGATGCTGGACTAGATGGACCACTGGTGTGATACAGCAGCAGTTATTATGTTCTTATGAAATGATTGCTAGTATTTGCCCAATTCATAAGATTGTATATCTTACTTTACCAGAACAGTTCTGGTTCCCAAACGGTTAAATACATGATAGCTGATGCAATCCCTCCCACTTTTCACCAGACAGTTGCTCCATAGCAACAGTGAGATCATTGAAGACAGTATTTCATTGATTTTTTTCACTCTTGCTTTCCCTTTAAGCTATTATTTCCATGTCTGTGAGAGTGGAGATCTTTGTTTTAATGTTTGGCTTATGTAGAACATATTTACAGAAATAAAAGGGGGGAAATCTTCTATAAATTTAATGTTTCACTATGTATTTAAAAAGAGAGACTGGCTTAGGCAGCTGGATAAATGTGCCTGGGGTAGCTGATGTTCTCAAATATTCTTGCATTATTTGCTGGTCTTCTAGGGAAAAGAATAATGTGGAACAAGACCTAAAGGAAAAAGAAGATGCCATCAAACAGAGGACAAGTGAGATCCAGGTAACTGAATTGTTTGTCTTGGGTGAGCTTGGAACAGCATAATAAATGAACATTTAAACAATTTTTTTGCCTTGCTACCTAATGAATGGGGACTCATATATAACAAACACCCACAAATCATAATTTCATATTTCTGTCTTCCATATGCCCCAATAAATAATGTATATGCATTTTAATAGGATTGAAGTGTCCTTAACAAGTATAGTGCTAAATAAATGGTTAAGCATAATCTTAGGAAGGTGTTCTATTGCCTTAGTTGAGACATGGATGAAGGGGTAATATTAAATATTTGTAGCAGAATTTTAGCAGAGAGGCTTGCTACATAATGGGAAATGTTGCATTTTATTTTCTATAAATAGCACTTGTTATACTTGGTATAATTTAATTTCTGTACATGATAAAGCATTATTTTTGTATTTGTTAATTTTTCATAATTACTGGCTTGTATCAACCCTTCTGCCCATTAAGGCTGCAAAGCTACTTCCTAGTTTTAAAGATATAAATGTAGCTGAGGTTGGTGACACTTTCCCCTGCCAGCTGATGGTAGGATTATAAACAAATGTACAACACAAGCAGCTGAATCTTTCAATTTAAAAATCTACCTAATAAGAATTCCATTTTAGGATGCTGGAGATTGAGATCCCCCCCCTCTTTGTTTTTTAAGGCAACAGTGCTTTTTTCTGAGGAAACAAAATGAAGCAGTGTCTTACACAAAGCTGTCCTTGTATTTTGTTTGTCAACAGTCTTTCAGGGAAGGTGGGGATGAAGCAGTGCTTCTCACAAAATGATCAGTAGCACAGCTCTTTAATGGCAAAATAAACATAAAAGTATTTTGTCATTAAATGTCAGGCCTGAAATGGAACACTTCTTATTGTCCAATAAAAATGTCAGTCTCTGAAAGATTTTTTCTCGAATACTCATGCATAGTGTACATGCCCCCAAATCATTTTGGTTGGGGAAGTTTTGTGTGTGTGACTACTACTTAAGCTAAGTAGCTTTCTGTAGCTTTTACAGAGGTGAGGTGAAACTTTCAGTGATAGGATACTAAAAACTAGAGACATTGGTCTTTTAATGAAATCAGTGCAAGATCTGCTGAAATGTTGGGATCTGAAAATGATCAGATAAATATTGCAGTAAAGCAAACCTACCATGACTATTAATGTGGGGGGTGGAGGTGGGGGGGTCAGGAGGGTACATTGACTAAATTGTTAGAAGAATTAAGCAGCTTCTTATTTATATAAAGAAATGCTGTTTTAGATCTGCAAATAGCTTCTCAACTACAAACTACTGAGTAACTAATTATTTCTTTTTAGAAATGAGCAAAATTAATCAATAAACTACTGCTGCCCTCCAGTTCATAATAAATGTTATGGCCAATGTAAATATATACTGATTTCAGATTAGCTCCTGATAATCCTTTATAATTTAAAAACATTTAATTACTTAAGCCTAATCACTGTACTTCACCACTGGTATGGTTTGATGTGGACATGTGGTAGGAGAAAGCATGGAATTTTTAAAATGAATTCCAGAATATCATGTAGCAAGTTTAGGGTTTTTTCTATTGTCTAGGAGTTTAGATTAATTTCATTTTTGTATTTCATTCTTATTATGCCTGTATTTAGTTTTATTCTTGCAGGCATGTCAGTTACACATTACATTAGTGTCCTCTTTCATTTCATGTGTATAGATGGTGTGGTTCATGGAAGGATAAGAGTGAAAATCACTGAGCTTTGTATTGGGAGCTCTTCCAGTACTAACTGAATCTCAATGTATTCTCTAATGATCACCTCACCTTTTGAACCCAATCTTCATTTTTCTGTTGTGTACTACATAATTGACAAATCTTTATTGCTAGTGAATCCCAGTGAGAAATAAATGCAAATAATAATAAAATAACTCCTTCAGTATCCTTTTGCCATAGGAGCCTTGATAGCTTAGCTGGTTTAGAAATGTTGAGCCTGTAGTTCTGATGCCAGGGACCAAATCATGATATGAAATTTATGCAGTCTGATCTGTTATGAGACAAGGAACGCTCTGTAAACTGACAGTATTCTCTTGGTGTATAGCATTTCCTAGATTACTGGAGATGTGTGGAGCTCTGGATGTGATGTGTGAGTCCCTGCATCTTAATCATAAGAAACTTCTAGAGAGGGTGATACATTCCATCGAAGGAAAAATTTAGACTGGAATTTTAGAGGCTTGTGTCTATAAACACTTAATGATTGCAATTCACAGCAGCTTTTGATAGGACCTTCTGGCATGCAGGGTCTAGATAGGCAGCTCTAAGAGATGGGTGAACCCAAACACAGTGAATTGCTTGCACGTCCAAAATAAATGTCCGAACGTTGATGCATGGAATTTTTCTACCCACCTATTAGGTTTGGCCCATATGGAGATTATACCCATGAAAACCCAGTATCATGTTAGGTATTAAGAAATGGGACATGTTCAGAAAATCTGCAGATTGCTTCTTTGCTTAATTCTCTTCCTTCAACTTTTCTGCTATGCTTCCTTTTCATGTTATATTTTGAGGATACTCCTATGTTCTGATTGATTTGTTTTTCTTCATCAAATCATGTCCTACAGACCTCATGGGCCTCTTTCATATTCGTTATATATACCTTAATTTTCATTGTTCTGTTTTCTCTCTGTCCTCCCACCCCCCCCCTTTGTATTCTAAGGCTTCAGTCACCAAAACAACATACTACTTTTCTTTTGGTGGTCCTTTCTGTTAAAAAGGAATGTGTAAAATGCTTGCTTTTTCTCTTATTAATTCCTCAGGATCTTCAGGATGAAGTAAAAAGGGAGAGCAATAATTTGCAGAAGCTGCTGGCTCAGAAGGAGGAAGCAGAGGAAATTCTTAATGGTCTTGATGAGGAGAAAGCCAAACTCGAAGAACAGCTTAACACAATCAGACAGAAATGTGCTGAAGAGGCTGATTTGGTAGGTCTCGGCATCTCATTATTGTTTGAAAAAAATTGGATCAAAAGTAGTACACGTTTGATATGGGCTGGAGAATATCTGGTATAGGAAAATGTGGCATTTCTAGGTTTTATGTGGAAAAATAAGAGGATAAAGTTACCCCTGCTTGTTTGCAGATATAAACACCTTACATAATGGGGTTAGGCTGGGGTGAAGAGAGCTTTTTCCATAGTTTTGAAATTGTTCTTAGCTTGCATGTATGCATCCAGGCTAAGAATCCATGTTATTGCCATGTTGGGGGAACATACATAAGAACCATAGTTAGCACCTTTTAAAACTTTTTCATCATGGTATCATATTGAGATCTTTTGAAGAAATGTTGAGTTGAATTGGGATTAATCTAGTCTTAAACTTTTACACCTGATTCTTGTAGTCTCGAGTTACAAAAATAACTTTTTTATTGTCAAAGGAAATATCGTATTTTTAGAAAGAGGAGAAAAGAAATATCAATGGTACTTTTCTTGTTGTTGTTGTGAAATTAAGTGTTTATTTAAAATATTTATACCCCACCTGATCTCTGCAAACTCAAGGCAGTTAAAAGAGCAGCAAAGGCTGCAAGGATACAACATTATGAGGGTCTAGCAAAAAGTTAAACATAAGAACATAAGAGAAGCCAATGTTGAATCAGGCCAATGGCCGATCTAGTCCAACACTCTGTCACACAGTGGCTAAAAATACCAGGTGCCATCAGGAGGTCCAGCATTGGGGCCAGGACACTAGAAGCCCTCCCGCTGCTGCCTCCCCCCCAGCACCAAGAATAGAGTGCATCACCTGCTCCAGACTGAGAGTTCCTATCTATACCTTGTGGCTAATAGCCACTGATGGACTTCTGCTCCATATGTTTATCTAATTCCCTCGTGAAACTGTCCATACTTGTAGCTGGCACCACCTCCTGTGGCAGTGAATTCCAGGTGTTAATCACTCTTTGGGTGAAGAAGTACTTCCTTTTATCTGTTCTAACCCGACTGCTCACCAATTTCACTGAGTGCCCACGAGTTCTTGTATTGTGAGAAACGGAGAAAAGTACTTCTTTCTCAACCTGCTCAATCCCATGCATAATCTTATAAACCTCAATCATGTCACCCCTCAATCGTCGTTTCTCCAAGCTAAAGAGCCCCAAGTGTTTTAACATTTCTTCATAGGGAAAGTGTTCCAACCCTTTTATTCTAGTTGCCCTTCTCTGCACTTTTTCCAATACTATAATATTCTTCTTGAGGTGTGGCGACCAGAACTGTACACAGTATTCCAAATGAGGTCGCACCATTGATTTATACAGGGGCATGATGATACTGGCTGATTTGTTTTCAATTCCCTTCCTGATAATCCCCAGCATAGCGTTGGCCTTCTTCATTGCAGTTACACAGTATCTAGACATTTTCATTGAGTTATCTACTACGACTCCAAGATCTCTCTCTTGGTCCGTCTCTGCCAGTTCAGACCCCATCAATGTGTATTTATATTTAGGATTTTTGGCTCCAATGTGCATCACTTTGCACTTGGCAACATTGAACCCCATTTGCCATGTTGACCCCCACTCACCCATCCTTGACAGATCCCTTTGGAGTGCCTCACAGTCCTCCCTGGTTTTCACCACCCTGAACAACTTCGTGTCATCTGCAAATTTAGCCACTTCACTGCTTACTCCCAATTCCAAATCATTAATAAACAAGTTAAAAAGCATTGGACCGAGTACTGATCCCTGTGGTACCCCACTGCTTACCACCCTCCACTGAGAAAGTTTCCCATTTATACTCACTCTCTGTTTCCTGTTTATAAGCCAGTTTTTGATCCACAAGAGGACTTGTCCCTTTATCCCATGACTATTGAGCTTATCTAGGAGCCTTTGATGAGGAACTTTATCAAAAGCTTTCTGGAAGTCTTTTTTCCGGTCTTGGCGATTACCATGGCAGTCATCTTCTCCCGGGGCTCCGGGAGAAGTTTGCCAGCATACGACCGCGTCACCCCAGGAGTCCCAGGGTGGGACTCCTAGCCAAGGGGTGCTAGAGGGCCCCCCCGGCACACTCAGCTGGAGAAGGGGGGGCTCCTCCTTGCCCCAACGGGCCCGTCGTAGAGCGTCCCAAATGGGAACAAGATCAGCACACCAGAGCAAGCGCACGGTGATCCAGTGAGTATGAATGTGGAGAGACAACCACTGAAAGTGTGAGTCGAGTTTAAATGAGAAGCACCCATGCAGTTGTGTCCCGCCTAGCGAAAACGAGGAGGGGGAGGGAACTTCCCCCCGATAAGGACTGCTTGCAAGCGATCTTAAAAAAAACTGGAAAAGGGGGGGACAGCAAGGAAAGAGCAGTGGAAGTGAAGTAAAGAGTTTGCATGAACTTACCGGCATGATTAAGAACTTCCAGAGACTTTGATGAACTTTTGCTAACTGTAAACAATCCCCAAACATGGCACTGCCGAAAGATGCGAGAAACAAAATACCAAAAGTTAAACCTTCTTCCGGAAGCTCCAGCCCTCTAAGTTCGGTGCCTAGATAGGACCAAACTGTGGAACGCCAAAGCTGGCAGAGGCGCTTCACCCTCTACTGGAGAAAATCACAGCTATAGATAATAAGCTTGACGCTCAACAAGCACAGACGGCAGCCAATGCAAAGAAAATCAAAAAAGCGGAGCAGGAACTTAAAGAGATTGGTTCCAATTAAAAAAAATGGATAAAAAGCTAAAGGTACGTGATTAAAAGTGCCAAATCGAAGAGTCTCACGTACTACAGCTGCAAATGGAAAAGGCAAGCTACATCTTGAGACTTCAAGGGATTAAAGAGGAGAAAGGGGAGAATCTATATCAAATCGTTGGTGACTTGTTGGCCCTTTTGGCAGATATGACATCGGACCAACTTCAAAGTGAAATAGATACAGTTTTTCGATCGTATTCAGAATATATTCAAAAGAATAACCTGCCAGGAGAAATTACTATTAGATTCTCCCGAAGAAGAACAAGAGATCAACTCTTGTAAGCGACTAAGGGGATTACCTTGAAGTGGAGAGACAAGGAAATTAAATTTATGAAGGACATTCCATTTGAGATAAGATGAAAAAGGAGGAAATACAGAGACTTGGTGATATTTCTACAAAGCCAGAAGGTCGCGTACAAATGGTTGGTTCCCGAGGGACTAATCTTTCGGTATGCAAATGGGAAAGAAAGGATTAATTCAACAGATAAGGCTTGTGAGTTTTTGCGTCAACATGGACGTCCACCAGGAGAGGGAGAAGGTACTCTGGATGGCACCAAGGAGAGCAAAGAAGAAGGAGAGATTGGATCTTCCTCAGAAGACTCAGAATCTGAATTGGGGGCTGTAGCCGCTAAATCAAGCTATCACTTAAGGGGAAAAAGTAGTTTGTTAATGCTCTCTGGAATGAAGCTCTTTATGAAACTATATCTGTATTAGCGAGTGAAAAATGTATAATATTTTAGTGAACCCCTCCCATGGGTCTCTGAGCGGCTTACACAGCTTTGTATCATCCCTATCTATGGGCACAACGTATTAGGGGCGGGGATTTAGTTGACATGTCTCCAGCTCGGCTCGGCTCGGCTTTCTTGGCTTCGGATCGGCATCTTCCTTCTACTCTCTTCAGGCTCCTTGGGAGTTGGTGGGCCCGTTCGTCCTGCTGATCGCAGTGGCACGGCACTGGCTCCGTCCCTCAGGCTCCGCCGCACCTGCGCCGAGCGTCCTCACGCCTTCCGGGCTCTGCCTTCGCCATCGGTTCACCACTAGATGTCGCATCCCCTTTTCTTCCACTCGCCACCTCGACTATTGCCGCCATTATGCCGCTCCGCTGTTGCCGCCACCGCCGCTCGTCAAGCCGTTGCTGCTGAGGTTCCCACCTCACCTCCCAATGGAGGAGGAGGGTGCCCCCTGCCTACTAAGGCAGGGGCCCATTTATATACTTGTAAGTTGTTAAGACTTTCGAACTGCTGGGTGGGTGGGAGCTAGGACTAAGGCCGGGTGCTCACCCCGGCCGTGGTAGGTATCGAACAGCCTACAAGCTGTTCGTTAGATGTTAAAGCAGGTGCTTTTGCACCCTGTGCCACCACTCCCTTTATGAGGCAGATTTCTATTTAAATCGATTGTATGATCACCGACTCTTGGGTTTTTAGAGGTTATCTTTCCTTTCTCCTGTAGTTTGTAGTTCCCCATCCTGGAAATTTCTATTGTAGTTTTGTAGTAAATAGAAAAAACAATAAAAAATCCCCTTCGGGGGGCCAATCGAAAAGATATATTAAAAAAAAGCTTTCTGGAAGTCAAGGTAAACAACATCTATTGGGTCCCCCTTGTCCACGTTTGTTCACTCCCTCAAAAAACTCCCTTACGGAACCCATGCTGAGTCTGCCTCAATAGTTTTTGTTCATCAATGTGCCTACTATTTCCTTAATAACAGTTTCCACCAACTTACCCGTTATTGACGTCAGACTGACTGGCCTGTAATTTCCCAGATCTCCCTGGGAGCTCTTTTTAAAGATGGGAGTGACATTAGCTACCTTCCAGTCCTCAGGAATGGAGGCAGATTTTAAAGAAAGATTACATATTAATGCAAGGAGATCCACAAGTTCTCATTTGAGTTCTTTCAGAACTCTCGGATGAATGCCATCCGGGCCTGATGATTTATTCGTTTTTAAATTGTCCATCAGTTGTAGGACTTCCTCTCTTGTCACCTCAATCTGATTCAGATCTTTCAAACCCCCTCCCGAAATCGGTGGTTCTGGAGTGGGCAAGCACTTCTCATCATAACTCAATGAAAATGTCTAGACAGTGTAACTGCATTGAAGAAGGCCAACACTATGCTGGGGATTATTAGGAAGGGAACTGAAAACAAATCAGCCAATATCATCATGCCCCTGTATAAATCAATGGTGCAACCTCATTTGGAATACTGTGTACAGTTCTGGTCACCACACCTCAAGAAAGAAATTATAGCATCGGAAAAAGTGCAGAGAAGGGCAACTAGAATGATAAAAGGGTTGGAACACTTTCCCTATGAAGAAATGTTAAAACACTTGGGGCTCTTTAGCTTGGAGAAACGACGATTGAGGGGTGACATGATTGAGGTTTATAAGATTATGCATGGGATTGAGCAGGTTGAGAAAGAAGTACTTTTCTCCCTTTCTCACAATACAAGAACTCGTGGGCACTCAGTGAAATTGGTGAGCAGTCGAGTTAGAACAGATAAAAGGAAGTACTTCTTCACCTAAAGAGTGATTACCTGGAATTCACTGCCACAGGAGGTGGTGCCAGCTACAAGTATGGACAGTTTCACGAGGGAATTAGATAAACATATGGAGCAGAAGTCCATCAGTGGCTATTAGCCACAAGGTATAGATAGGAAGTCTCAGTCTGGGGCAGGTGATGCATTCTATTCTTGGTGCTGGGGGGGAGGCAGCAGCGGGAGGGCTTCTAGTGTCCTGGCCCCAATGCTGGACCTCCTGATGGCACCTGGTATTTTTAGCCACTGTGTGACAGAGTGTTGGACTAGATCGGCCATTGGCCTGATTCAACATTGGCTTCTCTTATGTTCTTATGTTTAACTTTTTGCTAGACCCTCATAATGTTGTATCCTTGCAGCCTTTGCTGCTCTTTTAACTGCCTTGAGTTTGCAGAGATCAGGTGGGGTATAAATATTTTAAATAAACACTTAATTTCACAACAACAACAAGAAAAGTACCGTTGATATTTCTTTTCTCCTCGTTCTAAAAATACGATATTTCCTTTGACAATAAAAAAGTTATTTTTGTAACTCGAGACTACAAGAATCAGGTGTAAAAGTTTAAGACTAGATTAATCCCAATTCAACTCAACATTTCTTCAAAAGATCTCAATACGATAAACCACACAGTTAAAAGTATATATTCATTGTTAAAAACCCAGCCAAAAACAAAGCTCATACCTTGAATAAAACTTCATTGGTCTTAAAGGTGTCACTGGACTCAAAATTTGTTCTACAGCCTAAACACAGTTTACCCTCCACCAAATGCCCTCTAGAACAAACAGTGTTACACGCCTCCTTGAAAGTGGCAACTGAAGTAATCCACTGCACCTGATCTGGGAGGTCGTTCCAGAGGAATCAACCTGCCACAGAAAATGCCTAGGTATTGCCATATGGACACTCTTAGCTGAGGAAAATGCTATCTGAGGATTGTACCTGGAGATGCCATGTAAGATGTATGAAGCATTTTAAAGATAACCAGCGCTTTTGATTGGGCCCAGAAGCAGACAGGCAACCAATAAAGGTAACAGAGCATTGATGTTACTGACCCATGACAGAAGCCTCACTGTTGCATTTTGTAGTTTGAAGTTTCCAAGGCCTTTTCAAAGGCAGCTCCACGTAGACAACATTACAATATTCTAATATAGAGGTTACAGTGACATTGATCAGGATGTCTAGCTTGGCAGAACCTAAGTAAGGGGTCAGTTTATAAACTAAAAGTAGGAGTCAGTTTATAAACTAAAAGTAATTGAAAGAAGACATTCCTAACACCACCATCAACCTGCTCGTCCACTGACAAGTGCCAGGTCCAAGAACAACCAAAAGTTTTTAACTTGATCTACTAGAAAAGTCTCATCTAAATTTGGTACATCAGCACCAGCTAAACACTATTCAATCTGGTTTTTTAAAGTATTAATCATTAGGCTTACAAAATCTCTGAGAGGAAGATGCAGTTTTTATGCAGTATAGTTTTCTTTCCTTGATATACAGTGAAAACCATAACTTCCAGACAGAAGAAAAATATCCTTTGTAATAAAGGCCAAGGCAGACATGACTTCTGTTCCCCAGCATGCCAATTGAAGCCAACACAGAGATTGATGCCCTGGAAGGGAAAAGAAGTGGGCTATTAATAGCTCTTGTCGCTCCACATCCTGTTTTAGGCCCCAAAACAAGTTTAGGATTAGATGTTGAATACTACAGTGAAATCTGTTACTAGTTTCTTTTATATAAAATATTCTTTGGAGACATATATCTGTATCTGTCTCTCCATACAGTTCTTATAATTTACTTCATCAAGTGCTTCCTCCTCTTTGCAGATTGCTTCTCTAAAGGCAGAAATAACTGATCAGGAGTCTAAAATCTCAACATACAAAGATGAGTTAAATAAAGCTCAGGAAGAGCTTATCCAACTACAGCAGGAAACCATGGAGCTAGAAAAATGTGTAGAGGCAGGGAAGTTACAACTAAGACCTCTTCAGCAGGATCTTCAGGTATCCCAACAAGAAATCACTTCAGTAAGGAAAACAGTTCTTTCTTCATTGTCATTTACATGTTTCTTCTTACATAGCTTTCTTTTCTCCTTTAATTGCAAATGATATCTAGCTCAAATACCTCATCAGTTTTTTCAGTCTGAGTAATTAGATTTCCATTTTAATCCAGCAGAAATAAATGCCAAACAACACAAAATAGTCCGGCTAATACCTGGAACTGTGTTGTATTCCCAAAACAGATTTGTGGAAGCTACCTGTGTTTTTCAGAACTTGAGTTTATCTAAACAACGCACTAGATTTTCATCACAGTTTCAAGTGAAAGGAGGCAGGAGCACTGAAAACACATTGTGATTCTTGAAAACTTGACTAAGAAACTAATTCAAAGTATGGAATGAAGATTTTCTCAAAATTCTTAGTATTGCTTCACACATTACATATTTAGAGTGTGTCTGTAGAGCCACATTGCACTGTAGCAGCTTACAGAAAATTTCCACAAGGTATGTGTGGTGAAATGTGTGGCTTGGCCTAAAAAGAAAATGCCCCAAAAGGAAACTAAAAAAGTGCCAAAGCATAAATCACACCAAATTAAAATGAAGAAGCATGAGACTCAGAAAACTTGCTATGATATACATAAAATAGGTGGTAGATTAAAGTGTCTAAAAGAAAAAAAATGTCTTCACTTGGTGACTAGAAAATAGGGTTGCCCCCTAATGAAGGCAGCCCCCAATCTGCTGCCACTGAGCTGGCCGGTGAGGGGAGCCCCGCTCCTGAGCAGCCCCATCCATGCTGACATGTCCAGCACGATGAGGTGACTTGGAAGTGACATCATTGCGCAGGGCATGTTGCGGGGGGGAGGACAACACTCTATCATTTGAGGAAAAGCCCTATGGTTACCATAGAAGTCCAGAAAGAAGAAGAGAACCCCCTCTCCTCCGCTGGGAAATGGTAAGGGCTTGGCAACCCTACTAGAAGACTGCAGATTTTGCATCAGGATCCTCTGTGGGGCAAAAGGTCCATGATATAGGTACCATTCCTAAGAAGGCACCATCTCTGTGCACTCACCTGGTTTCAGTGTGGGGACACACACCAAGGGCCTCTGACAATAATCTCACCAGGAAAGCAGCTCCATGTGGGAGAAGGTGGGCCTTTTAAGTACGTTGATTCCAGAGTTTAATATGTAAGCACCAGAACTTGCTTTGAAGCAGTATAGGCTCATGTTTCTGATAACTCAGTTTCTGTATCCATAAAGTATTGCCAAAAACGGGTATTGTGGGGAAAAAATATAGTATCCAGAGCTAATATTGAGGTATGTGTACAATGTAATAGGTGTGTTTATGAATGGAAGGTCATCTTGATAGTTAAGTATTAGAGCGTCTGAAGGGGGTAGTTAATAGTGGTGAGATGCCTCTTGCAAAGAGACTGTGGAAGTATATAGACATCTGTATTTTTACCACTTTTTCATTGTATACTTGGAAATGGGAATGAAAATTCTGAAAATAGGCATGTAACAATTTATTATTAAACTTATATCCCACCCTCCCTGCCTTGGCAGGCTCATGTTCTATTTTTGCATTCTCTTCTAGATTGTTGAAGACAATATATATGATTTCTCTGTACAGGTGCAAGAAAAACTGCATGAGCTCAAAGAATTGGAAAGCAGCCAGTCTAGCTGGGAGGCTCAGCCACACAGCATACTACTTAATGGGAATGCAGATCATTCTAGCCTCAGCAACAGCAGCAGTGAAACAGCTAACTTGAATGAGAATGTTGACAGAGAGAGAGCAGATACTGAACAACTAAATCATGAATTTCCTGTGAGTTTGTGTGTGTGTGTCGTGAGTGAGTGAGTGAGTAAGAGAGAAAGAGGAAGAGAGAGATACAAAATCCACATATGCATTAAAGCCTGGATCTTCCCAAACCCAACCAAAAAGGTACCTATTCTAAGAAAATCACATTTTTTTTAATTAGGGGACGTGCATCAGTTAGTTCCAAAGTAATTTTTAATTTTTTTTAACAGTACATTATCCTTGAAATTAATCCAGGTATAGAGCTCTTGGGGAGCTATTTTGTATTCAGATTTTAAGGATCTCCATTCTTTCTCTTTTTAAAAAAGATTTTCATTATCTAACCTTCAAGATGGCAGGGGCCATCATGATTGTTCTTTGTTCTCAATGTTAAGCAACAGAAATAACAAAACCAGGAAAATATCTAAGTCTGTATGCCAAGATATTTTTTTTCTGGCTCCCAGGATTAGGTTCATTTTTTTCACACTTCAGTGAAAAACCATGTACATTAGGAAATGAAAGCCAGCAAAAATCCCTTTTCAAGAATTTTGCATCTCTTGGTACAGTTATTCTTTAATACATACCAATTCTCTTACATATCTCTCTTTCAAATGTCTTATCTCATGATAGAAAATTTACATGTGTGAATTTAATTTTTCCCCAAAAGGCCAGGAATAGTCCAGAAACAACAGTAGAAGTGGAAGAAGAAAAAGAGGTCCTGCCACCCGTGGTTACTAAACAAGTGAGTTTGCTCAGTATTTTTAAGTTACAGCATGGCAAAGTATCTAAATAGTTCCACATGAGTTGAAAATGTTTAATAATTCTGTATGGAGGGAAGGGTACAAACAGATGCAACACCCCAGAAAATTTGTATAGTGTTACAGAACAGAAATACTGTATAAAATATTCCTTTTTCCCTCTCCAAGGAAGATCCATGTGATGAAGAATCTCATCAGCTCTCTGAACAGACTGCAGAATCCACTTTAGACTTCTTTGAGTCTGACCCCTTTGATAGTAAGTAACCTCTGTCTAGGTTTTAGTTTGCTAAGAATGTAGGTACTGCTAACTGGCCTGCATTTAGATAATGTGTGGTAAGATACGTCTTACAAATTGGGGTGTTCAGGGCACTGGAATCAGTTTGTCTAAGGAATTGTTTTTATTAAGTTCTGTACTGCAGCACAGCACTTTATAGCAAAACAAGCGATGCTACTCCACATGCAAATAATACAAACTCCTGCTGATTTTACTTGATTTACCTCCTTGAAATAATAATAATAATAATAATAATAATAATAATAATAATAATAATAATAATAATAATAATAATAATAATAATAATAATAATAATAATAATAAAAAATCACTGACCTAAAATCAGTAGGAGGATCTCAAGTGAATCTTCCTGGGCAGATCTTCCTTATCAGCACTTGTTTACTTTCTCAACTGTGGTTCTTTTCACAGGCCTTGGGCCCAGACATTCTGATTTATGAATGGCTTAAAGGACTTGCATATACATTTCTTCCCACAAAGCTTATCCTGAGGTTTGTTCACGTAGTAGTAGAGCTCAAAGCAGAACTGATTCTCATTACCCCATTCTGGCCATGGAGACACTGGTTCCAGGACCTACTCACATGGTCCTTTTAGCTTGTGTGGCATCACCCTCAGAGCTGGGATCTTTTGTCTTAAGGCCCAGTGATCAGCCCACAGCCATATCTCCTACAGCTGACAGCCTGGAGGTTGAGCAGTGCCAGGACAGGGTATAGGCTATTCAAGAGAAACTACTTCAGTGTTCCAAGCATCTTATAAGGCCTCAGGCAATTGGGTATACAATGGCACATGGCAGTTTTCATTTGCTGATGTTCCAGCAAACCCTTAGGTCAAGAGGCTAGAAGTTGGAGATCTTTGGACGTTCCTTTAGTCACCCCAGGATGGAGCATCCTAAGATGTCAGGTGGCAGCCATTTCAGCAGTCATTGGGTTAAAGCATGGGTAGGTCTTGCTCACAACACACACATGTGAATCATTTTCTTAAGGGTGCTTCCCTGCTAAATCACTGTGTGGAACATTGATTTCCTACTAGGAGATACATACTGTTTTTTCAGGTCTTAATACCATTTCAACTTATGGCCACCTGTCTGTTTGGGGAGTTGACTTTCTTTAACATGGCCTTTCTGATAGGCATTACATCAGCTTGGAGAATTTCAGATGTGCATACTCTTTCAGTTAACACATACTTTTATATCTATTTTTATTTTAGTGATGCCTTCACTATTCAGATGTGGCCTTAGGAAGGGAGTCCTTCAGAGGTTGATATCAGACTAATTGCTACTATATCTTGACCAAGGGACACACAGTTTTTCTCCATCTGGGAAGTTAGACTGCCCCACTGAACCACTGGCAAAAAAAGTCTTGCTTAAATACCTTGAGTTTCCATTTGGTTCTAGGGTGGCGGCAGTTCTCCCGCCCTCTTCTCTTCAGTTCTGGTTCTGAGAGACTAGTTTTTACGAGTGCTTAGGATGACTTCTACCAGGCCAGCCTTCAGATTGTTGCAGTTTGAGTTTAGACTGTTGCTGTTCATATCTGGTTGGATGTCCTCCTCTTTCTCAACTGTCATAGAATTTTTATCTGTATCCTATTGGATCAGTATATAGTCTTTTCAGAGGAGTTTCTGCAGGAGCTTCATGTTGCCATAGTCTGGGGATTGATGGGGAAAACCCTCCTTTTGGTGTCATCAGAAGTCAAGAAGACTGTGAGTGAAGGGAGGTACTATCATAGAAATTAGACTCTGCTTGTACTCTAGTACAGTAAGTGAGCAAACTTTTCCTTCTTTCTTGCGACTTGTAGTCTCAAGAGGAGGTGATTGGTGTAGAATCAATGTGTATCATTATACTAAAGAGATGGGCCATGAGTTCTTTGCAAACAACCTGTCAGTGATAATATAACACTGCCAGTACAGCATTGTTTTTTGAAGCCTGGCATATGTGCCAATATTATTCTGATGTGTCAGTAGAATTCTGAGTTCAAAGAAGCAGATATTAAAGAGAACGTTCATGATAGCTACTATGCTGATATACCTTGTGATATTTCTTTTTGAATTTCACACAATAAGTAACCCTAGGAAATTACGCTAAATGTTGATAACAGTCCCATGTTGTGGCTGGTGTAACAATTCTCTTGTTTCGGAAGATATTATGAACTCATCTTGTTGAGGGCCTATTTCTGTGTTATAAACTGTTCTTCATGGCTGCTGTGCAGTCCCACAGTAAGGAGCTACTTAGACCAGCCACAGAATCTTCTGCAGGAGCTTCATGTTGCCACTTGTGCTCTGTCAACCTTGACTAATGTATTATCTACCTTTTTGCACTCTGAGGGGAAGCAGAGTACAGTGTTTCTTCACTATCGTGGTGAGAGGCACATGAGACAGCTTCTCCAAACTTGGTCTTGTTATTTGTCAGGATCATAAAAACATAATGTTGCTATTGATTGTAAAGAATTTTCTGCGTCCTCAAATACGTAGTTTGGAGTCATGAATGTATTTTATCAGTATGTTCACTGAGAATTAATTTAGTTGTGACTGCAACATTTCATATTCCTGGTAAAAGGAATATATGCCGGCTTACCTGGAATCTAAATATTTTACCAGAGGTTTACTGAATTTTTAAAAATTGTTTTTGATATATATTGTACAAATTTCAAGTTTCTTAAATGCAGTCACATAGTTCCATAAAGCAAATTAAGTAGATGATTAATAACACTTGTCATACTCCATCTTCAGTAAGATAAGCAAACAAAAAACAAGGATATGTTTTGACATAACTCAGTGAGATGAGAACTATAAACCATCATAATGTATTCTACATCTGTTATCACTTATATGATATTATCATACCATTTTTAAAAATTCACATATAAACATGAAAATACTTACAACAAGGAAGACCAAGTATCCAAATTAGTGATTAAATCAAGTGCCTTTCTAGTAACTTTAAAAAGATTGCCAACACTTGCAATACTTTAGCTTTTGCTGCCATCTATCTCTTAAGCATACAAGGTTTGTTAATCTAGATTTCAGCAAATAACATACTTTTTCATCCATAGTCTAACATTGTTTATAGTATATGTTTCCAGGTTTTTGCTGTTACTAATTTGGGTGCTGTCATTAAACCCTGAACCATATTACTGTTTGTACTTGATACATGATCTTCTGTTATATCCAGTAAAACAATTTTTATCTACAGTGGAATGTACCTTTTAATTCTGACTTGACTGATGATAAAACCATTTAAACACGGCTATGCATCCTCTGGACCTCCGTATTGTCATGAGTGTATTTACTATTTTTGTAGCTTGTAAGGTAGATAAACTTTGTTTACAGTGACCCTTTATAAAAGTCATGGGGTAAAGTTGTTCAAACAGAATTTTTACTTAAAGCTATTCATTTTCTAAATGCTCAGAATAAGAAGGCAACATTCATATCATTCAGTAGATGTCAAAAGATTTTTTAAAAAGTTTACAGACACAAGCTCTCAGAGTGCACCTTGGTCATTTTCTGTGTTCTGGGGAAAGAACAAAGAGGAAAGAGCTTCTGCACAAACTCTTTCTGGATGGATTGTGTAGTCTAATAGAATTTGTTGTAGCCTATGGTCAAATACTGTGACAATGGAAGGTGTATGTTCCAAATACGGCTGTCTTGAGAAGTGTTGCAGTAGAGGACATCTGTAAAGCAGTACCGTGTTCCGCAGTGTAATCTTTTATCAAGCATTACTTTATAGGTATTAATGACAGAAAAGTAGTAGCTGTTGGAAGAGTAGTTCTTTTATCAGTCTCCTCTTAAGGAAACTAGTCCCATCTTCAATAAATCATCCTGTTGATAACCCATTGTGAGACTGCACAAAAGTAATGAAAAAACCCCTCCAAGGTTTAACTTGAGCTGTATTGTCCTGTAGCGCAACTTCTATCCTTTGTCTGATAAATTCGGCTGATATATATATACATAGGGTAATATATACTTCCATAGTGGCCCAGTGAATGAGCTGAGGCATGTAAGCATCCTTTCCTCAGCTAGAGGAAAGGGGGTAAAACCATTCATCAAGGGGGAGTGCCCCTCAAATGCTAGAAAAGCTCTGGAAGGTTTTTGGATTAGCCTGCTCAAGTTCCGGTCTCCATTCTTTGACTATGTAGAACCACTCAAATATCACATATAGTCTTTCACTTTTTTAAAACAGGTGATCCTTTCAAAGATGATCCATTTGGAAAGATTGGTAAGTACCTTCTTTTCCTTTCAGTAATCCAGAAGCAGTGGTATATAAGGAACTACAAGTGATGGAATGATCGGTTTTGTTTTGCATAGAAGGACCGGCACTTGACCTTGAACTTAGCAGGTTTTTAATCAATAACTGTTGACATAAAATAACTTTGTTACATGAGGCAAAAAATACTTGCAGAGAATCTCTGTAGAGAGAACTGTGATAGATGATGAGCTTATTTTAGAACAAAAATTAGCTAGTTTTTAGTGTTCTATCTGTGGTTTCCCAGGAAACTTAGGAAATGTAGTCTTCTCAGTATGACTGATATTCATGTGCCTAGTGTACACAAAGTTCTTTCCAACAGAAAATAGTTGTGGCTTGTTGTTCTTCAGTCGCACAGTCGACTCTTTGTGACCCCGTGGACCACATCACGCCAGGCCCTCCTGTCTTCCTCTGAAGTTTGCTTAATTTCATGTTCGTTGCATCAATAACATTGTCTAATCATCTCATCCTTTGCCATCCTCTTCTTTTTTTACCTTCAATCTTCCTCAGCATCAGGGTCTTCTCCAGTGAGTTCTCCCTTCTCATTTGGTGGCCAAAGTATCTGAGCTTCAGCTTCAGTATCTGGCCTTCCAGGGAACAATCAAGGTTGATTTGTTTTAGGATTGACTGATTTGATCTCCTTGCAGTCCAAGGGACTCTTACGAGTCTTCTCCAGCACCATAATTTGAAAGCATCTATTCTGCGGCGCTCAGCCTTTCTTGTGTACTTGTACTTCCGGCCCCACTGCTGGACCTCTTGATGGCACCTGCTATTTTTTGCCACCGTGTGACAGAGTGTTGGACTGGATGAGCCATTGGCCTGATCCAACATTGGCTTCTCTTATGTTCTTATGGTCCAGCTCTCACAGCCATACATTACTACTGGGAATACCATTGCTTTGATCATACAGACTTTTGTTGGCATAGTGATGTCTCTACCTTTTATTATGCTTTCTAGGTTTGCCATAGCTTTCCACCCAAGGAACAGGCGTCTTTTAATTTCATGGCTGCAATCACCATCTGCAGTGATCTTGGATCCCAGGAACGTGAATTCTGTCACTGCTTCCATGACTTCCCCTTCTATTTGCCAAGGAGTGATGGGACCAGATGCCATGATCTTAGTTTTTTTATCATAAGTTTCAAGCCAACTTTTGCATTCTCCTCTTTCACCCTTAGCTTCTTGACCCTTATACAGGTTTCTCAGGAGACATGAAGTTGTCTGGTACTCCCATCTCTTTATGGACTTGCCATAATTTGTTGTGATTCACACAATCAAAGGCTTTAGCATAGTCGATGAAGCAGAAGTAGATGTTTTTTCTATTCCCAACTACAAAAACAAAAGAGCAAGAAGAAAAAATAAAACAAGATTTGACAAGTGAACAGAGGAAGATTAAACTTAAATCATTGCCACATCAAATGAATTGTCTCTTAACTCAAGAAATAGCAAAGAAAATAATGTATGCCAAACAAAACTACTTTGAAAATGCAAACAAACCAACTAGATGGTTAGCATATAAAATACACAAAGAAAGGGAATGAAGATATTAAAAAATACTAAAAAATGGAAAAGGAGAAGAAAAAAATAAATCAGAAGATTTAAAAATAATTTGTGGAACAATTTTATCACACTCTCTATTAAAAAACAGAAGCATCCCAAGAACAAATTAGAGGATATTTAAAGAAATATAAACCCAAAATCTTTACAGAGGACCAGAGAGAACTATTAAACCAACTAATATCCCTTGCTGAATGGACAGAAGCCTTCAAAAAGCAAAAAAAGGGCAATACTCTAGGCCCTGATGGGCTACCAGCGGAATTTTATTATGTTTTCAAAGATCAATTGATATTTCTTTTTAAAAAGGTGTGTCAGAATATAACGACTGATCAGAAAATACCAGATTCCTGGAAGGAGGCCATGATATCTCTCATACATAAACAAGATTTAGATGAAAAAGAAATTTAAAACTATAGACCTATTTCTCTTTTAAACGTTGATTACAAAATATATGTCTCCATTTTAGCATCAAGAATGAAAAAAGTGTTAGCACAAATGATACATAAAGATCAAGCAGGTTTTCTTCCTAAGAGCCAACTTAGAAACAATGTAAGGACAATTTTAGATGTTTTAGAATATTATGGAGCCACCCCGAAAAACAAATGGCATTAATCTTCTTAGATGCTGAAAAGGCATTTGACAGTGTTAACTGGAAATTTATACTTGAACTATTAACATACTCACAAGCCAGTACAGAGTTCTCCAAAATGATTGAAGCAATTTATACTAAACAATATGCTAAGATTTCACTTAATGGAAACTTATCACAAAACATTGAAATACAAAAAGGGACATGACAAGGATGTCCACTGTCACCTCTACTATTTATTCTTGAAGTTATGAATGATGTAATCAGAGCAAATGAGCAAATTAGAGTTTTTAAAATAAGAGGTGAAGAATTTAAACTGTTAGCTTTTGCTGATGAATTGGTATTTATTTGGGAAAATCCCTCAAATTCTACAAATGCATTGATATCTCTGTTACAAGAATATGGAGCAGTGGCAGGTCTAAAAAGTAATATAAATAAAACAAAAATCCTGACAAAGAACATGACAAAGACTCAAATACTACTACTTCAAGAAAGAACAGGATTTGAAACTCAGAAGAAAATTAAATATCTCGGAATAAACTTAACAAATAAATGTAGCTCCTTGATGGAAAACTACAGGGAATTATTGAAAACAATTTAAAAAGACATGGAAAAATGGAAAAGTCTTCAAATCTCTTTTATGGGTAGAATAGTCACCATTAAGATGAATATTCTACCAAGATGTATGTTTTTATTCCAAACAATACCAAACCAAACTTATTTTGAAGAACTGAATAAATTGATGACCTATTTTATCTGGCAAGGAAAGAAACCAAGAATAAAACTTAAAGCTCTGCAAGATGCTAAAGAGAGAGCTGGCTTTGTGCTTCCACATTGGCCTTTTATTACAGAGCAGCAGCGCTGGCTTGGATTAAAGAGTGCATTATACTGGAAAACCAAAAACTATTGAAACTAGAAGGCTATGACATGCTACTGGGATGGCATGCTTTTCTATGGTATGGGAAAGTCGACTCACACAAATACTTTAAACAACATTAGTAAGAGCTTCCTTAATGAAAGTTTGGGAGCCAATTAGAAAACAGTTTTAGTTTAAGATTCCCAAATCAGTGGCTCCCTTAGAAGCATTCACAAATCCGAAGACAGACGAAGAAGAACCAATAAAAAGATATTAAGACTTACTAGATTCTAAATCTAACTTGAAACCATTGCCTGAGCTAAATTGGTGGCAAAAAGCTCAGATTGAATCAAGATATACTGAAGATAAAGCAATAGGATTCTATGAAAATGTTTTAAAAATTGATAAGATAATGTTGTTTGCTGAACAGAATTTTGTAAGAAAACTGTATGTTTTGTTGTTAGACTGTAAGATGCATGATGAAACCATTAAAAGTATGATACACTAGGATCAAAACTTGGGTCTTAATATTGAGTTAGACCATTGGTCTCAGATATGGAAAAAAAATATTAAGGTTACGAAAGCAATAGCCTATAAAGAAAACATGTATAAGATGTTTTATAGATGGTATATTACCCCCGATAATCTGGCAAAATTTGATCCAAAATATTCAAATAGTTGTTGGAAGTGTCAAAACAAAGTGGGATCCTTTTATCACATGTGGTGGTTGTGTGATGGAGCAAAAAAATACTGGGCTTGGATCCACAAAGTATTGCAAAACAATTTAAAATGTTATACACTCTTCACTCCAGAAATATTTCTTTTTGAATATTTTGCCTGAAACTTGTAAAAGAGATGTCTCCTATCTTATATTGTACTCGACTACATCTGCTTTCACTACTTCCACCGTTTGCTCCGTCTTTTTAACCGTTTCCGCCAGCTGGAGTTGCTGTGTTGCAAAATTTTGGTTGAGTGTGGCCAACTGCTGGTTAATACTAGCAAGTTGTTCCATCACGGGCTTGAGTGTATCCGCTAGGAGTTTCATGACGTCTGCTCCCTTTTCCGGTCTCGGACTTTGGCCGCCCGTAAGTTTCGGTTTCACTCCTTTCTTCCCTGCGCCTGCCATCTTCGCAAATTGTTTACAAAAGCCACCCGCTATTTCACAACCTCTGAAAACCGCTTCCGAATTGAATCTGCTCTGGTAAGTCTCTCAACACAAGTCAGTCATTTATTTCCCCCCCCCTTTTCTATCACGCTTGTGGGAGGCATCCCTCCTCTCTCAGCTCGCTGGTGTGGGGGGGAACAGGGAGTTTTCCAGTTATTTCAGAGTTTGTTTATATCTAACTCACGTTCATTGTCGGCCTCATTCGCCTCATTTATATTGTCACCATTCGCTCAATCTCCAGCACTTGTCCCGGTCAACCCAGCTAGTGCCGAAGGTCCAAACAGCGGCAGGACCGTCAGGGCAGAGGGGCGCCTCAATTCTCCGGCATTGCACCGTCGAAGAGGCTACCCCTCAAAAGCCCTATGGCTTGGAGACCTACACTAGGACTCCGTGGGGAAACCGCATCGACAGCTTCCCTCCATACCGCTGGTGTGCGGATCGCTCCCCCGAGCAACGGGGAGAGCAACTGCCATCGCTGCGCTGAAAACCGGAAGTCCCATTCTGTTGTTTTTGAGATTGTATCCCATTACTGCCTTTCTCTTTTTTTTTTTGAAACAAAATTTTTATTGGGATATATTCAGCATTTCCAATCACGTTACCAATACAGTTTCCAAAAAGTAAGATCCCAATCCCCCCACCCCCCCTAATAGGCTTCCAACACTGCTAATAACAAACAGAAAAAATTATAAGGCAATCAAGTTTAGACTTAAATACCTCGACAAACCAGGTAACACATTTAAATTATATATAGCCTCTACAATTTCAGCATATTATGTATAACAGTACATACAGTTCAAAATTCATTTCACTTCTCATTCAATATCCGTACGTATCCAAATTATATATTTTCCCCTTCATTCTATATTCAGTTTCTAGATACAATTTCAATCCTTCCCGGTCTTTTAAGTACTGTTCTGCCATTTGTCCATTTAATTTCTTTGTCATTTTGTCCATTTCTGCTAAAAATAACAATTTTCTCAACCAGTCATGTATATCTGGTACCTTCTCCATTTTCCAATGCTGAGCAAAGGCCATTCTCGCCGACGTAATCATGTACCATAACAGTGTCCTTTTCTCTTGTGGAATTTTTTCCATTGTCAAACCGAGGAGAAAAAGTTCAGGCTTTCTCTCAATTGGGGTTTTCAATATTTTCTGCATCACACAATGTATATTAGACCAGTATGCTTTCGCTTTATCACATGACCACCACATATGGTAAAAAGAACCCTCTACTTTTTTACATTTCCAACATTTATTACTCAAGTTCTTATCCATGCTAATATTAGCAATCTTTTTTGGTGTCATATACCATCTATACATCATCTTATAGCAATTTTCTTTTACGTTAATACAAGTGGACATTTTAAAAGATCTTTTCCACAAAAATTCCCATGATTCCATAGAAATTTCTTTGTTCATATTTATGGCCCACTTTATCATTTGTTCTTTAACGGTTTCATCCAAAGTATATACAGTCAACAAAGTTTTATACATTTTTGATATCATTTTCCGTTCTTTTTTCAACCATATATTCTCAAAATCATCATTCATAGCCCTAAAACCAAACTCTTTACAATCTTTTTTATAAATGTCCCTTATTTGACAATATTGTAGCCAACCATACTCAAATTCTAATTCATTATTTGGTTTTAAAACATATTTTTTCCCTTCTCTTTGCAACAATTCCTGATACTTCAACCAATCATTGCCTCTATATTCTGAAAACAAATGTATAACTGCAGCTGGAACAATCCACAGAGGCCTTTCATCCAATATTGTATCCTTATACCTGGTCCATGCATCAAACAATGTCCTCCTTACATAATGATGCTTAAACATAGAGTCAGCTTTGTTTTTCCCATACCAAAGATAGGCATGCCAGCCAAATCTGCAATCGTGCCCCTCAAGAGCTAAAAGTTTTCTATTTTCCAAATTTACCCATTCAGATAACCAAGACATACATACTGCTTCATGATACAAACGCAAATTCGGGACTTGGAAGCCACCTCTATCCTTAGTATCATACATTATCTTCATTTTTATTCTTGGCTTCTTCCCTGCCCAGATAAACTTAAAGATTTCTCTTTGCCATTTTACCAACACTTTTCAATCTTTCACAATTGGTATTGTCTGAAACAAAAACATTAACCTGGGCAGTACATTCATTTTAATAACGGCAATTTTTCCAAGAAGAGATAACCTTAGTTTTTCCCATTTTTCTAAATCACTCTTTATCGAACCCCACAATTTTTCATAATTATTCTTGAACAAATCTATATTTTTCATTGTAATTTCAACTCCCAGATACTTAACCCTTTTAACCACTTCACATTCTGTCACATTTTGTAACATTTGTTGCTTTGTACCAATCATATTTTTACACAGTATCTTAGATTTATTTTTGTTGACATAAAACCCTGCAAGATCACCAAACTCTCTTACTTTTTCAAATACCTTAGGCATATTATTAACAGGATCTTCAACAATAAACATGATATCATCCGCAAATGCTGTTAATTTAAATGGAAAAACCTCCAATATTCAAACCTTTTATATTAACATCATCTCTGACCGCTTGTAGCAAAATCTCCAAAACCCAGATAAATAACAATGGTGACAGGGGACAACCTTGTCTAGTACCTTTTCTTACCCGGAACATATCTGTTGATTCTGCATTAACAATCACCGAAGCTTTTTGTTCTTTATATATCGATTGGATCATTCTTGTAAATTCTACGCCCATCATAGATTTCTCAAGCACTTTAAACATAAATTCCCAATTTAAGTTATCAAAGGCCTTCTCTGCGTCCAAAAATAAAAAAGCGACTTCTTTTTCAGGATGTTTGTCATAATACTCAATTGCGTCCAATACAACCCTCATATTGTCTTTAATTTGTCTATTTGGTAAAAAACCAGCTTGATCTTCCACAATAGTATCTTTCAAAAACTTTTTAAGGCGCTCTGCCAATATTTTTGCAAATATTTTATAATCGTTGTTCAATAATGAAATGGGCCGATAGTTTTTAACATTTGTTAAATCTTGCATTTCTTTAGGAATTAAGGTGATTGCAGCTTCATTCCAGGAGTCAGGGATCTTTCCTGTCTTTCTAATTTCATTTAAAAGAATCTCCAGCACCGGAACCAAATCTTCATGAAATTTTTTATAAAATTTAGCTGAAAAGCCATCCGGGCCTGGGACTTTGGAGATTTTTGCCTCGGCTATTGCTTTACTAATTTCGTCCTTAGTTATTGCAGCATTTAGGAGTGTTTTCATTTCTGGATTTGGTTGTATCAAATTAACTTTGGATAAGTAATCCAACATTTTTTGAGGATCTGCTTGTTTCGATTAAAAGAGAGTCGCATAGTATTTGAAAAATTCCCTTTTAATTCCTCCTGGGTCCAAAATCTCTTTATTTCCATCTTTCAAACAAGTGATTGTTTTATTCTCTCTTCTTTTCTTTAATTGCCATGCTAAATATTTGCCAGGTTTATTTGCACCTTCAAAGGATTTCTGTTGCAATTTTTTCAAGTTCCAAAATACTTCTTTGTTCAACCTTGCCGCATATTGCTCCCTTAGGATCCTCAATTCTCTCAAAATCTTCTTTTTACCAGGCCTTTTCTTAAGTTCTGTTTCTTTTTTCCGAATATTTTCCATAATTTCTTTGTCTATTTTCATTTGTTGTTTCCTTTCATTATTATTAATTGCAATCAGATGTCCTCTCATCACAGCCTTGTAGGCTTCCCATACCGTTTGCGTCTGTACACTTTTATTTAAGTTCAGTTGAAAGTATGTTTGGGTTTCTGTCCTTATTTTATCCACAATATTTTGCTTGTCCAGCAAATCTTCGTTGAGTCGCCATCGAAATTTTTTCCTCTTAACATACGTTGACCATTTTATCGGACTGTGGTCAGAAAGAGTCCTAGGTAGTATCTCAATTTTGCGTGTTTGCAAGATTAGGTTCTCTGTCATCCACATCATATCTATCCTGGAAAAAGACTCGTGTCTTGATGAATAAAAAGAGTACTCACTGTCTCTGGGATGTTTAGTTCTCCAAACGTCTGCCAAATGTTCATGTTTAATCAATTGGAAAAAGACTTTAGGAAGTTTGCCCATGGCCTCAATTCCTTTTTTTGATTTTCTATCAACAACATTGTCAACAGTACCATTAAAATCGCCCATTAAAATCATTTGCTCATAGGTCAACTGTCGTAGTTGTTCCCACAAATTCTGAAAAAGTTTTCTTTTGCCCCATTGGGAGCATAGAGATTAACAATTAATGTCTTTTTATTCTGCAGCACAACTTCTACCGCCAAAAATTTCCCTTCATTGTCTTTGAAAATTTCTTTTGGTTCCAACTCTTTTTTAATATATGTAACTACTCCTTTTTTCTTTTGAGAGGAGAGTGAATAAAATTCCTCTCCTAATCTTTTTTGAGTCAAAAATTTGGCATCTGATTTTTTAATATGTGTTTCTTGCAAGCAAACAATATCGCATTTCTGTTTTTCCAACCAGAGTCTGACATTTTTCCTTTTTTGGGGTGAGTTCAGTCCATTAACATTCCATGAAATTATTTGACTCTCCATGTTGATTCTGTAATTATTTATCAGAGTCTATAAAATTATCATTGATGAATCTGGTCATTTGGTCAACTGACTTGATGGTGACTCTCTTCTGTTTGAACGAAAAACTGACACCTTTAGGAATTTCCCATCTATATCTTATGCCCTCTGATTTCAGCTTGTCAATCAGGTCTTTAAAAAGTCGTCTGTCCTGAAGCATCGCTCTGGGTAGTTCCTTTAGGACCATGATTTTCTTGTTGCCAATTGTGAAGTCGTCCTGAAATTGTTGCTTAAACAAATCCTCCTTCAACTTCTTAGATATAAACTGGACAATTACATCTCTAGGTAATTTTTTCCTTTGCGCAATCGCAGAATTGACTCTGTATACCACATCAATCTGTGCCGCCACTCTCTCCTCTTCCATTTTCAAAAAATCTGCAACAGCATCTACCATGACTGAATGGATGTCCTCATTCTTATCTTCAGGGATCCCCCTGAATCTCATATGATTAATCATTGCATTGTATTGGACCATCACATTCACTTTATCTGTTTCTAAAGTGACCTCAGCTATATTGGATGCTACTCCCTTCACCCTTACATCCATCTCATCTGCTCTTTTGGTCAGCGTCTGTATCTCTTTTGTAATTCCAGACATTTCTTTTTTCAGCTCTGTTACCTCTGATATAACGGTCTTTTCAAGCTTCAGAATCGCGTCCATCACTCGTTTTTCCATAGCTTCCATCATGCCCTGTAGCTTTTTTTCCTCTTTTCCAGCCATTTTCGGGGAGGACCAGGTATTTGCCCTCTGTCGTTGCCGCAGGTCATAAGCCGTTGTTCACAATCTTCCCTCCAACACACTCTGAATCAAAGTCCTTCTTGTGCCCACCTAAATCGCACTGGTTTCACTTTTTTATATTAAGTCTTTCGTTTAAAATCAAAGAAAATTTTTCTGACCTTCCCAAAATGGCGGGCGCAATTTCTCTATGGTAAATGGTTCTTCCGGGTACTCACTTCCTGTCCGGCAATCTTAATGGTCCCCCTTGTTCCTGATTTCTTCCCTTCTTCCGGCCTCCTTGGTCTTCTCTAGGATGATTACTTGTCTGTTCTGAAGTCACTTCCTGTTTTGCCGATTTCTGCTGCAGCAGCTCCAGTACTTTTCCACTGCAATTCTCGCGGAGTTACTGTTAGTTTCTATTTTAAAGTCAATAATTTAACCGCAGGAATGATCAACAATTCGGCTTTTTGGCCTTTTTTAGCTGTTTAACTGCACTTTTTCCGCTCCAATGTTAGTACAACAGATAGTGCACGATCATGCGCTTCATCGGATGTTGTTTATTTTCGGCCGAAACGCGTCTCCGGTGAGCAATTTTAAAAAGTTACCTTCAAAGTCAGTGTCTTGTTATAGCAGTGTTTCCTTGATATCAGTTTCTGTAAAATGTCTTGGAGGTCTGGGTCATGCGTTCTTATGTTGAGAATCCAACTCGGTGGGGTCTTGTAGAGATTTTCCGAAGTGCCTTCTCTGGGGGAGGGGATCAAGGCTGGTCGCGGCGCTCTTTAAAGCCCCGCTATCAGCCGATCTCAACTCCTCTCTCGGGCCAGGCTCTCTGCCAGTCACCCCCTGCCTGGGGGGATCTGCGGTGGGCTATTGGAAGCCCACCCTGTCGTCAAGACCCTCCGTTTGCTCTGGGAGCTCTACGAGCAAGCCAGAGCACGTCAGGACGCCATGAATCCCAGAACGGAAGCCCCCATTACTGCCTTTCTCAATCTCCTGTTGACTATAAAGGCCACACCATTTTTTCTATGGGATTCTTGGCCACAGTTGTAGATATAATGGTCTTCTGAGTTAAATTCACCCATTTCTGTCCACTTTAGTTCACTGATTCCCAAGATGTTGATGTTCAGTCTTACCATCTCATTTTTGACCACATCCAACTTACCTTGATTCACAGATCTTACATTCTAGGTTCCTTTACAATATTGTTCTTTGCAGCATCGGACTTTCTTTTTACCATGAGACACATCCACAGCTGAGCATCCTTTCAGCTTTGGCCCAGCTCTTCATTTTTTCTGGGTTTACTTGTATTTGCGCTCTGCTCTCCTCCAGGAGCATATTGGACACCTTCCGACCTGAGGGGCTCATCTTCCGGTGTCATATCTTTTAGCCTTTTGTTACTGTCCATGGGGTTTTCTTGGCAAAGATACTGGAGTGGGTTGCCATTTCCTTCTCCTGTGGATCACATTTTGTCCGAGTTCTCCACTGTGGCCTCTCCATCATGGGTGGCCCTCCACAGCATAGCCCGCAGCCTCTTTGAACCATGCAAGGCCCCTCGCCACGTCAAGGCAGTGATCCATGAGAAAGCTGTGGCTATAAAGTGCTAAATGCTTGGACCCAACTGCTTTTTCAACCTGGCAGGTGGCCATGGGATTCTTTTGCTATCCTACCCTATCCATTTTTAAGGAAGCAGAAGGGTGTTACAGAAGACCTTACTGAAATTGAGAAAGTGTTAATTCTGACTTAAAGATTAAGTGTGTTTCACAGGAATAGGGTTGAGTGGGTGGGGGTTATGGGTTTTTATCTCAGTTCATATTCTAGCTCAGTGGGCAGCCGTAGAAAAGTTGTTGTGTCTTGGTTGCCTTAGCCTCTGTTAATAATGTTCCCTTGCATGGGTGCTGTGAGACATCACACAACATAAGTATTTGCAGGACTACATTAAGAAGGCAAGATAAGTGATATTTTAATTTTTAAACATTTTTTAATCGCCCCGTTCCTGTAGGCAACTCAGGGTGAAATACATGGACAGAGCAGTGATATCTTGTTGTATTTGTGTAAAAAGTAAAAATATGTTAAGTGGGAGCCGTGTTGCAGGTTGGGATATAAGGTGGGTCCCAGGTCTAGACACATGGAAAACCTTGGGCACAAACTAGCTACCAGAGTATATGAAGTGTGAATGCTTTAAATGATGGGAAGGCTTTTTAGGATATAGCTGTGAACTGGAGGTTTCTCCAACACTGAACTTGTAACTGATAAGGATAGATATATTGTTCATTGATATATTTTAATAATTAAAACAGATACTATTTTATGGCTTCCACTGGTAACATATTCAAGATATGTCTTCAGTAATTCTGTCTTGGCTTTGATTTTGCTAAAGATCCTTTCGGTGGTGATCCTTTCAAAGGTTCAGATCCTTTTGCCGCAGACTGCTTTTTCAAGCAGTCATCCACAGATCCTTTTGGAACCATCGACCCTTTCAGTGCAACCAGCAACAACAACAATTCCACAGTAAGTCTAAGGAAAGGGAATGTGTCATTTTTAGTTTGTATATGTGACGCTTTAATATGAAGCACCCCTTAAAATTACTCTAGTGAATTCAGCTTAGTCTTCCTGTGACTTCCAGCATGTCTGTTAAAGATAATAAGCATTAGGTCACTGATCTCTGTTGCAGGTGCATTGTAATCCTTATACTAATAGCCAAAATGTGCGGATACCTATTCCCACCAACAGGGGGCTCACTCTCCCCAACAGCTTTTCCTACATAGTCAGGAGACTTCCTGGGTTTGTAGAAAAATCCAAAAACTAAAAAAATCCCTTCAGGGATGGTTGAATTCCCCCCAAAACCTTTTGAAATGGCCTCTGCAGGGACCTAACTCCAGGCATCAGCTGTGAGAGATTAGAACGTTGGGGGGGAGGGGAGAGGCTTCTCACTGGCTCTGTCTGTAAAAGGGTGGGGGAAGGGCCCTTTCCAGGCCTCTTTTGGCCTTGGAGGGAGGGAGAGAGGGAGACTTGGGGCCAGGCCTCACAAGGGTTGCCAGTGCCAGGCTGGGGGATTCCTAGAGATTTTGTGGTGGACTCTAAGAAGGGCTGGGTTTGGGAAGGGAGAGGCCTCAGCAGGGTATAATGCCACAAAGCGCAACCTCAAAAGCAACCATTTTCTGCAGGGAGACAGACCTCTGCTGTCTAGAGTCCAGTTGTAATTCTGGGGGGGTCTCCAGGTCCCATTTGGAGGTTGGCAACTCTAGGCCTGGCAGCAGTCTAGGGTTGCCAGGTCCCCCTGATTTGCATGACTCACCTAGCCTTGGCTGGTTGCTTCTGTTCATCTGCAGCCACCCCATGAAAGCCAGTGAGGTGCAGCAGTTAGAGCTTCAAAGTAGGGTCTTCAAGACCCGGGTTCAGATCCCCATCTTGCAGTGGAAGCTGACTGCGTGATTTTTGGACCAGTCACATATTTCAGCCTAACCAACCTCACAGGTTTGTTGTGCAGATAAAAAGGAGGAGGGAAGAATGAAAGCTGCTTTGGTCCCCACTGTGGAGAAAACTGTAATTACCCTAGGTAAAGGCTGGGGGGGTGGAGATGGAAAACAGGAGACAGAGGGGCAGATAAAGGTAGGTTGAGCTGTTGGTTGGGAAGGAAATAGGGTTGCCAACTCCAGGTTGGGAAATCCCTGGACATTTGAGGGATGAAGTCTGGAGAGGGTGGGATTTGAGGAGAGGAGGAACTTCTGACTGCTGTAATGCCATAGATTCCACCCTCCAGCCATTTCCTCCACGAGAACTACCATTGCCAGCCCCCTGGTGAGGATTGGAGATCACCCAGAATTACAACTGTTGTCCAGGCGACACAGATCAGTTCCCCTGGATAAAATGGCTGTTTTGGAGGGTTGAGTCTATGGAATCATACCCTGCTGAGGCTGCTTGCCTCCCCAAGCCTCACTGTCCCAAGGCTCCACCCCCAAATCTCCAGGAATTTCCCAACCTGGAGCTGGCAGCCCTAAGGTGAATTGATCTCTGTAGCTGGGAGATCTGTTGTGATTCACAGAGCACTGTCACTGCTGCTGGGGGGGAGAGGAAGCAGGTGGGTGGCTGAGAGCACTGCCACCACTGTTGCTGCTGTGCGGAGTGGGGGAGGAAGCAGGCAGGAGGCTGGGAGAGTTATGGGGGCAGAAAGAAAGAATGATGGGGTGGGGGGCAGAAAGAGAGAGAAAGTGACGAAGTGGGGAGGCAGGAAAACAATAGAGAAAGATAGGTCAGAAAGAGAAAGGAAGTCACATGCATGGAGGAGAAATAGAGTAAGAAAAGGGGGGCAGAGGAGAGATATAGTCTGAGAGAGGTAGGGGTTGAGCAGAGGAAGCAAAGGTGTGACGAATGAGAGAACCATCCCGCAAGTTTCTTGCGGGTCTCCACTTGTTCTTGTATAATTCCTAAAGGTCAAGTGCGATGCAATACCTAGAAAATCTGACTTCCTTGATCTTTGAGGTGTAGTTAGAAATGCTAGACCAGGCGTCCCCAACATGGACTTAAAAACAATTGGCAGGAGCCAGGGAGGGTATCAACAGGCATCATGGTACCCACGGGCACTATGTTGGTCACTGATCTCTGTTGCAAGTGTACTGTAATTCTTGTATAAGTCCTAAAGGTCAAGTGGGATGCAATACCTAGAAAATCAGACTTCTTTGATCTTTGAGGTGTAGTTAGAAATGCTAGACCAGGTGTCCCCAACATGGACTTAAAAACAATTGGCAGGAGCCAGGGAAGGTATCAACAGGCATCATGGTACCCACGGGCACCATGTTGGAGACCCCATTCTAGACCATGTAGCACACTATGAAATGGTAGACAGGAGTAAATCAGTGCTGCTGTTCCAAACTGCTCCCATTTTTTAAAAAAATGTATTTTACTTAATAGTGATAACAATGTATTCAGCACCTGTTTTTTTCAGAAATCAAAAAAAAATTCATAGACTGTTGGTGTTTTAATAGCACCTGTAAATTGCGTGTCACTGTTCCTTTGCTTAGGCAGAAATTCTCTGAGGTTTTAATATCTTACAACTCTGAAAGTGAAATACTGTGTGTTGGCTGCATTTAAACAAACCAAGGTTGTTTTGGCTCCACAGATTTAAAAATGGCTTCTTGAAGAATAAAGTACTAAATGGCTGTAAGGAAGTAAGGCAATAGCTGACTTATTCAGGTTTCACATTAAAAGGCATTCAGTTTCTTTCAAAATGCCTTTCTGTGCGTTAAAAGTAGCTGTAAGATTTGTGTAATTGGGAGTCAAACCAACCATTTCTATATTTTTCTGCATATACTGATTAAAAACCTTACAGAACAGAGAAAGTGTTAGTTCTGAATGAAAGATTAAGTATGTTAAGAATATTAAGAATTCTTACAGTTTGCAGAACCTTACCTTAGTTTTATTTTTTTATTTTAGATAGAAACACTGGCACACAATGACCCGTTTGCTCCTGGTGGAACTGCTATGACAGTCCCAAGTGATCCAGGTAAAGAAATTACTTTCATATAGGTGCATATCTGTTCAAGTTTGTAAAAACTTTACAAGCTTAGTCGCATTAATGTTTTGTCATCCAGTAACAAGTGAGTAATGTTATGATTTGTATTCAACTTGCTTCCAAGTACACTCTGAACATTTTGTTAGAACTGCAACGATTGTAATGCTACCTGTTGCTTAACTGCCTGTAGTTGTTAATGGATTGGAAGTGGTTCACAGGAACTCACACTCTGTCCTCCCTCATGCATGAATTTTCCTGACCATATCCTGCCAGCCTGAATTATAGGTAGTCATTGTATTTGTATGAAAGGTAACTGTGATTCATATAATCAGGCTTGCTTCTAACCCATGATTTGAAGCCAAAATCAACCTCTGATTTCAGGTATCCTATTAAATAAAAGGGTAGTGGTCTGGCAAGATTCTATGCTTGGCAAAATCAATTCGCTCCCTGGTATGTCGCTCAGAATCTGTTCCTATCCACTAGCTGCATTGCCTGAGTTCTCTCCTACCCACTGCAGCCTAGGCCACTCTTTTCTGATTGGGCCAGCATTTCAAGCTCATTTGCATATGGAAGCTGATTGGATTTCACTCCATTTCGCACCTCAAACTCCCCCCCCGCAAGACAGTTGGAATTGTCAGTTGTTTATGCAACCTGTTGTATTCTGAGGTGAAATATGTCCTCACTCACAACACTTCCCCTTCAAAAGAAACAAACCCAATAACACAACCATGCCACACCACAAAAAAGACAGGTCACACCACAAGCAGAATACCACAAGGCAAAAAAAGCTCTGGTACTAATTCTGTCAGGGGACACTGTGAGTGTAGAAAATGATTTATCGACACAGTGGAAAATCTTTAGGAATTGTTTGGTGCATTTACCATGGGGCACCCACCCAGAGCCTCTGGCATTTTCTCACTCTGCTGGCATCAAAACCAATTGAAGGCAAAATAGAGATATGGAGACTTTTCCATCCTGCTTTGCATCAATTTGCCTTTGTTGGCAATGGCAACCCTAGGCCTGGCTGCTTGCTCCTGTTCAGCAGGAGCATCCCTATGGAAACTGCCTGGGTGATTTTGGACCAGCCGGAGACTTTCTTCCTAACCTGCCTTACAGGGTTGCTGTACAGATCACAAAGCCGAAAAGAATGAAGTAAACTGCTTTGCTCCCCGCTAATGAGAAAGACAGAATTTTGCCTGGGAAGAGGCTGCTGAGAGGGGATGAGATAAAGTTGCCAGCTATAGGTATGAAAATTCCTGGAGATTTGAGGGGTGAAGCCCAGAGAGGGTGAGGTTTGAGGAGGGCTGGGACCTCAGACAGGTACAGTGCCATAGACTCCACCCTCCAAACCAGCCATTTTTTCCTGGGGAACTGTTGTTGCCAATCTTGGCCCAGTGGCCATCAAACCATTCTCTTCCACCCCCTGCTGTGCAGCTGTCTTTCCCCTAGGGTTGCCAATCTCCAGGTGGGACCTGGAGCTCTCCTGTTGTTACAATTTATCTCCAGATGACCAAGATCAGTTCTCCTGGAGAAAATGGCTGCTTTGGAGGGTAGACCCTATGGCATTATACCCTGCTGAGTCCTTCTGCCCCCCCAATGCTGCCCTCCACAGGATCCACCCCCCAAACCTCCAGATATTTCCCTACTTAGAGCTGGCAACCCTACTTTCCCCTCAGTGCCTGTTGGTAGGCAACCAAGCTTGGTCCTGTCACCTGTTTTGGCCCTTGAGAGAAAACTCATTGGGGCCAGTCCTGATAGGGTTGCCAACTCCAGATGGGAAATTCCTGGAGATTTGAGGGATGGAGCCTGAAGAGGGTGAGGTTTCAGGAGGGGTGGGACCTCAGACAGGTACAATGCCATAGACTCCACCCATCAAACTAACCATTCCATCCTGGGGAACCATTGTTGCCAATCTCCAGGTGGGGGCTGGAGGAGACAGAAAGCTGAAGTCACGGGGCAGATAACGGTAGGTTGACAATTGGCTGGGAGGGAGATAGGGTTGCCAACTCCAGGTTGGGAAATTTCTGGAGATTTGAGGGGTACAGTCTGGAGATGGTGAGGTTTGAGGAGGGGTGGGGTCTCAGACAGGTACAATGCCATAGACTCCACCCTCCAAACCAGCCAGTCCCTCATGGGGAACCATTGTTGCCAATCTCCAGGTGAGGGCTGGAGACCACTCAGAATTACAACTGCTCTGCAGGAAAGAGGGCAGAAGTCAGCTGAAGTCAGAGGGGAAGATAACAGTAGGTTGATAGTTAGCTGGGAAGGAGATGGGGTTGCTAACTCCAGGTTGGCAAATTCCTGGGGATTTGAGGGTGGAACCTGGAGAGGGTGGGGTTTAAGGAGGGGTTGGACCTCAGGCAGGTAGAATGCCATAGACTTCACCCTCCAAACCAGCCGTTTCTTCTTGGGTAACAATTGTTGCCAATCTCCAAGTGAGGGCTGGAGATCACTCAAAACGACAACTGCTCTTCAGGTAGCAGAGATCAGTTCCTCTGGAGAAAATGGTGGTCTCTGTCAATTATACCCTGCTGAGGTCACCACAGCAAATTCACACTGTGTGCCCAAAGCCAGGGCACTCTCCCAGAGCCTCTTTCTAGAGCCTGTTGTATTTATTTCCACAACGGGCCTTACTCCTACTCAGTTATAAGCTAACAATGGCTAGTGTCACTGCAGACATAGTGAGTAAAGGGTGGAAGAATTCAGATGGAAGTCAGGGGAGTAAGCCAGTCTTGTGCAGTGGCTAAAAGCGCAGACGCTAATCTAGGAAAACCAGGTTTGATTCCCTACTACTCCACATGAAGCTCCTGATGTGACCTTGGGTCAGTCACAAGTTCTTTCAGAGCTGTCCTCTCAAGAGCAGTTTTCGAAAGCGCTCTCTCAGCCCCACCTACCTCACAGGGTGTCTGTTGTGGGGAGGGGAAGGGAAAGGAGATTGTAAACCGCTCTGAGACTCCAAGTGAAGGGTAGGGTATAAATCCATGTGATATTCTTCTAATCTAAGAATGTGATACTGTATCTGTCTCAGTTCCTTTAATATTGGTTAAAGGATAGGCAGTATTATATCTGCACTGACCCACAGAAATTTTATGTTTATGAGTAATTAGCTAAGATTGTTTGTTTTGTCTCTGCCATAGATACTTCGAAGATGTGTGAAATATTTATGTATTAAGAGTATAGTGGTGTTTAGTTTTGCAACACAGAGATGTTGCAGACCAGATGGGTCCAGACTTGGCTGTCTGGCAGATGCGTGGTCACTGCACCAGCTCTCTGTCTCCCTGAAGAAGCACCACCTGGGCCTAATTATCAAGAGATGACCTGGTCTTTCTCTTGAGTGATCCTAGCCCTACATACCTGGTACTGAGCAAAATAGGAATCCCCTGTCTTCTGGAACGTACTTCTTGACCCTGGAGGAATTAGGGGCATCCATGCTGCCAAGCAGCTGCATGCGCCTCCTGCATGGGGCTTGGGGCAGACACTCTGTTTCTGGGGAGCAGAAGGATATGCCTGAGGATTGAGATGGCACCTTGGATACATCTCCATCTCTTGTTCTTGCACCACCTCCAGCCTGTCCTCTGAAGGCCTGCTGGACTTTGGAAGAACCAGAGAATGGGCTCCTAGTCTCTCCTCCAGTTCCTTCAGCAGCCTCTGGGTTCCTGGGGTGAACTTGAGAGCACAAAGACTCTCTTCCCCAAGTTCAGCCCAAAAGACAGCCCAGGCTGCTCCTCCTGCTGCTGCTGCTGAGTCAGAAAGTTAGAGGAGGGACAGCCTGACCAGCAGTCCAGCAGCTGTCCAGTGCTGGCATCTACCTCATGCACTTCTGCTGGGAACTCTGCAGTGGCAGCCTCAATGAACAGAGACTTGCAAGGCCTCTTCATTATACCACCCCAGCCAGAAGAAGGGGTAGTGGAAGGCTGTGAAACAGGCATCCCCACAAGTGGAAGGAAAGTCGCAGTCCTCCACCCAACTACACTTCTGCCTAACCTTTCACCCAGTGCCCCACTGCACTCCTCACCTATTGTTCATTCATTCTTCCAGGAAAATAAGTTAGCTGTGCTCTGAGTCTGAACTCTTATAATCTGCTGCCCTTGACTTTTTCTGTCTACCTGTGTTCCTGAGCACTAACCTGCTTTTCCCCGCCAAACGCACACATTCTGTCTACCTGTGTTCCTGAGCACTAACCTGCTTTCCCCCCCCCCAAACGCACACAATCTTCCTTCCTCCCTCCTTCCCTTTCTGTATTTTGTGTGTGTGTCTATATGCTTGCGAGCCTTAAAGTTATGGTGACTTCTGGTAAACCCTAGTGGGGCTTGGATGTTTCAGAGAGGTGGCTTGATAGTACCTGCCTCTGTGTCTCAGCCATGGTATTCCTTGGAGGTTTCCCTTCCAAGTACTTGCCAGGGTCAACTTAGTTTCCAAGATCTGATGAGATCGGACTTGCCTGGGCTATCCAGGTCGGGGCACCACACTATGTAACCTTTTTTTTTTTTTTTTGTAAAACTACACCTAGGCTTTCTTCAATTTAATTTTTTTTAAAAAAAAACCCTGCTTCTGACCTTTAAGCCTAAAAACTAATTTTTTAAAAACTACAACTTGAGATGACAGTATGAAACAGTTTTTCAAAAATTAAGTTAATCCCTACTCTTTCTGAAAACCTGACTTCAGTTTTGTCATAAAACTAAAGGGTCAACTTGACCCTAATTTTAACCACCTGGCTTCAATTGTTTTGAAGGCTAGGTCAGCCTAATTTTTTAAAAAATAGACACCTGTGCTCCAATCAATTCTGGCTTATGTTTTGGAAGCCTGACCATCCACCTCTGAACATCTCTTGCCTTCAAAACCCTGTGGGGGGGTCACCATAAGTCTGCTGTGGCCTGATAGCCCTCCCCAAGCCATTCTTTTTAAAGAAAACCCTAAGCCGAAATTACTTTTGGTTTTTTAAAAATATCTAAACCCTCACCTACTGTTAACTTTTATTAAAACCTAACAATATATTAAGAACCTAAGAATTAAGAACCTAATTTTACAAACTAACAGGAACACTCCAAAATTCCATGACACCACTCCCTGCAAAATAACAACACAAGACAGAAAGAATTTTACAACTAGCAGAACAGCTGTAAAATCAGAAACAGGAGAATGAAAAAAAAAACTTTAAAAATAGAATTTGGACAGTCCTCCCCAAGAACAAATCTTTTAAAAATTAAAATGTAATTAAATTCTAAAACAAGCTGAATGCAACAGCACAAGCCTTTTAAATCCTTTTGAAAACAGTACAATAAAAATGGGAACCTGCTTTAAAAGAATCTGGGGGGGGAGGCTCCCACTACAATCTCCCCCTATTAAAAAGAAACCAGAAAAACTTGAAATAACATTTTGAACAAATTCCACCAGTCCCAAAGAGTGCCCAGCTAGCAGGCAGAGGTCAAGAAGGTCTTCTGAGGCAGGCAGCAGGCAAATTCAAAGCAGACCAACAGCAAGCAGGAGCAATGAGAAACCTAAAAAAAGACCCAAACACAAAAGCCCTAACTCTGAAATGGAGCTCAGGTGTAGACAGGCCTGCTTTTTATCCTCTTTTGCCCATGCTCAGACAGCTGTACAAGGTGAGACTCATTGTGATTGGGCAGACATTTACTTCAGGTGTTCCCTCTGTCATCTGATCTTATTGCTTGACATAGTTGCCTTCCTCCCCTTCTGTTCCCTCCAATGCCAGAGACCCCTGAGAAATTGGAAAAAAACAAAAACAGGCCTGGGAGCCTTAAAATGGAGGAGCCACATATTCCCAAATATTTTGGGGATTTTTCAAGAATTGATGTCCAGCATCAATACTGAGAAGGTATTTGGGGGGTATATTTTTGGCACAGAAATATCTGAAAGCACATCCATATGTGGGATTGCTGAGCAGACAAATATATCTAAACCATAATTTTCTTTTATGTTTAAAACCAAACCATATTAGCTTGAGGTTTCAAATTATGGCTAATGTGAAGTGTGGTTTTGGTGTGATGATCTAGAGTATTTATAGGCCAACTTTCCACCCCTGTGTCTCCTCAGAATGATTAACATGTGAAGCTGCCTAAGCACAAATGGACAATGGAAAAATGGAATAATTATGTCTTTGAATGCATACAATCAGATATATTTGCACAGATAATTACTGAAGAGACATGGGAGGAGAAATGTCAAAAGATCACAAATAAATGGGAGGGCTATAAGGAATGGGTAGAAAGGGGGAAGCCAATCCAAATATCCAAATACGAATGAAGAATCTGTGCACATGGTTGAAGATATGAAGATAATATAGGAGGGTGGGGGGCAGGAAGAGGGGTGAAATGAATGTATAATGATTTAATGTAAGATTATGTATATAAGCTTTAATAATAATAAAAAAACATGTGAAGCTGCCTTACACAGAGTCAGACCATTGGTCTGTCAGGTTCAGTATTATTCACTCTGCCTGGCAGCAGCTCAACAGGGCCTCAGCTAGAGGTGTTTCACATCACCTGCTACCGTATCCTTTTATCTGGAGATGCCAGGGATTGAACCTGGGACCTTTTTCTGCAAAGAAAAGCAAATTTTCTACCATTGATCCATAGTCCCACCACGAAGAAGTTAAAATATAAAACTATTAAATCATCTGAAATAAACAGTGAACGAAGTATTGTTTCAATCCAGTTTGGAGAGAAAAGTGTTTAGATTGGTCTAGAAGACTTTCAAGGACAATGCCATTCTCACCTCTGCGGGTAGAATTCCACAACTTCAGTGGGGAGCAGTGAACATAAGAACATAAAAGAAGCCAATGTTGGATCATGCCAGTGGCCCATCCAGTCCAACACTCTGTCACACAGTGGCTAAAAATACCAGGTGCCATCAGGAGGTCCATCAGTGGGGCCAGGACACTAGAAGCTCTCCCACTGTTGCCCCCCCAAGCACCAAGAATACAGAGCATCACTTGCCTCAGCCTGAGAATTCCTGTCTATACCTTGTGGCTAATAGCCACTGATGGAATTCTGCTCCATATGTTTAATTCCCTCTTGAAGCCCTCCATGCTTGTAGCCGCCACCACCTTCTGTGGCAGTGAATTCCATGTGTTAATCACTCTTTGGGTGAAGAAGTACTTCTTTTTATCTGTTCTAACCTAACTGCTCAGCAATTTCATTGAGTGCCCCACGAGTTCTTGTATTGTGAGAAAGGGAGACCTGCTCTATCCCATGCATAATCTTATAAACCTCGATCATGTCACCCCTCACTCATCATTTCTCCAAGGTGTACCCCAAGCATTTTAACCTTTCTTCATAAGGAAAGTGGTTCCACCCTTTTTTCATTCTGGTTGCCCTTTTCTGCTATAATATCCTTTTTGAGGTGTGGTGACCAGAACTGTACACAGTATTCCAAATGAGATCGCACCACTGATTTATACAGGGGCATTAACATCCACTTACGTAGGTTAGTATTGTTCCCTGTATGTTGTAACAGGTCATCTGGGATAGTGTATCTAGTAATGATATAATTCAAAAATTCAGGGCGAGCTTTATCTTTGTCATTCAGTAGATGGTAACTAAGTCTGGACTTTTTAGTTGGATTGCAACTGAGGGTTCTTAAAAGGTCTTATCGGATTTAAATATTATAGGCTGAGATAGTTTTAACAGGTTTTATACATTTTATAGAGGTTGAATTTTTTTATCGTATGTTATGCACAAACTCTCTGAGAGTGTTTGATATTGTGAAGGCCTATGGCCACATACAATAAAATGATTCTGATTCTATAGGGGCATTATGATACTGGCTGATTTCTTTTCAGTTCTCTTCCTTATAATCCCCAACATAGCATTGGCCTTTTTTATTGCAGTCGCATACTGTCTCAACATTTTCAGTGAGTTATCTACTATGACTCCAAGATCTCTCTCTTGGTGAGTCTCTGCCAGTTCGGACCCCTCTAAGCAGAGTTAATGTCTTATATCAGGAAGGATGGCTCCAGAGTAAATTAATTTATGCAGTAGCCAAATCAGTTGCTTGCAACTGTAATGCCAGTAGCTCACAAAGTAGAATTCTTGCTCATAAGACTTTACAGCTTAGAGGGAGCATTGGTGGAGAGACAGCCAAAAAAGGCCTCCCAGAAGTCCCAGCCAATCTAACCATAGCTAAGTCTAGTGCCCACAAGAGGCGCCATGTGCAGAGCTCAAAACTCCAGGCAGGTTGACATAGAAGCAGTCCGTAAGGCAGAACCCAAGAAACCTTTTTGACCCCAGTACACACTTGAAATATGGGCCTCCTCCCATACATAGTCTCATGAGATATGGAAAACAATGTCTGTTTAATTCTGAAATTACACTTGACATTTCCCAAATTATACCATGTCCATCTTCTTATCATTCTCTCACCTCACCCCTCCCCCATCATAGAATGTTAGAGATGGAAGGGACCTTGCATGTCATCTAGTCCAACCCCCTGCACTCTGCATGAGCATAGCCTAAAGATAGCCCTACAACATACCTGAAAGATGGTCATCCAGCCTCCGCTTGAAAATGTCCAACAAAGGAGCATCCACCACCTCCCGAGGCAGTCTGTTCCACTGCTCAACCACTCTTACAGTTAGGAAGTTTCTCCTGATATTTAGCCGGTATCGACTCCCTTGTAATTTCCACCCATTAGATCTAGTCATACAATCCGGAGCAAGAGAGAATAGATTTGCTCCATTTTCTACATGACATCCCTTCAAATATTTGAAGACTGCAATCATGTCCCCTCTAAGCCTTCTCTTTCCCAGGATTAGGGAAACAATTCTTTCAGCCTTTCCTCATAAGACTTGGATTCCAACCCTCTCACCATCCTGGTTGCCCTCTTCTGTACACAGTTGAGCTTGTCAACATCCTTCCTAAAGTGTGGTGCCCAAAACTGGACCCAGTACTCCAGGTGAAGCCCAACCATAGCAGAATAGAGCAGAACTACCACCTCCTGTGATCTGGACACAATGCCTCTGTTAATGCATCCTAAGATTGTATTAATTTTCTTCGCAGTCACATTGCACTGCAGGCTCATGTTGAGCTTGTGATCAACCAGAACTCCCTATGTTTGACTCCTGCCTTTCATGATACTTTGTTCTTCAATGGATTTAACATCAATTTTTTCTCTCTTCTGTTCTTTGCTTAATTTAGCTACAGATCCTTTTGCCTCTCTGTTTGGAAACGAATCATTTTCAAGCGGCTTTGCTGATTTCAGCACATTGTCAAAGGTAATCTGAAATGATTAATGCTCATTGAAAAGGCATAAAATTGCTGTAATAAATGAAACATGGGAGACACCAGACTACTGACACATGAAATAAAACATCAACAAATGTTCAATATAAATCAACAGGTCAATGGCTACTTGGATTAATTCTCCATTTGGAGCAGCTATGTGTCTTATTAGCTGTGAGGGCTTGCTTTGTGAACTGTTGGGAAAGCAATACAATTAATGGCAAGCTACACGTATTGTGATTTCAAATACCTGCCCAGTCTTATCAACCCTCTCTCCCTTCTGTTTCTATTCAGAAACTGATCTATCATCTGTATAGTGGATTTGTATCTGAAGCTATTGACATTTATGTACTTTTGCAGAGAGAGGGAGCTTAGTTTGTATCCCAGCCTTGGATTGGATTAATAGATTTTGTAGCAAGTGAGGCTGGTGATGGCACTTGAAATCAGGAAAGTACAGCCCACATGGGTGATGTCATTGGGGAGGTGCAGTTTCCACAACATCATGGAAACTAACACACACAAATAGGTTTCTAGAAGGCTGTGATCTTCATTGTGGCCTTTGTGCAGTCCCACACATGGGTTGGGCGCCTACGCATGACCTCGACCGGAAAATGTTCCACAGCTTGCCTCAGAAGACTTTTTGGCAGGCTCTCTTCCCACCCTGGGGACCAGGCATGCACTGTGCATTCCTGGAGCGGGGGAGAGAGCCGCCTCCCACTCAGTTCTTACTCGACTACCCTCACGTTCGCACCTCTCCAGCGCTCGCTCCTCAAGTGCCTCAGCTGAGTTTCTCTTTCAGTTTTCTTCTTCAACTATTTCTTTGTTCTTTTTCTTCTTGTTATTCTAAAATAAAATTTAAAAAGCCTTATTATTTTTTCCTCTCTCTTAGCCCTTGCCCCCCCTTCTCCTCCCCCTTGGTCAGGAAAGTCTTTGCATGGGCCCCACCTTATTTTTTAAGTCATGTCACAGTTGCCCGGCGAAGCTCACCTCTAATGACGGCCACAACCACTGTCTAATTTGTTTGGGGGATTTCATTGCGTTGACTCATGCCCTCACTGCACCAAATTCACCAAGCAGGCACGTAGAAATAGAGTGGCCTGCCTTAGAACTGTACTTTTGGAAGCCGCGCTCCACCCTACAATGTCTGCAGCAGTGTCACACTCCTCTTCGGCTCCGCAAAAGCCTTCCTGTCTCGCAGAGGAGGGAAAACCCTCAAAAGTGAAGCATAAATCTAAAAAGTCTGATGGCAAAGTCTCTTCGACCCCGAAGTCAAAACGGTCAACATTGACTTCTGCTCCGAAGCTCAATCCCGTGGTGATTTCAGGTCTGTTGACCTCGACGCCAATAGTGGCTTCGGCTTACAGATCTACAGCTCAACCTCTGATTTTGACACCAAACCAGTCTATGCCGACAGACTGACTTACCCCCGGTCAGCATCATAAATCACCTCTGCTGAGGCCTCCCGGCTCTTGCCACAGCTCTCCCCGGGCTCCGAAACATCGCTCTTCATCTCATGACTCCCAACTGCCTATCCATCCTTTGGATGACAGGGAGCACTTCATGAGAAGTCAATCTCGATCTCCTCGATCACGTTATGATTGCAGGAACTATAACTACCATAGATCGCTTTCTCGATCCCAGTCTCAATCTGATTACAGATCGTGGTCTCTGGACCCCAAGCATCGCAGATTGTATTGCCCTCGTTCTTATTCGAGGTCCCCAATCCCTCGTAGGGAAAGCTATTTGGATTCACGGGACAATGACCCTTGTCATCACCGCCTGAGTCGACACTCACTCTCTGATGCCTCAATGCATTCCCTGGTGCCTGACCAGCCACCAGATGCCTTGACCTCAGTGGACACCCCAAAGCATTCTCCCTCAGAACCTCAGTACTGTCCTCCCATTGATGCCAAGACACCTCCAGTTGTGTCTCAGCATACTAGATCACCATCTCCAGATTTGGTGTCTGACCGCTCCATCTTTGGTGATCTTGACCCTGATATTATTTTGACTGAGGATGATGGCCCTTGTTTGGGTTCTGTCTCGCTGACTGAAGGTCCTAAAGCCTATTTAGAGCTTATAACCAGAATGGCGATGGCCCTCCAAGTGCAGAGTATCACAGATACTCCAGCAGTGACCGACGTTGTGCACAAGTTGGTCCAGGCAGACTTGCCACCATCAACAATCCTGCTGTTGCTCCCAGTGCATCTTTCTGTTTTAAAAGAGTCATGAGATTGCCCCAATTCGGTACCACCAACATCAAAAAAATATGACGCCATCTATAAGATCCAAGAGTCCTCTGGAAAGTTTCTATTTAATCGTCCTTTTTTTTAAAAAAAGTAATTTTTATTAAATTTTATATATAACAACGTCAGTGATGAAAACAAATAAAGCAATTAACCAATAACAGTATGACTTACATATAATGAAACACTTTGTAATACTTTTTTGGTACAGGATATTTTGAAAGTATTTCATCATTGAAAACAAATTCAAGAAACGGGAACCATTTCATAATCAAATCAGAATGTTTAAAGGATACACTGGAATAAGCAACTGAATCAGAAATTTTGTCCATGACATAAAGATCCCATATCTTAGAATACCACGATGAAAGTAACAGCCTATTTGATTTCTAATTACTAGTTATTACAACCTTTATAGCAGTTAATAAAATGGAAATAAGTTTCTGACTAAGGTTTGGGATTTGGGGGTCAGTCCATAGGTCTAGCAAAACAAGTTCTGGTGTTAATGGAATTGAGTGACCTATGATGTCTTTAATAGATGAAAGGATTTTAAACCAAAATTGTTGTACGAAGGGACAAGACCACCAAGAATGTATGAAAGTACCCCGTTTCCCACATACTCTCCAGCAAAGAGAGGACTATTTTTTGGACATTTTGTGGATTCTGTCAGGTGTGAGATACCATCTGGTCAGTATCTTGTAGTTTTGTAATTGAACATTCAGAGGGTAGGATGTAAGGGAGGGTGACGACCTAGAAACTGCCAGTTCGCCCACTAGGTGAACTAGGTCCTCGCCTAGGGCGCGCCGGCCCTCAGGGGTGCCAAACAGTGCCACCACCACCCCGAAAATCCCCCCTAGCCGCCTGCCGCCGCCTCCTCCGCCTTCCTGGAAGAGCTCAACAGCGTCTCGTCTGGTGGAGCTAATCAGGAGGCTTCCCGCGCCGGGCTGCGGCTGGAGCAGAGGGCGGAGCCAATCAGGAGTCCGCAGCCGGAGGGTGGGTGGGCGCAGGTGGGTGGGGGGAAGAGGGACCCGCAGAGCTCCTGGCAGCTCCACGCCAGGTAAGCCTAGCCCAGCTGTCCCGGAAGCGCCGATGGAAGGGCGCCGGATGGACAGACCTGGGCCCCGACAGCGTCACCACCATCGCCACCTTCTCATCCTCCTCCTGGGCCAACTCAGCAGCAGCAGGTCTGGACTGCGTGGCTGTGCTGGCATTTCGGGCTCCAACTTGCAGGAGTGGCTGAAGTGGCAACTCCCCCCCCCCCCGGGCCCCGCACACAGCTAGCCTGTGCCTCGCTCCCTTCCCCCCCCGGCTGGAGAAGGAGTCCCCCGTCACCATGGGCAGGCAAGCAGGGCAGGCAGGCAGGGGAGACAGTGACCCCCGTGCCGCTTGGTGCCTCGATGCCTCCTCCGCCAAGTATAGGTCTCATCCCGCACCATCGCCGCCTTCTCCTCAGCCAGCGCAGCAGGAGCCGCCGCTGCTGGCAGGTAGGAGAGGCCCTGAGGCGGCCCAGCTGAGGCGGCAGCGTGCGGGGAGACCCATGGCAGCAGCCAGTGGGGACTCCCCGCCGGCTGCCACCAGTACAGAGCACCTCCTCCTTCCCCTGGGGGGAGAGGGCGGCATGGCAGCATCTCCAGGCCCCACTGGGAGGTTGGCATCTGCGCCCGCCTAGGGCGCAGAACCACCTCGAGCTGGCCCTGGACCTAGACAATCCATCCCTCCAGATAGGGAAGGCCGCAAGATTGATTCTGTAGCTAAGAAGACCTACTAAGTAGCTGCTGTGAATATTCAGACTGATACTTATCTCTCCCACCTTTCCGCATATGCCTTCAGCGTTGCTATGGCTGTTCGTCCGGTCCTCGATACCATGCCAGACAAATGCAAAACCTCACCATCAGCTGCTCTTTCTGAGATGTGTACTATATCCAAACAACAAATAAATTCAATCCAACATGCTGTCACTTGTTCTTCCAAGGTCCTTGCTTCTTCTATTGCCCTTCGCCAACATGCATGGCTTAGAAATACATCTCTCCAACCAGATGTCAAATTTAAAATTGAGGATTTGCCTTTCGATGGCAAAGGCCTTTTTCATTCCTTGACGGATGAAACTTTGAAGGCTGCAGATGACAGTAGGAAGAAAGCAAGAAACTTAGGCATTTCCACATCGACTCCACAACGCCCCCGGTATCGCCAATAGAAGCCCTACAATAACAAACACCAGCCTTCCCCTGCTGCCACTTCGCAATGGAAGCGCAGACCTTATGATTATCAACAGGTCTCCCAAAAGCCAAAGCAGCAAGTGCCCAGGAAGCCTGAACAGCCTAAACAGTCTGTTTGACCACTTCACTCACCTATCATTGCCTCCTTATTTCACCCCTCCCGTCGGGACCTGACTCTTCCCCTTCCTTCCAACTTGGGAAGAGATTACCACTGATGCCTGGGTCCTAACCATTGTGCGGGTTGGGTATACCATAGAGTTCATTTCACCCCCGATCCTCCAACACTTCGTTGTCACACCTCTGGATCCATCACTTTGTCTCAAAGTAGCCACACTTCTCAGCAAGGGGGCCATCGATGTCGTGCCAGAGGCACAACGAACTCTAGGCTTCTACTCCAAATATTTCACAGTCCCCAAAAGGGACGGCTGTGTACAGGCCATTATGGATCTTCAAGATCTCAATCGTTTTGTTCATTGCAAGAAGTTTCGAATGGTCACCCTGCAATCCATCCTCTCCTTGCTTCCGAAGTCAGGATGGCTAGCATCGATCAACGTCCAGGATGTTTATTTTCATGTTACCATCCAACCTCAACATTGACATTTTCTCTGCTTTGCCATCAGAACCATTCATTATGAGTTCTTCCCTTCGGTCTCTGTACGGCCCTCCGGGTGTTCACGAAGATGATGGCCGTAGTCGCTGCAGAACTGCATCATTGAGGGATCATTCTTTGTCCTTACATCAACGATTGGCTTCTTGTAGCTTCAACGAAGTATTAACTCGTCCAGAATGTCCATTCTACCCTTACACTCTTACGCACCTTGGGGCTTTGTGTCAATCTGGCCAAGTCAGCCCTTCAACCTGTTAAGGTTTTGCAATTCCTAGGAGCCCGCCTCGATACCATCACTGAGACGGCCTTCCTCCCAGAATCCAGGACCAAGGACATAATATCTCTAGTGTCAACCTTCCAGCAACACCCTCAACAGTCAATCATGAGGCTTCTTGGATACTGTGCCTCCACAGTGTTTGTAGTCAGACATGCCAGGTTTCGAATGCGCCCTCTTCAACTCTGGTTCTTGCGGAGTTTCGATCCCCAGAGAAATTACTGGCACACCATACTCTTGATTCCATCTCAAGTAGAAGAAGAAGGAGAAGGAGATTGGATTTATACCCTGCCCTTCACTACCCGAACCGACAACATTACCACTGTGTTTTACATAAACAAACAGGACGGCACAGCCTCTGTTCGTCTGTCACGTGGCCCTAAACCTTTGGAATTGGTGTCTTCATTCGATTTCAATATTGGCCATACACATCCCTGGGGTTCAGAATGTCGATGCCGATCTCCTGAGTTGCTCCACACAACAACGAATGGTCTCTCCACCCTCTGTATCATTGGCCGATCTTCGAGTCCGGTTGCCTAACTGTAGATGGCTTTGCTACATCAGAGAATGCCCGATGCCCTGTTTGTTGCTCCATCTGCCCAAACTCTGGGAGATGCGTTCTTTCACACATGGACAGGAACCCTGTTTTATTTTTTCCCTCCGTTCCCTCTCATCTCCAGGGTCCTTCAAAAAATTGTAGTGGATGCCACCTCCTGCATCCTCATCACTCCATGGTGGCCACGCCAATTGTGGTTCCCTCACCTTCTGAGCCTCTCCAGAGGTCAATTTCTCCACCTACCTCGCACGCCGGATCTCCTTTCTTGAGATCAAGGTCGAATCCTCCACCACAACCTGGCCTTTTTCAAGCTCATGGCTTGGAGGATCTTGCAATAATTTTTCCTGTTGGAGGTGTTGCTTATTGCTCGAAAACTGTCCACCCACAACACGTATCGACTGAAATGGAAGAGGTTTCAGCCCTACGCCTTGCAACACTCCTTCGATCCTTATCAAGCCTCTTTGATGAATATTTTCTCCTACATCGTGTCCTTGAAAGATTCGGGACTTGCATACTCTTCTCTGAAGGTACACCTTGCTGCTATCTCAGCAAATCACCCTTTGATACAGGGGACACCGCCTCACAAAATCTTTTCTCAAAGGTCTCCTTCACCTTTGTCCACCTCGGAAGCCACTAGTACCATTCTGGAGTCTGTCTCTGGTCTTGACCCAATTGATGGCTAAACCATTCAAGATGATGGCTTTGATAGATCTTCGACTCCTCTTGCGGAAGATGGCATTTCTGATTGCCATTACCACAGCTTGCCAGGTGGGGGAACTTGCTGCCCTCCATGCAGATCGTCCGTACATGATTTTCCACAAGGATAAAGTGGTTATCCAACCAGACCCGTCCTTTCTACCTAAGGTAGTCTCTGCATTTCATCTCTCTTAGTCTTCTTTCCTGCCTACTTTCTTTCCGAACTCTGCTGATGCATCTCAAAGGGCTTTACACAGCCGCCGATGTCCTTTTCTCAACATCACATGCAACCCTTTAGGAAGTCTCAAAGGCTTTTTGTTGTGTACATGTCCCCACGCAGGGGTGAGGCAATCTCATCGCAAAGGCTGTCGAAATGGGTGACTTCAACCATAGCCCTCTGCTATGAGCTAGCATGTCAACCCATACCTACCTGCCTTAACGCTCACTCGATGAAAGCGGTGTCAACTTTGACTGCCTTTTTGGCTGGTGTCCCGTTGGAACTCGTCTGTGCTGCTGCCACATGGTCCTTAGGTTCGACCTTCGTCTCCCATTATGCACTAGATGTTCACGCTTGATGAGATGCTGCTTTCAGCCAGGCGGTGCTGCGATCTCCCTTCACATGACTCTTCAGGTTCCTCAGTTAGGACCTGTCAATTTAGATGATAATACTATGCCTTCTCCTGTTTGTTCTTTCTGGCAGCTGCCAGCTCCCTCCTCCGACTGGTTCAGTTCATTAATCACCCATGTGTGGGTGCTTACAGGTTGCTTACCTGTAACTAATGATCTTTGAGTGGTCATCTGTGTAGTACCACAATCCCACCCAGCCTTCCCCACTGCTGGCATCTCCTGATCACTTACCTTAGTTGATGGGACTTACCAGTATCGGTCAAAGGAACTGAGTGGGAGGCAGCTCTCTCCCCTGCTCCAGGCATGCACAGTGTATGCCTGCTTCCTAGGGTGGGAAGAGAGCCCACCAAAAAAGTATTCTGAGGCGAGCTCTGGAACATTCTCTGGTCGAGGTCGTGCGCAGATGCCCAACCCATGTGTGGTACTGCACAGATGACCACTTGAAGATCATCAGTTACAGGTAAGCAACCTGTTTTTTTCCAGTGGCAGTTGTGCTACTGCAGAGTGCATTTACAACACTATCCTACTAGCTACTGCAGTACCAGATGAATGACTGCTTGTGGCAGTTTTCACAGTTAGTGCAGTTTTATAAGCAATGGGGTTAACAGCGTAATATCACAAATGAACATAGAAATAAAGCTGCCTTATACTGAATCAGACCATTGGTCCATCGAGGTCAGTATTGTCTACTCCGACTGGCAGTGGCTTTCTGGTTATGGTAGAGGTCTTTCACATCACCTACTGCCTGGTCTTTTTAACTGGAGATGCTGGGCATTGAACCTGGGACCTTCTGCATGCAAAGCAGAGGCTCTTCCACTGAGCCAGCCTCCCCCTAGTTTCGTGAAATCATATATCTAATTTCCAAGATGGCTGCTCCACGTGGATCAAAAAACCTACACAATGGAGCTCCCCAGTGTTAGGGAAGGGAAGCATGCAACAGGGTGGGTAGGGGAAGGGCAGAGCAAGAAGGTGAGGAGGAATCATGGGGGGTTTTCCCTAGCAGTCCTCATGGGATCCCCTTGTGTGCACTTATATTTGCTTGAGTTTAGTAGTATTCCAATTTATTTATTGCTTTATAGAGGAAAAGAAAATGGTAGTGACTTATAGCTGGGACAGTGCTGTGTCAAAATGAATGCTGCAAATAGTAATAACTTTTACCTGTTTTGTATTAAGGCAAACAATGAGGATCCTTTTAGTTCATCTGCAATAGGCTCTATGCACAGTGTGATCATAACTAAAAATGTATTTGAGGAACCTCCAGCCAAAAATGAAGATGTTCCTCCTGCATTACCTCCTAAAACTGGAACACCTACCAGACCTTGTCCTCCTCTGCCTGGTAAGAGCCAGTACTATCTTTAAAAGATGTAATTATGACTGTACGAACAAAATGTTTCTTTCATGTTTTATATTAAGATAACCTGTCGTTTAGAAACAGACTAATTACCGTACAGGCTGCTTCTGCTAGAGATTTAAATTCTTCCTTCTAATTAGGTCAGGAATTTTTAAATATGTCTGAAGCCACAGATTGGAAAAGAGGTAATGGTTTTAAATTACCATAACAGTGCAGTTTTAAAAGGGGGGGTTCCTGTGAAGCAAACTAAATTTCACAGAGCAGGTTGGCTTAAACCAGTTTTTAAGATGATTTAAAGGAAACACTGTGATCTAAATGAAAGGGCTAGTTCTTAACAACATAGATTCCCTCCTACATAGAAATATTAGCAAAAAGACACCACCATTAAACATTTAAAACCAGATTAATTTAAAACTACCTGTACAGAATATTTTGGGTTCAGCAATAGGACGGTGTGCTCTAAATACTATTACTCTTTCTGACTTATATAGGAAAAAGACCTATCAACAAAGTGGAGTCTTCAGATTCCTTAAAACTAAATGACCCCTTCCAGCCCTTCCCAGGCTGTAATGGTTCAAAAGAACAGGAAGCTGATCTCTTCCATGACCCATTTGCTCCCACTGGGGTTTGCAAAGAGAAGGACGACAGCAGTTTCGCTAGTTTCAGTGCTGTAAGTACATGGGCTGGGGAGGAATTGAATTGTCCTTAACAAAGATTTTGTAAGCAACTGTGATGATTACTGTATACTTCTTAGGCTTAAATGATATAATATACATTTCATACAATGATGAAGCACATTGTCATATTATGCCTTTGAACCAAATACTGTCAGAGAATATAGTTTGAGTCCAGTGGCACCTTTATTCTCGGTATAAGCTTTTGTGTGTAGAGAATGTTAATTGCAATGTTGACACGTTCTCGTGTTGTGTCTAACGGTTTAATGTCTGTCATATTGCAACACAACCTTTACTGCATTGTGTTAAAATCTCATTTCGGCAATTCAACAATAAACAGCAGAGTCCTTATGTTGTAGCTACTGTTGAACAATTTAATTTCATGCTATATGCATAAATATAAATTGATTAATATGGGAGGGAAATGTTGGCAGCTGCCCTTAAAGGATGTCTTGCCAGCTGAGTCTGTGGCCATTTAAAATTTCAGGGCCTATTGGACAAGGTGGGGAATGCAGGCTGTTGGAGGTAAACTTGGGTAACTGATTCAAGGCCATTGCCTGCTGTAGATCCTTGGAAAGGGAAAGAGTGTAATGAGGGTCTAAATGTCTCATAGCATGCATGCAACCCCCCCCCATGAATAGGCATAATGAATTTTTGAAAGGGTTAGGAATTTTGTGTCAAGTGTCACAAAATTGCAATTATGAAACCAAAAAATCTTTCATAATATTTGACAGCAAACCCAGAGATTTGAGCATGGTTACCTATAGGACCATTTATACTTAAAGAGAGACCGATGTGGAAGAGTGGTTAGGGTGTAAAATCTAGAATCTGGAAAACCCAGGTTTCAATCCCAATTCAGCCATGAAATTCACTGGCTGATCTTTGGTAGTCATTCTGTTTCTCAGTTTAACCTACCTCACAGGATTGTTGTGAGTATAAAATGGAGAAAGGCAAAAGGTGCTCACTGCCTTGAACTCCTTGGAGGAAGGGTGGGATAAAAATGAATTAAATTAAAAAAATGTGTCCTATACCTTTTTCTGGCTTTAGTAAATTGAATAATAGTTAAATCATGCTGTCCTGTGAATCAGTAAGCTGGACTTGGTAACTTCAGTTGCCTGATAATCACTTAAACATTTTTCTTAGAAGACCTGGGGTGAAAAATTTAGGGAGAAGAACAGAAATCCCCCCCCCATTATACAGTTATTTGTTTTAATGAATTTCTTTAAGTTAAAATTTTGTGGCCTTTGGTTAGTTCTCGGTGACTAAGTCTTTGTGGAGTTTTTAAAGATAATTTTTTTTTTAAGATAATTCTTTTTAGTAACTTAAGTAAATCAGTATAGCTAGGCCAAATATCCTCTGGCTAAGCGCTTACAATGAACATGCTTTTGGCAGACTAAATGAGATACAAACTTAATTTTTCCCCCCTTGGTTGGTGCAGAAAATTGCCTTGTCTTCCTCTTTGATCAAAAACAAACAGTTCTCCAACATAAACCAACACCCTGTGCAAATGTAAATGAGGCTAACAATAATTGCAACCAACTCACTTATAATAATAAATTGAAGACCAAATCTGGTTTGAACATTCAATCTTATATCAGCTGCTCTGTTTAATAAATCTGCTTCCTTTTTGTAGTATCCTACTGAAGAAGACATGATTGAATGGGCAAAAAGAGAAAGTGAGAGAGAGGAAAAAGAACGACTTGCAAGATTAAAACAGCAAGAACAAGAAGATTTGGAACTAGCTATTGCACTCAGTAAATCTGAAATATCAGAAGCATGAAGAGTTTGTCTTGCCTCAACTACTTTGTCCCCTTTCCCTGAACAGCTAAGCTATTTGCAATTAAGCGTTCTGTATAAACCGGAAGTACAAGGCTTTAAATTCCTGCAAATGTGATTTTGCTGTCTTATTTGTAATTTTTCGTATTCACTAATTCATCTGACAACTCCTAATACAGCACATTTACATCTGTATCTTGGAATCCTTCTGTAGAAACCATTAAACCAAAGCAACTTTCTATCATGCAAAAAGGTATTCTCTTTTAAAATAAAAATATCATTGAGGCACAAAAATCCATTTATGAATCATATAAATGCTCAAAGAAAAAGCAATCCTGTCCCAAAAGCAAGTTCATTCTTTGGGTGTAAGTGTACTTCTAAGGATGTAAATTTTAAAAGTGCAGAAGTGTCTACATACAATGAAATCATTTACATACTCTTTTCTCTCTATAAAGATGACACGGACAGGTGTTACTCATTTTTATTTTATTTTTAATGATGTTTAGATTTAAGTCTTGATTAGCTGTTCTCCTCTGAAGGTCAGTTGTGCCAATTCCCATAGTATTAAACGGAACAGTTTTAGCTTTTCCCAAGTGGCCCGTTGCTGAACAGCCAAACATATTTTCACCTGTAAGTAAAGCTGGCCATGCTGACAATGCTACTATAGTTAGAAAAATGTAGCTTGCAGATACTCATTGAACAGAAAGTAGCTGATTCTGCTTTTGTCTGGTTGTCACAGATACATCTTTACAGAGTTGATGGTAATTGGGTGGTTGGACTTAATACTTTTTATACCTATTGTTTTTCCTTTAATGAAGGTTCCTTTGCCATTTAATAGAAAAATAGGGTTCCAAACACTACATTTTGCCTGATATGCTGAAGTGGCATTTTGCCATCATTTTTTTTTTATGCAAATTTAGTATTTTCCCAAGGAGATTGGTAAAATGAGACTGGCTAAGATCACTGTCAGGAACTTTGAAGCGCCTCCCCCCCCACTAACTGAGCCAGCTTCTTCTGTGAAATATGCAACTAAACTGGCATGTTGACAGCTTGATTTGAATAGAGTAGGCAGTACGGCTGCGTGAAGGCATCGTTTACAACAGTTCATCACTATGTATAATTTATTGAATGCCAACTGATAGTTGCACCTTAAACTATAAAGTATCCTTTATGGTCACTGAGTCAAAATAAGATGAAGACTGAATGTTAATGAAAGTAACTTATTGCCTATTCTGTGTCATGTGTTCTGTTTGCAGAAAGTAAAACTCATTCCAAATGACCCATTTCTCTCTGCCCTCAGTACATGTACCAATGGTGTTGGTTTAAAAAAAATGTTGATTAAAAAAAAAACTGTGGTATTTGTAGATGAAAGAAAGAATTTATCACACTTTTTTTTCTGCTGCAAGGGGAAGCATAGTCACTATTTCAGGCTTAAACTTTTCCAGTTGCCTGTGGATGCAGCTGCAGGAGTCTATTGAAGGTAGTTTTCATTCAGTTTCCTGAAAATTTTGAGACTTGTTCTAAGAAACATTTTTTTGCACTGAGAAATGAGCATTTGAAAATGCCTGCTCAAAAAAGTAATTTAACAAAACTTCTTGCAAGTATTAAATATCCATAATTTATCTACACAAACTTTGTAATGATATTAATCGTGCATATCATGTTTAACTGGACTACATAGATTTATTACCTTTTTTGTTAAAAGTATACTCAGTGGACCAATACAATATTTGTGTATATATAAATATATAAATATATATTATATTCAAGCTTTCCTGTATAGAGTTTAAAGTTCTGAGTCACTTGATGTTACATTTCATGTTACTGACTGATTACAGAACCTTTACTCGAAGGTGTCTAAATAAACCACTGCTGTGTCAACTTAAACGGCATTACTTCTGAAGTTTTAAAAGGCTTTCAGGAACTTGTTCAGGTAGAGTTAGTCTCTGTTTATAGACCTTTGTTTAAAGTTCTAAAATAGATTGTAATTATGAATAAAACCCTTTCAGAACATAAGATGGGTCATCGTTTAAATTTGTAACATACAACATGTCTTGTGAAATCTTAGAGATATGTCAAATATTTTTCTAACTTGAACTAAAACTGTGAAGGTCTGGAACTCTGTCTTCCTGGGCTGAACTACTGGCACCTGCTCAACCCAATGCTTTTATTTCCTGTATTGCTACCCGGCCTGCAGCTAAACCTGAGATTTGTATTGACCAAGGAGGTAGTGAACTATTCCAGCTTTACCACCACCCTTTACAGGACTGCATTGTTTACCCAGTCAGACTCCCTGAGCAGCCAGAGACATCAGCTGAGTATAGAAGAGGCCTCTGTCCATCAAGCTGGAGATAACCAGTAGGTTCCCCAGGGCCCAGTACCATTTCTGGCTTGCTTGCTCTTATTCCTGGTTTCAGAGACAGTATTCCTCTGATTACAGATTGCTGATAGACAAATAGCAGGGGGAGGATTAGTGCTAACAGGTCATGTTTATGGGATTCCTTCTCAGAGCTATTTAATTGGTCACTGCTGGAAATGGAATGCTCAACTAAATGGATCATTCTGACTCAGCAGAGCTCTTCCTATATGTTCTTAAGAAGGAAATGTCCTGATGGTTATATTCATAATGAACAAAAAAGAAAGTACTACTTCACACAAAGCATGAGTGCTTATGTCATGAGATAATGGGTTTTTTTAATAAGTAATTTTTATTAATTTTATAACAATAGAACGTGTAACATATTTAACTCACAAACTTACATAAACGAAAACAAACAAACTTGGTGGTCAGCAATACAATGTAAACAGATATGTTGTAGGTCATATAAAACAGGGAAAATTTGCTCAAAGACCCAAAAGCAATTGTGAATTTTACATTAATATCAATGTAAACAAAGTACCTCAAAATTTATAAACAAGTATTTCTTTATATTTAGTTGGAATAGGGCTTATTTGTGAAGATCTGTCACCATAGATGAATTCCAGAAATGGAGACCATTTTTCAAGTAGGCGCATGGTTGGTTGATGTTCATCTGACCATGTTACAGAGTCTGAAATTTTGTCCATCGCCAAAAGTTCCCAAAGCTTGATAAACCATCTCTCAGTGGAGATAGTTTTAGAGTCCTTCCAGCTTGCAGCAACTATAGTCTTTGCTGCTGTCAGTAGGGTTGAAATACGTTCTTGGTGCAGTTTAGGGACAGTATTATCTTTCCACAGATCTAGTAAAGGAATTCTGGGTACATCATAATCAGTTATTCTTTTCACATAAACAAAGACTCTTTCCCAAAAGTTTTTAACAAAACGGCATTCCCACCAACAGTGCAAAAAAGAGCCTCGCATGCCACATTTCCTCCAACATAAAGGCGAATATGAGGGAGATATATGATCTTGCTGGAAGTAGTATACCACCTCATTAACATTTTATAAGCCTGCAGTCTCACCATAATAGATTTAGATGTAAGAGAGGGGGAAGCCCATATTTTCTCCCAATCTGCCTCAGATAGGATATTGTCACAGTCTGCTTGCCAACTAATTTGATACCTCAACTGTTGGCAGGGAGATACCTCTATTACAGTTTTATATAAGAGTGCAATTATACTTTTATGCAGTAGATGTTTATTTTTTAGAAGCCGTTCAAAGGTTGTGCAAGGTCGATGCAAGCATCCCTGAAAGGAGTGATGTAGAGAGGATATCTGGTTATATTCAAACCAGGGGAGGTGACAGGAGTGTGTTTGTTCTAAATATTCTTTATTAGCTAAACGTGGACCTTGAAAAATATCTATAAATCGAGTCAGGCTGTTTTGTTTCCAAGTAACAAAATTTCCTGTTGGTTGCGCTGGTAGAAACCAGGATTGATCTGTAAACGTGGTCAACGGGGAACGTGAGGAGCTAATGACTTTTTCCTTTTGTCCCAGATTCTAAAAATGTTATTCAGAAAGATGTTATTCAGGCTGCTGGCGCTCAAAATCAAAAAGGTGGCAGAGCAGTTTTTAAACTGAATAATGGGGGAAAGCCGACAGGAGATGAAAAGTCTCTGGTTCGGGATGGCTCATCTCAAAGAGATGAAGGGGTAGCTACTACTTTTGTACAAGGAAATGGATTACAATTGTCCACTGAGACTGTGGCTAATGATAGGAACTGTCTGGCAAGGTCTCGAGGCAGCAAGAGGAAGGCTGTGGGCTTAACAAACAAACAAAAGTGTTTATACACAAATGCTAGAAGTCTCCGAGGTAAAATCGGGGAGTTGAAATGCTTGGTGTTGGGGGGGAAATAGACATTGTGGGTATTTCAGAAACTTGGTGGGATGAGGAAAATCAGTGGGATACGGTGACTCCTGGTTATAAATTATATCGGAAGGATAGGGGGGAAGGGCTGGAGGTGGGGTGGCTCTGTATGTCAGAGAGGGTATACCGTCCAGTAAGATTGAGAGGGTAAGAGAATTGGATTCACTTCTGGAAATACTATTGGTTGAAATAGTGGGTCCAAAAGGAAGCTTAACAGTGGGAGTTTGTTACCGCCCACCAGATCAAAAGATAGAGGAGGATTATAAAATGATGAATGAATTAAAGATAGCGGCTAGACGAAATAACTGTGTCGTAATAGGCGACTTTAACTACCCACATATTGATTGGGTCAATATGAGTTCTAGTCGGGAAATAGAGATTGCGTTTTTAGACACTCTCAATGACTGTGCTATGGAACAGATGGCCACAGATCCTACCAGGGGAGAGGCGATCCTGGATTTGGTCCTAAGTAACACCCAAGACCTGGTGAGAGATGTAAAAGTGATTGCACCACTTGGGAACAGTGACCATAATGTCATTGAGTTTAACATTTATACAGATAGGCAGTTGCCCAAAAAGACTGACGCAACCACTTTTAACTTTAAAAGGGGTAACTTCTCTGGTATGAGGGGACATGTGAGGAAGAAATTGAAAGGAAGAGTGGAGAAGGTCAAAACCATTGGGGAAGCTTGGAGACTATTTAAAAATACAGTCCTAGAAGCTCAGAAAAAATATATACCGCAGGTTAGGAAAGGTACAAATAGGTATAGAAAAAAGCCTGCATGGTTAACAAATAAAGTAATGGAAGCTGTAAAAGGTAAGAAGGATTCATTTAAGCGGTGGAAAGCTAGTCTTAGTGAGGTTGATAAAAGGGAACAGAGACTATGGCAAATAAAATGCAAGTCTGTGATCAGGCAAGCAAAAAGGGAATATGAGGAGCATATTGCAAAAAACATAAAGGCCAACAATAAAACTTTCTTCAAATACATTAGAAGTAGGAAGCCAGCCAGGGAGGCAGTGGGGCCCTTGGATGACCAAGGGGTAAAAGGAGTAGTGAAGGATGATAGGGAAATGGCTGAGAAGCTGAATGCATTTTTTGCCTCTGTCTTCACTGTGGAAGAGGAGAAGTGCTTGCCCACTCCAGAAGCACCGATTTCGGGAGGGGGTTTGAAAGACCTGAATCAGATTGCAGTGACAAGAGAGGAAGTCCTCCGGCTGATGGACAATTTAAAAACTAATAAATCACCAGGCCCGGATGGCATTCATCCGAGAGTTCTGAAAGAACTCAAATGTAAATATGTAATCTTTCTTTAAGATCTGCCTCCATTCCTGAGGACTGGAAGGTAGCTAATGTCACTCCCATTTTTAAAAAGGGCTCCAGGGGAGATCCAGGAAATTACAGGCCAGTCAGTCTGACATCAATACCGGGTAAGTTAGTGGAAACTGTTATTAAGGAGAGAATTAGTAGGCACATTGATGAACAAAAACTATTGAGGCAGACTCAGCATGGGTTCTGTAAGGGGAGATCTTGTCTCACTAACCTGTTAGTGTTTTTTGAGGGAGTGAACAAACATGTGGACAAGGGGGACCCAATAGATATTATTCACCTTGACTTCCAGAAAGCTTTTGATACAGTTCCTCATCAAAGGCTCCTAAGTAAGCTCAATAGTCATGGGATAAAAGGACAAGTCCTCTTGTGGATCAAAAACTGGCTTATAAATAGAAAACAGAGAGTGAGTATAAATGGGAAACTTTCCCAGTGGAGGGTGGTAAGCAGTGGGGTACCACAGGGATCAATACTCGATCCGATGCTTTTTAACTTGTTTATTAATGATTTGGAATTGGGAGTAAGCAGTGAAGTGGCTAAATTTGCAGATGACACGAAGTTGTTCAGGGTGGTGAAAACCAGGGAGGAATGTGAGGCACTCCAAAGGGATCTGTCGAGGATGGGTGAGTGGGTGTCAACGTGGCAAATGGGGTTCAATGTGGCCAAGTGCAAAGTGATGCACATTGGAGCCAAAAAATCCTAAATATAAATACACATTGATGGGGTCTGAACTGGCAGAGACGGACCAAGAGAGAGATCTTGGAGTCGTAGTAGATAACTCAATGAAAATGTCTAGACAGTGTGTAGCTGCAATAAAGAAGGCCAACGCTATGCTGGGGATTATTAGGAAGGGAATTGAAAACAAATCAGCCAGTATCATCATGCCCCTGTATAAATCATTGGAGCGACCTCATTTGGAATACTGTGTACAGTTCTGGTCACCACATCTCAAAAAGGATATTATAGCATTGGAAAAAGTGCAGAGAAGGGCAACTAGAATGATAAAAGGGTTGGAACACCTTCCCTATGAAGAAAGGTTAAAATGCTTGGGGCTCTTTAGCTTGGAGAAACGACGGCTGAGGGGTGACATGATCGAGGTTTATAAGATTATGAATGGGATTGAGCAGGTTGAGAAAGAAGTGCTTTTCTCCCTTTCTCACAATACAAGAACTTGTGGGCACTCCATGAAATTGCTGAGCAGTCGGGTTAGAACAGATAAAAGGAAATACTTCTTCACCCAAAGAGTGATTAACATATGGAATTCACTGCCACAGGAGGTGGTAGCAGCTACAAGCATGGAGAGTTTCAAGAGGGAATTAGATAAACATATGGAGCAGAAGTCCATCAGTGGCTATTAGCCACAGGGTATAGATGGGAACTCTCAGTCTGGGGCAGGTGATGCACTCTATTCTTGGTGCTGGAGGGGGCAGCAGTGGGAGGGCTTCTAGTGTCCTGGCCCCACTGCTGGACCTCCTGATGGCACCTGGTATATTCTGTCCGCTGTATGACAGAGTGTTGGACTAGATGGGCCATTGGCCTGATTCAACATTGGCTTCTCTTATGTTCTTATGTTATGTTCTTAAATTTTGGTGAATAGTGGAAGGTCTCTTAGATGGATTTTCCCATAAAAGAGATTGTATGCTTTGACCTCCCAAGTAAGTATGTTCAAGTTTTTTCCAGTCACTATCAAAATGACTGTTATAAAGTTTCAAAATCCCTACCAAAACTACTGCTTAGTGATATTGGGACAAATCAGGTAAAGCCAAGCCTCCTTTAAAGATAGGCTTCCATAACGTATTATAACTAATTCTTGGCCTAGTTGAGTTCCAAAGAAAATTTGAAATGGCTTTTTGCCAGGACTTAAAAATATGCTTTAGGAATCTCTATAGGAATGGTGTGCATTAAATACAAAAATTTAGGAAAGAGAAAGGTTTTTAAAATTTGAATTTTCTCCATCCAAGATGAGTGTATTAAGGCTTGTTTCCAGTGAGAATCTTCGAACATAAATTTAAGAGGATGAAAATTTACATAAAGATCTTTTATGTTTAGAGGGATTTTTATACCCAAATAGGACCAGCTGTCAGAGTCCTTAGTTAGTCAGCCAAACACCAGGCCTTGTTCATTGAAACAAGAATAGTATTTATTAAGCTGCAAGACTAGGTCACCTAAAACAGAAGCATTGTTAAGAATACCTTGGTTACATGAAGCATAGAGATATACCCTAAAGGGGGGGAAAGGGCCCCTCCCTTCTACCAATGGAGGAATCTCGCGCGCGCGGGAAGCACAGAAGCTGTAAATAACAGTTCACCCTCCATCCCACCTTTCCCAGCCTAGCTGTCGTCTTTAGAAAGCGATAGGAGACAGTCAGCCTGGCTTTCAAGGCCACTCTTGGCCTGGGATCTTAAGATACGACCCGGTTGCCCGGGCAGCATCGGCAGCTCCCCACATTCCATCCCACCAGTCTCAAAGCATCAATCAACACCCGACAGTCCCATCCTCCCTCCCTTCATCCATACAGTCCCATCCTCCCTCCCTTCTCCATCCATTATGGCAGGCAATACCTGACATTCTGCCCTCCTGATAACAAATCTATCCCTTCAGTTTCAAAGGGTACAATTTATGGAATGCCCGGACCAACTTTGGCGCAAGAACATGTTCCGCCCGCCCCCACTCCCTCTGTTCAGGCCCAAAGTCCACCCATTCCACCAGATAATACAGTCGATTCCGAGACATCTTGGAATCCAAGATCTGTGCGATTTCAAAATGCGGTTCCCCCCCCACCATGAGCGGCGGCGGGCGGGGCGACGGGGTCTCCATGCATTCTCCGCAGGCGCACGTCGCAGGAGCCTTACATGAAAGACAGGATGAACAGACTTTAGCGACTTAGGCAAGGCAAGTTCAACAGTGACATTATTAATCACACGTACAATTTCAAAAGGTCCAATATATTTCCAGCCAAGTTTGCGGCTCGGCTGCACATCCCGCAGATTTTGCGTGGACAGGTATGCAAAGTCACCACACTTTGGGGTCCATGATAAGTCGCGCTTCTTGTCGGCCTGGACTTTATAGGTCTTTTTAGCCTTTTCAAGAGTGTGTCAACAAAGGCCAAGCCGTTTGGAGGCGTTTACACCAGTCACCCGCGTCTCCCGCCGGGAGGTCGGGAGAGGACAAAAATGGCAGAGGCGGGGCCTCGTAGCCGTGCACTGCCATAAACGGTGACATTCCCGTCGACGTGTGCTGAGTATTATTGTAGCAGAACTCAGCCAAAGGCAAGAGGGAATGCCAATCATCTTGTTGAAAATTAGTAAAACATCTGAGATACTGCTCAAGGGTTTGGTTGACCCTTTCGGTCTGGCCATCCGTCTCCGGGTGGTACGCACTGCCGAGCCCCCTCCCCACCCCTAGCAGTGACATTAATTCCCCCCAGAATTTGGATACGAACTGTACCCCCTATCTGAGATTACTTTAGAAGGCAAAGTGTGGAGTCTCACGATGTGTTGCAAGAACGCTGATGCAAGCTTCTTAGCAGAGGGGATTGAAGCAAACGAAACAAAGTAAGCTTGCTTGGTAAATAAATCAACCACAACCCAAATAACAGTCTTCCCCCCACTGGGCGGCAGGTCGGTAATAAAATCCATTGAAATCACCTCCCACGGCCGATTTGGGGTGGGCAAGGGTTGTAAAGCTCCGGGGGGTTTCCCCGGCCGAGGCTTACTCATTAAGCAAGTTTGACAGCCATTGGTAAACAAAGATAGATCTTTACGCAGTCCAGGCCACCAAAATTGCCGCTGTAAAAGTTGAAGCGATTTTACAAACCCAGTGTGTCCCGCAAGTTTAGAGCCGTGAGCCCAGCCCATCACCTCCCCCCTTAGGGAAAGTGGGACAAAAAGTTTTCCATTTTTTCACCAACAGTTCTGTGCGTCTTGCGTCACCCCCTCTTCCCCCTCTAGCGCCTCGTGATCAGCGGGAGTCATTGCAGAAGCGAACTTCGACTCCCAGGCAGAAGGGGGTGGAGAGAGGGGCAGGTTCAGTGCTTGCTTGCGTGTAGTAACCGCCCCCCCCAGCTGGGAGGGGGTAAAAACGGAGTCCCGGACCTCCTCCCTTTTGCTGTCGTGTTGTGGGAGGCGGGACAAGGCGTCAGCTAGCGAGTTAGACTTTCCCGGGAAATGGTGTAAAGTGAAGTTGAACTTCGAGAAGAAATCAGCCCAGCGCAACTGTTTGGCGTTTAGGGAGCGGGGTGAGCGAAGGAGCTCCAAATTTTTGTGATCAGTCCATACCTCAAATGGAAATCGCGCCCCCTCCAGCCAGTGACACCATGTTGCCAGCGCTAAGCGGATCGACCCCGCCTCCTTTTCCCACACCGACCAGTTCCGTTCAGTGTCACTGAATTTTTTAGACACATAGGCCAGGGGGTGAAGTTTGCCATCCTCCCCCTCTTGGAGGATCGCCCCCCCCATGGCGACGTCGGATGCGTCAACTTGGACAATGAATTTCTTAAGTTCATTTGGGTGGGCCAACACGGGCTCCGAAGTAAAGAGAGCTTTTAGGCGTTCAAACGCAAGTTGGCACTCCGGAGACCAGTTTAAACGTGCGCCCGGCCGCGTGCAATCAGGGGCTTTCCCCTTTGTTTTTAGCAAGTCAGTAAGGGGAAGGGCCACCTGAGCAAAGTTCGACAAGAATGATCTGTAAAAATTAGCGAATCCGAGGAATGCTTGGAGTTGCCTCCTCGTCTTGGGGGGCTCCCACCCCACCACATCCTTTACTTTGTCAGGGTCCATTTCAATCCCCTTTTGAGATATGCGGTAGCCCAAAAAGGGGATCTCAGATTTGTGAAACTCACATTTCGACAGTTTTGCAAACAGTTTGTGCTTGTGCAACGTTTGGAGGACTTCTCTCACCAATTTCACATGTGATTTTAGGTCGGGGGAATACAAAAGTATATCATCAAGGTAAACAAGGACCCCCTTGAACAAATACTTGTGTAACACCTCATTAATCAAGTTCATGAATACTCCTGGTGCTCCTTGAAGTCTGAAAGGCATAACTAAGTATTCAAATTGTCCAAGGGGGGTATTAAATGCAGTTTTGAATTCATCCCCCTCCCTAATCCGCACTCGGAAGTAAGCATCTCTCAAATCCAATTTGGAGAACACCTTCCCTCCAGCCACCGCTGCCAAGAGGTCTTTGATTAGGGGCATGGGGTATGCGTTGGTGCTAGATACTGCATTCAGCCCCCTATAGTCCGTGCAAAGTCGCAGCCCCCATCCTTCTTTTTTCGGAATAGGACGGGTGCGGCAAAAGGGGAAGAGGCAGGTCTGATAAACCCCCTCTCCAAGTTCTTGTCAATGAATTTCCTCAGCTCCACCTTCTCGGATGGGCTCATGGAATACAATTTACCTTTAGGCAGTTTTTGATTCGGCAGTATTTCAATGGCACAGTCACAGTTTCTGTGGGGAGGCAACTCATCTGCTTCTTCTTCCCCAAAGACAGCAGCCAAGTCCCGGTATTCCCTGGGAATCGCCTCCAGTTCAGCTTCAGCCACCCCCACCGTCACTAGATCATTCCCCACACGTAGGGACCCCCAGTCGCTTTGCCACGTGTGGGCTCTACACTTCTCAGAGATGAAATTTACTTTCCCGTCCCCCCACAAGATGTGTGGGTCATGGTCAAAGAACCACGCACTGCCCAGAACCAGGGGGAAACGGGCCGCAGGGGTAATTATGAAGGGTCTCACCTCCCAGTGATTCCCTATCCCCACGCGCAATGGGACAGTCTCGTATTTGCACGGCTCTTTCATCGTGGAGCCGTCCATCTGCGTAAACACTAGGGGCTCTGTTAGCTTTACCACCTTCGCCCCCAGTCCCGTCACCAATGAGAGGTTAATGAGGTCTTTCCCACACCCTGAGTCAATGAGAGCTCGTACTCTCACATGGGTCTGTAGACCCGGGTCCATTAGGGTCACAGTAAGGAAGAAAAGAGAAGGGGGTCTGCTCACCGGGATTTGCGCTTGTGAGTCCGGGACCTGCTGTTCAGCGCTATTTACAGCAGGTCCTTCTCGTTTCCCGCCTTCGTTGCTTCTTCATCCGACGAGTCCGAAGTCTCGCTCAGAGGGGTGATTTGCAGAGCTCTGGCCCCCCTCGGTTTCGCTACTGGCTTAGGCGTGGAGGTCTCGAACTTTTTCTTGGTTCCCTTCGCCCCTCCGGGTGGCGTGGACGCTCCGGGGCAACTCGCGGCGAAGTGGCCCGCCTCTCCACACTTCAGACAGAGCCCTTGCTTCATCCTGGATTCTCTCGTGCCATCTTTGGGTCTCGGGTTTGCCGGCTGGTTCTTCCCTTTTTGGGTTGGCGGTGGGCCCGATTGGCCTCCTTTCCCCAGTGCTGCCGCATCATCCAGACAGATGGTTCTCAGGTGGGTCTCCATGGTGACCGCTGACTGCATCCATCCGGCCAGTGTGTCAGGGTCGTTTCCGCGCGTCACTGTGCGGCGGATCTCGGAGTTGAGTCCCAACCTGAACTGCTCCGCTAAGACTCCGTCGGGCCACCCCCGTATTTTCGCGGCGAGCCGGCGGAATTCTGTTATGTACTCGCGGACTGATCGGGAGCCTTGCTTGAGAGCGCGTAGGGCTGCTCGGGCTGTCTTGTTCACGTTGACATCTTCGAACTGCTCCTTCATGGCCCACATAAACGCATCGATCTCTCGCAGCTCCCTCCCATCAGCCTGGTGCAGGGCTACATACCAGTCAGCCGCTGCTTCCTTCAGGTGTGACGCGATAGCGTCTACCATTCGATCCTCGCTCTGGAACAGGTGACCCCAGTTCTCGATGAACTTTTCCGTTCTCACCAGGAAAAGCGAGAACTTCTCCGGGGTCCCATCGAAGTCTGCGTCGAGGAGTTCGGCCGGCTTTGGCAGGAGGAAACCCCAAGGTCGCTGTGGTCGCTGCGCCGGCGGCCCTTGCCCAGGGGGTCCCGCTGGTTGGTCCGGTGGCCCTGCTGGTTGCACGGGTGGCCCCACCGGAACGATGCGCTGGTCAGGTGGCAGCTGCCCCGGGGGCGCCTCTCGCTGCATCCGAACCATCTCTTCTCGAATGCCATCTGAAATCATCTTAGGGATGCGGGAAAGGGATTCGTCTAGTATTCGGATTAAGCGGTCGTGACTCGGGTTGCCGCTCCACCTCTGACTCCATCCGATTCCCTCCTCACCTCTGGTCTCTCTGGTCAGGTCTTCCACCCCTTCCACTGCGCTCAGCCGGTGTACCGATCGCTCGTAGCGACTCTCTCTCGCCGAAGCACGTGGGGTGTAGAACCACGTCTCATGCGTCTCAGCTAGGGGCTTCACCCAATCCCTCCGTTGCTTGGGCCGGGTTGTTACGCCGCCGTAAGCCGCTCCATAGGGGTCCCCGTAAGGTCCCCCCAGGTCATAGTCCGGACCCCAGGTTACCGGAACGTAGGTGATGGGGCCCTCCGTGGTGACGACCGCGGTAGTGGCTGGCACTGTCGTTACGGGGGTTTTCTTCTCCTCCCGTTGGTCGTCTTGCCGATCTTGATCCTGGTCAGTCGGAAGAGTGTCTTCTTCACCGTCACTCATTTTGGAGCAGCGGGTTTCAGACCAGTCCCGACTAAAAGATGATTCTTAACAAACTGTCAGAGTCCTTAGTTAGTCAGCCAAAGACCAGGCCTTGTTCATTGAAACAAGAATAGTATTTATTAAGCTGCAAGACTAGGTCACCTAAAACAGAAGCATTGTTAAGAATACCTTGGTTACATGAAGCATAGAGATATACCCTAAAGGGGGGAAAGGGCCCCTCCCTTCTACCAATGGAGGAATCTCGCGCGCGGGAAGCACAGAAGCTGTAAATAACAGTTCACCCTCCATCCCACCTTTCCCAGCCTAGCTGTCGTCTTTAGAAAGCGATAGGAGACAGTCAGCCTGGCTTTCAAGGCCACTCTTGGCCTGGGATCTTAAGATACGACCCGGTTGCCCGGGCAGCATCGGCAGCTCCCCACATTCCATCCCACCAGTCTCAAAGCATCAATCAACACCCGACAGTCCCATCCTCCCTCCCTTCATCCATACAGTCCCATCCTCCCTCCCTTCTCCATCCATTATGGCAGGCAATACCTGACACCAGCATTTCTCTACCCAACTGAATTGAAAATTTGATCGTATATAAGCCTGTTGAGTTTTGGATGTCTATGGGGTATAATTGTGTTTTGGAGGGGTTGGCTTTAAGGCCTGACACTAGGCTAAAGTGTAAAAGGAGGCGTTCTAATTCAGGTAAACTTTTTTCAGGCTGTGTAAGCATTAAAGCCAAATCGTCTGCAAACAGGCTAAGTTTTATTTGTTTGGGGCCTATGGCGAAACCGTGTATGTTTTCATTTTGTCTTACTGCCAGTGCAAAAGCGATAGCGAATAACAAGGGTGATAGGGGACAGCCCTGTCGTGTGCCTCTTTCCAGTTTAAATGTGTCAGTATCTGCATTATTTACGTGTATATATGCTATAGGAGATCTATACATTGCTTTAAGTGCTGATTGAAACAAAGGGCCAAAATTCATACTACTTAAAAGTTTTTCCAAATAATAGGGTTCCACAGTATCAAAGGCCTTTTCCATATCTACCGAAAGGATAAAAGACGGTGAATAGTGCCAAATTGAATAATGTTTATAATTTTTCTTGTGTTGTCAGAAATATCTCGGCCTGGAATAAATCCAGTTTGATCAGGGTTTATATAAAGACCAATCAATTTATTGAGGCAATCTGCTAGTGTCACTGTCAAAATTTTATAATCGGTATTTAATAACGATATAGGGTGATATGAACTAGGATGGTGAGGGTCTCTCCCTTTTTTAGGAATTAGTATTATTTTAGCGACATCCCAGGTAGGAGGCATCGTTCCAGATTGAATAACATTATTACAAATCTCAGTGAGATATGGGGTTATTAAAGGACTAAATTTCTTATAAAGTTTGGCAGTAAAGCCGTCTATGCCCGGGGTTTTATTGTTTTTGAGTGCCTTAAATGTATTTTGAATTTCCAGATCAGTAATGGGTTGTTCCAAATAATCTTTACGGTGCTCAGATAAAATGTTCTGCAGAGGGTATTTGGCAAAAAATTAGTCTATTTTGTCAGCCTGGGGATTCGTTGAAGCATATAAAGACTTATAATACCTTACAAAACACTCTTTGATGTCTTTAGTTGCAAACCGCAAAGTACCTGACGTATCTCTAATGGCTTGTATTGTGTTCTCTGCATTTTTCTTGCGGACTTTCCAGGCCAACAACCGCAAGGCTCTTGGGCTGGAAAACCAATATTTCTGCTTAATATAGAAAAGATTTTTTTGGATTTTAGAAACTTCCATAGCTTCTAATTTTTTACGCTCTAGTAAGAGTTTTTGATATGTTTTTTTATTGCAATGTTGTTTGAATTCATTCTCTAATGTTGCTATATTATGAATAATTTCTTGTTTTATTTTCTCTCTTTTTTATAGGAAATGGTGTTTGCAATAATTTTTCCCCGTAGAACTGAAAGCTTCCCAAATTATATTATGAGGTGCATCACATGAAGAATTAAACTCAAAATATTCCTGTATATCTTTTCTAATAGTTTCTGTTATTGTGGGTATTAATAAAAGTGTATTGTCAAATTTCCAAACATGATTTTGTGTGGTTTATTCTTTATTTTGCATAAGACAAAGCAGAGGGGAATGGTCTGACCACAGTTTGACTCCTATATCTGCTGCGGGGAACAAGTTACTTATGTTTGTAGATACTAAAATAAAATCAATGCGAGTATGCACGTTATATTTAGCAAAATAATATGTATAATCTTTTTCTTCGCCATGCCGAAGTCTCCATACATCACTTAAATGAAAATGTGTAAACAAAGCTGCTAATTGGGTATCAAAATCAGCTATGGATTTGTTAAGGGGGGCTTTACTCGTTTTCAGTCTGGATCTATCTAAGAAGGAGTTCGCAATATAATTAAGGTCTCCACCTATTATGCAAGGGTCATCACTAAATTCTGCTAGTTTACTTAGGGTATCTTTTAAGAAGTCTAGTTGGCCTACATTTGGAGCATAGAGGGAAACCAAAGTCAGTCTGTCTCCGTTCAAGGAACCTCGTAAAAAAATAAATCTACCGAACGGATCTTTACAGATTTTTTCTAGGTTGTACCTGATATTTCTATGGAGTAGGATAGCAACCCCTCTAGATTTTGTTGTGCCTGCTGCCAAATATTGTTGGGAGAATTTGGGAGTATTGAAAACCCTGTTCTGTTTTTTATTCAAATGTGTTTCTTGCAAGAATATAATTTCTACACCCTGTTTTAGGAGAGCATTGACAACACGTTTTTTCTTGATTAAATTATTCAAACCTCTGCAATTAACAGAGACAAATTTGACGGGTTTACTTTCCATATGGGTAAACATAACATGTATTACAAAGATTTATGCAAGTAGCATAATTATTTATCATTAAGGTAAGATCCCAAAGTACCATAAAATATACCTTAGATTGAAACCACCATTTTGCTTCAAAGCCCATAGACATCAGCTGAGACCTACAAGACCAATAAAGTTGACTGTGGCGTAAGCCAGTAGAGCTATGTAAAAGAGTAAAACAAAAGTTAACCACCATGAACAAATAAACCTTGAACTTTTGTGAGGCCAGCCATTGGCCCCACATTCCCTTACTTATAGGGAGAGAAACGAGATATTTGTTTTGAAGTATTGTAAAAATGAAAATAGTAAAAATAGTAGCAAAAATTATTGCCTTATTAACAATAAAGAACTGATGGGCCAGTACAAGATATTGCCCCTCTCCTCCCCCTAACAAAAACAATAATATTACAGGCAAAGTAAAATGCAGCCCCCCTTATATTAGGTTTTGTTGGAATGAGTATAAGTTGAGATCACTCTATTATAAGCAGTCACATTCATTTTGTACGACATTTTCTGGGTCTACGCCAATTGAAAGCGTTGTGCGTTTTTCCCTGGAAGTTGTCTTCTTGGGATTCAATGTCGGGGGGGTCTAGACGTAGCGCTTTAAGAAGTACAAATCCAGAATCCAGATCTGTTGCATTCAGCACATGATTTTGATATATAACTTGCAGCTTACAGTATGAGACCCACTTGTATTTAATTTTGGCTTTGGACAGCGTTTCAGTTATAGGCTTAAGCAGATGTCGTTTAATCAGAGTTTCTTGAGATAAATCTTGCATTACCAGGATTTTGCTGTCTTGAAAAAGTAAGTAACCATTCTGTCGTGCTTGGGCTTGCACTGCCAGCTTCGTGCGTAAATTTGCAAATCTCACCACTATATCACGTGGCCAGGATCTTGGTTTATGCTGCATAAGCAGCTCCAACCTGTAAGCATAATCCAATAGTGGTGCAACTCCAGGTTCAGTTTGCAAAGTAGTGGCTAACCAGGAAGCAATGAAGGTTGAAATTTCTTTGTTTTCTTCCACTTGCTTAGGAAAGCCTCAAAATTTGAGGTTGTGAGATCGAAGTTGGTTATCCAGGGCAATTAGTTTGTCTGTAGCCCACTCCTCCCATTTCAATAAAAAATGGGCGTCTTCTTGTGCAGCGATGCTTGCTTCTAATGCCAAGTCGGCTGTTTGAGCCACTTTATCAAGCGATTTTTGAAAGTCAGATATTTAGTCTGTGAGTGGCTTTATGAGATCAGCTGTAATCACAGCCATATTCTAAACTTTGTAAAGTGTCAAAGATCTCGTCTTGTGTAACAGATGGCCCTTCTGTAGGGAGATCATCTGTCCCATCCGCCATCTTAGATTTCTCTGCACTTTTAGGCCCCAGAGGAGAGGGGTTGCAAGGAGGCGGGAAAAAAAGATAGATACCGACCTCGTTTTGACTTTGGGTGTTACTCCGTTGCTTCGCACATGTTTACCCATTCCCGATGAGGATAATAGCTGGGTTTGGCAGCTGCACTAGGCTTGAAGGGGGAGGATTGCTGAGGAGCTCAGAATTTAGGCATTCATTTGCAATCGCGTGACGCCACACACCCCGTCATGAGATAATGGTGATGGTCACTAACTTATTTAGAAGATGATACACATTCATGAACGAAAAGGCTTTTGACAGTAGTTAACCATGGAGGCTACATTGAGCAGTCATGTTCAGAAGCAGTGCGCATCTCTTACTAACAGAAGTTGAGGGAAAGGGCTGTTGTTTTCATGCTCTGCTTGTGAATTTACAAGAACTTTTTATCTGCTGTTGGACCAGAAGAAAGCTATTTTTGTTTGATTTTAGCCAGCAATTCTTATGTGCCTCATAAACTAGCTTACACAATACAGGGTCACTGAACACTTTCATTCCACCTCAAGCTGGTATAACCGTCGAATTACTTACATGAATAAGTTATTACTGAGTGTGTTTAGGGCCATTGCATATAAACCCTGGATGCATTTACCCTGGACAGTTTCTTGAAACCTGCCACTAAGCAATAATGGTGGGAACAGTTCAAATACTATAGGCATTGTTAGCCGAACTGCTTATGTATGCAGTGTCTGGACTAACTTATTATGAGTTCTGGTCTATGTGTACAGAGGAAGCAACTTCGTCCAGAGAACCCGTTTCCCCAAAGAGAACACTTGACAAGGTTTCTTTAGTAAAATCAAATATTCTCTTTACTGGATAATATCTTTTTAGTACACAGGCAAACAATACTGATGCACTCACACATACACACAAGTTCCTTTAGATACAGTAGAAATGAAAACACAATATTGGGGGTTTAAACTAAAGGGTGTTTAGGAAAGGAATACATGTGATACTTATCTGATCCTGTAGCTCAACCTTCCACAGTGAAGAATACAAGAATTATTTTTAACTAAGGATACTGCACACTGTTGGAACCTGCCAACGCATGTGAGGATTAAATGACTTGCTAGCTAGTTGGTGAAGACAGATGGGCCAAGGCACAGAACAAAGGTTGCACCTTGTTTTATCAGCTAGTATTGGGGGCTGGCTTTGGGGTCTCTCAGTCCGTCCCATCCCTATACCATTGGCTATATGATGTGGGGTACCCTCCTACTAAGGTGGGGCAATATTGAAAGTCTACACCTTTACTAAGGGGAACCTTTTTGGTCCAAGGTGAGAAGATGGGTTGTCATGGAAACCTTAGGAATGCAGATGACTCTGGCTTGGTCCAAGTGACAAACAGGAAACAATCTTAACACATGCAAAGTGCCAAGCATCTTGTGGGTTACATGTGGAATTCAGATTCCTCAATGGTGGACAGGTTGTTGTTTCTAACATCCTTCTAGCAGACCATAATGGAGATGCTTTCTTGTTCCCAGTGCATGTTGGGTAGATGTATGCATATGTGTGTGTCTGTGACTTCATTAGCATGAAAGTGCAGTCTGCAAGCAGCTTTCTAGTGCAGGTGGTCACATCAAACAAAGCACACAGTTTTCCCAAACCAAAGACACTTTCTAGCACCATTCAGGTGTGTGTGCAGGTCAGAAAATAACAAAAAAAAGCATTTGCAAAGTACATCTCCTAACAGCATGGTGTAATTTTATTTTATGATTTTTAGAATGGCAAATACACATCACATGAAGTAAGAAGCAGTACTTATGTACAGTAAAAGATGGCTGCATTTAGAATTATCGACTTTCTTAGATGCTTGTTTTGTCATAATGCTCATCTCTCAGAGCTGGCAGGATCCCTTCCTATCTATGTCTCCCCATGAGAGAGGAAGTTTCTATTGACTGTGGTCAGGATCAAGTGAACTGTGCAAGCAGTTCCACATGCTCCAATATGGGACTTGTTTCTTGATAAGTAATCTGCCATAGCATATACCAAGCTATTTTTGAAACTGAGAAAAGTTTCAAAAACATATCAGGTGCATGGGGTTGATCACAGCACAAGAGTGGAATTTTAAGTCACAATTTGATATTGTGCAACTTAAGATCACCAAAATTAGTTTTTTGGGTTCTGGTCATCTCTGGGTTGTGCCTAACAACTTAAATTTTTCTTTTCCTGTCTTCCAGTTTTTGGCTCAACAATGGCAGTCACTCTCCCCTTTGCTCGGGGAGTGACACGCACAGCAGTGGTATGGAGGGAGGCTGCCGACGCAGTTTCCCCACAGAGCCTTAGGGTAAGGCTCCTAGCCATAGGGCTTTTGAGGGGTAGCCTCTTAGATGGCGTAATGCTAGAGAATTGAGGCACCCCTCCGCTCTGATAGTCCTGCCACTGTGTGGCCTTCGGGCACTAGCTGGGCTGGCTGGAATAAGCACTGGAGATCGAGCGGAATTGCGATAACAAAACCAAGGTCGAATGGGACTGACAATGAATGTGAGTTAGACTTAAACAGACTATAAATCAAGCGGAAACCCTTATACCCCCCCTATCTTAAGGACAGGAGAGAGGAGGGATGCCTCCTGCTTACATAAACTAATAAGCAAAAAAGAAGGGGGGGGGATGGGGATTACAAGCAACTGACTTGTTTTGAGAGGCTTACCAGAGCGGATTCACTTCTAAAGTGATTTTCAGAGGTGGTGAAACAGCGATTGGCTTTTGTAAACAATTAGCCATAATGGCAGACGCGGGGAAGAAAGGAGTGAAACTGAAACCAGTAGGTGGCCAAAGTCCAAGGCCGGAAGAGGGGGTAGACGTCATAAAGCTCCTAGCAGATACTCTCAAGCTTGTGATGGAACAACTTGCTGGTATTAACCAGCAGTTGGCCACACTTAACTAAAACTTTGCATCACAGCAACTCCAGCTAAAAAACTGAGCAAATACAGGAAATAGTTAAAGAAATGTACTCCGTAAACAAGAACATGAAGAAAAAGATGGGAGAATTAGTGAATAAGCAGAACTACCAGGAAAACCGTTTACTGCAACTACAAATGGAAAAGGCAAATATGGTTCTCAGATTTCAAGGGGTTCCTGAAGCATCAAATGAGGACCTGAAAAAAGTGCTCAGCGAAATTATCGCTCCAGTAACAGGCTTGAAAGCAGAAGAAACCATCCATGATATGGAAGCAGCATATAAGGTGTACTCGAACTACTCCCAAAAAAATAGCCTGCCTGGGAAAATAACAGGTTCTCAAGAAGATGTAGTTTTGAAAGCAATGTCAGCAACTCCACTGAAACTGGGAAGCACAATCATTAAAACTCTAAAGGACATTCCATTTGAAATTCGTCAAAAAAGAAAGAACTACAAGGACTTGATTCTTTTTCTTCTAACTAATCAAATCTCATATAAATGGGCGGTCCCAGAAGGGGTCATTTTTAAATTTAGCAATAAAAGAGAGAGGATTGACTCCATCTTTAAAGCTAAAGACTTTCTAAAACGCCACCTGGGAACAAAAGAAGAAGGAGAAACCGGGTCGAGTGGCTGTACACCCTCAGAGATGGGCGAAGACCTGGCCAAGGAAGAGGGCACTGCAGCCATTAAAGCATCTTATGATTTAAGAGATAGAAAGCCTAGATAAAGGCAGAAGGACTCTGATAATTGCCTTTAAGAAACGAGCTGACGGGGATGCTCTGGAATTCCCTCATAACAAGTAACAAATTAATACAGTAGCTGAGCTAAATAGGAACTTACAGTTTGCATTGTTTACTAACACTAGAGTACTAACATTTAGATTAACAGGGATAAGATCTCCTTCTCTTGGGTTTTTAGTTTAGTATGGGTTTCTTTTCTTTATCCTTAGTTGTAGTTCCCCCCCCATTTTTCTTTTGTAGTTTGTAGTGTATAAGCAAAAAAGCAATAAAAAATCCCCTTCGGGGGCCAAAATTTTTTTTGTTTCCTATTCATCTCATGTCCTCATGTTTCCTGTTTTGCCACCACATTATGTACTCAATTAGTCTATTCCTTTTTGTGCATCATGTCTGTTGACATTTGGCAGTTTCCTCCTGAAAACTTTAATCTCTTATCAATATGCTCTCTCTCTGAGTATTATTAAAATGAGTAGATATCAGCTGGAGGTGGGGTTACAGATATTATATGAATGCATGAAGTATATACAGATTCCTCTTTCACTGCCACTAGTGGAAAGGTACAGGAGACAACAGAAAAATAAATACATGCTACTGTCAGTCTGCAAAGATTAGCAGTGGGACCAGGCAGCATAAATTTCAAATAAATTTACCTCAGTTTGGCACAGAGAGTTGGTGCTGCTAAGTGCCTAACAGCAAGATAAACTAGAAGTCTGTTGTTTAAGATTACTTATTTCAACTGTTTAGTATACAGACACTACTAACAGACTTAGGGGGCTGTCATAAGGATATAAGTGTATGAAGTACTTAGGAAAAAGCACTATACAGATAGACAATGTTGTGTAACTAGTTTCTCCCTCCACCTATAACATTCTAATTTTATCTTGATTAATATATTGTTCTTTCCCCCTAGATTTCCATTCAGATAATTAGGAATCCCTTCCCAAACCCCATCTTTTTCAGGCTCTACTTCCCAAATCTCAGAGCATTTCCTAACCTGGAGCTTGCAGTCCTACCCCCCTTCCCCCACTGGTGGCAATCTCTCCCAAATCTTCTATGCGCTTGTATTTTCTCTATTCTTTTTTTTATACATATATAATTTTATTTTCATTTTCTTATAAATACATGACATTCCGTCAATACAAATTACATATAATTTGGAGTCTTATACATTTATTAACCTTTCTATCCATTTATACACTCTTACCCATCTTTTATCATGTACCTTTTCATTTTTGTTTTGTAACATCAAACTTAAGTCATCTAATTGTGCTAACTCTAACACTTTCAATATTAATTCCTCTCTTAAGGGAATTATATCTAGTTTCCAGCTTTTTGCCAATAATAAGCGAGTGGCCGTTACTATATAGGATATTAAATAAGTTTCTTGTTGGTTGAATCCATTTGGTATTATATTTAACAAATATGATTCCGGTCTTAATACAACATCCTTCTCCAAAATTTCTTGAATCGTCTTTTGCACCATTCTCCAGTAACCTTGTACCATATCATATTTCCACCATAGGTGGTAGTGTTAGCTGAAATGCTTATCTACGCATTGATTGGCCTAAACTTATATTGAGTTCTGGTCTATGTATACAGAGAAAGTAGTTTCGCCCGGAGAACCCATTTCAAAGAGAACGTGTGACAAGGTTTCTGTAGTAAAATCAGTTATTCTCTTTACTGAATAATATCTTTGTTTCACAGGCAAACAAAACAGATGCATACACACATACACACAAGTTCCTTTAGATACAATAGAAATGGAAAACAATATGGGTTTTAAATCTAGAGATGGTTAGGAAGGGAAAAACACGTGATACTTATCTGTGTGACAGAGTGTTGGACTGGATGGGCCATTGGCGTGATTCAACATTGGCTTCTCTTATGTTCTTATGTTCTTATGATTCCTGTAGCTCGACCTTCACAGTGAAGAATACAAGAATAAAGATTCTGACTAAGGATACTTTTACTGCACACAGTTGGAACCAGCCAACACGTGTGAGGATTAAATGACTTGCTAGCGAGGTAGGTGTACACCAAGGAAAGAAGACCCCAGAACAAAGGTTGAACCTTGCTTTTATCAGTTATTTGGGGGGGCTGGCATTAGGGTCTTCCAGTCCGTCCCATTCCTATACCATTGGCTATAGGATGTGGGGTACCCTCCTACTAAGGTGCGGCAATATTGGAAATCTACACCTTTCACTAAAGGGAACATTTGGTCCAAGGTGTGAAGATGGGTTGTCATGGAAACCTTAGAACTGCAGATGACTCTAGCTTGGTCCAAGTCATCAACAGGAAACAGTCTTAACACTTGCAAAAACCAAGCATCCTGTGGGTTACATGTGGAATTCAAATTCCTTGATGGTAGGCAGGTTGTTGTTTATATCTGGAAGACCATAATGGAGATGCTTCTCCTGTCCCAAGTGCATGATGGGTAGATGTATGTGCATAGGTGTGTGTGTGACTTCATTAGCATGAAAGTGCAGACAGAAGGGCAACTTCCTAGTGCAGGTGGTCACATCAAACAAAACACACAGTTCTCCCAAACCAAAGACACTTGCAGGCACCATTCAGGTGTGTATGCAGGTCAGAAAACAACAAATAAAAGCAGTTTAAAAGTACATCTCCTAACAGTAGAAGGTCCCCACATTAGATTTACATTTCCAACATTGGCTGGAATAACCACTATAACATTTAGCTAATTTATCCAGAGACCTCCACCTGTAAAACATTCTATATACATTCTCTTTGTATGCAACAGCTCTCATAAATCTAATTGATTTCCATATCTTATTCCACTGGTCTATCTCTACATTTTCACCCAAATCTTTCATCCATGAAACCATCACTGATTTAATTGCCTCATCTTGTTCATATTCTTCCAACAGGAATCCATATAATTTCTGTATTAGTTTATCGTTTGATGAAAGCCAAATCTTATCAAGTTCGTTATTTGGATCTTCAAACGCCCTTACTAGGTCTTTCTGGAATCTGTCTCTTAACATTATCTGTTCCCACCATGATAATCTATTTTCACTTGCAAGTTTTTCCTCTGATTTTAGTTTATTATTTCTGCCTAACAGTGTTTGGTAACTTTCTTTCTTACTCGTTGTTAATAGTGTTGGTGTTATAAATGCCTCGAGAGGAGAAACCCATCTTGGAGTTTTTCTGTACTATCTCTCTTTTATGTTGGATCATATCTTATTCAATGCTCCTCTTAACATATGTCTCCCAAAGTTTGAAGGTACTTTATCTTTTCTGTATCATATGTACACGTGCCACCCCATATATAGGTCGTGGCCTTCCAGTGTCAAAATTGTCCTATTTTCCAATGTAAGCCATTCCTTAACCCAAACCAGAGTGGCTGCTTGATAATATATGTACCAGTTAGGAACTTGCATTCCCCCCCTTTCTTTTTTATCCTGCAAAATCTTCCAAGATACTCTAGACCTTTTATAGTGCCATATGAATTGTCTTGTAATTTTATTCAGTTCTTCGAAAAAACTCTTATTTTTTAGAATCGGTATGTTTTGTGCTAGGAATAAAAATCTGGGCAATATATTCATTTTAACCAAAGCTATTCTGCCCATGAATGACAAAGGTATCTTATTCCACTTCAACAAATCTTTTCTAACTTCATCCAATAACTTATTATAATTGTCTTCTATCAATGAACTACACTTATTTGTAAAGTTGATCCCCAAATATTTTACCTTCTTCACTATCTCCATGGGTATATTCTCTTGCATTTTCTGTATCATTTTTGGTAAACAATTTTTAGTTAGAATTTTAGATTTTTTATAATTTATCTTGAGACCTGCCACCCACCCATACTGTTTAATAGTATCCATCAAATGCATAATAGATACGTCCGGTTCCTCCAATATAAATACAAGATCATTGGCAAACGCCAATAATTTATATTCTTCCCCTTTTATTTTTAGACCCTGTATAAGTGGGTTTCCCCTAACTGCATCATTTAAAGATTCTAACTGCCCTCTAGACTTCGCAAGAGTATCATGACTCCATGGCAATAATGCCATCTATCTGGCGCATTAAGCCTCAGCGCACTTTTGAAATCTTAGCTTGGCCTCAGTTTCCTCAGCCCAAATGCCTGAGCGTCTTCTTTTCCTCTGAGTTTTCGCCACACACTGACCAGAGACACAGAAAATTATGGGAGGGATTGAGGTCCTTTCCTTAACCAGCAGAGCAAGCATCTGAAGTCCTTTAAGATCTAGAGATGGGAGTCACCGCTACTTCTGTAGCTGGCCTTGTCTCTGAAAGAGTCAGAAGGAGCAGCTGCTGACCTGAAGGAGTGGCTCATCTAGGGAAGCAGCAGCAGCAGCAGGAGCCTGGCGCGGCAGGCAGCTCACAGCGAAGCTGCTTGGGCTTTGCTCACCTTGCATTATGAGAGGGCAGCTGGCTTTCAAGTGAGGAAAAAGCAGCAGAGTCCCACTCTGTTTACCTCTTGAGGAGAACCTTTGGAAAAAAGCCCAGAGTTGACGGGACTTTCTGCCACCTCCATGGATGCGCGGAGTATCCGGAGAGCGAGCGGCAAGAAAAAGGATCATAGGCAGGGGTCATTTCCTGCAGGAGCATGGTGGAGCAGTGCTTGGGCAGTAAGGAGCCCGGGGTGGGCCCCCTGCTACCATTCCTGGCCCGCCTGCACAGGCGGATGGGCCAGGGAAGGCCTGCAGAGCCCCCCACCGCCTGTTTTAATGCCTTTCTTTCCCAGATGGGGAAGGGAGAGAAAGGCATTCTAAACATCCCTGGGTTCTCTGCCCGATCTTCTCTGGGTGCCCTGCAGCCACAGAGCACCTGGAGAAGATCGGGCAGGGAACCCAGGTATGCTTGCATGCCTGCCCTTTGTCAGGGGGTTTGGCATTTGCACATGAGTTATGCAAATGAGCTCCTGCACCTCCTTTTCTACAAAATTACCCCTGATCATAGGTACTTACAGGGTGCATGGGGAAGGGAGGCAGAACTCACAGCCTTGGTTACACTTTTTCCCTGGCAGGTTCTTGTGTGTTTAAGAGCTGCACGACGGAGGTGGGGGGGAATCAACCAGGAAAGCTGTTTCTGAAATGTTGAAGCCATAAGGAAGTTGTTTATGGTTGTCAGCAGGCCTGGAGGGAAAAAATGATCAGCCCCTTTAACATGTGCTGAAATGAGCATATGAAGCTTTCCAAGGTAGAGAGGTAAATAACATACCATTCAGTCTCTATGAAAGGGCTTGGGGTGGGCACTTCCAGTCTGTTGGCAATGCTCTGAATTGCCTATTGGATAGTTTGCCTGTCAGCCTCAGGCATCTACTAGAGTTGTACATAGAAAAAGGGTGAGAATCTTCCAGAAAAACAAAAACATAAAAGAAGTAGGCCAAATAGGCTGGTGAATAAAGAGTAACAAAGGCCTCGTGCCCACAGCTCTTTCCTTGGTGTGCAAGGGTGGAAGGTTTGCGTGTACTCACAACAGTTCTTATCAAGAGGAGATGTTGAATTTTACTTTTTGGTGTTGTAGGTAGTGGGTGGAAGAAGAGAACCAGGGTGTTGTGTATGCAGTCAACATCGTGCCATCAACGAAGAGCCAGAGCTTGAGTACCTGAGAACAATGGGACTGAGGTTCCTGGCTCCCGCGTAGGGGGACCAATGGGAACGGCGGCGGGAATTCAAACCCGCCAATGGTACCAGGGGGCGGCCCCTCCCCAATGTATATAGTTGGCCTCCGGGCCGGTTATCAGTGTCTCGTGTTGTATAATAGCGAACCATGCTGATCACTACATCGCTGTCTGTGGTTTCTTTATGCGTCTAACCCACTATACAACAATGGCGACGAGGATGGGATCCTGTTGAGCGCTCCAGCCGGGCTGTCGGACAACGCTACCGAAGACTCGCTCCACCGCTCCACGCGCATCCTCCATGAGCGCCTCCGAGGGTGAATCCAGAGCCGTGTCGCTGCCGCCGACTGGCACAATGGCCATCGCTCCAGGATCCGGGCTGATACCGCCGTTCGACGCTTCCCAGCCCCAACGATGGGGAGCCTGGGTCACGGGTTTGCGGCAAGCCTTCGTGTTCTATCAGATCACGGACGAAGACCGAAAGAGAGGACTGCTGCTCTGCTCTTGCGGCCCCGTGATCGTGGATCTGGCCCAATACCTTCTCTCTCCCAAGAAGGTGGAGGAGTGCACGGTCGACGAGATTGTGAAGGCCGTGCAGAACTACTACTCCCCAAAGCCGTCGGAGATGACCTGCCACGTGGTTTTCCAGCATAGGAACCAGCAGGGCAAAGAAACCGCCGCGGAGTTCCTCGGAGAGCTCCGCCGCCTGGCGGCCGACTGCGCCTTCGGAGAGCACTTGGAGATGGCTCTCCGCGACCGTTTCGTCGCCGGCCTCAGGGAGGAGAAACTCCGGCGCCGAATAATGGAGGGCGAGAAGGTGACCATCACCTCAGCGTTAGCCACCGCCACTGCATGGGAGAGGTCACACCCGACCACCACCACCGCGACGCATCGTGTGGCCTCCCCGGGAACAGCGACATCGACGACCCCGAGGTACACCGCACACTAGCCCAGCATCGCCCGCCAGCACCGTCCGCTAGCTCCGCACGCAAGCAACCCGGCTCGGCGGCGCAGGAGTGTGCCAGCTGCGGAGGGCAGCATGAGAGGAGATCGTGCCGGTTCCGGGACGCCACATGTCGAGACTGCGGCCGCACGGGCCACATCGCTAGGGTTTGCCGGTCCAAGCCATCACGCGCAGCACAAAAACCGCAACCGCCCTGCCGCAGGTCTGAGGCGCACTTCGAGGACTGCGCGGCCCCGGAGGCAGACCTATACCAACTGACCAACGCCCCGGCCGCCCGAACACAGGTACTGAAACTCCCCAGTCAGGCCTCTACCCCAAAAATATACGTCCGGATCAAAGTAGAGGGGGCCCCCTTACAAATGGAACTCGACTCGGGCTCCGCCTGTTCCATCATTTCGGAGGCCACATTAAGACAGATTTGCCCAAAGGGGGCCCCCGCTTGCGGCCATCACCCGTGACGCTCATGGACTTTCAGAGAAACCAAGTGCCAGTGAAGGGGGTCGGGAGTTTCAGGGTGCAGTACCGGGGCTTCAAGGGTTATTTGGACTTGCTCGTAGTCGAGGGCGACCTAGTTAGCCTCCTGGGGAGGGCCTGGTTTGGACCCCTAGGAATCGCGATCGAGGGGGTCCAGCATTGCGCAACCCGCGACTTCCAGGAAGTGTGCCGCGAGTTCCCATCCGTTTTCGACGGGTCCCTGGGCCGATATACGGGCCCCCGGTTTCGCTACAACTCAACCCCACAGTGGCCCCTATCCGCATGCGTGCCAGGTCCGTTCCGTTTGCCTTAAAACCCAAAATAGACGCGGAACTGGACCGACTGGTGGCGCAAGGGGTTTTGGAGCCGGTCTCTCACGCAGTGTGGGAAACCCCGATCGTGACTCCCATTAAACCTAACGGGGATGTCCGCATCTGCGCGGATTATAAATGCACGATAAATCGGGCATTGCAGGACCATGCCTACCCGGTCCCGGTGGTGAGCCATGTTCTGGCCACCTTGGCAGGGGCCAAGATCTTCGGCAAACTAGATCTGGCCCAAGCGTACCAGCAGCTGCCTGTCGATGGGCCGACAGCAGAGGCCCAAACAATTGTAACGCACCGGGGGGCCTTCAGGGTCAATCGCCTGCAATTCGGGGTGAGCGTGGCACCCGGAATTTTCCAGCAACTGATGGACTCTCTCCTCAAAGGGATCCCCGGCGTCACACCATTCTTCGATGATGTGATGATCGCCGCCGCCACGCCTGATGAGTTCGCCTCCCGCCTCCGCATGGTCCTCAGCCGTTTCCGGGACGCCGGCCTCAAGGTCAAGCGCGAGAAGTGCCAGCTCGGGGTATCATCCGTAGACTTCTTGGGCTTCACGGTGAACGCAGAGGGACTCCACCCGGCCCGGGACAAGGTGAAGGCCATCGTGGAAGCGCCGCCCCCGACCTCCAAAGCCGAGCTCCAGGCTTTTCTCGGACTCTTGAACTTTTACCACGCCTTTCTCCCCCACAAGGCGGCGGTAGCCGAGCCCCTCCACAGGTTGCTCGACAAAAAGGCACCCTGGGTCTGGGGCCCGCATCAGGCTGCAGCGTTCCGGGCCGTCAAGGCCCTGCTCATCTCAAACGCGGTCCTGGCACATTTCGACGAGACCCTGCCCGTGGTCTTGGCTTGCGATGCGTCCCCATATGGGGTGGGAGCCGTGCTGGCGCACCGTCTCCCGGACGGCCGGGAGGTCCCGGTCGCGTACTACTCGCGGACCCTGTCTGCGGCCGAGCGGAACTACGCCCAGATAGACCGCGAGGGACTGGCAGTTGTGGCCGGGGTGAAGAAGTTCCACGACTTCGTCTATGGCCGTCCCTTCACAGTCGTCACAGACCACCGGCCGCTGCTGGGCCTCTTCGCGGCGGACCGCCGGACGCCACAGGTACTCTCCCCTCGAGTCTTGCGGTGGTCCATCTTCTTGGCGGGCTACAACTACACGCTCCAGCACCGGCCAGGCAAGGCAATGGGACATGCAGACGCGCTGAGCCGCCTCCCCCTGCCAGACGAAGGGGTGGACCCGGCCCCAGCTCATCATGTCCTCCAGTTGGAGGGTCTTCCAGACGCCCCTCTCCAGGCCACGGACATCGCCCGCCGCTCAGCCCGTGACCCCATCATATCCCGGGTTCTCGGCTGGGTGGTGAGGGGGTGGCCTACGGCCTCGGCGGGCCCTGAGTTCAGCGCATTTACAACACGGCGCGAGGAACTATCGGCACACAAGGGCTGCCTGCTGTGGGGGGACCGGGTCGTAGTCCCCAGCGCACTCCAGCAACAGGTCCTGCAGGCTCTGCACGAGGCACACCCCGGCATCGTGCGGATGAAAGCCCTCGCCCGGAGCTACGTCTGGTGGCCAGGCATCGATGGGGAAATAGAGGCCTGGGTGAAGCGTTGCCAGATCTGTCAAGAGGTCCGGCCAAGCCCACCATGTGCACCCACCCAGGCATGGGAATCAACAAGGACCCCGTGGTCCCGGCTCCACATCGACTTCGCCGGGCCCTTCCACGGGTTAACATTCCTGGTCACCGTGGACGCGTACTCCAAGTGGCTGGAGGTGAGTCCAGTCTCCTCCACCTCCGCAAGCGCCACCATCCGAGCCCTCCGGAAGATATTTGCCACGCATGGCTTGCCGGACACCATCGTCTCCGACAACGGCCCGGCATTCACATCCGAGGAATTCCAGCGGTTCCTGCGGGACAACTTGATCCGGCATATCAGGTCAGCACCCTTCCACCCTGCCACGAACGGCCAAGCGGAACACATGGTCCGCACGGCTAAGGAAGCTTTAAGCCGCCTGACCGAGGGGGACTGGGAGTCACGCATAGCCCGGTTCTTGCTGGCGAACCGGACAACACCCAACCCGGTCAGTGGCCACTGCCCCGCGGAGCTTCTCATGGGCCGGCGACCCGCCATCCTCCTGGACCGCCTGCACCCCGACAGGGCTCCAACAGGACGGAACTGGGTCGAGGACCGGGAGGCACCACGGGGCTTCTTCCCAGAGGACCCGGTGTTCGCAAGGAACTACGGCCGAGGCCCGGAGTGGATAGCAGGAAAGGTAATCCGCCCCACCGGCCCTGTCTCCTATGAGGTGTCGACAAATGACGGGCAGGTCCTGCGGCGCCACGTGGACCAGCTGAGGCGGCGCCTACTTCCAACGGTAGGAGACCGGGGTAACCAAGGGGAGGTGGAGCAGGCCCCACGAGAAGCTGAGGGAGAGCCCGAGGCGGAACGAGACTGCAGAGAGGCGGACCCCAGCGACGGCCAGCTCAGTATGCCCGAGGCCTCATCAGCCGAGGGCCAGACGGCGTACCCTTCCCCAGCGGAAGGAGGTGAGGGGGCAGGCCCCGCCACACCACCAAGACTTGGCTGCGGAGAAACCCCAACGCCTACACCACGACGGTCCACCAGGGAACGCAGAGCCCCCGCATACCTGAAGGACTGTGTCACCTAGACAGGATCGGGACTATGGGGGGAGGGGTGTTGTGTATGCAGTCAACATCGTGCCATCAACGAAGAGCCAGAGCTTGAGTACCTGAGAACAATGGGACTGAGGTTCCTGGCTCCCGCGTAGGGGGACCAATGGGAACGGCGGCGGGAATTCAAACCCGCCAATGGTACCAGGGGGCGGCCCCTCCCCAATGTATATAGTTGGCCTCCGGGCCGGTTATCAGTGTCTCGTGTTGTATAATAGCGAACCATGCTGATCACTACATCGCTGTCTGTGGTTTCTTTATGCGTCTAACCCACTATACAACACAGGACTTTTGTAATGGAGGACTGTAGAACAAAGAGGCCTCCAGGAAGGTTAATTCCTGATCAGGATCATAGTTTGGAGAGAGAACTCAGTAAGAGCACAGATCAGTCATTTCCTGGGAGCAGGCAGCATTGGTAACTGAAGATTTCAAAAGGTGGTGGTAGGGTTGTCAAGATGTTTTTACAGAAATGCTGGAGTATGGTAAAGTCCTTATGTATCCTGGGTTCATATGCCTCAGGTCTGCATTTGGACATATAGATTTCCTGACTTTTGAAGGTCCTTCTCTGGAGAGGTACTTCTCTTCTTTAGGTATCATTTGTCAGTGAAATAATATCAGCAGCCTTTTGGCAGCTGCTTCTAATGAGACAGGAGAGAAGAAGTGATTTAATAGAATGTGAGAGATTGCTAAAAGACTTGGGAATTAAAAATGCCCCATAATGTTGACAATGTCATGCTTATCTGTATTTTTATAATGAACAGTAGCAGTTAGAAGCTTCAACAATGGGGGGGGGACACGGATTCTCCAATATTGTCACTAACTCTGGTGTAGACAGATTCAGGTGTTGGTCTGAAGCAGCAGAACAAAGGTCAAGTCCACTGGCACCTTCAAGTACAACAAAGTATTATTCAAGGTATAAGCTTTTGTGTGCATGCACATTTCTTTATATCAGTGACAGGTGATCGACCTATTGGCCAAACAGAGTTCGTGGGTAAGAGGCCATAAAAAAAAACAGAACATAGAATGAGTCCTTTGAAAGTAGTTTTATTGCAATCAATTTCAGGAGTGTCTAGTCCTTGGGTGGGGGGAGAGGCTCAGCAAAAAAACAAGAACACATATCTCCTTGTATATAAAAGAGTTTTCGTGTGACTCTTTTCTGAATGCTCCACACGCTTCCACAGCCTTTGGGTCCCTGATCTGTCACTCAGGAGGGGGTCAGTCTCCTGGCCACATTGCCTCCCTCCATCTCCTCAGTCCTGCCCACAGACCCACCAGGCAGCATCTTGCCCTCAGTCTGTGGGGAGCTGCCAGGCGGGATGGACATTCTGGCACCCAGACATGTCTGAGCTCCAGGCCACTCCTGCCAGCATCTCAGCGTTCATCATCAGCTGAGGCTGACACCAGGTAGCTGGACGCCCTGCCACTGGGTGGGGGCCACTGGGCTGACAGCCATGGAGGCAGCCCGTGGGACACCGCCACCCGGCTGGGCAGGAAGGCAGTGGGGGCCTGCTCCTTTGCCCCTCCACCCTGGAGTCTGCAGAGGGGGGAAAAACCGGGGACCGGAGGCCGATCCTCCTGCTGCCGCACCTGTCATCACCGCCCAAGGCTCAATCCACCTTGCCACTTGGCCTGTGGCCGCATTGGACCCAGCGTCCTGCTGGCCTGCGGACTTCTTGAGGTGGCCCCAACACTGCCAGCACCCAGCCGGCCAGGGAGACAGTGACAGCCCATTCTGTCGCCCCTCAAGACAGCACGGGGCCAGCACTCATTCTTTTTGTGGGTGATGTGCGGCCCAACCGCCACACCAGGCAGAGGGCCGTCATGCCGATGCCACTCCTCCTGCCACACCAGCTGTCGGCGGCCCACAGCCTGTGTGCATGGCCACCCTGTGACCCCGCAGGCGCCACCATGCCACCCAGGCAGCCAGCAGTGGAGCCAGCCTGGATGACACCTGTGCCTACGCAGGGACACCATGGCAGCCTGTGCCACAGCCCCAGGGTCTCAGCGGCACATCCAGGGCAGGGACACATGAAGTTCTCCCGTCCTTCTAGGGCCAGTTGTATTTGTCCTACAACAGGCCTTGCTTCTAGTTGTATATAAAGGCAAGAAACATAGTGAAAACATACCAAGTTGATATTGTGCATGTATAAGTTGTTCATAAGAAATGTTACAGCTCTAGGTGACATCAGAGGTACACTGTTAGAAGGCAGGGTTTTGAGAACGACTACTCCTAAGAAAGAAATATCTGCCCCTTCCCAGATAAGCCCTTGCTGAGTCCAGCAGTCAGGAAAATTCAAGCCTTGGGGTTTCAGCCTAACAGAGAGCATACATGTCCTGTCCACTACACTCTAATGGAGGCCAGAGTTCATTTTATTTGCTTATTTTCCCAGAATAGCAACTGTGTAACCAAAGTAACCCATGTGATTGCCACTTCATTACATTACTCTTGCAATTATTTTTGCAGCTTCTGTGCTATACTAGTAACTTGTGAATTGAGGCTAAGAGCAAGTTGAATTTGTGTTCAGGAATATATTTGGGACAGTTCTCAACTAACTGGTTTGGAGGTTCAGGTTTTGTGTGACACTTTTCTGTTTCAGTGAGCACATCTGAAAGTATTTCCAGGTTCCTTCTCATCTCTGTTCAGCTAGTGCCTCTCTAGAAGTTATTAACCACCAAAGAAGTGTTTTGCTGTCTGGAAATAAGCCCATTCTAATGAATGAGTGAGATTGATCAGAACAGTTCTAATCTTTTGAGTTGTGGCCCTGTAGTATCAGTTACCCTCTGCGATCTGACCTTGTAGGCTATATACAAACAACATTTTTACTTCTTAAACTTTCTTGTAAAGTTTAACAAATAGGGATCTCAATGTGCTGTTTTGTGGACAAATGAAGACGGATACTTCCACAGGGCACCAAAAGTTTGCCACACACTTGTTGAAAAGAGGCTGTCCAGTGCTTGATGTGTGCCGGCAAGGATCAGGAATCCACCAAAAGTTTTTAATCAAGTAGGGAGGAAATCCTTGAGTTGCTGAAGTCTGAGAACCACTGCTATAGACAATTGAAGATAGAGCATGGGGGGGAACTCTGAAGTGGCCCTTTAGTTGTTCCTTCAAAAGCTGTTTGGTTTGGAGTAATTAGCTGGTGATAATGTTTATGTTATGCTGTGAAAAGCTTCACCTGTGTGTATTCTGTTAAAAGCACAAGAGCAGACAAGGTTGAGCCCCCCCCCCAGTTGGCAATCCTTGGGAGAGGTTAGAGAGTGCCAGGTAGCAAAGGAGGTATGACTAGATTAGGTTCATGCAAGGGTCTTTGTTAAGTAGAAAGCTTTGAATAGAAAAACGCAGAAGAATTATTACAGGTTTATTTAGGATTGACAACTGCCTGGACAAAAAATGACCTGTAATCTTAATAGAGGCATAATGGCATGTTATTTACCTAATGATGTTATATACTTTCATACAATGAAAAGTTTCAACTGTCCATTTCAATACATTAAGTTTTTATACAGGGGACTGCACACATGGTCAGGTTAGCACGCGGTCATGTGAAGAAGCAAAGCTTCATATCTAGAGACAATAACCAACCCAGATCCTAGAAGGGACTTATCAGATAGTCAGGATCCAAGGAATGACCTATGGGATTTGGGGACACTGTAAATGATCCTATCACATATGTGTGTGTTTGTTGGGGTGTGGTTTGCAATGGGGATTTAAGCAGGCCTCCGGTCCTGCTTTGTTGTCTCAGTTTTCTCTAACCGAATAAACTATGAGCTGATTCACTGCCAACATGTCTTGAACCCAGTATATTATACTGGCAACGAAGGTGGGATCCCGATGAGCACGCCTGACCACTCTGACTCTGAGCTACAACCCCCGCCCCAAGCATCGCACCGCACATTGAGGACCAGCTCACCGCACCCCACATCACTTCTCCGGTTATGGCTGCTGCTCTGGGACAACTTTCCTCCTTCGACCCAGCCTTGTGGGGTAGGAATGAGTTATAGAAATTTGATCTGGAATTCAACTGGAAGCCAGTGCAACGGACGCAGCACTGGATGTGTGTGTGCTCTCAATGGGGTGTTCCTGTGTGGACATGGGCTTCTGCATTGTGGATCAGTTGCAGTTTCCGGATCAGCCTCAATGGTAGCCCTGAATAAAGTGAGTTACATCCTAGAGGTGACCGTTGCATGGATCACTGTAGCTAGGTCACAAGGGAAGAAGTAGGAGACCAGTATATTACATGGTTTGGAGGTTTTCGGGAAAGGGAAGGGAGTTTCTTCTCTGCTTATTGTTCTTACATCTTGAAAATTTCTCAAAACTTTTACTTCAGTATTGAAATGGTAGCCGAGTCCTTCAGGAATTAGAAGCAGGGTATGATCCATTTTCTAAACGGATGGCTGTTTACTCCCTGCTTGGCTAGGTAGAGAAAGAAAAAAACCCTAGCTGCAGACAATAGGATCCCTGGTCTCCCTGCTGTGTACGTTGAGGAGGGAAGAGTCTCAAGAAGACGTAACATGCTCCCAGCTTCTTCAAACATGTATACTGCCCTGAAGGAATTATGTACCAGTTGGATCATTAAATGCAGTGCAATCTTTATTATTAGTATTAGTAGTACTTCTTGTTTATAGTCAGCCTTTCTCACAGAGGTTAGTTACAAAATATGATAAAAACTATTCAAACAGCGAAGATTTCTGATAAAACAATGTCATGGGGGGAAAAAAAGAAAAAAGTATGGCACCCCCTTTACAATCGTATGACCACAAGCTCCTCTTGGGCCTACTCGCCCCAGACTGCCAGACCCTGCAGATGCTGTCCCCCAGGGTCCTACGCTGGTCTATCTTCCTGGCAGGATACCAATACTCGCTCCTCCACTGCCCCGGTTGTCACAGGCCGGGCTGCAGGGCCAGGCAAGTGCGGGGGTTGTCAAAACACAGTCTGAGGTCAGAATCAGGCAACCCAACAATCACCAGGAAGAACAAGTTCAGGGTGCAAGACAGGCGAGGTAGTCGAGAGGCAGTCCAGAGTTGGGAACCAGGCAAGTCAGATAACCGGAGAAACCAGTCCAAATCACAAACCATTAGCGTAGTCCGAGGGTCAGAGTTCCGAGAGTCAGGAGTTCAGGCAGCAAAGGTTCAAGGTGCAGAGCTGAACCCAGTATAGGAGCGAAGGGAAACAAGTCAGGAGGCAGGAATCCAAGTGAGGTGGTGCAGAGTGTCGTCAAACTGACTAGTTACTGGCACAAGTTTTCCATGTGCCAGCGATAACTAAATCGGCCTCCAAGCGGTCGGCAATTAGCACGCTCCAAGCACATCCTGGCTCCCGCTAGTACTCAGGGCTAAACGAACGCCGGGTGTGCATGCATGCTTCTTGCTGCTGGGCTGCCATGTCCCAACAGCACTGCTCTTGCAAATGAGGCAAATCAGGGGGCATACGAGACGAGCGGGGATCTGCCCCAGCTATTGCTGGGCCGGCCTTGGCACTCGCCACGTTGTCAGGTACGGAGGTTTCTGATGATAGGAACTCATCCCTGGTGGGACTTAGCTCCTCCGCTGGTGCCAGGGGTTCAGGTTCAGCAGGCGTTGTGACACTATCCCCCCCCGGGCCCCCCTCCACAGATGGGCTGGGTTTCTAAGGGTAGGCATTGTGGTATTGCTGGACCAAGTCAGGCGCGTGCAGGTTGTCCACTGGTTCCCAGGACCAGTCATCAGGGCCATAACCTTCCCAGTCCACGAGGTACTGTAAGGAGCCCCAGTGGAGATGAGAGTCAAGGATCTGATGGATTTCATACCCCTCTTCATCATCAATAAAGACAGGCAGTGGAGCTGCTGGTGGTGTAGGACATTCCGGACTTGGGGGGGGGGTTGACGGGAGTAACAACGAACGGTGGAAGACAGGATGAATGTTGAGGTGGTCCGGTAGATGTAAGCGAAAGGAAACAGGATTGAGCTGTTCAAGGATCTCATAGGAACTGATGAAGCGGGCATCCAGTTTGTGGGCTAGAGCACATTTCCCGCATTAGGAACAACAATTTAGATGCTGTTTTAATGAATGTACAGAATATATTACTGCAAAAAGAGGCTAGATGGATTTACTGGTTGAATTCACTGCTACCTCATGGGTTAAATCCTGAATTTGATCTTAGTTGTTTTCTGAAATTATAATTGTACCATATTAATTGTAAGATAGAACTTTTGCACAGATTGTAAATTATTTCACATCTGGTACTGTTCCACTAGCATTGGTTTTCAAAAGTGCACTCTGTCATTTTTAATAATGTTTATAATATCTAACTGTGACTGCTAAGGTTTGACACTGAATATTAAATGATTGTATGTGAGAAAACTAATAATGGAGGTGGTATTTTTAAAGTTGGGGTTTTGTCAGTAGAGTAAGTATTGTCAAAAACACACATGGATATACTTTAAATACTGTTCACAAAGGCAGATCATGACTGGTAACAATTAATAGTAGAGGCTTTATGTTTGGCTTCTAGAAACCAATTAATTCATTGTGAAGACCTTGGGTTCTGATATGAGACAGTCAACATGGGATGTTTATTTCAAGAGTTGATAAGTGGAAATGTAAGTGATATATTGTTGAGTGTAATGGTTCATTCATGAATTTCTTTAGCTGTAATTATAATTGAATGTGTATTTTCTCTTTTACAGTGATAAGAATTGTAATTACTACATGCTCAGCCAAAGCAATCTATGTGAAATGGGTATTTGTTATTGCGCAAAATCCGTTGCATGTGAGCAAAAATAGAAGAATTTTTTTCTAGAGGATCACTACTATTATAGTACAATTTTGTATATATATTTTTATTGAGTCTTCATAATTTTTGTTATAGATGTTTTGATTGGACTTCCACCTCCTCCCATGATCTCTCACCTTTGGCTTCTACCTAACACCTGATGGCAGCTGGGCTGCAGCATTCTGTACCAACTGGAGTTTCATTGTCTGTAAGGGCAGACCAGAGTAGAGTGTAGTACTCTAGCCTCAACGTTAAATCACCAGGCCCGGATGGCATTCATCCGAGAGTTCTGAAAGAACTCAAATGTGAACTTGTGGATCTCCTGACAAAAATATGTAAACTTTCTTTAAAATCTGCCTCCATTCCTGAGGAGTGGAAGATAGCTAATGTCACTCCCATCTTTAAAAAGGGCTCCAGGGGAGATCCGGGAAATTACAGGCCAGTCAGTCTGACATCGATACCGGGTAAGTTGGTGGAAACTGTTATTAAGGAAAGAATTAGTAGGCACATTGATGAACAAAAACTATTGAGGCAGACTCAGCATGGGTTCTGTAAGGGGAGATCTTGTCTCACTAACCTGTTAGTGTTTTTTGAGGGAGTGAACAAACATGTGGACAAGGGGGACCCAATAGATATTATTTACCTTGACTTCCAGAAAGCTTTTGATAAAGTTCCTCATCAAAGGCTCCTAAGTAAGCTCAATAGTCATGGGATAAAAGGACAAGTCCTCTTGTGGATCAAAAACTGGCTTATAAATATGAAACAGAGAGTGAGTATAAATGGGAAACTTTCTCAGTGGAGGGTGGTAAGCAGTGGAGTACCACAGTGATCAGTATTCGGTCCGATGCTTTTTAACTTGTTTATTAATGATTTGGAATTGGGAGTGAGCAGTGAAGTGGCTAAATTTGCAGATGACACGAAGTTGTTCCGGGTGGTGAAAACCAGGGAGGATTGTGAGGCACTCCAAAGGGATCTGTTGAGGATGGGTGAGTAGGCGTCAGTGTGGCAAATGGGGTTCAATGTGGCCAAGTGCAAAGTGATGCACATTGGAGCCAAAAATCCTAAATATAAATACACATTGATGGGGTTTGAACTGGCAGAGACTGACCAAGAGAGAGATCTTGGAGTCGTAGTGGATAACTCAATGAAAATGTCTAGACAGTGTGTAGCTGCAATAAAGAAGTCCAACGCTATGCTGGGGATTATTAGGAAGGGAATTGAAAACAAATCAGCCAGTATCATAATGCCCCTGTGTAAATCATTGGTGCGACCTCATTTGGAATACTGTGTACAGTTCTGGTCACCACATCTCAAAAAGAATATTATAGCATTGGAAAAAGTGCAGAGAAGGGCAACTATAATGATAAAAGGGTTGGAACACCTTCCCTATTAAGAAAGGTTAAAACGCGTGGGGCTCTTCAGCTTGGAGAAATGACGGCTGAGGGGTGACATGATCAAGGTTTATAAGATTATGAATGGGATTAAGCAGGTTGAGAAAGAAGTACTTTTCTCCCTTTCTCACAATACAAGAACTCGTGGGCACTCCATGAAATTGCTGAGCAGTCGGGTTAGAACAGATAAAAGGAAATACTTCTTCACCGAAAGAGTGATTAACATATGGAATTCACTGCCACAGGAGGTAGTGGCAGCTACAAGCATGGACAGTTTCAAGGGTTAATTAGATAAACATATGGAACAGAAGTCCATCAATGGCTATTAGCTACAGGGTATAGATGGGAATTCTCAGTCTGGGGCAGATGATGCACTCTATTCTTGGTGCTGGAGGGGGCAGCAGTGGGAGGGCTTCTAGTGTCCTGGCCCCACTGCTGGACCTCCTGATAGTACGTGGTATATTTGGCGGCTGTGTGACAGAGTGTTGGACTAGATGGGCCATTGGCCTGATTCAACATTGGCTTCTCTTATGTTCTTATTACTATAGCGTGGATCCACATGGCCAGATCAGCCAAATCAGAGTAGGGAGGGAGCCATCTGAGCTAAGTGAAATTGATAGAATGCCTTTTTTGTATCCGTATTAGCTTGCTTCTTCAGCAATAAAGCTTAATCCAGTATTAGCCCTAGGCTCTTAACTGAGTTAGCAAGGTTCAGCTGGACCCCACTGAAAGTGGCAATAGCCAGGGGTCATTTGGGGCCGGAGTGGTGCTCCAGCAGCCCAGGAGCGGGGGAAATGGCGGCAGCAGTGGCAAGCCCTGCCCCAGCTCCCAGCATTCCGCTGGACTGGGATGGGGGCAGGAAGGCCTGGCCTCTGGGGGCTGGGGCCTCAGCTGGGCCAAGCTGCAGGAGTGCAAAGGCATCCATAGGCAGCTCACACTTGGCCCCCTGCCCCTTGACAGCGGACAACATGGCATGCCTCCTGGCCCAGGCTCACATGCACATGGCATAGCACTGCTCACTTGGCCCAGCCTGGCCCACTCCAGCTGACCAGCCCCTTCTGCCACTCCGATGAACCAGGCAGGCATATTTGGCACTGGTGCCCACAATGCCCCTAGCGGCCTGTCTGCCTCTGCCTCCTGGCCCGCTCAGGCCCCACCACTGCTGCCCCTGCTGAGGAGGAGAGACCAGCCCACCTGTCTGCCCAGCGCTGAGGCCCAACAATGGTCCCTATGCTGCCTGCAGGCGAGTCCTAGCTGGCCAGAGCCATGGGGCAAGGGAGGCCACAGAACTGAAGACTTCCCCTGAAGTGCTGAGGGAAAAGTGAGGTGGCTCCCATTCTTCGCCTCCACCTCCACCCAGCCTCTCTGAGGGGAAGGCCAGGACCAGCAGGCAAACGTGCTTCCCCCTCCGCGCCCCTTTGGACTCTGCTTGCACCCACCAGAGTGGTATATGCGTCCCCCCCATTTCTTTTTAAGCTATTAAGAGATATGCTCATTGCTTACTGAAATGCCTAATTTTCTTAATTTACTAAAGGGGATTAGCCAGAATAGCCATGATGATTCAAAGGGGCAGTTTACTGCTGATTCCTAGTTGCTGGCAGGCAAAAACGGGGAAGTCTTTGGCTTCTGTGCATCGGTTCTTTGCCACTGTGGGAAAGAGAAAGCTGGACTAGATTGATCCAGCAAGACTCTTCTGATGTCCATCAATTTTCTGATTTGAGCTGCTAGCTCCTTATTGGTAGATGTAAGTTAAGAACATACCAGATCAGTAGCTGGCTTTGCATGAGCCTCAGCAAAAAAAAAAAAAAAAAAGCCATGGAACAATGTTAGGTTTTTGTGTTATCAGTCTGTCACTGAACCTTTGAATCTTTAAAATTTCCTGCTGCTGTTTTATCAATGCTGATGAATCTTTTGGATTGCTTCTTTTGTAAAAGATGTAGAATGTATATCCGTATGCTTTTAATGACCCCAGCGGGTTGCCGCCTTCCGCTGCCACCACCCTGGACTTATGGTCCCCTGAGAAGGCCCAGGGTACCCTGTTAAGCCCATCCAAGATGCCCCTTTCCAAGTCGAGAACCTTAGGCATGATGACCAGACAGAGAACTTTTAAACAAATGGTTCATTAAGAACAATAATGGGGCATTGTAAACAAGACAAGGTGCTTCAAAAAGGTATAACAGTGTTTAAAAAGGCAAAATAAACAGAATCTAATGCAGCTACTTATTACTCCTTAACTGTTATTACTTAAGGCCTACAAACTACAAGCTGCACTACCTGTAACAGTCACTCTGACTAGTGAGGGATCTTTTCCTCTCAGACCAGCCCTTCTCCCTCAGTGACTCCATGAGAGGGAAAACTGCAGTGAGACAGCAAGATACGTTTCCTCACAACACAGAAAGTTTATCACAGTCCCCTTCAGTTCACTCCTGTGTGAAGAAAGACACCATTTTCCACAGCCTACAGCTTAAGACACACCTCCACCAGAATGCAACAGTTTCCTCCCAGAATCCCTGCACTCCAATTGGCTAAAAACCATCCCCAAGCATTGTGGGGATTGTAGGCTGTCTGCTTTCTACTGCCAGACAGGCCCCTCCTATAGTTTAGGCCTCGAGGCCCTGTCTCTGTCCTGCACAGATCATGACAGTCCAATATAAAATAAATAATATATGTTGCATAGCTGCCTCTTTTAAAATGGTTAGTAAGACAAGAAAACTCAGACATTCGCTTTTCTCCTTGCCTTTAAAGTCCAAGGTTTTATGAGTGATAACCAAACCTGGAGGTCAGGCACTGGATGACTCTTGAGTGGGATTTTATGCCTGCTGAAGAACAAAAGTCTAAATTGAGTGTTAAAGGAAAGTCTGGAAATTTGCTGTGTTTCGATGCATACTTTCCTAGGAGTGAGGTCCACTGAACATGGCAGGACTGATTTTTGAGTAAAGAAATGTAAGTTTGCATAGGGCATTTTTGTGTGTGCAGCCTTGGCCTCTTATTTGTTGCCCTACGAGGCCCTTATTGTGCTTTTATGAACTCATCAGTTATGAAAAACCTGACCTGTGCTAGTTGTGTGCAAAAGGGACTGAACTGTAAGGTGACTCCAAAAGATGCCAGCCACAGACACACGCTCAGAAGAAGGAAGCCTTCCTGTGAAATGCTGCGCCTATGATTCCTGTATGTCACCAACCCACTCTCCTGCAGTAAGGTGGACCAGCTCCCTGGCTATGTATGGCATTGAGAAGTCAGGCAGCTGCCATGCCAGCCAGAAGACAGGGGGCCCAAACTCCATGAAGAGTCTCCTTCTTTGCACATAGGCAACATGTTTTTCCCCACCTAATACATCATCTAGTCAAAATTACAGCCATAAGACAACAAGGGAACAATGGCTCTGGCCAGCACAGTCCTAATCCCAACAGGTGCCATTGTCCAGACTAGTTTTTCATTAGGTCCAACATTGCCCACTCCTGTAGACCTTCGACCCCAGTACCAGTCATAGGGTTGCCAAGTCCAAATCCGGAAATATCTGAGGACTTTGGGGGTGGAGCCAGGAGACTTTGGGGGTGGAGCCAGGAGTCTTTTGTGATGTCACTTCCTGTGATGTCATTTCCAGGTCAAATGGCAAGTGATGTCACTTCCCCTTCCAATTATTTAGGCCTCCTTCCAGTGCAAAAATAACAAAAAGCTTTAAGAAACAAAATGCTTTAATTTAAACATTTAACAATCAGAAGGAAAAAACAAGCAAACAGCACATGTCAAAAGTGAAGTCCTTTCACTGATTTCAGTAGGAAAGATAAGCACACACGGAAACGTTACACTGAAATCAATAGGATTCAACTTGCTTAATTCTGACCAAATGAGACTATATGCATTATAATGAAAATAAAAGTATGTGTGCTAGGTCCTAGAAAAAGGTCACCAGACAACATTCCTTCACACTATGCAAAATACACAATAGAATGGTCTAAGAACTGAAGGCTGAATACTCTGCCAAAATCCTCTACCTAAAACCCTGGAGAATCACTGCCAGTCAGAGCAGACAATGCTGACATTGATGGACTGATGGTAGAGAGACCATGCTTTGTGTGCATTGTGTTTGTGAGCTGAAGAGAAGCCAATGTTGGATTAGGCCAATGGCCCATCCAGTCCAACGCTCTGTCACACAGTGGCCAAAAAGATCAGGTGCCATCAGGAGGTCCAGCAATGGGGCCAGGACACTAGAAGCCCTCCCACTGTTCCCCCCTCCCCCAGCACCAAGAATACAGAGCATCACTCACCCCAGGCCGAGAGTTCCTCTCTATACCTTCTGGTTAATAGCCTCTGATGGAACTCTGCTCCATATGTTTATCCATATAACCTGGAATTGGCTCAGGTATTTCTGGAATGTGTGTAGCTATCACCAGATCAGCTCCATCTCAGCTCCTTTGTTTCCTTACAAATTCATGAGGTTGATGTGAGCCACCTCCTCCATTGTCAATTATAAATCTTGCCCTTATCCCTCTACCAGTTCCAGTGTCCAGTTCTGCGGCCTTCCTTACCTCTATGTTCCCTTTCCGTGTCACACTCTGCCTGATTTCTTCACACACTATTGCCTGCTCTGTTGACCACTGACCCAGAGAACACCTCCATAGTCTCTGTGAAATATCCCAACCTGTAGTCTAGCTCAGGGGTCTCCAACCTTTTTTGAGTCTGTGGCACCTTTGTAATTCTGACACAATGTGCTGAATGCAGACACAAAATGTCTGGTTCAGGAGGTGGAGCCAGCCAGGAACAGATGGCCACAGCATACCTTCAGTCCTATAGTGACAATCCTGTAAGGTGGGGGGGCCAGATTCTGCCAACTCCTGATACACCCTGGGGCTGTCATTCCACTCTGAGACCTGTCATCCCAGTCCCTGAACACTCCTGCTGCTCCCTGGGGCTGTCATTCCACTATGCAACCTGTCATCTCAGTTCCAGAACACTCCTGCTGCACCCTGGGGCTGTCATTCCACTCCGTGGTCTCTCATCCCAGTCATAGAACACTCCACCCTGGGGCTGTCATTCTACTCTACTCATTCCATTCCCAGAGTAGTGTATTTGGGCCCAGAGATCCTAATGGAAAATCCATTCCGCATTTTTATTGCAACTCTACTTGTACTGTATTGTATTTTAATGGAGCCCATACAAGGCAATAGGCATTCCTGGCTCCCATTATTTCCAGTGGGCCTTCAAGTGTTTCCCATTGTTTCCAATGGGCAATCCTGTCCTTCCTTTCATACATCCCCAGAGAAACTCACTAGCAAGATTTGGCATGGCCCACTGGGTCAGAAGGAACCAGGCTAGTCGGAACTCCCAGTCCCCCTCCGTGATCCTGCTGAGGGCTTCCTTGGCCATTCACACCATCCACTCCGCTTGTCTGTTGGTGGTGGGGTGGAAGGGTGCAGACCTCACATGCCATATTAAGTTCCTCTGGAGGAACTCCTGGAACTCTTTGGAAGTAAAAGCCGCTCCGTTGTTGGAGACTATCGTGTCTGGCAGCCCATGGGTCGCAAAGATCCGGTGCAGCACGCAGATGACTACCTTCAAGGGCGTGGTGGTGACAGGGCTAATCTCCAACCATTTGGAGTATGAGTCCACAGTGACTAGGAAGAGCAGCCCTTTGAAAGGGCCAGCAAAGTCCATGTGCAGCCAGGACCACAGCTTGTGTGTTGATTCCCAGGACTGGGTAGGTGCGCTAGGTGGATTTAGGCACACCGTCTGGCAGGTCTGGAATCTCCACACTGTTGCCCTGCAAGGCTTTTTCATGCCTTTTTATGAACTGCAATAAAGTATGGACTGTGCAAAGTATGCTTAAGGAACTGTAAAGCATGGTGACCCTCTATGCAACCAGTTGAGACTGCACCCTGAGAGAAGGACACATTCCTTTCTTCACTGCTGCTCCAGTGGCCATCCAAGATTGCCAGCCCTCTCATCTGATGGTGACTGAATCAGTTCCACAGTATGCACAAAGCACCTAAAACCATGCCATGCCAGAGCATGAAGACAAAGGTCTCCAAAACGCCATTAGGAGACCTCTCCAGCACATACAGGCAGACCCCTTCCTCACCCAACATACCTGCAAAGCTACACGTAGCTCAGAGACTCTATTCATAGTTGCTTAGCAACTAATCATTCACCCATCAAGGACCCGGCTAAGACCATCAAAAAGACAATGGCCTTGGCCCAATGACTCATCTCATATACACCCAGGTGCCAGCCACAAGTTAAGCTTCTAGCTCTCAATACTGACCACTCCTTAGCTCCCCTCCCCTATTCCTCCTAGCCAATAGTATGTTTTCAGAGACGGACTAACTAGGAGGTGTGACCAGGGGATATGGCCAGCCCCCACACCCCCTCATAAAAGGGGCAACCCGACCACATGCTCAACCTTTCTTCTGCTCCACAACCCCTATCTAAGCCTTATCCCTCTTATGTCCAGCTTGCTATCTCAAGACCCTTCCTCCATCTTTAAACTCTAGGTCTGCAGCCAGAGTTCCACGTGCTGCTTGCTGGTTCAAGCCATGTGTCCCTTTCTCCTTTCCTCTCCTCCTTCTTCCATTGGAATGGCTCATTCGACGAGAACAGGTAATTATTGCCCCACCAATGAACTCCTGTTCATGCAACCATGCTGAATATCTCTCTTTTATTTTCCTAGTCTTGATTAATTGAGTGTGTGTATGTGTATTGTTTGTGTGTGAAGAAGATTTCCAGTAAAGGACTTTAACTCCAGCCTAATACAGTTTCCATGTCTGTTACTGATACTTCTGGAAAGGCGGGACCACTGTATAAAAGGTGATCGCTCCCTTAGCTGATTGCATATTGATAATAACTCACAAATCCCCTAATTTTGATAATAACTAAGAGCAATCAGGCTAACAGCACCCAGACTTCCACTTCTCTGTCAATCCTTGGTCACCAGATATAACTCCTGGCCAGGGCCTTCATCTGGACAATGCCCGGATGGGCTTCGTGTAGTGCGGTGAGGACACGATGCCTTAGGGCATTAGCGACGACTCTGTCTCCCCAGAGAAGGCACCCCTTGTGTGCCAACAGTTTGTCTTTCCAGGTTGTGAAGGCAGTAAACTCTGGGCCCACGGGGGTCGTGGGCCACCCCCTCACCACCCAACCCAAAACCCGGAAGATGATGGGATCTCGGGCTGAGCAGCTGGCAACATTCGCAGCCTGCAGGGGCTGATTGGGAAGGTCTTCGATGACGACGACCTGGTGCATTGGAGCCGGGTCAGCCTCGACTTCCAGGAGAAGCAGCCTGCTGAGGGCGTCAGCATGCCCCATCGCCTTCTCCGGGTGGTGTTCCAGGTGATATTGGTAGCCCACGAGGAACAGAAACCAGCGGAGAACCCAGGGGGGGAGGACTTGCGAGGTCTGTTTGTCGGCAGTGACAGGCCAAGGAGCGGCCGATGATCTGTCATTATGGTGAAGGAACACCTGTACAAGAAATTGTGAAACTTCTTGATGCCCACCACGATTGCCAGGCCCTCGCGGTCAATCAGTGCGTAGTTCCTCTTGGCAGCTGACAAAGTCCGTGAGTAGTTGTCAGAGGGCTGAAGCTCTGGGTTATCGTTTACACTATGCTCATTGTTCAGTGTTTACTATCTTGTCCCTTGCTTTTGCAGCTGCGTAGAAATGCCAGCTACAACGTGGGAGAATACTTTCCTGCCGCCTTGTCTTATCACGGTGGCCTTGAAGAATAGGCTTTGGAGAGTTCCTCAGTCTGGGGGAATTTTCCAGTCCTACGTGACTAGGTGGTGGGGGGGGTAGTACTCCCGAGCATTAAGTAATCCTTCCGCCGGGAGTTTTCCCGCGCGCACGCTAAAAGTTCATTTGCTAGTTTTGGCTTTGTATCATGCTATATCAATGTCTAACTGACCCCATGCAGCCATTCCTGACAATAGCAGTATTACTATGGGTAACAGCCTTGTATTGCAATAAAGCATATCTTTGTCTGAAGAATGCCTGGACCTACTTGCTATTGAGCCTGACAGAAATTGTCAGGAATCCTCATAACTCCGACTGGTTCCCGCCTCTCTTGGACAAGATGAGCAGCCCCGGAGGAGTCCCAGTGACGGTCCCTGTGACTACGGTTCCAATTACCATGATTCCGGTTACTACGGTCCCCATCACCACGGTACCCGTATCCACGACCCCAGTCACCACGACTCCAGTCACGATGGCACCAGTGACTACGGCAGGACCACTAACCCCACCAATCATGCCCCTGGGGGTTCCAGCAATGACGGCTATCTCTCTGATCTACAGCCCGGCAGGAACCACCCCGAGGGACGATGGTGCCATTCCATGGTCCCACTACCAGTTCGCTCCAACCCCGTGGGATAGATGGGTCACCCAACAGAAACCACGGGACTGGGCGAAGAACCTACAGAATACGACCCAGACCACCTGGGTACTGCCGGGGAGCCAGAGCCGAGACAGCCTGCTGGACCCCTGCTTGAGTTTTGGAACGGTGTCGGGCCAAACACCCCGGGGGCCAGCGCGGCCCAGTCCTGGCAAGGACGCGGATACTCGGATTGACACATTAGAGGAGGATTGCCACAGGATTATGCGGGACATGGGATATTTAATGCAGAATCTACCGAATATGATGGATCCCAAGATGTGTTAGACTGGGAGCCCCCAAGAACCCGGAAACAACTCCAGAGTTCTATCGGGTTTGCGAACTTCTACCGCCAATTTCTGCCCCACTTCACCCAAGTGAGCCTGCCGCTCACGGACCTCCTACAGACAAAGGGGAAAGGAGTGGGGGCACTACAACCTGGTGCAAAACTGGACTGGACCCCTAAATGTCAAGAGGCATTTGACCAGTTAAAACATTGATTCACCACCGAACCTGTTCTGGCACATCCCGATGTAACAAAAAAAAATTGTGGTGCAGGTCGATGCCTCTGACACTGCCATGAGAGGGGCAATTTTATAAGACGGTCCCGATGGGCAGCTACACCCCCTGGCCTATGTTTCACGGAAATTTAATGATACTGAGAGGTTCTGGCCCATGTGGGACAAAGAAGCAGCCTCTATCTGGTTAGCCCTGGCTACTTGGCGGCATTGGCTAGAAGGGGCCCGAGTCCCGTTCGAAGTCTGGATGGATCATAAGAATCTCGAGGTTTTACATAAACCGCAGAACCTTAATGCCAAGCAATTCCATTGGGCTGAATTTTTCTCGAAGTTCCAATTCACCCTTCACCACTTTCCAACCCCCTGGCCAATGCTCTCTCATGCTTGCCCCAGCATGACAGCAAACGGGTGGAGGTCTGAGAATCCTTCTTCACTCCCTCCCAATTAAGCGGGGTGGTGGTTACTCAGAAGCAAAGCCAAGTAGACCTGCTCCTCTGCACCAGGGGGCCCCGTGGGAAGAGCGCTTTGCTAAGGCTATGACTGAACCAGAAACACAGGCACTGCAGTCCCAGGGGTCTCTAGAATGCCGTGCAAACGGCTGCTGGTATAAAGGAGAGAAGTTGTTTGTACCCGCAACATTGCGGGGGGAGGTGTTATAATCAGTCCATGGCTCAAAGCCTGCAGGACATTTTGGCTATGTCAAATCGCTGCACTTGCTACAACGGAATTTTTGGTGGCCCCAGATGAGAAAAGACTTGTCTACCTTTGTGCATTCCTGACCAACTTGTAGCCTGTGCAAACCAAGAGGGGGGAAACCTCCTGGACTATTGCAACCCTTGCCAACCCCCCAGAGACTGTGGGAAGTCATTTCTATGGACTTCATTACCGATCTGCCCTCTAGCAAGCACATGACAGTGATTTGGGTGGTGATGGATCTTTTCTCCAAACAAGCTCATTTCATCCCATTCCAGGGGTTACCCACGGTCAAATTGTTGGCAAGAGCGTTTCTTCAACACTTTGTGAGATTGCATACGTTGCCAACCAAAATAATATCTGACTGCAGCACACAATTCGTTTCTAAATTGTGGACTGAATTACTGTCCTTAATGGGCATTGAACGCGCCTTGAGCAGCGCCTACCATCTAGAGACTGACGGTCAAACCAAACAAGTTAATCAAACCCTTGAACAATACTTATGCTGTTTTACTAATTACCAACAAGATAATTGGGTTGATCTTCTCCCCCTAGCTGAGTTTGCCTACAATAACTCCTGGCATTTGTCGACTGGGGTCTCCCCTTTCAAAGCCGCATTGGGATACAACAGCCCTCCTCTCCCATTTCTTAAGCCAGCACCGGGAACGGTGGGGGGGAGGCTGCGGACTGGTGCCAGAAACTCAGTGCCTCCTGGCCACTTATTTGTGAGGCACTAGAGGCTGCAAAAGCTGCCTACAAAGCACAGGCTGACAAGAAGAGGGTGGTGGGTTGGGATCTTCAGCCTGGAAACTTTGTGTACCTGTCTACTAAGAACCTGCATCTTCTCCAGCCCTCCAAAAAACTGGCCTGGAAATACATTGGTCCTTTTAAGATCATCAGGTGTATCAATGCTGTGACTGTGGAATTGGATTTACCCAAATCCCTTAAACACATTCATCTCATCTTTCATTTCAGCCTCCTGAAACTGGAGCATCCCCCAAACAAATGCGTCCTGAACGACTGGTGCCGCCCCCTCTGATTCTAAATGACAGTGAACATTATGAACTTGCTGACATCCTGGACTCTAAACTAATCCGAGGCCAGCTCCACTATCTAGTGGAATGGGTTCACTTTGGTCCCCAGCACAGAGAATGGGTGAAAGTTGGTGACATCAAGGCACCCTATCTCCTTCATCAATTCCATTGCAGGTTCCCGGCAAAACCAGGAGGTCCGGACTATGTTCCTCCTTGAGTGTGGGGAGGGTTTGGGGGGGGGCAGAATGTCAGAGGGCTGAAGCTCTGGGTTATCGTTTACACTATGCTCATTGTTCAGTGTTTGGTAGAGGGATCCCCCTGCTCCATGGAGTTAAGACTCCAGTTACTATCTTGTCCCTTGCTTTTGCGCCTGCATAGAAATGCCAGCTGCAACGTGGGAGAATACTTTCCTGCCGCCTCGTCTTATCACGGTGGCCTTGAAGAATAGGCTTTGGAGAGTTCCTCAGTCTGGGGGAATTTTCCAGTCCTACGTGACCAGGTGGTGGTGGGGGTAGTATTCCCGAGCATTAAGTAATCCTCCCACCGGGAGTTTTCCCGCACGTGCACTAAAAGTTCATTTGCTAGTTTTGGCTTTGCATCATGCTATATCAATGTCTAACTGACCCCATGCAGCCATTCCTGACAATAGCAGTATTACTGTGGGCAACAGCCTTGTATTGCAATAAAGCTTATCTTTGTCTGAAGAATGCCTGGACCTACTTGCTATTGAGCCTGACAGTAGTTGGCCATGGGAAGCTTTCTGCCGTCGGGAAGTGTGTGGCCTAAAACAGTGCCCACCCCATACAGAGAAGCATCACAGGCAAGGACCACTGGCAGGGACTCATCAAAATGTACTAGCACGTCATTAGAAATCAGGAGTGCCTTGACCCCCTCAGAATGCTGCAGCCTCGCAGGGGCCCCATGACCACGGCGCATGTTTGTCCAGCAAGCGATCCATGACTGCTGCCTTGTGCGGGAGGAAGGCGTGGTAAAAGTTGAGGAGGCTGAGAAATGCCTGAAGTTCGGCCTTCAATGTGGGCGGAGGGGCTTCCACAATTGCCTTGACTTTGCCTCTCACTGGGTGCAGGCCATCCGCATTGACCGTGAATCCCAAAAAGTCTGCCTTGGGAACTCCCAGAAGGCATTTCTTCCTCTTCACCTTGAGCCCGGCCTCGTTGAAACGGTGGGGGATGGCGCGGAGACAGGTGGTGAAGTCCTCAAGGGTGGCTGCGGCTATCAGGACATCATCAAAAAATGTCATCACTCCAGGGACCCCTTTCAAGAGGGATTCCATTAGGTGCTAGAAGATCCTTGGGGCAACGCTTATGCCAAATTGTAACCGCTTCACCTTGAACGCCCCCCGGTGCATGACTATCATCTGGGCGGTGGCGGCAGCCTCATCTACTGGTAACTGTTGGTACACCTGGGTGAGGTCCAACTTGCCAAAGATTTTTGCCCCTGCTAAGGTGGCTAACATGTGACTAACAGGACCAGGTACGCATGATTCTGAAGTACTTTATTCAGGGTACATTTATAGTCCGTGCAGATGTGGATGTCCTTGTTCGGTTTCACGGACGTGACAATGGGGGTATCCCAAGCCACATGGGAGACTGGTTCGAGGACCCCCTGAGCCACTAAGTGGTACAGTTCTGTATCGATTTTTGACTGCAGGGCAAATGGGGCACTGTGGAATGTCATGCGGATGGGGGCCACCTTGGGGTTGAGCTGCAGGGACACTGGGGGGCCCTTGTAACATTCCAACGCCCCATCAAAAATGGCTGGAAATTCCCCACACACATCACCAAAGTCTCTTGGGGCAAATTGCCTAATCCCCCCAATTGTGATTCCCAGCAGAGCGAACCAAACCCGACCTAGAAGGCTGACCAGGTTCCCTTCTACTACTATTAAGTAGTCCTCGAACCCCCAGTACTGTACCTGGAAAGCCCCCACACCCCATATAGGAGCTGGGTTTCTTTGGAAGTCCACCAGGTTCAAGGGTGAGGGTCTCAGGCGGGGCTCCCCATTCAGACAAAGTCTTTGAAGCATTTCCACCGAGATGATGGATGCCAGAGACCTGGAGTCTTAACTCCATGAAGCAGGGGGATCCCTCTATCAAAACCTGGACCTGTATTTTTGGGGCCGCCATCTGGCTGGGGAGACATAGAATCTGGAGTGAAGGTTGGCTCGTGAGAAGATATCGTTTCTCCATACCTGCAATGGCCTCATAGTGCGCCGTGGCCTGGTGGCATTGGTGTAACTGAGAGTTTGGAGCCCAAGCACCTTTGGACCTGCAAGTGCGTGTGAGGTGTCCATGGTTCCCACATGTGTGGCATACTGAGTCACAGAAACGGCATGTCCTGCGTTCATGTGCATCTCCATATCTGGGACACGGTGCTCGGTTGGCTGGCTTGTCTGGTAGTCCAGCAGCTCCGTCGGGTGAGGGTGGCTTTCTGCAGCTGGAGGGGCGGGCGAGCCGGACTTCTTCGTCCGAGTTGTCAGACGCCGCTTCGGGTAACTTGTGGTGTGTCGCCGATAGTGGATGGTTGTGGTGAGATGCTTCATATGCAGTGGCAGTTTGTAGGGCACCATCAATGTTGAGGGCGGCGGTGCCTACCAGTTTGTGCCGGAGTTTGGTGTCTTGCAGCCCCCAGACGAACAGCATCAGGATGTTCTCCTCCACCTTGGTGAACCCACAATCCATCGTGAGTTTGCGGAGGTCAGCCATGAAGGTGGCAGCCATCTTGCTGGGCTTCTGGAGGTGCACTTGGAAGTCCATGTGTTTAGTCATCGTAGTGGGCTTAGGCGTGTAGTACCCTGTCAAGACTGCGACAATCTCATAGTACGTATTTTCCGGGAGCGTCTTGAGTGCCAGGAGGCTTTTTGCTAGCTGAATAGTGGCCACTCCACATGTGCTGAGGAGGAGGCCCTTTTCTGTTCTGCATCTGTGACCTCACTGTAGGTAAAGAAGCAGGTTAGCTGGTATACCCACGATTCCCAGAATGCAAGGTGTGTGGGGTCGAAGACCTCGAGGTGTCTTGGAGCAACAGCCATGACTCCTGAGCAAAGTGGGGAGCGATGTCCAGGAGAGCGGGGGGCACTGCTGTGCTGCTTGGGAGTGATGTGGGGCACGGCGGCTTCCACTGGATCGATGCTTGGTGCTGTGCTGGAGGAAGAGTCAGGCTCGCTCACAGGATCCCATCCTCTTCGCCAATAAAAAGTACTGGGTTCACAGCATGGAGACTCGGACTATGACATGCTGTACAAGTCGCATTTATTGTACTTCACACAAAAAAGACACAAATGGCAAGGCAAGGCAACCTTGACCGCTATTGTGTTCGGGACCAAGCTCAGGACTGAGGCTGCGGTCCACAGACATAACACCTTTCTTTCCCTTCCCCAGATAGGGAAGGGGGGGAAGGCATTTAAATCCCCCCCCCACTTCCCTGAGTTTTTCCACAAAAGTGGAGAGGCTCAGGGAAAAAAGGGGGCATGTCTGCCTGACTCCCCTTCCCCTCCCCAGCCAAACTGCCACAGCAGACATGCCTGGGTTCCCTGTTCAATATTCTCCAGGTGCCCCGCACCTGCAGGACACCTGGAGAAGATCAGACAGGGAACCCAGACATGTTTAGAATGCCTGCCCTTTGTCAGGGGGTGTGGCATATGCAAATGAGTTATGCAAATGAGCTCCTGCACTTTTTTTCTAGGAAATGACCCCTGAGCGGAGAGGCTGAGGGGAAAAGGTGGGCATGTCTGCCCGCCTCCCCGCCCCAGCCAACCCGCCACGGCCGGCTGGCTGGAGAAGGGAAGGGCAGGCAGGCAGACATGCCTGGGTTCCCTGCCTGATCTTCTCTAGGTGCAGGGAGCCCAGGCATGTTTAGAATGTCTTTCTTTCCCTTCCCCAGATGGGGAAGGGAAAGAAAGACATTTAACTGTTGGCAGAGTGGAATAATGCAGAGGAAGAATAACTCCAGTGACTCAGTAAAGTAGTGCTCCAATACTTACAGTGGTTTTATTATACAGTATTTACACAGTCCAACAAGCACTTGAGAGAATCAAAACCTTCTCCTGTCCAACAAAGTGCTTCGCCAGTAACTTCCAACATCAGAGTGATGAAGTACAGTCCACACTCTGTGAATATATATCGTGGCCAGCCAATCACCTATGTGCTGACTCACAGTGACTTGGCTGATGCAACCTAGATCATGTGATACAGTACCTGTCAAAACAGATTAGTCTGATCTAGCTGCATCATTTGAACCATCTAGAGCTGTCATCTTGTCAAGCTATATGTTACAATATTCCAACATATTGTTCCCTGCCTGATCTTCTCTAGGTGCAGGGAGCCCAGGCATGTTTAGAATGTCTTTCTTTCCCTTCCCCAGATGAGGAAGGGAAAGAAAGGCATGTAACCCCCCCCCCAATTCCCTGAGTTTCTCTGAAAAAACAGAGAGGCTCAGGGGAAAAAGGAGGCATGTCTGCCTGCCCGCCCTTCCCTTCTCCAGCCAACCCGAGGCCTGGGCTTTTTACTCCCAGAACACTGTTCTGGGTCATTCCCCCTCAAAATGACCTCTGCGTTTAGCCATTTAACCACTGCTTTCAGGCATTGTTTCAGGATCTCTACAGTCTCACCAGGCAATTTGCATAAAGAAATGTAGAGCAATGTGTCATCAGCACCTAGTTCAAACTGATGAATGACTGCTCCTAAATGCTTTACGTAGTTATTGAATAGCATCTGCTGTGCAATCATTACCAAAAGATGGTATTGTATTATAAGGTGGGTGGGGGAGAGAAAGTTTGTAGGAAATAGGAGTCCATGTGGATGTGTTTCTCTGCTTTGGATTCCAGATTGGTGTGCTTTTTGCTTCGTTTTTTAGAGCATCCACACAACAGGAGTTCTAATTGTCCTCTTTCCAGGTTTTCTCCATCCTCAATACTCTGCTTCCCAAACCTGCTTTAATCCAGTATTTTTTGAAAGAACCCAGTCCAAGCATGTTGTTAGAAGGAATGGTTTGTGTTTTCCTGCTGCAAACAGTGTGTTGTTGTTGTTGTTAGCCATTCAGTCCTGTCTGACTCTTGGCTACAAACAATACTCTCACTCAATGTCATTTTCTCACTTTCTGTCCCCTTGTGGGTACTTTCCCCCACACCATTTCCCCCCCACACTAATGCAAGGCTTAACAAAAAAAAAGGCAATGGCTAATATACTATAATGATCTCTTCTCACTGATATATGTGCTGCCCCATGTATTTATTGGATACATTGACTGGTGGGTGGGGGACTTCTTAAAACTTTCTCCACATGATTTTTTCTTAGCTATTATTACACACATGGTTAGAGTTAGAGTTACCTATGAGTTAATGCTTTGTTTGCTGATAATAACTAGAAGATGTGGTTAATCTTTCAGTATTTTATTTTTTCCATCTTTTTTGTGCATGTTTGTGGGTATCTCAGATTTTGTGTTTAAGTTCTTTGTAACATTTGACATAATTGAATAAGATGTCTTTGTATATTAGCAAAATCAATAACTAAAGGACTGCTTTAAAATAGATATTACTTTACTGGCATGCATCTGGTTGCACAGTTCTTCCAGTGGAAAGGCATTTCCATTCACAGAAGGGGGTGGTGCTCAGTGATTTCTGCCAGTTCCCACCTCCCACCACAGAAATCTAATTTGCTCCCTGTGCTGTTGTGGAAAACAATAGTAATACTGCATTCCAAAACTTTAGTGCTAGTGCATCATCATCTTCAGCCAAGTAGAAAATCCATATCCCTACAAATGCTAAGTAATAACATCATAGTGGGGCAGAAGGTTGAACAATGCACCCACACTTTTTGAATGCTGCTTTACTGCCAACTTGCATCCCTCAGGGTCAGTAAGGAAGTACAAATTAAACTTCAATCCATTGGTAAAATCTAAACACTTCCCTACCCATCAAAAGCAAGAGCCAATTTTATTCAGTTACTGTTTTAACTTCCTTAGGTTAATAGAGAATATAATTACAGGGAAACTAGGTCATCCTAGAGTCCTGAGAGGCTTCTGTGGATACAGAATGTGGCTAACCACTTCATGAACATGTGAGATGGTGGGAACATTTTCTAGCTATTAGTACTCCAACATTTACACTAGCTTCTTATAGTTTCCCAGGTACACAGAGACACAAACCAGTAAAAGAATGGGGTATGGGTACAGTCAGGAAAAGTCTAGGAATATCATGTTCCAATGAAATCCTGGCAGCCCAAGCACTAACTGCAAGTGACTCAGTAATATTGTTTTTCTAGATCACATTTTGCCTTTAGTAATATAAATAGACTAGGAATAAGGCCCGTTGTGGAAATAAATACAACGGGCTCTAGAAAGAGGCTCTGGGAGAGTGCCCCGGCTTTGGGCACTCAGTGACAATTTGCTGTGGCAATCTCAGCAGGGTATAATGACAGAGTCCACCATTTTCTCCAGAGGAACTGATCTTTGCTACCTGAAGAGCAGTAGTAATTTTGAGTGATCTCCAGCCCGCCTCCAAGATTGGTAACAGTGGTTCCCCAGGAGGGAGTGGCTGGTTTGGAGGGTGGAGTCTATGGCATTGTACCTGTCTGAGGTCCCACCCCTCCTCAACACTCACCCTCTCCAGGTTCGACCCCTCAAATCTCCAGGAATTTCCCAACCTGGAGTTGACAACCCTATCTCTCTCCCAGCCAACCATCAACCTACCTTTAGTTTTCCATCTCCTCCCCCATCCCTCCTACAGAGCAGTTGTAATTTTGAGTGATCTCCAGCCACCACCTGGAGATTGGCAACAATGGTTCCCCATCAGGGAATGGCTGGATTGGAGGGTGGAGTCTATGGCATCGTACCTGTCTGAGGTGCCACCCCTCCTCAAACCTCACCCTCTCCAGACTCCATCCCTCAAATCTCCAGGAATTGCCCACCTGGAGTTGGCAACCTGATCAGGACTGGGCCCAATGAGTTTTCTCCCAAAGGAGGAGGAGGAGGAGGAGGAGTTTGGATTTATACCCCACCTTTCACTGCCCAAAGGGGTCTCAGAGCAGCTTACAAACTCTTTTCCCTTCCCCTCCCCACAACAGACACCCTGTGAGGTAGGTGGGGCTGAGAGAACTCTAACACAAACTGTCCTTGAGAGAACAGCTGTGCCAGAGCTTGTGACTGACCCAAGGTCACATCAGCAGGTGCAAGTGGAGGAGTGAGGAATCAAACCCAGTTCTCCCAGATAAGAGTCCGCGCACTGAACCACTACACCAAACTGGCTCTCCACTACACCAAAGGCCAACATAGGTGTGGAAAGGGCCTTTTACTGACAGAGGAGAAAGTACAGGTGCCAACTCTGATTAGGGAAATACCTGGAGATTTGGGGGGTGGATCCTGTGGAGGGCAGCATTTGGGGTGTGTGTGGAAGGACTCAGCAGGGTACCGTATAATGCCATAGAGTCTACCCTCCAAAGCAACCATTTTCTCCCAGGGAACTGATCTCTGTCATCTGGAGGTCAATTGTAACAGTGGGAGATCTCCAGGTCCCACCTGGAGATTGGCAGTCCTAGGGGAAAGTCAGCTGCACAGCGGAGAGTTGAAGAAAATGGTTTGATGGTTGCTGGCCCACCTCGTTAGACAGCCAGCCATGCTGAAGCTAAGCAGGAGAAAGAGCCTTTTTCCATTTATTCTGACAGGAAAGTGGCCATTGGGGAGGGAGTTATGCTGAAAGTCCTTTGTTTTTTTTACTCACAGAACCAAGCTTGGCTGCATACCAACAGCCACTGAGGGGACAGTCCCTCACAGGAGTCAAGAGAACTGTCTTCCTCAGGAGACAGAGCTGTCTGCCAGGGGGAGTGGGTGGGGAAGAGGAGCAGACCCAGCACCCGGCCAATGGCACGTGAGTACTCTTGAGTGGCGGCTGATGGGCCAATGGCTGAGGGAGGGCATTTTACAGCCAATGGAAGCGCATGGAATCTTGCGAAACCAAAAGATAAATATTTATAAGGAGAGATATACTTTGAGTTTGGCAAAACACTTTAACTTCATCAGCCAACCATATCATTAAATTCTTTATTCAGTAACACAGAAATATACAGTTGGGTGATGGATCAGGGAGAGTAACTGCTCCAGCTCTTTGTCTTGTGATGGGTCATGCTTACCTTCTTTCTGACTGAGATGGGATCAGTGCAAATGACTAAACACTTTTTATATGCAATTGGTTGCTCAATTGTAAATGGAAAGCACTCTGTAGTGCTCAGATACACATTCTTTATGTTGTATAGTGGGTTAGACGCATAAAGAAACCACAGACAGCGATGTAGTGATCAGCATGGTTCGCTATTATACAACACGAGACACTGATAACCGGCCCGGAGGCCAACTATATACATTGGGGAGGGGCCGCCCCCCTGGTACCATTGGCGGGTTTGAATTCCCGCCACCGTTCCCATTGGTCCCCCTACGCGGGAGCCAGGAACCTCAGTCCCATTGTTCTCAGGTACTCAAGCTCTGGCTCTTCGTTGATGGCACTATGTTGACTGCATACACAACACCCCTCCCCCCATAGTCCCGATCCTGTCTAGGTGACATAGTCCTTCAGGTATGCGGGGGCTCTGCGTTCCCTGATGGACCGTCGTGGTGTAGGCGTTGGGGTTTCTCCGCAGCCAAGTCTTGGTGGTGTGGCGGGGCCTGCCCCCTCACCTCCTTCCGCTGGGGAAGGGTACGCCGTCTGGCCCTCGGCTGATGAGGCCTCGGGCATACTGAGCTGGCCGTCGCTGGGGTCCGCCTCTCTGCAGTCTCGTTCCGCCTCGGGCTCTCCCTCAGCTTCTCGTGGGGCCTGCTCCACCTCCCCTTGGTTACCCCGGTCTCCTACCGTTGGAAGTAGGCGCCGCCTCAGCTGGTCCACGTGGCGCCGCAGGACCTGCCCGTCATTTGTCGACACCTCATAAGAGACCGGGCCGGTGGGGCGGATTACTTTTCCTGCTATCCACTCCGGGCCTCGGCCGTAGTTCCTTGCGAACACCGGGTCCTCTGGGAAGAAGCCCCGTGGTGCCTCCCGGTCCTCGACCCAGTTCCGTCCTGTTGGAGCCCTGTCGGGGTGCAGGCGGTCCAGGAGGATGGCGGGTCGCCGGCCCATGAGAAGCTCCGCGGGGCAGTGGCCACTGACCGGGTTGGGTGTTGTCCGGTTCGCCAGCAAGAACCGGGCTATGCGTGACTCCCAGTCTCCCTCGGTCAGGCGGCTTAAAGCTTCCTTAGCCGTGCGTACCATGCGTTCCGCTTGGCCGTTCGTGGCAGGGTGGAAGGGTGCTGACCTGATATGCCGGATCAAGTTGTCCCGCAGGAACCGCTGGAATTCCTCGGATGTAAACGCCGGGCCGTTGTCGGAGACGATGGTGTCCGGCAAGCCATGCGTGGCAAATATCTTCCGGAGGGCTCGGATGGTGGCGCTTGCGGAGGTGGAGGAGACTGGACTCACCTCCAGCCACTTGGAGTATGCGTCCACGGTGACCAGGAATGTTAACCCGTGGAAGGGTCCGGCGAAGTCGATGTGGAGCCGGGACCACGGGGTCCTTGTTGACTCCCATGCCTGGGGGGTGCACATGGTGGGCTTGGCCGGACCTCTTGACAGATCTGGCAACGCTTCACCCAGGCCTCTATTTCCCCATCGATGCCTGGCCACCAGACGTAGCTCCTGGCGAGGGCTTTCATCCGCACGATGCCGGGGTGTGCCTCGTGCAGAGCCTGCAGGACCTGTTGCTGGAGTGCGCTGGGGACTACGACCCGGTCCCCCCACAGCAGGCAGCCCTTGTGTGCCGATAGTTCCTCGCGCCGTGTTGTAAATGCGCTGAACTCAGGGCCCGCCGAGGCCGTAGGCCACCCCCTCACCACCCAGCCGAGAACCCGGGATATGATGGGGTCACGGGCTGAGCGGCGGGCGATGTCCGTGGCCTGGAGAGGGGCGTCTGGAAGACCCTCCAACTGGAGGACATGATGAGCTGGGGCCGGGTCCTCCCCTTCGTCTGGCAGGGGGAGGCGGCTCAGCGCGTCTGCATGTCCCATTGCCTTGCCTGGCCGGTGCTGGAGCGTGTAGTTGTAGCCCGCCAAGAAGATGGACCACCGCAAGACCCGAGGGGAGAGTACCTGTGGCGTCCGGCGGTCCGCCGCGAAGAGGCCCAGCAGCGGCCGGTGGTCTGTGACGACTGTGAAGGGACGGCCATAGACGAAGTCGTGGAACTTCTTCACCCCGGCCACGACTGCCAGTCCCTCGCGGTCTATCTGGGCGTAGTTCCGCTCGGCCGCAGACAGGGTCCGCGAGTAGTACGCGACCGGGACCTCCCGGCCGTCCGGGAGACGGTGCGCCAGCACGGCTCCCACCCCATATGGAGACGCATCGCAAGCCAAGACCACGGGCAGGGTCTCGTCGAAATGTGCCAGGACCGCGTTCGAAATGAGCAGGGCCTTGACGGCCCGGAACGCAGCAGCCTGATGCGGGCCCCAGACCCAGGGTGCCTTTTTGTCGAGCAACCTGTGGAGGGGCTCGGCTACCGCCGCCTTGTGGGGGAGAAAGGCGTGGTAAAAGTTCAAGAGTCCGAGAAAAGCCTGGAGCTCGGCTTTGGAGGTCGGGGGCGGCGCTTCTACGATGGCCTTCACCTTGTCCCGGGCCGGGTGGAGTCCCTCTGCGTTCACCGTGAAGCCCAAGAAGTCGACGGATGACACCCCGAGCTGGCACTTCTCGCGCTTGACCTTGAGGCCGGCGTCCCGGAAACGGCTGAGGACCATGCGGAGGCGGGAGGCGAACTCGTCGGGCGTGGCGGCGGCGATCATCACATCATCGAAGAATGGTGTGACGCCGGGGATCCCTTTGAGGAGAGAGTCCATCAGTTGCTGGAAAATTCCGGGTGCCACGCTCACCCCGAATTGCAGGCGATTGACCCTGAAGGCCCCCCGGTGCGTTACAATTGTTTGGGCCTCTGCGGTCGGCCCGTCGACAGGCAGCTGCTGGTACGCTTGGGCCAGATCTAGTTTGCCGAAGATCTTGGCCCCTGCCAAGGTGGCCAGAACATGGCTCACCACCGGGACCGGGTAAGCATGGTCCTGCAATGCCCGATTTATCGTGCATTTATAATCCGCGCAGATGCGGACATCCCCGTTAGGTTTAATGGGGGTCACGATCGGGGTTTCCCACACTGCGTGAGAGACCGGCTCCAAAACCCCTTGCGCCACCAGTCGGTCCAGTTCCGCGTCAATTTTTGGTTTTAAGGCAAACGGAACGGACCTGGCACGCATGCGGATAGGGGCCACTGTGGGGTTGAGTTGTAGCGAGACCGGGGGCCCGTATATCGGCCCAGGGACCCATCGAAAACGGATGGGAACTCGCGGCACACTTCCTGGAAGTCGCGGGTTGCGCAATGCTGGACCCCCTCTATCGCGATTCCTAGGGGTCCAAACCAAGCCCTCCCCAGGAGGCTAACTAGGTCGCCCTCGACTACGAGCAAGTCCAAGTGACCCTTGAAGCCCCGGTACTGCACCCTGAAACTCCCTACCCCCTTCACTGGCACTTGGTTTCTCTGAAAGTCCATGAGCGTCACGGGTGATGGCCGCAAGCGGGGGCCCCCTTTGGGCAAATCTGTCTTAATGTGGCCTCCGAAATGATGGAACAGGCGGAGCCCGAATCGAGTTCCATTTGTAAGGGGGCCCCCTCTACTTTGATCCGTACGTATATTTTTGGGGTAGAGGCCTGACTGGGGAGTTTCAGTACCTGTGTTCGGGCGGCCGGCGCGTTGGTCAATTGGTATAGGTCTGCCTCCGGGGCCGCGCAGTCCTCGAAATGCGCCTCAGACCTGCGGCGGGGCGGTTTTTGTGCTGCGCGTGATGGCTTGGACCGGCAAACCCTTGCGATGTGGCCCGTGCGGCCGCAGTCCCGACATGTGGCGTCCCGGAACCGGCACGATCTCCTCTCATGCTGCCCTCCGCAGCTGGCACACTCCTGCGCCGCCGAGCCGGGTTGCTTGCGTGCGGAGCTAGCGGACGGTGCTGGCGGGCGATGCTGGGCTAGTGTGCGGTGTACCTCGGGGTCGTCGATGTCGCTGTTTCCGGGGAGGCCACACGATGCGTCGCGGTGGTGGTGGTCGGATGTGACCTCTCCCATGCAGTGGCGGTGGCTAACGCTGAGGTGATGGTCACCTTCTCGCCCTCCATTATTCGGCGCTGGAGTTTCTCGTCCCTGAGGCCAGCGACGAAACGGTCGCGGAGAGCCATCTCCAAGTGCTCTCCGAAAGCGCAGTCGGCCGCCAGGCGGCGGAGCTCTCCGAGGAACTCCGCGGCGGTTTCTTTGCCCTGCTGGTTCCTATGCTGGAAAACCACGTGGCAGGTCATCTCCGACGGCTTTGGGGAGTAGTAGTTCTGCACGGCCTTCACAATCTCGTCGACCGTGCACTCCTCCACCTTCTTGGGAGAGAGAAGGTATTGGGCCAGATCCACGATCACGGGGCCGCAAGAGCAGAGCAGCAGTCCTCTCTTACGGTCTTCGTCCGTGATCTGGTAGAACACGAAGGCTTGCCGCAAACCCGTGACCCAGGCTCCCCATCGTCGGGGCTGGGAAGCGTCGAACGGCGGTATCAGCCCGGATCCTGGAGCGATGGCCATTGTGCTAGTCGGCGGCAACGACGCGGCTCTGGATTCACCCTCGGAGGCGCTCATGGAGGATGCCCGTGGAGTGGTGGAGCGAGTCTTCGGTAGCGTTGTCCGACAGCCCGGCTGGAGCGCTCAACAGGATCCCACCTTCGTCGCCATTGTTGTATAGTGGGTTAGACGCATAAAGAAACCACAGACAGCGATGTAGTGATCAGCATGGTTCGCTATTATACAACACGAGACACTGATAACCGGCCCGGAGGCCAACTATATACATTGGGGAGGGGCCGCCCCCTGGTACCATTGGCGGGTTTGAATTCCCGCCACCGTTCCCATTGGTCCCCCTACGCGGGAGCCAGGAACCTCAGTCCCATTGTTCTCAGGTACTCAAGCTCTGGCTCTTCGTTGATGGCACTATGTTGACTGCATACACAACACTTTATGTCCACTAAATCTATTTCAGGACAAAGCTTTGCTTTCTTCTGGGAAAAAAAGACTCTAAGCCCTGCTGCTGAGAAGGAGGGAAGATCCAGTATCTGTTTGCAGGAAACAGAACAAAATGCAATTCAGAATAAGTCAAACATGGTATAGTAGATGACAAATTTGCTGGTGATATTATTCTGTGATCTGTCTTGTTGTTCTCTCCCCTGTCCTGCAATCTGTTTCTGAAAAGTTAAATCTCTGCAATATCAAATTTACTGCTCAATGTATTGTCAAACTAATAAGGGGATGGGAAGAGAGGAGAGTTTACTCAGGCTGTATTTGCTGCTAGCTTCCTACAAAGCACAGGAGGAAATGTGGACCTTTTAAACCTTAAACAGGTCTTGGTAAAGGACAAGATATGCCAGAACTGATTATCTCTTTAATGTGTGCATTCATTATTGAATTATTTATAACCATTTAAATTGGCTAAAATGGCAGAGACGGTACAAAAATAAAAGTTAAGTTGAGCGGTTGATTGTTCCAATTTTCTCCTTTCCACCATCATGGATGGTGGCTCCTATTAGATTATTGTTGAATTTGCCCTGCTTTTAGAAGGTCTGCAACTAGTGTTGCCAGCTCCAGGATGGGAAATACATGGAGATTTTTGGGGTGGAGACTGAGGAGGGTAGGGCTTAAGGAGGGGAAGAACTTCCATGGGGTGTAAAGCCATAGAGTCCACCTTCCAAAGTGGCCATTTTCTACAGGTGAACTGATCTCTGTTGCCTGGAGGTCAGTTGTAATCCCAGGAGATCTGGCAATCTTATCTGCAACCCATCATTCTGTCTGGTACACTGAAAGTTTGGGTGTTAGTTATATAAAGAAGGTGTGGTTCAAGGGTTTTCTCAGAAGACTCTGGGCCAAAATTTTTGCTGTCTTAGGCAAATTAAAACACCTCTTTTTGCTGTATTTTATTGCATGCTGAGCAGCATAGCAAAGCACATCAAATTATCAAGACTTCCCAGAGTACTCCTTCTCAACCCCCCTGTTCCTTTTTAATGTCTGTCAGTTTCCTACCCATGGTGTCCACATTGTGTCAAGACGAAGTGGTTCCTTGTTGTGTCCGCAGACCACTACGGGACATCAGCGAAGGAGCCTGAGCTTGAGTACCTGTGAACAATGGGACTGGGGCTCCTGGTTCCCACGTAGGGGAACCAATGGGAACGGCAGCGGGAATTCAAACCCGCCAATGGCACCAGGGGGTGTCCCCTTCGCTTGTATATAGTTGGCCTCCTGGCCAGGTAACTTTGTCTTGTGTTGTATAATAGCGAACCATGCTGATCACTACATTGTTGTCTGTGGTTTCATTATGCACCTAACCCACTTTACAACAATGGCGATGAAGGTGGGATCCTGTTGAGTGCTCCAGCCAGGCTGTCAGACAATGCAACCGAAGACTCGCTCCACCGCTCCACGTGCTGCGTACATGAGCACTTCCGAGGGTGAACGAAGAGCCGTGTCTCTGCCGCCGACTAGCACAATGGCTGCTGCTCCAGGATCCGGGCTGCCGCCGTCGTTCAATGCCTCCCAGCCCCAGCGATGGGGAGCCTGGGTCTGCGGCAAGCGTTCGTGTTCTATCAGATCACGGATGAAGACTGAAAGAGAGGCCTGCTGCTCTGCTCTTGCGGCCCCGTGATCATCGAACTGGCCCAGTACCTTCTCTCTCCCCAGAAGGTCCTGGCCACCAGAGACAAGCCCAGCAGGAAGATCCATGTCATGGTTCATCTGGATGGCATTCCCTGCACCATGGAGGTGGACTCCGGATCATCTGTCATGGTCATCTCAATGCAGATGTGACTGTTTGTTTCCGCAATGGAGCCACTGCCGCTTGTCTCTGGTCTCGACCCGCCTGACCGACTTCCAAGGCAGATGTATTCCCTTGGCGGGAAAGGCAAGTTTCCTGGTAGAATTTAAAGATGGGGGAGCCGAGCTGTCCCTCCTGGAGGCGGAGGGTGAGAGAGTCAGTTTGTTGGGCCTCGATTGGTTCAAGGCTCTGGGCATTGCTATCACTGGTATTAACCAAATATGCCAAATAAAAAGGGACTCATTGTATAGCAAGTTTCCTGATGTGTTTGGGGAAGGGCTCAGTCAGTACACCGGTCCTCCGGTGTCCTTTGAGTTGGATCCTTCAGTTCGCCCTGTCCGACTGAAGTATCGTAAGGTGCCTCTCGCCTGAAGGCAAAGATAGAGGCTGAGTTGGACAAACTGGTTAACCATGGTATTCTGGAGCCTGTTCCCTACTGTAGATGGGAAACCCCCATCGTAACGCCTGTAAAGGTTGACGGTTCAGTGTGTATCTGCACCGATTACAAATGTACTGTAAATCGGGCTCTTCAGCAGCATTCCTACCCAGTGCCATTTGATCAGCCATTTGTTGGCATCATGGGGGGAGGCAAAGTGTTTGCAAAGCTGGACCTGGCATGGCTTCCGGTTGGGGAAAGATGGCGATTTGAAGCACCCTGTAATCACTCAGGGTGGATGGCCGTCATTTTTGAAAGTTTGGGCAGTTTCTGTGCCCTACGCAGCTTACCCCAGGCAGGGGTAAGACAAGCAGGCATCGAAGACCCAAGAGAGAGTTGAGATTGGTGAGAGATAAGTCCCGGAGGGGGCTTGTTCCTCGCTTTGATTTCCTCTCCAAAGCGGGCGTTGCAATCATCTCTACAGGTACGAGCCGGGCTGGAATTCCAGCTTAAAACCGCCACCCTCCGATCTCTTAAGACAAGAAGGAAAAAGTATAAAGGAAGAAGCATTGCGTACACCTGGAGGAAACAAAGAAGGTAACTAGAAACCGTTTTGCTTACCGGGACTAGTAAGGAGCGACTTTTTAAAATAATCGGAGAAGCGCTTAGAGCAAAAGAATACTGACTGTGCATTTTCCCACAAGAAAAGTCTCGTATTAAAGCTAAAAACACTAAAAGAAAAGTTTGTTTACCATTCCTGTGGCTTGTAGAGTAATAAGGAGCTGGGAACTGCGCTTGTTACCGTGAGATTTGCTGGCTGGGAAGTCCCGATCGACAAAGCGCTTAACCGGAAGTGACGACCGTAATCAGAGGAGACAAGAGGACTCTAGTGGATGGGCCTGAGGAGGACTTGTGTACAAAAAGGAAGTGATGTTCCGGAAACACCGGGGGACAAGAGTAGCAGACGGACCAGAACCACTGGAGGACAAGAGAAGTAGACGGACCGGAAGAAACACCAGGAAGTAGTCGATTTTGACCTTTTACCATAGAGAAAAAATGCCCGCCATTTTGAGGAGGACTAGTCTGTTTAAAAACTTTAAATTGGAATTGCCAAGTTACTAGCCAAGTTGGTGAAGCGAAAATAAGGCGATTCGGTTAGGCATTTGAAGCACAGAAGATTAAGGTTATTGGATCTTATTTGCTATAAGTTTGGTTATTTGATAACGGGACTGTATCGGGCTGTCTAGTTTGGCGGACTGAGTCTTTAAAAACGGATCTAAGGTCAAGACAAAGAGCAGACTCGTGGTCCTCACCGAGAATGACAACGAAAAAAGATAAGGACTGGCAATTGGCTATGGAGGCAATGGAGAAAAGGATGATGGAGGCGATACAGGGATTAGGGAAACAAATGGAGACAAACTTAGACAAAGGAGTTACTGAGCTTAAGAATGAGTTTAAAAATGAGATTGCAGGTATTACCAAGGAGTTACAGAGTCTTGCACAAAAATCTACTGATATAGAGAATAAGATGCAAGTGATGGAAAAGAACGTTCAGACAGTGACAAAAGAGACCTATAGAATTTATACAGTGATGGAATACAGAGGAATGGAGACACACCTCAGGTTGAGAGATATTGAAGAAAGCTTGAATGAGGATATCTACAAGATAATTACTGAAGCTTTGTCAGATTATTTAAAAATTGAGGAAGAAGAAGTGAAGTACAATATTGATTTGATCTACAGAGTGAATTCACTATATGCCCAGAAGAAAAATTTACCAAGAGACGTAATAGTCCAGTTTGTAACCAAGAGAATGAAAGAGGAGATCTTCAGAAAACAATTCCAAGACCCATTAGAAATTGACAGGCAACAGATAAGAATTTTGAAAGAGCTGCCAAAGGCAATTATCCAGGAAAGAAAGAAATTCAAGCAGCTGACAGACAAGCTGAAACAAAAGAATATGAGGTTCAGATGGGAGATTCCACAAGGACTGAGTTTCAACTTCTAAGGAACGAGGTACACGATTATGGATCGTGACCAGATGGTGAAATATATAGTGGACAATGTAAAAGAGTTTGGGGATAAATAAAAGTATACCAACATGGATTACAAATTTATTTCTTGGAATGTAAATGGACTAAATTCACCCAATAAGAGAAAGATAATTAGGCATTGGCTGGAAAAACAAAAGTGTAATCTAATTGGCCTGCAGGATTAAGAAACAGGATTATAAATTTTTAATTAACAAGAAGTTGGGTGAAGAATTTGCTTCATTGGCAACAAAGAAAAAGAAAGGAGTGGTATTGTATATTAAGAAAGAGCTGGAACCCAAATAAATTTTTAAGGACAATGAGGGAAGATATATAGCTGTGGAAGTTGTTTTACATGACAAAAAAACATTGGTGGTTAACATATATGCACCAAATGGATCAAAAGATAAATTCTTCGGAGACTTGATGCTGGAATTGGACCAAGTGACTTATGACCGAAGTATTTTGATGGGAGACTTTAATGGGACGATCAGTAACAAACTAGACTGGAAAACAAAAAGACCAAATGAAAAGCTGGGGAAACTCCCGAAGGTTTTTTTTGAATTAGTGGAAGAAGAAAATTTGGAAGACGTATGGAGAAAATGGAACCCTAAAGGTAAAGATTATACTTTTTACTCTAGCAGGCATGACTCCTTCTCCAGGATAGATATGATATGGATGTCAGGAGAACTTGCATTCAAAACACCTAAAGTTGAAATAATGCCAAGGATTAATTTGGACCATAATCCACTATTATGGATATCCAATCAAAGAGAAAAACAATTTAGATGGAGGCTGAATGAAGACTTATTGGACAAACAGAACATAATTGAAAATTTACGTAAAGAGACAAAATATTTTTTTCAGACAAACTTAAACCAGGATTCCCATATCCAAATGGTGTGGGATGCATATAAAGCTGTGTCGAGGGGGATACTAATTGCGTGGAATGCCAAAGAGACAAAAGAAAAGAGAGCACAACAGAGACACCTTGTGGAACAGATTAAAATGAAAGAGAATGAATTAAAGAAAAGACCAGGAAAAAAGAAAATATTGAGAGAGATACAAATTTTACAAGACCAATTAAATGTTATATTGAATCAAGAGGTTTACTGGAATTTAAAGAAACTTCAACAAAAATCTTTTGAAGCAGCTAATAAACCAGGAAGATATTTAGCTTGGCAACTTAAGAGAAGAAAAGAAAGAAAGATCATAAGCAAACTTGTGACAGGAGATAAAGAAATAGTGGACTACAAAGGGATAAAGAGAGAATTTTTTTAAATATTATGCAAAACTCTTCCATGTAAATCCGACAGACCAAGAGAAAGTCCAGGAATACTTGCAGAATTTAAAAATGGCTGGCCCTGTTGGCGAAATGAAAGAAATGCTTAACAACCCCATTACTATAGAAGAAATTTATAAAGCGATTGAGGATGTCAAATTGGGGAAAGCTCCAGGCCCGGATGGCTTTTCAGCCAAATTTTACAAAAAATTAAAAGAGGAGATAGCCCCTGTTTTTCAAACTTTGTCAAATGAGATCAAAGACATGGGGGAAATACCAGATTCATGGAAAGAAGCAACCATCTCTCTGATTCCAAAAGAAGCACAAGATTTAACAAATGTGAAGAACTATAGACCAATTTTGTTACTAAACAATGATTATAAGTTATTTGCCAAAATCATAGCTGAGAGATTAAAAACATATTTGAGAGACTTAATTGCGGGAGAACAAGCTGGATTTCTACCTGATAGACAAATAAGGGATAACATCAGGCTGGTTGTAGATGCGATTGAATACTATGATAAGCATCCAGAAAAGGAGGTCGGTTTCTTCTTTGTGGACACAGAAAAAGCATTTGATAATTTGAACTGGGATTTCATGTTTAAAGTTATGGAAAAAAATGAATATTGGTGAGCCTTTCTTGATGATAATCAAGGCAATATATTCTGAACAAAAAGCAAAGATAGTGGTCAACAATGAAACAACGGATTTTTTTAAAGTACAAAAAGGAACAAGGCAAGGTTGCCCACTTTCTCCATTATTGTTTATATGGATTCTAGAGGTTCTGCTTCGGAACATTAATGAAGATAAAGAAATCAAAGGCCTGACTACAAAAGGATTTACATACAAGTATAGAGCCTTTGCAGGTGATGTTATGTTTATAGCAGAGGAACCACTGAAAACCATACCGCTTTTACTACAGAAAATAAAAGAATTCGGAGACCTAGCAGGTTTTTATGTAAATAAACAGAAATCCAAAGTAATGTGTAAAAACATGACGAGCCCTAAACAAATGGAGTTGCAGAGATCTACAGGCTGTGAAGTAGTGAGAAAAACTAAATACCTAGGCATAGAGTTGACAATGAAGAACACTGATCTTTTTAAAAATAACTATGAGAGACTGTGGGCCCATGTGTTAAAAGATATGGAAAAATGGGACAGACTCAATTTATCCTTGCTGGGCAGAATTTCAGTGGTCAAAATGAACATCCTGACATGTCTCATGTTTTTATTTCAGACGATTCCTATTGTAAAAGATGTGAAGGTGTTTAATGGTTGGCAAAAGGATATCTCTAAATTTGTGTGGGTAGGGAAAAAAACAAGAATTAAAATGAAAATCTTATGTGATGCAAAGGAAAGAGGAGGTTTTCAATTACCAAACTTTAGGCTCTATCATGATGCGGTCTGTTCGACCTGGTTAGAACAATGGGTTACTTTGGAAAACAGGAAACTGTTGGCATTGGAAGGACATGATTGTAGGTTTGGTTGGCATGCATATCTTTACTATGGTAAATCAAAAATGGACAATTTTTAAAAACATCATTATATCAGAAGGACCCTTTTTGACACATGGATTAAGTATAAAAACTTTTTTCCTGAAGAAAAGCCAATGTGGATAGTACCAGCCGAAGTGATAAAACCATTTTCGGAGTATAAGGGACAGGATTGGTTGAAATACAGGGATCTGTTGAGACATGAAGGGAAGTTATTTGTGTTAAAGCCAGAAAGTGATCTTGACTTTAAATATGACTGGTTGCAGTATAGACAGATATTGGATCTATATGTCTGATAAAAAAAAATGGTTGGTTTTAGGGGAGACTATACTGAAATAGAAAAGGTATGGATGGAGGGAGGGCAGAAAATGATATCGAAAATGTATAAAATTTTGTTAAAATGGTATGCTGAAGATGAGGTGGTTAAAGAGCAAATGATAAAATGGGCAATTAACATGAACAAGGAAATACCAATGTAATCTTGGGAATTTCTATGGAAAAGTGCATTGAAAATATCTACCTGTACCAATCTTAAAGAAAACTGTTATAAAATGATGTATAGGTGGTTGTTGTTGTTGTTCAGTCACACAGTCGAGTCCGACTCTTCACGACCCCATGGACCAGATTACGCCAGGCCCTCCTGTCTTCCGCTGTCCGTTGAAGTTTGCTCAATTTCATGTTCGTTGCATCGATGACACTGTCTAACCATCTCATCCTTTGCCGTCCCCTTCTTCTTTGACCTTCAATCTTTCCCAGCATCAGGGTCTTCTCCAGTGAATGCTCCCTTCTCATTTGGTGGCCAAAGTATTTGAGCTTCAGCTTCAGGATCTGGCCTTCCAGGGAACAATCAGGGTTGATTTCTTTTAGGATTGACTGATTTGATCTCCTTGCAGTCCAAGGGACTCTCAAGAGTCTTCTCCAGCACCATAGTTCAAAAGAATCTATTCTTCGGCGCTCGGCCTTCCTTATAGTCCAACTCTCACAGCCATACATTACTATGGGGAATACCATTGCTTTGACCATGTGGACTTTTGTTGGCAAGGTGATGTCTCTGCTTTTTATCATGCTGTTTAGGTTTGCCATCGCTTTCCTCCCAAGGAGCAGGCATCTTTTAATTTCATGGCTGCAGTCACCACCTGCAGTGATCTGGGATCCTAGGAATGTGAAGTCTGTCACTCCTTCTACGACTTCCCCTTCTATTTGCCAAGGAGTGATGGGGCCAGATGCCATGATCTTAGTTTTTTTGATGTTGAGCTTCAAGCCCACTTTTGCGCTCTCCTCTTTCACTCTGAGCAAGAGGCTCTTTAGGTCCTCTTCACTTTCTGCCATCAGAGTGGTATCGTCTGCATATCTGAGGTTATTGATCTTTCCCCCCGCAATTTTAACTCCAGCTTGTGATTCATCCAGGCCAGCATTTTGCATGATGTACTCAGCATATAAATTAAATAAGCAAGGTGACAATATACATCCTTGTTGTACTCCTTTTCCTATGCTAAACCAATCAGTTGTTCCATATCCGGTTCTAACTGTTGCTTCTTGACCCTTATACAGGTTTCTCAGGAGACATGTGAGGTGGTCCGGTACTCCCATCTCTTTAAGAACCTGCCATAATTTATTGTGATCCACACAATCAAAGGCTTTAGCATAGTCAATGAAGCAGAAGCAGATGTTTTTCTGGTACTCTCTTGCTTTCTCCATAATCCAGCGAATGTTGGCAATTTGATCTCTAGTTCCTCTACCTCTTCGAAACCCAGCTTGTACTTCTGGCAGTTCTCTATCCACGTAATGTTGGAGCCTAGCTTGTAGGATTTTGAGCATGACCTTGCTAGCGTGTGAAATGAGTGCAATTGTGCGATAGTTTGAACATTCCTTGACATTGCCCTTCTTTGGGATTGGAATGTACACTGACCTTTTCCAATCCTGTGGCCACTGTTGTGTTTTCCAAATTTGTTGGCAAATTGAGTGCAGCACTTTAACAGCATCTTCTTTTAAGACTTTGAATAACTCAGCTGGGATACCATCACCTCCACTAGCTTTGTTGTTAGTAATGCTTTCTAAGGCCCATTTAACTTCACTTTCCAGGATGTCTGGCTCGAGGTCAGTGATTATACCATCGTGGTTGTCAAGGACATTGAGGTCCTTCTTGTATAGTTCTTCTGTGTATTCTTGCCATCTTTTCCTAATCTCTTCTGCTTCTGTTAAGTCCCTACCGTTTTTGTCCTTTATCATGGCCAGCTTTGCATGGAACGTTCCCTTGATTTCTCCAATTTTCTTGAAGAGATCTCTAGTCCTTCCCAATCTATTGTTTTCCTCTATTACTTTGCATTGTTCATTCAGGAAAGCCTCCTTATCTCTCCTTGCTGTTCTCTGGAAATCTGCATTCAGTTGGGCAAATCTTTCCTTTTCATTGTAGCCTTTAGCTTTACTTCTTTCCTCTGCTATGTGTAAAGCCTCATCAGACAGCCACTTTGCTTTTTTGCATTTCTTTTTCTTTGGGATGGCGGTGATTGCTGCCTCCTTTACAATGTCATGGACCTCTGTCCATAGTTCTTCAGGCACTCTGTCTATCAAATCTAGTCCCTTAAACCTATTCTTCACCTCTACTGTATATTCATCGGGGATGCGTTCTAGGTCAAATCTGGCCTTGTGGTTTTCCCAACTTTCTTCAATTTAAGTCTGAATTTTGCAATGAGTAGCTCATGATCTGAGCCACAGTCAGCTCCAGGTCTTGTTTTTACTGACTGGATAGAGCTTCTCCATCTTTGACTGCAAATTATATAGTCAATCTGATTTTGGTGTTGCCCATCTGGTGATGTCCATGTGTAGAGACGCCTCTTAGGTTGTTGGAAAAGGGTGTTCACTATGACCAGCGTGTTCTCTTGACAAAACTGTTAGCCTTTGCCCTGCTTCATTTTGTTCTCCAAGGCCAACTTGTCTGTTATTCCGGTTACCTTTTGATTTCCTACTTTAGCATTCCAGTCCCCTATGATGACGAGGACATCATTTTTTGGTGTTAGTTCTATGAGCTGTTGTAGGTCTTCATAGAACTGGTCCACTTCAGCCTCTTCTGCAGCAGTGGTTGGGGCATAGACTTGGATTACTGTGATATGGGCCAAGGACAGACTGGCAATTTGCTGCGGGATGGGACCCGGGCTGACAACGACTCAATATCGGATTAAATGGAATGTTCACACAGGCACATCTGCCTGGCGTCCCCCACCCGTAGCCTACTGGTGCTCTCGCGCTTCACTGCCGGATTAAAAAAACACCTGATAAAAGCCGACGCAAATCTTGAAAGCCTGCGTTTGTCACGCGTTTCTCCGCTTCCGGGGAGTCTGAACGCGCAGCCGAAAAGCCGGGAGCAACCCGCGTTGGGCATGAAGCAGCAGCGGTGTGATTGGCTGCGCTCCGCTCCACTGCCCAATGCAGTGCCGGCGTTGCAGGGCAAAAAAAAAAATCGCCAAAATGCACTTATGCGCACATACGCCCACAGCCGAAATAATGGGGAAACAGCGAATATAGCGTGCCTCCGGCACGGCAGTCTGAACGCTCCCGCGCGCCTCCGTCCAGTATCTTCCGGCAGAGGCCCCCGCTGTGTGGACGGGAAAACCCGGTATCGTTTACTCCGGGTTTTTTTTTGCCGCGACTCGATACCGGGGCAAATTGCCAGTCTGTCCTGGGCCATTGAATGGTTTGCCTTGGATTCGGACCGAGATCATTCTGTCATTTTTGAGATTGTATCCCAATACTGCCTCTCTCACTCTCTTGTTGACTATAAAGGCCACACCATTTTTTCTATGGGATTTCTGGCCACAGTAGTAGATATAATGTTCTTCTGAGTTAAATTCGCCCATTCCTGTCCACTTTAGTTCACTGATTCCCAAGATGTCGATGTTCATTCTTGCCATCTCATTTTTGACCACATCAAGCTTACCTTGATTCATAGATCTTACATTCCAGGTTCCTATGCAGTATTGTTCTTTGCAGCATCGGACTTTCCTTTCACCGTCAGACACATCCACAACTGAGTGTCCTTTCAGCTTTGGCCCAGCCGCTTCACTGTTTCTGGGGTTACTTGTACTTGCCCTCTGCTCTTCCCCAGTAGCATATTGGACACCTTCCGACCTGAGGGGCTCATCTTCCGGCGTCATATCTTTTAGCCTTTTGTTACTGTCCATGGGGTTTTCTTGGCAAAGATACTGGAGTGGGTTGCCATTTCCTTCTCCGGGGGATCACGCTTGGTCTGAGTTCTCTGCTGTGGCCTGTCCATCCTGGGTGGCCCTCCACAGCATAGCCCACAGCCTCATCGAACCACGCAAGCCCCCTCGCCACGACAAGGCAGTGATCCATGAGGGAGTATAGGTGGTATATGACACCAAAAAAGATTGCTAATATAGGTAAAAATCTAACTAACAAATGTTGGAAATGTAAACATGCTGAAGGTTCCTTTTACCATATGTGGTGGACTTGTGAAAAAGCAAAAATATTCTGGACTGTAATACATACAGAGATGGGAAAAAATTTGAAATGTACTTTTAAGAAAGAACCTGAACTGTTTCTTTTAGGTCTCAAGTTAGAAGAAATAAGTATGAGTAAAAGAACATTGATATGGTATATGGTAACAACTGCTAGAATGATTTATGCTCAAAACTGGAAAAATGAAAAGATTCCTGACTTATGGGACTGGCTGAGAAAATTGCTATTTATGGCAGAAATGGACAAATGGACAAGAAAACTTAATAACATAGATGAAGAAACTTTTTTGGCAGACGGGAGCAATTTCAGAGAATATATACAGAAGTATTGGGAAATGAAGGACAGTGTTTTCAGTTTGGGTAACTACTAATGGTGCAACAATTGTTACAGTTAATGGGTGTTTATAGCAGTTATTAATATCTATGTGGGTGTTACCTGTAGACTTAATATGTTAACAAGGATTTAATTGGCATTATATGATGTTTGAATGGTGGAAGCAATGCTGGGAGTCATTAGGGGGGGAAGAGGAGTTTTGAGAAAAAGGATATGAGATTTATGATGTGGACCAAGTTGTGAAACATTGTGTATCCTAATAAAAGTTGTTTTTTAAAAAAAAGGCAAAGCTGGACCTGGCGCAGGCATATCAGCAGCTGCCTGTAGATGACGCAACTGCTGATGCACAGACTATTGTAACCCACAAAGGGGCGTTTAAGGTCAAGCACCTTCAATTTGGGGTAAATGTAGCCCCAGGTATTTTCCAAGGGTTAATGGAAGGGCTCCTGTGAGGGCTACCTGGCGTCATACCATACTTTGATGACATGTTAATAGCTGGTACTGATGAATCAGAGTTAATGGCTCGACTGCGAGCTGTGTTGGGTCACTTCAGAGAAGCCGTGTTGCGAGTAAAACGCTTGAAATGTTTTATTGGGGTTAATCAGGTTGAGTTTCTGGGGTTCCTCATAGATGCCAATGGGGTCCACCCCATGCCTGACAAAGTTTCCACCATCAAGGATGCACCCCCACCTAAGTCAAAGAAAGAGCTGCAATCGTTCTTAGGCATTCTAAATTTCTACCACACATTCTTACCGCACAAGGCATCACTGCACGCCCTCTTGCATAAGAACGTCAAGTGGGAATGGGGTGAGCGGCAAAGGCGGGCGTTCGCAGCCGTTAAAGAACTACTGTCCTCTAATGCTGTGCTCATGTACTTTGATGAGGAAAAACTGCTGGTGTTAGCTGCTGATGCGTCCCCTTACAGGGTGGGTGCTGTTCTCAGTCATTTGATCCTGGACTGCACCAATTGTGTTTTTTTTGCGGTCCCTGATGGCCGCTGAGAAGAACTACGTCCAGATCGACAAGGAGGGCCTCGCCCTGATTGCGGGAGTTAAAAAATTGCATGACTTTGTGTATGGGTGACAGTTCCTCCTTGTCACTGATCACAAGCCACTCCTGGGCATTTTCTCTCTGGACCATCAAACCCCGAATATTCTCTCACCAAGGATGTTGAGGTGGGCAGTTTTCCTCTCTGCCTACAACTATGACTTTGAATATAGGCCTGGAAAGGCTATCGGGCACGCTGACACCCTCAGCCACTGCCCTGCACCAACGACAGACACTGACAGTGACCAGGACTTGGACGTTTTGCCCCTTGACGAGCTGCCGGAGGCACCGGTCACCTCTTTAGACATTGCCGCTGCGTCGGCAAAGGACCCTGTTCTAGCTCATGTCCTTAATTGGGCATGGAGGGGATAGCCGGCGGGAAAAATAGAGCTGGAGTTCAAACCATTTGTGACGCGCCAAAATGAACTGTCTGTCACTAAAGGGTGTTTGCTTTGGGGGAGTCGGGTGCTGATTCCCGCCAAACTGAGAAACCATGTTTTGGAGGCATTGAATTCAGGCCACCCAGGCATGGTCCACATGAAGGCCCTTGCTAGGGGGTATGTCTGTTGGCCCAAGCTGGATGACGACATTGAGGCCTGGGTAAAGAGGTATATGCCCTGTCAGCAGTCTCACCCAGAACCACCTCAGGCTCCCATTCAGCCGTGGGAGAAGTCCCGGAGGCCTTGGTCTCGCCTCCATATAGACTTTGTGGGTCCCTTTCAGGGACAAACGTTTCTGGTTGTTGTCGATGCATTCTCCAAATGGCTGGAGGTTGTGCACATGCATTCGACAGGGGCACTAGCAGTCATCAATGCCCTCAGGAAACTTTTCACGACCCATGGACTCCTGGACGTAGTGGTCTCGGACAATGGGCCACAGTTCATGTCCGGTGAGTTCGAAAAGTTTCTGGCAGACAACCTCATCCGCCATCTGACTTCGGCCCCATTCCATCCTGCCTCTAATGGGCAAGCAGAGAGGATGGTACGGTCAGCCAAGGAGTCGCTTAAGCGCCTGACGTGTGGGGACTGGGGGCAAAAGATCACCTTGTACCTCCTGAGGCAACACATCACTCCTTGTTCCGCAACAGGGAGGAGCCCGGCTGAGCTGCTAATGGACCGAAAGCTATCGTCCTTACTGGACAGGCTGCACCCGGACTTAGACCAGTCCAAGCAGCGGTCTGAGACTCAGGCACAGGGGAGAGTGTTGTCTTGTGGGGACAAGGTATTTGCCCGCAATTACGCGGAGGGTCAGTGTTGGCTACCAGCAGTAGTCATGAAGGTCTCAGGTTCGAGAACGTATATGGTCCAGCTTCCCAATGGACAGGACGTATGCCGCCACATAGACCAGCTCAGGGAGCGGTGGGCAGACTCAAGCCTAGAGTCAGAGCCCAAACCTGAGCTGGTCCCCATCGAGCAGGAGGGGCCTCCTGACAAGGAGGTGAGTGCTTCCAATCCCGAAAGGGAACAGGAGTCTGGGCAGACCCCAACTCCTGAACCCAAGACCCCTGTCCTTGTTCCTCCTGTCTCTCCTGCGAGATAGGTTGCCAGGGTCCCCGACAACAGTAATGCTCCACCACCTCAGGAGCAGAGACCGCTGCGCCGGTCACAGAGAAGCCGTGGTGCCCCCTCCTATTTAAAAGACTACATATGGAAGGATAATGCTCCATCTTAGGGGGGAGGAGTTGTTATGTCCTGAAGCTGAATCCATCCTGTTCTTTTGCATGTTAAGCTTCAGGCATAAGAAGGATTGTAATCTATTGCATTACCATTGGCTGGTTTCTGTGAAACGTATATAGCCAATCACAATGTAAATATGTATCCTGGAGGGAACAGACCTCATTGGTCTTTATCCTGAGTTTATGATTGGATATTAACTTGTTATGGGTGTGGCTTTGACAGCCTGGGATGGTTTAAAAGGGGAGCTGTGCTCCATTGTGTTGTTGTGTGTTTCTGAGTTGAAGTTTACTGTTATAATAAAACTGAATCACTTTTGCTGAAATCAAATTGTGTTAAGTTGCATACTTAACAGTAGCCAAGTTTACCTGCCTTACAGTTACTGTTAATAAAGAGGCCTTCAGCCAAAGAGAACTGGGTGTTTATTGTTTGCTCCACTACACAAAAAGTGGCAATGAGGATGGGATTCCTCTGCTATGAAAACACCCAGGAAGCTGTGGAAATAAAGTTGAGATCAGAGTAGCTTGTTCCTTGCCTTCCACATTAGATAGCTAGAGCGAGTTTGGTGACAGACTTGTTATGAAACTACAAGAACACCTTACAGGACATTTATGAGATCCTATGAGATGGCAGTGAAGGCTGTAAAGAAGGAATTCTACACAGCCTCCATTACATCTGCAAGCTCAGGCCTAGCACAACTATTTAGGGTAATTCAGTCTTTCTGAGAAAATGCAAAATAGTATTTCGGGAATTAGCTGTGAGGCTTTTGCAAGCTTTTTTGCAGATAAGATCTTGTTGGTCCACCAGGACCTGCCAGCAAATTTACTTGAACTGGAGGCCCCTTGGCCATCTTCAGGTCTGATATTGGACCAGTTCAGCTGACTCTCCTGGAACTATGTTGACAGGATCCTGGGTGCTGTGAAGCCTACCACTTGTCTCTTGGACCTGGGTCCATCATGGCATATGCCCCCCAACATAAAAACTTGTATTTGGATACAGTAGTCTTTCCGGGGAGTTTAAAGGAGGCAGTGGTATGGCCGCTCTCAGGGCTTTTTTGTAGAAAACAGCCAGCAGGAACTCATTAGCATATTAGGCCACACCCTTGACAACACAGCTCATTGGCATATTAGGCCACACTCCCATGCTAGAAGTGTGGGTATCCAGCCACACCCACCTTTTGCTTCTTATTCTGTTTACCTTGTTTGTTGTCAAAACCTAGGGCTTTTTTTGCAGCAGGAACTCTTTTGCATGTTAGGCCACACACCCCTAATGTAGCCAATCCTAATGAGTTTCTGTTGCTGGGCATGGCCTATTATGCTAATGAGGTCCTGCTGGGAGTGGCCAACTCTGGAGCCAGTCAGAACTCCGTTCCTGTGCATTCCTGCCCAAAAATAGCCCTGGCCGCTCTTAAACCATTTTTAGATCCTTCGGCTCTGACCAACTACCACCCATATAATGGTGGGGTGCTCTTCCAGTTGCTGGTGACTACTGATTTGGCTGCCATCAATAAGATAGCTATCAGGTCTTGATTTGCTTTCGTGATATTTCTGTCTTCCCAGTAATCTAGCAGTACTAGTTCCGGATTTAAAGGTAAGTTGATTTTGGTGATAGATTGTATTACTTGCTGTATTACCATCCAAAAAGGTTGAAATTTTTGGCAGGTCTACCAATAATGGATATAGTCTGCTGGTTCGTCACAGGATCTCCAACACAGAGGTGAGTATCAACAGTTAATGTGATGAAGTTTAACTGGTGTGTGGTACCAGCATAGCAATAATTTGAGGGCTTGAGCTTGAATATTTAATGATCGAGATGTCGTACTTGGGGACGCCCATATCTTATCCCACATAGCATCAGAGTGGGTTAGAGAACAATCTTGATTCCAAGAAGATTGGTAAATCGTGATGTGTTTAATTGATTTTAATGATAGTTCCTTGTAGATGATTGAAATCAGTCCTTGACAGGTTGTTTGTTTGGATAGCAACAATCTTTCAAAGAAGGTTTATTTTCTATGTGTTTAAAGGACATAGAGTTCCAGAGATGTTTGAGTTGAAGGTATTCAAACCAATTGATTAAACAATTATGTTGTTGTTCTAAAACAGACTTATCTAGAATTTCAAAGTTTTTACTGATCTCATTGAAACTGGTAATCTTGTTGGTTTTCCAGGTTTGAAAAGAATCCACCTCAAATCCTGGTTTAAACCACAACTGTCCTGTGAACCTTATAATTAGAGATGGACTTGGTGCTATTACTGATTTTAACTTATCCCAAATTCGAAGTGAATTCTTTAAAAATAATTTTTTATAAGAGTCTTTTGACCTCAAAAAGGGTTTTTCCCACAGTGTTTCTGGAAATGTTCTGTGTTCAAGATAGGATTGCTCTATCAATTTCCAGTCAGTTTGATAGTTTGTGCTGTGCTGTTTTATAATCCCGATCAGCGTAGTTGTTTCATAGTAAAGAGATAAATCTGGAAGATTGAGGCCACCTGATCTTAAAAGCCTTCGCAGTGTCTTGAAGCAATTTCTGTGCATTGATTTGTTCCAAAAGTAGCTTAGAAAGAGAGATTGCCAGTTTTGCAAAAGAGATCTTGGAAGATATATTGGTATATAGATAAAGTATAGATATTGGTATTGAGATAAAGTATTTTAAGGAAGATAACAGATTTTAAAATTTGTATTTTCTCAATCCAAGATGTTAGAGGTGATGGTGAGGATTTTGGTAAATTTTCTAGTAATTTGGTAAATTCCAGATTATTATATTTGAGGATTTCTGATAGATTTAGTGGGATTTGTATTCCCAATAACTTCAATTTTTCTTTTACCCAATTATAATTATAGTTGGCCTTTATATATGAAGATTGGGTATCTGTCAGCAAGGTAGGGTAAAGAATTGTTTTTGAATTATTTACTTTGAGTCCTGATATATTTCCAAATGCCTTGAGAACAGTTTGAAGTGCTGGTAGTGTGGTTTCTGGTTTTGTCAAAAGTTATGTAAGGTTGTCAGCAAAAAGGCTAAGTTTCAAATGTTGGGTTCCAATCTGAAGTCCACTAATCTCAGGACTGAGTTGAAGCCTATTGGCAAGAGGCTCAATAGCAAGTGCAAATAACAAAGGAGAAATCGGACATCCTTGATGGGTGCCTCTTGTTAGCTTGAAGTCTTCTGTGCAGAGTCCATTGGTCAGGATGCAGGTGGTTGGTGCTTGGTAAATGGTTTCTATCATTTTAAGAAACTTGGGTCCATATTTCATACTTGAGAGGAGGATGCTCAGATAAGATGTTTCAACACTGTCGAAGGCCTTTTCAATGTCAATTGACAATTTGAAAGATGAATTTATATTATGATGTTGGCAATATTGTATAGCATTAAGAATTTTGTGCATGTTATCAGTGATCTCCCTGTTAGGAATAAATCCTGTTTGATCTGTGTGAATGTATAACTCAGTTATTTTGTTCAACCGTGATGCCATTGTGGCAGTGAAAATTTTATAGTCCTGATTTAATAAACAAATTGGCCTATATGAGCCAGGTTGGGTTGTGTTTCTGTCTGGTTTGGGGATCAACACTATTTTTGATTGGTTCCATGTGGGTGGTATACTGCCGTCTTCCAAGATTTGATTACAGGTCTTAACTAGCAGTTCCACTAAAAGAGATGAGAACTTCTTCTAGAACTCTGCTGTATATCCATCCTTGCCTGGAGACTTACTGTTTTTCAAGGATTTAATAGTTGTTTGGAGTTCAAGTGGTGTGATGGGTTCTTCTAGCACAAGTTGATGCTGTGGCAATAGAGTCTTTATGTTAGTGTTTCTTTTGAGGAAGTTATTTATAACGTCCTTTGAAGGGTTACTGGATTTATATAATGTTTTATAATAGTCCAAAAAAACTTTTGAAATGTCGATAGTACTATATCGAGTCTGACCTTCTTTATTTTTGATTGCATGTATGGTATTCTCTGAAATCTTTTTCTTAAATTTCCATAACTATAGTTTTACCTTTTGGGGAGTTTTAAACCAATATCTTTGTTTGATACAGGCTATCCTGTTCTGTATTTGTGAAACTTCGATAGTTTCTAGTTTTTTCCATTCCAATTGTAAGGCTCTATAGGTATGCTGTCTACCAAACTTCTTAAACTCTTCTTCTAATGTTGTTATATTATTAATCAGTTCTGTTTTCAATGTCTGTTTCTCCTTTTTGTAGGAGGAAGCAATAGCTATCAGCTTGCCTCGGACTACTGCTTTCAGTGCGTCCCATATCAAGTGCTGCGACACTCCACGTGTGGCATTGTGGCATAGATATTCTTTGATTTCAGATTCTATCGAATCCGTGACAGATTTCATCAATAAAAGCTTTGAATCTAATGTACAATTATACTTGCGTGATTTTTTATCTTTATCTTGCATGGTACACTCAACCCATGAGTGGTCTGACCATATTTTAGGACCGATGCTTGCTTCTGAAAAAAGATTAGATATGCTTGATGAGGTCAGGATGAAATCTATTTTTGTGTGAGTCTTAAACTGGGCTGAGTAGTAGGTGAAGTCTTTGACAGTGGGATTGTGTAATCTCCATACATCAGTCAAATTAAATTTATAAAAGAGTTTGGCTAGCTCAGTTTGATCTGATATCTGGGTAGTTCAAGGTTTTTTCTTTTTACTAATGTGTGAGCTGCATTTACCTAAAAATCTATTGTTGAAGTCTCCTCCAATTCTATATGGATCATCATTGAAATCTTCTTACAATTTGAGAAATACTGATTTAATAAAGTCTATCTGACCATCATTTGGTGCATATAATGAAACTAATGTGACTGAATTCCCATTTAAGCTCCCATTTATAAAAATAAATCTTCCATTGGGATCTCTTTCAGTTTTAACTAAATGAAACCTAACTGATTTACTAATCAAAATAGCCACTTCTCTTGATTTGGATGTGCCTTGGGCTTGGTGCTGCTGTGAAAGTTTAACAAAGGCAATACCGATTCCAATTTTCCTTTCAGATGTGTTTCTTGTAAAAAAAATTATGTTTGCATTTTGTCGTAATATGGCTGAAGTTATTCTTTTGCGTTTTATGGGTGAATTCAAGCCTCTGTAATTTAAAGATAAAAATTTGATGGTTGAGTTATGAGTCATCTTAAATCTGGATGGAAAAGCCTGTCATAAGCCAATTTCGAGACTGTTGCCAGTGATATCCTATTTTGCCATTTGATTAGTGGTGTAAAAGATGTATTACAATAACAGTATTGAGGAACTTCATAACTGATGCCAATGTTAAATAATTGGTGGGATATAAACTGCATAATTACTCGTTTTAAGGTTTCAGAATTAGGGTCATTCATTATCAACTTCCTTGTTTTCACTATAACATAGAACAGGAAAACACAAATTACAACAAAACTTAACAAGCATAGAGTCATCTTATGGACTCTGTAACCCTTTCCTTCAGGGTAGAAGTCATGAAAGTAAATCAATTTTGATTATTAACAGAAACTGTGTAGGAGGACTAGACAACTTTCCCCCCTCGTTCCCTCCCCCACTTCAATACATTGTAAAAAAAATAGTTATTTAAGTCAACCTTCAATGCAATATATCAGTGCTAAATAGTATAAAAAACAAAATTCCATATCAAATTTGATATACAAAATGTTCATGTTGAATATAAAGTCATTGAATTATCTTACAATAAAGATCTACCTTTAAAAAAAATTCTTATATATAGAAATATGTATGTCAAGCTTTTTATATAGAAATTTCAATTAACTTTTAAACCATTTAATAAACCTTAGACAGAAAACTTAATACTAAGGAACACTTTTGCATCAAACCTTCAGCGCATAACATCAGTGTTCTACAATATAAGAAACAAAATTCCCTGCCAAGTTTAATACGCAAGTTATGCATATTAACTATAGAATTATAAAGAGATTTTAATTTAAAAAATCTGGCATTATAAAAATTTTTGTGAATAGAAATATGTATGTCTAGCTTTGTATATAGAAATTTTAATTAGCTTTTAAACCATTTAATAAACTATAGATAAGAAACAGAACACTCAGAAACAATTTTGTACCAAATACTAGCCTGTACTACTTTGCTCTCAGGCCTACTATTAAAACATTATGAAATGAAATAATAATCTTGTTGCAACACACTTACAAATATTCAAGGTAACTTTTGGTGCTTATTAACAGTGCAAGGCCTTAAAAGTTCCATATACCGATATTTAATTTAATATGCAAGTATTTTAAACTATAAGTAAAAAGAAAAACTGCATTGAGATAGTTATGTGCTTAAAACCAGACTATCATACTTTACTCTTAATCTTACTTTTGAAACCTTATGAACTTAATTAATAATCAGGAACCTTTGCTGGTTGCATATTAATTTTCAAGGCAATCCTTGACGTATATTTTAGTGTTAAGCGATATGAAAATCAATATGCAAATGTTTCATGTTGAGATCAGAGTCATATAATAATATTTAAATAAAAGAAAAGATCTGGCACTTACAAATCCTTGTGGTTTAAACACGATACCATATCTAGTTCAGCATATGTTGTCCAAACTTTTAAACCATTTAATAAACCCTCTTTTAAAATTATTATTATTATTATTATCATCATCATTTTAAAAAAGGAAATGATAACAACAATAACAGTTATAACACATCAAAATCTAGCACCAAGAAACCATTTTGTGTCAAATACAAGCCTGTTCTACATTGCTTTCAGTCTCGTTTACAGAAATCTGCTCCTCTGATTCCATCTCTCTCTCAATTTGCGCCATTGGGTTTCCACTGTTCCCTGGTTCCTGGGTTCTTCCTCCACTGACAGATTTTTCCAGTGGCTGTAGTTGAAGATCTTGCAGTAATCGTAGCCCAGAGTCGAGATCTGTTGCTTGAAGAAATGTTCCCTGGAAAGAGACTTGTAGTTTACAAAAGGCGACCCACGTATATAGGATTTTGGCTTCATTTAAAGTGGTTGTCACTGGTTGCAAAGCTTTTCTCTGCAGTAGTGTTTCAGCTGAGAGATCTTGCAGTACGTGAATCTTATGGTTATCCAGCATTAGAAATCCTTTGGATCTTGCTAAGGAGAGTAGTTTTGCTTTGGTGCGCATGTCTGTAAATTTTACAATGATATCTCTTGGCATGGACGATTGACAGAGTCGTAGAGAGCCTGCTTGGAATGCATAATCAATTAAAATGGCTGCTTCAGGTTTCCGATCTGGCAAACTTTATAGCCAGTTTATCATGAATGATTTTAAATCAGTCCCATGCTCTGAGTCCTCCGGGATTCCCCGGAATTTCAGGTTACTGGCTTTCAGTTGGTTCTCTAGAGATATGATTTTGTGTGTAGCCCACTCTTCTTTAATAAGGTCTGAAATCATAGTGGACGTATTCCTTTCCAAGGTGTCAGAAAAAAGGGCTGTTTGATGTTTCTCACTGAGTCCATTGTTATGTGTTCCCTATTTGGCTTTGCGCTTGCATAGATATGCAGGCAGTAACGTGGGAGCTTCTTCCCTTGCCGCTTCTCCTTATCACGGTGGCCTTGAATGTAGGCTTTGGGCTATTCTTGTGTTGATGAGAATTTTCCAGTCCTGTGAATACGAAGGGAGGGGGGAGTTGTCTCCTGCTCATAAAGTAACTCTCCCGCCGGGAGTTTCCCGCGCGCGTACTTACAGTTCATTTGCTAGTCGCTTGCTTGCATCATACTATAACCCTGCTTGCTTTGCTCTTGCCCCCCATTCCTGACAATGACCATCTACTGTGGGTTTTAGCACTGTAATCCAATAAAGCCTTTCTTTTGATCAAGAATGCCTGGATCTACTTGCTTTTGAACCTGACAGAAATTGTCAGGAATCATCATCCTTTCACCACCACCAGCTCCTGCCATCTGCCACGATGAGCGGGGCTGGGGTAGGTCCACCGGTGACTACCACACCGGTCACCACGGTTCCGGTCACCACCGTGGCAATTCCAGTGACCACCATGCCGGTTACCACCGTTCCGGTTACCACCGTTCCAGCTACCACCGCTGCTCCAGTGACTACGACTCCGGTGACCACGGCTTTGGTCCTATATTCGGCGGCTGGGCCAGCCACCCCTCCACTGACCAGCTCGGTGGGAGCCTCATATACCCTCCTGATCTACAGCCCTGCTGGGCCAACCCAGAGTCATGGAGGAGCGATACCTTGAACCTACTTTCTGGGTGCCCCAACTCCTTGGGACAAGGGGGTTACCTATCGTAGGTCACGGGACTGGACTAAGAATTTTTTGGACACCACCCAGACTACCTGGTCGTTACTGGGGAGCCAGAGCCGGGATAGCTTAGTGGATCCCCGGGAAAGTTTTGGACTCCCCCAGGGGCGGACGTCCCGCGGATCTCCCAGGTCGGGGTCCAGTCCGGATGCGGACGCCCATATGGATTCTATTCAAGATGATACCCGACGTTTAATGCGGGACATGGGCAAGCTGATGCAGTCCCTGCCGCAGATTATGGACCAAGCCATCCGAGCCCACCCACTGACTCAACCGAGACCAGCACCAGCTCCGGGACAACCATTGCCTGTGCCTCCTCTTCCCGGCCAACCGGGTCTGGGGCAGCCAGCCCCCACAGCACCCTTACCCGGCCCGCAGGTGCCTGCTCAGCCTCCCCCGGCTGGCCCATTGCCGGGAGGGCCTGGACCGGGGCAGCCTGGACCTGTCCAGCCTCCACCTGTACTACCACCGCCTCCCGCTCCTGCTCCGGCGCCCCTCCCATTGCCCATTCCGGTGCCTGGCATGGGTCCCGTTCCTCCAATAATCCGTCCCAAAGAAATGTTGGACATTACTTTTGATGGGGACCCTGAGACTGTGTCTTTCTTTATATTGCAAGTCGGGAAATTCGTACAGCGATGGGGCTATGTGTTCCCGGATGAGGAGCAACAGGTGGAATTCATTGCTTCAAGGTTCCACGGAATTGCTACCAGCTGGTATGTAGCCCTCCACGATCTGGAGGCCGTGGAGCTGGGGAATGTGGATGACTTCATGTGGGCCTTGAGGAACCGCTTTGAAGACCCAGGGGCGGCTCCAAAGGCTGAAGCCTTCCTCCGCACCTTCAAACAAGGCAAACTAACAGTGAGGGAGTACTCATGGGAATTTCAACGGCACGCAGTCAAGATTCGAGACTGGAATGACCCTGTGCTGGCTCAACAATACCGGATGGGGCTAGCAGTGGACGTCCGTCACAATGTTCTCAGTTCAAAAGAGCCGCGCACCCTTCAAGGGTGGATGGAGGAAGCGGAAAAAGCTGAAAGCAGACTGCGCCTCATGAAACTGGATTTGTCACTTGGGAGCAACCGTCCGAGCACCTCGACCACCCCGACCAGGGGCAAGCTTACCTCCACCCAAGGGGGGGGTGAGAGATCAACGCATGAGACAGGGCTTGTGTCTGCGATGTGGGGAGAAAGGGCACTTCGCCGCCTCCTGCCCCAAGGGAAATCCTGGTCGAGCTCTGATGCAAGAGGAGCCCCGACGATGGCAAGCTACCACCCCGAGAAAAGGTACAGTAAAACCACGCAACCCGCGGGCCCTCTTTGCCAACCCGGACCCTGCGGATACGCTGATGTTAGAAGAGGAAGAGGGTGATCTGCAGGGAAACGAAGTGGTCCTGTTTGTGAGTGGCGCTGCCCAACAGGACCCTGCCCCTGAGGCGCCAAAAATGGTGAGAATTACCCCTCTCTCTTCTTTGTGAATGTTCTTATAATGAACCCTGCCATGATGACCCATATCAGGGTCCGAGCCCTCATTGACTCGGGGTGCGGGAGGGATTTGATGAACCCATCACTGGTAACGGGACTAGAGGCAGCAGTTACCAGTTTGAAAGATCCCATTACCTTTACCCAAATGGATGGGTCACCGATGAAGGAACCATGTCGATTTCAGACTGTCCCCTTAAGAGTGGGCATAGGAGAACACTGGGAGCTGTGATCTTTTGTAATAGCCCCACAAGCCCAATTCCCATTAGTGTTGGGCAGCCCATGGTTGCATGGGCACGATCCCTAAATACTGTGGGATGAAGGGACGGTACAATTCATCTCACCGAAGTGTGCGGAGCACAAGTGGGACCCAGGGTGGGGAAAAACCCCTAATAACGATCCTCCACGAGCCTGCTTAGCCACAGAGGACCTTAATCGCATCCCCAAAGAATACCGGCATCTGGCCCGTGTGTTTGAGGAGGAGGAAGCTGACAAACTACCTCCCCACCGTAACTCAGACTGTGCGATTGAAATCCTTCCGGGCCACAAGTTGCCTAAAGGGAAAATTTATGCCATGAGTCCTATGGAAAAGGAGGAGCTACGCAGATTCATTGACAAGAATCTGGCCCGTGGATTTATCCGGCCGGCATCGTCCCCCTTTGCGGCCCCGGTGTTGTTTTGTAAAAAGAAGGATGGGGGGCTGAGACTGTGTACTGATTACCAGGGCTTGAATGCAGTTTCAGCTACCAATGCTTACCCCATGCCCCTCATCAAGGATTTATTAGCAGAAGTGGCAAAGGGGAGGGTGTTTTCTAAATTGGATTTATGTGATGCCTATTTCAGAGTCTGCATTAGGCAAGGAGATGAACACAAGACCGCCTTCAATACCCCGTTGGGACAATTTGAATATCGGGTTATGCCTTTCGGTTTGCAGGGGGCACCGGGGGTCTTCATGAACTTAATAAACAAGGTGCTGCACCCCTATTTGTTCAAGGGGGTGGTTGTTTACTTGGATGATATCTTGGTGTACAGCCCAGACCAAAAATCTCACACTAGGCTACTTCAGGAGGTACTGGAGAAGTTGTTAGAGCACAAACTGTTTGTTAAGCTCTCAAAATGTGAGTTTCACCAGAGCCGCATTGACTTTTTAGGGTATCGCATATCCGCAAATGGGTTGGAAATGGACCCAAAAAAGGTCCATGATGTGTTGGCTTGGGAACCCCCCAAAACCAGAAGGCAGCTCCAGAGTTTTCTCGGTTTCGCCAACTTTTACCGCCAATTCTTGCCCCATTTTGCCCAGGTAGCCCTCCCTCTCACAGACCTCCTAAAAACTAAAGGGAGAGGGGCTAAAGCTTCTATGCCGGGGCCCTGTTAGATTGGACACCTCAGTGTCAAGAGGCGTTTGAGCAACTGAAGCAGTTATTTACTTCCGAACCAGTACTGGCACACCCGAATGAGACAAAAAAATTTATTGTCCAAGTAGACGCCTCAGATACCGCAATGGGGGGGTGATCTTGCAAGAGGACGCCCAAGGGCACTTGCATCCTCTTGCTTATGTCTCACGAAAGTTTAATGACACAAAGAGGTTCTGGCCCATTTGGGACAAAGAAGCTGCTTCCATACGCTTAGCCTTAATTACTTGGAGGCACTGGCTAGAAGGGGCTCGGGTGCCCTTTGAAATCTGGACTGATCATAAGAACCTTGAGTTACTTCGAAAGCCCCGGAATCTAAATGCCAAACAGTGTAAGAAAAAGCTGCATTTGATGTTTCTCACTGAAGTCATTGTTGTATGTTTCCTATCCCCGCTATGCGCTTGCGTAGGTATGCAGGCAGAAACGTGGGAGCTTCTTCCCTGCCGCTTCTCCTTATCACGGTGGCCTTGAATGTAGGCTTTGGGCTATTCTTGTGTAGATGAGAATTTTCCAGTCCTGGGAAGGCAAGGGGAGGGGGGAGTAGTCTCCCGCTCATAAAGTATTTCTCCCGCCGGGAGTTCCCGCGCGAGTGCTCAAGTTCTATTTGCTAGGCGCTTCATTGCATCACACTATAAGTTAGCTTGCTTTGCTTTGCCCCCTATTCCTGACAATGACCTCTTACTGTGGGTTTATAACAAGATAATCCAATAAACCTTTCTTTGTGCAAGAATGACTGGATCTACTTGATTTTCAAAACCTGACAGAAATTGTCAGGAATCATCATCATTCCCACTACCGTCAGTTTCTGCCGTCTACCAAGATGAGCGGAGCGGGTACGGGAGCCACGGGAGCAGCTGCGGCGGCTACTAGTCCAGGAGCCACAGGCGCAGCGACAGTATCAACTGCTCCAGGGGGTACGGGGACTGCAGCGGTGACGGCCACTACAGGAGCCACAGGCGCAGCGGCGGCGGCCGCTACCTTAGGGGGCACGGTTCCTGTTACCACTGTGGCGACCGCAGTGGTCACCCTCCCGACCACCACTACTGTGCCGGTGACTACCACCACAGTTTTGATCGCACCAGCATCACAATCGGGAGCCGGAGTGTTGACCCCGCCAGTTCTAAGCACATTGGGGATTCAGTACGCTCTCCCAGTCTATAGCCCGGCCGGGCACCTGCCGTCTCAAGGAGGAGTGCTTCCCCGAACCTATGTTCCCGGAGTCCCAACGCCATGGGATAAAGGGGTGACCTATCGTAGGTCACGCGATTGGTCAAAGAACCTGTTGGATACTACCCAGTCGACATGGACTTTGCCGGGGAGCCAAAGCCGAGACAATTTGATTGATCCCAGAGGCAGTTTTGGACTTCCCCAGGGGAGAGTACCTCGAGGTTCTCCCAGAACTGGGTCGGGGCCAGATACCGACGCTCGCATGGACTCTATTCAAGAGGACACCCGACGTCTGGTGAAGGACATGAGCAAACTAATGCAGTCCCTACCACAGATGATGGACCAAGCTATTCGGGCGCATCCGTTGACACAGCCTAGACCAGCACCAGCCCCGGCGCCACCGTTGATACCGGGACGACCACCTCCTCCTCCTCCGGGCCCGAGGCCAGGCCAACCAGCACCTCCGGGTCCAGGACCGGCTCAACCAGCACCTCCGGGTCCAGGACCGGGCCAGCCGGCACCAGCTCCGCCTCCACCAGTCGGGCCAGCACCAGCTCCAGGGCCAGGCCAACCAGGGCCACTCCAGCCGCCTGCTGCACCTCCGCCCCAACCACCGGCTCCGGTCCCTCTTATGCAGCCGATCCCGGTTATGGCTCAGGCCCCCCAGTAATCCGACCTAAGGATATGCTTGAAATTACTTTTGATGGAGATCCAGAGACTGTGTCTTTTTTCATATTGCAGGTCGGAAAATTTATCCAAAGATGGGGCCATATTTTCCCAGATGAAGAACAGCAGGTGGAGTTTATCGCATCCAGATTCCGGGGGAGTGCGACAAGCTGGTATGTTGCTCTCCATGATCTGGAGGCCGCGGAGCTGGGGAATGTAGATGACTTCATGTGGGCTTTGAGAAATCGCTTCGAGGATTCGGGGGCAGCGGAAAAGGCAGAAGCTTTCCTTCGTACCTTCCGACAAGGTAAACTCTCAGTGCGAGAGTATTCCAGGGAGTTTCAAAGGCATGCTGTGAAAATTCGGGATTGGACTGATGCGGTTCTGGCCCAACAATATCGAATGGGTCTAGCAGTCGACATCCGCAATAACATCCTCAGCTCTCAGCAGCCTCGTACCCTCCAAGGTTGGATGGAGGAAGCCGAAAAGGCCGAGAGTCGACTACGCATGATGAAACTGGACTCATCGTTCGGTTACCACCGTCCGAGTTCGACGGCGGGCCAAGCCAAGTCCAAACCGGCAACCACCCCAGGTGGAATGAGGGATCAGCGTATGCGGCAGGGTCTCTGCCTGCGGTGTGGGGAAAAGGGACACTTCGCAGCTGCTTGCCCAAAAGGGGACCCTAATCGGGCCCTACAACAAGAAGAACCCAGAAGATGGATGAACCCCACCCCGAAGAAAGGCACAGCAAAACCACGCAACCCACGGGCCCTTTTCGCGGGGCCGGACCAACTGGATAACTTCTTGCTGGAGGAAGAGAATGAGGTGCAGGGAAATGAGATGGTCCTGTTTGTGAATGGCGTTACACAACAGGACCCAACACCTGAGGCGCCTAAATTGGTGAGCAATTACCCCTCTCTCTTCTTTGTGACTGTCCTAGTAATGAACCCAGCAATGATGACCCACATTCGGGTTCGAGCCCTCATTGACTCGGGGTGTGGGAGGGACCTCATAAACCCGTCTATGGTGGTAGGGCTGGAGGCAGCCGTGGTCAACTTGAAAGACCCGATAACTTTTACACAGATGGATGGGTCTCCAATGAAAGAGCCATGCCGATTTGAGACTGTCCCGCTAAGAATAGGCATCGGTGCCCACTGGGAGCTGCGTTCATTTGTGATAGCTCCTCAAGCCCAATTTCCCTTAGTATTGGGTAGTCCTTGGTTGCATGGACACAATCCTTACATTCTATGGGAAGAGGGGGATGTTCAATTTATCTCACCGAAATGTGCCGAACACAAATGGGACCCAGGGTGGGGGAACCTTCCCTGCAATGAACCTCCACGCGCTTGCCTAGCAATGGAGGACCTGAACCGCATCCCTAGGGATTACCAGTATTTGACTAGGGTTTTTGAGGAGGAGGAGGCGGATGAACTACCCCCCCACCGCAACTCTGACTGTGCTATTGAAATTCTTCCGGGGCAGAAATTGCCAAAAGGGAAAATTTATGCCATGAGTCCTGGTGAGAAGCAAGAACTGCGCCGCTTTATTGATAAAAATCTGGCTCGTGGTTTTATCAGGCCAGCGTCATCCCCGTTCGCAGCACCGGTATTGTTCTGTAAAAAGAAAGATGGGGGGCTCAGACTCTGCACGGATTACCGGGGTCTTAACGCAGTGTCTGCAACCAATGCCTACCCAATGCCCCTCATCAAAGACTTATTGGCAGAGGTGGCAAAAGGGAAAGTGTTCTCTAAACTGGATTTGAGAGATGCCTATTTTCGAGTTCGCATCAGAGAAGGGGATGAGTACAAAACGGCATTTAATACCCCGCTGGGGCAATTTGAATATCGGGTGATGCCATTCGGTTTACAAGGGGCACCAGGGGTCTTCATGAACTTAATCAATGAGGTCCTACACCCCTACTTATTCAAGGGGGTGGTCGTTTACTTGGATGATATCTTGGTCTATACCCCAGACCTAAAATCCCACACCATACTCATGCGAAAAGTACTGGAAAGGCTTTTAGACAACAAACTATTCGTGAAACTGTCAAAGTGTGAATTTCATCAGGAATGTATTGACTTTCTGGGGTACCGCATATCCTCTGAGGGGTTGGAAATGGACCCAAAGAAGGTCCAGGATGTTGTAATGTGGGAGCCCCCAAAAACCAGACGACAGCTCCAAAGTTTTCTCGGTTTCGCCAACTTTTACCGTCAATTCTTACCCCATTTTGCCCAAGTTGCCCTTCCCCTTACCGAACTTCTAAAGACTAAGGGGAAGGGATCCAAGGCTTCAATGCCGGGGGCCCCTTTGAACTGGACGCCTCAGTGTCAATATGCATTTGATCAATTAAAACAGCTGTTCACGTCTGAGCCAATACTAGCACACCCAGATGAGACAAAGAAATTTGTGGTCCAGGTTGACGCATCAGATACTGCTATGGGTGGGGTGATTTTACAAGAAAACGCTCAGGGACAGCTGCAACCCCTAGCTTATGTATCAAGAAAATTCAATGATACCGAAAGGTTCTGGCCTATTTGGGATAAGGAAGCTGCATCTATACGTTTAGCATTAATCACATGGAGGCATTGGTTAGAGGGTTCCCAAGTACCGTTTGAAATATGGACTGATCATAAAAACCTTGAGGTACTACGGAAACCCCGGAATTTAAATGCTAAACAATTTAGGTGGGCTGAGTTCTTCTCCAAGTTTCAATTTACTCTTCACCACTTTCCAGGGAAGGCTAATCACCTGGCGGATGCTCTTTCCCGTCTTCCCCAACATTTCAGTAAGAGGGTGGAGGTACAAGAGTCTATGTTTACCCCAGAACAACTGGTTGGTGCAGTTGTAACCCGCAAGGCCAAACGAATCTCAGAGAATCTTATCCAAACCTTACCCTGGGAGAAACAATTTCTCACTGACATCACCCCGCAAGAAACAAGTGAGTTGCGAGGCAGGGATGATGTGAGATGTGATCCAAACGGTTGCTGGTTTAAGGGGAATAAAATGTTTGTTCCTGCAGCCACTCGATCCCAAATGTTGCAAACAGTTCATGACTCAAAATCTGCAGGGCACTTCGGATATGTGAAATCCTTAAAACTTCTGCAGCGTGGGTTCTGGTAGCCCCGAATGAAACAGGAGTTATCACTCTATATACAGTCATGCCCAACATGCAACCGTTGTAAAAACCGACCGGGGAAACCTCCAGGTCTCCTACAGCCTCTCCCCACCCCACCCCGACCCGACCCTGGGAAGTAATTTCGATGGACTTTATCACTGATCTTCCCCCTTCTAGACAGATGACGGTCATTTGGGTGGTGGTAGACTTGTTCTCAAAGCAAGCGCATTTTATACCGTTCCCCGGTCTGCCAACTGCCAGGGCCTTGGCTAAGGCATTTCTTCAACACATTGCCAGACTACATACATTACCACTGAAAATAATATCCGATAGGGGAAGTCAATTTGTTTCTAAATTGTGGTCGGAGTTAATGACCCTCATGGGTATTGAACGTGCTCTCAGTACTGCCTATCACCCTGAAACTGATGGGCAAACGGAGAGAGTAAACCAGACATTGGAGCAATACCTGAGATGTTTTTCTAATTATCAACAAGACAATTGGGTTGATTTACTGCCATTAGCAGAGTTTGCTTACAACAATTCATGGCACGCTTCCACGAAGATGTCACCATTCAAAGCGGCCATGGGTTATGACAGCCCCCCTCTCCCCTTTTTGCAACCGGGGGAAGGGGTGGGGAAAGCTTCAGTATGGTGTAAAACTTTTCGCGAGTCTTGGCCCCTAATTATTGAGACTTTGAATGAAGCCAAGGCACAGTACAAGAAACAAGCAGATAAAAAAAGGGCAGGGGGATGGAATCTAAAACCAGGGGACTCCGTCTATCTATCTACGAAAAACTTAAAGTTGCAGCAACAGTCCAGAAAACTGGCTTGGAAATTTGTTGGTCCTTTCAAGGTGTTACGATGTATAAATCCAGTGACTGTTCAGCTAGATCTGCCTAAGTCTCTTAAAGCTATACATCCAATTTTCCATTACAGCCTCCTCAAACCTGCGTTACCCCCGACTAAATGGCAAACTACGATGCCGGAGCCTCCCCCCTCTGATGATTGATGATGAGGAACACTACGAGATTGCGGATATCCTTGACTCTAAGATTTTACGTGGACAACTTCTGTACCTGGTCCAATGGGTACATTTCGGGCCCCAACATAAAGAGTGGGTGAAAGTTTCGGATATCAATGCACCTGATCACTTGCAAAACTTTCACAATCGATACCCTCATAAACCCGGGGGCCCACGTTCTCTCCTTCCTAAGTGGCGGGTGGGTGGTGTTTTGGGAAGGGCAGAATGTAAGAAAAAGCTGCATTTGATGTTTCTCACTGAAGTCATTGTTGTATGTTTCCTATCCCCGCTATGCGCTTGCGTAGGTATGCAGGCAGAAACGTGGGAGCTTCTTCCCTGCCGCTTCTCCTTATCACGGTGGCCTTGAATGTAGGCTTTGGGCTATTCTTGTGTAGATGAGAATTTTCCAGTCCTGGGAAGGCAAGGGGAGGGGGGAGTAGTCTCCCGCTCATAAAGTATTTCTCCCGCCGGGAGTTCCCGCGCGAGTGCTCAAGTTCTATTTGCTAGGCGCTTCATTGCATCACACTATAAGTTAGCTTGCTTTGCTTTGCCCCCTATTCCTGACAATGACCTCTTACTGTGGGTTTATAACAAGATAATCCAATAAACCTTTCTTTGTGCAAGAATGACTGGATCTACTTGATTTTCAAAACCTGACAAACAGTTCCGCTGGGCTGAGTTTTTCTCTAAGTTCCAATTTACCCTTCATCACTTCCCGGGTAAATCCAATCACTTGGCAGATGCCCTCTCACGCCTTCCCCAGCATCTGAGCAAGAGAACGGAGGTGAGAGAATCCTTTTTACCTCTGACCAACTTGTTGGGGCAGTTATGACGCGCAAACAGAGACAATTACAGCCAGTTACCTCGAGTCAGGGGTTGCCATGGGAAAATCAATTTGCTACCGACATCACTGATCAAGAGAAAGCTCGGGATGATGTGGAATGCAAATCCAATGGCTGCTGGTACAAAGGCATTAAGCTGTTTGTCCCAGAAAAGACGCGACCCCAAGTACTGCAGGCTGCCCATGACTCCAAGTCAGCAGGACACTTCGGGTATGTGAAGTCCCTACACCTACTGCAGCGCAGTTTCTGGTGGCTCCATATGAAGCGAGATCTATCACTCTACATACAATCTTGCCCTACTTGTAGCCGCTGCAAACCCAGAGTGGGAAAAAACCCTGGTCTACTACAGCCGTTGCCTACCCCAAGTCGACCCTGGGAAGTGATTTCCATGGATTTTATCACTGATCTTCCTCCTAGCAAAAACATGACTGTTATTTGGGGGGGGGTGGACTTATTTTCCAAACAGGCTCATTTCATATCATTTCCTAGTTTGCCAACAGCCAAAATACTTGCAAGAGCCTTCCTACAGCATATTGCCCAGCTCCACACTTTACCGATCAAAATAATATCCGATCGTGGGGTTCAGTTTGTCTCCAAACTATGGACAGAGTTAATGGCCCCCATGGGTATTGAGCATGCATTAAGCAGTGCATACCACCCGGAGACTGATGGGCAAACAGAAAGGGTGAATCAAACACTTGAGCAATATCTGCGTTGTTTCACCAACTACCAACAAGACAATTGGGTAGAGTTGTTGCCTTTGGCTGAGTTTGCATACAACAACTCCTGGCACGCATCAACTGGAATGTCCCCCTTTAAAGCGGCCATGGGTTATGATAGCCCCCCTCTTCCGTTCCTGAAACCGGGGGGTTCTCCTGGTAAGGCCACAGAATGGTGTAAATCTTTTCGAGAATCTTGGCCATTGATCTTAGAGACTTTAAACGAAGCCAAGGCTCAATATAAGAAATATGCAGACAAAAAAAGGGCAGGGGGATGGAATCTGCAACCAAGGGATTCAGTGTACCTTTCCACTAAGAACTTACGCCTCTCACAGAAGTCACGGAAGCTAGCATGGAAATATATTGGCCCATTCAAGGTGGTTCACTGTATAAATAAAGTGACTGTGCAACTGGATTTACCTAAGTCGCTTAAAGCCATTCATCCAATTTTCCATTACAGCCTCCTCAAACTGGCATCTCCCCTATCTAAGTGGCATCCGGAGCCTCCGGCAACCCCCCCCCCGCTGATCATCGATAACGAGGAGCACTACGAGCTGGAAAACATCCTGGACTCCAAATTTATTCGTGGACAATTGTATTATTTGGTTGAATGGGTACATTTTGGGCCCAAAAACAGGGAATGGGTGAAAGTGTCTGATATTAATGCACCTGATCTTCTAAGGGATTTTCACACCCGTTTCCCAGCCAAACCAGGGGGTCCCATGTACTCCCCTTCCTGAGTGGTGGGTGGGAGGTATTTTGGGAAGGGAGGAGTGTCAGAAAAAAGGGCTGTTTGATGTTTCTCACTGAGTCCATTGTTATGTGTTCCCTATTTGGCTTTGCGCTTGCGTAGATATGCAGGCAGTAACGTGGGAGCTTCTTCCCTTGCCGCTTCTCCTTATCACGGTGGCCTTGAATGTAGGCTTTGGGCTATTCTTGTGTTGATGAGAATTTTCCAGTCCTGTGAATACGAAGGGAGGGGGGAGTCGTCTCCCGCTCATGAAGTAACTCTCCCATCGGGAGTTTCCCGTGCACACGCTTACAGTTCATTTGCTAGTCGCTTGCTTGCATCATACTATAACCCTGCTTGCTTTGCTCTTGCCCCCCATTCCTGACAATGACCATCTACTGTGGGTTTTAGCACTGTAATCCAATAAAGCCTTTCTTTTGATCAAGAATGCCTGGATCTACTTGCTTTTGAACCTGACACAAGGCTTGTATAGTCTCATGGAATTCTTGTCCAGTTACTGCCAAACCTTCCTGCGCTTGCTCTGCCGCCCTCGCCGCCATTTTGGGGCTGTTTTTGCCCACGTTAACTGAAGGCCCATTTGCAGCATTTCTAGTAAAATAAGTCGAAACGGCTTTACTTACTGGTACTGTTTTCTTATTTTTAAAACCAAAGTTCATTCCCTTTCCTCGCAACATGTATTTGGATTTTATAAAGGTTGACTGTGATTGTTAATCAGGGGGAGGTTGATGGGAGACACTCGTTCAGGCATCCATTAGGCTCGCTGCCAATGCCACGCCCCCCCATACCATATTTGTTTTCCTTGTTCCACCTTATGTTTTTACAAAAATCTTTTGCATAATTTAAAAATAATTTTTTGTATTCTATAAAAGGTTGTATGTCTGTATATTTTATCTATTGTGTTCTTCAATCCATCTCAAAATCTTGACCATACAATTTCATTTTTATAAACAAACATCACACAAACACACATAGATACATAAATGTTTTTTTTTCATTACCTCATCAAATTACATGTTTAAATACCTCATACCATATTTGTTTTCCATGTTTTACCTTATATTCTTACAGTAATCTTTCACATATATTTAAAAAGTAAGGTTTTTACACTCTTTTAATATATTTTCAAAAATTTCATTTGTGGAGTCTTGATCAGCTATATAATGACTATATTGTTCAGTCATTTATAGAATCTTGAGGGACTGTGCATTCTCCCTTATCCAAAATTTTTGGAGCTTGTGTATTCGCCTTATCCAAGAAATTGTGGAGCTTTTTCATAGGCTTTTATCCTCTTCTTCATTCTCTGATTTCTCCTCTTAAGTCTTAAAGTTTTAATTCTGTGCCTTTTCCCTCTTGTAGGTGAGATAGGTATCTTCTGGAGATAGCCATCTGTAGTCAGTTCTTAAAACAGTTTGAGATTCCATATATTCTTTTCATTTCTTTCTTTGGGGAGATATTTCATTTGCTGCTTCAATAATTTCATCTCTTGTCATTTTTTCATGGGGTCTTATGTTCTGTAGGGTATGTTCTTTAGGACATATAAATTGGATTGTTCTGTAGGACATATCAATTGGATTGTAGACTTCATCTGTATCTTCTGTATCAATATATTTCAGAAAAGTAAATGATGTCAGTTTGCTCTTCCATCTGATTGATCTGTTGTATAGGCAGGTCAAACTTAGGTTGCATAGCATTCATAGATTTTTCGACAGCGATTTTAACTGCTGCTGTGATTGTTTCCTGAATTAGTAGCTGGAAATCTGTAGTCAACAATGTTTCTTTATCTACATCAGCTATTTATTTGAAATTACACACCAGCCATTTATTTGAAGTTACACCAGCCATTTATTGCAGTTACACACTGTCTAGACATTTTCATTGAGTTATCATAGTAGATAACTCAATGAAAATGTCTAGACAGTGTGTAACTGCAATAAAGAAGGCCAACACTATGCTGGGGATTATTAGGAAGGGAATTGAAAACAAATCAGCCAGTATCATCGTGCCCCTGTATAAATCATTGGTGCGACCTCATTTGGAATACTGTGTACAGTTCTGGTCGCCACACCTCAAAAAGGATATTATAGCATTGGAAAAAGTGCAGAGAAGGGCAACTAGAATAATAAAAGGGTTGGAACACATTCCCTATGAAAAAAGGTTAAAATGCTTGGGGCTCTTTTGCTTGGAGAAATGATGGCTGAGGGGTGACATGATCAAGGTTTATAAGATTATGCATGGGATTGAGCAGGTTGAGAAAGAAGTACTTTTTTCCCTTTCTCACAATACAAGAACTCGTGGACACTCCATGAAATTGCTGAGCAGTCGGGTTAGAACAGATAAAAGGAAGTACTTCTTCACCCAAAGAGTGATTAACACATGAAATTCACTGCCACAGGAGGTGGTGGCAGCTACAAGCATGGACAGTTTCAAGAGGGAATTAGATAAACATATGGAGCAGAAGTCCATCAGTGGCTATTAACCACAAGGTATAGATAGGAACTCTCAGTCTGGGGCAGGTGATGCACTCTATTCTTGGTGCTGGGGGTGGCAGCAGTGGGAGGGCTTCTAGTGTCCTGGCCCCAATGCTGGACCTCCTGATGGCACCTGGTGTTTTTGGCCACTGTGTGACAGAGTGTTGGACTAGATGAGCCATTGGCCTGATTCAACATTGGCTTCTCTTATGTTCTTATGTTTAAGGTATCATGTTAAAAACAGAGAATCTCTCCAACTCTTTGTCAATACACAATACAGTCACACAGCTGTCTATACTTACACAGTGGGTTTTATTATGGTTACATTAAAAAAGGAAAGAAAAACAAGAGCATTCCCAAGATAAAAGCAGAGAGCCTCTCAAATTACTTTTCAATAAAACCTTATATCACCCCACTTCTATGTTTGCAAAACAATAACTGTTATATTCATATTAAAGACTAAGACAATTTCAACCAAAGCCAGCAATCTTATCAATTGTTGACAGTGGAGACAAGACAAAGTGTACTTTTATAATTTCAACAAATAAAAGCAAATGTTATGAGAATATAACATAAAAAAATGCAGAATGGGTTCCTAATAGTTCTTATTGGTTCCTCTTCTTTTTAATTGTAGTCCTTATTAAACTATAATTAATTGTAATCCTTTGAGGTGTCTTCATATAGTTCCAAATAGTTTATTTATAATTCCAAGAGGAGGATATACTCTTGCTTCCTGAAACTCAAAGCCAAATAAGATGAATAGCTCCCAAATTTTATAATCCACTATATGGTATTGAAGGATCAATGGTTTTGCTTAACAGTTTTATTTTCAGACCACAACCTTTTCTTTTGCCCAAGCCATTTAAGAGGACACTATCTCTCTCTTTTCCTAGTCACTTAAAGAAGTAGGGGGGAGGGAAAGGAATTCTTCATCCCTCCAATCCTTTGTCTTTTCAATAGATTTAAAGGGGCCTTAATTGATGGGAAGTCTCTCATGTTGTTGCTTATACATTACTCATGGTGCTGATGTTTTTAAGCAGTTCAGTTGAAGTTTCCTGCTTCTCCCTCTTCGCTCGGGTAGTCACAGCTTCATGACCATGGCTACCATGGGCGCTTTCGGACAGTTCTTGCTTCAGGACAAACCAGGACCCTCACCCACTCGCTGCTGCTCGTGGGGGGTCCAGATCAAGTCCCTTGCACTGAGCTTCTCTTTGGGGAGCTCAGTGGAGTCCAGGAGCCCCCAAACTCCTCTAGAAGAACTGGCGATCTGACACCTACACGGGAGAGCCTCCTGGTGCCGACTGTTCTTGCTGTGCTGAAACCTGGAAGTCTGCCATCACAGTTCTCTGTCAGCTTTTTGCAGCTCACAGAGTGCCAGACACAATTGTTTCAGGTAATGGCACTGCTTTGAACTCTACAATTTTCCAGGAGTTTGCTAATAAAAATCTCATTAGGGCTATCAAATGGGCAAGCAGAGTAAATGGTACAGACTACAAAAGGTACGCTGAAAAGGATCATTTCTGGGGACTGGGGAACCAGATTAGCAAGATTCCTGCAGGCACAACATTTTACACCCTGTCCTTCAACTGTGCCCAGCCCAACTGAGTTGCTTATGGGAAGTTGCCTCAGGACATGCCTAGATCATGTCCACCTTGATACTGTAAATGACTTGAAGTCTAAAAAAGAACAGGAGCTGCATTCTGCTTTGACATCTAGGAATCTGCGTACCTTCTCTCCTCAGGAACCAGTATGGGCTTGGAACAGTGGGTTCCATCTAAAATAGTGGAAATCACAGGGCCTGTCTCATATAGAGTGCAAACTGCAGATGGACTGTTATGGAGATGTCACATGAACCAACTGCATGGTCACATGGACACTCCTAATTCTTCAATGAAACCTTCTAAGGAAATCAACCCATCAGGTTCAGAATTAATTGGAGGACACCATCCTGATCCTTCAGATTAGGATCACCCTCCTTCATTACAAGGAAGTGGTGATTGTATTACTGTGTTACCTGTGGAAGAGGTTTCCTCTGCTGAGACTGCAGTTGAATCAAGCCAAAAGGGAAGGCTAAAGTGGCAATGACAATGTTCAGCTTGGATGGCTGAATATTCTACCTAAGGGGGAGGGGTGTTATGTACTGCCTCTTGAAGAGCTTATCCCAGTAGGCCTCTGTGATGGAATTGCAAGACAAAGCAGGTTTTAAAATGCTGCTTGAGACAGAGAGGGAGGTTATGAGTTAATCTTCCCTGGAGAGCTTATGCAACTGGCCGCTCTACTTGGTAAATAGACAGTCTCCACTAAGTTTGGAGGAATTAACTTGGAGACAGAGCAAGAGACAGGTAACTGGAATCTCCACCTATGTATACAGGGATTTGCTCCTATAAGAACTCTCGGAAATAACCAGGTAGATGTTCAACCAGTAGGGTTTTTATTAAAAATAAAATTTAAAAAAGGGTACACACATAATAAATACATGCAAAAGCTAACTAAGAAAAGCAGGGAGGAAAGGGGAAAGCTGTTTAGGGGAATGGTGATATTTACCGATCCTGAAGACGTCTTTGGAAGCAGCAAGTTGAGGAGGGAAATGGCCAGCATTTCAGGAAGTGTGCGAGAGAAGGCCCACACACAAGTAGGGGTGTGTGGAGGATCCAAGAACACACACATACTGCTGAGGCAGCAGGGTAACATATTTATAGGGCAAATAGTATCCTGAGGCAAGTTGACTAACTGCCAGAGGACAGTGACTTGATGATTCTACCAGAAGTAGACAAAAGTGTGGGAGACGTTTGATGGCCGTACAAGCTTAATCAAGGGTAATGGGAGAAAAGGAAATCAAGCTTCTGAGCAGTGTTCCCTCTAAGTTGAGTTACTGTGAGCTAACTCACAGTTTTTTAGCTTCCAGCTCACAGATTTTTGCCTTAGGCCAGAGCAGACTAATTTATGCAGTAGCCAAATCGCTCGCTTACAACTTTAATACCAGCAGCTGACAAAGGAGAATTTTTGCTCACAAGACCCCACAGCTTAGAGGGAGCATTGCCTGGGGCTGCTATAAATAGAACTTGCAACCTAGACCAACAAAGCAGTGGGCTGCTGCTGCTGCTGTTATTCTAAAGGAGTCTGAGCAACAACCCTAATCAAATTATGAATTAAATTATGATTAATGTAGTGAGTTAATTAATAAATAAATGGAATTAGTTAGGAGCTGATAATTGAATTAACTGTATAGCTGAATTGTGCTGAGATATCTGATAGTGAGTAGGTTTTTTAGCTGTCGGACCATTCAGCCAATTGGAAATAGTTACTAGGACTGCTATTATTGATTAGACCTAGATTAGATTGATAGGAAAATTGGGAAGAAAGGGAACCTTTTGTATGGCCTTTACTTAATTTACTTGTCAGACAATTTGATTACTATTGGCAATCAAATTTGGTTTGCATTTGTGGTAGGATAGGTTGTTTAATTGTATAATCAGCAGTATTGTAAGTTGCACCCCACCATCGGTACCTACTTTATTGAGTGCTGCTCTGCTATCTGCTCTGCTAGTGGTCTGAAGGTTTGCAGAGACCACTAGGGACAGCGATGCTGGGCCAAGGGATTCTAGTGCTCCTGGGGAGGGGAAGGTATAGCAGTGGGAGCAGGCAGAGTACTAAGGGAAGGGGGTGGAGAAATAGGAAAGCTCGGCCCTCTTCCAGCCTCCTTCCCATCCCAAGGGATGCTGGCAATGAGGCTAGGAATTATAACCCCTCTCCGACATTGGTGCTGTGTAATGCCAGGTCCATAAATAATAAGACCATGGTCCTTAGAGACTTCCTGCAAGAGCAGAATGTAGACCTGGTGTGCATGACCAAGATCTGGGTGCGGGAAGGGGAGACAGTAGCTCTCTCCCAATGTGCCTCCCTGGGTCCTTGGTCCTCCACCAATCGCAGACGAAGGGGCAGGGGGAGTGGCGTTGTTCATCCAGGTGGCTTATTCCTTCGGGGCGCTACCACCTCCAAGGATCACAGGCATTGAGTGTGCTGGCCTGGTATGGGAGGCCGAGGAGAGTTTGGTGATTTGGCTGGTGTATCGACCGCCTAATGCACTGGCCAATAGCTTGCCATCCCTGATGGAGGCCATAGCAAGTTGGGCATTGGAACACCCTAGACTGATAGTCTTGGGTGATTTCAATGTCCATGCTGATGACGCAGCCTCTATGCAGGCAGCGGATTTGGTGTTGTCTACTGGAGCACTAGGACTATCCCAATGTATAATGACCCCCACTCCCGGGGCTGGGCACACACTCGATTTGATCTTTGTGGTGGGGGTTACAGTGGACCAAGTTACTGCTTCAGCAGTTCCATAGTCGGACCACCATGCCCTGAGGACCTGCCTGAATGTCCCACCCCAACCCTGTTTAGGTGGCAAGCATATTTTAGCTCACCCATGGAGCCAGATGAACCCAATGCAGCTCCAGATGGCTCTGTGGGATCTGATGCCCCCTGCCAGCTCTGTAGATGAGCTCATGGGGGACTGGCATAGCCAGCTCTCTGCGGCCATCGATGAGATTGCTCCTCGGCGCTCTCACTCTAGGCTTCCTCCCTGGTTTACCCAGGAGTTGTGGCTTATGAAGCCAGGGCTGAGACGGCTAGAGAGACGGTGGTGCTGTGCTCGAGACGATGCTACAAGAGCATCTTATAGGATGTTTATGAGATCCAGTGAGATGGCAGTCAAAGTCATGAAGAGAGAGTACTATGCGGCCATGATTGCATCCAAGAGCTCAAGCCCAGCCCAATTATTTAGGACAATTCGGTCTATAACCACTCTGCCACAGGGCAGACCAAATGCTAGGGAATTGGACATAGGCTGTGAGGCATTTGTGAGCTATTTCGTGGATAAGGTCTTGCCCCTCTGCCGCGACCTCCCCACCACAGTTGATACAGTGATCGAGCTCGAGGTCCCATGCACATCTTCGATTCTAGTTCTGGATCATTTTGACCCACTCAGCCTAGAGAAAGTTGACAAACTGCTCCTAGCTATTCATACTACCACATGCTGCCTTGATCTGTGCCCGTCATGGCAAATCAAAGCTGGCTGTGATGGGTTTTGAGGCGCCTTGAAGGAGATTATCAACAAATCCCTCATTGAGGGACAATTCCCTGGGGTGCTTAAGGAAGTAGTGGTCTGCCCTCTGTTGAAAAAGCCATCTTTGGACCCAGCTGGTTTCCAGTTTCCCCTATTTGGGCAAATTAATAGAGAGGGCGATAGCGAGTCAGCTACAGAGCTTTCTGGATGACGCTTCCATTTTAGATCCCTTCCAGTCCAGCTTTTGCCCTGGTCACGGGAAAGAGACGGCACTTGTTGCCCTCACAGATGACCTCCAAAGGCATCTGGATCGAGGTGGATTGGCGGTGCTGATGTTGTTGGATCTGTCGGCAGTGTTCGACACGGTCAACCTCGCCAACGTAGGAATTCAGTGGCTTGCCTTACAATGGCTCACTTCCTTGCTCCAAGGTCGGGGACAAAGGGAGGCACTAGGGGAATAGCAGTCCAAGAGGCACCCACTGGATTGTGGAGTGACTCAAAGGGCAGTGCTTTCCCCAATGTTATTTAACATCTACATGTGCCCTCTTGCCCAGATAGCCCAGAGGCATGGGCAGGGATGTCACTAGTATGCTGATGACACTCAGCTCTATCTGATGTTGGGCAGCCAGTCTGACTCCAGACCGGAAGGCCTAGACCAGACATTACAAGCCATGGCTGGTTGGCTTAGGCTGAGTTGGCTGAAACTGAATCTGATGAAGACAGAGGTCCTGTGCTTGAGTTGGGGCAGTTTGGGTGTGGCAACTCCTGACCTTCGATGGAGCGCCGCTGGTGCCAGCACCAGAGGTTAGGAGTTTGGAAGTGCTCCTGGATGCCTCCTTAACAATGGAGGCCCAGTTAGCAGCCACTGCCAAGTTGGCCTTCTACCATCTTTGGCTGATTAGGCAGTTGGTTCCCTTCTTCGACCACAATGACCTGGCAACACTGATCCATGTGATGGTCACCTCAAGATTAGACTACTGTAACACTCTCTACATGGGGCTGCCCTTGTTGTAGATTCGGATGCTGCAGCTAGTGCAGAAGGCCACAGCCAGGCTCTTAATGGGTGTCCCCAGGTGGGAGCACACCCAGCCTGCGCTGAGGACACTGCACTGGCTGCCAGTAGCATACCAAATCTGCTTCAAGGTGCTGGTTCTTACCTTTAAAGTCCTATATGGCCAGGGTCTGACATACCTGCGGGACCGCCTTTCCCCATATATACCCCGGAAAGCACTACGGTCGAGGTCTCAAAACTGACTGACCCTCCTGGGCCCCAAGGATGCCAGGCTTGCTACCACTAGGGCCAGGACCTTTTCAGTGGCAGCCCCATCCTGGTGGAATGAGCTCCTGGAGGAGATCAGGGCCCTGTGGGACCTTTTACAGTTCCGCAGGGCCTGCCAGGTTTTCAGCTAGGGTGCCGCCACCACTATAGAGCCCTGGTCCTTGGTTCTGGACACCTAGCCTTGGTTTGACATCTAGCCTGCGCTGTAGGAAGATCTTGAGCAGAATGACATCTAAACTTTGCAAGCATTCTCTGGAAGTAAGCCACCCTGAATAACTAATAAACCATCTTCAGCACTTTATGAAATTGTATTATTTATAATGGCACTGTTTTAGATGATTTTATGTTGTTTTAACTGTATTTATGTATTGACTGTGAGCCACCCTGAGCCTGCATCGCAGGGAGGGTGGGGTATACATTGAATTAATAAATAAATAAAAGGAGAGGGATGGGGGCAAGGTTCTGCCTGATTTATATATCTGGCATTAACGCTCAGTTCCAACAGTTTAAATGTATTGGTGAACATGGCTTGTTTGATTAGCATTGTGAGCTTTGGGTGTGTGTGTGATGAAACTAAAAGATGATTCACTCGGATAGCTATTTATTTATTTAATATCCCGCCTTCCCTGCCAAGGCAGGCTAAGGGCGGCTTATATAGAAAATGTAAAACAATTAAAATGACAAATAAAATCAGAATGATACAATTATAAATACAATAAAATATTTAAAAGGTATAAAACCGAAGCTATGAACAGTTAATTGAATCACAGCATACCCACTAAAATCAGTGTTAACTAGTTCCCATAAGAACAACATTGGCCCATATTTTCTTTGCAGCCAAGGCAAATAAAGCCATTCTATAGGATATATCAGCATTAGAAACAGCTAACAAAAATACAGTCTTCTCAGGGACTGAGTAAAAGCTTAAAACTGATAAAATACCAGAGAGAAATGTTAACCTAGATTGGGTATACAAAGAGCATTCAAGGATATAATGGGGAAGATCCTCAATAACAGAAGAACCACAAATACATAAAAACAAGTTGCTTACCTGTAACTGATGATCTTCACGTGGTCATCTGTGCAGTACCACACATGGGTTGGGCGCCTGTGCACGACCTCGTGCAGAGAAATTTCTAGAGCTTTGCCTCAGAAGAGCTTTGGCAGGCTCTCTTCCCACGCTGGGGAGAAGGCACGCACTGCGCATGCCCAGAGTGGGGGAGAGAGCCGCCTCCCATTCAGTTCCTTCGACCACCACCGGTAAGTCCTATCAATCCAAAGAAGGAGATCTGGAGATGCCAGCAGTGGGGAAGGCCGGGTGGAATTGTGGTACTGCACAGATGACCACTCAAAGATCATCAGTTACAGGTAAGCAGCCTGTTTATCTTCGTCGTGGTCTCTGTGCAGTCCCACACATGGGTGATTACAAGAGCTGAACCAGTTGGAGGAGGGAGCTGGCAGCTGAAAAAGACACAAGCAGACTGGTTAAGACACAGCATCATCATCAAACCACGTCACCCAATGGTCCTACCTGAGGAAACAGCAGAGTCAAGCGAAGAGAGATCGCAGTACTGTCTGACCGAAGGCAGCATCCCGTCAGGCTCGGACGTCAAGTGCGTAGTGAGTCACGAAGGTCGATGCTGAGGACCACATAGCAGCTGCACAGATGTCTTCCAAGGGGACACCAGCCAGGAAAGTGGTAGACGTCGATACCGCCCATGTGGAATGGGCAGTGACACAGGTAGGGACAGGATGGCGTGCAAGCTCATAGCAAAGGGCTACGGTGGAAGTCACCCATTTAGAGAGTCGTTGAGAAGAAACCGGCTCCCCCAGACGTGGAGGGCCATAAGCTAGGAACAGCTGAGGAGACTTACGTATGGGCTGTGTCCTATGCAGATAAAAGGAGAGCGCTCTGCGAACATCGAGACAGTGCAAGGTTCTCTGAGAGGCATCAGACGGGTTCAGAAAGAAGGTAGGTAGGACAGATGACTAAGAGAGATGAAAGGTAGAGATGACTTTAGGGAGGAAGGAAGGATCTGGTCTAAGGACAATCTTCTCCCTATGAAAAATTGTATAGGTGGGGGTCAGCCCTAAAGGCAGCTAGCTTCCCTACTCTATGAGCAGTAGTAATGGCTACTAGGAAGGCCGTTTTCCAGGAAATCAACCTGAGGTCGGCGGTAGCCATGGGTTCGAAGGGTTTGGACATGAGTTGAGAAAGGACCAGCGACAAACTCCACGAAGGCACCAGAGGTTTCCTAGGAGGGCAAAGGTGAAGGAGACCTTTGAGGAATGTTTTGGTGAGACGATGGGAGAATACGGAGGATCCTTGTATCAAGGGATGATAAGCAGAGATCGCCACCAAAAGAACCCGCAAAGACGAGTATGCGAGGCTAGCATTCTTCAAGTGGACGACGTAGGAAAAAATGTCACAGAGAGATGACCAAACTGGATCAAAGGAGTGATCAGACGCATAGGACTGGAATCTGTTCCACTTTAATCGATAGGAACGTCGAGTAGAAGGCTTCCTAGTGTTCAGAAGGATTTCAGAGACTTGAGGTGGGAAGTCTAGGGCCGGATCCTCCAGGCTGTCAATCTGAAAAACCCTGGATCGGGATGCAGGATTCTTCCTTGGGCCCGAGAGAGGAGATCGGGGATGACAGGAAGAGAGCGGAAGGTACGACGGGAGAGTCAGAGTAGGTAGGGAAACCAGACCTGGCGCGGCCACCAAGGAGTGACTAGTATGCACGACGTGCCATCTGCGAGGATCTTCTGAACGACCCAGGAGATGAGAGGGAATGGAGGAAAGAAGTAAAACAGGATTCTGGTCCACTTGTGAAGAAAGGCATCCCCGAGCGACTGAGCAGATGGGGGATCCCTGCTGAAAAACAGATGACATCGAGCATTGTCGGCGGTCGCGAAGTCGTTAACAGAAGAGCGCCCGAACTCGAGAAAGAGAGGCCAGAGATATCGGAGGGAAATGGACCATTCGTTGTCTGACAAGGTGGAGCAACTCAACTGATCTGCATCGACATTTTGATCTCCGGGAATGTGTATTGCTGAAAGCATGATGGAGTGATTGAGGCACCAGGACCAGAGGTCGATCGCCAAATTGCAAAGACGAACAGAGGCAGTGCCGCCCTTCTTGTTGATGTAATAAACTGCAGTGGTGTTGTCAGAAGCCACTTGGACAACACGACCCTGAAGGATCGGGAGGAATGAACGAAGGGCCAGATGAACCACTCGCAACTCTAGGAGATTTATGTGAAGAGTTGCGTCACAAGCCAACCAAACCCCCTGCATAGAAAGCATTCCGCACTGGGCTCCCCAACCCCAGAAGGAAGCGTCCATGGTAATCAACAACTCGGGAGGAGGAGGTCGAAAGGGCATGCCTGAAAGGAGGTGGAGGGGGTGAGACCACCATTTGAGAGAGTCGAGGATGCTCTGCGGGATCGACAAAACCCTGTGCCAAGGACTTGGTAGAGGATCGAAGGCGTGGAGAAGCCACAGCTGAAGCAGCTGCATTCTCAACCGGGCATGACGGACAACAAACACCGTGGACGCAAAGTGACCAAGGAACTTCATCATGGATCAAGCGGATTGTCAAGGAGAGGTCCGAAAGGAGGACTCCCGTGCCAGAATGTCAGAAGCTCTCGATTCTGGAAGAAAGGCCACTTCGAGGTTGGTGTTGAGACAGGCTCCAAGAAATTGAAGGACCTGGAGGGGCTGAGGGGAGGACTTGGCGACATTGACACAGAGACCAAGGGCACAGAGGAGAGAAAGAGTCTCCTGAGTATTGTGGAGCAATTGAACGTGCGTCGGAGCGACGAGAAGCCAGTCGATATAGGGATAAAGTGTTATCCCACATCAGTGAAGTTTGGCCATCACAACAGCCATCAGCTTGGTAAATACCCTCGAGGTGGTGGAAAGACCGAACGGAAGGACTCTGTACTGGTAGTGCGCATTTCCAACGGCAAAACGAAGGAATCGACGGTGTTGGGGACAGATAGTGACATGGAAGTATGCTTCTTGGAGATTGACTGACGCGAGCCACGCTGCCCTTGGAATTAGCGGAAGGATAGACTGTAAAGTAACCATCCTGAATTTTTGATACCAGATATAACGATTGAGATCTCAAAGATCCATAATCAGTCGGAAGCCGCAGTCCCTTTTGGGCACAAGGAAATATTTTGAGTAAAAGCCGAGGGTCTGTTGTGCCTCCAGGACGACCTCGATAGCACCTTTGGCAAGAAGGGTGGAAATCTCGAGATCGAGGAGGGGGTCCAGGGTTGTGATGACAAAGTGTGGTAGGACTGGAGGTGAAACGAGCTCTATGGTGTACCCAACCCGTAGAATGGTGAGGACCCAGGAGTCGGTGGAAATTTCTTCCCAGGCTAGTAGAAAGGGGAAGAGACGGGTCCGGATGGGAGGGGTGTACGACATTGGAAAAGACAGGTGGTGGAGACAGTCAGACTGTTTGGAGTGTGGTGGCTTCTTCGGAGGCTGAGGTCGGTGTTTGGAGGGAGGGCGGGAGTCGTAAGGCTTCCTTCTCCACTGGGGATTGGATGCCAGTGATGGATATCATTGAGAAGCGGAAGGCTTCCAGGGACGGTTCCGAGGCCGATAAGAAGAGGTGGACACCCCGAGGTTTCGAGCCTGCTTCCTACTGTCATTGACGGCCTTCAAGGCCTCATCGGTAGTAGAGTGGAAGAGGCCATCACCGTCGAATGGAAGATCCTCTATACGGAACTTAACTTCAGGTTGTAAGGAGGTGCCTCTCAGCCAAGCATGGCGTCTAAGAGTGACGGAAGAGACCAAAAGCTTCGAAGAGCAACTAACGGCGTAACGGACTGAGTTAATCTGCTGTTTTGATATGGAGCAGATCTCCGACAAGGCACCCGACAGGGTGGCATGATGTTCTTCTGGGACAGAGTCCAAGACAGGATGAACAGCATTTTCGACATTGAAGGCATATGCCGACAGGTAAGAGAGATAGGTGTCGATATGGAGACTCATAGAGGCAAAGGAATACATCTTTTTCGCAAGACGATCAAGTTTACGACCTTCACAGTCAGGGGATGTAGACTGCTGTATGGGCTGCTTTGACTTCGACGAAGAATGTACGACCATCGAATTCAGCGACGGCTGAGATATAAGAAACTTGCCAGAATTCTGCTGAATTTTGTAAAGAACATTGTACTGTCAAGAAACCGGGGGGATTGATGCTGGGTGTTCCCAAGATTCCTTAAGAACCAAAAGGTGTACTGGAAGCAAGGGAAGGACGGTAGAAGGAGGAAGGTCGGCTTGGACCAGCTTGTGAACTACGTCGGTCACAGCAGGAGACTCTGTGGAACCTTGAACTTGAAGGGCAATGGCCATTCGAGTAACGAGCTCCAAGTAGGCTTTAGGACCCTCAGTGGGAGAAATAGAACCCGAGCGTCGAGGCTCATCATCGACTCGAGTGGCATCGGGATTGAGTCAGATATCGACATTGGAGAGCAGGACCTTAATGGTTGAAAAAGATCAATAAGCGTTTGGTCATCAGCAGGAGGATGATACCGAGGTTCTAAGGAAGAACTCTTCGGGGCATCCCTAGTTCGTGAGGGCTCAGAAGGTTGGCCACGAGGAACCGAACGTGCTGAGGCCACCGATGTGGAGCGGCATGGATAGTCAGACATGACCATGATCAGTACGTTCGGAGTGTCAGATCCGATCATAATGATGCTCAGGCGTCGGAGATCTCGAATAGTAGTAGGCACAGTATGGACGTTGCCGACTTTCATCGATAGACCAACATTGATCGTCTGAAGGCGAGCCCGATGAAGATGGAGACTGCCGACGGATCAGTCTCCTTCAGTCATAGTGGGAGTGAGACCGCGAGCGTTGTTCCACTACAACATGCCTCTCGTCCAAATGGTGGAGCGGGAGATCAGAATGCCTTGAAGGAGATCGAGACTCTCGGCGAGGAGACAACGGTGGTGGCGACCTCGTTGGCTGACCAAGAGAATTAAGCCAGAAGCCGATGACAAAGTGTGCTGCAGCGTTGGAGGCGGCAATGAAGACCTTTGAGATGTAGAGGCCAACGCAGGCATCGAAGTCATCAGGCCAGTAATGACAACAGGCTCAACAACCAAAGCTGATGTGGACGGCTTAACCTTCAATTTTGAAGGGGTCTTTTCATCAGCCCTCTTATGTTTTGGTTTCGGTGCCTTCGAAGAGGTGCCCGATTTTTTAGCCACAGAGGCATGAGAGGCCACTGAAGTCATGGTAGGGCGTAAAGCTGACTCTAAAAGGAGAGCCCTAAGCCTAACCTCACAGTTGTGTCGAGCCTGTCGAGTAAAACTCGCACAATGTGGGCAGCTATTGACCCTATGGGCTTCTCCCAAACAAATTAAGCAAAGGTTGTGCCCGTCATTCAAAGGGATTTTGGCTGGGCAATGACTGCACACTTTGAAAAACTTAATTTTGCCCATACAAATTATAGCCCACCCACCGAAAAGGGGGGGAATAGAAAAGAGAATTTTTGTTTGTTTGTTTTTTATAATAGGAAATAAGAAATATGAGAAGAAAGTGAGAAATGAAGAGGAAAAAATGGTAGAATACTCAACTGAGGCAATGGACGGAAGAACAGCGACGAGGTGTGAATGCGAAGGTGGCTGAAGAAGAACTGAGTGGGAGGCGGCTCTCTCCCCCGCTCTGGGCATGCGCAGTGCGTGCCTTCTCCCCAGGGCGGGAAGAGAGCCCGCCAAAACTCTTCTGAGGCAAAGCTCTAGAAATTTCTCTGAACAAGGTCGTGCGCAGGAGCCCAACCCATGTGTGGGACTGCACAGAGACCACGACGAAGATACACTGTTCCTTGGGTGTTCTACTATAGCGGCCAGCTAATACAGCCGTTGGCATTGATTCAAAACACAAAGATGTAAAAGCTGCTCTGAGGTTATGATTATCTATATTAACCAGGTAAGGTGATCTAAAATGGTCATTCTTAAATGATTTGAACCAGGTAGCAGACTGTGATTTTAGAATTAACTGTCTGTCTAACAGAGCATCCTGCTTAAATACCCATTCTCTAAGTTCTGAATTGTTTGTTGAAGAACTAAGAAGGTCGTCAGGAATGGAACATCTCAATAGTAAATTATTAAGAAAGCAGGCATGATCTAAGTCTATAGATAGCATTGAGTTAAAGGCTAGTTGGCTAAAAGAGTCGGTGCCAGCAACTCTGATTTTCTTCCAAGATTTTAGAACCGCAAGATGCACCCGCGCCCTTAAGGAAGGCAGACCAGTTTCTGCTCTCATCAGAGTAACTGATGTTCCCTTGGGAAGAGTCAGGATACGCCTTAAAAACTGGTTTTGAATTGTTTCAATTCTCTTTCCATCCCCAAACCTCAGTACCATACAGAAGGTGGGGGATGACCTTACTTTTAAAGAGTTTTATAAGAGGATCAATAAGAAAACCTCCCTTGGTATAATAAAACCTCAGAATGGAACCCACAATCTTTGTCGCAGATGCTTTTACTGTGGCAATGTGAGCATTCCAGTTCAGATTCTTTCTAAACGTAATCCCTAAATACTTAAAGGTACTACTCTGATTTATTGAATTGCCAAATATGCTCCAGGAGGATAATTGAGCCCTTTTTCTAAAGGCCATCACTTTGGTTTTTCCAAAGTTAATATTAAGGGCCTCTTCCTTACAGTATAAACCTAGTTGCTGCAATAATCTTCTCAACCCGATTTTTCTAAGTGATATTAGGGCCATGTCGTCTGCATAAAGTAAAATTGAAATTTTATGCTTCCCAAGGGTAGGTGGAAAGAATTGCGGGCCTGATAACCTGTCAACAATATTGTTTATACATAAGTTAAACAATAGAGGGGCCAACACACACCCCTGCTTCACTCCTTTATGAATTGGGATTTTGTTAGTTAGGGACCCTGACATTCCAATTCTAATTTGGGCACTAATATCTGTGTGCAGCTCACATAACAGGAATAACAACCGTTTATCAATATTCAGTTCTGCCAGTCTTTGCCATAGTCTATTCCTATCAATGGAGTCAAATGCGGCGGCCAAGTCCACAAATGACACGTATAAAGACTTTGTGGGGCCTTTTAAGCTTGCATAGGCCAACTGGTAAAGAGTAAGGCAATGATCAAGGGTGGCAAAACCTTTCCTAAACCCTGCTTGATGGGGGTGGATGATGTGGTTCTCAAAGATCCAGTCATCCAGCTTAAACAACAGGTATTTACTATAAACCTTTGCGGCTATATCTGTCAGGCTTATTGGTCTGTAGTTCTATGGATCTGTTTTGTCCCCTTTCTTATGAATGGGGACAATAATACTTAGCTTCCAACCAGAAGGAATTAAACCTGTGCCATTAATTTGTTAAAAAACTGCGGCTAGCACAGATGACCACCATGTGGGAAAAGCTTTATAAAAATCTGACGGGATCAAGTCTTCCCCAGGCGATTTTCCTGAAGCCAATGAGTTAATTATACCTTTGATCTCCCTCTCCAAAACTGGGGCCCATTCAGGGAGGTCTGAGATACCTAAAGTGGATCTCTGAGACAGGGATGTAACTACAGGGACAGAAGGTGCACAAGACCCAAAAACCTTACTAAAATGCTGTACCCAAATTTTGGGAAGAATATGTGCCGCTGCCTGACGGGAGGAGCTGTTTATACCACTGGATACAATATCCCAGAAGCGTGCTTCATCTTTCTTTGAGACAGCCAGTTCAAGTTCATTCCATAATGATTTGGCATTGTCCCTTTTCTTTGATTTGATTAAGTTTTTATAATCAGACCTAAGTTTCAGGAGGTGAGGCATCAAATAGTCATAATTATTCCGTCTTATCAGTCTCATTAGAGACGTTAGCTCTTTTTTGTCACCTTACATTCCTGGTCATACCAACTGTTACTGCCATGAGGTAAGGGGTTAATTGGCCTGCTATTGATAAAAAAGGATTTAAGGTAATCGTTCATGGCTTGAAAAGTTTTAAAAACATCATTACCTGGCAAAAAAAGAGCTAACTTCATAGACTCCATCTCAGGATTAGCAAGAGTTTGGGCTAATTTAGTATTTAGTTGCTCTGACCATCTAAGTCTCCTATATGGACCAGATTACAATAAAATATAAAGTGCTACTTTGTATCAGATGGTGGGCATTAGCAGCATCCTCATCCTCAGGCAACAGCCAGATGACATCATAGTCTGGGTTAAATTGGCTTTTAACAATGATGTTAGTATTAGGGCTAAGGCCAGAGTTTCTTGGGTGAGGCTCTCTAATTGAAGGCCTGGTGGAAGAGCTCCATCTTGCAGGCCCTGCGGAACTGTAAAACGTCCCACAGAGCCTTGATGTCCTCCAGGAGTTCATTCCACCTGTACAGAGCCGCCACTGAAAAGGCCCTGGCCCTCATCACAGCCAACCTGGCTTCTCTGGAGCCTGGAAGGGCCAAGCAGTTTTGGAACCCTGATTGTAATGGTCTCTGTGGAACATGTGGGGAAAGGTGGTCCCTTAGATATGTAGGCCCCTAACCATATAGGGCTTTAAAGGTAAGAACCAGCATCTTGAACCGAATTCGGTATGCTATAGGGAGCCAGTGCAGTGCTTTTACCACAGGCTGGATGTGCTCCCACATAGGGAGGCCCAACAACAGCCTGGCCACTGCATTCTGTACCAGCTGCAGCTTCCGGATTTGAGACAAGGGCAGCCCCATGTAGAGAGCATTACAGTAATCCAGTCTCGAGGTGACCATTGTGTAGATCACTGTTGCCAAGAAAATCATTTAAACAGAGGTCTTTTGGTAAACAGGCGAGCTATTTTGTACTCCCTGAGTCAGCTACTTTGAACAGAGGTGCAGTCTGTTGATCCTGAGAAAGTTGAAAAACTTAGGAAAGCACCATATCGACTGCAAATTCTCCTTTTAGTCGTCCCATAATTCTGGCAATGCTGCTTAAAATGCAGATATTTCTTGCCACATTTAAAATCTCTGCTAACATGAGTTTTTGTTGATGAAGGCATCTGCTGGCTAATTTCTGATAAGAGAGGCAGAACACCTGTTCCTTCTGACCTTGTGTCTACACCCTCTACCAGGGCTAGTAATAAGCTATTGACTTTAGTTCATGCTGCCCATGGAGGAAAGCCAAGACTGCAAACAACTGTCAGAATACAGGACAACCCAGTTTGGGACATACAGATCACTAACTCATTAACTCATGAGAGCCAGTTTGATGTAGTGGTTAAGTGCGCAGACTCTTATCTGGGAGAACTGGGTTTTATTCCCCACTCCTCCACTTGCACCTGCTGATGTTACCTTGGGTCAGTCACAAGCTTTCGCACAGCTGTTCTCTCAAGGACAGTTGCTGTCAGAGCTCTCTCAGCCCCACCTACCTCACAGGGTGTCTATTGTGGGGAGGGAGGGGAAGGGAAATGAGTTTGTAAGCCGCTCTGAGACGCCTTTGGGCAGTGAAGGGCGGGGTATAAATCCAAACTCTTCTTCTTCATTAACAGCCTCATTGACTAGGGAATGTATAAATATGGATTCCACTTTGAATGGCCTAAAGAGTCCATTGGAAAACTTACAGTCTATGGTTGGCTCTTTAAACCAGCTCCCCCTAGAAAATGAGAATATGATTCAAACTCAAGATGCTTTTATACAATTACAGCTCTGACCAGGATCAAAGAGCTGTAGACCTTCATACGTGTAGTCAAATAAGCCCAAATGTGCCAGGGCAGCAGCTAAACTCTGAAAGTCCTGGAACAAAATTGGTGCTTTAGAAGAAATCTTTCAGCTTGGCTAAATTCAGTGTTCCTCAGAGCAGATGGGACAGACAGGAATTGCTCACTACAGCAGTATAGGGGAACATTAGACAGTTATGCTACAATAGCCCCTTCCAGACTCTTCTATCCCCCCAAACATAAAGCAATCTACTCTTCAGCCAGAAAGTTTAAAATGTTATGGAAGAAGCTTTTAATCAACCACCAATGAAAGATCCTTCTGCAGTCCCTTTAGATGGATGTCCCAAAGGAAAATTAAACTCCTAACATGGAACACTGAAGGTTTGCTATCTAAGAAAACAGATGCTTTCTTCAATCTTTTTCTAACTCAGAACAATATTATCTGCCGACAAGAGACTTGGTGTCAAGAATCATTCCTTGTTGGTGGGTTTGTCACAGTCCATCTCCCACCTGTACCTGGGGAAGGAAGGGGCAGAGCTAAGGGAGGTTTGGCTCTACTTGTTTACAAAGCTGCATGTGACTGTCATTACACTAGACCTATGTGGTCATTGGGCCCAGGCAAGTGTCATTAAATCTGGTCATTATAGCTTTTTAATTGTGAATGTTTCCCTACCTTCCCATGGTACCAGATTAAGGGTACATGAAGTTTGGACAAAGTTTGAGGAATATTTAGATAAGCTTTTGTTCTCTTTATTCTTAATGAAGCAACCTTGTGGGACATTCGTGGAGAGTACACATATTGGTCGGAGCGAGGAACTATTATCATTGATTTTGTTCTGACATCATGTAACCTGTTGAACTACGAAATGCACTTGGAAGTTGGGGCACGCCAAGATAGCGCTCACCTACCAATTATCTTCAATGTAAATATTCAGAATCAATTAGCACATATATCAGAGAAATTTAATGTCCAATTAGATCCTGACTCAAGCTATAGAAGAACTGTATGGATTGGAAAAATAGACCAGCAATGTCAATAATATTTCAGCTCAGATGAAGCCCTTCAACTTTGTAATGATGTGACTACTGCTAGCACAGCCAAGATGACTATACAATCTTGCTTATATTTAACTCTTGGGTGGTCAGAACAGCTATCAAAAAGACATCTTTCTCGTACTGCCCTGACATCTACAAAAACCTGGTTTGACTTAGAATATTTGACAGCCAGAAACAGTCTAGTGCAGGGATGTCAAATATGCAGCCTGGGGGCCGGATCAGACCTCCGGAGGGCTTCTATCAGGCCCATAGTGGAACTGGCTGTCTTCTGCTTCTTCTTCCAGTTTTGCTGCTGCTGCATCTTCGTAGGTTTGCAGCTTACAGATACACACCTGAACAGCATACTCAAGATTGCAACAGCACAGACATTTTGATGTAATAATTCAGAACAAGAGGTGTCAGTTATCAGACACTGTTAAATAAACAAAATATTGCAAGAGTGCTAATGTTTTAAGCATGTTTTTATTTTAAGTAAAAAAACTGAGGAGATTAGGAACCAAATAAGTGAAAATAGACAGGAGATTATAAATATATCAAAAAAAGGTTATAAGATGGAGAAAAAGTTAACGATTTGGAATATGAGTTGCAGGAATTAAAATTAAAAAATGATAAGGTAGAGGAAACGTTGATTCAGATGGAAATGGATAGGGCGGCGTTGATCCTGAGATGTCAGAATATACCTGAAAATTTGGAAAAAGATATAAAGGAGGTCTTAACGGAAGCTCTTGCAGAACAATTAGATATAGGATCTAAGGAGGAAATTACTCGTGAAATAGATGTGATATACCGTAGGAACTCGGCATATGCGAGGAAGAACCAAAAGCCGAGGGAGACACACGTCAAATTTTATAGACGGGAGCTGAAGGATAAAATAATTAAGGCTACTAACGAGAAAAAAGTTCTGATACAAGGAGCGGAAATTAATTTCCTAAAAGAAATTCCATGGAGGGTGAGGGAGAGGAGATGGAATTATGGGAACCTGGTAGGCATATTGAGAAAAAATGATATTGCCTACAGATGGTTGGTGCCAGAAGGAGTTCTGTTTACTTATGGAGGCAGAAGGCAAAGGCTTGATTCTGTATTTAAAGTAGAAAGCTTCTTGGAACAGTATGGAGAAGAGTTAGGATGGCAAAAAGAGGACACAGAAGAGGGGGAGTGGGAAGAAATGGAAGAAGATGAAGAGGATCGAGGTGCTGAAGAGGAAGAGGAAAGGCCAGAAAGAGAACGTGAAAAAGGAAAGGGAAAATTGGGGGGGAAAGGGAAAAAAGATCTAAAGAGGACCCCCTCGCAAATGTTAACACGATTCCAATATAGAAGTAAGACACAGATACCTAGAAAATAAATGAATAGATCAAGCGTTAAGAATTTTAAAATTTTATCTATTAATGTGAATGGGCTGAATAGCCCCCCCCAAAAACGAAAAACCTTCCACCAAGCAGCAAAATTACAAGCTGAAATTACTTGTCTACAGGAAACTCATATAAAGAAAACTGATGTTAAGTATTTGTTTTGTAAGAAATTAGATAAGGAGTTTAAAGCAGCGGATGAGAAGAAAAAAAGAGGTGTGGTAACATACGTTAGGGAATCATTGTCTCCGGAATTGGTCTATGCTGATGAAGATGGTAGGATAGTAATAGTTAAGATTAGGAGACAGGAGGAAGAGAGTTTGATTGTAAACATTTATGTACCCAATCAAAATCAAGAGGCCTTTTACAAGGTTTTGTATAATGTTCTAGCTAAAAGTGATACCGCCAATATGTGTATTATTGGGTATTATAACGCAGTTTTTGATAAGGACGTTGACAGGAAATCACAGCAAAGGAAAAAAACAGCAGGATTAACACTCCCAAAAATTTTCCTAGAGATGGCTGATGAATATAGTCTAGTGGACGCGTGGAGAACCAGAAATTTACAAACAAAAGACTTTACATTCTATTCTGCAAGACACAACTCTTGGTCCAGAATAGATATGGCATGGGTAACGATAGGTTGGATAAATCAATTATTAGAAGCAGATATATTACCCAAAACTTTCGCAGACCATAACCCAATCCTGATTTCATTTAAGGAGGTTCGAAGAAGATCGAGGTGGAGAATGAATGCAGATTTGCTGAGAGACAGAGACTTTGTTAAAAAGACCCAACTAGAAACTCAAGCCTTTTTTGAAAGGAATTTGAGTCAATGCTCCACCACCACTGGAGCAGAGACCTCTGCAAAGGTCACAGAGAAACCGTTGTGCCCCCCTTCTACTTGAAAGATTATATTTGGAAGGGTAATCTTGGGGGAGGAGTTGTTATGTCCTGAAGCTAGAATCTGTCATATCTTTCTCTATGTTAAGCTTCAGACATAAGATGGGATTGTAAGCTGTAACATTCCCATTGGTCGGTTTCTGTGAAACTTTGTAAATAGCCAATTTTTGGAGAGAACAGACCTCATTGGTCTTTATCCTTGTTTTCTTATTGGTTGTTAACTTATTTATGGGTGTGGCTTTGACAGCCCGGATCATTTAAAAAAGGAGCTGTGCTCCACTATTCTCTGTGTGCATGTTGTTAAGTCAAGTTTGCTGTTACAATAAAGCTGAAATCACTTTTGCTGAAATCCAATCATGTTGAGTTGCATACTTAACAGGAGGGAAAATGTAGAGGAAGTTGTTGTCCCAAGGTTAAACGAGCCCATCTCCCAATGCCTCGGAATCTTGTGGCCCCCTGCAGCAGAACAGGCTGCAGTTTGCATTGTTTTGAGTTGCAAACACATCAATGTGAGGTGTACCCCACTTTTGGAATATGGGGTGTAGGTAGGTCCAATTCAGCTCCCAGTCATGGCACTGAGAAAGGCCCCTGCTGAGCAGGTCTGCATGCACACTGGCACTGCCAGCGATGTGTGAAGCAATGGGAAAAATGTGCAGAGGTATGCACCAGGCCCAAAGGTCCAGTGCAAGGTGGCAGAGACTGCCGGAGAGCTGTTGTATTGTCGGTCAGTACAGCCACACATTTCCCTGTGAGAACAGGCTGGAAACATTGAAGGGACAGCTTGATCGCCAGAAGTTCTAAAAAATTGATGTGATTGCTTGAAGTCAAGGCATCCAACTTGTGACCTACGGAGAGGCTGTTGAGGTGGGCTCCCCATCCCCACAGAGAGCCGTTGGTCGTGAAAGTGAGACCAGGAGTAAGGGGATGGAAAGGGACACCCTGAACCAGATTGTCCGCCAGTGTCCACCAAAGAAGGGAGTCATATGCTTCTTGTGACGGAGAGAGACAAACCAATTGGCTCATTTGTAGGGGCTTGAAGTGCCTTAGGAACCAGAGCTAAAGTGGACACATTCTTGCGAAGCGAAGGACTGCAGTTGTAGCTGCCATCAGGCCTAGAAGGCACTGAATTTGGAATGCAGAAGCCGTGTCATGGAGCCGAATCTGTTCTGCAAGGGTAACTAGAGTGAAAGCTCTGTCCTGAGGCAGGAAAGCTTTGCCTTCCATGGAATCGAGTATCGCCCCTATGAACTGCACTCTCTGAGAAGGAACCAGCTGCGATTTCTTGTGGTTGACCAGGAGATCCAAGGAATGAAGAACACTGAGGGCCTGGGAGACATGTTGTATGAGAAGGTCCCAGAAGCCAATCATCTAAATACGGGAATACCATGAGGCCACAGAGGCGGAGATGTGCTACGACCACCATCCTCTGGATGAAGACCCATGGTGTAATGCTGAGGTCAAACGGTAGACTCCTGTATTGATAGTGGCTGCCTCCTATCACAAATCGAAGGTATCTCCGATGGGAGGGATGGATGATTAAATGGAAACAGGCATCTTTGAGGTCGAAAGTGGCTATCCAACAACCCTTGGATAGGGGGGTAGAATGACCAGTAGAGATGTCATTTTGAATTTCTGGCATTGTATATAGGCATTGAGGCTGCAAAGGTCTAGAACTGGTCTCTGGCCACCGGCCCTCTTGGGTACCATGAAATACTGGGAGTAAAAGCCAAGGCCCTGGTGGTCTAGGGGCGCAGGTTCTATGGCACCCTTTGACAAAAGCGTGGAATACTTTGCCGAGGAGGAATGATGGATATTTTTAACACACCGCTGTTATAAGAATGACGATGGAGGAGTAGTAACAAATACAGGAATAGGTGAGAGTTCTAGAAATTCGATGGTATAACCATGGGTCAAGATGGAAAGGATCCATTGGTCTGATGTAACGTTGGTCCAGGCATGTAGGTAAGGGGAGAGGCGGGTAGGGTCAGAAAGGGTAGGCGGAGGGGAGTCAATGGCCCTGCTTGCCGGGTTTGGGTTGTTTCGGTCTGGTGTGTTGTTGTCCAGAGCTATATTTCTGCCTGGCCTGATATTGTTGCCTATTCCCCGAAGGGGATTGACGTGGCCTCCAGCTTCCCTCTGGTGGCGGTTTAGTGTACTGGCGTCTAGAGCTGTAGCGTGACTAAGAGCGAGGTCTAAAAGGCTTAGAAGGGGCAGAGACCCCCAGTGACCTAGAAGCCTTAATACTCTTGTCCATGTCTTGAAAGGCAGAGTCCGTTGAGGCATGGAGGAGACCTTGGCCATCAAAAGGTAAGTCCTCTATATACGCTCTAGTGTCATTAGGAAGGGAAGTGTTCCTAAGCCAGGAGTGCCTACGGAGGGTGACTGTGGAAGCTATCATCTTGGAGAATATGTCCAAGGCATGTTTGGAAGAATTGATGATCTGCTTAGAAAGCAGTAGCCCCTCCTTCTGTAGCTTTCTGGCCTCCTGACGTTTGACATCAGACACGAGGTCAAAAAATCAGTAAAACGTTCCCAGAGGGAGTACTGATAATGGCCCATGCAAGCGATATAATTTGACGTTTTAATTCCCAAAGCTCCAGCTGAATAAAAATGTTGATCAAACAAATCCAACTTCCTGCTCTCCTTCTCAGAAGGTGTAGCCAGGGTGCGTTTATTTTTGGATGAGGATGACACAACCATGGAGTTAGGTTTAGGATGGATATGGAGGAATTCTGCCTCTGGCTCTTGGACCTTATACATATGATCCAGGCACCTGGAAGACGCTGGGGCAGAAGATGGTTTATCCCACGGGGCTTTTGCTGTCTGGAGAAGGACGGTCCAACATAGGGAGGGTGACTGTCATAGAGGTGTCAAGTTGCATGACGTCGAAGACAGCATCCAATACTGAAGGTTGAGGTTGGACTATCGAGAGCCCCAGGGAGTGTGCCATTCTCTGGATCAATTCTCCATATGAACAGAGGTCTTCTGAGGGAGAAATTGGAAGGTTGTCAGACACCGTAGGTTTGGCGGAAGGGTCCTCTGGTGAACTGGCCCCTTCTGAATCTTTGGAACTGGAGTCAGAGAATCTGGAAGGCGACTCCTGTGCCAGTACCAAGACTACATCAGCCATTCGGGTAAGGATGTCCGATATCGGAGTGGTCTGCGATGGTAAAGCGGGGGTGGGACAGAGGGGAGAGGGCGGGCAACGAGGTTCCTCTGGAGGTTTGGAGATTGATGTGGAAGGTTTAGATTTACATTGGGGATAGCGTGAATGGTGTGACCCATGGCCCTAGTCCAACTGTCACATCGGCATCAGCCATAGCATCGATGTCGACACAGGGTAGGAGCTGAACCAATATGGCATGTGGTGCCAATGGTCTGATGGAGGCAGCAACGGTGATTCCAAGTAGGTCAGGGAGTGTGGTCTTAACTCCCGCCAGGGTGAATAGGAGGGCCTGGGCTTGGAATGACGACACTCAGGGCACTCCTCTCCTCAATATCGAGGCTCCCCATGCAGGGGGGATCTGGATTGAGGACAAGGATATTGAGAGTCCGGTCCAGATTGATTGCTAGTCTAAGAGGAGGGCAACGGTGAACGATCTCTCCGAGATCTGCATGGAACAACCTCCTCAATCTCCAAGGGCAAGACTGAAATGGGTCTAGTGTCCATGGAGACCTCCGATACTGGGGGGTTCAGCTGCCGAATGGGTGAGTCCAGTAACTCAATGGGAGGTAAGGGCTGTATCACAGGCAGCTCTGGTGCAGGAGGGTGATCGATATTGGGTTGCACCTGCTGAGACGGGGGCATTGCAGAGCCCTTTTGCACACTGACACAGCTCAACTTGTGAGACTTATGCAGGATTTTTAAAGAGAAGACTTCAGAGACTTCTTTTTGTGCTTATCCCTTTTCTTCTTCTTAACCGGCATAGAGGTGGAGGAAGACTCATTCAGCGCTGACTGTTTTGAAGAAGGCGGTCCCACGTCCACTGCCAACTTTGGACAGTGAGGGGGGACCAATGCCGGGGCGCTGACCTATGCTGATGGAGGCACCATGAGTTGAGAGTCTGGAGGAGTCTCAGCAGGCATCTTTACATCGGACAAAGGGGCCAACGCGGACTTCCAAAGTGCCACTCCGAGTCTCGCGGCTCTATTCTTCTGTGTCTGGTTGGAGAACTTCGAGCAATGGTGACAAGTCTCTGGGCGATGGGTTTCCCCAAAGCAGAGAATACAGAGTGTGTGGCCGTCATGGGGGGCAAATTTACTGCCACAGCTGACACACATCTTAAAACACCCCCACTTTTTGGCCATAAAACAAAAATTTGGCATGAAAAGAAAAAGAGCCCTTGTGTGAAGCGAAAAGAGATTTACCTCGGGGGGGGAGGGCGCGACCCTCAAAAACATTTTTTAAGTTCTTGAGTAGAAACGAAAACAAATTAAATGGTCCAGAAAAAAGAAACGGATTCAACAATCCCTTGTGAGAGAAAAAAACACTGATTCACCGTCCGGCAGAAACAAGCTGTTAACAGTGCGGCGGTCAGAAGAGAACTGGTGGTATGTCCACGCCCCACCCCCTTGGGCATGTGCACTGGCGTTCCCGTGTATGCCTGGGAGGGAAGCACAAAAATCCCATTGTGAACTTTGTATATCACGAATTCGGATCAGCACAGGTGCATAATCCCATAGGTGTGATGCACAGAGACCATGAAGAAGATCAGAAAGGTTATAAGTGGCAAAATTAAATTGTACAAAACACCTATCAGGTTAGTTTATCACAGCTCCACCCCCCTCTTTTGTAAATCTTAGAACAAAGAACAGTGGACATGAATGGTGTTTAAAAAAATGTTCATTTTCCAATTTAACAATCCAAGGTAAAAGAAGTCTGGCTATAATACTTGACAAGATAGACATCAACATTTATGGAAAACAACACATGGAATGATACAAAAAATACAATGATTTACTACTGAAAATATTGCACAACTTTGTACTATTCTCTTAGATTTACTTCCTGTAATTAAGAACAGATAAATTCAGGGGAAAAGTAACTTGAAAAGTAACCTAAATTAACCTGACATTACATGTCTCCTATAATCAGCACTCCTATAATCTGTACTCCATTTATTCTGCAATGATGTGTGACTTCAGCAGAACTGATATGGAGTATGTAGTTTGTGCAGTATCTTGCACACATAGAGCACCTCTCCATCGTTTTCATTTATGGGGCAACACTAAGCACTGCAGTCTGCCCTATCCATCAAAATGAAAGGGGAATGAATGAAACATTTGAATATTACCTGAAGCGCTTTGTGTTCAGAAGCATCTTCTGTAGGGGCAATAAATAATCCATTATGTAGATTTTTTTCATTCTACCACCTATTCTTGTAGGAATTATTTATGATGTAATTGTTCTATAGTGTATGGATACAGCCTTGAATAGAGTTCTTTTGCTTTAAATACAACCTGTATCTGAACAATTAAGATGCTCTTTGATTCTTGCTGATAACTGGAGACTGCATCTCATGCTAAACTGAAAGACTTTTCAGTGTATTGGCTTTAAGTGAAAGGTACAAAAGTCACATTAAAGAACATTTAAGAGGACAAAAATCCACCTGCTACATGGATTAAAATAATACAACACTGTTTGAAGACTGTCTCTACAAAGCACATACCTTTTCACTTAAGAAATGTAGATACCTGTAACAGTCCTTATCAACTGTCAATCTCTCACTTGATCACATCTCTCTAATTCTGGGCCAAATACAAACTTTGCACAAAAGAAACAGATTACTTCATATCTGCCAGGCAGACTACTATGCCAGTCAGCATAATATTAAAGATACATTTAATACAGATACTGAGACAGAGTATAATATTAGGAACCTAAGCACTACAAGAATGAGAGATGCAGTATCCTTTTTATATGGTCCAAGACAACCCTTCTTGAAGGAAGGAATGAAGTTGAAACAGATGTGGTTCTTGGTGACTGTGGTAAACTTGATCTTGTCTTCTTTTTTTCTATGCTCCATTTTAACTTGGCAGACAAAATATCAATATCAGTATTTGAATTTTGCAGTCAGAAAGGAAGCAATGAAAGAAAAACTAGAAAGGTAAACACTGGTTTGTTTGATTTTCTTTAACATTCTCACATTAAAATGTCACATAGAAAAGAGAGTGCATCTCAGATTTGTTTACAAGCTAGGAGATCTTTTTGAAGTCCACATAATCCTAACTGCAAACAAAATATAGCACTTTTATAATATATTATAAATTAACTGGTTTTCAAGCATAGAGCCAGCCCCAAAATAAGAATACACTATTTTAAAAAGACCTAAGGCAAAATGGATTCCATTTCCAATGGATAAAAAAGAACTGTGCAAACAAGCTTAAAACTATTTTTGTGCCAGTGTTATAAAATGCAGCCTTTTATTTAAAATAGAGCATTGACCCAAATACCAGGAACTTGTGAAGCAATCTGAACAAAAAATTATTTCCTTTAAATGGATGAATACTCTGGCCTCTCTTTATCTCTCTATGATCTTTCTGTTGCATGTGCTCATACACATGCTCCCTTTCTCATTCACACCAGTGTTCTTGTCATTCCTTTCAGTGATGCCTGAGCAGGAGAATTTCTCAGAGGAATGAGTTCATACAACGGAATCTTTTAACTTCTGCCGTTAATCTTCACACAGTTCCTGTGGATGGGTTTGCTAACTAGCCTTTCTTAAGAAACAACTATTTTAAGCACTGGATCAAGACTTTACATAAAAATAACTTCCTACTTTTCCTGTATTTTCTAAAACTTGTTTTCTCCCCTTCCCCTTTCAATACCTGCAGCTTTCTTTTAAAGTGTTAGGAACTGAGCTTTTTATTGTGCATGATCTCGTTGGGTAGAATGACAAAGGATCAAACCCATTAAAGTAGATGGTTTTCTTGACAGATCAGGAGAGAGACTCTGGCTCAGTTAGTCTCATAGGATGACAACAGTGCTGCATCCACTGGCTCCATGCAGGAAGGACATGTGAATGATCTCATCAGCCAGTCATCTATACAGTCCAGGTGGTAAATATGCATGCATGGCAGGAATCTGATAGGGTCCCCGTAAACAAAGTCCATCATACAGATCACACATCTGGAAAGGGAAAAGGAGACAGAGAGAAATTGAATTGGGTTACAATTTTATATAGTATGACTGGCATGACTGAAAGAGGACAGAGCTGCTAGTTGCTGAACTCAATTGTTTATACTATATTGCTTGGCAAAAGCTTGTAATTGATAAAAAAAATTTCATGGAGACTAGAATGCAACTTTTTCATGGCTAGAATGCAAATCTATGACATTATAATTTATTTATACCATCTGCACAATAATTTATTGATGACAGAAGCTGCCTAATTCTGTGTTTAAGCTGGAGACTGCCATTTGCTGTCACTGCAAGAAAGGTTGAGCATTCCTTGGTTTTAATATTTGAACTTTTTATTGATTATTGTGTTGGTTTTTGCAGCTCCACCTCTTTTTGAAAAATATTTTTATATTGTCAGACATAAAGTTGTAAGCTGCTTTGAGCTCTGTAGGGAAACAGGGTATTCATCAAATAACACAATAATTCCATGTCTGAACATTTTTAAAAGTCAGCTTCCCACTTCTGACTTTGCAGATCTCATCTAAAACTAGAAACATGCCTCCTGGCTAGCAACTAAGTTTGTAGCTCTTGATCATGACCTTTCTTTTGCAATGACCCAGCCATTTTTTAATATAAGGCTCTGGGGAGCAGCTTGGACTGTCACATACCAATATCCCAAGACAGAATTTGGTGTGTTATTTTTATGAACTTGATCAAATTCCATCTAGAAGCACCATACCGTTGGCCTCTCTTACTTGTTGATGCATTTGCCTGAAGGTGATGCAATGGAAATTATATCCAGTTATATGCTGGACTGTGCTATACAGGTGTGAAGGAAGCTTGTGGAGGGAAAAGGCTTACTACCACTTGATTTTTATCAGCAGCAAGGTCTTTTGGGAAACAAATCTACTACATTCATTACCTCCCTTGTGACATAGCCTTCCCTACAGATGTGCTGTTGTAGGTCAGCAGGCAATGGTAGTAGAATCTTTACTGGAATGGTATGGAGAGGTATGTTGTGTTACATATAATATACTCCAGAATATTATCTACCTAGTAATGAAAACAGTCTGGCAATTATTTTCCAATTGTGTTTTTATTCCAGTTTCCTTTCCTCCCTCTATTTTAAAGCCTTTCCAGGGCTGACAGCAGTTATGGTCCACATGGGGGCAATTAGGTTCTTTAGAAATGCTGAGCAGGCAAAGCTGAAGGAACCACAGTTACTTTAATTCCTTCTTCCTGCATGAAGCAAACTTGAGAATTATTTCTACATGTTAATCCTACAACAGAAAAAAAATCTTTTATTCAGATTATGTCTACAAAGCAGTGCAATAGCCTCTTCTACATACTTCCTTTTTGTAAAGAATGACAGGTGGAGAATGGAAGAATAGTGGCACCAGTGGCACTATTAGATTTTAACCTATAATAATATGGATTTTAAAATTATAATAATGCTGATTTTATTGTACATTAATTGTTGGAAGCCGCCCTGAGCCATGTTTGTGGGGAAAGGAGCGGGATATAAGTCGAGCAAATAAATAAAAAATAGTTATCACTTATTAAAAGATGTGGCATTCAAAGAAAACCTATGGAGAGAATAATGTTTGTGCAAAACAAGGCTTCTAATCTCTGCTTAATTTAATGAAAACGGGTGCTGGGAATAATGCTGTTAGAGTAGGATCACAGCACAGGAGCTCCTGTCTTGCGCCACATGCCGGGAAGGGCTTCAAGCTCTCCTAGTCCTCAACTACTGCTCAGCAGTGGGTGGCAGCCAAGTACTACCAGCCACAACATGTTCACTGCCATGTGAAGTTCACATATTCTTATGGATCAGTTTTCCCCAGAGAAAATCAAACGTAAGGATCCTATTGTAGGAATATGAAATTGTTGTGGACTGCATCTAAATAGCATTTTACTAAATGCATGGGCCATAATGAAAATGAAATAGGCTGTAGGCCACAAAAACTGATCTACAATGAAAAATGTTTACACTGCAATCCTAACCTTGTCTCTGAATGGCTTAGGCTATGTGTGGTTTTATTCTGCCTCTCCCTTCTGATTTGCTGCTGATTGGGTTGCTGCTGGTCAAAAGGTGAGCTCTGCATTCCTGCCAGCATCCTTCTTTTTTTAAAAATAAAACTTTTATTAACGGGATATATTAACACGCTCCATATCTCAAAGTACTTTTGAATACATCCTTTTCATTTATCCCCTTCCCCCCACCGGCTTCCAGCGATGCTCCGCCCCGCTTATTGTTTCATTCAATATTCAGCAACAATAAAAACTTTTCCCATATTCAATTCTTGCTTTAAAACGTATTGATACATATAGTCTAACCCTTAGGTAACACTTTAACTAACTGTCAATCATTACTTTCTTTTTTCTATTCTTAATAGTTATCAAAGCAGAGTAACTTATTTCTTACATCCCAGTTCATTTCGAGATAGTCTTTAAACTCTTTCCATTCTATAAAAAATTCTTCATCTTCTCTACCATTAATCTCCTTTGTCAGTTTGTCCATTTTTGCCATAAAAAGCATCTTCTTTATCCAATCCCATTTTTCTGGTATTTTTTCTTGCTTCCAAAATTGGGCAAAAGTCATTCTTGCTGTTGTAATCAGATACCACAACAATGTTCTTTTTTGGGGGTTTATCTCTTCCATTTTCAAACCCAAAAGTAACATTTCAGGTTGTTTTTTCAAGGTACACTTCAGAATCTTCTGAATTTCATTATGAATCTCTGTCCAATGGGCTACCGCTTTATCACAAGTCCACCACATATGATAAAATGAGCCCTCCTTTTTTTTACACTTCCAACATTTGTTAGACATGTTCTCATTCATTTTAGCAATTCCTGCCAGCATCCTTCTTGATCAGATTCAAACCCTTGCCTCCAGTTTTCCGACTGAGCTACTGGGGAGGAATACTTTCTGTGAATATGCAGTTGAGTGTCCCTTTGTTCCTGCTCTAGAGCTTGCATTCCTCTTACTTAGTGAAAAACTTGTGCACATTAGCCCCTTCCAAGACCTGTGCACTTTGGCCCAGGGCAAATAATGGCTCCTGGAAACATTTCAGGTCAGGAAAACAACACAGAAGGAAGGCTGAAACCCCCTTCTCCCTACTGGGTGGCAGTCCTGATCTGAATCAGGGTTCACTGATGCTTTGTAAATTAGTTCCCAGTAGCTGCCATCTGATTTGGGGAAATGAGAGTCAGCTTGGGAGAACCACTGTCCAGTCATTAAAAACACAACATTCAGTTTGGTTCTAAGACATGGATTATGGTTACAGTGGCCTGTATCCTACTCAGCAAAGTTTAAAGCCTTCCTCTGGCTGAAAAAATCTTTGTTCACCTTCAGTGGCTCTTCTGTTGGAAGCCTGGAAGACTTCAGAATTTGCTTAACATAGTTGTAAGATACAAGCCAATGTCAGGCAAAGGAGGGCAAGAAGATTTTTGGTCACACGAAGGAAAAGGGCAAGTTCTTTTTCAAGGAGTCTGAAGTAGATTACCAGGTGCAAGGAACCATCTGCTAAGGAAAAATTACATGAAAAGAAGGGACTGAATCAGAGTAGAAAACATAGAAATTAGTTGAATATTCACAAGATTTTGGAGAAAGGCACAAGACCCATCTTCTCAGAAATGGCTTTTTGTTCAGCAAATTACATAGGGGTTCAAAGTCAGGGCAATATGTTCAAGGTACGTCTTTCTTCTCTTTATGGGATTACAAATTTTTAAAAACTCTTTGCATTAAAAGTGGCATTTTTGCAACTTACTCTCTGATCTTTTTCTCAGAGCCATCTCTACCAGGATCATAGACTCCTTTCGGCAGGTGTTGTATAAGGCCTATCCGTTGCGCTATCCTAATTTGTTCCTCTTCTGTAAGCTGTGTTGCTAGGCGAGTCTGGCTAGGAGTTGGATGGTAAACTGGAACTGGAACCTGTTCCTAAAATTAAAAAGTATTTTGGAGGGGGAAGGAAGAAAGGAAAAACAAGTAAGTTTGCTTTGCCAATTTAATTTCATTACTGAAATGGATCAGGCAGTGGTATGGAATTTACTATTTACTCTTATTTTTGTTTTTGATGGGGAATTAGTTGTGCGATGCTTCTTCATGCCCAGTTTTATGGCTTAATTATAAAGAAGAGAATAAACAGTGATGCCAACTTTGCTGGAAAGCTGGCACGAATCTATTTTAGCCTGTTCTCTGCAAAGACCATTTAATTTTGTCTCCGGGAGTTCTTCATGGATTAGTTAAACAGACGTACAATCTCAACATGAGAGTTGGCATATTAAGCTTGCAGGGTTTGGCTAATTGATGGATTTCTTGCCTGCCAAGACAGAGGAGCTGACAATTTTTTTTAAAAAGTCTTAACAGTTTACAAAGTATCATTTGTGCAAATGGGGACAAAGTTAGAAACTTTTAACATTAAGACAGGATGTATTGTAGACAACATTTATTCGGGGAGTCCTTCTGTTGTTTAAGCACTAACTTAGAGTTCCACTGTCATTTCATATAATTAAAATGGACTGGATAACAGACCAACCAAATATGTGCATTTTTAGAGCTTTTGCAGTACAACTTCTGGCAATCCTTCTGAGTTCTCAAGAATTCGAAAGTGATATGCATAAACAACTACAAATATAAAACATTTTTACAGAAGAAATACCCCCCCTTTATAAAACTCTTGGGTTTGGATCCAAACTTTGTTTTACTTTGACATAAGGTATTTCCTACCATCAGAAGAGGGTGGGCTATTACTGTCCCCCCATCCCCCCTATCTATGGCAGGGATGGGGGCACTTTGTCCCCATTCCAAAGGAACATTTTAAGCTCTGCCGGCTGCAGTAGAAGGGGCGAGATGGAAAGTTCTATTAGCAGAGTTTCAGTAATGGTACTTTGGGTCCAATCCAAAAGACATGAGACTAGGAATCAAATTAGAGTTTAGATCTTCTGTTTATTTAGATTCATTAAACAGTATTAGGAAAATTTAATTCAACATTCATATATTCATAATGATGTTGGACAACATTCTTATAACAGCAGTGTGTTAAAAATATCCTCCTTCATGCATGGTGCATGTACCCCTTATGTCACATGCAACTTTTTGGCAAATTTCCTTGTTTCTGGCCAATGGTACACAGCAATAAAGTTCTACCCATTTTTAGGGTCAAGCCACACATGTGATGCCACAACGTGGGGAGACTGAAAGATGTTATAGGCAATTAATATTTTTCTTTTCTTTGGGCAAAATGTCTGAGTCATTAGGACTGTGTGTGTTGTTTTTTCATTCCCAAACCACTGTGTGCATACCAGGCAGACAGAAGGTCTTCAGTTCATCACTAATATTTCTTACAGAATTCTAATGCATTGCATAAATAGTGCATACACACACAACTGATACAAGCGTCTACATAGAACAGTCAATTTCTTTGCATAATTTCTGTAAAAGAAATTCTGCTGGAATAGCAGCCATTTTCAGTAATTTTCAGGTAAAAGTTCAGTAATTTTCAGTTAAAATCGAAAGGACCTACTGTAGGAAAGGATGTCTGTAATCTGAAATATCTTTATACTAATGCACAGATTATGGGAAATAACCTGGAGGAACTTGAACTTCAAATATTGGAAAGTAATTATGATCTGATAGGTATCACTGAGATTTGGTGGGATGAGTCTCATATATGGAGCACAGCGATTGAAGGATATACCTTGTTCAAACGGAACAGAATAAACAAAAAAGGCGGTGGGGTGGCACTATATGTCAAGAATGAACACGCTTGCACTGAAATTCAGGATTTTGAGAGTTGCCCTGTTGAAAATGTGTGGGTAAGGCTAGAGCAGGGGGGGAAAGAAGGGGATATTGTTGTGGGGGTATACTACAGACCTCCAAACCAACCAGAGGAACAGGATGATGCATTTGTACAACAGCTTGCTAAACTTTCACAAGATGTGGTGGTTATGGGAGATTTCAACTATCCAGATATTTGCGGGAAATCTAACTCTGCTAGACATGGGGCATCCTCAAGATTCTTCCATAGTCTTGCAGACAACTTCATCTCTCAGAAGGTGGAGGTGGGAACCAGAGGATCTGCTACCCTAGATTTAATTCTGACTAACAGGGAAGAACTGGTTGATGAGGTGAATGTTGTAGGGTCCTTGGGGAATAGTGACCATGTCAGCTTGGAATTTGACATAGTGATGGATGTGAAACCAGGACATAGTAGAACTTGTATCCTGGACTTCAGGAAGGCTGATTTCAAAAAACTCAGAGATATATTAGGTAGGATGCTGTGGCTGGAAATGCTGAGGGGGAAATCTGCACAGGAAGGATGGGAGATGCTGAAAAATGAAGGGCTTAAGGCACAATCCCAAACTGTTCCAGTAAATAAAAGGTGGGAGACGCGTAATGAAGCCGAGGTGGCTGAACAAGGAACTCTCTGAAGAGCTGAGACGAAAAAGGGAAGTGTACAGGAAATGGAAGGAGAGCCAAATTACTGAGGGTGAGTACAAGAAGCAGGCTCGAATCTGTAGGGATGGTGTCAGAAAGACTAAAGTGCAGATGGAGCTGAGGCTTGTGAGGGATGCTAAAAATAACAAGAAAAATTTCTATGCCTATGTTCGGAGCAAAAAGAAGAACAGGGATTGGGTAAGCTCATTCCTAAGGGAAGACGATCAAGTCTTAACAAGGGATGAAGACAAAGCGGAATTACTCAACTCTCACTTTGCCTTAGTCTTCAACCGTAAGGCGAGCTGTATACAAACTGAAGAATGCAGGGCATATGAAGGAAGGAGGAACTGCTAGTCCAGAGTAAGTAAGGAAATGGTTAGAGAGCATCTGGCTGCCTTAAATACTTTCAAATCTCCAGGGCCAGATGGCTTGCATCCCAGGGTGCTTAAAGAAATTGCAGGTGTTATTTCAGAGCCTCTGGCTGTAATCTTTGAGAGGTCCTGGAGTACTGGTGTTGTGCAGGAAGACTGGAGAAGAGCGAATGTTGTCCCGATCTTCAAGAAGGGGAAAAAGACGGACCCAGGAAATTACAGGCCTGTCAGCTGGACATCAATACTTGCAAAAATTCTGGAGCAGATTATCAAACGCTCTGTCTGTGAGCACCTTGAACGGAATGAGTTAATTGGTAGTAGCCAGCACAGGTTTATCAAGAATAAGTCATGCCAGACCAACTTTATCTCCTTTTTTGACAGAGTTACTAAAATGGTTGACTCTGGCAATGCTGTGGCTATAGTGTATCTAGATTTCAGTAAAGCATTTGACAAAGTTTCTCATGATATTCTTGAGGATAAGCTGGTTAAGTGTGGGTTGGATGGAGCAACTGTTGGATGGATTCATGGTTGGTTGAAAAATCGTACCCAATGAGAGCTCGTAAATGGCTCTGCGTCTACGTGGAGGGAAGTCTCGAGTGGAGTGCCACAGGGCTTGGTCCTGGGCCTGGTGTTGTTCAATGTTTTTATAAATGACCTGGATGAAGACATAGAGGGGATGCTTATCAAATTTGCAGATGACACAAAGCTGGGTGGGATTGTTAATTCTGAAGAAGACAGAATCAGAATTCAAAATGATCTAGATAGGCTGGAACAGTGGGCTGAGGCAAATAAAATGAATTTCAATAGAGATAAGTGCAAAGTCCTACACCTGGGCACAAAAAATCAAAGCCACAAATATAGAATGGGAGGGACTTGGCTTGACAGTAGCACAGGTGAAAGGGATCTAGGTGTTCTGGTTGATCACAAGCTCAACATGAGCCTGCAGTACGATGTGGCTGTGAAGAAAGCTAATGCAATTTTAGGATGCATTAACAGAAGCATTGTGCCCAGATCACGGGAGGTGGTAGTTCCGCTCTATTCTGCTATGGTCAAGCCTCACCTGGAGTACTGTGTCCAGTTTTGGGCACCACACTTTAGGAAGGATGTTGACAAGCTTGAGTGTGTCCAGAAGAGGGCAACCAGGATGGCAAGAGGGTTTGAATCCAAGTCTTATGAGGAAAGGCTGAAAGAGTTGGGTATGTTTAGGCTGGGAAATAGAAGATTTAGAGGGGACATGATTGCAGTCTTTAAGTATTTGAAGGGCTGCCATGGAAAAGATGGAACAGATCTATTCTCTCTTGCTCCAGATTGCAAGACTAGATCTAATGGGTGGAAATTACAAGGGAGTCGTTACTGGCTAGATATCAGGAGAAACTTCCTAACTGTAAGGGAGGTGGATTTAGCAGTGGAACAGTTTGCCTTGGGAGGTGGTGGATGCTCCTTCCCTGGACATTTTCAAGAGGAGGCTGGACGACCATCTTTTGGGTATGTTGTAGGTATGTAGGGCTATCTTTTGGCTATGCTCCTGCAGAGTGCAGGGGGTTGGACTAGATGACCTGCAAGGCCCTTCCAACTCTAATATTCTATGATTCTATGATTTTTTCCTCGACTAAAAAAGAATCTGAGAAAGCTGATACAGGAATAATCTAGAAAATTCATCTGTAAATATTAGTTTCCAGCATACAGATTTTTTGGTTAGCATTCTGTAATATAAATATCCCAAGCAAACAGTCTTGTATTGGGAAAATCATTTAATTGGTTTACAGCTCTTTCTTCACAATTCAATAATGACAAGCAGGTTTATGCCAGGTTAAACACATAAATCTGCCCTATAATCCCCAAATGGGTAGGAGACCCCCTTACAAATGCAAATACTCATTTTTGAGGCAGTCTCACTCAGGAGCTGGAATACAATGTATGCCCGATCGACTTAGTTATTACCTTCAGTCTCATTTAACTTTTTTCTTGTGTTAGACTAGAAAAAAACAACAGAAATATCACAGCATGCATTGTTTACTAACAATATAGTACTAACATAGACTCTAACCGGGATAATGATCTCCTACTTTTGGGTTTTTAGTATAGTGTGGGTATACTTTTCTTTCTCCCTAGTTGTTAGTTCCCCTCCCCTCTTCTTCATTGTAGTTTTAGTTGTCTATTACAGAAAAGCAATTAAAAAATCCCCTTCGGGATATGGCACATTGTGCTAGTGTCCCGGCTCCCACCAGGACGGTGCAGGCCAAGACGGCCCCGATGCAGCGAGAGACCCCGCCCCACTCCCTGACCCCACAGACGCACCTACCGGGCCCCAGTCAGGGGCGTCGAAGCGACGCAGCAAGTCCACCGGCGGGGACCCGGATGGAGGTAAGGCCCAGGCAGCAGAGACGGGGCGGCAGCAGGCAGGGCGGGCCCAGCGTGGCCAGCAGGGTGGGTGGATGCCCAGCACAGCAGGCGCATCTCTGGGGCGGGGCACGCCGCTGATCGGTCATCTGCCTGAGAGCCAGGCCGGTGGAGGGCGGGATGAGGAGGTGGCCACAGTCTGGGCATCCCCGCTTTTAGGCAGGGGTGGGGCAAGCAGGCAGGAGGAGTCCCTGGGATGGAGGGGGTAATAAAAGGGGGACGGGAAATGATGGCCGGGTAGGATGAGGACTGGGCTGGCTGGGGCTAGGGAGAGGATGGCGAGAGAGAGAAAGATAAGCCCCTATGGCAGGAGCAAGGCTGTGCCAAAGGCCAGACCCAGGGCGGATAAAGGGTGTGTGGGAACCCCCTGCAGACCCCGCCATCTGAGGCTATCCATACCTAGCCTCCTGCAAGCTCCCCCCTCCCGGTCCCCTTGGCCCAAACCCCAAGACAAAAGCCAGAGAGGCGATACCATTGCGGAAGCACCCCCCCGGCGGCCACTGGCGGTGGGACGCCCCCAGGCCGCCGAGGCGCAACAGCGTGGTGGAGAATGCGGGCAGGGGTGACCTGCTAAACCAGCCCCGCCCGCAGCTGCCGACCCCCGAGGGGTGGCGTCCGCCGGGCGCTAGAGGAGCAAACACCTCCGACACTGGGGCGGCCATCCTGGACTCATCCTCTTCCAACACAACAGACTCTGATGACAGTCAAGGCTCCGTCAAGACCAGACCCGCCCCGCAGCCCCCCGGCTGTTCCCGTAATGGATTTAGCCCAGTTTGGACAATGGATGGTGGAACACCAGGCCAAGGTCCTGCAGGAGATCACACAGCAACAGCAGCAGGTCCAGACTGCGCTGATGCAAGACCTGCAGCAAGCCCTGCAGTTAGTGGGGCAGGCAGTCGCCGGCGTTGGAGCAGGACACTCCGTAGCTAAGGGGCCATGCCTCCCCTTACCAAGATGGAACCCGATGATGATGTCGAGGCATTCCTGGAGGCATTTGAGCGGGCCGCCAAGACAGCCCACTGGCCAGCGGACCAGTGGGCCTGCAACCTTGGCCCCTACTTGACCGGAGATGCCCAAGCCGCCATGAAAGCGCTGATGAAAGCGGAGGCCGCGGACTTTCAGAAGTTCGCCACCGCCATCCTAGACAGATAAGAAATCACGCCAGAATTGTACTGCCAGCGTTTCCGCTCCTTTGTGCTGCTCCCGGCTGGCCGGCCGCGGGCAGTGATCGCAGCATTATACGATTCAGCGACCCGTTGGCTGATGCCCACCACCTCTGACAGCCGGTGGATAGTGGAACTGGTGGTCCTCGAGCAACTGCTCCAGGTCCTGCTGACTCGGACCCAGCACTGGATAGCGTGCTGGAGGCCCACCCACTTGTCCGAGGCACAAGCCCTATGGGAAAACTTTCAGGCAGCGGAAAGCAGGGACACTGCCCCGAAAGCAGAGCCGCCACGCCCTAGTAATATCTCCCCACCGGGGGGCCCCCGCCGGCACCTGACCAGGAGACCTACCCCAGTGAGGGGGTCGGGCGTGACCAGGAATGGCCCTTCCTCCCATGTGGCCCACCCAGGTGAGGCCTCAGCCTAGCCCAGGGGGAGGGACACTGGGGCACCTAAGCCCAGAAGCATGGCCGCCAGCGGCCCAGGCCTCCGCTGCCGGGGTGGGTCCATGTTTCACCTGTGGGCAGTGGGGCCACCTCAAGCGAGAATGCCCGCTAATGTAGTGTGACCTAGGCGAAGATTATTCCATGCAGGTGGCGGAGACGTGAGAACAGTCCCCGGCCTGGACGATGCCTGTCGAGTTGGGGGGGAGGAGTTTGTTTGTTGTCAAAACCCAGGGCTTTTTTTTGTAGCAGGAACTCCTTTGCATGTTAGGCACCCCTAATGCAGCCAATCCTAATGAGTTTCTGCTGTTGGGTGCGGCCTATTATGCTAATGAGTTCCTGCTGAGAGTAGCCAACTCTGGAGCCAGCCGGAACTTCGTTCCTGTGCATTTCTGCCCCAAAATAGCCTGGCAATAGGTTTGGAGCAGTGTTGGCCACCGTAGGACCTCCCTGTAGCTTATGTGCATGAGATATAAGGAATAGCTTCCCGCCAGGCCCTCCTGCTGCTTTAGTCCCTTAGGTCAGAAGTAGGGTTGTCAACTCTGGACTAGGAAATCCCGGGAGATTTTGGGGATGGAGCCTAGGAAGGACAGGGTTTGGGGGTGGGACCTCAGTGGGGTATAATGCCACAGAGTCCACCCTCCAAAGCAGCCATTTTCTCCATGGTAACTGATCTCTGTCATCTGGACATCAGTTATAAATGTGGGAGACCTCCAGGCCCCACCTGGAGTTTGGCAACCCTAGTCAGAAGACAAAGAAGAGTGGCTTGGACTTAATGTAGTCCAGAATTGTAATAATGCTCTGAGGCACTTAACACTTTCTATTTTTGCCACTTGATATCTGGCAAAATTGCCCCCTTCTCTTAGCCCCATTTCCTGAGTCTTCAGTATTAGTATATGTCATGCCAGAGATACTGATTTGCAGAATCATCATGGATAAGATGCCTGTAAGTTCAGTTAGAATCAGCATGTCCAGTGAGCTAAGCAAATGGGAGACAGCTGGATCAAGGCAGCAATCTCTAATTAGCCTAGGACGGGGATTGGGAAAATGAGAAATAAGAATCCAGTCCAAGAAGCAGAGAAAGGCCAGAGGAACCAGAGGAACCGATGGACTTGCCTGAACACGCACACATCTACGCATTCAGAGGAAGCTGTGAGACCGGAGGTTCTCGACAACTTGACGAATGCCAGGAATGCTGCACATGGCCTTGAAGAGCCAGAGGCTGTGGCGGGGATCTTCCTGAACTGCTCACCGTGAGGTATAGTCCGGGTGCAGGAGCTGCTCAGAAGACAGCCAGTGTCTGCAAGCAAGTGAGTCTTGGCAGTTCTGTGTGAACCCTGAGGCAAGTGGCTAAACCAGAGGGAGCTGGACGTTCAGGGAGAAAGGATCAACAAACCGTCTGTATATGGTAGCTAGATAGTTAGGGTTAGTTTTATCTATTGTCCGTTTTATCCCACAACTCCCCCTTATTTGTTTTTACTTTTCTTGAATAAACCTTTATGTTTTATACGCCGGGAGTCTGAACAAGTCTGTGGGCAGTAGAGACTGTTTATGTGCCCTCCTTGCTTCTCCTAAACGGAGCCGGCTGGCTCTGTAAATGAAGGGGACTCAGGATAAGGGAAGCACGCTACCAGAGTAACCCTGAGCCCCAGTTTAAATTGAGGCCCAGACCCAAGGGGTTGCCTGAGAGATATTGTGGCTCCCACCTGGCACCCCAGGGCTCTAATAGATGAAGCATTTACAACACATGTATGTGATATGGTGGCAGTTATATGACAGTATAGAATACCTCTTTAGGAGGTCTCCTATCATCCTTTGGAGGCCCATTCCATAGTCATAATGGAAAACGCCTGGGCTCTGGTTAATGCCAGATGGTCCCCCCTAACTGAGCAACAGCCAGCATGTGGCAGCCTGAAGTCCATCACTGGTGTACAGAAACATATGGGAGAAGACAGTCCTTTAGATATGTGGGCCCCAGGCCTTGAAGGGCTTTGGAGATCATAACCAGAACCGTGAATTGAACTCAGAAACAAGCTGACATTCAAGGTAGCTGCTTTAAAGAGAGCAAAATATGTTCCTATTGGCTAGTCACTAACAATAATCGGGCTGTCATATTTTGGATCAGCTGCTATTTTTGGATTGTATTCTAAAGCAGCCCAACATAGAGTGAATTACAACAATCCAGCTGTGAGGTTATAAAAGCATGGTTAGATCTGGCTAATGGGCTGAATCTAAGAAAGAAGAATGCTGGTAAATCAGATGCAGCAGACAGAAGGTGCTCTTGGCTACTGCAACATTTTCTTTTCAAACAGCAAGGGTGGTTCCATGAGCATCATCAAGCTCTCAACATGCCCTGCAAAAGCCAACTCCACAAGCAGACCCAGTCCCTCTAAAACATCAGCCTTTACTGTATGAGCATCTGTGGTCAACATCTCCATACATCTGGGCATTTCTCAACACAAAACAAGGTTCCTCTGCAATACATGCCTGTGTACTGATCATTACTGTCATATTTTATTACAGCACAAAGGCTAAAGTTTATACTTAAGTCCATCTGTTTCAGTGTTATTATGGGTGCTTAACTCTGTTTTAGATTGCATCTAGAGGGTTTTTAAAAATTATAATGACACCCTCCCCCAAAAATGCTGCAATTCTGAACTCATTTGGAAGTTCTTATTAAAATAATGAAATTTGACTCTTCTGAATAAATACTGAATAGCTATTCCTTGTGCCAGGTTAGAGTCAGATTGTCAGATGGAATATTTTCATGCATATTAATTTATTTCATGTAAAATGCAAAATTACCAAAAAGAAGTCTATTAAAGTATCTTAAATTGTATATCCAATACGCCTATATTAAAAATATGACAAATGTTCATAAGATAACTTACAGTTGTGTTTAACTTTTTTTCAAAAATAGGAACAGATGGGCATATAAGGATCAAGCAATGAAAATGAAGACTTCCTTATCCTCCTCTTGCCCATATCTTTCAGTCTGACCAAGGCCAGAGGTGTTGCTTTCTGGTTGGATGATTAGTGTGCACACCTTCTTATAGATATCTGAACAACTGAATATATTTCACTTCCTGACTTCAATCTCATAAGAAACCAAGCCTAAGCAACAATGATATTCACTAATAAGAGCTAAGCAATCATGTAGAAAGCAGGGAGTGGAGGTGGTTAAAACCATAAAAAAGGTGTGCAGGTGGGGGAGGGGGCTGAACCTCTTCCCCCAGCCTCCATAATCTTATCCAATTACAAGGTATTGCACAAGACACTTTTCTCTAGGCTCGTCTTTCTGGTTCTGGGGGAGAAAGGACTGGGTTCAGACCCTCATACTCACATGCTCCTTTTGCTCTGTAAATCCCACCAAGCTTTCTATGTGATTGTGGCAGGTCACTCTATAATTTGACTTGGAAGGCTCTCCATCAAAGGTGTGTGTTTAGAAAACATATTGCCCAATTATTGTGTAGTTAATTATATTGATAAATTTAATAATAAAGAAAAAGATTTAATTTTTCTAGAGTCTAGCATTAACACAGAAGAGAATCAAAAGAACAAAGAACAATGAAGGCCATTTATAAGCTAGACAGAAGCCCTCATTCAAACAAGGCTGAGAAACTGTGGACTTCTAACTCCAAAACTGCCATAATTCTGAACACTCAATTCAATATTTTTATGACAGTGCAGCACAAATCACATATCAAATTCAAAACAAGGTGATGGGGTGTGGATCAATAATTCTGTAAAATGGTGCTGGAATAGAAAGAAGGATTTCTCTATAAACCTGGTGAAAGTCCCAGGTTTGCAGGAAAAATCTGAAATCTTAAAAAAAAATCGAGGAATTAAACCTCCCCCAAATAACAGAAACAATACCTGCAGCTTTAAGAAAAGAATGCCCACTAAGGTCTCAGTTGCCATTTTATAGGCTGCTGTTCCTTGGGAGGTAAGCTATGGCAAACGTAGACAGTATAATAAAAAATAGAGACATTACACTGCCAACAAAAGTCTGCAGTTAAAGCAATGGTATTCCCAGTAGTAATGTATGGCTGTGGGAGTTGGACCATAATGAACGTCGAGCGCCGAAAATAAATGCTTTTGAATTATGGTGCTGGAGAAAACTCTTGAGAGTCCCTTGGACTGCAAAGAGATCAAATCAGTCAATCCTAAAGGAAATCAAGCCTGACTGTTCCCTGGAAGGACAGAGATACTGAAGCTGAAGCTCAAATACTTTGGCCACCAAATGAGAAGGGAGCACTCACTGGAGAAGACCCTGATGCTGGGAAAGATTGAAGGTAACAGAAGAAGGGGACAGCAAAGGACGAGATAATTAGACAGTGCTACCGATGCAACAAACAGGAAATTGAGCTAACTCCAGAGGATGGTGGAAGACAGGAGGGCCTGGTGTGATGTCGTCCATGGGGTCGCAAAGAGACTTGGCTGTGCGACTGAACAATAACAAGGCAACCACACCAATACTTGGTGTGCTTGGACCAAACTGTCCTGGAAAGAGACACTCCCCATCCATTATGACCATGATGGGGGAAGATTCAGGTCCAGCAGTGACCACCAGCAACTCACTGGCCATACTGCTTGGCCTGGTGACAGCAGCCACAATACAACTGTGTCCTTTCTGGCCTAACATTTAACTGAGCCCAGTCTGCTACTGGTGGCCACTGTGCCAACTTGGCCTGGCTTTTTCCAGGCAGAGGCTGCCAGGGGGAGGGATGGAAGAAAAGCTGAATATAGGGGAACAGATAAAGGTAGGTTGGCTGGTGTGTGGGAAGAATGGAAGGAAGTAGGGAAAGGGGAGAGGCTATAAGAGAGGAAGTAGTAGAGGAATGGGATACTGGGGAAAATGCTATTCCCCCCGCCCCAGCAAGTCCTTGCAGGCTTGTATTTACTGTTTGCAAACAACATGCCTAGCTCTCCTGAATTATGTGTGAAATTCTGACAGCTAATGAATGAGGATAAGCTGCCTGTATATCTTGCAAGACAAAGTTTATTCACAATGGCCATTTACGTCACTATAAACATTGTTCAACTCTGTGTTTTATAGTATTTGCATTTCCGTTCTGCACTGATAATGATTTTATAATACACTGAAAACAGGTCAGTCCTAACGTGGGAACTCATAATCTCTGAATAAAGATTATTTGAAGATTACTTTACTCAACATAATGAACTGATACAATGTTTTTCATGGGTTTTCAAAAAGAATTACACAATAGTGTTTAATTTGCTTCTTAAAGAACCCCTGAAAGTAAAAAAAAAAACAGAGAAAGAAATTCTATCAATAGCCAATACCTAATGAAAAAAATCAGTTTTATTTTTAATATATATTATTATATTTATCTTCAACAATGCTAGACCAGAAACAAATACAGCTAGTTTAAACAATGTTTATTTAAAGGTAAGCTGCACTGAAATGGGTGGAACTCATTTCCAATCATTCTGAGACTCCAAGAAGCAAATTTTCTTTTCGCAGGGGAAATGTTTTGAAATAGTGAAGGAAACTATAACAAAATATGATTACATGGATATGTGTATGATTGGAGACTTTAATTCTGTTTTTGATCAAGACCTAGACAGGAAAACTATTAAGAAGATTAAATCTTCTAAAGACTTACTTCCAAGATCTTTTTTAGAGTTGAATGAAGAATACAAACTGATTGATGTTTGGAGAACTAGAAACCCAACTGGAAAAGACTATACTTTTTATTCTGATAGATAAATCTTAGCCCAGAATTGATACGTGTTGGATTACATCAAATCTCTTTCAGGAAGTTGAAGATATTGATATTATGCCACAAACCTTTGCAGATCACAACCCACCATTGCTGAGGATTAAAGACAATCCAAAAAATTTAGCTGGAGGTTGAATACACAAATATTTAAAAATATACAATTTTTAGAGATGGCTAAAAAGAAATGAAGACTTTTTTCAACAAAATATGAATGGAGAAACATTGATGAAGATAGTTTGGAACACAAGCAAAGCTTTTTTTAGAGAACTGGCAATTAGGTTTGCCGCAGGAAAGAAAAGAGAAAGAATGAGAACATTCCAAGACATAGTGGATGCTATTCAGAAGAAAGAGAAAGAATTAAAGCTGGATGCCAGCAGGGGGTTGAGGGCTATCCAGTGTTTTGCATGGAGTGTCACATGTATGACTATCTGCCCACTGGTCAGAATTCTTGGGTGTGTGCTCGGTGCAAGGAGCTCCTGGTTCTCAGGGAGCGAGTTTGCTCCCTTGAGGCCAAGGTGGCTGACCTGGAGAAGCAGAGACAGTCAGTTAGGTGCACGGAGAAGACTCTCGGGGACTTGTTAGATATATCCCACTCTGGATCTGGCAGCCCGGGTGCTGCCAGGGAGCATGAAGGTCAAGGGGAAATGGGGCACCATGCTGAGGATAAGGGGAATGTGCCCTCAGAAGGGACCTCTTCTTCAGCTGGTGAACGGATATCCTTTCGTACCAAGGAACCATCCCTGGGAAGGGTGGGAGGGGGGCTCTTGGTAGTTGGTGATTCGATCCTTAGGCAGGTAGACAGCTGGGTGGTGAACCTGCGTACTGACCGTATGGTGACTTGCCTGCCTGGTGCGAAGGTAGCGGACATTACGCATGTTTTAGATAGGCTGGTAGATAGTGCTGGGGAGGAGCCAGTGGTCGTGGTGCACGTTGGCACCAACGATATGGGGAAATGCAGTCGTGAGGTCCTGGAGGAGAAATTTAGGCTGCTGGGCAGGAAGCTCAAGGCCAGGACCTCCAAGGTAGCCTTCTCAGAAGTGCTACCTGTTCCACGCGCAGGGCCGGAGAGACAGGCACAGATCAGGAGTCTCAATGCGTGGATGAGACAGTGGTGTAGGGGGAAGGGTTCAAGTTTGTTAGGCACTGGGATGCTTTTTGGGACAAGAGGGAGCTGTACAAAAGGGACGGTCTCCACTTGTCCCGAGAAGGAACCAGGCTGCTGGCGCTCAAAATCAAAAAGGTGGCAGAGCAGTTTTTAAACTGAATAATGGGGGAAAGCCGACAGGAGATGAAAAGTCTCTGGTTCGGAATGGCTCATCTCAAAGAGATGAAGGGGTAGCTATTACTTTTGTACAAGGAAATGGATTACAATTGTCCACTGAGACTGTGGATAATGATAGGAACTGTCTGGCAAGGTCTCGAGGCAGCAAGAGGAAGGCTGTGGGCTTAACAAACATGGGAAACTATAAGTGTTTATACACAAATGCTAGAAGTCTCCGAGGTAAAATCGGGGAGTTGGAATGCTTGGTGTTGGGGGGGGGGAAATAGACATTGTGGGTATTTCAGAAACTTGGTGGGATGAGGAAAATCAGTTGGATACGGTGATTCCTGGTTATAAATTATATCGGAAGGATAGGGGGGATGGGTTGGAGGTGGGGTGGCTCTGTATGTCAGAGAGGCTATACCGTCCAGTAAGATTGAGAGGGTAAGAGAATTGGATTCACTTCTGGAAATGCTATGGGTTGAAATAGTGGGTCCAAAAGGAGGGTTAACAGTGGGAGTTTGTTATCACCCACCAGATCAAAAGATAGAGGAGGATAATAAAATGATGAATGAATTAAAGATAGCGGGTAGACGAAATAACTGTGTTGTAATAGGTGACTTTAACTACCCACACATTGATTGGGTCAATATGAGTTCTAGTCGGGAAAAAGAGACTGAGTTTTTAGACACTCTCAATGACTGTGCTGTGGAACAGATGGCCACAGATCCTACCAGGGGAGAGGCGATCGTGGATTTGGTCCTAAGTAACACCCAAGACCTGGTGAGAGATGTAAAAGTGATTGCACCACTTGGGAACAGTGACCATAATGTCATTGAGTTTAACATTTGTACAGATAGGGAGTTGCCCAAATTGACTGACGCAACCACTTTTAACTTTAAAAGGGGTAACTTCTCTGGTATGAGGGGACATGTGAGGAAGAAATTGAAAGGAAGAGTGGAGAAGGTCAAAACCATTGGGGAAGCTTGGAGACTATTTAAAAAGACAATCCTAGAAGCTCAGAAAAAATATATACCGCAGGTTAGGAAAGGTACAAATAGGTATAGAAAAAAGCCTGCATGGTTAACAAATAAAGTAATGGAAGCTGTAAAAGGTAAGAAGGATTCCTTTAAGCGGTGGAAAGCTAGTCTTAGTGCGGTTGATAAAAGGGAACACAGACTATGGCAAATAAAATGCAAGTCTGTGATCAGGCAAGCAAAAAGGGAATATGAGGAGCATATTGCAAAAAACATAAAGGCCAACAATAAAAGTTTCTTCAAATACATTAGAAGTAGGAAGCCAGCTAGGGAGGCAGTGGGGCCCTTGGATGACCAAGGGGTAAAAGGAGTAGTGAAGGATGATAGGGAAATGGCTGAGAAGCTGAATGCATTTTTTGCCTCTGTCTTCACTGTGGAAGAGGAGAAGTGCTTGCCCACTCCAGAAGCACTGATTTCGGGAGGGGGTTTGGAAGACCTGAATCAGATTGCGGTGACAAGAGAGGAAGTCCTCTGACTGATGGACAATTTAAAAACTAATAAATCACCAGGCCCGGATGGCATTCATCCGAGAGTTCTGAAAGAACTCAAATGTGAACTTGTGGATCTCCTGACAAAAATATGTAATCTTTCTTTAAAATTTGCCTCCATTCCTGAGGACTGGAAGGTAGCTAATGTTACTCCCATCTTTAAAAAGGGCTCCAGGGGAGATCCGGGAAATTACAGGCCAGTCAGTCTGACATCGATACCGGGTAAGTTGGTGGAAACTGTTATTAAGGAAAGAATTAGTAGGCATATTGATGAACAAAAACTGTTGAGGCAGACTCAGCATGGGTTCTGTAAGGGAAGCTCTTGTCTCATTAACCTGTTAGTGTTTTTTGAGGGAGTGAACAAACATGTGGACAAGGGGGACCCAATAGATATTATTTACCTTGACTTCCAGAAAGCTTTTGATACGGTTCCTCATCAAAGGCTCCTAAGTAAGCTCAATAGTCATGGGATAAAAGGACAAGTCCTCTTGTGGATCAAAAACTGGCTTATAAATAGAAAACAGAGAGTGAGTATAAATGGGAAACTTTCTCAGTGGAGGGTGGTAAGCAGTGGGGTACCACAGGGATCAGTACTCGGTCCGATGCTTTTTAACTTGTTTATTAATGATTTGGAATTGGGAGTAAGCAGTGAAGTGGCTAAATTTGCAGATGACACGAAGTTGTTCCGGGTGGTGAGAACCAGGGAGGAGTGTGAGGCACTCCAAAGGGATCTGTTGAGGATGGGTGAGTGGGCGTAAACGTGGCAAATGGGGTTCAATGTGGCCAAGTGCAAAGTGATGCACATTGGAGCCAAAAATCCTAAATATAAATACATGTTGATGGGGTCTGAACTGGCAGAGACGGACCAAGAGAGAGATCTTGGAGTCGTAGTGGATAACTCGATGAAAATGTCTAGTCAGTGTGTAGCTGCAATAAAGAAGGCCAACGCTATGCTGGGGATTATTAGGAAGGGAATTGATAACAAATCAGCCAGTATCATCATGCCCCTGTATAAATCATTGGTGCAACCTCATTTGGAATACTGTGTACAGTTCTGGTCACCACATCTCAAAAAGGATATTATAGCACTGGAAAAAGTGCAGAGAAGGGCAACTATAATGATAAAAGGTTTGGAACACCTTCCCTATGAAGAAAGGTTAAAATGCTTGGGGCTCTTTAGCTTGGAGAAACGACGGCTGAGAGGTGACATGATCGAGGTTTATAAGATTATCAATGGGATTGAGTAGGTTGAGAAAGAAGTACTTTTCTCCCTTTCTCACAATACAAGAACTCGTGGGCACTCTATGAAATTGCTGAGCAGTCGGGTTAGAACAGATAAAAGGAAATACTTCTTCACCCAAAGAGTGATTAACATATGGAATTCACTGCCACAGGAGGTGGTGGCAGCTGCAAGCATGGACAGTTTCAAGAGGGAATTAGATAAACATATGGAGCAGAAGTCCATCAGTGGCTATTAGCCACAGGGTATAGATGGGAACTCTCAGTCTGGGTCAGGTGATGCACTCTATCCTTGGTGCTGGAGGGGGCAGCAGTGGGAGGGCTTCTGGTGCCCTGGCCCCACTGCTGGACCTCCTGATGGCACCTGGTATATTTTGGCTGCTGTGTGACAGAGTGTTGGACTAGATGGGCCATTGGCCTGATTCAACATTGGCTTCTCTTATGTTCTTATGATCCTTTGAATGAGAATTTAAAGATGAAGATTAAAATACTCCAGCATCATCTTAATCTACTTTTATCGGAAGCAATGGCAAAAAATGTTAAATTTGCTAAACAGCATTATTTTGAAAATGCCAATAAACCAGAAAGATGGTTGGCTTATAAATTAAGAAAAGAGAAAGAGAAAAAGATGATCCATTCATCTATATATCTAATAGTGAAGGGTCCCTCTGCATGCGGATACTTATTTCTGCAGTACAAGGGCACCTGGAGGCTAAAGAGCTTTTTCTGCACACTTGGAGTGCTCTCCAAGGTTGCAGAAAAATGCAAAAAGTTAAAAAATACACAGGGGGGGTTAACCCCCCCAAATAAAAAACCTGAGTTGTCTGCACTTGCGCAGTCCGAACTCGTGATTCCTCGCGCCGGACTTGAAGCTTCGCTCAGTGGCCGGCTTTCCCTCGGCCAGCAAGACAGCCTTGGAGTAATGGGGCCGGGTCCTTCTGACGTCTCCGGGTCCTTCCCAGGCAGCTGGCCTCCCCACTGCCAGGAAGGCAGCCCTGGAGCCAGGGGCAGAGGATGCCACCGCCAGATCCCTCCCAGGCGAGCGGCCTCTCCACTGCTGTCAGAAAAATGAGGAAGCTGCAGAAAAGGAGGCTGAAGAGGGACGTTGTGTGTGTGAAGGGGGGGAAGGGGCAGACTGAGAAGGGGTGGGGGAAAAGAGGACATTGTCTGAGAAGGGCTGGGGTAAGAGAGGGGTGAGACATACAAGAGGTGAGTGGAGAAAGGGGGTGAGAAAGAATTCTTAGAGAAGGGGGTAGGGAGGAAAGCTAACATAGAAAGGATGAGAGGGGGAGGTGAGGGATGCTTGATAGACACGGGGTGGGTGCAGAAAGACAGGAGGGAACTTTGGCAGAGAAGGGGGGAGAGGGAAGCAAATATGGGGGAAATGCCCCCTCCCCACAAGTTTTTTGCGGGTTTCCCCTTGTTGTATGATAAAGATAGAAAAGAATAATTTTCTAAGAATGGTTTAAAGGAACATAAGAACATAAGAGAAGCCAATGTTGGATGAGGCCAATGACCCATTCAGTCCAACACTCCGTCTCACAGTGGCCAAAAATACCAGGTGCCATCAGGAGATCCACCAGTGGGGCCAGGACACTAGAAGTCCTCCCACTGTTGCCCCTCCCAATCACCAAGAATACAGTGCATCACTTGCCCCAGACTGAGAGTTCCTATCTATACCTTGTGGTTAATAGCCACTGATGGACCTCTACTCCATATATTTATCTAGTTCCCTGTTGAAGCCATCCATGCTTGTAGCCACCACCACTTCCTGTGGCAGTGAATTCCATGTGTTAATCACTCTTTGGGTGAAGAAGTACTTCCTTTTATCTGCTCAGCAATTTCATTGACTGCCCATGAGTTCTTGTACTGTGAGAAAAGGAGGAAACTACTTCTTTCTCTACCTGCTCTATCCCTCGATCACGTCACCCCTCAGTTGTCATTTCTCCAAGCTAAAGAGCCCCAAGTGCTTTAACCTTTCTTCATGGGGAAAGTGTTCCAACCTTTTTATCACTCTAGTTGCCCTTTTCTGCACTTTTTCCAAAGCTATAATATCCTTTTTGAGGTGTGGTGACCAGAACTGTACACAGTACTCCAAATGCGGTCACGCCATTGATTTATACAGGGGCATTATAATACTTGCTGATCTGTTTTCGATTCCATTCCTAATAATCCCCAACATAGCACTGAACTTTTTTATTGCAGTTGCACAATGTCTCGACATTTTCATTGAGTTATCTACTACGACACTAAGATCTCTCTCTTGGACAGTCTCTGCCAGTTCAGACCCCATCAACGTGTATTTATAGCTAGGATTTTTGGCTCCAATGTGCATCACTTTGCACTTGGCCACACTAAACTCCATTTGCCATGTTGATGCTCACTCACCCATCCTCGATAGATCGCTTTGGAGTGCCTCACAATCCTCCCTGGTTTTCACCACCCTGAACAACTTCATGTCATCTGCAAATTTAGCCACTTCACTGCTTACTCCCAACTCCAAATCATTAATAAAGAAGTTAAAAAGAATCGGACCCAGTACTGAGCCCTGCGGTACCCCACTGCTTACCACCCTCCACTGAGAAAGTTTCCCATTTATACTCACTCTCTGTTTCCTATTAATTAGCCAGTTTTTGATCCACAAAAGGACTTGTCCTTTTATCCCTTGACTACTGAGCTTACTTAGGAGCCTTTGATGAGGAACTGTATCAAAAGCTTTCTGGCAGTCAAGGTAAATAACATCTATTGGGTCCCCCTTGTCCACATGTTTGTTCACTCCCTCAAAAAACATTAACAGGTTAGTGAGACAAGATCTTCCCTTACAGAATGCATGCTGAGTCTGCCTCAATAGTTTTTGTTCATCAATGTGTCTATTAAAACACTCAGCTGTCATTTCTCCAAGCTAAAGAGCCCCAAGTGCTTTAACCTTTCTTCATGGGGAAAGTGTTCCAACCCTTTTATCATTCTAGTTGCCCTTTTCTGTACTTTTCCCAATGCTATAATATCCTTTTTGAGGAGTGGTGACCAGAACTGTACACAGTGCAGAATTGCTAGATGATGAAAATAATTTAGAATCTCAGGAAGAATTAAAGACAAATGAAATAAACTTAGATTGGTGGACTAGAATGCAAGTGGAATCTAGATATAGTAAGGATAAACAGACAGATGGAGTCTATTCAGAAGAGTGTGTATTTGAAAAATTATGTACTTCAAGAGAGAAACTCATTAAGAAAATGTATGGTATGCTGATGCATACCGAAATAGTTAAAGAACGTATCGTTAGATGGATGCAAAATGTGGGTTATAACATCGATCTGTCAGAGTGGAGTAGAATATGGAAAGTGAATATTAAGTTGACTAAATCTGTTTCGTTCAAAGGAAACTTCTATAAAATGTTCTATAGATAGCATCTAACCCCAGATAGATTGGCTAAAATATAGAAAAACATGAGTAATATGTGCTGGAAATGTAATAACCATATTGGGTCGTATTACCATATGTGGTGGGCACGTAAAAAGGTTCTTAAATTCTGGATTTAAGTGCATACTTTCTTACTGTTAATCTCGAATATCAAAATACCTCTTAAACCAGAGAAATCTCTGTTAAATTGTCTACCAGATGAGTTAGACAAGAATCACAGATATTTAATTTTACATGTTATAACAGCTGCCAGAATTTTATTTGCAATGGCATGGAGGACACTGAAGATTCCAACGCTACATGAGCTGATATTGAAGATTATGGAATGTGCTGAAATGGACAAGTTGACAAATATATTAAAAGGAAAAATGGAAGAATTTATGGGACCCTGAAGGGCATCCTATGACTGGTTAAAACTTAAGTATTAAGAAAATAAGATCAAGTGAAGAATAATATGAATGATAGATGAAGTAGTTGTGAAATTGTAATGAGAAGATATGCATGCAGAATGCTAAACTGGAATTTTAAAATATTTTTGTACTTTTCTTCCTCCTTTCCCCTTTCTGTATATAAACTAATAAAAAAATTCAAAAAAAAGAGAGAAGCAAGTTTTCTTATAGCATGGATCCTGAGACCTGCCACAAATCATGGCTTGGAATGGGACATATTGACCTTGCATATGGCCACAACCCAGAACATGCTTATACGTATGGCACTTAAGCCCACTGAAGCAATAAGCTCAAGAATTGAATGATGGCCAATTGTGCAATAGCAGACTGTTTATAATGTGGGTGTTACTCTTAAAAATCCAGACTATATAGATGTCGGTGGTGAGGAGGAAATGGTTGAGAGAGATGGAGCACCTAATCCTGAAACCCAGGGCAAGCAGTAAAGCATTGTTTGCTTGGAAGCTCATGAATCTCTTCCGATACGTAGGCCAGGTAGGCAGAAAAAAAGATAAAGAGCAAAGTAAGCAACTGGCCTTCTTAAAAAATCAGAAACATCAATAGTAATTACATAAAATAAGCATCCATTTTATGACATACAAAAAACATTTATCCTGGTCATATAGGGTCACTATCTGATGTCTAGCACCTGGCAGGAGACAGAGGGGAGCAATAGCGTTATGTGTGATGTCACTTCCAGGGCAACCAGAAGTAATGTCATGTTCTCATGATGCCAGTGATCTTTAAAAATATCTAGTGTTCAAAGGAACAGTGGCAATAACAGTGGGGTGCCAAAGGAGGTCTCCCACCACAACGGGAGACCTGGCAACCCTGTGGTCATATGAGAACATAAAAGCCTTTTAAAAAAGGCAATACACCAGTCACAGTTCTGATCAAGGGTATCTGTGGTTTGTCTTCCCTTATTTCAGTGATCATAGTTCATTAGATTGAAGGTTAAAAGGTTGAAGGTCAAAGAAGAAGGGGACGGCAAAGGATGAGATGGTTAGACAGTGTCATTGATGCAACGAACATGAAATTGAGCAAACTTCAGCGGACAGCGGAAGACAGGAGGGCCTGGCATAATCTGGTCCATGGGATCGCGAAGAGTCGGACTCGACTGTGTGACTGAACAACAACAGAACAACAAAGTTCATTAGATTATATGCTTTGAATTGTAAAGAAAAGCCCTGAATGATGTAAGGCAACTTCTTTCCAACATTTTCTTAACTTTGATAATGAAAACCTACTTCATTTAGCATCTAAGATAAATGAGGCTTGAATACATCAATTAGAGTAAAAAATTTCCCCACTTGTCACAGATGAGTTAGTAGTTTGTTTGGCTATAACTTTTTGCCCACAAAATTCCTTACTGATGTAAAGAGGTTCTAAGCATCATTTATCTGGGACTGTTACAAACACATAACATGCCATCCCCTTCCCTTAGTCCCAACCCATATAGTCTCATGAATAATGAAAGAAAAATTTCTGTTTTATATCTGAAATTACAAATGACTTCATGGAAATAGACCATATCATAGTAATAGGGCTGCAGCCCACTAGGCCCCCTATCACCTCCAACCCTAGTAAAGTGTATCCATTTTACATCCCTTATGCTTGGACTCTGCATATAAGGCCTCTTCATATTTTGAGAAACATAGAACACATTAGGCAATGACTTTAACTGGACTAAATTGCTGTGGATCAGGTTGCAAGATACTCCCAACATTCAAAGCAACCATCCCCAAACAACTTTCTGGCACTTTATAAAAACCAAGGAATTCCTCAAATATTTGCCAATGGGTGCATATCCATCCTACCATTCTTCATTCCACTATTTCTTGTTCAACAATTGAAAAATTGAGCTTTTAATGCTGCCTTTATCAATCTACCATACTTCTCTGATTACTTGCAAAAAGTAACTGAAGAGACAGCTAGCATGGTGTAATAGTTAGGGTGTCAGACTGGGACACCAAGGTTTTTTTTAAAAAACAAAATTTTATTGGGATGCGCTCAACATTTTCAACAACGTTACCAATACAAAGGGAAAACAGTGTGGAACTTACCTGTAACTGTTGTTCATTGAGTTGTCTTCTATGCAGGTACACATTGGGACTGTGAAATCGCAGGTTGGCCACTGGAAGATTTTTCCAGCTTTTACAATCTAGAAGCTCAAGAGGGAGACCCTCCCCTTTGGAGCACATTTGCAGATGTTTTCCCACTCAAAATGATCACATGCTCCAAAGGGGGGAGGGGCTTCCCTTTTCCCTCAATTCATTCTTTGCTGCCACTGTGTGAGGACAAATTTCCAGCAATTTCTGCTTCTATTTGAAATTTTTTCCTGTAGTAGACCCTTCTCTTCATAATGTCACAGAAGGCACTGTTAAAAAAATGTTCTCAATGTGGAACAAAAATGACCAGATCTGACGAATATTCATTGTGTGTACTATGCCTCGGCAAGGGGCACAACACAAGCAATTGTAAGTTTTGCCTCCAGTTTACCCCTTAAGCCTCTCTAACGGAGCAGCCCATTTAAAGGCTAGTCTTCAAGAAAAGGCCTTGTATACCACAAAATCAGTCAAAAGAAATCGCTAGATAAACAAAAACAAAAATTTAACTTACTACACCAAAAACACAATCTATTCTACATCTAAATTCTTGAAGGATTGCCAGGTCCTACCTGGCTGCTGGCAGGGGGACTGCTGATTGTTCCTTGAGGTCTTCTGGTGTGTGTGCTCTACGTGCGTGCCGTGGTGTCATCACCCAGAAGTGATGTCATTGTGTTTCTGATGTCGAGGGCAATGCTCTAGGTTTTGGGCAAAACTCTATGGGTTTTTTGGCCTCAAAACCAGAGAGTTTTGCCCAAAATCTAGAGTGTCACATCCCACATCAGAAATGCGATGATGTCACTTCTGGATGGATCTGGGTGCTGCTGGGATCGGGTTTCTCAGGGGTGGGGCTTCCCCCGCTGCCCAGTTGGGCTGCAGCGGATTGGCCTCCCAGAAATCAGATGAAACATTTTTTAAACATACCAGAAACATAGTTCCCTCTAAGCTGCATTAGAGGGCGCTGGCACACAACATTTTAACAGGCAGCTCATGGAATTTCTACTTCAGCCCACAGATACTGCTTCAGCCTACTGGAAACAATGAAGGATAGTGGCACTTCCTTCTGGTGCCCATAGGATTGGACTCCCTGGTCCAATCTTTTTAAAACTTGGGGAGGTTTTTGAGGAGAGGCACCAGCAGCTATGTTCCAAATTTGGTGCCTCTACCTCAAAAAACAGCCCCCCCATCCCCAGATACCCCCAGATCAATTCTCCATTATAGCCTATGGGGCCCATTGACTATAATGGTCCCCATAGGCTACATAGAGCCAGAAAAAAGGGGTTTTTTTTGCACACCTCTATTATGCTTTTCAGTATGATTTGTAAGCTGCCTTGGATCACAGGGAAAAGTGGAATATAAATATCTGAATAAATAAGTAGTTTGGCCAAGTTGATAACATTTAAACAACTTCCTGTCTTTTAGGTTAGGCAGGGTTCTGACAGTGATTGTTCCTGAAGAAGTGAGCAGTGTCTCATGCAAGCTCATACCCTGCCACGTATTTTGTTAGTCTGTAAGGTGCTACTGGACTCTTGCTCTTTTCTACTGTTTCTCCTCTGTTATACTTGATCTGTAGTGCTGGTTGTCATATTTCACTAAAAAAAAGTAGACTGCAAGAGTAGACCCCAGTGCTGGTATGTTTTCTAAGGCTCAGCACAGGGTGATGGTCTGTGGCTAGGTCTACCAATATAGCGGAAAGGGGTGGGTAGACTTGTTCTCCAGAGGCCAGGTCTACCAATATAGTTAAAGGGGCAGGCAGACCTGTTCTCCAGAGGCCAGGTCTACCAATATAGTGGAAGGGGGTGGGTGAGATTTGACTAGATTCTGTTTTCTCTTATAATGTTTAAATTATTCTTAAAATATAGTTAAATACAATTTAAAATAATTTATTGTGAGATTTTTACAAGGTTTTGGAAGTAATCTTCTAAAAAACTAATTTACACAATAGTCAAATGTAAACTCGCTCACAATTTTAATGCTACTAGCTTTTTTTGCTCATGAGATAGAATTTCTGCTCACAACACTCTGGTGCTTAGAGGGAACATTGACCAGAAAACACAAGCCAATATAAAGTCATTTAAATCATGTTATTTATCTAGTGGAGTAGAATGTGACTATGATGCTTTTCATTCCTCCAGACTGCCATTTGTTTTCTCTGCCCATCAACTAATCCCACATAGTTTGAATCACTAAAAGGGCTAGCGGTACTGATATCTGAGAATATACACAGCTACTGCAACAGTTAATCTACTGAATTCCTGTATTTCAATATAAATTACCAAATGCTGCAATCAGCTGGGTTGAAATCTGTCTTGGACATCCATGCAAGTGAAAATACAGGAAATCAGCAAAAAGGAGTCAAGAGAAACATATTAATTTTAATGAAGCATGCTACTGCTTGTCAGAAGCAACTGATTTTTGCACTTCAATTATTGCACAGCAATTACTGCACAGCATGTGCCCCCTCAATCCAGGATAATGTCCTAGGGTATATTTGAGCCGGATGAGCCTCATAGTGCTGCTCTCCATGTGTTCCTGTTCCTACTAAGTGTGATACATTTAGTTTCATCTGGCAAATGGCCCAAGTCAGGCCTTGTTGGAAAAGCACCATCAACTTCATAATTTAGAGCCAAGTCTCCAAGGTGCACCACACAGACAACTCTAACTTGTACCTCTTTAATGAAGTACAGATTTTTGCAAAGAAAGGGGAGAGGGGGAGAAGTCCAGGAAGTGGACTGCAAACAGCAATAAATCACAGGATGTGGTGTGCGATATCAGAAGGAGATGCTGAAACGGAAGGGCTGGTTTGTAGGCACTCTTTGAAAGTTTTCTGTTTTGTTTTATGGAGGAGAAGAAGAAGTAATCAGTATCTTCTCTTGTTAATCCCTGATGAAATGTGTTATACATAAAAAGTGGTGGTTTAAGCACTGCAAGCTGAAGATGTGTGTATTTGCTGAGGCCCACAGAAAGAATGCATAGCTTGGTCTGTCTCTTGCTCCAGGAGGGAGGGGGATTTGTCTTCAGGAGCCTTGTAAGGACGGAATAAAAAATGGAATAATGTATTCCTCCCCCCAAAAAAGAAAAACAGGACTAGATTGGCAAGGCCATCTCTACTGTGAAGTGAACTATGTAGAATGGCAGTAGTAGAAGAAAAAATAATCACTGAATATTTATTTTCACAGTAGTTTGTCTGAAACTACTGCTTACTTGTTTGCTTTTTCTCTCTGTCCTACTCAATAAGCAATGAGGAGGTGCCTGCAGCAAAACAGCTGTAAGGGCCTCAGAGGCCTGATTCATACCCTACACCTTTATGATGAGGTACCCATGGAAAACTATCTCGGTGAGTGCCCTTGGCAGAGGGAAATTGTTTTTATAAAGGAAGAGAGGTTACACTGATGTAGTTAAAGTGGAACTGTGGAAAGGTGCTTCACACAAGCAGCTTGCCATGTAAAGCACCACTCAGAATGTCCCCATTTTTGATGGCTATCATTAAACTACAGCAATGTATTACTTAAACCTCAGATATCAGTCAAGGAAGATGTTTTTTGCCAGACTGATGGGTGAGGTACTCCTTTCACTGGAGATGGAAAATGCAATCAATTTCCTATCTTCAGGAATTGTGGGAAGAGGAACTGCTGTAGCTTCCAGGCTTTGAAACCTCTCTGACAATTCACATGCATCTTGGCAGTTATGCTGTCTGTACGTATGCGTATGTTCAATTGAGAGAGATGGTCTTGGAAATGCAGAAGTGCCAGACAAATTGCACACAGTCCCAGAAGGTTCATGCTCAGGGTAGCTTCTTGATGGGACCAAATTCCCTGCACATGGACCAGTATGCAATGGGCCAGCCAATCAGATTGGCATTTGTTGTGATCTGTAGGTCTGTGCTCACTTGAAAGCATTTGCTCAACAGTAAGGGTTTCTTGGTTGCCCAATCAAAGAAGGTCCTTCCCAAGATGGTGACTGATGTTGACTATCACATGTTTTCTGAGAGCTGCGAGACTTTATGGCAATAGGGTCCACTGAAGCACCCAAGAATGTGTCTGAGCCCAACAGACTGTCTTGACTGCTGAAATTATATAGCTTAGCAGACGTCTTAGGGACATCAAGACAGTTGACTTTGCAGAATGAACCTGTTTCACAGCCTAATCTTTTCTCCTCCGTCTAGAGGAAGAAACACTTTTCCCTGGATTGACTCTATCACTGCCCAAATGCACAATGACTTAGGCAGATCATGAGAGGGAGGGCAGGAAGGGTTGCATCAGTGCTTAGTTCTTGTGGCTTTTTCTTACATGCCCAGGGAAATGCTGATTGCCACTTTGGGTCAGGAAGCAATTTTTCTCCAGTTCAGTTTGGCTGGAGATCCTGGAGGTTTTTTGTCATCTTCTGGGTATAGAACAAGGGTGAATTTCCTGCATTGTGCAGGGGGTTGGACTAGATGACCCTGGAGGTCCCTTCCAATTCGATGATTCTATGACTTGAGCTGGGGTCAGGTGGCTCTCCTGGAAGTTGATTAGGAAGCCATGACTGGAAAGGCACTGACAAGTGTCCTAAATATTCTTGAGGGCCTGATCTCAGGAGGGCAACCTTATAAGCAGGTTGCCAAGATATACAAGAAGTGATACGATCAGCTTCATGAATATCAGGGGAGCTGATGCCAGCCCAAATGGCACAACTGCAAGTGTTTTCAAGCAAAGATGACCCTTAGGAACTGTCTGTTCTCAGGAGTTATGGGCTTGTGAAGATATGCCTTGGTCTAATCTATGGAGGCTATAAGGTCCTCTGGTTGCAAGGCCTCCACGATGGTCTTCAGGGTCTCCATTTTGAACTTCCTGTACCTCACAAACCTGTTCAGGAATCTGAGATTCAGGATAGTCCCCATTCTTTTGGGGAACTGTGAAAAAAATAAATACATGCCAAAGAACTTTGAGACAATGGCATAGGTTTGATGGTAACAATCTCCTGTAGATGTATGATGGTGTCCTGTGTGTGCAGCTTCTTGATGAGACAGTGACAGACTGATGAATGCAGGAATCTGTCATGAGGTAGGCTGACGAATTCTATTAAATAGCCATAAGTAATGGTTTCCTCAACACATAAGTCAGTGGCTGATTATTTCCAGGCTTGATGGAATTTTTGAAGCTGTCCCCCCACCGGAGTTAACCTGACACCACTTAGTTGTTAGTGCTGTTTTCCTCCCTTACCAGAAGCTGGTACTTTGCCCAAGTTGTTGTATTGCCATGTGGCTCTGAAGTTTTGCTTGGATTTGAACCATGTCTGTTGCCTGGGGTCCTATCTAACTCATGGAAGTGTTCTGTTGGAGTGAAAATACAGTAACTGTTCTGCTGTCTGTCCTCCCTTTTATAGGTGAATGGCATGACCTTCTTGTCTTTAGTCTGAATTAAGATGTCCTCTAGGCTGTCCCCAAATAATTTACTGCCAAGGAAAGACCAGGACAAGACACGGAAGGACAAACTAAAACTTTAAAAACTTTGTTTAAAAAACAAAGACAAGGGCATACAAAAAGCTCATGTGGGAAAGAAAGAAAAAAAGCACCCAAATTGCTCCTAGAAGGAAAATTTCAGGAGCTCTCTAAATCCACTGCTCTCACAGGGGACAGGCAAGAAAAAGATTGAAGGATGGGCTCCTCTTCCCCATGAAGACATAAAAGTGCAATCAATATTCTGCCTCCAGGGATTGTAGGAAGAAGAACCCAAGCATATCAGAATGTCTTCCTCCATTTCAAAAGAGGACAGCAGTGAGACTGCCTTACTAACTTCAGCTCTTAGAAATCACTGTTTAAAGAAGTATTGTCTCAAACCTCAGTAAAATAAAAAGCAAAAATCCCAAAAGTATCTGTGCAGGGGCTTCCCATGGCATAAAATAGCTCTTCCAATTGTGCAGTGGTCTCAAGACACATTTAAGCTTTAAAGACACATACAATTGGAATCCAAAGAAGAAAATTCTGCAGGTTTTAAATTCACCCCATTAATCAAAAGTAATTGAAGGGCTGCCCTGACCTGAATAGCCCAGGCAAGCCCGATCTCGTCAGAACTTGAAAACTAAGTGGGGCCAACCCTGGCAAGTATTTGGATGGGAGACTTCCAAAGAATACCAGGGTTGGGAGGCAGAAGCAGGCTATCAAACCACTTCTCTGAATGTCCTCCATGCCCCAGTAAGAGTTGCCAGAGGTTGTCATGACTTTCAGGCATGGGCACACATATGTGCACACACACAGACACACACACAAACACAAATGCAAAATAAATAAACAAATAAAGGTAAATGAAGGGCCCAACGACAATGAAAAAAGGAATGAAAATGAAGCTAAATCTTATTTCTGACTGGTGTACAGTCCACTTCCACAAAGCTGCCCAGAAGCCAATATTTATGTACCTGCAAAGACTTGCAGAAGGCATTTCATTTCACCTTCCTATTTCCTCCTTTCCTTCCCTGAAAGCTCCCTTAGCATCTGCCTTTTTCCAAATTCCTCTCTCTGTCCCACCCACCTACCTTTATCTGCTCTCTGTCTGCAGCTTTTCCTTCTTCCCTCCCTCTGGCAGCCTGTTCCTGGGAAAACTTTCATGGTGCTGGCAACCAGGGTGGGTCCATTTGTGCCGTGTGATACCCATAAGCAGGGGTCATTTCGTAGAAAAAGAGGTGCAGGAGCTCATTAGCATAACTCATTAGCATATGCCACACACCCTGACATCACTGGAAATGTGTCAGAAGGCAACACCCACCACTCAGGGTCCACCCCTAGAGACTGTCTTTCCACTCTGGGGGCTGTCATTCCAGTCCCAGAGTAGCCTATCTGGGCCCAGGAGGAATGCTACATGTGCTGCTTTGCGCTCCTGCTGGGAGCTGGGGGTGGGGCTTGCTGCCACCTGTGCTTTTAACTGCTGGAGCTCCGCTCCTGCACACTCCTGCTCCAAATGACCCCTGCCCATAAGGACTTCAGGGGACACACACACCTTACTTTCCCATGTATCCCCCTCTCCACACTATTTCTTCTTTTTCTCCTTCTAGCAGCCCCTTTTCCTACTTCCTTTTCTCCTTCCCACCCACCAACCATACAACATCTGCAGCTCTATGTATTATTTAATTATTTCATTTATACCCTGCCTGTTTGCAAAATGGGGACCCAAAGCAGCTTATATCTTTCTCCTCTCTTCCATTTTATCCTCCCAACAACCCTACATGAAGGTAGGTGGGGGTTCCTTCAGTTAGAATATGATTTACAACAAATAGCTGTTTACAGTGACTGAAGAACTACTAGAAACCATTTGCCGTAGATGGCAATGACTATTGCTGCTATTTCACTTTCTGTGTGGCTAAATTATGTTTACTTTACATATCTTAAGAGAGGGTACACTATTTTCTTATTTGTGATAAACTCATCCCTGAAAGCAGTGACTCTGCACTTTCAGTTCTCAGGGCACAAATCCAAAAGTGATCTCATTCAGAGTTCAATCCCTTTTAAATACAGGAGATAAATTTGCATTGTGGAGAGATGCAAAGTGTTTACAGTTAAAATATAAGTGATCTCTTTCAAGAAATTATGCAAGGCTATTTATCTTAAATGCTTTTAATTCTACAGACTCCAGGGTCAAGGGGACATCTTCCTGTTTGCAGTCAGGAACCAAGTGTTGCATAGTGGGAAAGACCATGAGCTGGAAAATCCCAGATTTAAAATATCAGTTCTGCCCTGAACTCCCAAGAGACTTTAGGACTAGGCACCACCCTTTCAACTTCTTTGCACACACTATAGCATGGCAATAATAATTACTAGGGCTGTGTTTGGCAAAGGCTTTGAAAACTTAAAAAAAAAACCCAGCATGCTGTACATTAAGAACTATTATTAAGAATTCTATTGTACATCAATGTTTAGTTAATATACTGTGATGTAACTGTATTAACACTCAGTACCATGTTTCACTATATATGTTCTAGATAAAATACAGCATTTCATTCAAAATGTTTAGTCAAAGCCTAATACAAATTTGCAAAGCAGTCCTATTTCTTGAAACAAATGGGTTCTGTCTGATTTCACAGTTTTTCAACCAGTCTGTTATTTCCAACTGTCAGTAATAGCATAGTCATACTCAAGTTTTTCAACCAGAAGAGATTACATTTCTAAATCTGATAAAATATTTATATACAGTGTACTCCTTCAATATCATATTGAATTTTTGGTAAACTGTGGATTGAGAAAAGGTACTTTTTCAAATATAAAAGAGTTCCATATTTGTATAGTCTCCTCAACAATAAGGATTACATTTATCATTATTATTTTTATTTCTTAACAAGTAAACCAAATTTATCATAAAGATATTTTAACATTGGGTTGTGTCCATCTTTATTTGCAGCGCTAGGCTGTGAAACACTGAGAAGAAACTGACTGAGGAAAAAAAGAAATTCAACCATACTTATTTTATTTGTATTTACTTCATTTATACCCCACTTTCTCCCCAATGGGAACTCATTCACCACTTCTCCAATTTCTCCTCCCAACAACCCTGTAAAGTAGGTTAGGCTGAGTGTGGGTGACTAGCCAAAGATCACCCAGCAAGTTTCCATGGCAGAGTAGGGATTCAAACTTGGGTGTCCCAGATTCTAGTCCAACACTCTAACCAAACACATTTAAGCAGATACTCTGTTGTACCAAAAAGAGACCCTAAAATAGACTGTCAAATAAAACAACGTGCCCTGAAATAAAGCAATATAATTTTTATTGTTGAAACCAGACACAAAGGCACTACAGTGCTAAAAATCACAACCCAGGAATCCTGACTCCTAGGCCATTGCCCTGTTGCCTGGATTAGTCATTTCAGGCTGGTATAACACTGCACTATGAAAACATCCTTGCTAGAGCCTTGACTGCAGTTTTATTGAAAGGAAACCTAAAATAACTGAAGAAGCTGATTGTTCATGCTGGTCCAGCATGTAAGCTAATGCTGTGCATTCCTAGTTAGGTCTTCAGGGTATTATGCAATACTTCTCATAGAAAAAGTATAAGTAGAAAAATACAGGCAACAGAAACCAGCTAGAATACAGCCCTACAGAATTACAAGGGCAAAAGGGATACAAAAGATCATAATGACTAACTCTCCGAGCAACACATAATCATTAACATAACAGATCCTCACAGACTGACACACCAAATCGACCATGTGGTTGTGGTTTCCATTTATCAATCATTACATTAATGACAGCAGTAGCACTCAGTTCTGTGATGAATAGAGAACTCTGACCTAGTGCAACCAAAATTTAAGAGCTGCTTTTCCACATTTTACAGTTATGGCACAACTGTCAAGAATCAGCCCTTTGCTTGCATACACAAAGCTTCCATAGAGAAGGATCCAGGAAGTGTCAAAAGCATTCCAAGAGCCATTCACTTCATGGATCAATAATATGTAGTAATTCAAACAAGGCAGACATGGAAGTAACCTGAGGGCATAATTTTATGCCTATATAAAGCAAAAGCTATAAACTACAAGTGCTACTTCATGTGACATCATTCTAGAAACAAAAACAGCGAAAGGGCAGGCAGTTGAAGCCCTGGCAGCATTTTTTGGCAGGTTCTAAAGTGGGACAAATATAAAATGGCATTACAAACAATAACAAATAATCTCATTACTGTCTAAAGCTAGGGTAATGTATTCTGGATCATACTACTGGCTTCTCAGGCCTAGTGTAGACATGGTACTGGTTTCCTGCAAACTGGTGTTTTGTGTAATGAGGCACCCTTGGGAATATATATTATCATTTTCCTTCTCATTCTAGTCTAAATTCCTGCCTTCTTTTCCCGATTTGCTTTAATCAACATTCATGATTACACCTGCACCAGTGAAGTACAAGGGGGAGCTATGCAAATGGAGTACCAGTGTGACTTTCATCCATTTTCTCTTAACTGCAGCTCTTTATAGTCCCATAAAAGAGGTTGCTGGGTTTAGCACTACTCACTTTTAGCCAATGAAATGATATACTGCTTTTGTGAGTGTGATGAAAAACCTATACATCTCAACCATTTGAGCGATATGTCTTGTGATGCTATATATTTAATAATTCTATTTAATGCTATAAATTTAATAAATAAATATACTACAGCTGTTAAATGTGTATGAACAAAATGGCTTTTACACATTATGAACCAGGAACTGGTTCATTCAATACAAATTGTGATTTGCAGGGTTGCCAAGAGTCACCATGGGCCCTCGGACTGATTCCACACACACCCCGGCCACATATGACCCCAATTCAAACCAAATATCATAACAAATCACTTGACTTCTTGATACCATTAACATTATAATAATAGTTCATTAGGTAAGAAATAGTAAAGGAAAAGGGACAGGATTATGAAATAACAGGTTTTAATTATGATTTACACTGTGAAGACTGCAATAGGATACAGTGCAAAAAGAAACAAGCAAGCAGAATCAGAAAGACTGCCTAACCCAGGGTCCTAGCCAGATCCTGAAGGGCATTATAAATTAAATACAAATGAGACTAAGTTCCTTTCCACACTTGGATCTCATCCCTGGTTTTATCAGAGTTCAACTCACGACACAATACCTTGTATTTATCCCTGGTTATAACAGCATCCGTTTATTCCGGGACAAGTGTGGGGCAAAACTGGGGTGACTTCAGTGTAATGTGGAAACAAAAAAATACCCCGAGATAACTACAGGGGTGAGCTTGAGTGTAGTATAGAATGTACGTTCGGGGAGAGGGTTGAACTAGGATTTAAGGTCTAGTGCGGAATCAACTGGGACAAAAAGAGGGGGGGGGTGAACTAAACCTAGAAACCTTGAATCCAGAACCTGAAAAGGTTAGACAAATGGAAAAGAGGGCCAACAATAAAAACTTTATATATATATATACACACTAGCAGCAAGGCCTGTTGCAGGGGGGGATGCAACGGGTGCTAGCCATACCACGGATGGAGGCGCCGGCCCCCTGCGAGGTGGCGGCGGCCGCTGGGTGAGGCCAGGCATGGCTCCCCTTCCCAGGCCGTTCCCGCAGCAGCGGAGCGGCGAGCAAGGGAGGCGGTCTCCCTCTCAGGGGCAGCCAGCTCTGCCGCCGCCTACCCTTTGCGTCAGTCGCGCTGGCGCGAGAGGTGAGCCCCGCCCCCCCCACCGTGCAAGGCGTCCCCGGCCCTAGTGACTTACGGGGGGGGTTGGTCGCGCGGCGAGGGAGGCCGCCGTCCAGCCTGGGCCCGCAGGACGCAGCCGCCCGAGTCGGCAGCTGGAGGGAGACTGTGTCCAACAGCCCGAAGAGGCTGTGAGCTGGCTGTGTGGGCAGGACTGAGCCCACGCAGCCAGGCACACCAGCCAATGGGCAGGGTGCAGTGGTGAGTGGCAGCCCCCGCGGCGAACCTATTTTGCCATGCATTTTTACCTTATTTGGGCATGCCAGTCGACCACTACGCTTTTATATATAAGGGAAGGATACACACACACACACAAACACACACACATGTATTTATTAACAAGAATTTTAAAAATTATATATAACGGCCCAATCACACATCATGTGTCAAAATCAGTGAGGAACATATTGGCTAATATAATAGTACAGTACAATCATACAGATACAAAATATAAATACAAGAAGGACCAGAAAAAAGTTGCTGTAAAAAATAGAAAGAAATAAGAAATTAAATACATACAGTAAAATGGATAAATAAATTATAGATGTTACGTACTAACATTTGTTATGATTCAATTAAACAGAAAAAGTACTCTATTAGATCATTTTTTAACTCTAACTCAAAGGGTCTTATCTATAGTATCATCTGTAAGTGTGAAAAAAGTACACAGGGTGTACTTCAAGGCTGATAAAGATCAGAATCACAGAACACAGAAGTTGCATCAGACGAAGAAGAAAAAATGCTCTGCTCACTGACCACTTTGCTGAAGCTTGGTGACAGAGACTTCTCATTTTTTGCCCTGGAATATGTTCAACCTTGTAACCACCTGTGGATGACTCAGCACCTGAAAACCAGAGAATTGTTTTGGATTCATGCCCTCAAAACTGTAACCCCATATGGTCTGAATGAACAGGTTGACTGGTGTGTAATATAATTGTTTGACAGTTTAACATCTGTGTATGATTTTTGACTGTTTAACATCTAGTTTGGAATTTATATTGTTTTATAGTTTTTAATGTTATGCTCTATGTGGGATGTGCAATCACACGACTATTCCAAGGCACTCTACAAGGATTGCATCAGCCTTAACATAGGGATGCATCATCCTTCACCTGCTATAAAGCTCCAGCATTCTTACTCAACCAGCACAGCTCTTTGCCTATTCTATTGAGGACACTTTGCCTGAACAATCATAGGAAGGCATTTTCTGGACCAGAAGTAACTAAATAATTTTCTTTATTTATTACTTTCTAAATTAAGTTTTAAAACTGTAGAATGCATTGGTTTATATATTTTTTTGTTTCTAGATTAATACCAGGGAAACACCATTTGGCATGTGATTGCACCTTTGGGAGGCCTCATTTGTACTTTTATTCTGTGCCCAGTGGTTTCATTTTGGAAGTAAGTCAATATGTTTTTTAGTAGTATATACCTATAATTTATTTATCCATTTTATTGTATGTATTTAATTTCCTATTTCTTTCTATTTCTTACAGCAACTTTTTTCTGGTCCTTCCTGTATTTATATTTTGTATCTGTATGATTGTACTGTACTATTATATTAGCCAATATGTTCCTCACTGATTTTGACCTCTAAAGAAGGCCTATGTAGGCCGAAACGTGTCAGGTCAAGTCCGTTAGCCCTTGTGTGTTAGAATTGGGTATTTTTACATGAGGTGTGATTGGGCCCTTATATATAATTTTTAAAATTCTTGTTAATAAATACCTGTATCTTTTTTTATATATACTATATATTTCAAGTTTTTATTGTTGGCCCTCTTTTCCATTTGTCTAGCCTTTTCAGGTTCTAGTGCGGAATCACCCACAAATTACCTGGGAATAAACTAGGTATGAAGCAAGACATCAGTCTTTGTTAAAACGTACTCAACTGATTTTTAAAAAATGTTTCTACTCACCCAAAACAAATGGCAAGCTCACAACAATGTAAAGATGCTTAATGGAGAGGGATAATTGGGAGATGTAAAAAATCAGTCATATCCTCCATGGAAGAGGTACGTTAGCCAAATTCCCAGATGGTAGTGTTATTTTTTTTATATATAGTGGCGCAAGATTCCTTTTGAGTTTTGCTACAGCAGACTAACAAGGCAACCCCTCTAGAATTTGTCTCTACTACTGTCAACTTTCATGGGCTGCAATCCTTAAGAACACTTTCCTGGAAGTAAGGCCTAATGAATAACACGGAACTTACTTCTGAGTGAAATCACTTCCACAATTACTTATTCAGTTTTTGCCATCATTTCACTAGAGCTTATTTGTTTTCAGCACAGTCTGAGTCCTGGAAAAAAAAATACTCCTGGGCAAGCACAAATGCCTTCCCCTCAGCACTGGAAAACTGCAGTCCCTTTTCTTCCCACACACTTTAATAAATCAGTAGCATATGTAAAGATGCAGAGGAAGCAGGAGTAACTATGGCCGAGGACAGACTGGCAATTTGCCGCGGGATGGGACTCGGGCTGACAACGACTCAATATCGGATTAAATGGAATGTTCACACAGGCACATCTGCCTGGCGTCCCCCACCCGTAGCCTACCTGTGCTCTCGCGCTTCACTGCCGGATTAAAAAAACACCTGATAAAAGCCGGCGCAAATCTTGAAAGCCTGCGTTCGTCGCGCGTTTCTCCGCTTCCGGGGAGTCTGAACGTGCAGCCGAAAAGCCGGGAGCAACCCGCGTTGGGCATGAGGCAGCAGCGGTGTGATTGGCCGCGCTCCGCTCCACCGCCCAATGCGGTGCCGGCGTTGCAGGGCAAAAAAAAAAAATCGGCAAAATGCGCTTATGCGCATGAGCGCATGAGCGCTCATGCGCACATACACCCACAGCCAAATTAATGGGGAAACGGCGAATATAGCACGCCTCTGGTGCGGCAGTCTGAACGCTCCCGCGCGCCTCCGTCCCGTATCTTCCGGCAGAGGCCCCCGCTGTGTGGACGGGAAAACCCGGTATCGTTTACTCCGGGTTTTTTTTGCCGCGACCGGCTACCGGGGCAAATTGCCAGTCTGTCCTCGGCCTATGATTTAACTTCTCAGTTAGGGTACAAATGAGAAAGAATGAGACTAAAACTTGAAAATATGGGTTGGGGTGGTGGTTTTGCCTTGCTTCTTACTGGCTTGGTTGATGGGGTTAGCAGCACCTTAGGACAGGCAAGTGTTTGCCTCAGCCTTAGTTGTAGTAAAGCATCCAGCCTCTGATGGCTTCTACGTGGGTTATCTCCCTCAGTGCCCCCCCCGGGGGTTTTTTGCTGGTTTTCGTCCTATCTTTCTCAAATTTGTTTTGCTCCATAGTTTTGTAAGGGGAGAAATTGATAGGGAACTTTTGGGAACACATCACCAGTATTCATAAGAGCACAGGAACATAAGAGAAGCCAATGTTGGTTTGGGCTGGTGGCCCATCCGGTCTGGCGCCTTGTCACACAGTGGCCAAAAAAACCAGGTGCCATCAGGATGTCCAGCAATGGGGCCAGGACACTAGGAGGACAAGATTATTAGAGACAAGATTATTAGGGATTGCTTTTAGGAGATGACGCACACAAAGAAGTGTGAACTCTGCCATAAAAAAGGTTAATTGACAGGTTAAAAGCAAAGGCAGGGTTCTATAGATCAGAAGATAGATATTTGCAAGGCCAGGCTCTGATAAAATGCTATAAATTATAAAATTATACATCTACCATGTCTCAAGAGGAAAAGAAAGGAGATAACATCTCGGTTGCTTGGTGACAGAAAGCATCTAGCTTTTCCTGTAACACATAATCATATTTGGTAAAGAACATATGTACAATATATGGAATTAACATAACAGGAAAATGGGGAGAGAGAGGGGTGTGATTTAATTAAAACAAGCAAAGGCAGGATAACCTAAGGCAGTACTAATTAGATTGTAAATCTGGTGACAGACAGGGATTTTTTTCGCCCATCAGAATAGGACATTAAGGCTTGAATATGTTAATGATGCTACTGTATAAAAACTGTATGTAACCACAGAATCTTTGAACTCCTTGTCTGGGTCTTTTAACTAAGACTTGAGCTTCCCTACTGCGCAGCAGATTAAAGATTATTATTATTTTTGAAAACATCTCCACTCTGACTTTGCCTGATTTCTTTGTGGGACACAGGTTTTGTCCCTAACAGTTTTGGGAAAAATCATAATAAATCATGGATGACTGCTGTGTGACTGCAAAAAATCTGAATTTTCCTCGCCCACATGGCAGGCATTTCCCCTGAGATTACCTCTGTAGTGGCCATTTCCTCCACCTGAAATAAGAGGTTTAATTTTTTTTTGTAAAAAAAAAAAATTAGCACTAGAATATCATCATATCAATATAACAGTGTACCAATTTTCATTAAAAATAAGTCTCTGTCTCCTTCTGTTGTGAACATATAATGGGAAAGGCATATATCTGCAAAAGAAAGGGCTAGAGGCTTACCAGGTTTTTGTAACTGAAAGTTGGGAATTCAAAGAATCTGATACACAACGGCCTCTGGAATTTTGTCCCCATCTTCTCAATGTCTTGTGACAAAACTCTGATTCCACATTAGTCCTGTTCATTCCGATATAAGACTATGGAATGTGAAGTTTGAGGACTATGGCCTTAACCATGCACTATATCCCAGCATTTTCGCACAGTACAAGGTGATAGTTTGGCAGGTACTATTTCAGATATTTTATGTTAAATAGAGGTACGATTGAGAATAGCTACTCTGTATTAAATAACAAAGAGATTGTAGTTGGCCAGGATATAATTACTGTATCAAAGCTGGAGTTCAGCCAATATGTCTTGTTGGAACATACTAAGGGAATTTTACAAGCTCAGTTAAACAACAGTGTACCACTGGTGCTGTAAATTTATCTCCCCAATGTAAATTTCCCCTACTATGGAGGAAATGTTTGTACTGGTAGAAAAACTACACTGCTTGTTTCATCACAACTTCTTATACCTATTCACAGGGCTATTTTTGGGCAGGAATGCACAGGAATGGAGTTCCGGCTGGCTCCCGGGTTGGCCACGCCCAGCAGGAACTCATTAACATAACAGGCCACACCCAACAGCAGAAACTTATTAGGATTGGCTACATTAGGGGTGTGTGGTCTTACATGCAAAGGAGTTCCTGCTCCAAAAAAAGCACTGGGTTTTGACAACAAACAAGGTAAATGGAATAAGAAGCAAAAGGTGGGTTTGGCTGGATGACCACTTCTGGTAACATGAGGGTGTGGCCGAATATGCTAATGAGCTGTACTGTCAGGGGTGTGGTCTAATAGGCTAATGAGTTCCTGCTGTTGGGTGTGGCCTATTATGCTAATGAGTTCCTGCTGGGCATTTTCTACAAAAAAAGCCCTGCCTATTCAGTATTAAACAAACTGCATCAGGTTTATCTGAAGTGTTCGCATGAGAAAAGAGATGGGTCAACATGTACTATATGGAGTGTCCATGGAAAAGAAAAGCATTAATAACATTTGTTTTTAACACCAAATTAACCAGAGCTTTCAAATAATTATTAAAACATAATTAAAGTAAAGGCCAAGACAGGATACTAAAGTTCTTTAAAAAACATTCCCCATATTGCATTATCTGCGAAACTCCACTACTTTAGAAATAATCCAGAGCATGTTAATTGACAGTCTTGGGCTGAACAGAATAGAGTCCCATGACAGAAAGGAATGATGTTATTGTAACTATCTATGTCTCATGACATATGACCACCTTCTGTATATCAGAAACAGATGCCAATATTTTCCAAAGAATCTTGGCAGTATTGATGACACATTATATGTTGAACAATGCCTTTCAGGATTTTAGCTAAAGAGTAATATCATTTTCCAACTTATGGTAAATGTTGTATCAAGACACATTATAAAAATGTGGGAATAATAAGTGCTGACTGTAGGGCTGAAGGAGACCAGAATCTTGAAGGAATTGGAACCCATCCTCCTTTGAGAAAGCTAGAGGTAACTCTGTCCACTTTTACCCCCTATGAATACAATTAACAATTTGCCAAGTACTAACACCATTGGCTTGGATCCTATACAATTCCTTTGGAAGGTGTTGAAGAAAGTAGACCTTTACTCCTCTCTAGGAATGGTGTTACCCTGAAAGCAGCCCTGGTTTGGGAGCAGTGTTCCCTCTAAGCTGAGTTGTGAGCTAGCTCACAATTTTTTAGCCTCTGGCTCACACATTTTTGTCTTAGCTCAGGAAGGATGGCTCCAGAGGAAATTAATTTATGCAGTAGACAAATCACTTCCTCACAACTTTAATGCCAATAGCTCACAAAGTAGAATTTTTGCTCACAAGACTCCGCAACTTAGAGGGTGCATTGGTTGGGAGATGTGTTTTTGAGACCTATACATCCCCTCATGACTCTTCACGTCTTACTATTTCTGAAATTGCAGGAAAGATCCATGTTTGACATTATAGCTAAGAAATTAAGATCAGCTTACAGGCAATGGAAAAGTTGATTCATGAACTACCCAGATTCCTGTGGAACCCCAGACACTTCCGTAACAATGGCTGTATTCTTTGGCTTCCTGAGGACTCATCAAAGTTTAGGCCATGATTAACAATCAAGGTTTGATGGCCAATAATCTACCTCTTAGAACCATCCAGAAATCTTAAGTTATAATGTAGACTTCTCTGGAAACTTAATCATAAGCTCCGGGGCTATCACCCATCTCCTGGCCTTTGTTAACTGAAATTAATTAATACATTAATTAGGTCCGCCACTGAAATCCCATCATCCCACTTTCCCCATTATCTCACCTAATACCTACCCTCCTCCTCTCCTTCCTTACTGCACACATGCAAAGCATGTGCACTGTGATGACATCACACAGAAGTTATGTCATTATGTTGTGAATGTCGGTGGTGACACTCTAGTTTTTGGGCAAAACTCTGTGGTTTCAGCCCAATTTTACCATAGAGTTTTGCCCCAAAACTAGAGCTTCACCTCCCCAATGTTGGTGACATGATGATGTAACTTCCAGGTGACATCATGTTTGGGCATTTTCAGGTGAACAAGGGCCCACAAAAATGGGGGAACTCCCACCCAGACTGGTGGCCTGGCAACCCTAATACTAGATTGTAACTGTGCCACTACAAGTCAAGACAAGACTTATTTTACTTCATCCATACCTCTACTTTCTCCTCAACAGGGACCCAAAGCAGCTTACCTCATTCTCCTTTCCTCCATTTTACAGGACAAGGTTTAGTTGTGTGAAGCTTCAGTATGACCCCCAACTTTTCCTCCAATAGTGAAATCACTGGATACAGTCCTTTTACCCAGACCCCACCCCACTTTGGAACTTCTTCAACTGTATTGAGACTGCTTTATCAGGCTACATATGAAAACTTTCTCCTCTTTAATCTTTTCTTTCCTTCTTCCCTGAACTTATCCCTTCCCTTCCTCCACTCTGAGTACCATTCAGAGAGGAAAGCCTTGACCTTTACTCTCCAATTACTCCCCACCTTTCTATCCCTGGGGACATTGTATGCTTGCAATAAACACTGAGGGTAAGTTCTAACTTTGGACTCACTGAGGAAGCAAGCATGTAGCATTACTAGGATGGGTTCCACGCATCTGATTTGCTCGTTGTTGCTTATTACTCAAATGCTTGTGTGATTTTATTATTAAGCCATCCAAGTACTCGTGGCTTAACAATTCCCCAAATTTAGCATTTTATTTTGCTCTTTCAATCTATCTGCATCTTCCCAGGGTTCTTTTTGTTAATTTTATGTTAAACAAAGATTAATACTTAAGTATTCTCTTCCTTACTGTCCGCTATTGCCCAGGTTTGTACCTGTTCCAGCACAGACAAAAGTGTTGTAAGTGTTCATGTGTACCCTCCCCCCACCCAGCATTCCAGTAACATGAATGATTTGCTGGGCAAAAAGCCATATGACAGCAGATGCAGGTACAAGGGGAAGCAACTTACCTCTCTCCTCTAGCAACTACGGCCCAGGACAGACTGGCAATTTGCCCCGGTAGCCAGTCGCGGCAAAAAAAACCCGGATTAAACAATACCGGGTTTTCCCGTCCACACAGCGGGGGCCGCTGCCGGAAGATATGGGACGGAGGCGCGCGGGAGCATTCAGACTGCCGCGCCAGAGGCGTGCTATATTTGCCATTTCCCCATTAATTCAGCTGTGGGTGTATGTGCGCATGAGCGCTCATGCGCATAAGCGCATTTTGCCGATTTTTTTTTTTTGCCCTGCAACGCCGGCACCGCATTGGGCGGTGGAGCGGAGCGCAGCCAATCACACCACTGCTGCCTCATGCCCAACGCAGGTTGCTCCCGGCTTTTCGGCTGCGCGTTCAGACTCCCCGGAAGCGGAGAAACACGCGATGAACGCAGGCTTTCAAGATTTGCGAAGGCTTTTATCAGGTGTTTTTTTAATCTGGCAGTGAAGCGCAAGAGCACCGGTAGGCTACGGGTGGGGGATGCCAGGCAGATGTGCCTGTGTGAACGTTCCATTTACTCCGGTATTGAATCGTTGTCAGCCCGGGTCCCATCCCGGGGCAAATTGCCAGTCTGTCCTCGGCCTACATATAGGCTACGGTTACATGCACTAAATAATCCACTTTCAATCCACTTTCAGTGCACTTTCCAACTGGATTTTGTCAGTTCAGAGTAAAAATCCAGTTGGAAAGTGCACTGAAAGTGGATTGAAAGTGGATTATTTACTGTGTGTGACCACAGCCTTAGCCTCCTCAGCCAGCACAAGTAGGCTTTGCTTTTCCACCTTACCAGAAATCTAGGGAAGCAGAACAGAGGTATGATGATTCCCCTTAAGCACTTGGAAGGTGTAGGCAGCTTAGATTAAGAGATTAAAAAAATATTGTGTAGCCATCAGGCACTACAATTTAAAAAGCAACGTACAAATTAGACAATTTACAGCACTGGATTTGAGTTAGATTTAAATTATGACAGCCTCTAAAAATGTGCACATTCAGTATTCTTGCTACAGTATCATTTATGTAGAATATTATTTATAATATATATTATAATTATTTAGTATACATTATATATAAGAAATATATAATTAATTATTATATACTAATTATTATAATATCTATAATGTGTAATATTATATATAAAATATAATAATATAGAAAATATATTATAATATAATATAATAATAATATTATGTATAATATCATTTATGTATAAGTTTAAAAGTACAGGGGTTAACACACAGCCTTGTGTTACGGACTAAAGGTTTGTTGATAAACAGGAGCGAAGCAAGAGGGCTTCTAGGTCACATGACAGGGGGGACAAGTTGCTCGGAATTCTCAGTGAAGTGACAATTAACGGTTGACAGGGAGTTAGCTGGAGAGCTCTTGAGAGCGAAGAAGTCTCTGAAGCTGAGTGATACAGCAAGCCATCCATTCAAGGAAAACTGGGGCTGGATAACGCTCCTACTGGTCATCTCTAAAGAGAGAGGGTAGTGAGCTGAGAGGAGAAACTAAATAACTCCTCAGTAGTCACAACGCAAAACAAATACTTCTCCAAGGGAACTTGTGAGGTGGTTAAGGGAAGGACTAGGAGCCTGGAAAAGACTGGGAAATAGCTGGAATAGGCCCACCAGTGAGTCTCAGAGAGCCAGACGAAGAAAGTCCAAGGCCTAACCACAGATAGTTACTGGAGAATGTTTCTGTGAAATAAAGAGTTGTGCAGTTTGACTTTAAAAAGCACTGGTGCCTGACTTCTTGATAAGGATTCATACTGGCAGATATCCTCCATCTACAAGAGATACAAACCCTGAAGAGACTTTTAAGTGAAAACTGGTCATTCCTCAGAAAGGCGAAGTGATCAGTCATAACAGAGTAATAATCTGAATCCAGTGTATAGTCTATTAATACAGAAGACACGCTCCCCCACTCAGTCGCGTTGCACCCTGCTTGAGTACTTGCATGTCGGTATTTTGCTGCTCATCGAGCCTGAGGTACCTACTCTAATTTTTGCATACGTGTCTGTATGTAGTCCATGAATAAGGAACAGTCTTTTGTCAATTTTTGTTTTCATCAGCTTGTCCCAGAGTCGGTTTCTATCAATTGAATCAAAAGCTGTGGCCAAGTCAATGAGCACAGCATATAAGGCTTTAGTTGGACCTTTTATAGCTGAATGAGCCAGATGATAAAGAGTGTGGTAATGGTCTATTGTCCCTTGGCCCTTTCTAAATCCTGCTTATTGGGGATATATGATGTTATTATCTGCAATACAGTCCTCCAGTTTTTGCAGAAGATATTTCCCATTCAGTTTGGATGCTGTATCAAGCAGACTTATGGGGTGATATTTTTTCAGGTTTGTTTTGTCCCCTTTTTATGTATGGGGACTACTATACTGGTTTCCCACCCTACTGGAAATATGCCCTAGTTGTTTATTTGGTTAAATAGTTTAGTGAGTATTGGAGTTCACCACCTAGGGAAGGTTTTTATTAAATCTGAAGGAATCAAATCCTCTCCAGGTGATTTACCTGAAGCCATAGATGTAATAAGGGTTCTGATTTCAGATTCTGTCACTGGAGGCCACTCTGGTAATGGTTGCAATTTATTAACAATAGCCCATTTTCCCATTTCTGCTGATTCTGACATAAAAGGGGTGGCTTCATAGATTTTTGTAAAATACTCAAACTAGGTATTTCCATTTATCTGTGCATCCATCATTTGTCAAGATCTACCTAAGCTAGACAAAACAATTTCCCAGAAATGTGATTCTTTCTTCTCAAACATGGCCTGAACTAGTTTGTTCCATAAATGCTTAATGGGAGCAGTTTTTTCTTTTTAAGCAGGCTCTTATAATGAGATCTAAATGTGTTTAATTGTTGGAGTTGGTGGGGCTCTTTACTTTGCCTAGTTAATCTCATTTGTTTGATTATTAGTTAAACATTTCTACATTCCAAATCATACCATCCATTTGCAGAACAGGAGTGGTTATTTGGGGGTCTATCATTGTCGTGCCGAGGGGTGGCTGCCACGCCTCCCGGGGGGGGCGGAGCATGACCTTGACATGGGGGGCTCAAAGGAGGATCTGCGCGAGAGGTCTCAGATAATGGAGTCCGCCCTTCTTGGTTCCGTCACCCTGCAAGGGACAGGTCTCCAGACTTCTGTCGTCTGGATGCCAGTCCTCTGCGTCTCTCTCAGAGGGACCTGGACACTCCTCTCTTGCTCCGGCTTCCTCCCAGCCTCCGCTCACTTCTCCCTTTTTATTCCCCGATCAGCCCGTGCTCTGCCCCTGTGCAACCTCCACCCTACTGCCCCATTCATTCCCCGTCCTGCCCCTCAGCCATCAGGGCCCTGACTGGTGCCGCTCTCTCGCTGGCGCTTGCGGGGCAAAACCAGTCTCGGCTCCTGTCAGTGTAGATTCAGGGCAGGGCTTGCTTCCAGGACCCTGCCGATCCGCTGCTTCGGGGCATCACAAGGCTCTGCTGGCGCTGCAGATGTCGCTTGCTGCTCCCGCGTCCACCCCTCGTCTCGGGGCTCATCCTTGCTCCCATGCCTGGTCAGGCCAACCGCTCCTGTTGGGGCCGCCTGAGGACGGCAGTGAGGCACAGGAAAGCCCTCTTTTTGGTAGGACGTGGTTGGGCAGCTCCCTGGACATCTCGGGACTTGTGGGGTGGGTGAGTGGTGTCGCCACCTTTCTTGGCCCTGCCCCGAGTGGGGCGACCTCTGGTTCCCGGGCTTCGCTCCTGGGAGGAGGGGGTCTCAGTCCCGAGCCAGGACAATCATTGATAAACAACGGCTATATAACTTGTACAATCTCTTCGTAATGCTGGATAATATTAACTTCTGATCCTAATAGAATTTGTCTCCTAGCTTACCAGGTGATTGCATGGACAGAGCAGCAAGTTACCACATCACAAATGGCCAACTGTATTTATTCATTTAAGGTACAAGAAAGAACTAAACTTGTTTACCCCTCCAAAATAGGGTAAGATGACATGAATATTGAGCATTTGTAATGAACAAAAGAACACATTTAATAAGGATTTTTAAAGAATTTCTCAAAAAGTAATAGGGAGTGACATTCTCCTTCATAGGAAAATCAATCTGTTCAGTAGCATCAAAGTAAGAGGTACAAGAGTCTCACAAATATATTGAGAAGAACAATTCCTGTATTCATAGAAAGCTGGCAAAGATCCCCATTTATTTCCCCATTACTTATAACTTTCAAATTTATCTTTAGCTTTTAATCTATATATTTCAGTACTGCTACATTTCTTTAAATCTTATTAATGGGGAGGAGTAATTTTATCTAAGCTTCTCTGACTTCTCTTCAGGAACAGACTTGGACCTTTAGGAATGCACTATTTGGTTAGTAAGAGAGGACTGTATGTATGGGAGCACAGATTCCCATCAAGTTCATTGGAAAGTGACTTTTTCCATTAGTAAGTTATGAAGTTACTGAGCTGAAACAACTGCAGAAATTGAACATTTATGATATCAAAACACTACAAGCCTCAGAAAAGTCTTAATACTTACCAAGGTGGTGGGAAATCTAAACAAAAACTGTGGGGTTTGGATCACAATAGTTCTTCCAGCCCAAGTGGATAAATTTAGAATGATCTAAAGGAACTTATGAAAAAATGAGCAAACTCGGACCAAATAGGAATTTTCTATGCAAAGCTAGGAAACATTATGAGTCTGAAATTTTATTCCTGCACCACTGACTAAGTGGCATAAGCCGTTCAGAAGAAAGGTGAAAGCAGATATAGTATGGTAAAACAAAAACTGAGCCCAAACTGGGCTCCATCTACTGTATTACTTGGATAAAATCATGTTGTTGTTGTTAATTCAATTTATACCCCGCCCTATCCCACAAGTGGGCTCAGGGTGGCTTATAACATAAAATCCATAAAACAATAAAAACATTAAACCAATAAAACACTTGATGGCACGACAGACAATATCAACAAACCTCGTGCCTCATATCAAGTGAATATAGATACTCCAGAAAACCCCAGTGCCCAATAATATTATCTAAAACAGCAAGGCACTGAGGAGGGGGCCATAAACAGGGGAGGCCAGAGTAGTTGAACATCCACCGCCTCCACCAAAAACCTGGTGGAACTCTATTTTACAGATGTCGTGGAACTGTAATAAGTCCCACAGGGCCCTGATCTCAGATGGGGGCTTGTTCCACCAGGTTGGGGCAAGGGCCAAAAAAGCTTTGCCCTGGTTGAGACTAAATGGATATCCTTCAGGCTGGGGATGATCAGAGGAGCAAAAAGTTCTCCAGGGCTCATATGGGGAGAGGCAGTCCTGTAGGTATGATGGTCCCAGGCCACACAGGGTTTAAAGGTCCACAACTTGAACCAGATCTGATCTGATTGGCAGCCAGTGCAGTTGGTGCAACACCGGCTAAATGCATGCCCACAAAGGTGTCAGCAAGCATGTTGCCGCATTCTGCACTAGCTGCAATTTTCGGATCAGGCCCAAGAGTAGCCCTGCATAGAGCAAGTTACAGTAATCCAACCTGGAAGTGACCATTGCGTGGATCACTGTAGCTAAGTCCCAAGGAGTGAGACAGGGAACCAACTACCTGACTACCCAAGCAGAATAATACTACCTTCTAGTAGAAGATTTGATGTCTTTATGACACACTTGCCTGCTGCAACATTATGGGTAGAATTAAAGAACAAGATTGTTTACACTTTACTGCATTCATATATATTCTCCCCATATATTCTAACCAACAGTTCCTGCTTGCAAGAACCCACAAGCTTACATATGAATTAACATTCCACAGGACAATGATTCTCTAGTGTGACTCTTATTGCAACAGAGTGTCAACATGGCAGTCTTCCCCACTCTTTTACTTACACCTCAGCAGCCTGAAGCCGTCATTCCCCACCTCCACCACTGGAGGGCTTTGACATAGAGCTAAAGCAGTATAATGCTATAGTGACAAGTCAATTATTGATTTTAAAAAAATCAAGGAAATAAAGGCAGCTGAAGAGGTTTGGCACCAATGTGAGAAGAACCTAAAAAGCTGGATGGTACATAGTGATGATGTGCAGATGCTGGGGAAAAGACAGTTCCTGTTTGGAAGCCACAGCAGAACAAAAGAGCTAAGTAGAAACAGACATGGTCATATTTGAGATTTATATCTATGGTATGATCTAGAGTACGAATTAACAATGTATGGCTTATTTATAGGGTTACTTTTTGTGCCTCTCTTAGGACCTTTCCAAGCAACCTTTTTTGAGTTTTACAGTTACACATTTGTTGTTTGAGGTACAGGCTCATTATCTGAAGAATATGGAGGCTAGGTCTATCCGTGGGTACTACCCATAGTGACTAAAGGGAACTTCCATGTTCAGAGGCATGGAATCCTAGTGCCAGGAGGCAACATCAGGGGAAGGCGTCAGCCTCTATGCCCTGTTGTTGGCCCTCCAGAGGAACTGATTAGCCACTGTGTGGGACCACTGGTCTGATCTGGCAGGGGTCTTCTTATATTCTTATCTATTTATCAAAAATAACAATGTCTTTCTTGCACTCAAAATGCACTATTTTGTCACTGGGGGAAGCACGATAAACAGCTAGACTGTTTATGATAGCTTAAAACATAATGCAGAATACACTGTAGTTGCCCAAGTATGAAGAGAATCCTGTTAGATGCTGCTTGTGACATCATGGTCAATAGTCAATACACATCACTCCTCTGTTATGTGTACCCAGATCTCATATGCTCTCCTGCTATGCCACTCAAGGGGAAAGCCACCAATGTAACCCTTTAAATTAAATTGCAAAACTTGCAAGGATATCCCATTTGCAAACCTGTTTCTTCTTCTTTTATTTAGTTTTTTTCCAGGACTGTTTAAGATACCTCAGACTACTCCTGCAATATCTGTTAAAGGGGAAACATAAAGCAGTGAACATTTTGCTCTTTTTCTCTCTGCTGTTCATCTCCCCAATTACTAGGGACAGGACAGGGTGCCAATGGTTCTAGATTAAGATCTACACTTGTAGAACACCAAATATCAAATTCTGTTTTAAAAAGAACTTGAGAAGGCCTATTATTGAAATACAGACTCAAAAGAAGTGACTTATGCATGGCTATACACAGGGCTCTTTTTGTAGAAAAAGCCCAGCAGGAGCTTATTAGCATAATAGGCCACACCCAATAGCAGAAACTCATTAGCATATTAGGCCACACCCCACACATTCCCTTGGCTTGCCTGGGTGCCCCACGGCTGCAGGGAGCCTCGGCAAGCTGGCCCTTGGACAGGCCGGGGAAGACACAGGGAGGCATTTAAATGCCTCCCCAATCCTTCCAGGGGGGCCCCTGGCCCGCCCGCCTTGGAGTCGCTGGGGGATCGCTCTCCAGGCCTTCCCTCTGTAGCCATGCATGCGCAGAGGTTTTGGCTGTAGGTGTGGCCAACTCTGAAGCCAGCCGGAATTCCATTCCTGTGTGTTCTTGCCCCAAAATAGCCCTGGCTATACATATCAGGACTGTCTTGTCAGCAAGCTGAGTTTCTGAAACTAAACTGAAAATAGTGCAGGTAAGTGTCACTTATATTTGATTGTCATATTTAATATACTTTAAGGTGAAGGGCTTTGTATCTCAGAGGGCGAGGACGGAATCCTGTAGCAACTTATATCAGCAGCAGTTCTAAGATAGGCTTAAAGACTTTTCAGCAACAAGATTTCAGGGGGAAGTGATCTCTGTGTTCTGCAGGAGTACTCTCCACCCATCTGTAATCAACACCTATTGTTCAGTCATTTGAACAGCTGACTCACACAACCTGCTTTAGTATGTAGGTCCTCATTAGTGTGATTGGCTAAGGCAGGAGAGAGGAGGGACAGAAACAGCTATAATTCAGGGGAAGTTGCAAGCAAGCCCAGTTCTGTGAGAGAGCCCCAGCAACAAAGCATCACAGCCACAAAGCATCCATAAAAGAAGAGGCCTAGCAAATTAAGCATTTGTGTGAGTTTAGCAGCAGGGTGAGGAAGAAAGGCTACTTGATTCATACTCTGTCAATACAGAAGTACAGGGCATAAAGAGAGGGGTACTCAACCCTTTATCATCTCTGGTGTAAAGACACCACAAAATAAGTAAAATACTAATTGTGAAGGTAGAAAGGTAACAATGGCCCCGGTCATACGGGCCAGAAAACGCGGGAGGAAGGCATGGCTGTTCGCCCCGGAGCAAAATAAGGCGTGGTAGCCCAATCACACGGGCCACCAGGTTGCCACGCTCCAGCTCTGAGTGCTGATCACACCACGCTGCTGCAGCGTGGCAAAAAAGTGGCGCAGCAGAGTGCGCAAGCCACACAGGTGTAAAGTGCACATATGCCATGGGGGGGGTGGCCGCTGTCGGTGTCTTGCACATGCGCATGCACCATTTAGCGTTGGTGCACATCCCATGGAAACTTACAACATCCGGAAACCCCGGGACACGGGCGGGCGTTGGATGCCGCGGGATACTGGCGCTCCCGCAATCAGACACTGGCCTTTGCCCCAGGGTTTCTGGAAACTAGTGCTTCTGCCCTGGTAGTTTTTTACTCTGCATCTTTGGAGGGAAGCCGCAGATTGGCCACGGGAGTGCTACGCCTCCCAGATGTGCCTGTGTGATCACGCACGGAAACTCCGCAGGGCTACCGTGCCTTTGGTGGGGCAAATGCTCCGTGTGAACGGAGCCAATCTTTCTCAGGTCTTGCAAACTGAAGGCCTTGGATTTCTTCATTAAGTCAATCCATCTCATGCTGGATCTTCCTCTTTTCCTGCTGCCTTCAACTTTTCTTAGCATTATTGTCTTTTTCAATGACTCTTGACTTCTCATACTATGACCAAAGTATGATAGTCTCCATTTAGACATTTTACCTTCTAGGGAGAGTTCAAGCTTTATTTGATCTAGAACCCACTTGTTTGTCTTTTTTGGCAGGCCACTGTATTTGTAAACCCCACCCCCCATACCACATTTCAACTTTCTGCCTGTCAGCTTTCTTCATTGTCTAACCCATACATAATAATAGAGAATACTATGGTATGAAGTTATCCTGGTTGCCAGTAAGACATCCCTACCCTCAGGGGTCTTTTCGTAGAAAAACAGCTGCAGGAGCTCATTAGCATATAGTATGCTAATGAACTATTAGGCTATTAACATATGCCACGCCCCAGAAGTGATGTCAGAAGGGGAAGCAAAAGGGAGAGAGGCATCTTCAAAAGCCTCCCCTTCCCTTCCCCAGCTGGTCTGTGTGGGAGAGCTAAGAGAGAAGGGGTTTAAAGTTTAAACTCCTTCTCATGAGAGTTGGGCCACAGAAGGAGGAAAGAGGGAAGGAAAGAGCGAAAGTAGAGAGAAGGAAAGAAGGAAGTAAAGAGGGAAAGAAAGAGAAGGAAAGAAGGAGAGGAAGAAATAGAGGGAAGAAGGAGGGAAACAGGGAAAGGAGGAAAAAAGAGAAGAGAAGAAGGTGGGAAAGAAAGAAAGAAAGAGAGAAGACAAGAAGGAGGGAAAGAGGAAAAAGAGAGAAAGAAAGGAGGGAATGAAAGCAATTCGGCGGCAATTTGGCCCCATTATATCCTAAAAGTTACTTTTTTCCCACTATAGAGAACAATGGAGGGACTGGGGGCAACCTGTTTGGGGGACCATAGAATTGGACCCCCTGATCCAATGTTCTTGAAACTTGGTGGGTATCTTGGGGAGAGGCTCCATCAGCTACCCTGTGAGTTTGGAGTCTCTCCCTCAAACCCCCTCCCCTCCAGCCCTCAGAATATACCCTATGTTTTCACCATTGACTTCAATGGCCCATAGGATATAATGGAGCTGAAATTGACATTCGGCTGCCTGAAAGACTCCCCGGGACGCCGGCTGGGGGTGGGGCTTGGCTCCTGAGCTCCCGGAGCTGCACTCAGGTGCGCTCCCCCACAAAAGACCCCTGCCTACCCTTAAGGATCATTTCTAGCTCCTTCATGGCTGCCCTTCCCATTCTAAACCTCCTTCTGATTTTTTTTGTTGCAGTCTCCCTTTTGGTTGATGATGGGAGCCAAGGAATAGAAAAGCTTTAACGATTTCAATTTCTTCATTGTTGACCCTAAAGTTGCATAATTTCCCAGTAGTCATTTTTTATCCTTGATGTTCAGCTGTAGCATAAAGTGATGCATATTGGGGTAAATTATCCCAGCTTCACAGATACACTGATGAGATCTGAGCTCGCAGCAACAGACCAAGAAAGGGACCTGAGGATGGTAGAGAATAGCTCAATAAAAATGCCGACCCAGTGTGCGGCTGCTGAGAAAAAAGGCAAATTCCATGCTGGCCATAATAAACTGCCACTATTATACTGCCCTTATACAAATCTACAGTGAGACCACCTTTGGAATACTGTGTTTAGTTCTGGAAAACATGAAAAAGGATATCACAGAGCTTGAAAAGGTGCAGAAAAGAGTAAACCAAATGATTAAGAAACTGGAGCAGCTGCCCTATGAGAATTGGTTAAAAGGCTGTTTAACCATGAAAAAAGGCAAGCAAAGGGAGACATGCTAGAGGTTTATAAAATTATTAGGAATAAGGCCCATTATGGAAAAAATACAACAAGCTCTAGAAAGAGGCTCTGGGTGGGTGCCCCAGCCTTGAGCAGTCAGCATCAATTTGCTGTGGCAACCTCAGCAGGGTATAATGACACAGAGTCCACTATTTTCTCCAGGGGAACTGATTTGTGCCATCTGAAGAGCAGTTGTAATTCTGAGTGACCTCCAGCCCTCACCCAGAGATTGGCAACAATGGTTCCCCAGCAGGAAATGACTGGTTTGAAGGGTGGAGTCAGTAACATTGTACCAGTCAGAGGCCCCACCCCTCCTCAAACCCCACCCTTTCCGGCCTCCACCCCTCAAATCTCCAGGAATTTCCCAACCTAGAATTGGCAACCCTATCTCCTTCCCAGCCAACCATCCACATACTGTTATCTGCCCCCCTGACTTCAGGTTTCCATCTCCTCCCTGCAGCGTCTACCTAGGAAAAGTACAGTCTTTGTCCGTAGTCGGGACCAAAGCTGCTCACATCATTCTCCTCTCCCCCTTCTGATCTGCACAACAACCCTGTGACGTAGGTTAGACTGAAAGTCTGTGAGCGGTCTGAAATCACCCAATCAGTTTCCACAGGAAGAACCTGGGTCTGGCAGACCCTGCTCTTAAGTGCTGCTATGTCACACTGACTGTCATAGGGGGACCACCTCAGCAGGATATAATGACACAGAACCCACCATTTTCTCCAAGGGAACTGATCTCTGCCATCTGGAGAGTAGTTGTAATTCTGAATGATCTCCAGCCCTCATCTGGAGATTGGCAACACTGGTTTCCCAGGAGGAAAAGGACACTCTTTCTCCACAGTGGGGACCAAAGCAGCTTACATCATTCTCCTCTCCCCCTTTTGATCTGCACAACAACCCTGTGAGGTAGGTTAGGCTGAAAGTCTGTGACTGGTCCGAAATTACCCACAGCTTCCACAGCAAGAACCTAGGTCTCCCCTGGGAGAAAATAACTGCTTTGGAGGGTGGACTCCATGGCATTCTACTCAGCTGAGACCTCTTCTCTTCCCAAACTCTGGCTTCTGTAAACTCCACCACAAAATTTCCAGGAATTTCCCACCCTGGAGCTGGCAACCCTAGTCTCAGGACTGGCCCCAATGAGTTTCTCACAAAGGCTAAAGTAGGCCTGGAAAGGGCCTCCTGCCCCTGCCTTTTTACTATACAAGATAAAGAGCCGTGGCACAGCAATGTATGTGAAACAAGAACGAAATGCATTTCTTTCCTGCCTTTTTACTGACAGAACCAAGCTTGGTTGCCTAGCAACAGCCACTGGGGGGAAAGTGAGCCACACAGCAATTTTGGCAGTTTGTTCAGACAGGGAATGGCCAAGCCAGCAGTGGGCAGGGAAGAGGAGCGGACCCAGCCCCCAGCCAATGGTACATGAATACTCTTGAGTGGCGGTTGATGGGCTAATGGCTGATGGAGTGCACAGCCAACGGGAGAGCTGGAAAGTGACAATACGCTGGGTGTATGTGTGTGTGTGTGTGTATATATATATATATTGCATGGTGTGGAGAGAGCGGACAGGAAGAAACTCTTCTCCCTCTCCCATAATACTAGAACCTGGGGTTATCCACTGAAGCTGAAGGATAGGAGATTCAGGAAAGACAAAAGGAAGTATTTCTTCACACAGCATATAGTTATGCTGTGGAACTCGCTGCCACAGGATGTGGTCATGGCTGCCAACCCAGAAGGCTTCAAAAGGAGAATGGACAAATTCATGGGCTATTAATGACTATTAAACACAATGGATATCTATGCCATCCACTATCAGAGGTGGTATGCTTTTTTAAATCAGTTGCTCAGGAGAACAGGCAGGGTAATGCTGTTGCACTCACTGCCGGCTTGCCCACTAGGCGAGCTAGGCGCTCGCCTAGGGCGCTGGGGCCCACAGGGGCGCCAAAGCACCCCCTGCCCCCCGTGAAGCCGGCGCTAGGAGGGAAGGGGCGGCCGTTCAAACGGGCGCCCCTTCCCTGGCTTCCCCCCAGTCTCCAGCCGGCGCTGGGGCTGGGAGGGAAGGGGCGGCCGTTCAAACGGGCGCCCCTTCCCTGGCTTCCCCCAGTCTCCAGCCGGCGCTGGGGCTGGGAGGGAAGGGGCGGCCGTTCAAACGGGCGCCCCTTCCCTGGCTTTCCACCCCCAGTCTCCAGCCAGCACTGGGGCTGGGAGGGAAGGGGCACCCGTTCAAACGGGCGCCCCTTCCCTGGCTTCCCCCCCCAGTCTCCAGCCGGCGCTGGGGCTGGGAGGGAAGGGGTGCCCGTTCAAACGGGCGCCCCTTCCCTGGCTTTCCTGAGCACGCCGCTAGTGCGGCGTGCTCAGGAAAGCCGGCGCTCCACCCCCCCCATCTCCAGCCGACCCTGGGGCTGGGAAGGGGCAGCCGTTCAGGAAAGCCGGCGCTCCACCCCCCCCCGGTCTCCAGGCCCCACCAGGAGGTTGGCATCCCTGTGGGGTGGGCGCCCCAGGCTGTCTTGCCTAGGGCGCCCAGACACCTGGGGCCGGCCCTGGTTGCACTCTTCCTGTTTGTGGGCTTCCTGGAGGTAGCTGGTTGGCCACTGTGTGAACAGAATGCTAGACTTCATGGGCCTTTGGTCTGTTCCAGCATGACTCTTCTTATGTTCTTATGGATATGTCCTATCCAAAATAATTAAGGCATTCTGTATTTTAGAAGAGTTTGTTCCTCTTAGTCTACAGTCAGACTGCTTCTCAGAGCTACAACCTGGAGACTCCATGAATAAAACTTAAATAATCTGGTCAACAAAAAAGACATCACAAACTTACAATAATTCTACAATAATACTTAAAACTGAATTAAAATTCCTTCTGGACTTTTGACTTGAACAGACCAGAGAACTTTTATAAATCTAGGTTTATTTGCAACTGGAAGGGCTTTAACAAATAACCCATCTGTGATGGACTGTCACAGGTTAATGCCTACCAGAGTTTGAGTACCTTTGAGTGACAGGCTGTTCAAACAGAATTCTGTGGAGAGAGTCAGTTGGAGGAGACAGTTAAGCACTGACTGTGGACTGGGGAGGAGTCAAAAGGAGTATGAGGGTCAGAGAGAATCCCCATTCAAGCCAAAAAGGGAAAGTGTTTCTAGTTAAAAGAAGTAATCCTTGCCCAATGAAAAGGCAAATAGCTCTTAAACGAGGAGTGATCTCTGGTCTGTGTATATAGAAGGATTTGGGGAACTTGGTTGTATGTTTCTAAACTTTAAGAGTCAGTGAAACGCAGAAACCTATGCTTCAGTGTTTAAGTAGAAACTGAAAAGAAAGCTTCTCTCCTTAAAGTTTTAAAACACCTTTTTGAATAGCAGAAACTTACTGGTTGGCAACAAATTATCTGGAGTTAGTGTAATTACAATTTTACCTCAGTTTTATTATCAGTTCACCTCATACATCCTACCCCTGATTCCACCTGACCTTTTCTCCTCCAAGTTAAAGAAAACATTTTTTTAAATTTTGAACTTTCAAATGCCTCTCATGTGTCATTTCAGAAGTTGAATATAAGAAGGTGATTTTTTTCTCTTCCCTCAGTTCCCTGGGCTGGGCCAGCATCAAAGTATGTATATTAAAGTGACTGAGTGAAGAAAATAGATATAGGGGCTGCTCAGCAAGAAAGAAGAAAAAGGAAAATCCTTTGTGTGAGGGAGAGAAGAGGGCGAGATCACCATATTTGGTGGGAAGAGTGGGATCTGAAAATAAAAACACACAACTAGTTTGTCCCACCACAAATACAAACTAAAATAAGAAAATATTTTATAAATTTGAGAGGAATTACCCCAGAATTCCTGCCAGAAATGGCACCACTACGCAGACCCAGAAAGGCAAATGGAGGCCCAGGTAGCAGCCACTGCTAAGTTGGCATTTTTCCATCTTCGGCTGGTTAGGCAGTTGGCTCCCTCCTTGACCGCGACAACCTGCGATGGTCACCTTGCGATTAGACTATTGCAACGTTCTCTACATGGGGCTGCCCTTGTCATAAATTCGGAAGCTGCAGCTACTGCAGAATGCCGCAGCCAGGCTGTTAATGGGTCTGCCCAGATGGGAGCACATCCAGCCAGTGCTGAAGGCACTGCACTGGCTGCCAATAGCATACCGAATTCGCTTCAAGGTGCTGGTGCTTACTTTCAAAGCCCTATATGGCCAGGGTCCGACATACCTTTCCCCATATATATCCCAGAGAGCACTGCGGTCGGGGTTACAGAACCAAATGACCCCCCTGGGCCCTAAAGACGCTAGGCTCGCCACCGCCAGGGCCTTTTCAGTGGCAGCTCCTTGCTGGTGGAATGAGCTCCTGGAAGAGATCAGGGCCTTGAGGGACCTTTTACAGTTCCACAGGGCCCGCAAGATGGAGCTCTTCCACCAGGCTTTTGACTAGGAGCTGCCCTGATCATTACCATCAATGAACCCGGCCCTAGCCTAACATTTGGTCTAGACCATCACACGACTCAAGAAGACAATGAGCTGGATCGTCGGCTTGTAACACTCGTAGCACGCCATCTCAATTAACCAATGATGGATAACTACCACCTATGATTTTATGATTCATTTGTATCTAATTTGTTTTAATGTGAGTTAATTATTTATTTTATTTTATTTATACCCTGCCCTCCTCGCAAGCCGGCTCAGGGCGGCTTACAAAATTGGTACCCAGTACCATAAAACCATACAAAGATTAAAACATTCCAAAACATGTGTTTTTATGTGGTTTTACTGGTATTTGTACCAACTGTGCTGGCTGCCCTGAGCCTGCTTGTGGGGAGGGTGGGGTACAAATTGAATAAACAAACAAATAAATAAAATAAATAAATAAATAGTCAGGGAGAGGAAGAAACTACAGCCAGAGAAAATTCTAGGCAGGAGGTGAAACTTAGAGGATGAAAACTGAACTGGTGAAAGAGGGAAGAGGGCGAGATCATGTGTACCTTTCATTAATGACACAATGTATTTTTAATGGTTGGTGGAAATTGTTTGTTATAAGCCTATTGTCACTTACTTGAGAGTAAGCCTTATTGAACTCCCTAGGATTTTTCAGTAAACCTGGATAGCATGTGTCTGTAGGGTTCATATCATAATGAAATATTCTCCTGTGGCTCTTGATTTCAGTTGTTATAGCCTATTTAATTAATTAATTTAATTTAATACTTCTTATGGTTAAGTATCTGGAAGACCCAGATCCAAATCCCCACTTGTGCCATGGAAGCTCGCTGGGTGATGTTGGGCCAGTCACACACTCTCAGTGTAGCCTATCTCACAGGGTTGTCGTGAGGATAAAACAAAGGAGAGGAGAATGATGTAAGGCACTTTGAGTCCTTACTGAGGAGAAAGGCAGGGTTTAAATGAAATAAATAAATGTACAAGAACTGTCAGATGAACCATATCCAAAAGATCCATTATGTCAAAACCCTATCATTATTTCAAAATCCGTTTTGATAAATCAATATTATCTTCATATATTAAATATATGTAACAGATAAATCATGAATGGTAACAGTAAGTTCCACACTAAAAGTGTAAATGTTTTTAAAAATATTACAAATTGAAACAAGCAATATGAATTTAAATTTAATATATTCATAAAAATCAGTGTGTTTACAGCAAAAATATAGCTTTCCTACAAATACTGGGGCAACGTTGATTTCTTCTGAGTACCACGAAATTTTCAAGCAATTTAAAAGATACCAGTTACCATCACTTCCATCAACAAAAGCCAGCCGAACTGCCATGTATCTGAGAAAAACCCTAAAATTAAGTTAATACATTATGATTTTTAAGCTGTATAGTGCAACAGCCATATCCCTTGTGATGCCTACTTTGAATGGCATGTGAATTGTTAGATTCCAAACCCACAACTGAAACAATTCTGAACAATATATATCACATTTTTATCGCACCCTCCTCCAAGGTTGTCCTTTCCTCCATTTTATGAGAATATTAAAAAGGTTAGGTTGAGGCCAAATCTCACCAAGTAAGCATCATACTGAAAAGAAATCTGAACCCAAATTTTCCCAGGTCTAGTATGACTATGGACTCTGCATCTCATAGAGAGCCGCATTTACAATTACCATTAACCAAAAGAGCCATACTTACTTGCTCTGTGGTGGTGGTTTCCAGGTGGAAACCACCTGCCAACCACAAGCCACACCAGGAAAGGGCCTTGCCTACTATCCTGGGACTTGAGGCAGTGCTGCATTGGGGAACAGTGCTCAGAAAAGCAACAGCTGGCATGTCAAAAAGCCAGGTGTTACTCCAGAGCCACTGAGTATCACTGGTCTAACCACTACATGACACACTTCCTCATATTAACAGCGCCTTGGAACAGATGATGATGATGATTTGATATTTTAAGATTTAGTATTCCTTAGTATTGCATACCTCTACATAATTACTTCCATTTATTTACTATGTTTATATTCTGTCAAAGAGACTAAAGGTGGATTTCACCTTTATTTCCTCATTTTACCTGTTGAGGGCCATGGAGCTGGAAGGGAGAACAAGATACTGGAAGTGAATGGCTGGTTACGTAGATGGTGCCATCGAGAGGGCTTCGGCTTCCTGGACCATGGTATGTACCTCCGACACGAAGAACTGTTGGCGACGGATGGGGTGCACCTGACAAAGAATGGGAGGAATGTCTTCTCTGGAAGACTTGCGAACCTGATCAGGAGGGCTTTAAACTAAAGACATCGGGGGCGGGAAGAAAAAGCGGCATCCCCAAGACTAAGATCAGGAAGGGGAATGACCAGAGAATAAATGAACAAGAGAGAGGTGAGTTTAGTAATCTTCAGGTAAATTTGAAGGGACCTACAGTAGGAAGGGATGTCTGTAATCTGAGGTGTCTTTATACTAACGCACAGAGTATGGGAAATAAACAGGAGGAACTTGAACTCCAAATATTGGAAAATAGGTATGATCTGATAGGTGTCACTGAGACTTGGTGGGATGACTCTCATATATGGAGCACAGTGATTGAAGGATATACCTTGTTCAAACGGAACAGAATAAACAAAAAAGGGGGTGGGGTGGCACTATATGTCAAGAATGAATATGCTTGCACTGAAATTCAGGATTTTGAGAGTTGCCCTGTTGAAAGTGTGTGGGTAAGGATAGAGGGGGAAAAGAAGGGGATATTGTTGTGGGGGTATACTACAGACCTCCAAATCAACCGGAGGAACAGGATAATGCATTTGTGCAGCAGCTTGCTAAACTTTCACAGAGACAGGATATAGTGGTTATGGGAGATTTTAACTATCCAGATATTTGCTGGGAATCTAACTCTGCTAGACATGGGACATCCCGCAGATTCTTGAATAGCCTTGAGGACAACTTCATCTCTCAGAAGGTGGAGGTGGGAACCAGAGGATCTGCTATCCTAGAATTAATTCTGACTAACAGGGAAGAACTGGTTGATGAAGTGAAGGTGGTGGGTTCCTTGGGGAATAGTGACCATGTCAGCTTGGAATTTGACATAGAGAAGACTGTGAAACCAGGATGTAGCAGAACTCATATCCTGGACTTCAGGAAAGCTGATTTCAATAAACTCAGAGATCTAATAGGTAGGATCCCATGGCTGGAAATGCTGAAGGGAAAATCTGCACAGGAAGGATGGGTGATGCTGAAAAATGAAGTGCTTAAGGCACAATCTCAAACTGTTCCGGTAAGAAAGAAAGGTGGGAGACGGGTAATGAAGCCAAGGTGGCTGAACAAGGAACTCTCTGAGGAGCTGAAACTAAAAAGGGAAATGTACAGGAAATGGAAGGAGGGTCAGATTACTGAGGGTGAATACAAGACACGAGCACAAATCTGTAGGAATGGTGTCAGAAAGGCTAAAGCACAGATGGAGCTGAGGCTTGCAAGGGATGCAAAAAATAACAAGAAAAATTTCTATGCCTATGTTCGGAGCAAAAAGAGGAACAGGGATGGAGTAAGCTCATTGCTAGGGGAAGATGGTCAAGCCTTAACAAGGGATGAAGACAAAGCGGAATTACTCAACTCTCACTTTGCATCGGTCTTTAACCGTAAAGTGAGCTGTATACAAACTGAAGAATGCAGGGCATATGAAGGAAAGGGGAACTGCCAGTTCAGAATAAGTAAGGAAATGGTTAGAGAACATCTAGCTGCCTTAAATACTTTCAAATCTCCAGGGCCGGATGGCTTGCATCCGAGGGTGCTAAAAGAAATTGCAGATGTTATTTCAGAGCCTCTGGCTATAATCTTTGAGAGGTCCTGGAGTACGGGTGTTGTGCTGGAAGACTGGAGAAGAGCGAATGTTGTCCCAATCTTCAAGAAGGGGAAAAAGACGGACCCGGGAAATTATAGGTCTGTCAGTTTGACATCAATACCTGGGAAAATTCTGGAGCAGATTATTAAACGCTCTGTCTGTGAACACCTTGAACAAAATGAGTTAATTGGTAATAGCCAGCATAGGTTTATGAAGAATAAGTCATGCCAGACTAACCTTATCTCCTTTTTTGACAGAGTTACTAAAATGGCTGACTCTGGCAATGCCGTGGATATAGTGTATCTAGATTTCAGTAAAGCATTTGACAAAGTTTCTCATGATATCCTTGAGGATAAGCTGGTTAAGTGTGGGCTGGATGGCGCAACCATTGGGTGGATTCATGGTTGGTTGAAAAATCATACCCAACGAATGCTCATAAATGGCTCTGCGTCTACGTGGAGGGAAGTCTCGAGTGGAGTACCACAGGGCTCGATCCTAGGCCCAGTGTTATTCAATATTTTTATAAATGACCTGGATGAAGACATAGAGGGGATGCTTATCAAATTTGCAGATGACACGAAGCTGGGTGGGATTGCTAATTCTGAAAAAGACAGAGTCAGGATTCAGAAGGATCTTGATAGGCTGGAACAGTGGGCTGAGACAAATAAAATGAATTTCAATAGAGATAAGTGCAAAGTCCTACACTTAGGTACAAAAAATCAAAGGCACAGATATAGAATGGGAGGGACTTGGCTTGACAGCAGCACATGTGGAAGGGATCTAGGTGTTATGGTTGATCACAAGCTAAACATGAGCCTGCAGTGTGATGCGGCTGTGAAGAAAGCTAATGCAATCTTAGGATGCATTAGCAGAAGCATTGTGTCCAGATCACGGGAGGTGGTAGTTCCGCTGTATTCTGCTATGGTCAGGCCCCACCTGGAGTACTGTGTCCAGTTTTGGGCACCACATTTTCGGAAAGATGTTGACAAACTTGAGCGGGTCCAGAGGAGGGCGACCGAGATGGTGAGAGGGTTGGAGTCCAAGTCTTATGAGGAAAGGCTGAGGGAGTTGGGTATGTTTAGCCTGGGAAAGAGAAGGTTTAGAGGGGACATGATTGCAGTCTTCAAGTATCTGAAGGGCTGTCATGTAGAAGATGGAGTGGATCTATTCTCTCTTGCTCCGGATTGCAAGACTAGATCTAATGGGTGGAAATTACAAGGGAGTCGTTACCGCCTTAATATCAGGAGAAACTTACTGACTGTAAGAGTGGTTGAGCAGTGGAACAGACTGCCTCGGGAGATGGTGGATGCTCCTTCGCTGGATGTTTTCAAGAGGAGACTGGACAACCATCTTTTGGGTATGTTGTAGGTATGTAGGGGTTTAGGCTGTGTTCCTGCAGAGTGCAGGGGGTTGGACTAGATGGCCTGCAAGGTCCCTTCCAACTCTAACATTCTATGATTCTATGATTCACAGTATAAACTGATCCAATCAATCAATCAATCAATCAATCAGTATAAACTGATCCAATCTAATAAACAGTGTAATGGGACTAGATTACAGAAATCTGAAACAAAGCATACCATATTCAACATGATATATTAAACAATGAAGAAAATGGTAATGCCTAAGTAGAAAACAATGCAATGAGAGCAGGATAATAAATACAGCAAACAGACAATACATACTATACACAGTGGTAGTCCACAATTCCATTCCCTTTATAAAAGAACCTTCCTCAATCATTCCTTTACATCATAGCCCTATTGCTTTTATAAAAATGCCTTCCTGAACAATTTTGTTTTACACTAGTTCGCAGAATGGCCACTTCCTGACCACTTCAAACAGGCCATTGCACAAGGTGGGAGCTACAAGAGGGAATGCACATGTACAGGAGGTTGTTAATCATACCCACTGGCACCCAATGGGTGCGTTCAGACAGGCCATTTGATCCGCCTTCAGCACGCTTCAGTAATGGATTTTATATCCACATTCACACACCCAACATCTGCGCACCGTCCCCAGCCATCGCCTTCTGACTCAAACCCCCTTTAAAACGGAGTATTTTGATACCAGGTCCCCAAGTGGTGTTTTCCTGATGCTTTGGTTCTAGCCACACTTTTCTGACGTCCGATCATTCCTGAAGCATCAAGCCACTTCCGGTTTAAACCCCCTCACTGCTCAAAAGCTGCCCGAGGCTTCCGCTTCTTGCCCACCATTTTTTTTATGCATTGGTGGTGTGCGCATAGGTGGAGCTCTGCCACTGCATTTAGAAAACCGACATTTAAACGGTCACTTGTTTTAGCGTTTAGATGAGTTTGGGATCTCACGGAGGCCATTTTCGGGTCAAACATTTAAAGGGAAGTCTTTTGTTGGAGGGGTTGGATTGATTCACTCTGGTGGTTCTATGCATGAGCCATGATAGTTCCCCCCCTTCTACAGAGGGGCGCCTATGCGCATGCACAAACTGAGGAAAAATTTAAAAACCCGCCGACACACGCTCCTGTGCATCAGTATTGTAGATGCCGGAGAATGATGTGACTGCACAGTGAGGTGGGATAAGGGAGATGAGTGTGATCGCGATTATCCAGATCAAATATAATTCGGTTAGAACCGGAGCAGTTTAACCCGCTCTCAGCATGCCATCTGACCACACCCTCAGAAGGTCTTGCTCAGATAAGGGAAGCTGTCATGGTGAAGCATAGGAGGAAAGGCCATTTCTATGTCACATTCAATGCATGTGACACTATACAGAACAAAACAAGATGGTAACTCTTAAAATACATAGTTAGACAAGGGAAAGGGAAGAAAGGGGCAATAAAGGGAAAAAACAGAAAAGAATGAAAATTCTCTCTATTGCAGTGTACAAACTTCATTTTGAACATGGGACCTTGGGGATGTCAGGATCTCATTCATCCTTTACATGATTACTTTACAGTCAACGCCAATGGAGTGACATAAAGCAGCCACACATAAATTATCGGTCTGTCAAAGTCTGTATTGTTTATGCTGCCCAGCAGTAGCACTTCAGAGTCTCAGACAGAGGCCTGACACATTACCCCCTACCTGATCCTTTAAACTGGAGATGCCAGGGATTGAACCTGGGACCTTCTGTACAGAAGACTCTGTACCACAGAGCTACAGCCCATCAGATCTGACCACCACTGATGATGTGGCAAAAACTGATTCCCCTAAATGAAATTATAGGCCAGACCTACCTATTTATGATAACCATTGGTAGTAATGTGTTCACAGTTTTTATAACACTTCCTGTATCTCAAGATATATTTGGTAGCAAGCTTTTATGATATTTCATTACCACTGTACAAAAGGATACTGGGGGGGAGAAATCCCAGCTTTTGTACAGTGGTAATGAAATATCATAAAGGTTTGCCACCAAATATAAAGAACTTTTGTGATTTAATACAGCAAACTTTGAGGCACATGGACAGGGCCGGCTCAAAGTGCTTCTGCACCCTAGGCGGGCGCAGATGCCAACCTCCCGGAGGGGCCTGGAGTCCCGCGCTGGCCGCCACCTCCTCTTCCCCCCGAGGGGGGAGGGGGAGGGCAGGCGAGCTGCTCCACTGCCGCCGCCTTCTGTGCCCTAGCTGGCCACACTGGCTGCCGCCTCCTCCTCCAAGGAGTTCAGGGGTGATGTACATCTCTCTCCCCTTCTCCATTCTACCTACCCCCCAACCCACCACTCCAAAAAAGACCCCTCCTCCCAAGGAGCCAGCCACCCTTACGAGGACTCCAGGTGCTGGATCGGCTCGACCTCGCACGCTTCTTCTGTTTCTGCTCCTTGCCCCCCCAGCCCTTTGCTGCTCCTGCCTGAGCTGCCGCCCGGCAAGGACTCACTGTGGCTCCAGTGCCGCTTCAGGCTGCCACTGCCATCGCTCCTCTCCTCCTCGCGTCTGCTCGACTCATGGGACACACTGGTGGTGGCGGCAGGGAGGGGGGAGCCTGGCCCATGGGTGGCAAAGCCGGAGTGGAGACAAAACCACCAGCAAGCAGAGAGGGAGGCACCGACCAGACCAGCCCCCTCGTTTCACTTCCAGGCGAAGGCGTGGCAGGCACTTCCTCCAGCCGGCTGGGGCCATCTGAGCCTCAGCAGCACCCCCTCCTTCTCCTCTGGCGCAGGCAGGAAGGGAACTGACGAGGCGCTGTTACAGCCACCTTCCCTGCTCTTTTTTCCTGTCCTTCCCGGAAGGAGCTGGGGGTTGTGTAGTACGGGGCTGGCCGCCTCCTCCTCTTCCACCCAAGGGGGGAGGGCGGGCGAGCTGTGCTGCCGCCGCCTCCTGCACCCTGCCGGCTGGCTGGGCACCCTTTTATTGATGGCGGTGGGTGGCGGCAGCAAGTCCCTGGTGGCCACTGCCATGTTGAGGGGGGAAGGCGGGCAATCTGTGGGGCACTTTGGTGCCCCTGAGGGCCGGCGCGCCCTAGGCTAGTGCCTAGGTTGCCTAGCGGGCAAGCTGGCCCTGCACGTGGACAGATGTGCAATGCCATAACTCTGTAGAAGTTGAGTATAGAAAAACCAGCAAAGATGCAGCTGCAATATAAAATGGCACCTAATATGAAAAATATCATCAGAATCCAACCTACTTCCTGAAGGTAATAATCCATTCATAGTTTCTTCTTCAGTTTTAAACACATATATGGAAGTTGGCATAAACTTAATGGGCTGAATGCAAATAACCTGAGGGAGCTCTGCTTTTGGAACAAATATTTGTCACCTCCCTCTTCATACTGCAACCCCTTGCATCCTGCCCCTCCAAGTAATTCCTTAGGGTAGGTATGGGATGTGGTGTAGGAAGGCATAATACAAAGGGTGAATTATTAGCAGAAATGGGATACTTCAATATGGGCAGAAATACTCTTCACATAAGGGAGGTCTGAATCTAGCCATTCAGAGGTCTTGTTGTTGTTGTTCAGTCGCACAGTCAGGTCCAATTCTTCGCAACCCCATAGACCACATCATGCCAGGCCCTCCTGTCTTCCGTCGTGCTCTGGAGTTTGCTTAATTTCATGTTCATTGCCTGTCTAACCATCTCATCCTTTGCTGTCCCCTTCTTCTTTTACCTTCAGTCTTTCCTAGCATCAGGGTCTTCTCCAGTGAATGCTCCCTTCTCATTTGGTGGCCAAAGTATTTGAGCTTCAGCTTCAGTATCTGGCTTTCCAAGGAACAGTCAGGGTTGATTTCTTTTAGGATTGACTGATTTGATATCCTTGCAGTCCCGGGCACTCTCAAGAGTCTTCTCCAGCACCTTCATTCTGAGGCCTACAAAACTTATAACTACTATTTTTAAATATGGTCCTCCAATTCTAAATATTTTCTACAGTGTCAACTTAATGCCCTCTGTGATTTTACACAAGCTAAGCACCTGGTTACTTATTCTTCACGTCTACAATAAATCCATGAAAAATAATTGTGGTTTTGCTATATTTGCTTTGTTTTAATTGTACTCTAAAAAGTTTAGCTATGATATTAAACTAAAAACTATTAAACCCTAACTAAAAGCCTGGTGGAAGAGCTCTGTTTTACAAGCCCTGCGGAACTGTAAAAGGTACCACAGGGCCCTGATGTCATCTGGAAGCTCATTCCACCAATAAGGGGCTGCCACAGAAAAGGCCCTGGCCCTCATCCCGGCTAGTCTGGCTTCTTTAGGGCCTGGAAGGGCCAGACGATCTTAGTACTCTCTGGGGAATATGTGGGGAAAGGCAGGTAAGTAGGTCCCTGACCACATAGGGCTTTAAAAGTAAGAACCAGCACCTTGAACCAAATCCAGTATGCTATAGGCAGCCAGTGCAATGCCTTTAGCACAGGCTGGATGTGCTCTTGCATTGGAAGACACAACAACAGCCTTGCCGCTGCATTCTGCACCAGCTGCAGCTTCTGGATTTGGGACAAGGGCAGCCCCATATAGAGAGCCATTACAGTAATCCAGACTTGAGGTGACCATTGTGTGGATCACTGTTGCCAGGTCATTGCGCTCTCGGAAGGGAACCAACTGCATATGTCAAGCTGTAAATTACTAGTCAAAAGTTTTGCTGTGCTCTTGCAACACAATATTAAGTATATTTACTCAGAAGTAAGTACCAGTTAGCTAAATGGGACTGACCACCAAGAAAGTGTTTAAAATAGCAGCCTTGCACCCAATCCTACACACATTTCTTCAAAAGCAAGATCAACTGAGTTCAGTTAAGTTTACTCCTATATAAGTGTCCACAGAATTACGGACTTAGTATATCCTGTGTGACAGCTCTATATTCTTCCCTTCTTGTGAAGAGTTCAAAAAATTCCTATTGTACCTGTCACATAATTAGTATATAAAATGCTTGTTGTGACTGATGTGCAAAGTTAAATACTTCCTGTAATTTTTAACTAGGAATGATTTGAAGCCGCTCATTGACTTTTACTTCCTAATTCTAAATACACAGAGTTAAGCCCTTGTAATGTAAAATGTGTGATCCAGAGTGCTGTGTAGGCCAAATCTACTCATGCAACAAACAGATAATTCTCCTTTTAAACCCAGAAGAGCTTTAGAAGTGGTTAGTATCAAGGGCTGCTTAAGTGAAAATAAATGAAAAACACCAGATACACAAGCTCTTGCACACACAAAAAGATTCCAAGGCTGCAATCCTAAGGATACTTACTTGGAAATAACTCATTGAACTCAATGGAAGTGACTTCTGGGTAAATATTTAGGATTACGGTAGAAGTCATATTTCAACACTGATAGATTGTCAACAGTATACCAAGAAAAAATCCTATCTCATATCCTGTAAAACTAAGCAAGCATCAAGAATGAATCATTTCTCCTTAGTAATCTGTGTAAGGACAACTTTAGATCTTCAGAACAGATTTCATTTTGTTTACTGATTCTCTGGCTTCCAGGCATGAATCTAGGTTAGTGCAGCGTTAGATAATAAATTAATAATTTATTTTATTATCTTATCATAAACAGACAGCAAATACAAGTTCAGTATATTTTCTGATAATAACTTGAATAGAAATGTTAATTAAAATTTCTTCTTTCATACAATTTAGCATCAGGAAAATATTTTACACTATGAAAGGTTAATATTCCTAATTAATTAAACAATTATAGGGGAGAATGAGAGAAATGGCAAAAAACCACCCTCTACTTGCTGTGCCTGTATTGCCATATGTAAGGTCTACATTAATGGCTGGTAAATAATAAAACAAAGAATTTCAACAGCATTATATATAAACTGAGATGAAAGATTGTGAGTGTGTGCACATGGTCTTAGTTTAACATGATCATGAGAAAAGATCAACATTAGACAGTGATGCCACTGTATGAAGAAACAAAGGAAGCAGCACAAGCAGAAAAACTAGAACCTCTTTTCTGTAGTTCAGATAGCCGGAACAGTGTCCAAAATCCTTCCTTTAACTTCTATATAGTTAAATTATCAGACTTACAGAAATACAGTATTCTCATAGATATAATGTCTGTAAACAAGCTTGATTGAAATCAAGAGCTTGTTTCCAAGGAAGGGTGGTTAGAATCTGACTGTCTTCATCTGAGGTAGGGTTATGTCTAACTCTTTTATTATATATGTTTTGTACAGTGCTGTGCTCCTATTTAACCATGAAAGGTGTTTTCCTACATCAGTTTTCTACCCTTCTCTTCCAAGACAGGAACACACTTGCATTCTCTGCCTAAAAGATGCAAATAAGAGAGGAAAACAACAACAACAAAGAAATTCTCTCCCGCCAGACTGAAGCAAGAGGTTCTGAAAGAGGTCTAGTCAAATTTCGGAGGTCGGTACAAGCAATAGGACGGGGCAGGATGGGCGGAAAGCGAAGGCCCCTAATTTTTAAGGGTTTAAAATGTCTTCGTTAAGTTCTTTTCCAAACCAATATAGAGATAGGGGGGAATCAAGTAAAACGGCTGTCATCCTTAAGCAAACAAACCAGTTCAAGCAAACGGTAATTTATATCCACATAGATCTCCATGATTTGCTGGGTTTTTCTGTTTTCCTTCAATCACTTTCTTAATCTCGTCCTTTCTTTTCCCACTCCCCCTTCTCTCACTCGTTCCCCCCACATAACCCAGACTCTCTCCTTCCCTGGCTCCGACCCGATATGTCTCTCCCTGTTCAAAACCGGTACCTGATATGGCGGCGGCGGTTCCTGATCCGGCTCAGTCCCATCCCCATAGCTGGCCCTGTCCGACTGGGACTCGTGAAGCAGGGAAATGTCATCCGAGGTGGGGGATTTCAGGCAATTCCCCATCTTCCCCAAAGGGAAGTGGGGAGTCTCCTTCCGCTTAGAGACACAATGGCAGATCCAGGCGACAGCAGATGCTGCTCCTTTGCTTCGGCCTCCTGTGAACAGCAGCAGGAGCCTGGCTGAAGAGGCTCATGCCAGTCTCCTACCCAGCATAAGCAGCTTAGCCCTCAGCCTGCTTGCCCGAGGGACCCGCTGCTTCTCCCGCCCTCAAGAAGACCCACTCTCCTAACGGAGGGGGAGAACTGACAGCGGGAGGAAAAGAAAGAGGGCTCAGCCCCCCATCTCCATGAGGGCCTCAGCAGCAGGCTTGTTTAGACGACGAGTGGCGAAGGGGAGATGGCAACCAGGTGCACACACTGAGCGCCTGCCCCCTCCCTCCGTCCCAAGCGCTTTTCTTCTTCCTGGTCACCAGTCTTCTGCGCACTGAGCTTTGTCAGGCAGGCCTCTTTAGCTCCTCCTTCCTTTTGCAGTGATGCCAGCTTGGACGGCAGGCCTGGCTGCTCTTACTGTTTGCCCAGCCCCCCAGCCCCGCCTTCCACCTCAGCCAAAGGGAAACATACACCTCAGAATATGCTTTTTAGAAATCACCTTCTCTTCCTCGTGCTGAGGGAGGCATTTTATCTACCAATAATTCCACCAGCTAATGCTTGATAGAGTTATACTTCTCTGTTTTCTGGAGAAGTAATGTTGCAAATTTTATGCATGCACCCCCTAAAATAATGACCATCTGACTACCTTTCACATGGCTGTGCTAATTCAGTGCTACTTTACTCAGAACCACTAATTTTAGTAGGATTGATTTCCAGGTTAAATGTGTTTACATTCATATCTTTTAAAATCATAGAGTGATCACTTCCTTCTTGTAATATATTGACAATTAGGTTTGCCAGGCCATCCCTGGCAAACAGCAGGAAGGACATGGTCAGGGAGATGCAGGAGACATGATGTACAACCATAGAGTTTTTGGTGATTCCAAGAGCTACCTGTGTTGCTTCTGGGTTTTGACAATCATGATTATTAATTGCCGTAAAAAGGGTATTTGTGAGGGTTGGGTATTCAAATCTGATCTGAATACAAAACCAAGTGGTGAATATTATTCTGTAATAATTAATCTAGAATAGAAACACCCTATTGTACATGAGGCCTTGTATGTCTGGTTCTTTCTTCTTGATCATCATTTTTTATGTGGATGCATTCTCTATCTCTTGAAGTGGCTATGTCCATGTTGACATTCATGTCTAGGTAAGACATCAGACCTGGTGATCTCACCCATCTGTTTGACAGCTTTGACAGCCACAGAAGCCAGAACAGACCGGTTCTAGCTGGAGCTGAACAGCTCAGTAACTATGACTCAGCAGTGTGCTGATTGGCTGTAACCTGTATATAAGTGTACAGTGTCTGTATGATTGTCCCCTTCTCCTTTATGACATGTACTGTGAAGCACTTTGTTGGTGAGTTCCAGAATATATATATTTGTAAATAAACTGTAAATAGTTAAGCACTGGACTGTGTCTGTGGTGCTTCCTATTGCTGGCTCTCAGCTGGTATAACTGGGCAACATGGTGGAAGGCTGCACACTGGTAAACGCTCTGCGTGACAGTCCAAAGAAAATATTTGTTCCTTTCCTTTTTTTTTTGGCCCCCTGTAGAGGATTTTTAAAAAATTTATTTTCTATAAACTACAACAGAAAAATAGGAAGGGGACACTACAAACTATAGGATAAAGCAAAGAAAATCTAACTAAGAACCCAAGGTCTGGAAGTTGTACAATGTTTTTAACCAAAGCTATTTTCTCTTAGAAAATTTTTTGACATGAGGAATATTCAATATTAATTCTCTAATCATCAAGATCCGCTTAGCTGGTATAACAATGAAAATTTCCATCCTTACTTCCCATCAACAGACACCTGCTGACTATGGCTTCACATAATATGTTTATCCCCCCCCTCCAAACTCTCAAAATTCAAATTCCACTTCTTCTACAATTAAAGACAGTACACTTTGTTTCTTGTAGTGTCTTTCCTCTGATCTTCTGGCTCTCAGCACTTTTTACATCCTTGTTACAGCTGTTACATGCTTGTCTGTAGTCTAAAGAGTCCATCACTTCATTTTTGCAGGGCGGTTATGTTTTGGATTAGTCCAAGTCCAATCCTTTGCTTAAAGATAAATAACTTTTTAACCAACCTGCCTGTCCAATTATAACCCATCTTCTTTAGAAATATTCCATAAGTAAAGGCTTTCTGATAGTAACACTGTCTCTTTAAATCTTCTGAGGGCCAGGAAAGAGCGAAAAAAATTCACTCTGATAAAGCAGGAAGAGTCTCTAAGGCCAGCTAAACCACCTAACTCAGGCCAGCTAGGTCATATGATATGCTTCTTCGTTTGAGCTCTTCCTGAAGAAGGGGTGGTTTCATTTTCTTCCTACGCCACAATCTCCATGTTGGAAGGATGTTTACTTTAACCGCTACAAAGTCAAAGTCTCACAGGTCTGTTTAAGTGCTTAAAATCCCTTGGAAATTCCCCTGTTGTAATCCATTCGTTGACCTGCTTAGTCTCCCCCTTAACGCTTCGATAAATCGCATTTTGGGGGGGGGGTAGGGCGTCCCTTCCCCCTCCCTCTTCTACTGTGGGGACTTTGCAGCACACTGATTGATGTCTCGCTTCGACCTAACTCACTCATTAGTCAGTCAATCCAACAGGTCTCCCTGGGATCTCGCTTGATATAGATCCAACAGATCTCGCAGAGTAGAGATAAATCTGCTGAACTTCCAGATCGCTTGCTGGAGCGGTCGTTTCTATCCCATTGCTGGGAATCAGAGACAGACCATCGGAGCAGGGAGAAGCCCTCCTGCACCGGCTACAAGCTGGGGAAAGGGCTCTCCTAAAAGCTCCCTGGCTTGGCACCCATCAACAAGGGTGCCTTGGAAGGCACGCACCATCGTGCCTTCTCCTGTCCCTGATTCATGGCACATGTCTCTCGCTACTGTGAGAAGCCTCAGCATTTCTGAAACGCCAAAGCTCCGCCCTCTCTCAAGAGCAGTCCTTGAAAGCTGTTCCTTTCCAATAGAGGATGACTTTCAGGAAGTTTTATTTATTTATTTATTGGTTTTGTATCCCACCCTCCCCGCGAATGGGCTCAGGGTGGCTCACATTTATTGGCACCGTATGCCAAATCAGTATAAACATTAAAAACAATTAAAATAGTCATACAATAAACAGTTAACAGTTAATTAAAGCGCTCAATATGATGGTCATCCCTTCAGTAACTTAAATTAGATTAAAGGCGGCGTGCAATCAGATGTAATACTACGATCCCGTTCCAGCAGTATTCCGGCCTCCCATGGTACTGTGGCTCGGTCTCCAAACAGGTGAACCCATTACTATTGATGTTAATAATCATAGCATTTGGTGGTAATGGTGGGCGGCTCCTAGTTGAAAGCCTGGTGGAAGAACTCCATCTTGCAGGTCCTGTGGAACCGTACAAGGTCCCACAGGGCCCTGATTTCCTCTGGGAGCTCATTCCACCAGAGAGGAGCTGCCATTGAGAAGGCCCTGGCCCTAGTAACAGTGAGCCTGGCATCCTTAGGGCCTGGGATAGTTAGTTGATGTTGTGACCCCGACCGTAGTGCTCTCTGAGGCAGTCCCTCAGGTATGTTGAATCCAGGCCACATAGGGCTTCAAAGGTAAGTACCAGCACCTTGAAGTGAATTTCGTATGCTATTGGCAGCCAGTGCAGTGTCTTCAGCACCAGCCGGATGTGCTCCCATCGAGGGAGACCCATCAGGAGCCTGGCCGTAGCATTCTGCATTAGCTGCAGCTTCCGGATTTGCAACAAGGGCAGCCTCATGTAGAGAGCATTAGAGTAGTCTAATCTTGAGGTGGATCACTGTAGCCAGGTCATCGCGGTTGAGGAAGGGAACCAACTGCTGAATCAGCCAAAGATGGTAAAAGGCTGACTTAGCAGTGGCTGCCACCTGGGCCTTCATTGTTAAGGAGGGATCCAGGACCACTCCCAAACTCCTAACCTCCAGCACTGGCACCAGTGGTGCTCCATCGAAGTTCAGGAGCGGGAGCCCCATCCCCGAACCACCCCGACTCAGGCACAGGACCTCTGTCTTTGCTGGATTTAGTTTCAGCCAGCTCGGTCTAAGCCAACCAGCCACTGGAGTCCAACCAGCCAACCAACATCAGATAGAGCTGAGTGTCGTCAGCGTACTGGTGACACCCTAGCCCATACCTCCAGGCAATCTGGGCAAGAGGGGCGCATGTAGATGTTAAACAGCATCAGGGAAAGCACAGCCCCCTGAGGCACACTGCACTCAAGCAGGTGCCTCCTGGACTGCTGTTCCCCAAGCACCTCCTGGACTGCTGTCCCCGACCCTGGAGAAAAAAAGCAAGCCATTGCAAGGCAAGCCCCTGTATCCCCACGTCAGCGAGGCGGTAGGTCAGTAACTGATGGTCGACTGTGTCAAATGCAGCCGACAGATCTAACAGCAACAGTATTGCCGAACCTCCCCAATCCAGACGTCTCCAGAGGTCGTCAGTAAGGGCAACCAGCACTGTCTCCGTCCCAGGTCCCGGATGGAAGCCAGACTGAAAGGGATCTAGGACAGAAGTGTTATCCAGAAAGTCCTGTAATTGTATTGCCACCGCCCTCTCAATTAGTTTGCCCTAACAGGGCAAATTGGAAACCAGCCGGTAGTTGGCCAAATCGGCTGGATCCAAGGTTGTTTTTTTCAGGAGAGGGCGGACCATTAATGGTGTCATTACTAGCTTCAATTCTTTCTTTCATTGTTGCAAATTTTCCTTTATCATACTATCAACCCCTTGCAGAAAATAAAAAGATTTACCAATTGTAGGTTCTCCCTTGCCATGAAATATGCTTTAGCGTTAATTCTAGAGAAGTAGCTGGGTTAATGTTATAGCAATAAACATGAAAATACTAGCTGAGGGCTGAAACATGAGTACATGAATCATATTTCGGGATGCCTTGCATTTTAAGAACAATTATTTCATATTTGTTAGTAGGGTGAGAGCCAGATTTAGCATACCATTATACTTGCACTAGGACAGGTAGGTCTATAGTAGTGGATCGCCTAGCACATTTAGCAGTGTTCAGGACTGTGAAGAATTGCCTCACATTTGCAAGCTTTATTTTCTCAAAACTGAACCATAAATTATACGAATATGTGACAATGGCAAAACTTACATCTTATTTACATGATAAACTGGTTTCAGAATTTCAAGAAAAATGGAAAATATTTTTTGATTACACCGCTGAAAATTAAGAACAAATCTAATTAAAGATGTAGATTAAGAAAATGAAAGTCAGGCATTATATGTTTGTAATAACAAATCAGATGTGAAGTGATGGAGATAATTGGGAAGGATAGAATAAAGACACTTAAATAGAGGATGAAAAATAAGAATATATTCAAGCAAATTCTAAATAAGTATAAGTATATGATACAGAATATATAGATGATTATGTATATATTTATATTTAACATGATCTGGTTATTGTATAAGATTATAATAGGTGATTATTTGTATACTAAGAATAAGGCCCGTTGTGGAAATAAATACAACAAGCTCTAGAAAGAGGCTCTGGATGGTGCCTTTGCCTTGGGCACACAGTGTTAATTTGCTGTGGTGACCTCAGCAAGATATAATGACATCTGGAGAGCAGCTGTAATTCTGAGTGATCTCCAGTCCTCCCCTGGAGATTGGCAGCAATGGTTCCCCGTCAGGAAATGGCTGGTTTGGTGGGTAGAGTCTATGGCATTGTACCTGTCTTGGAGGCAGCAACCCAATCTCCTTCCCAGTCAACCATCAACATACCATGATCTACCCCTCTGACTTCAGCTTTCCATCTCCCACACACACACCTGGAGCCTCTAGGAAAAGTACAGTCTTTCTCCTCCTCAGTGGGGACCCAAGCAGGAGGGGAAGTGACCTCAGCGGAGTATAATGACTCAGAGTCCACCCTGCAAAGCAGCCATTTTCTCCAGGGGAACTGATCTATGCAGTTTGGAGAGCTGTTTTAATTCTGAGTGATCTCCAGCCCTCACCTGGAGAATGGCAGCAATGGTTCCCCAGGAGGAAATGGCTGGTTTGGAGGATGGAGTCTATGGCATTGTACCTGTCTGTGGTCCCTCTCCTCCTCAAACCCCACCCTCTCCAGGCTCCACCCCTCAAATCTCCAGGAATTTCCCAACTTTCCTTCCCAGCCAACCATCAACATACTGTTATCTGCCCCTCTGACTTCAAGTTTCCATCTCTATCCCCTTCCTTGTAGCCTCTACCTCAGAACAGTACAGTCTTTCCCCACAGTGGTGACCAAAGAAGCTCACATCATTCTCCTCCCCCCCTTTTGATTTGCACAACAACCCTGTGAGGTAGGTTATGCTGAAAGTCTATGAGTGGTCTTAGATCACCCAATCAGCTTCCACAGGAAGAACCTGGGTCTGGAAGAGCCTGCCCTGAAGCACTAACTGCTACATCACACTGGCTGTCTTGGGGGGGCATCTCAGCAGGGTATAATGACACAGAGCCCACCATTTTCTCCAGGGGAACTGATCTCTGCCATCTGGAGAGCAGCTGTAATTTTGAGTGATATCCAGCCATCACCTGGAGATTAGCAACAATGGTTTCCCAGGAGGAAATGGCTGGTTTGGAGGGTAGAGTCTATTGCATTGTATCTGTCTGAGGTCCCACCCGTCCACCAACCCCACCCTCTCCAGGCTTCATCCCTCAAATCTCCAGGAATTTCCCAACCTGGAGGTTGCAACCCTATCTCCTTCCCAGCCAACCATCAACTTACTGTTATCAGCTGCTGATCTCTACTATCTGGAGCCCTCACCTGGAGATTGGCAGCAATGGTTCCCCAGGAGAAAAAGTACAGTATTTCTCTGCAATGGAGACCAAAGCAGCTTACATCATTCTCCTCTCCCCTTTTTGATTTGCCCAACAACCCTGTAAGATAGGTTAGGCTGAAAGTTTTTGACTGGTCTGAAATCACCCACTCAACTTCCACAGCAAGTCTAGCAGACCCTGCTTTGAAGTACTACCTGCTACGCCTAGGATAGCCAACCTTCAGGTGGAGCCTGAAGATCGCCAGGTATCACAACTGAACTCCAGACTGTTGTCTCCCCCCGGATCTCCCCCCCAGAGAAAATAACTGCTTTGGAGGTTGGGCTCTATGGCATTCTGTTCAGCTGAGGCCTCTCCCCTCCCCAAATGCTGGCTTCCTTAGACTCCACCACAGAATATCCAGGAACTTCCCAACTGGAGCTGGCAACCCTAGTCAGGACTGGCCCCAGTGAGTTCCCCACAAAGGCCTGGAAATGCCATTTTCCTTACAGAAACAAGCTTGGTTGCCTAGCAACAGCCACTGAGGGAAAAGTTAGTCCCACATGAGCCAAGAAGGAGAAGTGTCTTCATCAGGAGAGACAGCTGTTTTCACAATTTATTCTGTGAGGAAGAGTGTCCAGGCTGGCAGTGGGCAGGGGGGAGGAACAGACCCAGCACTCAGCCAATGGCACATGACTACTCTTAAGTGGAGGTTGATGGGCCAATGGCTGATGGAGCACACTGCACAACCAATGGGAGAGCTGGAAATGGCCAATACATAAGGAAATTATATATACAGGAAGTGGGACCCACGATACTTGTGGGGGAGGGTGTTCCTCATAGCTCCCAGCCCGCAGAAGCAGGAGGAGCTCTGCAGGAGGAGGAAGCAGCAGCAGGTGAGCGCAGCAGGTGGGCCCACCAGGCCCGCCAAGCCTCCCTCCTCCCCCTCCCCAGGCACCGGCGGAGAGGCCTGAGTGGTTCACACCACTGGCCCACCAAGCCTTCTCCCGCCCCCCCCAGCAGTGACGGCGAGGCCTGAGTGGTGCACAGCTGCTGGCCGCCAAGCCTTTTCCCGTCCCCCCAGCGGTGGCGGCGAGGCCTGAGTGGCCCATAGCCACTGGACCGCCAATCTTTCTCCTGCCCTTCTCCTTGGTGGCTCCAGCAGTGCTGGCAAGACAATTACTAGGGCATTCTCTGCACATGTGCAGGGAACACTTTTTTTATTACTTTGGGAGGGTTTAAGTACCCCCGTATAGTTTTTTAAGCTTTTCAAATTTTTCTGCACACCTGGGGACTGCCCCAAGTGTTCAGGAAAAACTCTTTGCCCCCCAAGTGCCCCTGATGTGTGGATTTAGATATCCACACAGAGGGAGCCTCTTGGCTATTAGTGTATAGATAAGATGATTTAGAGATTGTTGTAGATTGTAGTTTATGTTCTCTTTTGTAATATATACTTAATAAAAATATATTTTAAAAAACTGAACCAGTTTTAGCCTGCACAACATAGTAGAACAGCTTGGTATAGAAAGCATGTCAGAAGTCCCGGTTAAAATAGAAGTGAATGCCTTGCTTAGTGCTGGTTTCCTACTGTGAAATTCTGTCTGACACCTATATTTTTTGTCCTCCATATTCAAAAGCAAGTTTTCTTTTTTTACATAACTTAGCAGCTGCTACACTGTGTAGCTTGGCCAATGCAACTAAACTCAGCAAGACCTTCCATCATAAATCATATGTAGATAGAAGACTGTGTAGTAAAGCCATATAACTAACCTCAATCTATATCAATAGGCTTTGTATAATACCAGTTCAGCAGTGAGTTCCCTCTAAGCTGAGTTAGTGTGAGCTAGCTCACTTTTTTTAGCCTCTGGCACACACATTTTTGTCTTAACTCAGGAAGGATGGCTCCAGAGCAAACTAATTTATGCAGTAGCGAAATTGCTTGCTCACAACTTTAATGCCAGTAGCTCACAAAGTAGAATTTGCTCACAAGACTCCACAGCTTAGAGGGAGCATTGGTGACCAGATAAGTGTTAGTTCAATTGCAATGATACAAAGAGCTTCTATTTATCTTGCACTAAATATTATGTTAATCCCATTTCCCTTCTTGTAAAAACGATCTTGGGGGTTGTAGTGGATAGCTCAATGAAAGTGTCAACCTAGTGTGGAGCAGTGGTGAAAAAGGCAAACTCTATGGCTACGGTCAGGTGACAAGTGTGGCATGTTCTGATTGTACCACAACTTTACCCTGATGTTCCTTGTGCTGCGGAATATTGTTCACACACACCCGGGAACTGGCCGAGGTTCATGGGCACCCTGTGGCCAGCCATCCAGACTTGGCCGCCTTTGTACCAGAAGGCAGTCCTGTGCCTGCATGCGCAGAAGCATAGTCTTCCAGTTAGACACACATAGATGCTTACGCACAGCTTGCTTACTTTGCAAAAAAAAAAAGGCACCCATGAACCCACTTCTTTGGGCATGAATGATGTTCCTAAATCCATGACTATTTCTTTTGGAAAGCCTATCTTGGTGAACAGTCAACAATGCCACTTTTTTGGTTTCAATATCCTTTAAAGGGATGGCTTTTGGGTATTTAGCGGAATAATCCACAATGGTTAAAATGTATTCTTATTCCCATGCTGGGTTGTCCTAGCCACTAGTCCTATGATATCAACTCCTATTTTTAGGTACACTTCAGAAACAAGTGGAACGAGTTGTAAGCATCCTTTTGTTTTGTCCTGGGCCTTGCTCACCAGCTGACAGGCTTGGCAAAACTGGCAAAAAAACTCTGACACCCTTTCCCATATTTAGCAATAAAATCGTACATGCAATCTATTTCTAGTTTTGTTAATTCATGAATGTCCAGACATGTGTGTTCCATGTGCAAGATGTGGAAACTGCAATCTATATTTGTTTTATAACCAGCTATGTTTCTCTCATATAGCAGCACATTTTTGCCTCATAAATCCTCTATAAAGTCTCTGGTCTAAGACTTTAAACAAAAAAGGATTCTCTGCTGTTACTTATTGGGAAGAGGTCTCAGCTTGTCGCCACAACTCCTGAAAAGAATCATCTTGCTTTTGTTCAGTTAGAAATTGTACAGCAGGAATATTCTGTCTCAAAGTTTCAGGTTCACTCACACCTGAGTCTCCCAGGGTCTGCTGAGTAGCTGCTTGCTGTTTCTATAGCAACCACTCTAGCTTCTGGCCTAGTTGGTAATTCTGAAACTATCACGCATATGATCCTCAGGTGTCCCTGGTACAAGGAGGTCCACTCCAATTATCTTGAGCCTATTGTAAAACTAAGTCCTGATATGATGGAATCTGATTATATAAACTATTTGCTGTCGGGTGAAAATCAGTCTACCTCTAAAGCTGTTGCCAAATTCTGTACTGCTTGCTGTTGTATTCGAAAGCCCGCTAAATCGCATTTTAGTTCTAAGACGATCTGCTGACCTATATTTTATATAATATCTATTTGTTGTTACTTTATTTAATGTATTTTATATATCCTTTGTATTTATTCTATTTTATTGTTGTAGTCAGTATGTTTTCTAATGTCAGTGTGATTTTGTTGATTTACTGGCTTGATGCCATAATAAACTATACAATACAACTCTGAAGCCTGAATTTAAGACCTGTTCTGGAGGGGTCACTACATTAACTAATCTGGCTTGTGAGGCTAAGTCACTTTCTAAAAGTACAGGCACTGACAGATCTCCCCACACTCCCATTATCTACTTTCCCTAAAATCCTTTGTATTTCATTGGTATTTCTGCCACGTCTACATCAGATTCTGGGCCACTCATTCCCTTGGTTTTATATGTTATTCCAAGTAGGTACTGCTTTCTTTACAAATTATGGAGTTATTAATGTAATTTTTGCTCCTGTGTCCCCCCAGACCAATACTTGGAATCATAGAATCATGAGATCATGGAGTTGGAAGGGACCTCCAGGGTCATCTAGTCCAACCCCTGCACAATGCAGGAAATACCTCCCCCCAAGCTCCAGGGATCCTTGTTCCACACCCAGAAGATGGCAAAAATCCTACAGAATTCCTGGCCAAATTTGCCTGGAAAAAATTGCTTTCTGATCCCAAAGTGGCAATCAGCATTTCCCTGGGTGTGTCAGAAAGGGCCATGAGCATGAAACACTAGTGCAACCAGTGTTCCCTCTGAGTTAGTGTGAGCTAGCTCAGAGTTTTTTAGCCTCCAGCTCACACATTTTTGTCTTAGCCCAGGAAGGATGGCTCCAGAGCAAACGAATTTATGCAGTGGCCAAATGGCTCACTCACAATTTTAATGCCAGTAGCTCACAAAGTAGAATTTTTGCTCACAAGCCTCTGCAGCTTAGAGGGAGCATTGAGTGCAACCCTTTCTGCCCTCCTCCTCACAATCTGCCTAAGCTCACAGAATCAGCATTGCTGTCAGATGGCCATCTAGCCTCTGTTTAAAAACTTCCAAAGAAAAAGAGCCCACTACCTGCCAAGGAAGTCTGTTCCACTGAAGAACCATTCTGTCAGGAAGTTCTTCCTAATATTTAGTTGAAACTCTTTTTATTTAATTTCAAACTGTTGATTCCGGTCTGACCTTCTGAGGCAACGGAAAACAATTCCACACCATCCTCTACCTGACATCCCTTCAAGTACCTGAAAATGGTTAACATATCACCTCTCAGTTGTCTGCTCTTCAGGCTAAACACACCCAGCTCCTTCAGCCTTTCCTCATAGGACTTGGACTCCAGACTCCTCACCATCTTCATTGCCCTCCTCTGGACATGTTCCAGCTTGTCTATATCCTTCTTAAATTATGGTGCCTCAAACACAAACCCATACTCTAGGTGAGGTCTAACCAGAACTCCATATATTCTCTGTTCAAATCCTCCTGCACTGTCCATATTGTAAGACTCTGTCTGGTGTCTCTGGTTGGGCTTCTTCAGGTAAAGGGCTTGGTTGGAGTTCTGTAGCTATTTCAGAACTTTTAACTTCATTAACAGTTGAGATAGAGATTTGTTGCTTTCCTTTTTCGAATTTTGGGCAATTGTATGTGAGATGTTCCTCTTTATAGCAATTATAACAAACCGGCCCTCTTCTCTTACTTGGTTCTGTAGTGTTCCACCTTGCAGGATTGGTTTTCATTGGCTCAATTTTGTTTGCGGGAGGCCCAAATTTGTTTAGCGTTATGAAAGGTTGGAAAAGAGATCCATCCAAGTCCATTTCTATCTAATCTAATAAACTGGCAACTTTATTTACAGTTCTTCTCTCTCTTCTTCTTCTTTTTTTGTCTATAATGTACCATCGTAACTAGGGATGGGCATGAACCGGCTCACAAACTAAAGTTCATGACATATTTCAGCCAGTTCATGAAGTTCATGGCAGGTCAACCAGCATGATCTTTCATGAACTTTCCAGCTGTTCATGGAGGTTTGTGAATGGATAAATTTCCAGACTGTCTCTGCTAAATCTAAATGTTTACCAAATTTCAAAGCAGCAGCGGGGCGGAATTTGGAGGACATGTAGAGGAGCATCTGGGGGGAGATCCTCTGTGACTTTAGTATCTCTAGTTTTCACAGGATCCATTCTATACATTCTTGAACTTGCACCTGTCATTTCCCCAGAAAGCTCCGGGGGTGTGTGTGCATAACTATGACCCTGTAAATCCAATCCTCACCAAACTTGGAGGACAGGTAGAAGAGAGTCAGCTGGAGATCCCCTGTGAGTTTGGTGTCTCTGTGTGTGTTCACAAACCTTACAAACCAAACCAGTTCATTTGGTGGCCAAAAGTTCATGACAGTTCATGGTTTGCGAACCAGGCATGCCACAAACCAAACTGCATTTTCCCACTTTGTGCCCATCCCTAATCTTAACCATGAGGGAACTTGTTTATAAGACTGTTCCAAACCAATTAATTGCTTTAGCTCTTCATGCTTTTTTTTTTTTTTAAAGAGGTGCCGGAACTCTCAAGATGGAAATGAATTTTTCAATCTGTATACTGAAAAGTCATAAACTTTTAAAGATTTTTAAAAGAATGTTGTCAAAGAGGTTCTGGAACTCCATTCTGGAGCATTCCCCCAGAAAAAAAGCCCTGGCTCTTCAAATGTCTTTACTTTGCTCCCCTCAATCTATCAGTTTAAGGCTCTGAATAAGCAATATTGTAGCTGTAAGTACATTTCTCCCTGTTTTTTAAAAAAAATTCTGAAAACTTTCTGGTTTTATTTTGCTGTGAGTCCATACCTAACCCTCACTCTCTCTTTGAAAAGTAGATGGAGGTTTCCTCATCTCTCATTTTTGGGTAAACTTCACTCAGTCCTCCACAATTCTGTGGGTGCAAATATATCATCCTGTCCTTATCTTGGACCCTAAAGTCTCTTCAAGCTCACTCAAAGCTAATAAAAAAAATCTAAATGGCATCCCCTTTATGATATCAGGGAACCTTGTTTTGTTCTGCAGAGGTATTTTCTCCACTTCTTGGTGGAAGTGGTAATTCTGCCCTCAACTGCATCTTTTTCATCCCCATCACATACACTTTTTCAGCTTCCCTCTCTCTCCAGCTGTGCCATCTTAGCTTTTTTCTGTTCTCTTGCAGCTTCAGTCCTGGCTAACTGTGGTCCTTTCTGCACTTGGATCTCATCCCTGGTTTTATCAGAGTTCAGCTCTGATAAAATGCAGCAGAACGCGGCAGCCAGGCTGTTGATGGGGCTCACAAGCTGGGTTCACATCCAGCCGGTGCTTAAGGCTCTGCACTGGCTGCCAATAGCGTACTGAATCCGCTTCAAAGTGCTGGTGCTTACCTTTAAAGCCCTATATGGCCAGGGTCCGGCTTACCTGAGGGACCGCCTTTCCCCATATGTTCCCCCAAGAGTGCTACGGTCCAGGGGACAACATCTGCTGGTTATTCCAGCCCCCAAGGTGGCCAAATATGCTGTTACCAGGGCCAGGGCTTTCTCGGTGGCGGCCCCTACCTGGTGGAATGAGCTCCCAGAGGAGATCAGGGCCCTGCGGGACCTTATGCAGTTCCGCAGGGCCTGCAAGATGGAGCTCTTCTGCCAGGCTTTTGAGTAGGGGCTGCCACCACGATTGGACCATCACCGCGGGATACCACGAGGCGTACTGGCCCTGGGATGAGATTACAACTTGGTGGGACATTATTGGAGCAGGGGTAACATGCCGCCTGAGTGTTGAGTGCTGACAGGTTTTAATCGAGTTTATATGTTCTGTTTGCCGCTGTTCTAATGGTTTTATTGTTTGTTCATTTTAGTGTTTTTATGTATTTTATATGTCATTGCCCTATGTGTTGTTGGCAATGTATGGCTTGTGGCCTCTTGATCGCTGCCCTGAGCCCTTGTGGAAGGGCGGGGTATAAATTTAATAATCTCTCCTTATAAATAATTATATTTTGGTTTTGCAAGATTCCATGTGCTCCCATTGGCTGTAAAATGCCTTCCCTCAGCCATTGGCCCATCAGCCGCCACTCAAGAGTACTCACATGCCATTGGCTGGGTGCTGGGTCTGCTCTTCTTCCCCACCCACTCCCCCTGGCAGACAGCTCTCTCTCCTGAGGAAGACAGTTCTCTTGACTCCTGTGAGGGACTGTCCCCTCAGTGGCTGTTGGTAGGCAGCCAAGCTTGGTTCTGTGAGTAAAAAAACAAAGGACTTTCAGCATAACCCCCTCCCCTCCCATAACCCCCTCCCCAATGGCCACTTTCCTGTCAGAATAAATGGAAAAAGGCTCTTTCTCCTGCTTAGCTTCAGCATGGCTGGCTGGCTAACGAGGTGGGCCAGTGACCATCAAACCATTTTCTTCAACTCCCCGCTGTGCGGCTGACTTTCCCCTAGGGCTGCCAATCTCCAGGTGGGACCTGGAGATCTCCCACTGTTACAATTGACCTCCAGATGACAGAGATCAGTTCCCCGGGAGAAAATGGTTGCTTTGGAGGGTAGACTCTATGGCATTATACCCTACTGAGTCCTTCCACACACACCCCAAATGCTGCCCTCCACAGGATCCACCCCCCCAAATCTCCAGGTATTTCCCTAATCAGAGTTGGCACCTGTACTTTCTCCTCTGTCAGTAAAAGGCCCTTTCCACACCTATGTCGGCCTTTGGGAGAAAACTCCCTGGGCCCAGTCCTGATCAGGTTGCCAACTCCAGGTGGGCAATTTCTGGAGATTTGAGGGATGGAGCCTGGAGAGGGTGAGGTTTGAGGAGGGGTGGCACCTCAGACAGGTACGATGCCATAGACTCCACCCTACAATCCAGCCATTCCCTGATGGGGAACCATTGTTGCCAACCTCCAGGTGGGGGCTGGAGATCACTCAAAATTACAACTGCTCTCTAGGAGGGAGGGGGGAGGAGATGGAAAACTAAAGGTAGGTTGATGGTTGGCTAGGAGGGAGATAGGGTTGTCAACTCCAGGTTGGGAAATTCCTGGAGCTTTGAGGGGTCGAACCTGGAGAGGGTGAGTGTTGAGGAGGGGTGGGCCCTCAGACAGGTACAATGCCATAGAGTCCACCCTCCAAACCAGCCACTCCCTCCTGGGGAACCACTGTTACCAATCTTGGGGGAGGGCTGGAGATCACTCAAAATTACTACTGCTCTTCAGGTAGCAAAGATCAGTTCCTCTGGAGAAAATGGTGGACTCTGTCATTATATCCTGCTGAGATTGCCACAGCAAATTGTCACTGAGTGCCCAAAGCCGGGGCACTCTCCCAGAGCCTCTTTCTAGAGCCTGTTGTATTTATTTCCACAATGGGCCTTATTCCTAGTAAATAAATAAAATAAATAAACTCTCAACATAATACCTTGCATTTAGCTCTCCGTTTATCCCAGGACAGATGTGGGTTGAAACTGGGGTGAATGTGGAAATAAAAAATACCCCAAGATAATTACAGGGGTGAACTTGAGTATGTACAATGTAAATTCGGGGACAGGGTTGAACCAAGATTTAAGGTCTAGTGCAGAAAGGACCTGTATTTGTTTTCAATACAGGAGTGGTGGGAGTGGTGGCACAGAGGATTTATCCTCTGGTTACAGTAACATCTGAACTGAACAGAACATCTGTCAGTTCTAGCCCTGTGCTGGTGTGAGCTACCAGCCTCGTCCCCAGCTCGCTGTCCACCCAGCAGTTCAAAAGCTTTGGCAAGTAGATAAATGGGTGCCACCCCTTAGAGAGGGTGGGCGCACTAACCCTCCCTGGCATGGGGAGGTGTTAGCCGGTGAATCAGAATGTCCAGCTTGTGAGCTCGGAAGCTTAGAGAAAAATCTTCGGCAGCAGCCTATGATGGGCCGATCCGGCCAGGCAGTGGCAATGCGGCACTACGACTTGAAGCAGTCCAGGAAAAACAGCTGACGTCATCCAGCCAAGCCAAATGAATGCCCTGGAACATGCCTGAGACTACAGCTGAACATGACCCCGTCGGCTGCAAAATGTGTGCAATTTAAAGATTTATATATGTTGTCCTCCCTTACCCTGATCAATTATTGTTAGTCCCTTGTCATATGAGTAACTGTTCATCGCTTAGAGCCAGCAAGCTTTGGATTAAGCGATTAATAAATTGAAAGATATTATTATCATTATCATTATTATTTCAGCCTCTATTTTAGCCAATTCAATTTTCATTCTCAGAATTTTTACCACTTGCCTAGGACTTTCCTCAGCTGTAGCTTATTTTCCCTGACTATTCACATGTGCCTCCCTGGGTCTCTGTGATGGTACTATTCCTGACAGTAATTCTAAGGTAATTCCTCTTCTTAACTTACTACAAAGTTTTTCCCAATCGTACATTTTTTTTTTGGTGGGACAAATTAGTTGTGATTTTTATTTTCGGAATCCACCGTTGCCACCAAATATGATTCCCCACTTCCCTTTTACTTTTACTTTAGCTGGTCAGTCCCTTTTCTTCTTTTGTTTTACTGTCTGTCCCACCCAGCTGTTTAAATGTATATAGATATAAGCTGACCCAGTTTAGGGAACTAAGGAAACGAGAAAAATGTTTCATTTTAATATGTTGTTGTTAATTCAAAACAAACAAACTGTTTTATTTCACTTCTATGAGAAAATGGTGAGGTAGGTATCGGGTCTGGAACTTGGCAGGTGAACAGGCAACAGGAATGAGGTAACTTTGTATACTCATAAGTAAAAGCTAGTTTGTCACGATAAAGTAGCTGCTTGGTTCTACAGACAGGTCTTCAAAACTGTGGAGAGAGATCTCTTGACAGTCACTGTTTAAATAAATAGGCAAACACTTTTTCTCAAGCCTGTGAAGGCAGTGTTGTGTTCAGGGCTAAGTCTTGCACTGTTGCTCTACTCGGGGTTTCTGGGATACACAAATACAATGACAAAAGGTACAGCAATACACAGGAGCAAGGTCTAAAAAACAGCCCAGAGTCAGATATCCAAAGGTTCAGTCCAAGAGTCAGGGTATAAGTGTTGAGGGTCTAGTTCCAGGGCTTAGGAAGAGGTGCAGGATACAGGGTCTGGGTCCCACACTTCAGGAGCATGCACAGATTACCAGAGAAAAAGTACAAGGCAGCAAAGTCACGGTACAGCTCTGTTTGCTAAACAAGTCAGCACACAGTGGGTGGCAAACACAGTTCCTGCTACCATAAGCAACCATGAGCATACCCACAGATTTTCACTTCTCTGCTTATGGCTTGTTAGCGACCTTGCCCTCCTGCTCAGCCATGCCTGCAGAGAGGCACTGGAGCCTGTCTGCCTGTGCCAGCCAGGTGGCATGAGGTGGGGGCTGACCCCTACTTGCTCCTCCAATGTTGCAGCCTCCTGTGGCTAGAGCTGGACCAGCTGCTTCAGCCGCTCTCCAAAGTCTCTTCCTGGCTGACTGCTGGTGCACATGCCATTGTGGCTGCGGGATCCATATTAATGAGCAACATCTTGCAGTGGGCTCAAGTTGTGTCCCTTTCCTTTCCCCTCCCCTTCCTCTTTTTGCCATGTCCACCCAGGAGAAGGCATGCCCTCCTCTTGTTGTTGGTGTGACAGGAAGAGCTTGAGGAAGCTCTGCTGCTGCTCGGTTGCTTGGATTTCCTTCCTTTTAGTTATTAAAACTATGCCCACTCACCCTCCCTTTTTCCCGTCCATCCTCATCCACATCTGGTTGGGCGCCTTCTGTCTCCCCCCTTCTCTCTCTTATTTTCCCCCTCCCGTTCATGTGTACTCTCCTTCCCCTGGAATCAGAATGAGTGTGGTCAACAGTAATTTCTCCAGGAGCTTCTACTCACTGACCCTTCCAGGAATCCCTAATATTTGGGAAGGAGGTACCAAATAAAATATATGTTAAATATCACTAGTATCCACTTATAATGGACTCCAGTACATTAAAGTTCATTCTGTACCTTTTCAAGAGTTTTCTCAATCCGTTTAATTTCTAGATAATAAGCAATGAGCTATATTCTAAAGAGAATGTTCTGTTTGTAATATCCAGCCCATTAAGAGTTTATTCTGGAGAAAAACAGAGCTGTCATTCCATAGATTACTTGTTGCATTGCGATAGCATGGGACTGAATGGACTGGGAATGGGGGAGCCTTGGCAGCCCAGGCTACTACTTGGCAGTCTTATTTATATTGCTAATCCTATTCCAGTTACAGAGGATTGCATACTTATTATGAAATGAATTTGATGCTGAGGCAATGGCAGTTCTAATAACTCAGCATAAATCTTATTTTTCTTCAGTAAGAAAAAAATAAGCAAACTTCCTAAGTCTACCTAAATCAAGTTTCTTTAAAATTAAGAAACAATGTCTTAACAAAAGGATCAGTACTCGTCCTGATGCTTTTTAACTTGTTTATTAATAATTTGGAATTGGGAGTAAGCAGTGAATTGGCTAAATCTGCAGATGACACAAAGTTGTTCAGGGTGGGGAAAACTAGGGAGCATTGTGAGGCACTCCAAAGGGATCTGTCGAGGATGGGTGAGTGGGCGACAATGTGGCAAATGGGGTTCAATGTGGACAAGTGCACACTGATGCACACTGGAGCCACAAATCCTAACTATACACGTTGATGGGGCCTGAACTGGCAGAGACTGTCCAAGAGAGAGATCTTGGTTTTGTAGTAGATAACTCAATGAAAATGTCGAGACATTGTGCAACTGCAATAAAAAAGGCCAACGGTATGCTTGGGATTATTAGGAAGGGAATTGAAAACAAATCAGCCAGTATCATAAGGCCCCTGTATAAATCGATGGTGCAACCTCATTTGGAGTACTGTGTACAGTTCTGATCACCACACCTCAAAAAGGATATTATAGCATTGGAAAGAGTGCAGAAGGGTGTGACCTCATTTGAAGTACTGTGTACAGTTCTGGTCACCACACCTCAAAAAGGATATTATAGCATCAGAAAAAGTGCAGAAAAGGGCAACTAGAATGATAAAAGGGTTCAAACACTTTCCCTATGAAGAAAGGTTAAAATGCTTGGGGCTCTTTAGCTTGGAGAAACGACGATTGAGGGGTGACATGATTGAGGTTTATAAGATTATGCATGGGATAGAGCAGGTAGAGAAAGAAGTACTTTTCTCTCTTCTCACAATACAAGAATTCGTGGGCACTCAATGAAATTGCTGAGCAGTCAGGTTAGAACAGATAAAAGGAAGTACTTCTTCACCCAAAGAGTGGTTAGCACTTGGAATTCACTGCCACGGGAGGTGGCGGCAGCTACAAGCATGGACAACTTAAAGAGGGAATTAGTTAAATATATGGAGCAGAGTCCCATCAGTGGCTATTAGCCACAAAGTATAGAGAGGAACTCTCAATCTGGGGCAAGTGATGCATAGTATTCTTGGTGCTTGGGGGGGGGGCAACAGTGGGAGGGCTTCTAGTGTCCTGGCCCCACTGCTGGACCTCCTGATGACACCTGGTATTTTTGGCCACTTTGTGACAGATTTGACTGGATGGGCCATTGGCCTGATCCAACAGTGGCTTCTCTTATGCTCTTATCAAGAATTAACTGAGATGTGCATAAGGGGAAGATGCAATTAAAGCAAAAACTCTGGAATCTCTATCTCCAAAAAAAATAATTACTATAACTCATTAGAATAATATCACAGAAGGCAGTGGCAGAGCAAGTAAATGCCAAAGCCTTAAAATGATTCTAAGCAGGAATCAATGTCTGACTATGATATGGCTCCAAATTAATCAATATGTATAATTAAGAAAAATAAAGCCAAAGAACCAAATAAATGTGTTTTTATCACCTTCCTCATAAATGAGCAGGGTATCTGCGCCGTTACAGACATGACCCAAAAAAGGTGTTTATTTCAGAAACCAAGCCACAGGATAACACATCTAGCCCTCTACACAGCAATACAAAACTCCCAGACTATCAAGCCAATTTGGATGAAGGATGTTTTTGCTAGGGCTGCTGGTGTAATCAGATAGACAGACAGACAATGGATGGATGGATGAAGACCATCGTTACAATTGCACTCCACCCATACCTAGACAGGCTATATCTATGGGAGTGTATCCACATCCTGAATATTGCAGTATGGTGCTCATGTGGCATTTTACAGTGCTTGGTTCCGTTCCACTATTTAACCATTTTATTTATTTATTTATCTATCACATTTATATCCTGCCCATCCCGTGAGCGGGCTCAGGGCTGTTTACATCATATTTCAATAAATACAGTAAAACTTAAAACACTTTTACTTTACAACCTTGTTAACTGCTTTTTTTTATCACCTTCCTCATAAATGAGCAGGGTATCTGCGCCGTTACAGACATGACTCAAAAAAGTTGTTTATTTCAGAAACCAAGCCACAGGATAACACATTTTTTTTTACTAAAACAAAGCAACTTGCAATATTAAAAATCCCCGTAAAAATACAATAAAGCATACCCATTGGAGGTAGAATCCTGTTCTCTGATATATTCTGAATCTCACACTGATGCATCACTGAAGGTTTCAAATTTGCCTGTAAGCAGCAGCTTTTAGCTACCAAGCACCTGTTGCCAGGCTACTTTGAGGTACCAGTGATTAATGGCCACCTAAATTTTTAAAACTTTGGCTCAAACATTGAAAAAAAATGCAATAGCAGCATTCTTGAAGAGCAGGTGAGGTGCCAGAAGATTGGAGGCAGGGAAATATTGTCCCCATCTTCAAGAAGGGGAAAAAGAAGGATCCGGGTAACTACTGACCCATCAGCTTGATGTCTATACCAGGGAAAATTTTAGAACAAATAATCAGACAGTCCTTGAACATTTAGAAAGTATGGCTGTGATTACTGAGAGCCAGCACAGGTTTCTCAAGAACAAGTCATGTCAGACTAACCTTATTTCTTTTTTTGAGAAAGTTACTATCTTGCTGGATCAGGGGAATGCTGTAGACAAAGTTTATCTTGATTTTAGTAAGGCTTTTGATAAGGTTCCACATAATATTCTTGTTGACAAATTGGTAAAATGTGATTTGGATCCTATGACTGTTAGGTGGATCTGTAACTGGTTGACAGATCATACCCAAAGAGTGCTTGTGAATGGTTCCTCATATTCTTGGAGAGGAGTGAGAAGTGAAATGCCTCAAGGATCTGTCCTGGGACCTGTTTTGTTCAACATCTTTATCAGTAATTTGGATGAAGGGATAGAGGGAATGCTTATTAAATTTGCAGATGATACTAAATTGGGAGGGGTAAAAAATATGGTAGAAGACAGAGTCAGGATACAGAATGATCTTGACAGGCTGGTAGACTAGGCTAAAATAAATAAAATTAATTTCTATGGGGATAAATGTAAAGTTCTGCATTTAGGTAGGAAAAATCAAATGCATAATTATAGGTTGGGGGAGACTTGTCTTGGTGGTAGTATGTGCGAAAAAGATCTAGGGGTCTTAGTAGACCATATACTGAACATGAATCAGCAGTGTGATGCAGTTGCTAAAAAGGCAAATGCGATTTTGGGCTGTATCAACCAAAGTATAGTGTCCAGATTATGCAAAGTGATGGTACCACTTTATGCAGCTCTGGTTAGACCTCACCCAGAGTACTGTGTTCCATTTGGGGCACCACAATTTAAGAAGGTTATAGAGAAGTTGGAACATGTCCAGAGGAGAGCAATGAAGATGGTGACGGGTCTGGAGTTCAAGTCCTATGAGGATAGGTTGAAGGAGCTGGGTATGTTTAGCCTGGAGAGGAGACGACTGAGAGGTGATATGATAACCATCTTCAAGTACTTAAAGGGCTGTCATATAGAGGATGGTGCGGAGTTGTTTTCTGTTGCCCCAGAAGGTCAGACCAGAACCAACGGGTTGAAATAAAATCAGAAGAGTTTTCAGCTAAACATTAGGAAGAACTTCCTGACAGAGCGATTCCTCAGTGGAACACACTTCCTCAGGAGGTGGTGGGCTCTGCTTCTTTGGAGGATTTCAAACAGAGGCTAGATGGCCATCTAACAGCAATGTGAATTCTGTGAACTTAGGCAGATCATGAGAGGGAAAGCAGGAAGGGTTGCCTCAGTGCTTAGTTCTTGTGGCCCTATCTTATACACCCAAGGAAATGCTGATTGCCACTTTGGGGCCAGGAAGCAATTTTCTCCAGGTTGGTTTGGCCAGGGATCCTGGAGGTTTTTTGGTCATCTTCTGGGCATGGAATAGGGCTTACTGGGGATGTGGAGGGGGAGATATTTGTGAATTTCCTGCATTGTGCAGGGGGTTGGACTAGATGAACCCGGAGGTCCCTTTCAACTCTATGATTCTACACAGAGTAACCAGGAAAAACTCCTGTGCATACAAATGTTTTTTTACCTGACTAAAGAAAGCAAAGCAGATGACTTCACACGGAATTTCTTAAAGTGGGTGCCACCATACACATTGCCTTATTCTTAGACTGTTCTATGAAGGTCTACTGTGCTGATCTACTTTGACAGGCAGTGGTTCCCCAGAGTCTCAGGCAGAGGACTTAGATATCACCTGATAATTTCAACTGGAGATGCCAGGGCTTGAAGACTAACACAACTTAATGCTTAAAATCAAGGTTGCAAACTACAGCTTGCAAAGTTCCTGGCAGTGGAAGAATCTGGGGACAAGAAGGAGCTCATTGGGGATGTGGTGCCATTTATTCTTCTCTCCCATGATGCCATTTCCTCCAGGGGAAGCAATCTGTACCATCTGCTGATCAGTTGTAATTCTTGGAGAACTCCAGGCTCCACCTCGAGGTTGACAACCCTAGAAAGTGCTACCGGTTTTTAAGGTGCTACTTAAGAGGCTTACGCACACTATAAACTGTTATGGTAATAGTTATAAAAAAGATTATGGTTATAATGTTCTAAAAAATGAATTTACACAATAGTCAGATCAGGCCTGCTCACAACTTTATTGCTAGTGGTCTTTTAGTTCACAAAGCAGAGTTTTTGCTCACAACACTCCATAGCTTAGAGGGAATACATAGCTTAGAGGGAATGGTGGCATTCAAGGTTGCTTCCACACTGAGCCTTGCTCAGTGTATTCCTTTTATCTGCACTTTTGCTGACACATTCCCCAAGGGCCAGGTGTGGCTCTTTATAGTTGCGTTCACCTTCCTTCAAGTGCGGGTCTTTTACTGTTTCCCTATCGGCCTGTCAGCCCTGGTCCTGGAAGTACTACTAGGAACTAATGCTGACCATTGCTGAGCAACCAAGCAGGTGCTCCTACATCTCTCCTGAGCTGCCAAGTGCTCTCTTCTTCTTAAGTGCTCTACTGGCTAAGGAGAGGCTGGCGGAGAAGCTGGTCTCTTTGGATTCTATTTCTTCTCCTGGAAGATCAGACAGCCCAGTTGTTGTGGGGGTTAGAGCCAGAGTGCATTGTGGGTTGTGAGGGTCCAAAGATAAGACAAGAAACTGAGTTGAGAGTTGTCGGAGTCAGTTGAAAAAGTAATTACTGAGGGGTAGTAGTTGGGCTTACTCACGAGGTTACTCATGAACAAGGGTCACAGAGCTGAGAGAAAAGTGACGAGATCGAGAACTGGTCTGGGGTCACACAAACGAGGCAGGGTTCAATGCAGTGGTCGGAGTGTCAGCAGTAGAGTGACTTGTTGCTTCCATGCCCAACTCATCACTCACTCCCATATTTATGCCAGGTGTACAGCTGTGCTGCACTGGGCTGATCCTTGGCTCATCACCCTGGCTTCTTAGCTCCAGGTGTCTCCAGGTGCACACTCTGTCTCCTCTTGAGGAGCTCTTGCCATGCTCTCCTTCACCTGCACTCCAGCAGCTCCGGGGACAACAGGGGCAAGGTGGCTTGCAGAACTTAGTCTGAACCTGGATCAGTGACCTGAGCTGTTGGGGTGCTGTCCCCTGATGACAGCCCCTCAGATGCTTGTGTGACTGTAGCATCTGAAGCCCTGTTGTTAGTAGCTGGCTGCACTCTCTCATCTGTAATGAGTTCCAGCTACTCAGCTTCCTCAGAACCAGGCGGTTCAGATTGATCCTGATGCTTCCCCTGTTGGGTCTGCTGCCGTCTCCTCTGATGGGGATTCTCATTCTATCAGTGTGACACTCAATTCTTCAGATTCCTCCTCTGAGGAGGTGGAAGCTGACTGGCCCATGACAGGCAGGAACATACACACAAGTTCCAATTTCCCTTCTTAAATGCTTGATTGGGATCACCCCTCTTTTACTAGGAGCTATTTCCCTCAGGGAAGGACTGCTGGTCCCATTTCCCTAATTCAGAATCCTTCTCGATCCTCTCCTTAACTCAGCTCCAACTGAACTTGTTAACTGAACAACCATTCTCAGCTCTAGAATTTCACTTGAATCTTCTGTCACTGAAGGTTTCCTTTAAGCAGTGGAAACCTAGTCTCAGTGAGGTTGATAAAAGGGAACACAGGCTGTGGCAAACCAACAAAATGCAAGTCTGTGATCAGGAAGGCAAAAAGGGAATATGAGGAGCATATAGCAAAAAACATAGACCAATAATAAAACTTCCTTCAAGTACATTAGAAACAGGAAACCAGCCAGGGAGGCAGTGGGACCCTTGGATGACCAAGGGGTAAAAGGAGTAGTGAAGGATGATAGGGAAATGGCTGAGAAGCTGAATGCATTTTTTGCCTCTGTCTTCACTGTGGAAGATAAGAAGTACTTGCCCACTCCAGAACTGCTGATTTCGGGAGGGGTGTTGAAAGACCTGAGTCAGATTGAGATGATGAGAGAGGAGGTCCTATGACTGATAGTCAATTAAAAAACTGATAAATCACCAGGCCCGGATGGCATACATCCAAGAGTTCTGAAAGAACTCAAATGTGAACTTGTGGATCTCCTGACAAAAATATATAATCTTTCATTAAAATCTGCCTCCGTTCCTGAGGACTGGAAGGTAGCTAATGTCACTCCCATCTTTAAAAAGGGTTCCAGAGGAGATCTGGGAAATTACAGGCCAGTCAATCTGACTTTGATACTAGATAAATTGGTGGAAACTGTTATTAAGGAAAGAATTAATAGGCACATTGATGAACAAAAACTATTGAGGCAGACTCAGCATGGGTTCTGCAAGGGAAGATCTTGTCTTACTAACCTGTTAGTGTTTTTTGAGGGAGTGAACAAACATGTGGAAAAGGGGGACCCAATAGATGTTGTTTACCTTGACTTCCAGAAAACTTTCGATAAAGCTGCTCATTAAAGGCTCCTAAGCAAGCTCAAAAATCATGGGATAAAAGGACAAGTCCTTTTGTGGATCAAAAACTGGCTAATTAATAGGAAACAGAGAGTGAGTATAAAAGGGCAATTTTCTCAGTGGAGGGTAGTAAGCAGTGGGATACTGCAGGGATCAGTACTGGATTTGATGATTTTTAACTTGTTCATTAATGATTTGGAGTTGAGAGTAAGCAGTGAAGTGGCTAAATTTGTGGATGATACGAAGTTGTTCAGGGTGGTGAAAACCAGGGAGGATTGTGGGGCACTCCAAAGGGATCTGTCGAGGATAGGCGAGTGGGTGTCAATGTGGCAAATGGGGTTCAATGTGGCCAAGTGCAAGGCAATGCACACTGGAGCCAAAAATCCTAACTATAAATACACGTTGATGGGGTCTGAACTGGCAGAGACTGACCGAGATAAATCTTGGAGTCGTAGTAGATAACTCAATGACAATGTTGAGACAGTGTACGACTGCAATAAAAAAAGTCAACAGCATGCTTGGGATTATTAGGAAGGGAATTGAAAATAAATCAGCCAGGATCATAATGCCCCTGTATAAATCGATGGTCCGACCTCATTTGGAGTACTGTGTACAGTTCTGGTCACCACACCTTAAAAAGGATATTATAGCTTTGGAAAAACTGCAGACGAGAGCAACTAGAATGATAAAAGGGTAGGGACACTTTCCTTATGAAGAAAGGTTGAGGCGCTTGGGGCTCTTTAGCTTGGAGAAACAACAGCTGAGGGGTGACATGATCGAGGTTTATAAGATTATGCATGGGATAGAACAGGTAGAGAAGAGGTACTTTTCTCCCTTTCTCACAATACAAGAACTCGTGGGCACTCAATGAAATTGCTGAGCGGTCAGGTTAGAACGGATAAAAGGAAGTACTTCTTCACCCAAAGAGTGATTAACACATGGAATTCACTGCCACAGGAGGTGGTGGCGGCAGCTACAAGCATGGATGGCTTCAAGAGGGAATTAGATAAACATATGGAGCAGAAGTCCATCAGTGGCTATTAGCCACAAGGTATAGATAGGGACTCTGGGGCAAGTGATGCATAGTATTCTTGGTGCTTGGGTTAGGGTCAACAGTGGGAGGGTTTCTAGTGTTCTGGGCCCACTGGTGGACCTCCTGATGGCACCTGGCATTTTTGGCCACTGTGTGAGGGTGTTGGACTGGATGGGCCATTGGCCTGATCCAACATTGGCTTCTCTTATGTTCTTATGTTCTCAGACTCAACTAACACATTAACTATTCACTGTTCATTTGGGTAGAAATACTACTCTTGCTCCTCCCTTCCAAGCAGCAGGCCAACATAGGAGTGTTGGTGCATTGTCTATGCTTGCTCAGCCAAAGATCTTTGAGAGTGATTAAACCAAACTCCATTTTTAAAAATGTTTTCAGTTTTTTCTGCAAACCTGGGGTGTCCTCAACTTTGCAGGAAAAAGGTTTTTTTTTAAGTATCTACAGATGGGGTACAGTTGACTATCAAAATACACAAGAACTTCCCTGAAAGCTTTTATACTGTCTTGCCTTTTCCTGCCTCCTCTTTTCCCATATACCCTCCAGCCAAGCACACTTTACCTGCCTGAGCTTATTTTCCCTCCTTCTCCACCCCTCACAGCCCAGGAAAACTATGGCCCAGATGCATAGTACCGATCACCAGGCCAGGCCTGATTTCACAATGAGGAACCTTCAAGGACTTGTGAGTGGAACCTCATTTTCTTTTCCTCACTTTCTGCACACAATTTCCCTTCTCTACTCCCAATATCTTCACAGTTGTTTCCTGTTCACCTTCCCCACTCAACCATGACCTACCTTTTATCTGCCCTTCACCTTTATTATTTATTGATTTACATCATTCTCCAGCCTGCCTTGGCCCCGCCAAAGGAGGGAGAGAAGAGGCAGTCTCCTTGATCCTATTCTGCCAATCCAAAGTGGGGGAGGGGGGGGGACAAAGGCAGCCTGCCTAACCAGTTGGCTGGGTGCTGCCTCTCTCATCCTGTGTGGGGCTCAGATGAGACAGCGGCTGCTTCCCTTGTCTGCCCCATGTGAGGCTCAGGGAGGCCTTGGGCACCACCCTCATCCACTTTGGGACTTGGGAGGGCTGGAGGCTGCCCCCATTGCATGTTTCTTGTGAGACTCAGGTGGGCCAGGGGCTCCACCCACTGGACTGGGCTTGGGTGGGCCACACATTGCCACCATCAAGTGGGGCTTGGGCAGACTGAGCAAAACCTCCTTTTCCTCTTGTTCTGGGATCACTTCCCTCAACTGAGATCATGAGATGCCAGATGCCTCTTTCCTTGCATGCCCGCATGTGGCCAGATTTCGCCACCCTTACCCACCTCATGTGGGGCCGTGCCAGGTGCCACCTCTCTCACCTGCCTTGCATGGGCCTTGGCTAGGCTCATCCCTTCTGTCACAGGTCTGGCTCAGCCCAGCGTGGGGGAGGCTATTGGCTCACTGGGAGGCATCCTGGTGTTCTTAATGGCCAATTTGCCTCTGCCTGTGAGGTAACTAGGCTGAGAATGTGTAACTGACCCAAGGTCACCCAGTGAGTTTCCACAATGGAACAAGGATTCCTGATTGCAGACTGAAAAGACCTTTGGTACTTACCATGAAGGGTCCTTCTCCTCTGAGGACAGGAGGAAATCTTGGGTATTTCCCACCATCCAATCAGGCTTATGCTAAAATACATTTTGCTAGTCTTTAAGGTGCTACTGTTTTACTAGGTGGCAAGTCTATGTCATAAACTGGTAAGATGAAGCACAGAGAGCCAGTTTGGTGTAGTGATTAAGAGTGCGGACTCTAATCTGGGAGAACTGGGTTTGATTCCTCACTCCTTAACACACAGCTGCTGGTATGACCTTGGGTCAGTCACAAGTTCTCTCAGAGCTGTTCTCTCAACAGCAGTTCTCAAAGAGCTCTCTCAGCCCCACCTACCTCACAGGGTGTCTGTTGTGGGGAGGGGAATGGAAAGGAGATTGTAAGCTGCTCTGAGACTTCAAGATAAGGATGGGGTATAAATCCAGTCTCCTCTTCTTCAAAAACGGCACCCAAATACCAGTGATTCATTAAAAGAAATAGACAGAAAAATATTGAGAAGGGAACACACTAAACAAATAGCACAGCCTGCTGACTATCTCATACTGGTGCAACAGTTGGTACAGCAGCAGTCCCATGAAACACCAGACTCTGCCATTTCATTGCTGCCACATTTATGAGTTGATGTATCAATGACTAGAATTGTGAGACACTAGTTTAAATCTTATGAATACACTTAATGATTTTTGATGGACAACTATTCTCTAGTCTGAACTGTTCTAAGACTCATTTTAAGTTGCTCACAGTTTTGCTTTTATGTTCTGGATGAGTTTTAAGGCTAGGTTTTTAGAATTGTTAATTTTTATGGCATTTTATGATTTTATTATGTTTTACTTATAAGTTGCCTTGAGCAGATTCTCAAAAGAGCCAGCAGAGAAGTTTTAAAAATAAATATTCTTTTAGATCCTGCCTACAATATAGTGAAAATTTGAAATTGTGTTGTAACAATTAGTGAGATAATGTAAGATGTTTTGAACACCTAAAAGCGCACCTCATAAATTTTATTACTTCCTGCTACACAGTTTAAATTTTATTAAACTATTCTATTATATAACACTCAAAATGTTGTTTAAAAAGATTATTAAATGGAATATATGCCATATTTATACCTTCTTCCATATCTAATGTATTTTATGAAAGGGAAAAACCTACGTCCATGCCAAACCCATCCTCTTAATACAAACACAGATACCTACTCCCACCCAAATTAAGATGACTTCAAATAGTTTACCCAGATTTATTTTTTGAGAAGTAAATAAAAATTTGTTGTCTGGTATATATACCATTTTTAAAGAAATAATGCTGAGGCACATTCTTGTGGTCTAGTGACTTTCCTATCAGAAAAATTCAGCTTCTTTCATATTTCAGGTAAGCACATTCACTTAAATAATTTGCTGTTTGGGGAAAAACTAGAATCATCAACATTAGTAGTTAAAACTATCCAGTGAAATATACAAATACTGATCATGTATTGTGTCTTCCATCAAAAATGGTAAATGAGTGGACTGGACGCAATTGGTTACTGGTAGAGATATGGATATCATTTTCAGATTTTGACTTGGAAATTCTTAGTTTCTTTATCGGCAACAACTCGTCACTAGAGGTACTTTGGCCTTGGTTCTTACATGAATGACAAGCCACAGAAACTGGTGTCTTTTTTTTTTGGTTGGTGTTGGACCTGAGTTGGTTTGAGAATCCATGTTCCATGATGATTTCATCTGATGAGGAATGTTGTGCAGAGGAAGTATCACATGCATCATCATCACAGAATGATCCCATACTCCCACTGGACCAAGATGGAAATAAGTAAGCTTTGGATCTTACAGTAAAACTTCTTTGTGACCCATCTGAACTGCGGTCTACATCTGAGCTGGCATACAGTTCTTTTATGGTAACATCAGGTCCCTCTTTGGAACAGGATTTAGTAGCTGTAAGAAAAAAAGATTGCTACAGTTCATTGTGTGTGTATAAATTAACTACAGTCATATATATAGCATGTGTACATTTCAGAGCAGATAATTAGCAATGCAATCTGAAGCAGAGTTATTATACCCTTCTAATACCCATTGACTGTATTTAGGGTTGCACTGTGAAGTATACATCTTAGAATTTCATACACACGTCCTATGATGTAACAACCATATCCATAAAATACTGAGTTGTCAACTGGTGGGTTGTACCCCAACCCAAATTGGGCCAAATTAGTGGCATCACAATTTTATTTTATTAAGCTAAGGAGAAATGGGAAGGGTAAAGTAAGAGAAGGGGGGGCAGAGAAAGAAGAGAAATGCACAGGATGAAATTTTAAAAGTTGGTTCCACAGTGCAAGCTTCAATTAAAGGTGCAGCTATTGAAGACTGTTTTTTGTTTGTTTGTTTTTATTGAATTTGTTAACCACCCTCCCCAGTAGGACCCAGCTCAGTGCAGTGTACAACATAATAATCATATAAAACATCACATAAAACAATTTAAAAGGCTAAAACAGTAAAATATCTAATAGATGGCATTGAAATCCTAACAGTGCCACTGTCTGACGGGGGAAGGGGCGGGGGAAGGAGGATGGGAGTGCCAAGATGGGACAGTTACTGTCCTCAACCAAATGCCTGATGGAATTGTAGCATCTGCATGGTACAGACGTTACTCGGCAGAGAGTTCCACCAGGTTGGAGCCAGGGCAGAGAAAGCGCCGGCGCTGGTCAACAACAGCCGGATGTCTCCTGAGGATTAACTTTTCAAAAACTCCTACAAAACATGGGGAGAGGATCAATGGTAGGGACAATCTGCTTGGCATGCAAAATGTCCCAGATTCAATCCCTGGCACCAGGAGATATGAAAGACCTCTACCTAAGACCCTGAAGAACTGCTACCAGTTAAAGTAGACAATACTGACTCTGATGGACCAAGGATCCGATTCAGCATAAAGCAGCTCCATGTGCATGACTGAAGAAGCCCAAGTGTAATTGGAGCTGGAAGTTTTCAGAAGATCTAGAATTATAAATATTTCAACTACTGTAGAATTATAAATGTTTCAAATTAATGTTTCCACTGGCAGGGAGGAATTAGGGAAGATCCTGATAGCTAGTGGGCTCATAGCAGCTGAATAATATCCTGAGTTTGTTCTCTTGTATTCTCAAAGGTACTTGAAGGCCAGACATGGCCAGAGGCACAAGTCAAAGGTCCTGTGGCTTTTGTCCTGAAGATTGTAGCCTGGAGCTTAGTCTAAGATCACCTAGCAGAAAGATCAGCTGCTTGGCACTCAGAAGAAATTCCTCCCCATTCTGTTTGCTTCTGCTGTAATTTTTTCTTCTGTACTATTTTTAGGTAACAGCATTACAATATATATGCTCATCCAGTACTTATATGCTGTCCCACACCACAAGTTTGTGAATATTTCAGCTGTGAACATTTTATAAATAGCATATAGCAATAGAGGAAGCTTTTTATGTGAATGAGCTGAATACTAGTGGTTCACCCCATACTTTTTCATGAGAAGGGGATATTTTATTCATTTATACACATAATAATTCTGTGAAGAGATCCAAATAAGCACCTCCTCACAAGGAAGTCCTTGCAACATTATGGTCTCTGTGGTAATAGCTCCTTCTTGTGGACAGACACTGCCAGAACTCAAGGAATCTGTGACCTTTAAGGAAAGAGAACCACAGATACCATTTAGAAACTTCTGAAGTGACATCGGTGGCCTTTGCAAATTGTTCAGAAGTAGTAATAATATACAGATACACAAAATGTTCAGTGTATTGCAGGCAAAGTGAACTGTACTGCAAAGTGTACTAGAAACTGAACCAGAATTATGTTTTCTGGACCAAAAAACATAGGCCCTCTATCCAAAACCACTTTTCAAGGGAATATTAAGGACAGAAAGGTTTCTCTCTGCTAAATTATGGTCTCTCTGATGCAAAAGTTGTAAAATATTTGAAAGGATCTCTTAAATAAGTTCTGAGGTGATATACAGGCTGGCTGAGGTCCTCTAACAGTATTGAATTTATGTACCTACATTTGTAAATGTGCAATGCAAAGGATGTAATATAAAGATGTCTTGCTTATTTAATTTATATGCAGAGTACATCATGTGAAACGCTGGCCTGGATGAATCACAAGCGGAATTAAGATTGTCGGGAAAAACATCAACAACCTCAGATATCCAGACGATACCACTCTAGTGGCAGAAAGTGAATAGGACCTAAAGCGCCTCTTGCTCAGGGTAAAAAAGGAGAGCACAAAGGTTGGCTTGAAACTCAACATAAAAAAAACCCGCTAAGATCATGGCATCTGGCCCCATCACGCCTTGGCAAATAGAAGAAGTCATGGAAGCAGTGACAGACTTCACGTTCCTGGGATCCAAGATCACTGCAGATGGTGACTGCAGCCATGAAATTAAAAGACACCTGCTCCTTGGGAGGAAAGCGATGGCAAACCTAGACAGCATAATAAAAAGCGGAGACATCACCCTGCCAACAAAAGTCCGTATGGTCAAAGCAATGGTATTCCCAGTAGTACTGTATGGCTGCGAGACTTGGACTATAAGGAAGGCCGAGCACCGAAGAATAGATGGTGCTGGAGAAGACTCTTGAGAGTCCCTTGGACTGCAAGGATATCAAATCAGTCAATCCTAAAAGAAATCAACCCTGACTGTTCCCTGGAAGGCCAGATACTGAAGCTGAAGCTCAAATACTTTGGCCACCAAATGAGAAGAGAGCACTCACTGGAGAAGACCCTGATGCTGGGAAAGACTAAAGGTAAAAGAAGGGGACAGCAAAGGATGAGATGGTTAGACAATGTTATCAAGGCAACAAACATGAAATTAAGCAAACTCCGGAGCACAACGGAAGACAGGAGGGCCTGGCGTAATGTGTTCCATGGGGTCGTGAAGAGTCAGACTCGACTGTGCAACTGAACAAAAACAAAAAAATAAAGATGTAGTGGTTGAAAACTGTGAGGGGAGGGGGATGGATTAGGATTGTAGAACCTATCAGATTATCTATAAACAGAACTGATGCAAAACCTAAGTATTAACATGACACATTAAATGATGCAAAAATTACAAACTAAATTCTTAGTTTCAGCAAGCTATATGCAGTAGTACTGACCACAATCCCTAATAATTTATCCAAGTAACTCTGTGAAACATTTAGTACAAGGCAACTTTATTGTCTGTGTAAAAAGCTCTCTTGAATAATTCAGTTTTGCATATGTGGAGAAATGCCTTGCTTCTTGGAAGGTTGGCAAGCAGGCTTTAAAAATTTATTTAACTGAGCTAGGGGCAAGCAGGATGAGGGGAGGAAATTAGCTCATGGCATTCCAGAAGCACCTGAGCTACCTCTTTAGAAATCCTAATAGATTTGGCAGAAGAGACAATGGGATGAGCCAGCTCATCCCCCTTCTCCAGGCAAGAAACAGAGTGTGGAGGGCGTTGGACTAGATCAGCCCCAGAGACAATCTTCAGGAATGAGCTGGAGATTTCCCAGAATGCCTTCCAGAAGGGCTCCCAGGATGCACCTGGGTGTCCTAGGGTCCACCAGTGTGACATGGGCGGACCAGCTCAAAAAGGGTGGAGAGAGTGATGTAAAATGGGTGGAGTCAGAGGTATAATAAAAGTGCTTGCTCCAACGAGGGAAGATCTCTTGGTGCTGGTCCTTGGAAGACAACAGACTGCTGAGCTCCGGTCTGCAAGCTGGAAGCAATCTTGGCCATGCAGCCTGGCTGTCCATCTGCAGGGTGCCTGAGGTAGTGGGACATCTTTAGAACATTTTGCAACCCTTTAAGCTGTATGTACCTACCTTATGGTTAACATCAGCTAGATATTTTTAGAGGAGAAGTATAAAGTACTGGGTTCAGACGCATGATTTCAGCTCATAGTTTATTTTCAGCTCATAACTTAAGATAGACTAGCCGGTCCCAAAGCTGGCTTTTATCCGTGCAGCACACAACACCCAACATACAACATATAATCCTCCCTGTGATTGGCTATTCACACTATAAGAGTTCCCCGTAGGTTAACTCTAGGATCCGGGCGACCCTATTGGTCCACCTTAGGAGCCGCAGTGGCTATTGTTTTAAACACCCGAAGGTGCGCTAGACTGCATGGTCTCTCTAGCGCCAGCGTGGCCATTTTAGTTCGTATTAATACACAACACCCCTCTCCCATAGTTCAGAACCTTCTAATACACATAGTCTCTTAGACATGCAGGCCTGCGCTGTTCTCAGTTCGAGCAGCATGGTTCTGTTTGGGGGGCCGCTGGATCTGCTACGGTGACCGGGGAGGGACTTCCTTCAGGGTCCTGGGTGGCTGCCTGTGCTGGGGTGTCTGTGTTGCCGTGGGTTTCTGTGTCTGTGGTGGCTGGTGCTGGCGCTTTGGTGGAACTCACTAGCTGCTCCTGCTGGACTCCGTCGGTTGGCTCAGGGCTCCCCTGCTCTGTCTCCTCCGGGCCTGGCTGGTCATCACCGCTGTTGTCCTGGCTAACCGACTCTAGTTCTGCTGGTAGGAGGCAGCTGCAGAGCTGGTCGAGGTGTCAGCAAAGCCTCTGGCCGTCCTCTGTGGACACCTCGTAAGGACACTGGTCCAGTCACCTTGAGGAACTTGGATGGGACCCACACCGGTCCCCTGGTGAAGTTGTGGGCATACACCAGATCCCCTGGGAAGAATCCGTGGTGGGTCCCTTGGCTCCCCTGGCCTGAACTGTGCTCCGGGGCCCTGTCAGGGTGCAGCCTGTCCAGGCGAGTGGTTAGCCGTCGACCCATTAGGAGTTCCACAGGGCTGCAGCCTGTGGTGGTGTGGGAATTTATTCTGTTGTTGAATGGGAAGGCAGCCAGCCGGTGGTCCCACTCCCCCTGTACTATTCTGCATAGTGAATATTCTGCATGGCCATCCTCACCATTCTCTCTGCTTGGCCATTGGTGCTGGGTAGAAAGGGGCTGAGCAGATATGGCAGATGCTGTAGTAACTTACGAAATCTTGGAATTCTGCCGATGTGAAGGCCATCCCGTTGTTCATCACAAGGGAGTCGGGGGTTCTGTGCATACTGAAGATTCTCCACATGGCACGGATGGCAGCTCAGGACAATGTAGATGGAACTGGTACCACCTCCACTTCATGAAGAAGTCCACTAAGATGAAGAAGAGCTTGCCCTGGAAGGGTCCAGGGAAGTCTAGGTGTAGCCGGGCTCAGGATTTCCTGGAGGATTCCCACTGCCATGCTGGGGCCTGGGGGGGGGCAGATCTGGTCTGGACTCCTTGCAAGTCTGGCAATGCTTAACCAGGTCCTCTATCTTCCTGTCCATGCCGGGCCACCAGACGTAGCTGCGGGCCAGAGCCTTCATCCTCACTATCCTGAGCTGTGAGGACTCGCTGGCGTAGAGGTGCAGGCAAGACCACTCAACTTCCCCACAGCAGACAATTCATCTCGGTAGGAAGTGAATGCTGAGAACTCGGGGCCCACTCCCCCGATGGGCTACCCCCTCCCCACCTAGTCGAGAACCCAGGACAGCACGCAGTCTCGAGCTGTGTGGCAGGACACATCGGTTATCTGGAGGGGCATGTCAGGCAGGTCTTCGAGGAGGGGTATTTGGTGTGTGGGCACCAGGTCCAGGTCACAGGACTGCAGTGGTAGGCAGCTGAGGGCGTCTGCTTGTCCCATCGCTTTTCCGGGGCGATGTATCAGTGCATACCAATAGCCTGCTAGGAAAATCAACCAGTGGAGCACCCTGGGAGACAGCATGTGGGGCGTCTGGCGGTCTGGCATGAGGAGGCCCAAGAGGGGTTTGTGGTCAGTGATTATGGTGAAGGGCCGGCCATAGAGATACTTGTGAAACTTCTTGATCCCTGCTACAATCACCAGTGCCTCTTTGTTGATTTGAGCATAGTTGTGCTCAGCCAAAGAGAGTGTCTTGGAGTAGAAGGCCACTGAGACTTCCCAGCCGTCAGGAAGCTGGTGTCCCAACATGGCCTTGATCCCGTATGGTGATGCGTCGCAGGCGAGGACAACTGGAAGTGCGTCATCAAAGTGCACCAGGACCACGTTTGAGGTTAGCAGGTCTTCGACGGTCTTGAACACAGCAGTGTGCTTCAGGCCCCAGACACACGGGGTGTGGTTGTCTAGTAGGCGGTGCAAGGGCTCTGCAGTGATGGCTTTGTGGGGCAAGAAGGTGTGATAGAAGTTCAGCAGCCCCAAGAAAGCCTGAAGTTCTGCCTTGGATGTCAGAGGTGGGGCGCTGACTATGGCTTTGACCTTGTCCGGTGTTGGATGGATACCCTGGGCATTGACCGTGAACCCCAGGAACTCAACCCTCGGGACTCCCAGCAGACACTTCTCCCTCTTTACCTTCAGCCCAGCTGTGCGGAAACATTGCAGGACAGCATGCAGTCTGTCAGTGAAGACGTCGGGTGTGGGGGTGGTGATTAGAGCATCATCAAAGAATGGTTGGACCCCAGGGATACCTTTGAGCAGACAATCCATTAAGTTCTGAAAGATCTTCGGGGCTATGCTCACCACAAACTGCAAACGCCGTACTCGGAAAGCGCCCCTATGAGTGACAATTGTCTGGGCTTTAGCCATGGTGTTGTCCACGGGAAGTTGCTGATAGGCTTGTGCCAAGTCTAATTTTCCAAAAATCTTTGCACCCGCCAAGGATGCCAAGACGTGATTGATGACTGGGACCAGGTATGTATGCTCTTGGAGGGCTTTATTAATTGTGCACTTGTAGTCCGCGCAGATGTGGACATTGCTGTTTGGTTTGACTGGTGTAACTATGGGAGTCTCCCAGCGGGCGTGTGGCATGGGTTCCAGCACCCCTTGGGCTACCAGGCGATCCAGTTCACTATCTATTTTTGGCTTGAGAGCAAATGGAACACTCCTGGCCTTCAACCAGATGGGCCGTACTGCTGGGTCTAGATCCAGGGACACGGGTGGACCGACCAAATGTTCCATCAAAAACCTCAGGGAACTTCCAGTACACATTTTGGAAGTTGGATGGTCACACTTCGTACACCCCAGTCACTCCCAGTCCTAGAGGCGTAAACCATGACAAGCCAAGTAAACTCATGAGCCTCCCTTCCACCACCACCAACTCTAAAGGGCCTATAAATTGCTTGTAGGAGACCTGGAACTTGCCCCACCCCTTCACAGCCACTGGGTTCTTCTGGAAGTCGCTGAATGTGAACCCAGAGGATGGCTTCCGCAGGTGGAGTCCCCCATGAGGCCAGAGCCTTGCGAGCATCTCTGACAAAATAATAGAGAAGGAGGACCCTGTGTCCAGTTCGATCTCGCAAGAGGACCCCTCTATGAGCACAGTTTTGTTAGGGGCATCTCAGGGCAAGCTCAGTACCTGGTTGTCGCGGGTGGCCGTTGTGTTCAGTTCCGTGGACTCCTGGTATGCTGTTGCAAGTCCCCAGTGGCCTCTGGAGCAGCAGGCGCAGGCTATGTGGCCCGTTTTTCTGCAGGATCTGCAGTCTGCATCTCTGAAGTGACAGGCACGGGGCTTGTGGTCCTCTCCGCAACTCACTCATGGTGTTAGTTGGGTGGACTTCATGGGGCGGTGGATGGCGACTGTAGAGGTCCTCGCTGGGTAGGCATTGGTGGTCAATTACCTGGAATCCCGTCGAAGGGTCTGACGAACCTGGTGGATTTCGTCTTCGTCCGAGGCATCAGAGGTCGGTGGCGTTGCACATGTGTGGTGGGCCACATGTGTGCGGCAGTCCCTGTGCAATTTTTGTATGTGGTGGCCTCATGGAGGGCCTTCTCGAGGGTCAGCTCGTCTTGGCTCGCAAGCTTGTGGCAAAGCTTCGAATTCCGGATGCCTACTACAAATTGATTGAGGAGAGCATCCCCCAGGTCCGGGAACCTGCATTTGGTGGCCAGTCAGCGTGATCCTGCCAGAAATTCAGTGGCTGCTTCCTCGGTCTTCTGTAGGTGCACAAAAAAGTCTAAGTGCCTCACCATTTTTATTGGTTGTGGTACGAAATGGTCAGTGAGCACCTTGACCAATTCATCATAGACCACCTCTGCCAGGGACTTTGGCACGAGAAGGTCCTGTATCAGCTGTAGGGTTGTGATCCTGTAGGAGCTAAGCAGCAACGATTTCTTCTTCTCCTTGTTGGTGATGTCTTGGAGATGGATGCAGTAGTTGAGTCGCTCTGCCCATGTTTCCCACAGTTCGGGGTGAGTGGTGTCGAATTCAGGGAGATCTCCTGGAGTGGCAGCCATGACTCAGGCAACAATTTGTGGCATGGAGGCATGGAGTTCATTGGTGTGGGGAGTGGAGTGAGGTGCGGAGCCCTGAAACTTGTTGTTGGTGCGCGGTGCAGTGCTCGAGTAGAGGTCAGAGTCAGGCTTACTTATCGGGATCCCATCCTTGTCGCCAGTATAAAGTACTGGGTCACAAAGCATGATTTCAGCTCATAACTCAAGACAGACTAGCCGGTCCCAAAGCCGGCTTTTATCCGTGCAGCACACAACACACAACACACACCCCACTCCCCATGATTGGTTATTTACAGTATAAGAGTTCCCCGTAGGTTAACTCTAGGATCTGGGCAACCCTATTGGTCCGCCTTAGGATCTGCAGTGGCTATTGTTTTAACACCCGAAGGTGCACTAGACCGCATGGTCTTGCTAGCGCTGGCGTGGCCATTTTAGTTCATATTAATACACAACAAGAAGGAAAGAGGATGTGTTTATAACCAAATTTTTTTTGTTCTTCCATGTACTGATCTGTCATGAACAATGACGACAGCGCTGAGTCCCCGCCTGAGTTGGCATCACAACCAGAGGCACCAGCATTGCCAGAACCAGAAGCCGGCCCCTATGACTCCTCACGAGTTGATAGCTTGCCAGTGCCTGAGCCTGTAAATTCCACACCTGGTCCTGCAGAAGCCAAGGAGGCACAGATACAATCAGGGAGCCTGCCTGACTCACTTCCACGGGTGGTTCAGCTACGGAAGCAGCTCCGTAGAGACTTAGCCACCCGCCGTCAAGATGCACACTGGCAGGGAAGGCGAGTGCCGAGTCCTGAGTATTAGCAGGAGTGCCGCCACCCACATGGGAAGCCTGGCCAGAGGCCTATATAACTCCCACTCAGCATTGGGCTCTCGTGGAAGTAACAAGTCGCCTCCATGCGTACCTCACATCCACCTGTGGCTCCTGCCCTTGAACCCCCACTCTGGCTCGGATTCCTGGATTCCTGACCCCTGCTTTGGATGACCCCTCTTTTGGACTCACAATTTGGCTCTCACTCTGACTCTCCTGGCAATGACCTCGGACCAGACTTGACTTCTGCCTCTCATCCCAAGCCCAGCCTGTAACAGTTTGCTTCCACCCCAAACTTGCCCACAAGATGGAGGGGGCAGCTGGAGGCTCTGCAGACCTGGTAGAGTTGCATCTTCAAGTGCAGCAACTCATGCAAGTGATTGCTCACCTGCAGCAACAGCAACTGCAGCAACAAGCTGTTGCCGCCACAGGAATAGTGGAGGAGTTTCCTGCTTTCCTGGCACAGTGCAATTTGTATAGTGAACTGCGTGCCCAGGATGTTCCCACTCAGGGGTCTTTTCGTAGAAAAACAGCTGCAGGAGCTCATTAGCATATGGTATGCTAATGAGCTATTAGGCTATTAGCATATGCCACGCACCCTGACATCACCAGAAGTGATGTCAGAAGGGGAAGCAAAAGTGGGGGAGGCATCTTCAAAAGCCTCCCCTTCCCTTCCCCAGCTGGTCTGGGTGGGGGAGCTAAGAGAGAAGGGGTTTAAAGTTTAAACTCCTTCTCATGAGAGTTGGGCCACAGAAGGAGGAAAGAGGGAAAGAAAGAGAAGGAAAGGGGAGGGAAACAGGGAAAGGAGGAAAAAGAGAAGAGAAGAAGGTGGGAAAGAAAGAAAGAGAGAAGAGAAGAAGGAGGGAAAGAGGAAAAAGAGAGAAGGAAAAGAGGGAATGAAAGAAATTTGGCGGCAATTCGGCCCCATTATATCCTATGGGCCATTGAAGTCAATGGTGAAAACATAGGGTATATTCTGGGGGCTGGAGGAGGGGGTTTGAGGCCCCAAACTCACAGGGTAGCTGATGGAGCCTCTCCCCAAGATACCCACCAAGTTTCAAGAACATTGGACCAGGGGGTCCAATTCCATGGGCCCCCAAACAGGTTGCCCCTATTCCCTCCATTGTTCTCTATGGTGGGAAAAAAACGTACTTTTTTCCCACCATAGAGAACAATGGAGGGAATAGGGGCAATTTGTTTGGGGGCCCATAGAATTGGACCCCCTGATCCAATGTTCTTGAAACTTGGTGGGTATCTTGGGGAGAGGCTCCAACAGCTATCCTGTGAGTTTGGAGCCTCTCCCTCAAACCCCCTCCCCTCCAGCCCCCAGAATATACCCTATGTTTTCACCATTGACTTCAATGGCCCATAGGATACAATGGAGCTGAAATTGACATTCGGCTGCCTGAAAGACTCTCCGGGACGCCAGCTGGGGGCGGGGCTTGGCTCCTGAGCTCCCGGAGCTTCGCTCCGGTGCGCTCCCCCCCCAAAAGACCCCTGTTCCCACTGATGATATGAAGGTCTGCTTCATTATCGGTTTGTTAAAGGGGCAGGCAGCCAAATGGGCTACCCCCCTGCTCGTGGCTCCATCTCCCCTGCTGGACAACTTGTCCAATGCTTTTGCTAACCCGCAGCAGGCAGCTTCGGCTAATTGGAAAATATGAGCCCTGAAGCAGGGGAGGAGCTCTGTTGCCCATTATTCAACTGAATTTTGACTCCTGGCACAAGACCTGGAGTGGAATGAGGTGGCCCTGATGGACCAATACATGGAAGGGTTGGCTGACGAGGTTCTTAATGAGCTTGCTTGAGTAGAATGACCCTCCACGTTACAAGGCCTGATCACCTTATGCCTGCGCATTGACGGTCACCTTGAAAATCGATGCCAAGAACAGGGTAGTAGCCGCCCAGCCCAGGCTTCCCAACAACCGGCTCTCACACCCCTTCATGCAGCTCCAAGTACTGGGGGAGATGACAGCGAACCCATGCAATTGGGAGCAGCACTACCTTGACTAACCCAGGAGAAGGCATGGCGCCGGGCTCTGAACTTTTGTTTATACTGCAGCAAGGTGGGGCACTTCTCAGCTGGATGCCTGGCAAAGCCCCCATGCCCCTGCACGCCATTGTTGCTGCTGCTGCCAAAAGACCTGTCTCAAGCCTAAACAGACCCACCAGCTTGGGGCATCTAGTCTGGTGTTCTGAACTATATGCCAGTAACCAAGGCCCATTCCTGGTCTCTGTCAAAGTCCACTTGACAGACAAGTGCTGGCTGCTTGTCTATGCTATGATGGATTCTGGAGCAGCCAGTTGTTTCACTGATGCCACCTTCGTGAAGCAGCACTAGATCCCGCTACAACCCAAAGAGACTCCAGTCCTTGTGGAAGCCATCGACAGACATTTCCTCCGCTCCGGCTCCGTGACCCAGGAAACCTGCATAGTCGCCCTTCAGATCCATCAACCCCTGGAACACTTGCAATCTGATGTTGTGAGCAACCACTCATCCTGAAACTCTCCTGGCTGATGACGCACAACTCCATCCTTGACTTGGCTCAGCAGGAACTTCGTTTCCAAGATCCTTGTCCACACCACACCACACTCGTGACGCTGGCGACAGCTGCCCTGGCCAGCACCTCCCTGCTCCCACAAAAGTACGCAGATTTTGCAGATGTATTTTAAAAGAAGGGGGCTGACCAGGTTCCCCCGCACCGGCTGTATGATTGCACCATTGACCTTGTGCCGGGAGCACCCTTACCAGTAGGGTGCCTATACCCCATGTCCAAACCAGAGCTGGAAGCCCTGCAAGACTTCCTCACAAAGAACATGAAACTAGGCTTCATCAGGCCCTCTACATCCCCACTATCTGCTCCGGCCCTCTTCGTAAAGAAGAAAAGCGGAGAGCTCCACCTCTGCAATGATTATCGGGCGCTCAACAAGATTATAGTCTGTGATCAATACCCCCTTCAGTTGATTCCCGAAATCTTGGACCGCTTGAAGGGGGCCCAGATCTATACTAAACTTGATCTTCGGGATGCCTACAACTTGGTGTGTGTATGGCCAGGGGACGAGTGCATTTGGCACCCAGTATGGCCAATATGACTACTTGGTGATGCCATTTGGGTTGACCAACACCCCCACCATCTTCCAGAGGCTGATGAACAACAATTTAGGGAACTGCTCGATCGTTTTATTATTTATTTGGATGACATTTTGATTTATTCGCCCAGCCCCGCCCACCATGTCAAGCATGTCTGCCAGGTGCTGCAGTGCCTACGAGCTCATGGCCTCTATGCCAAGCTCAAGAAGTGCGACTTTGACCTGCACTCTGTTGAGTTCCTTGGCCACATTGTATCACCTAAGGGGATCCTCATGGGTCAAAAAAAAGTGGAGGCTGTCCTGACATGGGAGGCCCCTCGAAACTGCACGGATTTGCAACAGTTTCTTGGCTTTGCCAATTATTACCAGCAATTCATCCCAGCCTATGAATCCCTGACCACCCCTATGACTCAGCTCCTCGGGCCCAAGGAAGCCTTCCACTGGATCCCGGAAGCTGATCAAGCATTCACCGCTCTGAAAGCCCGCTTTGCCACCGGTCCACTCCTGTGCTATCCAGACCCCCAGCTGCCTTTCACTGTCAAGGCAGATGCTTCCAACGAGACAACCCTTCCCAACCTCTCCATCCCTGCGCCTACTACTCTCGCCAGCTAACAGCAGCCAAAACTACAACATCTGGGAGAGGGAGCTGCTTGCCATCAAGACTGTCTTCAAGTTCTGGAGGCATCATCTTGAGGTACTCACAGATCATCGCAACTTAGAGCACCTCCAGACAACTCGCCGTCTCAACCAGCGGTAGATCTGGTGGTCCCTTTTCTTCTTGTGCTTCAACTTCTGTATCACCTATGTTCCTTATACCCATAATTGGAAAGAAGATGTGCTCTCTCAAAAACCAAGTACACCCCCACTTCAACCGAAGAACCCCCCACTGCCACCATCCTGCCGCCTTCCGTCTTTGCAGCCACCTCGACTCGCCTGACCCTGACAGAAGAGATCCACGCCAGTCAGGCTCACGACCTCTGGGCACAAGAGCGCCTCCGGAAGCTGCAAGACAGCCCAGCAGGAGAATTCACAACCCGAGACGACCTCCTGCTGCCACCTGGACCCCTGCAAATGGAAGTGTTGCATCTATCACATGATGCTCAACCAGCAGGACACTTCAGCCAGCACAAGACCACCCATCTATTGACACAGGCATTCTGGTGGCCTCGAGTCTGCATGAACATTGGCTCCTGTGAGGGCTGTTGATGGGCTAAAGACCTCCCGGCCAGACCCTCAGGTCTCCTGCATTCCCTGCCCACACCTTCTGGACTCTGGAACACTATCTGGACTTCATCACAGAGCTTCCCCAGTCCAAGGGCCACACTTGCATCCTGGTGATTCTGCACCTTTTCATCAAAATGGCCCACTTCATCCTGTGCCTGAAACTACCCACAGCTCAGGAAACCACTCAGCTCTTTCTGCAGCACATTTTCCGTCTACATGGAATTCCAGCACACCTGATTTCCGACTGGGGTGCACAGTTCACCTCCCGTTTCTGGCAGGCCCTCCAGTCCTGCCTGGGTACCTGGGTCCACCTATCCTCCGCTTACCACCCGGAGTCAGACGGCCAGACAGAGCACATGAAAACCATGTTGGAACAGTACCTCCACTGCTACATCAGCTACCAGCAGGCAGGGCCGGCCCCAGGTGTCTGGGCGCCCTAGGCAGGACAGCCTGGGGCGCCCACCCCACTGGGGATGCCAACCTCCCAGTGGGGCCTGGAGATGGCCCAGCGCTGTTGTCCTGGGCACCTTGCAGCTGTGAGGCGCCCAGGAGAGCCGGGGAAGGGGCGGGCTTAGAACGCCTGCCCCTTCCCTCCCAGTGGCGGTTCCGGCTTTTCTGGGCACCTCGCAGCTGCGTGGCGCTCAGGAGAGCCGGGGAAGGGGCGGGCTTAGAACGTCCGCCCCTTCCCTCCCAGCGGCGGCACTGGCTCTCCTGGGTGCCTCGCAGCCGAGGGGCGCCCAGGAAAGCTGGGGCTGCCAGCGCTGGGCAGGAAGGGGGGCTTTTCACGGGGGGCGGGGGGCATTTTGGCACCCCTGCAGGGCTGGCGCCCTAGGGGAGCGCCTAGCTCGCCTAGTGGGCGAGCCGGCACTGCCAGCAGGACAACTGGGCACTCTGCTGCCTCTGGCTGAGTTTGCCTATAATAACTCCATGCATTCGTTCATGCAGCAAACACCATTCGCTGTGAATTATGGGTACCACCCTTGGTTCTTCCCATTGGTCCTTTCACCCACCGATGTCCTGGCAGCAGATACCTATCTGCAAGAACTCCGCACCCTCCAGGACCTCCTCCAGGAACAACTACAGTGGGCTAAGGAGGTGTATAAATTCACGGCTAGCTGCAAGTGGCAGGAAGGCCTGCCACTCAAACCTGGGGACCGTGTCTGGCTATCAGCTCAGCATCTCCCGGCACACTGGCCGTTCGTGCAAACTGGATGCCCGTTTCATAGGACCCTTCCTGATAATGGAGCAAATCAACCCCATCGCTTTCTGGCTCCAGTTACCTCCTACATTCCAGATCCATCCAATGTTCCACTGGTTGCTCCTGGTGCCGGCTGTGGCTGCGACCCAGCTTGACCTCCATCGCCATCGCTGCCCCTACCGGTGCTAGTTGATGATGATGAGGAATACGAGGTACGCCAGATCCTGGATTCCCGGCACTATCGGGGCGGCCTACAATAAGTCATTGACTGGGAGGGCTATGGGCCCGAGAACCGGTCCTGGAAGCCTGCTGAAAACCTCCATGCCCCAGACCTGGTGCAACAGTTCCACGGCCCATACCCAGATAAGCCCTGCCCTCCTGATGGGGGGCCCTGGGGGGGGATAGTGTCATGAGCAATGACAACAGCGCTGAGTCCCCGCCAGAGTTGGCATCACAGCCAGAGGTGCTGGCATTGCCAGAACCAGAAGCTGGCCGCTATGACTCCTCACAAGTTGATAGCTTGCCAGCACCTGAGCCTGTAAACCCTGCACCTGGTCCTGCAGCAGCTGAGGAGGCACAGGTGCAATCAGGGAGCCTGCCTGACTCACCTCCGTAGGTGGTTCAGCTAAGGGAGTGGCTCTGCAGAGACTTAGCCACCCGCCGTCAAGATGCACAATGGCAGGGAAGGTGAGTACTGAATCCTGAGAATTAGCAGGAGTGCTGCCACCGCCACAGGAAGACTGGCCAGAGGCCTATACTACTCAGCATTGGGCTCTCATGGAAGCAACAAGTCACCTCCATGCGTGCCTCGCATCCACCTGTGGCTCCTGCCCTCAGACCCCCACTCTGGCTCGGATTCCTGGCTTTTTGACCCCAGCTTTGGATGACCCTTTTTTCGGACTTACGATTTGGCTCTCGCTCTGACTCTCGTGGCAATGACCTCGGACCGGACTCAACTTCTGCCTCTCATTCCAAGCCTGGTCCGTGACATGATCATTGTGATTAAGTGTGCTCGAATTTACTTTCTTTTCAATAAATCTTTTTAATATTGGATGTGGCCCTAAGTTTCTGTACCACATAGTCCTCCAACCGCTCGAACACACTATTAATTTGCTAGAGGGGCCCCAGACTGGGAGGGAAGTGGTCAAGGCACTCAGTGTCAACCCTCTGGAGAAACCCAAAGTAGCATTTGGTCTCTGTGGTAACTAGGCACCGCATAGCAGAAGGCCTTAGGGTGAGGCTTCAGAACTGGAAAGGGGAGTCATGAGCCAGTCCCTCCTGGCAGGAAGACCTCAAAAGGACAGTAGTGGCAGCAGTACCCCAGTGAAAGGAAGTGGAATAGCTCCCTCCATGAGTTGGGAACCCAATGAAGGGAATGGGCAGAATAAGGTTTATAGGAGAAGCAAGCCTGTTCCATCACAGCATACTTTGTGGAAAGCCAGGCTAGTAGGAGCCTTCCAGACCTCCTCAGGCAGGCCATTCCAAAAGATGAGGGCCACAATGAAGAAAGCACACATATGGGCATTTGTTATTTTTGTCTATTTGCAGTTTGGCATCTTGCAGAAGACTCTGCTCCATGAGTGAAGCCTGCCTTTTGGTACACCAGAAACCCTCAGTCCTAAAGTATCATTGTATATAAACGGTTATTCTATTCATAGTAATAAGTTTTTCAATAAAATGTGTTTATCTGTCTCTGACCTTTCTAGTTTTGAAAAATAATATTAAGTTGTATCCATCTCAGTTATTTGAAGATACATACATTAAATTTATGTTTACATAAGCTAAGAATATGACTGAGATGTTTAGTTGTAAACATTTTATCCCTTAAAATCTAATCAACGTGAAATACATTTTCTTATTTCTACGTTTTATAATTATATTTTCCACAGGATCAACATTATACTTCTCTTTATGTTGCATGGGCTGCCAACAGTGTAACTTCTTTTTTGCTCCCTGGGAAAAGTTTTAGAATCTGTTGCCATTGCTGACTGATTCTTGCTTGATTCCTACCAGCATAAACAAAATAATATTAAAAAATTACACTTATAATATTAAAATTAGTATGTAATACAGTACTTTGTACAGGGAATTTTGCTAATCCTAGTTACTGAACTGGTTTGTCCCATATTAATACTACCTTGAGTTGGTCCTGCCTACCACTCAGCTGTATGTGGCAGTCATCCCCCCCACCCCCAGCAGAGCTTGGTGCAAAGATCCAAGACAGGAACAGTGGCCATCCAGGCAGCTTCCTTATGCAGTATATGGGAGGCCCAAACAGAACAGTTGGCAATTGGCACAGCATCCTAGGAGAGGCTTCTATGGGTCTCCATTAGGCTAAGAATGCCTAGTAAAGAAGGGGGTACAGCCAGCCCTGCTTTGTGACTCCTACAAATCCAAGAAAGACTCCCTATAATTAGTGTAACACTGAGGTGGAAAGCTGCAACTGGCTTATGGTGACTCAGCAAGGTTTTCAAAGGAAGAGACAAACAGACGTGATTTGTTATTGCCTGACTCTGTGTAGCTACCCTGGACTTCCTTGGTGGTCTTCCACCCAAATGCTAACCAGGGCCTACCCTGCTTAGCTTCTTAGATTGGATGAAACCCAGGTCAGGACAGTATAACATTAATTTGTTACAATTTGTTACAATTTAAGATATAGTGTCCAAAAAACTGTACAGTTTCTGTATATCCAATTCTGGATAAAATTAAAGTACATTAGTCACCTAATCCAAAAAACTAATGCATAATCTTAAACACATTCAATAGTACTAATACATATGAGTTTTTAGACTAAGATTTTTCTTGCAACAAAATTTAAGAACACTCAGCTGAACAGAACAACTGCCTGCATTACTGGATCCCTGCAAACTATGTATTTACACGAGTATGTCAGGGACACTGATACTGCTGCTTTCCAAAACCTTGACAAAATGTTTATGACTGTTGTAGAGTTTTACACTTTGACACAAACACTTACTGGAAGTAACTTTAGTACTGTGATACTAAGCGAATTTACTTAGGACAGAGTTTGCATATCATGCATTTTTTCCCAGCCAGACTCCAGAACTAGAGGTTGGCCCTACTGGGATGGAATATGCAGGAATGAGAATGATTAAGAGTGCAGTCCTAAGTAGTTACACCCTTACAGAAGAGAAGGCATGGTTCTGTGGGCGTGGGGATCCTATCTGGATATTCACTGGGATCTGCTGCCATCTTTACCAATACTGTATTGGTTTATTCCTAATCCAGTGATAGAAATTCCATGCCACATATATTAAGGTTCATTTACCATATATTATCATTTACCTGTGATTGTCCAAAATGAAAAGCCTGAGAAAGAGAAATAGGAGTACAACAATTTGGATCATTGGATTTAGATCTGTGTAGGGATTCTCCACCTTTCAGTACAACATCAAGAAAGGGTTTAAGTTGCCTGAAACACATTTTAACATATACATATGATTACATACATGGGAAAGAATACTGGTAAAAGAAAGCTGGTATTCTGTATTTTTCTGATTATTATGGATGAAAGCACTTAGTATATTTTATATAATGTTAATGTATTGGTTAAAAGCCAGTTTATACTTCACAGAATAATTGTATCCATTTAGATTATTATTTTTGAAATGATGATGATATGAATAACTGAGGAAATAAGGTTTTGCACTGTAGAATTTTATTTATTTATTTAGCCGCAAGCGGGCTCAGGGCGTGTCACAACAGTAAAGTTATAAAACCATTAAAAATAATTATAACAAATAAATAATTGAAACAATTAAAAAAGCAAGTAATACAATAAATTTATAAGGTTCAACAATCCAAAAGTCCAATCCACATGTAACTTGTGGAGCATGTGGAGGGGCATCCCAGGGAGATACATGGCAAGTTGGATGCATTTAGTTCACCCAGGGTCCATTCTATACACTCCTGAACCCATGCCTGACATCTCCCTGAAAAGCGCTTTCCCGGGAGTTACAGACCCCCAAACAAGATGCCCCCAGGAAATTGCTTTTTGGGGAGATGTTGGTTTGGTTCAGGAGTCAAGGAATCACTGGCGAGGATGATGCGATGGGACACCACAACAGTCGATGCAGCAGTTCTCCCACACACTACACATGTTCTTGCCACGGCCCCCCACACACACACTGGAACTTCAACATCAGTGACCAAAACCAACTGCCACTGATGTTCCATGCCTAGGACAGATCTGCCAGGCTGCCAAGCATGGGTATTGGGGGATATGACACAGGCTATGCACCATGCCCCAGGATCTGCAGAAGTCCCCTAAGCCGTCAAAGTCTTGTGTGGTGTGGGTGGCGATGCTAAAGATGCCAGCTATGTGCTGTGGCTGTGGATCTATGGAAGTCCCCAAGCTCACCAAAACCTTTGTGATGTCAAGGAGTCATAACTGTTGATTGTGAAGGAAGAGAAATTGCCATGTGAAGGAAGACAAGTGGACTGGGGAGGCAGAAAAACCCTGTTGGCCTGCTGTGCCTGCCCGGTTCTCCTGGAATCACCCTTCCTGTGCTGTGGGAGCAAGGGGATGGGCCTGCAGCCATGTTTCCTGGGTAAGCAGACTAGGTGACTGTCCTGTGGCCAGCCTTCCATACTGTGCCCCCCCCCGAAAAAATAAAGGAGAACCACACAACAGCATGTGTCCCAGGGACAACCATCTTCCAGCATGCCATTCCCAAGAAGGATCTGCCTGTCGGGGGTGGTGGTGACATAGGACTGCTTCGAGTGCCTGAGATCCCTGGAAGTCTCCTTGATTGCCTGAACATGACATGAAACACATCCAACATACTAGTGTGAGGTAGATGTTGGTTTGTGAGGTGAGCATTCCACTGTGGGGAGGAGGCTATTGGTCCCAATGGTTCTTCTGGGTCAGGTTGATGTTGTCTGAGTTGGCTGTGTGGTGAGCCTGACACTGGTCCTGCAGCTCGCCAACCACAGGTGGCAAACCAAACACTGGAACCTCAACAACAGTGCCCAAAACCAACTGCCAGCCACATCCCACTCCCAGGAAGGATCCACCTGCTGGGGGGGGGGGTTACATGGGGCAAGTTACACAGGCCACTTCCAGTGCTTGGGATCACTGGAAGTCCCCTCAATTGCCTGAACATGACATGAAACATGTCCAGCATACTAGTCTGAGGTATATGTTGGTTCGTAAGGTGGGTGTCATGCTTTGAGGAGGAGGATATTGATCCCAACCCAGCCCGGCAGAGGCAGCCATCTTCCCACCTGAGCACCAGGGGTGTGACCTGTGGGCCACATGCTGGGATCACCGAGAGATGAAAAGGATGGGAAGAAGAAGAAGAGACTGGATTTATACCCCGCCCTTCACTACCCAAAGGTTTCTCTTACAAACTCCTTTCCCTTCCCCTCCCCACAACAGACACCCTGTGAGGTAGGTGGGGCTGAGAGAGCTCTTGACAGAAACTGCTCTTTTTCAAGAACAGCTCTTATCAGAACTACGGCTTGCCCAAGGTCATCCAGCCAGGTGCAAGTGGAGGAGTGGGGAATCAAACCTGGTTCTCCCAGATTAGAGTCTGTGCACTTAACCACTATACCGAACTGGAGGAACACGGGAGGACTAATGGAAGTAGTGATCTTACTCCATCAGGTTCAGAGTGGGGTGGCCCAACAGGAAGAGGATGACCTTCAGAAAGGACAATTTGTCCACCCTGGCCGGGTCCAGGTGGAATCAGTGGGGGCTGAGAAGTCTCCCAGGTAGGAGAACACCCACTCATTCTGCATGCCGGTGGGAGGGCAGGAAAGGAGTTCCATGGCCACACTAGCAAGGCCTGGCCATATGACAGTCTTCCACTCCCACTTCCACATCAAGCTAGATGGGTGGACTAAGATTTGGAAAGTAACAAAATATTTAAGATCTGTAGCTTATAAGGAAAATATATACAAAATATTCCACAGATGGTACTGGTCACCTGACAGAATAGCCAAACATAGTATAAATAGTTCCAAGAACCGTTGGAAATGTAAAAATAATGTTGGATCGTTCTTCCATATGTGGTGGAAATGTAGGAAGTTGTAAAGATATTGGTCAGATGTTAAAAGGATGATATTAGAGATTACAAACATCAATTTAGAACTACTACCAGAGATATAACTATTAAATATAATACCAAATGAGGTTGCACAACATGATGCATATTTGTTAACATATACCTTAACTGCAGCTAGAATATTAGTTGCCAGATATTGGAAGACTAATAAGTTACCTTCAAGAGATGAATTAAAGCAGAAATTGTTAGAGGCAGCAGAGATGGATAGATTAAACGTGTTATTACAAGGAAAAGATGATACAATATTTAAAAAAAGATGGACAAAGGTTTATCAATGGTTTGATAAGAAATGTATATAAAAGACTCTGTGTATATATCGTGTATCTTGAACAGACGTACATGTTGTTAAGGGGGAAACTGAATAAAATATTTAATAAATAAAATAAAAAATAAATGTCTCTCCAGATGATTAAAACATTACTTTCCCTTAATACTGTGTTCATACTAGGAGAAATTTGCCAAGTTATTACTAAGAAAGCCACATGCATCACACTAGTCATTTAGGGTGGTCCACTGAAGCATGGTAAATCTCTGGCGATTTCTATGTCCCTGTAACTGCAGACAGCAGTTTGTCAAACAACTGGCTGGCCAAGCCCTACATGGCTTGGGACCAGGATATCTGAAAAACAGTTTTCTTGTATGCATTCGTGCCCAGAAATTGATTGAGGGGAGATGCCCTCCTGACTGTCCCATCAATTAAATACATTCATTTGAAGAAGAAGAGGAGATTGGATTTATACCTCGTCCTGCACTCAGAATCTCAGAGTGGCTTACAATCTCTTTCCCTCCCCACAACATACACCCTGTGAGGTAGGTGGAGGCGAGAGAGCTCTTTCAAGGACTGCGCTTGAGAGAAAAGCTCTGAGAGAACTTGTGTCTGACCCAGGTCACACCAGCAGCTGCATGTGGAGGAGTGGGGAATCAAACCCAGTTTTCCCAGATTAGAGTCTGTGCTCTTAATCACTACACCAAACTGACAAAATTTGGTGGGTACATGAGACAGTAGTTTTTCCATGGCAGCCCCACAATTATGGGACAACCTCCCCAGGCAGCCCCACAATTATGGGACAACCTGGTCCCCTCATTATCTTGTGCTGCTTCCTGAAGATCAACACTTTTATTTAGGGCTGCATTTTGATTGATTTAGCTTTTATTATTGGCAGTCCTAATTGAAATGGTTTTATTGGTTTTCTAATTACTTTATATTGTAAACCGCCTTGAATTCTGCAAGGAAGAAAGGTGCTAATAAATGTTTTAAATTCATTAATTAATAACGGAGAAGAGAGTAACAGAGTTACACCATTCTAAGTCCACTGACTTCAATGGACTTAAGAGGGGTTTAACCCTGCTTAGAATGTCACTGTTTTTCTAGCCATGAAGGAATAGCCATGTTCCATTCACGAATATGAGCACTTATGTGCTGAAGAGGCAGAGTACACAGCTTTCAAAAAGATTGTTTTTAACAATAAAGTGAAAAGTTCACGAAATGGAAGTGCATATCATAAGAATGGAGGGCAAGACTAGCTTCGCTAAAAAGATTCAGCTTTTGAGAAATATTTACATGTGAATTTCAGTGGTGCAATGGTATATTTATTCACATAAGGAATACAAAAAGAATAATTAAAACTTACACCTTTAAAAACTTAATTAAATAATACAATTTTTCTCTGTAGCCATAAGACTGATCTTGCAGACATAGAAAAGATACCTGTGACAACTGCATGGATGTGCTACCTGCAGGAAAATACCGTATTCCCTTTCTCAATAACAAAATATTGCAGTGTGACTGCTAGGAAAATGCTAGAGTTTCACAACAGAAGACACAAGTGTCCTAATGTTTCATGGCAAATGAGTAAAACTGCATCTTACTTTTATGAAAATTGAAAGTATGGAAAGGTCAAATATGTGGTTGAATACACAGGCCCAAAGGGAAAGTGTTTCAAACCTGACCAGCCACCTCATACTCAGACTTAGAAAAACAAGATGCCAAAAGCTGTACTGCATTATTTAGATAGTTTCCTGGAGTGCCATTATTCTCCAACAGTCCAGTGGACAATCTAAATCACACTTGACACGAAATATTCCTTTGACCGGATTTCCATGACATTTATTAAATCATTTTAGTATCAGAGGTGAAAACTGGCTTAACTGGTATACATATTGTACTTTAAAATCCTACAGATTGTGTCACCAATATTTTTATTTACTTTGACATTTATACTCAACTTTTCAGCCATTTGCTTTCAAGGCTAAAAAAATATGCATAGAAATTAGTCTTGTGATCTCTATCAGCTATTGTAGTTGGAGAAGTAGGAGCCACATGACATATTAACAGTCATCAGAGTAACGTTTTAAAGATAGCATATGGAGTATTTTTAGCAAAGAGAAATATTAATAAAACCTTTAAGCCTACCTTCTTTTATAGTATAAGTAACATGCTGCCAATGACAAAACTGAGAGCACCATTCCAAAAATAGTAGCAGATGCTACAAGGGCAGAGGTTAAATGCTTCAAAAAAGCTATAAAACAAGTATTTTAAAAGTTAATATTAAATTGTTAAATATACAACATATCCATTATTATTTTGCTATAATTAGTTATTTAAGTAATAAATTAAGTTTTGGAAATATCTACATTCTCTGAATCAGGCTTCACACTGAGTTCTTTAGTTATGATCCTAATTAGACACGAGAGCAGTAAACTCACATATCAGAATGCAGACTATGCCAAATTCAAGCAGTGAAGGATCAGAGGTCAAAAGAGATATGTTGAACACGTCCTCCACTTGCCACTTTTGTTGTCCCCCCCCCAATCCCAGCTGAATGTTCCATGTCTAGAGTCTGAAACTGAAAGATGTGAATACTGATATTTTTACCTAGTAGATGTAAACCAGATTGGAGAAAGTAGATGTAAACTAGACTGAGAAAGGTTCAGTGGTAAAGTGCATGTTTTGCATATAGAAGTTTAGAAGAGTTCAGGTAACTAGTGTTAAGGAAAACTTCTCACGACCTAAAAGCCCAGAGAGCCAAGGCTAGGTTGTTTCCATACTGGAGATCTGCCCCAGGTTGGATGCTATGAGGAAATGGGGCTTTCCCCTGCTTCCCCACAGTATTGTGGTTGTTCTGTGCACCACCAGGCTTTTCCTTAACGTTTCTGTGATCTTTTCTAAACCTGCTTTACGGCAATGTTTTGGGAAAGATTCTCCTGGTCCCACCTACACAGCAGCTACTGTTCCAGCCTCTGTGGAGCCATTTCCTCCCTCTCCCCAGGGGATTTTGAGGTTGTTTTTATTTTAATTGGCAATAGGCATATAGTCATAACGGTATACTGATATGTCAATTACCGTTAAAAAAATACTTGGAAAATCTGCCTCCTGGACAACAAAAATGTGGGGAAACCTATTATCTGGAAGCCTTGCTGCTGCATTGCATTGGCAGCTGCAGCAACAAGGGGGATTCCAAAGGAAATCATTGCCATGCAGAAAAGCCCCTATTCATAGGCGATACTAAGCTCGACAGACCAGTGCTCTTATTCAGTAAAGACAGTTTAGTATGTTCCTGTATTTTCAACATGTGACTGTCAATGAAAAAGCCAGTCTTACAGCTTCAATGATGTGTTGCATTAAAATTCATACCTGAAAAAGTAATAACGAAGCTACATGTAAAACTTTCAATGCAACCTAAGCAGAGGTATACCCTTTTAAGCCCACTGACTGTGAAGGATTTAGAAGGCTGTAACTCTTCTCAGCCAAGCGTGATCCCCCTGGAGAAGGAAATGGCAACCCACTCCAGTATCTTTGCCAAGAAAACCCCATGGACAGTAACAAAAGGATAAAAGATATGACACCGGAAGATGAGCCCCTCAGGTCGGAAGGTGTCCAATATGCTACTGAGGAAGAGCAGAGGGCAAGTACGAGTAACCCCAGAAAGAGTGAAGCGGCTGGGCCAAAGCCGAAAGGACGCTCAGTTGTGGATGTGTCTGACGGTGAAAGGAAAGTTCGATGCTGCAAAGAACAATACTGCATAGGAACCTGGAATGTAAGGTCTATGAATCAAGGTAAGCTTGACGTGGTCAAAAATGAGATGGCAAGAATGAACATCGACATCTTGGGAATCAGTGAACTAAAATGGACAGGAATGGGCAAATTTAACACAGAAGACCATTATATCTACTACTGTGGCCAGGAATCCCGTAGAAAAAATCGTGTGGCCTTTATAGTCAACAAGAGAGTGAGAAAGGCAGTACTGGGATACAATCTCAAAAATGACAGAATGATCTCAGTCCGAATCCAAGGCAAACCATTCAATATCACAGTAATCCAAGTCTATGCCCCAACCACTGCTGCAGAAGAGGCTGAAGTGGACCAGTTCTATGGAGACCTACAACAGCTCATAGAACTAACACCAAAAAATGATGTCCTTATCATCATAGGGGACTGGAATGCTAAAGTAGGAAATCAAAAGGTAACCGGAATAACAGACAAGTTTGGCCTTGGAGAACAAAATGAAGCAGGGCAAAGGCTAACAGAGTTTTGTCAAGAGAACACGCTGGTCATAGCGAACACCCTTTTCCAACAACCTAAGAGGCGTCTCTACACATGGACATCACCAGATGGGCAACACCGAAATCAGATTGACTATATAATTTTCAGTCAAAGATGGAGAAGCTCTATCCAGTCAGTAAAAACAAGACCTGGAGCTGACTGTGGCTCAGATCATGAGCTACTCATTGCAAAATTCAGACTTAAATTGAAGAAAGTTGGGAAAACCACAAGGCCATTCAGATTTGACCTAGATCGCATCCCCGATGAATATACAGTAGAGGTGAAGAATAGGTTTAAGGGACTAGATTTGATAGACAGAGTGCCTGAAGAACTATGGACAGAGGTCCGTGACATTGTAAAGGAGGCAGCAATCACCGCCATCCCAAAGAAAAAGAAATGCAAGAAAGCAAAGTGGCTGTCTGATGAGGCTTTACACATAGCAGAGGAAAGAAGGAAAGCTAAAGGCAACGGTGAAAAGGAAAGATTTGCCCAACTGAATGCAGATTTCCAGAGAACGGCAAGGAGAGATAAGGAGGCTTTCCTGAATGAACAATGCAAAGTAATAGAGGAAAACAATAGATTGGTAAGGACTAGAGATCTGTTCAAGAAAATTGGAGAAATCAAGGGAACGTTCCATGCAAAGCTGGCCATGATAAAGGACAAAAACAGTAGGGACCTAACAGAAGCAGAAGAGATTAGGAAAAGATGGCAAGAATACACAGAAGAACTATACAAGAAGGACCTCGATGTCCTTGACAACCACGATGGTATAATCACTGACCTCGAGCCAGACATCCTGGAAAGCGAAGTTAAATGGGCCTTAGAAAGCATTACTAACAACAAAGCTAGTGGAGGTGATGGTATCCCAGCTGAGTTATTCAAAGTCTTAAAAGAAGATGCTGTTAAAGTGCTGCACTCAATTTGTCAACAAATTTGGAAAACACAACAGTGGCCACAGGATTGGAAAAGGTCAGTTTACATTCCAATCCCAAAGAAGGGCAATGTCCAGGAATGTTCAAACTATCGCACAATTGCACTCATTTCACACGCTAGCAAGGTCATGCTCAAAATCCTACAAGCTAGGCTTCAACAGTACGTGGATAGAGAACTGCCAGAAGTACAAGCTGGGTTTCGAAGAGGTAGAGGAACTAGAGATCAAATTGCCAACATTCGCTGGATTATGGAGAAAGCAAGAGAGTACCAGAAAAACATCTACTTCTGCTTCATTGACTATGCTAAAGCCTTTGATTGTGTGGATCACAATAAATTATGGCAGGTTCTTAAAGAGATGGGAGTACCGGACCACCTCACATGTCTCCTGAGAAACCTGTATAAGGGTCAAGAAGCAACAGTTAGAACCGGATATGGAACAACTGATTGGTTTAGCATAGGAAAAGGAGTACGACAAGGATGTATATTGTCACCTTGCTTATTTAATTTATATGCCGAGTACATCATGCGAAATGCTGGCCTGGATGAATCACAAGCTGGAGTTAAGATTGCTGGGGAAAAGATCAATAACCTCAGATATGCAGACGATACCACTCTGATGGCAGAAAGTGAGGAGGACCTAAAGAGCCTCTTGCTCAGGGTGAAAGAGGAGAGCGCAAAACTGGGCTTGAAGCTCAACATCAAAAAAAAACTAAGATCATGGCATCTGGCCCCATCACTCCTTGGCAAATAGAAGGGGAAGTCGTAGAAGTAGTGACAGACTTCACGTTCCTAGGATCCCAGATCACTGCAGATGGTGACTGCAGCCATGAAATTAAAAGACGCCTGCTCCTTGGGAGGAAAGCGATGGCAAACCTAAACAGTATGATAAAAAGCAGAGACATCACCTTGCCAACAAAAGTCCGCATGGTCAAAGCAATGGTATTCCCCGTAGTAATGTATGGTTGCGAGAGTTGGACTATAAGGAAGGCCGAGCGCCGAAGAATAGATTCTTTTGAACTATGGTGCTGGAGAAGACTCTTGAGAGTCCCTTGGACTGCAAGGAGATCAAACCAGTCAATCCTAAAAGAAATCAACCCTGATTGTTCCTTGGAAGGCCAGAAGGGAGCATTCACTGGAGAAGACTCTGATGCTGGGAAAGATTGAAGGTCAAAGAAGAAGGGGATGGCAAAGGATGAGATGGTTAGACAGTGTCATTGATGCAACGAACATGAAATTGAGCAAACTTCAGCGGACAGCGGAAGACAGGAGGGCCTGGCGTAATCTGGTCCATGGGGTCGCGAAGAGTCGGACTCGACTGTGCGACTGAACAACAACAAAACTCTTCTCAGATTGCACTATTGGTTTCTAGTTCTCTTCCACTGACGTAAGGGAGATGTATAGCTGATCATAAGTATGCCAGAACCAAGGTCCTCTGCGTTCACTGGACATATACGTGTACCTGGAACTTCACCCACAGATATTCTTAACTATGGTTGCATCATGCCCTCCTTATTAAAAATATCTCAGTATATTACACATAAAATGTCTTTGCTTTGTTATTACTTACTATTTTGTTACTACTTACATAGTACATTTACTGTAATAGTAAATAAATTTTTTGTTCTGTGTGATTGTTACAATATTTATGGACCTGAACCTATACACTACCTTAGTCCAAAGAAAGCAATCCAAATTAAATTAAGATAAGTACATTACAGCTAAGCTCACTCTTACTAGCCTGAAGAAAAAGAGTATAACCTTTTTGCCAAATGTTTTTGGCAAAATGCGTAGTTGGCCATTCTACAACCTGACAGTGGAAACTCATAATGGGTCCAACACTTAACAAAGCAACAAACTCTGCGACCAGAGAAAGAGGAAACCATGCCCCAGGGACGTCCAACTTGCTCCAATTAGGACCAGGGCCTTTTCGGCCCTGGCCCCTACCTGGTGGAATGAGCTTCTGTAGAGATCAGGGTCGTGTGGGATTTATTACAATTCCACAGGGCCTGCAAGACGAAGCTCTTCTGCTAGGCTTGAGGCAGTGGGCATAGGGCTGCCAAGTCCCCCCGGGGGGTGGGATTCCTCCACTCTAAGGGCCCCTGATCTGCCAGTCCGGATCTGGCTGGTGGGGGAACCCCACCCCCAAAGTGGCCAGATCGGTCCGACATGCCCGGCGTAATGACGTAGCCCGGAAGTGACACTATCACGCCAGGCACATTGCTGGGCAATGCTCTGGCAATTGGCCTGAAAACTCTATGATACCATAGAGTTTTCAGGCTGATTGCCAGAGTATTGCCTGGCAACGTGCCCGGCGTGATGACGTCACTTCTGGGCTACGTCATTGTGGCATAGCGAGTGCACGAATGTCCCGGCCTGGGACCCAAACTCCTCCGCTAAACAAGCACTTGGCAACCCTAAGTGGGCATCCCACCCCCCGATTGGCCTCCCATCAGTGTCCTGAACAACCATCTGGGAACTATTCTATTGTTTTTGGCTACTGAGTTACTGATTAGATTCTGCACAATAATTTATGATTGTATGATTATTGTATTCTTTTAATCTTGTTTTAAATTGGCTTTGTTATTGTATATTGCTTTAACATTGATGGAACCCTCCCTGCTTGTGGGGAGGGCAGGATACGTTTAATAAAATTAATTAAATTAAGTGCTCCCACTGCTGCCAGATTGTAGGATCAGCCAGAAAATCTTAAACTGTTACTATGAAAATCCCACCAGATTTTGGTAATCTCCAAAACCAATGAAATCAATATCATGTCATTAAAGACCCCTTCCTCCCTTTTTTCATAAGTGGAAAACATCGGCTGGATCCAACCTTGTGTCTAAACTGTCCCTCAGCTAATGATAAGTCCTTGTTTGCTATTACAGGAAAGAAAATTTTATTTTGAAAAGCTCTGTGTAGTTCAATACTCTAGTTCTTCAATGCTCTCTCTAAGCTATGGAGTCTTGTGAGCAAAAATTCTGCTTTGTGAGCTACTGGCATTAAAGTTGTGAGCAAGCAATTTGGCTACTGCATAAATCAGTTTGCTCTGAAGCCATCCTTCCTGAGCTAAGACAAAAATATGTGAGCTGGAGACTAAAAAACTGTGAGCTAGCTCACACTAACTCAGCTTAGAGGGAACACTATCACGTGAAAAATTGTAAATATACTTAGAAAAGTAATTTTAAACATAATATATAGCGTAAATACACCAATCAATGAAACCTACCTACAGATATTTGTACATTTTCTCCTTTTGTTGATCGTTTAGTCCTTTCAACAACTGATGAACCTTGACAAATGTGTTTACAAAGATGTGACATGCTTAGTAAACTTTCAGTACCAAGATGCTTTTTTTCCACAAGTGCTTTCAGAGCTGAATTTCTAAATCCCTTCTGACCAACACGAAAATATTTGTTTGACTTCTGAAAGGGTTGCATGAAGTGTTTCAACAGTTCTATCATGTAGACAGATGACTTCATTTGGTTCATTTCTGAAATGAGTACTTCACGCTTCATCCTCTTATCAGATATAACAGTTAGAAACTTATTATTTATAACTGAAGGCTGCATATAGTAAAGTTCTGATGAAATTTCCATTTCAATCTCTCTACTTTTACTTTCTCTTATAGCTATGAATACTGTGGACTGTTTTTTTCTCAATTTCTTCTTTCTTGTTGTTTTTCTTTTAAATGCAGGGTGCTGGGTTTTTTTAATGTGAGACAGTATACTTTTATGTGCCAAGAATATCTTCTGTGTATTGTGATTATGTCTATATTGAGTAAATGCATGTACAAGTGGAAATTTCTGGTTTTCAACATATTTTTTAGTTGTTTTGCATTTTTGCACCTTCATCTTTTTTCTGACAAGAAAATTGGATTTCTGTTGAAACCCCATAGATAACTGACGGTATTTCTTAAATCTATTATGTCGGCCTTTCCTTTTATCATTTAATATTTGCTTTACTTCCATAAACACTTTGTACTGATTTTTACTGTAAGCATTTGTGTTCTCTCTAAAAAATTCTCTTTCTTTGGCAGAAGCAAATATTCTGCCAGTATTCTTACATTTTTTCTTTGACATCATCCTAATTACTGTATGTTTTCTTCTTCTTGATCGCTGTTGTTTTACTATCCCTAACACCAAAATACTCCCCAAGTCTTCCTGACATTTTTTAAAATGTACTTCTTCAGCTTTTAACATTGTTTTTGTTTGAAGTATTTGAAGTGCTTTAGCCAATGGTAGCCAAGTTCCTGTGTATTTGTAACTGTCTTCAAAATATATTAATTTTAATTGTTCCATTTTTTTATTTTCTGATTTCTTTTTAACATCATGAACTACTGTCATTTTCACTGGATAAACATCAAGTTTTCCATCCTTCAGAAAATTCTTGGATACTTTTGTTGACTCATTTTTTTCTGTCAAAATTAGTTCACTTTGCCCTAAATGCATTCCTAAAACTTGTACTGTGGTGCTTTCATCAGTAATTACATATAGATTTATTTGATATAAAACTATATTTTTTAGCCTGTTTGTTTGCTGATGGTTCCGCTCTGCAGTTTTTCTTGGTGTTTCTAAGATCATTCTGAAATTTTTATAACTTCTGCTGTCCCTTTTCAATGTTGACTGCTCTAAGATACTATGCAGTGATGCTTTATACAAACCATTTTTCATGGCTGCTACTGATATGTGCAGATACTCCACTACGTCCTCTGCAATAAAGCAAACAATAAAACTGATCCTTAAAAGGATATTTAATGACTTTAATTTTTCTAAATGCTGCTTATTATAAAACCCTCAGCTCAATAACAAGCTGATCAACACCTCCCCACACACAGCTCCCTCCCCAAAAACCTCTTTAAAAAAGAAAAAATTCAGGGATTGCACTTCCACAGGTGTTTAGTAGTAGGATTATTATAATCATAAAAGCTACTTAAGCTTCCATCTCTCTGTCATACCCTAGCGTTGCACACAGAGACATGAACCATGCAAGGAAAGGGGCTTCCTCTTCTCAGCCATTCAACATAGCAATGCAAGCATCACTTTCACCAAAAACACTACCAGCTATACTGTAGGCCAGAGATAGGCAACCCTTGAGGACACATGCTGACACTGGCACACCAGATCATTTTGCTTGGCACCCTGGGCCATATTTCTTCCAAAGCAACTGAGGCAGTGGCAGCACTGCTGGGGCTGGTGGTGTAGGAAAAGGCAATCGGCATGGCTTATGCCCATCATTGTCTTTCAAACCTGCAACCACCAGTCAAGTCCAAGGTGAATCCCTGAAATGCTGGCATTGCAGCAGATGCTGACTTGCTTCAAATATGTCTGGCCATGTACAGCCATCCTCTCCCCCATTTCGCTTGCTGGAATACCAATGTCATCACAGGTAGTTACATGGGGGGGGACTAGGTCAAAAAGCCACCTACCCTTGCTATATGCAATGCATCTCATAAATAAAGTATATAAATTAAAAAACTATATCTGCAGTGAAAAAATAATCATCATTGTCTGTGATCACACACTCAATAATCCACTTTCAATCCACTTTTCTTTTTTAAAAAATATATTTATTGATTTTTAAACAAAGAAAAACATAAGACCTAACATATAACATAAATATACAAACTAATACATCTTAGATTCCACAACCTTCTCATAACACACAGCATACATAATTCAAACTTAAATCAATTTTCTCGCCCATAACCCATAAATTTCCAAATTTTTCAAATAAATTCCTCCCGATGATCTGACTTCCTGATGATTTAATTATATAGAAATTTAGGATGTGGCGAACACCTTCTATCATATCTAAACTCTTTGCTTATTGTTTTGTCTCAGAGAGATGAAAAAGGGGGAGATTTACTTTCACTGAATTAATATCTGGCATATTTACTTCTACTGTTCTTTCTAGTTTCCAAAATAAAAACCATCACCTATACATTTAACTAGTATATATATATATATTTAATTGATCTGCTTTTCCATTATTACTTCCCATAGTTCTTTTCCTTTACACTAAAGTAATTGGGTTCTATTTCTCTTACTCCCTCAGTTACATATAGAAATTACCAAATTTAAAACAGCGTCTTTAACACAAAACCTTAACCAATACACCTTTAACATATATGCTCTATATTGAATATACTGAGTATTCTACTAGGTATCACACCTGTTTTTTTAAACCACCGCCACATCACGTTCATTATTACCTATTTTACATCCCAATTCCTATTTAAACCAAAAATAACTAAGGCAGTTATTAGAATTCCGCTCAAATTAATTTTCATTCAATATTCAGCCATCATATAGCCTCAATGTATTTTTCCAGACATTCATAATTACTCATAAGCAAAAGTTCCAAGTTAAAAGAAGGCTACATTCTAATCCCTTATTTCATAGTTTACAACCTGACCACTATTTATTTTCAAGCATACATTACTCACAAACCTTAAAAAAAATCTAATATTTCGATCATATTGCATTAATCTTTTCTTGATTTTCTGTAGATTTTTATATACATGCATTGTGACTAAAGAGGCAAATATAAAATACAAGTAAACAATGAAAACACAAATTCTTCTGTCTCAGAAAAAAAACAACTCCATACTCATGAACACTGACACATCCCAGAATAATTTGTATTTGTGTGTGTTTTTCATAACTCAAACTATTTTTTGACGATTATTTCCAAATAACAAAACTGTGTCATTTTCTACCTTAGTACAGGTACAGTATAGTATTGGCAGATTACCAATTGTTCCACAGCAGAAAATACAAAATAGCAAATACCCATGATGGATTAAATGTCTCACTGAAATCATTGCCATGACCACTGTGTTGAGAAATATTTGTTCATTCAAAAACAAACAGATCCAGCTTACATTCAGCTTTAAACAATTTTTATAGCAATTAAATAGCCTATCCACTAACACTAGCATTTTCCCAAATGTGCATTATTACTCACAAACCTTAAGAAAATAAATTCTAATATTTAAATCATATAGCATTAATCTTTTCTTAATTTTCTGTAGCTTTTGTTTTGCCAGAATCATATTTAAATTTCGGTGCCCTTCCAGCCTACGGTCCATCCCAAGGGTGGCTGGCAGTGGGGCAAGGATTGTTAACCCCCCTCCGTCATTGATGTTGTGCAATGCTAGGTCCATCAATAATAAAGCCTCAACCCTTCGGGACTTTGTACTTGACCAACAAGTGGACCTGGTGTGCGTGACCGAGACCTGGGTGAGGGAGGGGGGGACAGTTGCTCTCACTCAGTTAGCCCCACCAGGTTACTCGGTCCTTCATCAATCATGGACTCAGGGGCGGGGGGAGGAGTGCCTATTTTCATCCGGGAGGCTTACTCCTTCAGGGCGCTCCCATCCGTGGAGATCACAGGCACTGAATGTGTCGGTGTGATGCTGGAGGCTGCGGAGAGTTTGGCAATCTGGCTGGTGTACCGTCTGCCTAATGCACTGGCCAGTAGCCTGCCGTCCCTGCTGGACGCTGTATCAGGCTGGGTGTTAGATCACCCTAGACTGATTGTCTTGGGTGATTTCAATATCCACGCTGAGGACACAGCCTCTAGCCGGGCTACGGATCTAGTGTCCTCCATGGCGATGCTGGGACTCTCACAGTTTGTATCGGCCCCCACGTATCGAGCTGGGCAAATGCTCGATCTGATTTTCGCAGCGGGGGTTGAGGTGGACCGGATCACTGCTGAGGCAGTGCCATGGTCGGACCACCTGACCCTGAGGACCCGGCTGAAAGTGCTACCCCGACCCTTTGTGGGCAGCGAGCTGATTTATGCTCACCCGCGGGCCCAGATGGACCCTATGTGGCTCCTGAGGGCATTGCGGGATCCAAGACCCCCTGGCGGCTCGTTGGATGAGCTAGTGGAGGACTGGCATGTCTGGCTCGCCACAGCCATCGACGAGATTGCTCCCAGGCGTCCTCTCCAGACTCATCAGAAGTGGGCTCCTTGGTATACCCAGGAGCTGCGGCAGATGAAGCAAGAACTGAGACGACTAGAGAGACGGTGGCGTCGTGCTCGCGACAAAGTGTCAAGAGCATCCTATAGGATGTTTATGAGAGCCTATGAGATGGCAGTCAAGGCGGCCAAGAAGGATTTCTTTGCAGCCGAGATTGCATCTGCGAGCTCTTGCCCGGCCCAATTATTTAGTACGATTTGGACGCTAATGGACCTGCCACAGGGCAGGCGAAACGATAGAGAATTGGAGATTGGCTGCGAGGCTTTTGTGAGCTATTTCACAGATAAAGTCCTGACACTCTGACGCGACCTCCCCGCCATGACTGAGACAGTGAGCGAACTTGAGGCCCCTTGCATGCCTTCGGTTCTGGGTTTAGAGAGCTTCAGCCCCCTCAGCTTGGACGAAGTTGACAGATTGCTGGTCTCTGTGTGCCCAAACACATGAGCCCTTGATCCGTGCCCCTCCTGGCTCATTAAGGCAGGCCACGAGGGGTTCCAAGGTGCTCTGCGGGAGATTATCAAAAGGTCCCTCACCGAGGGCCGATTCCCCGGAGCACTCAAGGAGGCGATGGTCCGCCCTCTCTTAAAAAAACCATCTTTGGACCCGGCTGAATTGGCCAACTATTGGCCGGTGTCCAATTTGCCCTATTTGGGCAAACTGATAGAGAGGGCGGTGACGTTACAGTTTCAGGGCTTTCTGGAGGATGCTTCAGTCCTGGATCCCTTCCAGTCTGGCTTTCGCCCGGGTCACGGGACAGAGACGGTGCTGGTCACCCTGACTGACGATCTCCAAAGGCATCTGGATTGAGGCGGTGTGGCAGCATTGCTGTTGTTAGATGTCGGCCGCTTTCGATACGGTCGACCATCAGCTGCTGACCCGCCGCCTCGCCAACATGGGGATTCAGGGGCTTGCCCTTCAATGATTCTCCTCTTTTCTCCAAGGTCGGGGACAGAGGGTGGTGATTGGGGACCAGCAGTCCCGGAGGCATCCCCTTGAGTGTAGGGTGCCCCAGGGGGCGATACTGTCCCCGATGTTGTTTAACATCTATATGCGCCCCCTCGTCCAGATTGCCCGGAGTTGTGGGCTCGGGTGTCAATACGCTGATGACACCCAGCTATATCTGATGCTGGAAGGCCAGTCGGACTCTAGTCCTGATGACCTAAATAGGTTGCAGGCTGTGGCTGGTTGGCTCAGGCGGAGCTGGCTGAAGCTAAACCCAGTGAAGACAGAAGTCCTGGGCCTGAGTCGGACCGGTTTGGGGCTGGGACTCCCACTCCCGCCCTTTGATGGAGCACCATTGGTGCCATCGCTGGGGGTTAGGAGTTTGGGGGTGCTCCTGGATGCCTCCTTGTCAATGGAGGCCCAGGTGGCAGCCACTGTCAAGATAGCATTTTACCATCTTCGGCTGGCACGACAGTTGGTTCCCTACCTCAACTGCAACGAGCTGGCCACAGTGATCCACGCGACGGTCACCTCGAGGCTAGACTACTGCAACGCTCTCTACATGGGGCTGCCTTTGGTGCAGATCCGGAGGCTGAAGCTGGTGCAGAATGCGGCAGCTAGGCTGTTGATGGGTCTCACTAGACGGGACCACATCCAGCCAGTGCTGAAGGCGCTGCACTGGCTGCCAATAGTGTACCGGATCTGCTTCAAAGTGCTGGTGCTTACCTTTAAAGCCCTATATGGCCAGGGTCCGGCCTACCTGAGGGACCGCCTTTCCCCATATGTTCCCCCAAGGGCACTACAATCAGGGGGGCAGCATTTATTGGTCATCCCAGCCCCCAAGGCAGCCAAATATGCAGCGACTAGGGCCAGGGCCTTTTCAGTGGCGGCCCCCACCTGGTGGAATGAGTTCCCAGAGGAGACCAGGGCCCTGCGGAACCTTATGCAGTTCCACAGGACCTGCAAGACAGAGCTCTTCCACCAGGCCTTCAAGTAGGGGCTGCCACCACCCCCATCACCATCATACCTTCTTCGCATTGTTATCTTGAGGCCTACTGGCCCCAGCACAGGATTTCAGTCCCACAGGATATCATGGGTACAATGATAGAGCAGAATGTGACCGCTGTTTTAAATTTTTAGTTTATATCTTATTTATGGTTTTAGTATTTGTTCTTGGCATTGCCTCTGTGTTTTAATCCTGTCTGGCATTATGCCCTTGTTCGCCGCTCTGAGCCTACATCGAAGGGCGGGATATAAATCAATCAAATAAATAAATAAATAAACTCCTTGTAAAGATGAAGCTCCATTTTTGACTCCTGTCTTTTTATCTTCCACCTTCTTCCAACGTACATCTTTCCAATCGCATTTTGTCCTTTCTTACTTCCAGCATGTTTAAAAGTTTTCCTTATTTTTTTCCTTATTTTTCCCATTTCCCATTTAACCCGCCTGCTCAGTCTGTTACCTGGTAAATCTTGATAACCTCCTTTTCCCGTCTCTAGCTCCAATCCTTTGCTTACTGGTTTCTTTGTAGTGACCACTTGGTTACTTTGGCAAAACCTTCTGTTGTTAGAGTCCCAATATCCTGTAGTAGAACCTCCTGGTCACATTCCCACTTTTCATCAGAACCTTGCTGAGAAAACAACAGCTCTTCCTCATTTTTCCCACTCTCGCCAAAACCCAGCACACTCTCACAAAGACTGCCTGCTCAATCTCCTCACACAATTTTTTTTTAAACTGTTCACAAGTGAGTTGCGAGATTCGGGTGTTTTGCCATTCCTCCGTTACCTCCATTTCAAATGCTGTTTTTCTTACGTCTCTTTAAACCCCCTTAATGACTTTTATGTAATTGTCCTTCCCCCTTTCTCTTCCCGGCCATTTTTCCCATAGCAGGGGTCGTTTAACGGGGTTTTAAAATAGTGTACGTCAAGTTTTACCGTTAACCTTCATATTCACATTGGGCTTCTTGTTTTTCCTTGTTTGCTGCATGTTATGTTAAGTATCAAAAAAAGAGAGAACATTAAAACGGCTGGTTGCTGCTATGCAGGGAATATGGCGACCGTATCCCTGCTCCTCCCAATGCTCCTGCTTCGGGGCAAAAACCAGCCATCCCCCGTCTTTGCCAGACATGGGGGGCGGGGCAGAACAAGCTCCTTGCCACCTGGTCTCCCTCCAAGAGACCTGGCAAAGCCCCCTGATACTCGGGAGGCTCCAAAAAAGGCAAAGGGGGATCAAGCGGCTCAGGAGTGTCCCGAGATCCGCCTGTCACGTGCTGCACCGGAACTTCCACTTTCAATCCACTTTTCAACTGGATTTTTACTGTGTGAACTGGCAAAATCCAGTTTGAAAGTGCATTGAAAATGGATTATTGAGTGTGTGTGATCGCAGCCACTAATTAAATAGTTTCTTCCAACAATTCCTTAAGGAATTGATCCCTTCATTCATTTCTTCCTATCCTTCCTACCCTTTTGAGAATTCTTGGAGAACAGGTGAGGTGCCAGAAAATTGGAGGTGGGCAAATGTCCCCATCTTCAAGAAGGGGAAAAAGGAGGATCCGTCTAACTACCAACCCATCAGTCTGATGTCTATACCTGGGAAAGTTTTAGAATAAATCATCAAACAGACAGTCCTTGAGCATTTAGAAAGGACGGCTGTAATTACTAAAAGCCAGCACAGGTTTCTCAAGAACAAGCCATGTCAGACTAACCTTATAACTTTTTTGAGAAAGTTATTACCTTGTTGGATCAGGGGAATGCTGTAGACATAGTTTATCTTGGTTTTAGTAAGGCTTTTGATAAGGTTCCATATAATATTCTTGTTGATAAAGTGAAAAAATATGGTTTGGATCCTATGACTGTTAGGTGGATCTGTAACTGATTGACAGATCACACCCAAAGAGTGCTTGTGAATGGTTCCTCATCTTCTTGGAGAGGAGTGACAAGTGAAGTACCTCAAATGCCTCAAGGATCTGTCCTAGGACCTGATTTGTTCAGCATCTTTATCAATGATTTGGATGAAGGGATAGAGGGAATGCTTATTAAATTTGCAGATGATACTAAATTGGGAGGGGTAGCAAATACGGTAGAAGACAGAGTCAGGATGCAGGATGATCTTGACAGGCTGGTAAACTGGGCTAAAACAACTAAAATGGATTCCAATGGGGATAAATGTAAAGTTTGACAACATATTCTGCATTTAGATAGGAAAACTTCCTGACAGAGCAGTTCCTCAATGGAACAGGCTTCCTTGGGATGTGGTGGGCTCTCCTTCTTTGGAGGTTTTCAAATAGAAGCTAGATGGCTATCTGACAGCAATGCGGATTCTGTGAACTTAGGCAGATCATGAGAGGGAGGGCATGAAGGGTTGCCTCAGTGCTTAGTTCTTGTAGCCCTTTTTTACACGCCCAGGGAAATGTGGATTGCCACTTTGGGGTCAAGAAGCAATCCTGGAGGTTTTTTGTCATCTTCTGGGCGTGGACGGTCACTGCAGGTGTGGAGGGGGAGGTATTTGTGAATTTCCTGCATTGTGCAGGTGGTTGGACTAGATGACCCTGGAGGTCCCTTCCAACTCTATGATTCTATTATTTATTTATCACATTAGGTTTGTATACCGCCCTCCCCACAAGCAGGCTCAGGGCGATTCACATCAAAGTAATATAAAACACATACAATCTATTAAATAATTTAAAATAGAATTCTAAAACACAATAACCTTATGACATCACACAATTCTGCCCTCCCCTTTACATTACCAATGGGGGAAGAGGGGTGGAAGCAGATTATGCATCAAATGGTTCTTAAGAACTATTAAACTGTTAAGAAACTGTTGCTGTTAAAAGCTGTTGCTGTCCTCAACTGTTAAGAAACTATTGCCTTTGCCTGGTTCCAGGGCAGCGGCACATCCCAGCAGGTGTGCGTTCAGGTCACTCCCGAACAGCTTGTCCTTCACTGTCTTTTTGAGGTTTTGCGGGTCCCCCAGACCTTTGCTGGGCCTCACCAGACCTCTTGGAGGGAGGCTGGTAGAAGGAAACTTGCTCAGTCACCCTGCAAGTGGCAACGAACAGGGATAGAAGAGACTGTTTCAATGTGGAGGCAAGGAACAGAGCAAAACATGGCCGCCATGAATTGCAAAGACGCGACTGCCCTTTTTAAAGACTTTTGAATTAATACAAAACATAATATATAGCAAATCAAGGAAAAACAAGGAGTCTAACGAGAGTATGAATTTAACGGCAAAACTCGATGCATACTATTTTAAAACCCCTTTAAATGACCCTCATTATGGGAAAAACGGCCGGGAAGAGAAAGGAGGAAGGACAATCACATAAAAGCTACTAATGAGGTTCAAGGCGACATAAAGAAAACAGCATTCGAAATGGAGGAAATGGAGGAATGGCAAAACACCCAAATCTTGCAACTCACCTATGAACAGTTTAAAAAAAATTGTGTGAGGAGATTGAGCGGGCAGTTGGGACGGCATTCGAGAGTCTCTGGGAGAGATCGCTGGGTTCCGGCGGGAATGGGAAAAACGAGGAAAAGCTCTCCTTCTCTCAGCAAGGATCTGACGGAAAACCAGAATATAACCAAGAGAAACTATCACAGGATATTGGGACTCTAACTACAGAAGGTTTTGAAAACCAAATTAATCAAGTGGTTATTATAAAGAAACCAGTAAGGAACGGTTTGGAGCTAAAGACAGAAAAAGGAGGCTATCAAGATTTATTATGTCACAAACTGAGCAGGCCTGTTAAATGGAAAACGGGGAAAACAAGGAAAAATACAAGGAAAGCTACCAAACATGCTGGAATTAAGAGAGGACAGAAAGCTAATGGAAAGATACACTTTACAAGAAGGTAGAAAACAAAAGGGCAAGAATTAAAAATGGATCTTTACCTCTACAAGGAACTAAGGCATTTAAATATGACTTTGGCAAAAAAGAAGCTACAGAAAATCAAGAAAAGAATAATGCAATATGACTTAAATATTTGAATTTATTCTCTTAAGGTCTGTGAGTAATGCATGGTTGGAAAAATATTAGTCTTAGTGAATGGGTTACTTACTTTCTATAAGAATTCTGTTAAAAACTGAATATAAGCAAGGTTGAGCCAGATTTAAATAAATACACTAGTTATAGTAGTTTATAGTAATTTAAAGAGATATTAGGCTGCAAAACAAGAAATAATGAAATAAGGGACTAGAATGCAGCTTTAGTCTAAGTGGGATTCTGGGATAACGGGTTTTTTGTTTGTTTGCCTGAGGTTTTTTTGGTAATGACTAGTGTTATTGGATGGCTTATTTAATTTACATAAGGATTTTGTCAAATATGGAATGTAAGTAAATTTGAATCAGACTTAAATAAGTACATGAGCTTTAGCAGTTTAAATAGTTAGTTACTATAGATTTTCCAGGTTGTATGGCCGTGGTATTGGCACTGTAGGACCTGACGTTTCACCAGTAGCTGTGACTGGCATCCTCAGAGGTATAACACAGAAAGGTGGAGTACTCTCTATGTCAAGGACAGAGAGTACTCCATCTTTAACCTTGACATAGAGAGTACTCCATCTTTCTTTGTTATACCTCTGAGGATGCCAGTCACAGCTACTGGCAAAACGTCAGGCCCTACAATGCCAAGACCACAGCCACACAACCCGGAAAATCTACAACTAATGAACTCCGGCCATGAAAGCCTTCGACAACAGTTTAAATAGTTGTTAGGCTGTAAACTATGAAATAAGGAATTCAAATGTAGCCTTTTCTAAATTGGAATTTTTGATAATGTTCTTCTCTTTTTCTGTCATGTTTATGAGTAATGATGAATGACTGGAAAAACATATTAAGGTCATATGATGGCTGAATATTGAATAAAAGTTGAGCTGGATTCTAATAACTGTATTGGTTATTTTTGGTTTAAATAGGAATCAGGAAGTAAAATAAGTAATAATGAATATGAGGTGATTGTATACTAGCTAGGATACTGTGGTATAAAAACAGGTGTCATATCTGGTAAAGTATTAAGTACTAATTTTGGTAGGGGCAAAATGAGTATATTTGTTAAAGGTTTTGTGTTAAAGGTTTTGCTTTAAATCTGTCCTTAACTTCTCCCAAATTGTATTTTGTTAACCTCTATCAAGTGGTTAAGATGCTGAACTGCAGGCTGCGGAAGGTCAGTAGTTCAGCAGTTCGAGACCTGAGAGTGCCGCATGATGGAATGAGCTCCCGTCTCTAATTCCAGCTCCTACCAATCTAGCAGTTGGAAAGCAAGAAATTGCAAGTAGCTAAATAGGAACCACTTTGGTGGGAAGGTAACAGCATTCCGTGCGCCTTGGTGTTTGTCATGCTGGCCACATGATCACGGAAATGTCTTTGGACAGCGCTGGCTCTTTGGCTTTGAAATGGAGATGAGCACCGCAACCCTTGAGTCAGATTCGACTGGCTTTTGAGCAAGGGAACCTTTACCTTTTTATATGTATAGTAAATTGGGGGAGTAAGAGAAACAGAACCCAATTACCACATCTTAAAAGAAAAGAAATATGGGTAGTATTAATTGAAAAGCAGATTGACTAAAAAAAAATAGATAGGTGTTTTTATTTTGGAAACTAGAAATGATAATAGAAGCAAAGGGAAAGTAAATAAACTTTGCTGTTTAAGGGTGTGTGTTTTTTTGAGATTAAACAATAAGTAAAGGATTTAGGTATGATAGAAGGTGATAGCCATATCCTAAATCTTTATAAAATTCAATCATTAGGAAGTCAGATTAATGGGATGAACTTATTGGAGAAATTCGGAAATTTATGGTTTATGAATGAGAAAACTAAACTAAGTTTGAATTAAGTATGTTATCTTTTATGAGAATATTGTGGAATTTAAGATGAACAAGTCTTAATGTCTATATGTTATGTCTTGTCATGTCTTTTCTTTGTGTTTAAAAAACCAATAAATATATTATTGAGCCCATGTGGAAGGGCGGGATACAAATCCAATAAATAAATAAATATTATCAAAAAAATTGCTGTTGAAAACTGTTGCTGTCCTCAACTATATGCTTGGTAGAACATCTCTGCCTTGCAGGCCCTGCAGAATTGTAGCAAATCCCGCAGGGACCTGATGTTAACCAGCAGAGAGTTCCACCAGGTCAGGTTGAGGACAGCCAGACACTCTTTGGGCCATAGACTTTCAACAGATGTTGGTCACTTGAGAGTAATGCTCTCCAGGGGACATACCAGGAGAGGCAGTCCTGTAGGTACATTGGTCCCTGACCATTTAGGGACTTAAAGGTAAAGACCAAAACCTTGAACCTGACCCAGTACTCAACTTGCAGCCAGTGCAAGCACAGGTTGTATATATGCAGTTATCAGGGTCCCCGTAAGGACCTGGCCACTGCATTCTGAACAATTTAACTTCCGGATCAGTCTCAAGGGCAGCCCAGCGTAGAGTGAGTTACAGTAATCAAGTCTAGGTCTGGGCGAGACAGGTATGGGGCAAATTGCCTGACTTGGTGAAGGTGGAAGAATGCCAGTCTGGCAACACTTGTGATCTGGGCCTCCACTGACAAAGAGGTATCCAGGACCATATCCAGACTCCTGACTGTCTGCACCAGTATTAAGAGGCACATGGTCGAGAGTCGGGAGATGGCACCCTAAACCTGAGGGGCCCCCCCCAGCCAGAGAATCTCCATCTTTGACAGATTCAGCCTTAGCTGACTCTGCTTCAGCCACCTCACCACGGCCTCCAAACCCTCAGCCAGGTTTTTGGGCTGGCGTCCGGACGGCCATCCATCAGCAGATATAGCTGATTAATAATTAATTTATACTTTACATTATATTTCTCAAAACAAACATGAAATTAACAATGCATTCACACTGATTCTATTCTCTGTTCTACTCTATCAACTGTGGTCTTCCCTGATATGTACTGCAACTTCAGAGCAACACATACATCTTATACTTGACTGCTTTGCTTTCATATATTTTGCTTTCAGCTGCATCCCTGGCAAACTTGCACTTTTGAGGATGCTGGTAAGTTTTCCATTGCTGTGGTGGATTCTAACAAAAGGTTAAAGATTTATGGTATAAATAATGCTAGAAAAGTGACAGCTCTTTCTTCTCTTACTGTATGAATTCTTCACATAGCTAAAGTTAGTGGCGTCTTTCCTGTTTCCTAAAAGTTATAGATAAGTGCAAGATGATTAGCTAAAAGGCTCTTGGGTAACATTTAAACTCAAGAAGTTGCCTTACAAACTCTTAAAGGAAATTCACAATAAACTACATCTCTAATCAGCTGTCACAAAAGCCATCTATATATATCCAAACTAAGGAGGCCAACTTACAAGAATATTGAAAATAGTAAATTAATACCACAGGTTTGACAGTAAATAGACAAAAAAGCTAAAAGTGCTGCCAGTTTAATTAAGATTCCTTTGGAGTGTGTCAGAATTATCATGGATTTTTCACTATTAGTTTCACAGATGAGGAAGTATATGTTAATTCTATTCCCCACCCACCAATGCACAGATGCCTTGGTAAATTCCAGCTGTAACAAAAATTTTAAAAATCATAAGATGCACTTAACTCTATGCCAATAAAGGTTTTGAATTGAATTGAGATGCACATAACCATACTAAAACTTAGCAAATGCCAAGGTAACTTCCAGTTGGAACGTCGGGATCCCCCTGAATTACAGCTCATCCCCAGACTAGAGAGATCAGTTCCTCTGGAGAAAATGGATGCTTTGAAGGGTGGACTTTATGGCATTGTACCCTTTACTGTCCTTCCCAGGCTCCATTCCCAAATCTCCAGTTTTCCTATCTGGATCTGGCAACCCTCCCCCCATCCCCCGCTGGGGGTGGGGCCGGCAACCCTTGGAGCAGACCCAATAGCTCCTGCCACCCCCAGCCGCATCAGCCCTGTTTTCACCCTGGGCTATGCAGTTTCCTTTCCGTTAGAATAGACAGTCGACGCGATCCTAAACCAATACGACTCTTTTACGGAGTCCAAAATGGAAAGCTCCTTTCTGGTTTCAAAGCAGTTCTATCAGGTGTAAGAGACATCTTAAAATCGTTTTTAACATCTGGGATTGGCAGTACGCATTAAATTTAGAAAGCGGCTTGAAGCATAAGACACCCGCCCCGTTTAACAGCTGTAACGGAGGCAAGCCTCCCTAAAACCCACACCACAGAACTTTCCCACGTTTCCTTTCAAATATCAAAGGCACAAAAAGCGAGAAGGAAGGTAGCTCACGACTTTCCACAACCCCCCCTCCCAAACAGCCATGGGGGCTATCCTCACCCGGCCACGGTTCCCCCAGGACAAGTAGTCGGCCCAGTATGGGGAACCCCCTGACCAGCACCAACAACGTGGTCGCGAGGGCCAGAGCCCTCAGCATAGTTTCTCCAGGGGCACTGCTTCCTCCTAGCCAGCCATGGGCGGTGGCTTTAACGGCCCTCCGAGCTAAAGCAGCAGAACCCAGCGAACTTCAGAGAAAATGGCGGGAGGGGGCTATTCCGGCGCCGTGCGCCGCGAAATTGGCGGGCTGTTGTCATTAACAGAGCGCGAACGAAGAGGAAGACGTTTCCTATCGCCTATCAGAGATAGTAGCACAATTAGGAAAGTCTGCGGAATTTGGGAGATTTAAAAAGTTTAAAAACTTTTTGGTTTTGTGCCTTTTTTCTTTGGATGCACCACACAAAATTGTACTACTAATGTAAGATAATTGCTCCTACCGTGCATCTCTCTTTCTAATGTAGATAGATTTACTGTATGATTTTGGTATGATTCCTAGATTAGAACGAAGTGTTTGATAGAAAACCCTGGAAATCCAGTAAATCGAGGAAACAGAAGTTGAGGGCTCTCTCCTCCACCAAGGTAAACTGTCCGCCACTCTCATCATGGCCCCCTCACAGACTCTGCTTCTATTGGTGACACGGTCCGCACCTGCTGATGTCCAATATAAAACAATTAAGGGTGTCTCATAAAATGAAGTTTATTGGACCAAATTCTGTTGCTATGGGGTTGCGCAATCCTTCACAATGAGAGGGAGCAAACTTAAGCAGTTCTGCTGGGCTAAGTCTCATGGTACTAGGCTTTCTCCCAGAAAAGTATTTGAAATAGCCTGATCCTGTTCTTAGTTCACTTCAGTGGACCTTAGGGAAAAATCACAGAACTGAATAAGCGCAGCTACGAGGGAACAAAGGGGCTGAGGGAAGCCTGGCATCTGAAATGGGGGGGGGGGGCGTTTGATCGTCCTGCCAGCAACTCTGGGTAGTATCCCTAAACCTGAAAGTATTGTGTGGGTCCTTAGTAGCATAGTGGACCTTGTTTATACGTTGCCATTTGGTAAAGAAAATAGGGGCAACTAAGTGCAAACCTGTGTGAAGAGAACCAAGTTCTTCCTTGCCCCACAAAGGTGTAACATTTTCACAACAAAATATGAGTGTTACTGAGAAACATGAGCACCAGGACCTATTGGCTAGCTATTATAAGATACACCCAGTTGTACCCTTTCTCCTTTCCTTATGGTCTTTTTATAATACCTGCCTGTGGGAATGAGTTTTTAAAAATATCTGTTTCATAGTGCCTAACTTCTGAGGTGCTTTATAAATAATAGTTTTTTAAACTGGCAACTTCTACTTTTCACAGGTACTCAGTGTTCATAATAAATGTCTTTAAACTATCAGGAGTTAGTGGAGGCTTTTTAGCAGACTAAAACCTAATACCTTAAGGCCAAACTAACATGTTATATGCAAATATGTGTGTAGGGGGGTGATTTGGAGCAATGTAGTAGCCTGTTAACAGAGCTAAAATGCTTTCCCACCCACTTTTTCTCTGCCCTCCCCCAGCACTTTTTCCCACTGGAAAGTTCCAAACACTTTATTTGTAAGGGAACACTATAGATATAGGACAGGGTTAAGCATGATTTTGGGTTTAAGTATTCCTAACTCTTGAAATGGGGACTAAGGCTACACTTCTATGAATGCTTACTTGTATTACAGTTGATTGATTATGGCATGAATACGGGTAAGGTGGCAACAGACTTCATGACACAATAAATTAGTAGGTGCCATAGCATTTTTTGTCTTTTTAAAAATGGTTCCATCAACGTGTGCCTATAGCCATTCTCCAGCTTTTCAGTTCCTTTATGACTACTTTGCTTGATCTGTGCTTTTTTCCTTTGAAATTTTTATTTGCAATCAAAATCCCACTAAATTAATTGACTTACTCCCAAATAAGGATTGCAGTACTAACATCACTCTTTGCACTGTAGAATTGCTCATATTTTAAATGTATATTACTGAAAAGCAAAAGCAAACTATCTGTAACAGCAAGAATATCAAAAAACTTTCAATAACCCAGAGTCTCTTGTAAAGACAACTTATTCATACAGGAAAAATACCAAAAACCTAACAGGAAACCCACTAGTCAGTAAAGAAATCCAGTAGAAATACCCCCCCAAAATACCAACTACTCGCAGATCAAGAAGCGGTAATCACAATATTGGCATGAACTATTTCCCCAGCAACTGAATTTTGTGCCAGTCTAGATTTTTAAATATGTGCATAGTTTCTGTGCAGCCATAAGAAAACAAGTTTGGATTTCTCCAAAACTTTATTAGGTTGGATGTTAGAGAAAAAAGAGGTAGGGGGAGAAAAATATAAGTCTGTTTACTTAGCAAGTATGGGAATTTGTCAATAAAAGGACTACAATGTTTTTCATATGCTTTCATCCCTTTTTTGCTTCATTCTCCCAGAATACAATATTATACCAGCCACATCATGTGGGATCAGTAAAGCATAAGATGCAGACAGAGGCCTTAACAGACCCTAAAATACCCCCCTCCCACCCTTTAACATCCAATCTGATGCAGAGTTGTGGAGAATCTGAAATTCTGCACATTATATTTTGTTTGTCTTAATAAAAGGTATTGTATAGGTTTTGTTTTTCTTCTGTGGACTCTTTTAGGCTTGGGTCAAGGTAAAAACCTCATATGTAGGCACCCAAATGTTATTGATCAGTGAAGAGATTCACTTTAGTGCATCATCCAGTTCATCTACTGTTGTCAGATCTCATTTAATTTTTAGTAGTTTCCCCAGGTTTTTAGTATTCCAGATATGGATGAGAATATTGGCTTTTGGAACTGGCAGTACAAAACAGGCAGTCAAGAAATGGACTCTTCATATGGCTGTTAGTTTAGTCTTGAATATAATATAAAATACAGTTTTAGATTCTTTTTTTAAAAAACACCATCTGCACAGTGATCATTATTTTAATGGAATCCTACAGGTTCTTTACAAGCTAGCTGTTGATTAATTGTCCACAAGATGGTGCTCTGCCAAACAAGTTAATTAAAAAGAGGGCTGGAATATTAGAAGTGTCATACCTTCTCTAGTTTATCATTTTATTTTTGATACTAAAATCTTGAATAGCTGATGGATTGTCTGCTTAATAATATTTTATAATATAATCTTCTCCATTTTCTAGTGTTTTATTTCTTGGACCCATTAATTATAAATACTATATGTTAACTAGGAAAGGAATGGCAGCAAAGATAAAAATGTATATTTTGACTTCTCTCCTTCCTAAACTCTTAGAATGGAAAACAACAATTTAAAAATTCCGTTTGCTAAAATGCGTAAAGCATAGAGGCTGAAAACTTACTAACAGAAAAAATAATTATTTAATACTCATTCCTTGTCCCTAAATACCTCATTAAATAAATATGTTGTATAGCTTCTGGGCGAAAAATTGTCCTAACCTTTGGCTTGGAGCAGGGAGAGAAAATGGAAACTGGCGAGCCGCTAAAGAGAACACTTATCTGTAAGCCTATCTTGTTAATTCAGTGAGCAATTTGAAGAGATTCCTTGTCATAGAGGAGGCAATCTCCAAGTTCTATTGAGAGCAAGCCCTTCCAACTTTTGTCAGTGAAAGCCTGTATGTTACATTTCATTGTGCAGTTCCGCAGGGCCTGTAAGACAGAGCTCTTCCGCCAGGCTTTCGAGTAGGAGCCGCCACCACGGCACCACCACCACCAACGAGGGTAACATCGGGGTGGAGTGATGGCCCGGGATAAATGAATGCTGGGGCTGCCTGGAATGGTTGCCATCTATTAGGGACTAGCCTGAATGATTAAGACGCCACCTTGCCATGGTATAGCCTCTACTGTAATATGTGAACTTGCGAGGCTCTAAGGTTGAAATGGATTGTTTTATTTTGTTTTTATTGTATTATTGTTTTAATAACTGGAACTTGTGCCCAGACTGTTTTATTGTTTAACTAGGAATAAGGCCCATTGTGGAAATAAATACAACGGGCTCTAGAAAGAGGCTCTGGAAGAGTGCCCCGGCTTTGGGCACTCAGTGACAATTTGCTGTGGCAATCTTAGCAGGGTATAATGACAGAGTCCACCATTTTCTCCAGAGGAACTGATCTTTGCTACCTGAAGAGCAGTAGTAATTTTGAGTGATCTCCAGCCCTCCCCCAAGATTGGTAACAGTGGTTCCCCAGGAGGGAGTGGCTGGTTTGGAGGGTGGACTCTATGGCATTGTACCTGTCTGAGGGCCCACCCCTCCTCAACACTCACCCTCTCCAGGTTCGACCCCTCAAAGCTCCAGGAATTTCCCAACCTGGAGTTGACAACCCTATCTCCCTCCCAGCCAACCATCAACCTACCTTTAGTTTTCCATCTCCTCCCCCCTCCCTCCTAGAGAGCAGCTGTAATTTTGAGTGATCTCCAGCCCCCACCTGGAGGTTGGCAACAATGGTTCCCCATCAGGGAATGGCTGGATTGTAGGGTGGAGTCTATGGCATCGTACCTGTCTGAGGTGCCACCCCTCCTCAAACCTCACCCTCTCCAGGCTCCATCCCTCAAATCTCCAGAAATTGCCCACCTGGAGTTGGCAACCTGATCAGGACTGGGCCCAGGGAGTTTTCTCCCAAAGGCCGACATAGGTGTGGAAAGGGCCTTTTACTGACAGAGGAGAAAGTACAGGTGCCAACTCTGATTAGGGAAATACCTGGAGATTTGGGGGGTGGATCCTGTGGAGGGCAGCATTTGGGGTGTGTGTGGAAGGACTCAGCAGGGTATAATGCCATAGAGTCTACCCTCCAAAGCAACCATTTTCTCCCGGGGAACTGATCTCTGTCATCTGGAGGTCAATTGTAACAGTGGGAGATCTCCAGGTCCCACCTGGAGATTGGCAGCCCTAGGGGAAAGTCAGCCGCACAGCGGGGAGTTGAAGAAAATGGTTTGATGGTCACTGGCCCACCTCGTTAGCCAGCCAGCCATGCTGAAGCTAAGCAGGAGAAAGAGCCTTTTTCCATTTATTCTGACAGGAAAGTGGCCATTGGGGAGGGGGTTATGGGTGGGGGAGGGGTTATGCTGAAAGTCCTTTTTTTTCTTTTTTCTTTTTTAAAAACATTTTATTATAGGATATGTTTCACATAGTTAAAATTCCATCTTATAGATATCACATACCTTTTTTCCTTTCTCCCCACTCCCCCCAGTACAAGGCTTCCCGCAATGCTCTTGCCCCCTTATAAACTCTATTATCTAATTACCATTCACAAAATATGTCATTTCCATTAACAAATTAGGTAACATTTTAGCAATCTTATCGTTCTTTTTCTTATTTTCTCCTTAATAACTGTCAAAGCAAATCAATCTATTTTTAACATCCCAATTTTTCTCAAGATAGTCTTTAAAATCTTTCCATTCTTCAAAAAATGCTTCATCTTCTTCATTATTAAGCTTTCTTGTCATTTTGTCCATTTCAGCCATAAAAAGCATCTTCTTAATCCATTCCCATGTTTCAGGTATCTTTTCTTGTTTCCAGAATTGTGCGTAAGTCATTCTAGCTGTTGTGACCAAGTACCATAACAATGTTCTCTTGATTACATTTAATTCTTCCAGTTTAAGTCCTAACAACAAAATTTGTGGATCTTTCTTAAAAGTACATTTCAAAATTTTCTGTATTTCATTATGAATCTCTGACCAATAACTCATGGCTTTATCACAAGTCCACCACATATGGTAAAATGAGCCCTCTTTCTTTCTACATTTCCAACATTTGCTAGACATACTCTCATTTATATTAGCAATTTTCTTTGGAGTCATATACCATCTATACATCATTTTATAACAATTCTCTTTGACATTAACACAAGTTGAAATTTTCATTGACTTTTTCCACAAACATTCCCATGATGCCATAGTTATTTCACTATTTACATTTACCGCCCATTTTATCATTTGTTCTTTTACAGTTTCATCTTCTGTATACCACTTCAGTAAAACCTTATATATTTTGAGATCATTTTTTTCCCCTTTTCCACCCATATAGTCTCAATTTCATTATTCTTTGCCCTAAAGCCATAATTTCTCTTATCAGTTTTAAACAAATCATAGATTTGTCTATAATTCAACCAATCATAATCAAATTCCACCTCATCTATGTCTCTCATAACAAAACTTTTCCCATCAGATTTTAAAAGATTTCTATACGGTAACCAAGCTAATCCTTCATGTCTCAAATATGGTTTAATCACTTCTGCCGGCAATATCCAAAGTGGTCGTTCTTCATAAAAGAATTTTTTATATCTCATCCAGGTCTCGAACAGTGATCGCCTAATAAAGTGGTGTTTAAAAAATTTGTCGATTTTTGATTTTTCGTATCATAAATACGCATGCCATCCAAACTTGTTATCATGACCTTCTAACGCCAACAACTTCATATTTTCAAGATTAATCCATTGTTCTGTCCACGTTAAGCAGATAGCATCGTAATAAAGTCTGAGATTTGGTAGTTGAAGTCCTCCTCTTTCCTTAGCGTCACATAAAATTTTCATTTTAATTCTTGGTTTCCTTCCTGCCCACACAAATTTTGATATTTCTTTCTGCCATCCATCTAGTATCTTACTTTGTCGTAGTATTGGGATAGTCTGAAACAAAAACATTAACCGAGGCAAAATATTCATTTTGACTGTTGCAATCCTTCCCATTAGTGATAAATTCAAAGTGTCCCATTTTTTCATATCTTGTTGAATCTTATACCAATTTTTTTCATAGTTATTTTTGAATAAATCTATATTGTTCATGGTCAATTCAATCCCTAAGTACTTTGTCTTTGTAACCACTTCACACTGGATTTTCTCCTGAAGTTCCATTTGCTTCTGTTTTGTCATATTTTTACACATCACCTTTGTTTTACTTTTGTTAACATAAAAACCAGCCAAGTCTCCGAAATCTTTAATTTTTTGCATCAGTCGTGGTATATTCTCTATTGGGTCTTGAATCATAAACATTACATCATCCGCAAAAGCTCTATATTTATATGTAAAGCCTCTTGTTGTCAGTCCTTTGATGTTCTTGTCTTCTTTTATTTTCCCCAATAATACTTCCAATATCCAAATAAACAATAGTGGAGATAGGGGGCAGCCTTGTCTCGTCCCTTTTCGCACTTTAAAGTATTCCGTTTTTTCTTTATTTACGTTCAATGCCGCTTTTTGGTCCGAATAAATTGCAGTAATCATGTTTAAAAAAGATTGACCTATTTCCATTTTCTCTATCACTTGCAGCATAAAGTCCCAGTTCAAATTATCAAAAGCTTTTTCTGCATCCAAAAAGAGGAATCCAACTTCTTTTTCAGGGTGTTTATCACAATATTCAATTGCATCTATCACCACTCTTAAATTGTCTCTGATTTCCTATTCGGTAGAAACCCAGCTTGTTCTTCTGTTATAACATCTTTCAAATAATTTTTCAACCTTTCAGAAATTACTTTAGCAAACAATTTGTAATCATTATTCAGGAGGGATATTGGTCTGTAGTTCTTCACATTAGTTAGGTCTAAACCTTCTTTGGGTATAAGCGAAATATTTGCTTCTTTCCATGACTCTGGAATCCGTTTTGTCTTTCTTATTTCATTTGACAAAAGTACAAAAATTGGGGTTAGCTCATCCTTTAATTTTTTGTAAAATTTTGCGGTAAATCCATCTGGACCTGGAGCTTTCCCCAATTTTGCTTCTTCTATCGCACTAACAATTTCTTCATTTTTAATTGGACCATTAAGCACGTCTTTCATTTGTTGTCCCAATGTTGGTACTTCAATATTCTCCAAATATTTCTTAAGTTTCTGTGAATCAATACGTTTCTTTTGAAACAATTTGGCGTAAAAATTGAAAAAGACTCTCTTTAGGCCATTCAAGTCCACAATATCCTTTCCATCTTCTATTATTTTGTTTATAAAATTTCTTTCACATCTATTTTTCAGTTGCCATGCTAAGAACTTTCCAGGTTTATTGGCACCCTCAAACGATTTCTGTTGTAACTTCTTTAAATTCCAATACAATTCTCGATTTGACAATACATTTAACTGGTCTTGTAACATGTGAATTTCCCTTATAATCTTTTTCTTCCCTGGCTTTTTCTTTAACTCTTTTTCTTTCTGTCGGATCTTTTCCTGTAAATCATTTTGTTGTTGCAGTCTTTGCTTTCTATCTTTAGTGTTTAATGAAATAAGCAGTCCCCTTATGACCGCTTTATATGCATCCCACACGATTTGTAATTCCGTACCTTTGTTCAAATTTGTTTCAAAAAAGTTCTGTGTTTCCCTACGCAATGTCTCATTAACTGTTTTTCTGTCTAATAAGTCCTTATTAATTTTCCAGTATAATTGTTTAGGTTTTTCTCTCGACATCCAAAGTAAGGGGCTGTGATCAGAATTATTTTTTGTTAAGATTTCAATCTTTTGAGTCTTCGATGCCAACTCCTCCGACATCCAAATCATATCAATCCTGGAGAAAGAGTCATGTCTATTGGAGTAAAAAGTATAGTCTTTTGCTTTAGGATTCCATTTTCTCCAAACATCTTCCAGTTTCTCTTGTTTCATCAATTTAAAGAAAATTTTTGGTAATTTGCCCGCCACATCTCCAACTTTTTTGAACGTCTGTCCAGTAAGTTGTTCACTGTACCGTTAAAATCTCCTGCGAAGATAACCTGATCATAAGTTAATTGTTCCATCTCATTTGTCAAATCTTTAAAAAAAATTCTTTAGCTCCATTGGGTGCATACAAATTTACAATCAAAGTCTTTTTCCTGTGCATCATTATTTCTACTCCAATATACCTCCCATCATTGTCCACAAAAATTTGCTTGGGTTCCAATTCTTTTTTAATGTAGATCACTGTTCCTTTATTCTTTTTAGTCGCTAGTGAAGAAAATTCTTCTCCCAATTTCTTATTTATCACATATTTATAGTCCTGTTTTCTGATATGAGTTTCCTGCAAACAAATTATATTGCTCTTTTGTTTTTCCAGCCAATGATTTACTAATTTTCTTTTGTTAGGTGAATTAAGTCCGTTTACATTCCAAGATAACAATTTGTAATCCATGGTGTCTTGATTTATATATCCAAAAACTCTTCAAAATTATTTTCTTTAAACCTATACAGGTCTCCTTCTGATTTGATCGTAAATCTCACTGAATTGTATGTAAATGACAATCCTTGAGGTATTTCCCATCTGAATCTAATTCCCATTGCCTTTAATTTGTCGACCAATTTTTTGTATTTCTTTCTGTCTTGCAACATCACCCTTGGGATTTCTCTTAATATTATTATCTTTTTGCCGTCAATTTCCAACAGTTGTGTAAATTGCTTCTTGAAAATATCCTCTTTCATTTTTCTTGTCACAAACTGCACAATGACATCTCTGGGTAATTTTTTCCTCTGAGCATACGTTGAGTTTACTCTGTAAATTAAGTCGAAATCTGAGTCTAGATCTCCTTGATCCTCACCAATATATGCCGTCAATGTTGTTATTACCAGCGCACGTATATCTTGGTCTTCTGCCTCCTCAATTCCTCTTAGCCTCAAGTGGTTTTGTGTAGCTCACTTGAGGCTAAGAGGAATTGAGGAGGCAGAAGACCAAGATATACGTGCACTTGTACTTGTTCTATTTGCTCCAATTGCTTTTCCATTTGTTATTTCATCTGTAATTCCATTTGTTTAGTCTGTAGTTCCATTTGTTTTCCAAGATTCTGGACTGCCTCCATCCTCCTCCTCTCCATAGCCTCTATTGCTGCCTGCCATCCTTTTTTGTCCTTTGCTGCCATTCTGGGACTTGATGTAGAGGCGGCCCTTTGTCTTGGCCTCAAATCCGTTTTGAAAACTTTTAAATGTCACCAAATCTCTTTTCCTCTAAATATTCTGTCAAATCGCCGCCTTTATATGTTACCTCTCTTTAATTTTATAGTTCAAATTCAATTTTAAAAAGTTAGTCCTCCTCAAAATGGCGGGCGCAATTTCTCTATGGTTTTTTGGCAAGAGTAGGCTATTTTATAACTTCCGGTTTAGTGTCCGTCCCAAAAATCCAACTTCCTGTGCAGCGCAATAACTCTTCCTACTCCTTCCGGTTACTCAGTCTTTTGAAATGCCTCTCTTGCCCCAAGCTCGTCTTTTCTCAGCCGGAACTTGTTTTTGGTACCACAGATTCACATCAGTTTCATTTTTACAACTTGCCGTTAATCTCTAACTGACCACAGGAATGCAAAACAAAAGTTTCTTTTTCACTATTTTCACATTCTAGAAAGCTTTCTTCACTTCCAAACAAAGCGGATTACATCAGAAATGCTTTTGTACGCTTAGCCGCTTGATTCAAATTTCTCTATGTCTTCAAACCGGTAAGCAAAAGTTCTTTGTTACCTTACAGTTCTTCTTAACTTAATGTTGACTTTGATGGTAAAGAGGTCGGTAGATGACGGGTTTATGCTGAATTGTCAGCCCGATTAGCTCCTGTAGTGTTGTTTCGCAACTGCCCTCTTCATGGGGGGGATCAAAGCTTAAACAGGCTTCCTCCGAAGCCTGCCCACGCCAATCTCAACCCCCGCTTGGACTTGGCTGCTTGCTTGCCACTCCCCTGCCTGGGGAGTGTTGCGTTGGACCGATAAGAGGCCCAAACTGTCAAAAGGAGCTATCGTCCACCCTGCACAGTTCGCAGAGTGCGTCAACTCGCCATTTTAACTCCGGCCGGAAGCCCAAAGTCCTTTGTTTCTTTACTCACAGAACCAAGCTTGGGTGCCAACCAACAGCCACTGAGGGGACAGTCCCTCACAGGAGTCAAGAGAACTGTCTTCCTCAGGAGAGAGAGCTGTCTGCCAGGGGGAGTGGGTGGGGAAGAGAAGCAGACCCAGCACCCGGCCAATGGCATGCGAGTACTCTTGAGTGGCGGCTGATGGGCCAATGGCTGAGAGAGGGAATTTTACAGACAATGGGAGCGCATGGAATCTTATGAAACCAAAAGATAAATATTATAAGGAGAGATAACTGGCACTTGTACCCTGATTGTTAGCCGCCCTGAGCCCATCATGGGGAGGGCGGATTATAAATTGAATGAAATAAATAAATAATAAATAATAATAATTAAGACAGAAGTCCCTACAGATACTAGAATAAAAATCTGACTTACTCCTAGCAGTATGCTACTGGTCTTCATCTGCTCAAGTCACTGAGCAATATACAAAAGTTGTTTTATATATTGCTCTTACTAGTCTAGGGGTTATAAAGGCATAAAGGACTACTGGCAGGTCCAATTCTGCAACAGGTTTCCTTGAGGAAAACCCTCCCCTGTTAACATAACCCAGAGTTTCAGGTTCATGAGGAATTACAGGCACTCTTATGGCAGATATCCATGATTTTGTCTAGGAGGTAAGCAGGAAAACTTGTTATAATATATTTTCTATTTCTCTCTCCAGCACAAACAGTTTGGATTTAGCAGCCTGTTCTCCACAATGCACAGTTTAATTGTATAAAACTTTGTAGTCATAGTGAATGCAGAAGTAATGCTGCGGGTTTGTTTGTTTTTTGCTGCTGCTGCTGCCACCAGGTTGTAGTTTCTGAAAACATATACCCTATATCTATATCTACCTAGAAAATATCTATATGTGGGGCTGCCCTTGAAAAGTGTTCAGAAGCTTCAGTTGCTACAGAATGCTGTAGCCAGACTGTTGACTGTAATGAGTCGTAGGGACCATATCACTCCAGTTCTCCTGGCCCTTCTGCACTGGCTCCCAATCTGTTTCCAGGCACAAACCAAGGTGCTGGTGTTGACCTTTAAAGCCCTATATGGTTTGGGACCAACATACCTGAAGGACTGCCTACTCCTTTAGTCATCTTCTGTGGCATCCTGCTACAGGTGCCCCTGCCTTCTGAGATTAGGTGGGTGGACTTCTGGGAGAGGGCCCACTTGGTCGAGACACCAAACTCTGGAACTCTTTCCCCAGGGAGCCTTGTCTGTCCCTTCAGTTGCCATGTTCTGCCATCAGGTGAAGATTTTTGTTTCATTTGGTATTCCCTCAGTGATCCTGCCCAATGTTTTAATTTTTGTTTTTAATGTTTTGTTTTAGCTCTGGTTTCAATTAGTTTAATTATGTACTTTTTGTTGGTTTTAATAGTTTTAAGAGGTTATTTTATTATGTATGTTTTTAACCTGTTAGTCACCTTGGTGGCCCTTATGAGGACAGAAAGACAGGGTATACTTTTGGTATGGATCAAAGCCTAAGTCAAACTGAAGTTCCTCCATGCCATCCTAGCAGCTGGTATAGCAGGGGAATATATGGTTGGATTTCAAACATACTGTTAATCTACTGCTTTCTAGCTTTGTAAGGGATAAAATTGTTGAATTTTGACTTTAACCCATTCAGGGTTTGCTGATTTGTCATTCCAGAATCTCACCTGTGCAACTAGATATGCACTGTGGTATATTTTACAATTGGGGAAACCTAATCCTCCTCCAGCAACTGGGAGTGGCACGTTTTTTTATATGTTATGTGTATTATTTTTCTGCTCTCAATATAAAGGTACAAGATATAGAATCTAGGCAATGGAAAATTGCAGTTGAATATAAACTGGAAGTCCCCAGATGTTGTAGAGTAACTGTGGAATGATGCTCATTTTTAATATTTTGATTTCCCACACACATTGTTAATTTCAATGATTTCCATCTACTTTTAAGTCATCATTTATTTCAGAATAGAAGTAAAATTTAAGGATACAATGTCTCTAATATTTCTTGGGATAAAACCCCCTAAATCAGGGGTGTTGAACTCATTTGATATGAGAGCCGGATCTGATATAAATGAGACCTTGTCGGGCCAGGCCATGTGTGTCATAAAATGTAATGCCAGGTAGCAGAGATATAAACTTGGTAAAGGACAAAACAAAATTAAAGATTTTTTTAAAACTGAAACCATACTTAAAACATTAGCACTCTTGCAATATTTTGATTCTTTAATAGTCTCTGATAACTGACACCTCTTGCTCTGACTTATTGCATCAAAATCTGGAGACAATGTGCTGTAGCAATCTTGAGTATGCTGTTTTAAGTGTTGTTCAGCTGTGTATCTATAAGCTGCAAACCTACTTTTGATTTATTGACATTCATTATAGAAATCTCATGGTCAATGTTCTGAGCCTAAGACCCAAGGGAAAACATGAAATGGCTGGGCTTGTGAGCTTTTGTACATATGTTGCTTTGTGTGCTGGTCAAGAACAGATGAAGGTACCATAACACATATTGAGGACTATGTGTTTGTCTACAGAACTATAATCTTCCCCAGAAAAATAACTACAACTGCTATGAGGCAGTGCAAGTATGAAGAGACAGGAATGTATAATGGTCAGTATCAGCCTACGATCTCGGAAGTCTAAGTTCAAAATCCCCAGTCTACAAAGGAAATGTGCTGGGTGAATTTGGTCGGGACACACAGTCTCACTGGTTTGTTGTTATTCCTCATCTAAATAGTTCATGTTGCTTTCCTACTGAGAAAGACTGGATTATGATGGCTGGAACACGGTGAAAAAGAGTAGGGGAACCGTTGGGTGAGCCCTGGCATAACGAAGCCAACAAAACACTCTCTCTCTCTCTCCCTCCCTCCCTCTGTGTGTGTGTGTAGCAAGGCAAAAAGCTCATACCTTGAATAAAACTTTGTTAGTCTTAAAGGTGCTTTGTATCTCTCCCGTGCAATTGAGGGGACTGGGCAAAGTAAGCTCTTGTTCTTTCCCTCCCTCCCCAGGGGACAAGGAGGGAGAGCAGCCTCAGTCAATGGAGGGAAGAGAGGCTTGGCTCAGTACCTCTGCTGTGCAATTCAGAGAACCTGGCAAATAAGCTCTCACTCTTTCCCTCCCTCCCCCCCAGGGAAGAGGAGAGGGAGGAACTTCAGCCAATGAGGGGAAGAGAGGCTTTGTTCTGGAGCTCCTGTACAATTGAGAGAGCCTGGCAAAGTGAGCTGTGATGTAGGAGAGTGGGAGAAGGAAGCAGATGAGAACCAGTCAGACTCTTACAGCAATCAGTTCCCAACAGCTTTCATTCAAAGAAGTAAAGTTCATTGAGACATTGAGAGTATGCAGATATCTTAACGATTTCATGTTAGAACTGAATAAAAGTACACGCAGCAAACAGATATACATTATTCAAGGAGGCCCAATCAGAGATCAGAGAGAAGCCCGCCAATCAGGGATCAGGTAGAAGCCCGCCAACGTAACAGGCTACTTTTCCCAAGAGAAAGACTATACCAGGCACTGAAGGTCATACAGAGATAATAGAAACATAGGAAACACAGCAGAAATGAAACTTAACATTCCAGAGTCACTCCTGTGGCAGCCAGGGCTTGAGATTTCACCCACCAGGTTTAGTTGGATACATTTTGTGAAAAGCACGCACAAGCTAATGGGCATTGACATGAGATTCTTGCACCCATTCATTATGAGAGGGATCAAAGTATTTCCACTTTATTAGATAGTAAAGGCGGCCATGCTTAAGCTTAGAGTCCAGAATTTCTTCCACCTCTTGGTGTGGTTCGCCATTCACCATCAGAGGTGGAGGGGCTGGTGGTCGAGGTTTCCACTTGTTCAGACTTGGGTCCCATTTCAGCAGACTGAAATGAAATACAGGATGCACATCTTTAAGAGATTTAGGCAGTTCAAGTTCAACAGCAACCTCCACCACTTTGCGTATTACTGTCAAAGGACCAACATATTTCCAACCCAACTTCCATTTGGGCTGGAGCCCTTTCAGGTGTTTAGTAGACAAATACAGAGTCCCCAGGTTATAAATCCCACTCAGGGGCCCACCCTTTATCAGCATGGGCTTTTTAATCTGCTTTGGCTTTATCCAGTCTTTTGGATGCCAGACCATTGGTCCTTTAAGCCTTGCTACCAAGCCTGGAGGTTGCCAGGGCTGGGATCCGGTGTGCCCATAGTGGACAAAGGGGCACCCTCATATACATGCATAGTTTTGAAAGAGGACAGTCCAGTGGAGCTATGCACTGAATTATTGTAACTGTATTCTTCGTAAGGTAACAGTTCAGGCCAATTATCCTGCTGGTAGTTGGTAAAGCAGCGCAAGAATTACTCAGCTATCTGATTGACACGTTCAGTTTGTCCATCAGTCTCTGGATGATGGGCACTGATGAGCCCCTCGTAATATCTAAGACCTGTAAGACTTCCTTCCAAAATTTGGCAACGAACTAGGCTCCTCTACCGGATATTATTTTGCTAGGCACTGAATGCAACCTCACAACAAGGCACATGAACAATTTAGCCAGGGCTTTGGCGGTTGGCAGTTGTTTACATGGAATGAAGTGAGCCTGTTCAGAGAACAAATCCACCACAACCCAGATCACAGTATTCCCTTTACTGGGTGGTAGATCTGTAATAAAATCCTTGGAAATTACTTCCTAAGGGCAACTAGGGGTTTCTAGAGGTCGCAGTGTCCCTGGGGGCTTGCCAGGCTATCTCTTCCCCATCAAACAGGCCTGGCATGAACCTACATATTGAGAGATATCAGCGTGCATATGCGGCCACCAAAACTGGCGTTGAAGGAGATGCAAAGTCTTCACATATCCATAATGTCCAGCCAGTTTAGATTCATGCCCAAAATGCAACACCTCACCCCACAGAGCGTGTGGTACAAAGAGTCTCCCCCCCCCCCCGATACCAACATCCATCCAGGTTTTGCTGGAGGGAAGAGTGTTTAGCAATTTCTGCCCTATCTGCATCTGTAAGGGCTTCTTTAAACTTAACCACCCACAGCTCGTCCTCCCCCCATGCATCTGCTTTGGCACAGCTGCACGTCACCACTGCTCCTCCCAGTTGGGAGGGGTGAACATGGAGTCCACCACTTCCTCCCTCTGAATGGCATGTTGGTGGAGGTGTGACAACGCATTGGCCAGAAAGTTCGACTTCCCAGGGAGATGCTGAAAAGTGAAACGAAACTTAGAGAAAAACTATGACCACTGAAGCTGTTTGGTTTTAAGGTTTTGGGGGGTATGCAATGCTTCTAGGTTTTTATGATCTGTCCAGATTTCGAATGGCACCCTCTCCCCTTCCAACCAATGACGCCAGTGTTGTGATATACATGTCTAGTGTAAGGCTGGCCTAGATGAGTTTAATCTATGTCAGTGCAGTTGACAGCTAGGAGCTGTAAGAGTGGCTGGTTCCAGCCAGTTTAGGGCAGTCCAGTCCAGCACTGAGTAACTTGCATCACCATGATTCAGCACTGTACTGATTGCTCAGTGGTTGTATAAATATATTGCTTGTACAGTGTATGTTCTCTCTCTTAATGTATGGTTGCAGCGGAGCGCTTTGTCACTGAGAACTGGATGTTGGTGGAGACTTGGTGTAAATAAATTGTACATAGTATTTGCACTAAAGCTGTGGAGTCCAGTCTTCCTTTGGATTCTCTTACTCCCTTATGGCCCCTCAGTGCTAGCCAGTTCCGCGCATCATGACAGCCAGATGGTCAGGGCTAGTTTAATGGCAGCTGCATCCTTGTCCCACACCACGCAGTTATGCTCAGTGGAGTTGAATTTCTTAGATACGTAGGCCAGGGGATGGAGTTTGCCGCCCCCTCCCATGGCACCATCCAATGTGTTCACATGGCCCACAAAAAGTTTATTTTGATTGGGGTGATGCAATATGGGCTTGGAAGTAATAAGCTCCTTGAGCAGGGGTGGCCAAATTGCGACTCGGGAGCCACATGCCTCCCTCCCTCTCTTCCTTCCCCCTCCCTACCATCTATTTGCTCTCTTTGTTTCTCTCTCTCCTTTTCTACCTCTTTCATTCTTTCCACCTCTCTCTTTTTCTCTCTCTTAGACAAATAAATATCATTAGCAAACAAATAAATATAATTGAACAAATAAATATCATTATCAGTATCTGTTTTTACCCCTTTTATTTTTGGCAGTCTCATTTAATGTTAATAAAAAGCAAATTTGCATATTTTAAAATAAAAACATGTAATATTTGTTCATGTCTTGTGGCTCTCAAACGTCTGACGTTTATTCTATGTGGCCCTTAAATTGAGCAGGTTTGGCTACCCCATCCTTGAGTTTGTCAAATGCTTGTTTGCACTCTGGGGACCAATTTAACTTGGCACTGGGTTTAGCGCTCTCCTGACCCTTCCCTTTAGACTTTAGCAAGTCTGTGAGGGGCTGGCTCACCTGGGCAAAGTTGGGGATGAAGGGATGATAGAAATTGGCGAACCATAAGAAGGACTGGAGTTGCCTCTGAGTGCGAGGAGCCTCCCACCCCAGCACATCTGCAACCTTATGTGGGTCCATCCCCAACCGCTTCAGAGATCCGGTAACCCAAAAAATCCACTTCTGCCTTGTGGAACTCACATTTAGAGAGCTTAACAAAAATTCAATGCTCATACAAAGTCTTAAGCACCTCCCTCACCAGAGTCACATGTGAGTCCTTATCTTGTGAATAAATCAGGATGTGTCAGGTACCCCTGCCATAGGGGTGAAGGGTGGGAAGGAGGTGCCAACGAATGTATCTGTGTTTTCTCTGGTATGTGGGGAGGTGACGAGGTTGCCTGGGAAATGGATCAATTCCAATCTCGGGCTATCGCACACCAGGCCATTTGGCCTTGAAAGCCAGGCTGGTTGTCTCCTTTCTGTTTCTTAAGACAACAGCTAGGCTGGGAATTTACTGCTTTGTGGGAACGTAAATTGTAACACCTTTTTGTTGGTTTCCCGCGCGCGGGCTATGTAGCCATTGGTAGTGTGTAGGGAGGGCCCCCCTCCATAGAGTATAACCAAGAGTGCTTCTTCTTTGTGGGTTATTCCTAACAATGCTTATGTACTAGTGCTTTGGCTTTGCAGTCTAATAAATGCTATCCTTCTTCATGAGGCCTGGTGTTGACTGACTATCTAAGGTGCCTGACAGTTTGTTAGGAATCCTCTTTGTTGGGAGTGGTCCAACCCAGCACTTCTCTCGCCGAGATGAGTGACGGAGAAGAGACTATCCCAATCCAGGATCCGCCGGAGGATGGGAAACCTCCGGTCACAAAAGTGCCGGTCACTACAGCCATCGTCCCACTGGACAACCCGGTCACCTACGTGCCGGCGTCGTGGGGCATGGAGTACGACCTGGGAGGCCCCTACGGGGACCCGTACGGAGCTGCATACAGGGGAGTTACTACCCGGCCAAAGCGGCAGGACTGGTCGAAGCCGCTGGCCGAGACACAGGAAACGTGGTTCCTCACCCCCCGGGCTTCGATCCGAGAGAGCCGATTCGAGAGATCGGTTTATCGCCTGAGTACAGCTGAAGGGGCAGAAGACACGTGCCCAGAACCTGGGGACACCGAGGGGGCTGGTGGGAGTTGAAGATGGAGCGGAGATCCCAGCCAGGACCGAATTCTCCGCCTCATAGACGAGTCCTTGTCCCGCATCCCCAGGATGATCTCGGAAGGCATCCGAGAGGAAATGGAACGGAGACAGCAACAAGCACCCCCTGACCAGCAACCACCCGACCAAAGAGTTGTGCCTATCCAGGGCGGGGCGCCGCCCGGAGGTGTGCCGGGGCATCCCGGGGCACCCCCGGACCAACCCGCAGGGCCCCCACCACAGGGGCCGCCGGCGCCGAGACCGCAGGGAGGGCCAAGAGGGTGGGGGTTCCTGCCGCCGAAACCGGCTGAACTCCTAGACGCTGACTTCGACGGGACCTCGGAAAAATTCTCGTACTTCTTGGTGAGAACCGAAAAATTCATCGAGAATTGGGGCCACCTGCTCCAGAATGAGGAGCGAATCATAGATGCAATCGCGTCCCACTTGAAGGAAGCAGCGGCGGACTGGTACGTCACGCTCCACCAAGAAGACGGGAGAGAACTCCGCGAGGTCGACGCATTTATGTGGGCGATGAAAGACCAGTTCGAGGACATCAACGCAAACAAGACGGCTCGAGCCTTCCTTCGTTCCTTCCGACAAGGCTCACTGACGGTGAGGGAGTACACAGCCGAATTCCGAAGGCAAGCGGCGAAGGTTCGAGGCTGGCCAGATGGGGTATTGGCAGAACAGTACCGGTTGGGGCTCAACGCCGAGATACGCTGGACGGTGATGCGCGGAAGAGACCCCGAAACTCTGTCGGGCTGGATGAAAGAAGCGGTTGCCACAGAAACCCGCTTGAAGACCATTAAATTCGATGACGCGGCTGCAATGGGTAAGGGACCCCAAGCGGGCCATAGCCCGGCACCCACTGGGAGAGTCCCACCCACCACCCAGAAGCAGAAGAGCGGTTTATGTCTGAAATGTGGAGAGGCAGGCCATTTTGCCGTGAATTGCCCGGGAGCCTCCACCCCTCCCGCTTCGGGAAAGGGGGCCAAGAAGAAGTTTGACACATCAACCCTGAAACCAGTGGCAAAGCCACGAGGAGCGAGGGCCCTCCAGATCACCCCCCTGAGCGAAGCCTCCGACTCGGAGGAGGAAACTCCGCTGCCGGGAAACGAGAAGGACCTGCTGTGAATAGCGCTGAACAGCGGGTCCCGGACTCGCAAGCGCTGAACCCGGTGAGCAGATCCTCCTCCCTATTCTTTCTGACCGTTACTTTGATGGACCCGGGTCTACAGACCCACGTGAGGGTACGAGCCCTCATTGACTCGGGGTGCGGGAAAGACATTATCAACCCTTCTCTGGTGACGGGGCTGGGGCGAAAGTCCTTAAACTGACTGAACCTTTAGTTTTCACCCAGATGGACGGCTCCACTATGAAAGAGCCGTGTAAATATGAGACTGTGCCACTCCGCATGGGGGTGGGGAAACACTGGAAGGTGAGGCCGTTCGTCGTTACCTCCGCCGCACGGTTCCCACTGGTCCTGGGGAGCCCGTGGTTCTTTGATCATGACCTGCACATACTGTGGGAAGTGGGAGAAGTTAATTTCATTTCGATGAAATGTGGGTGGCACATTTGGGACGAGGCATGGGGCCCCCAACACGGGGTGGGCACCCCCATACTGATGGGGGTGGCGGAAGCGGAATGGGAGGCAATCCCCAAGGAGTACCGGGACTTGGCCGCTGTATTTGGGGAGGAAGAGGCAAACGAACTACCCCCCCATAGAAACTCTGACTGTGCGATCGAGTTACTGCCAAACCAAAAGCTCCCCAAGGGGAAATTGTACTCGATGAGCCCAGCCGAAAAGACAGAACTGAGAAAATTCATTGACAAAAATTTGGAAAGGGTTTTTTTCAGACCCGCCTCCTCACCATTCGCTGCCCCCGTTCTATTCCGGGGGGGGAAAGACGGAGGTCTGCGGCTTTGTACAGACTACCGTGGACTTAACGCTGTGTCGGCTACCAACGCTTACCCGCTCCCCCTGATCAAAGACCTCCTAGCAGCCGTGGCTGGGGGGAAGGTGTTTTCTAAACTGGACCTCAGAGATGCTTATTTTCGAGTATGCATTAGAGAGGGGGATGAGCACAAGACAGCGTTCAACACCCCCCTGGGACAATTTGAGTACCTAGTGATGCCATTCGGCTTACAGGGGGCACCCGGGGTGTTCATGAATTTGACTAATGAGGTATTACACAAGTATTTGTTCAAGGGTGTCCTTGTTTACCTTGATGACATACTTCTGTACTCCCCCGACATGCACTCTCATATCAAACTGGTTAGGGAGGTCCTGCAAACGTTGCACAAGCACAAACTTTTTGCCAAACTCTCCAAGTGTGAGTTCCATAAGTCAGAAATTGCGTTCCTGGGCTACTGCATCTCACAGAGGGGGATTGAAATGGACCCAGATAAAGTGAAAGATGTGGTGGGGTGGGAGCCCCCCAAAACGAGACTGCTCCAAGCATTCCTCGGTTTCGCCAATTTCTACAGATCATTTTTATTGAACTTTGCGCAGGTGGCCCTCCCCCTCACAGACCTCCTCAAAACGAAGGGGAAAAGCCCCGAGTGCACCCGGCCGGGGGCCCGTTTAGACTGGACCGACGAACGTCAGAGGGCGTTTGATCAACTCAAATCCCTTTTCACCTCTGAACCGGTCCTGGCACACCCAAATGAACTTAAAAAATTCATTGTGCAAGTCGATGCCTCAGACGTCGCTATGGGGGGGGGGCATCTTGCAAGAAGGGGACGATGGTAAACTCCACCCACTGGCGTATGTCTCCAAAAAGTTTACGGATGCTGAACAGAACTGGTCGGTTTGGGAAAAGGAAGCAGGGTCGATTCGGCTAGCCCTTTCCACATGGCGGCATTGGCTAGAGGGGGCCTTTTGAGGTTTGGACAGACCATAAAAATTTGGAGCTGCTCCACTCCCCTAGGTCTTTGAACGCAAAACAACTGCGGTGGGCGGATTTTTTCTCTAAATTTGACTTCACTTTGCACCATTTCCCCGGGAAGGCAAATTCCTTAGCTGACGCTTTGTCCCGCCTTCCTCAACACGACAGCAAGAGGGAGGAGGTCAGAGACTCTGTCTTCACCCCCCCAACTGGGGGGGGCAGTGACTACGCGTAGTCAAACCAAGTCTCCAAGCCCCGCGCCTCCCTCCTCTCAATGGGAGGCGAAATTCGCTGCAGCTCTGTCTAAGGCAGACCGTGACGTACTGGTGAGGGAGGAGGGGGCTGTGGAAGACGGGCGTGGCTGCTGGCGGAAAAATGGAAAGCTTTTCGTACCTTTATCCCTGCGGGGGGAGGTAATGTCCTGGGCCCACGACTCTAAGCTGGCAGGACACACAGGGTTTGTTAAATCACTGCAGTTGCTCCAACGTCAGTTTTGGTGGCCGGGACTCCGCAGGGATCTCTCTTTGTTTACGCAAGCGTGCCAAGTGTGCCTCATGAGCAAACACCGGCCAGGGAAGCCCCCGGGTTTATTCCAGCCTCTACCGACCCCAACGCGACCATGGGAGGTGATCTCCATGGATTTTATCACTGATTTGCCCCCGAGCAAAGGGAAAACGGTTATTTGGGTGGTCGTGGACATGTTCTCGAAACCAGCGCACTTTGTTCCTTTCGCGACCATCCCCTCGGCTAAGAAACTGGCCAAGGCATTTTTGCAACATGTCGTGCGCCTCCACACACTTCCGGTGAAGGTGGTCTCCGACAGGGGGTCCCAGTTCGTTTCCCATTTCTGGGGGGAGTTGATGGCATTGCTAGGGGTGGAGAGGGTGGTCGGCAGTGCATATCACCCAGAAACCGATGGGCAGATGGAAAGGGTTAACCAAACCTTGGAGCAATACCTTCGGTGTTTCACTAACTTTCAACAGGACGATTAGGAATCTTTGTTGCCCCTGGCTGAATTTTGCTACAACACCTGTCACTCCTCCACGGGGGTGTCTCCGTTCATGGCGGTCCACGGCTATGAGGCCCCCCCTTTGCCTTTTCTGACTTCTCCCGGCCTCCCGGCGGGAGAGGCAGGCGATTGGTGCAAACGCGTGGCCCCTATTGGCAGAGACTTTGGAACAGGCCAAAGCAGCTTACAAAGACCAGGCTGATAAGAAACGTTCTGCTTGGACTCCCCAGTGTGGAGAGTTTGTCTACCTCTCTACACGACACCTTAAAGGCTTGCAGCCTAGTAGGAAACTGGGGTGGAAGTATATCGGGCCTTTCCAAATCAAAAGAGTGTTGAACAATGTGACTGTTGAACTCTTGTTGCCTAAATCACTGAACTCTATTCATCCTGTGTTTCATGTAAGGCTTTTGCGATGTTCATCTGCAGAGAATGTGTGGAGACCGCATCGGCCCGCCCCGCCTCCGTTGATGGTGGGGGGGGAACCGCACTATGAAGTCGCGCAGATTTTGGACTCCAAGATTTCTCGCAACAAGCTTTACTACTTCATTGAATGGGTTGACTTTGGGCCTGAGCAGAGGGAGTGGGTGAGGGCGGATCATGTTCGTGCTCCAAAGTTAGTCCGTCAGTTTCATAAATTGTACCCCTTGAAGCCTGGTGAGTAAGATGTGTTATCAGGGGGACAGGATGTCAGGTACCCCTGCCATAGGGGTGAAGGGTGGGAAGGAGGTGCCAACGAATGTATCTGTGTTTTCTCTGGTATGTGGGGAGGTGATGAAGTTGCCTGGGAAACGGAGCAATTCCAATCTCGGGCTATCGCACACCAGGCCATTTGGCCTTGAAAGCCAGGCTGGTTGTCTCCTTTCTGTTTCTTAAGACAACAGCTAGGCTGGGAATTTACTGCTTTGTGGGAACGTAAATTGTAACACCTTTTTGTTGGTTTCCCACGCGCGGGCTATGTAGCCATTGGTAGTTTGTAGGGAGGGGCCCCCTCCATAGACTATAACCAAGAGTGCTTCTTCTTTGTGGGTTATTCCTAACAATGCTTATGTACTAGTGCTTTGGCTTTGCAGTCTAATAAATGCTATCCTTCTTCATGAGGCCTGGTGTTGACTGACTATCTAAGGCGCCTGACAGGATGTCATCAAGATAAACCAGAACCCCCTTGAACAGGTGCTTGTGCAACACTTCATTTATTAAATTCATAAAGACCCCTGGGACTCCCGCCAACCTGAAGGGCATAACTAAGTACTCGAATTGCCCCACGGGTGTGTTGAATACCATTTTGTATTCATCCCCCTCCTGAATGCGTACTCAGAAGTAAGCGTCTCTGAGATCCAACTTGGAGAAGATTTTACCCCTTGTAGTATCAGCCAAGTCGTCTTTAATCAATGGGAGGGGGTAAGCGTTCATAATGGAGACAGCATTCAAGCCCCGGTAATCCATACAGTCTCAAAGGCCCTGTCCTTCTTTTTCTGGAAGAAGATAGGTGCAGCAAAGGGCAAGGAGGTGGGTCAAATGAACCCATGGGCTAGGTATTTGTCAATGAACTTCCGCAACTCCTCTTTCTTGGCAGGGCTCATGGCATATAGTTTCCCCTTAGGCATCTTATGCCCTGGCGAGATTTCTATGGCACAGTCTGCATTCTGGGGGGGGGGGAGCTCGTCAGCCTCGCCCTCCTCAAACACCCAGGCCAAGTCCCTGTACCCCTCTGGGATTGAATCGATCTCCTCTTGGGCTAGGCACGCCCACACTTCCCCCTACTCAACTTTCCACACATGATCATTGCATTTAGAATTGGGGAAGTGTAATACTCATGCACTCCACTGTATATAGGGGTCATGATCTCGCAGTCAGGGGTTTCCTAACACCATAAAGAATTGGGCCATTGGGTTCATTACAAAAGCATGTTGTTTCCAATGGGACCCTGTCCCCATGACCACTGGTACTGTCTGGTATTTACACACCTCTTTCATAGCGGAGCCATCCATTTGGGTAAAGATGAGTGGCTCAGGAAGTGTTTGCACTGGGATCCCCAACCCCATAACTATAGCTGGGTTTATCAAGTCTCTCGCACATGCAGAGTCCACTAAAGCCCTCACTTCCGGGTTGATAACTGACACAGTCACGGAAAACAAGGGTGTGTGTTGCTCACCGAACGTGGTGCTGATGCCTTTTGGACCTGCTGGTTTGCGCGTCTTACAGTGGGTCCCAGCCTTTTCCTACCAGCTGGCCAGCATTGTCCCTGCTGGAAGAAGCCCTGTTGGGAGCTGCGTTCAGTTGGAGGGTCCTCGGCTGCTTGGGACGAGCTCCTCTGTCCTTTGGTTATGCTTTGGAGCTGCAACGTTCTGGTGCTTTTCCCCTTTGGGGTGTCAGGTGGGCCAGGCAGACCCAGCTTTCTGCAGTGTAGACGCACATGTTGCTTCATCCTCCATTCCCACATTGACTCTTTGGTCTTGGAGCGCTGTTCCCTTGCCTTGCTTCCTGGAGTCTTCAGGGTTGACTTAGGCAGCTACATCTTGATCATGTTGAGTCAGTTCTCTGCATCACTGGCCTCACGGATCCATCCGGCCAAGGTTAGCGGGTTCCCGCTGCTGTGGACCTTTTCCAGGATAGGTTGGTTGAGACCCAAGTGGTACTGCTCGATTAGGACCTCTTCCGGCCACCCTTGCACCTAGGTGACATACATCTTAAATTCATCAGAAAACTCACACGCTGACCTATTGCCTTGCTTCAGGGCCCACAAGCAGGTTCGTGTTTTTTCCAGCTGTAGGGGGTCTTCATACTGCTGACACAGTGCCCACATAAAGGCTGTAACATCCCGAAGTTCGGGGCCTCAAATGTTGTGGAGCCCCACATACCAATCAGCTGCCCAATCCCTCAGTCATGAGGCGATGTAATCCATTCTATGTTCATCCATTGCGAATTTAGGACCCTAATCCCACAGGAACTTGCCGACTTGCAACAGAAAGAAAGCCAGCTTGTCGGGGTTGCCATAGAAAGTAGCATTTAGCATCTCCTGGTGTCTCTCGTGGCCAGGCATGGGTGCAGCTGGTGCTGGGGGTCCTGGCAGCACAGCCGGAGGCTGGTTGCTTGGGCCCCCTTGGCCTGTGAGGACCTGCCCTGCCTGATCCTGGGCCAGCACTGCTAGCTGGTCACGCCCCAGGGCCCCTCCGCCATCTGGAAGGTGGGCAGGAATCTCATGCTGCACCGTTGTGGCAATGAGTCATGGTAGATCCAGCATCATCTCCTGCATATCCTAGCACAGCTCCTCAGTCTGCTCCTGGAACTTATGCCATATCCACTCCAGTTGGGCATCTTCCGTCACCGGCAGCCTCCTGTAGTCCCTTGGGTAGTCTTCAGGATAGGTGCTGCCATACCGTCTGCCATAAGACGGATCAGGAGTTATTGCCCAGCTCTCTTCTGTCCAGGAAGTGAGGTAGGACCACGATTGGGTGCCCAGTCCCCTGGGTCTCAGCTCTCTAGCTGCGGTCGTGGTCATTATCAAAGTTTTTTGGATCACTACCTCTTTGGTGGTAGTGACCAGAACATCTCCGGTATCGTCGTCAGCCATAGTAGGGTACAAGGCTGGTGACTATAAGGAGTTTTATCTAAATTTCTCTGGAAGATCGTGGGAATGCCGCCCTGTGTACCTTATGCAGCTCTATGTTTAGAAATTGGATTAAATTCTGTGGAATCCGGTGCATGGCTTATGACAGTAAAATATTGGCTGCATCTACATTACAATGTAGACCAAGGGAGCCTTATACAACAAATGCTCATAGAATCAAATGTGTCTAAATGGCTATCATACATTGAGAATAAAATAATTGCCATGAGTATCCCACTGGACTCATTGCTTATGCTCCCATTTACAGGCGCTTTTCAGATGATTAAGTGTAGAGCCCTTGATATTGAAACACAAAGGCTTTACAACTTAGCCAATAAATCTTGTTCCCTCCTGAACTTTGAGATGCCCCTTATGGGGCCGAATGGCCCCATATCTATCGGGTATACAAGCACCACAACCGTGCAAAGCCTTCTCTCTAGCAATGTAATACCATCAGCAATCTTGCATGGGAGATATAATAACACAGTATATATGGATAGACTTTACCATTGCAATTCTGGATGTATTGAAACTGTTTTGCATATTTGTTTGCATTGTCAATTTTTTACATGCTAGATATTTAAATCCTATCTTAACCAACATGACGAACCTTCCTGAAGCTTTAAAAGTGCACCACCTTTTAAATGACCCTGTTCTGGAAATATCAGTGAACATAGCCATGTTTTTACAATCAGCAATAAAGCTACATCAGGGAAATTTTCAATGAGTAATTGTTTTATGCTACCTTATGTTTATATGTCTGGCTATACATGGTTTTAAATTTATATTTCTTCTTATAGTAATCCTTTTTAAGGTATTTTATGCCAATAAAGGTCAACTGAACTGAACTATAAGGAGTTCTAACATTTTGTCAGACTCCTGCAGCAATCAGTTCCCAACAGCTTTCATTCAAAGAAGTAAAGTTTATTGAGACATTGAGGCTGAGTTCAGACTGGCAGTTTGCCCCGCTGTAGCCATGTTTCAGACCCGTTTCACAAGCAGATTAAAGGGGGCGTTCACACAGGCACATTTGCCTGGCGTTCCTCACCCATAGTCAACCCATGCTGTTCCACTTTGCTCCCGTGTTTAAAAGATACCTGGTGAAAGTGGTAGCAAATCTCTGAGAGCCCATTTATCCCACTTCATTCCGTTGCCGGGAAGTGTGAATACCAACCCGAAAAGCTGGGAGCAACCCGCGTTGTGCATAAGGCAGCAGCAATATGATTGACTGTGCACCGCTTTACCGCCCAATGTGGTGCTGGTGCAACAGGATTCTCCCCAAATCAGACAGATGCGCATGAGCCGAATTACCAGGGAAAAGCCGTTTACAGCCATGCCTCCAGGCCAGCAGTCTGAATGCTCCTGCGCACCTCCTCCTGGTATGCTCCCGCATCAGTTGGTGCAGTGTGACCGGGAAAACCCGGAACAGTTTGTTCTGGGGCTTTTTTGCCTTGACTGGCTCCGGCTTCAAACTGCCAGTCTGAACTCAGCCTGAGAGTATGTAGATATCTTAACCATTTCATGTAAGAACTGAAGAAAAGCGCACGCACCAAACAGATATACATTATTCAAGGAGGCCCCCTGGTGGCCCAGGGCCAATCTGGGATCAGGTAGAAGCCCGCCAATGTAACAGGCTACTTTTCCAAAGAGAAAGATTACACCAGGCACTGAAGGTCATACAGAGATAATAAAAACATAGGAGACACAGCAGAAATGAAACTTAACATTCCAGAGTCACCCCCACTCCCATGGCAGCCAGGGCTTGAGAAAGACTTAGCTGACAGCTCATGGGCTGGATAGAAGCCCTATAGGGGCCACATCTGGCCCACAGGCTGCATGTTTGACACCCCTGCTCTAAATACTTAAAATGCCATGTATTCTATTGAAAAAAACAGTCTTTAAAGGAATGATTAATTGGCGCTACACTAATTACATGGCTGTAGACCTTTCCCAATTGATCCTATACCTCAAGAGTTTTCCAAATTTTCCAAATGCATAAATTTGGGGATGGAAGAATCTGACTGATAAAGAAACATTAGTGCATCATCAGCATAAACTACTTATTTGATCTCTTTTATGATCTGAAACTAAAGTGCCAATGGTACAGGCAAGTACCCATTCAGTGAACGCAGAGCTAATTAAAAATAGCCAGGATGGAAACATGCAAAAACAAGTGATGCATTTGTTGTAGGAAGGTTTGTTTGTTTGTTTAAAAGATTTCACCATAGATACATTGCTCCAATGTATGTATGGGAATGGAACAAAAAATCTGAAAATCCCCCCTGATGAATCTGTATGCAATACGTGTAGGGGTTGTACAAATAATAAATATTATTTTCCCTCTGCACCAGTTTGTTTCTTTTTTTCTTCATTTTGCCTTGGTGCGCCCCCCTTTTCTTCCTATAAACATGGACCAATAAATAACAATCAGTTTGAGGCTCTAAGATTACATACATGCCATCCTCTGCAAAAATGGTATTTTTAATAGTTATATTTAAATTTTTATACAAGACTATTGCAGCTTTTCTGGGCTTATTAGAATTGTCCATATAGTAGGTTTTCCTTAACAGGCTTTTCTGGAGACGGTAAGAATCATGAGAATGTTGGAAAAATTGGCAAAATACTTAAATATTCAGAGATTGCAATGGATCTTTGCTTCACTGGAGAGGAGGCATTTTCTCCTATGTAAAAATCTTTATTTCTAAGGGAAGGGTTCACAGGAAATCTACAAAACAACAAAGACACCTAAGACTACATTTTTACACTTTGACCACACAGTCTACAAAAATTGAGATTCTTTTTTTTTTAAATCAAAATTTTTATTCATTTTCAAATTAACAATGAACACGAACAAAACAATAACAAAGCCACATTGTGAAAAAGCAGTAAGTTAAACCTTTACAGAACTTGATATATGGTTAAACAGATCAACATAACATTCAAGCACTAAATAAATATGCATCACATAAAGAGTAATACATCATAAAATTTGCATGGAACAGTAAAAGAAGATGGGATGTTGTTGCAGAATACATGTTCTAAAAATGGAAACCATTTTGTTTGGAAGTCTTGAAAATTGTTTGGATTATGGAAATATGATACCTTTTCTGAGATCATGGAATAGTATTCCCACAATTTGGCATACCATTGTGAGAGGGTTAAAGTGTTTTTGCTTTTCCAAGTGTTAGCTATAATTGTCTTAGCAGCTGTTAAAAACATTGAGATAAGCTCTTGACTTATTTTGGGAATTTTAGGGTTTTTCCAAAGGTCAAGCAAATAAACTTCTGATGAAAGAGGTATATAGTACCCAGTAATGTTTCTGATAGCTTTAGATATTTTAATCCAAAACTTCTTAACAACAAGACAATACCAATGGATAAAGGACCCATAGCCACCACAGGACCTCCAACAAAGCGGTGAGTAGGCTTTTGTAACATTATGTAGCTTTGAGGGGGTAAGGTACCATCTGGTAAGCACTTTATAATTTTGCAGTTGTGTATTCAGGGATTTTGAAGTGATGGAGGGGGAGGATCATATTTTTTGCCAGTCATCATCTGTAAGGGCAGTACCACAGTCTGACTGCCATGAATTTTGATAACTAAGTGTTTGATTGGCTGTCGATAAGGTGAGGTCCGAATACAAAACTGAGATGAGGTTCTTAACAGTTGATCTATCAATTTTCAAGATTCTTTCAAAAAGAGTTAGCGGTCTAGAAAGATTTGAAGTGACCCCTAGAAGGAAATTACCTGAATGCATTAACCAATGATTGTTGGTAAATAGGCTTCAGTTTCTAGGGCTTTCTTCCCATTGGCTTTGTGCCAGGTTCCCTTCCAGGTCAGTCTAAACAATGGCACACAAGGTAAACACATATTAATCCTATAATGACTGACTTTTAGGCCTTGCAACACACATATTTCCAACAGAGAAAACATATGAGTCTCTTGGGGGAAAGCAATATGAGCTTTTAACCCCCTCTGGGACAAACTAGAAGTTACAGTATCTATGGGTCCAACTTGTGGATGCTGACACCATTTTACAGCTGAACTTGTCCATTTAAAAATGGCCTGTTTTGGCACTTGAAAAGACACCAAGGGGGAGGGAATGACAGGATTGCCTGGTCCTACCATGCTGCTGAGTGGATTCTCTTGGCATTTTTACATGGCCAGGTTCTGCTCTAAAATGGTGTTGGCATCCACAGGTCTAGTTTGGCTCTAAGATGCCTGAATAATGTGAGGGTACTGAATATTCTGACATTCCATGAAATAATATTTAACCTGCCCATTATACTAAATACAAGCTAATAGAAATTAGTATATTGATACTAATGTGTGATTGCAAGATAATTATGTCATGTAGGAAACTATGCACCTCAGGATGTTGTGCTTGATGAGCTATGGCTGAGTCAGGGCACAAACGCAATGTGGTTATTTGATGATTTACTGGAATATCAACAACATGAGTTTTGGATTTACCTTTACAAGAGATAAAGAAAATAAGAAATTTTAACCAGGTCAGAAGATAAACAGAGCAAATTAAGAACAACAACAAAATAGAGAACTCTTGAATTACTTTGCAAAAGGGCCAGTGGGCCACATAACTTCATTTTCACTAACACAAAGGAATGGGGAATCTCAAGATACCAATATGGAACTTCTCCTTCACCCTAGGCTGATATATACCTGTGCAGCGACTATAAAAAACAAGTTTAAATTTACTAACCAGTCCACAATAATGCACCATGAACAAGAACAACATCTGAATAATATTTAGAACAAAAGAAAAGAATTTACCAGATTCATCAAATAATCTAAAATGATTATATAACAAACTCTAGTCTATAAACTAGAATAATCTTCAGCAAGCTGAGTCCAAGAAGAAATCAGTGCCATATCAACACTCCTTTAGGTAGTGAAGGGCGCGGTATAAATCCAATCTCCTCTTCTTCCTCTGACAGGCCAGCTATGGGCCATAATATTGGACAGAACAAATGTACATTACATCCTGTGCAGATATAAATAGGGTTGACAGGTACCCTTTGGGGTGGGAGATCTCCTGCCCCCAGCTCCTGTTGCCTGCCACTGGTCTAGTGGCTGGTAGGAAAAGAATAAAATAAAAAATAGCTGTGGGCACAACGGTGTTGCATCACTTCCAGGGAAAACTGGAAAGTACATAACACCATTGTGCCAACAGCACCCAACCCCATGTCTCTGCTCCCCTAGATTTCCACAGGTTGTCAGTTGCTGGCAACCGTAGCTTATAAATAATACTTCTCAATATTCATCTAATATATTCTGAAATATACTATTAAAATGTGTTAAAATGTATGCAAAAGGCAATTACAGTAGGATAGGTTTAAGTGAAACAATGTAAAATCTGTGCCTCAAAATCTAGCTAATTTTAAGCTCCTGGCAACAGATACTTAGCAAGGTTGTTTACTAAGAGCACAAGTTATCTTAGAAGTGAAAGAATACAGAGTACCTATGACAACTTTCCCAATCAGTATAATCTTTTTTAGTACATTGGTGTTTTCTTCAGGATCGGACAAAGAAAAAAGTGAAGGATTTGTGTCATATAGTTCAGTTGTCCTCAAAAACAAAGTGCAGGCATGCGGAAAGTTCTTTACTAACTGCACAAAACAAACTCCATTCAATCAACCTACACAGCATCAAGAGAGAGAGAAACCCAAAATCTTTTCTAGATGAAACAGATATGAAGCCCTTGTCTGAGCATTATGCAGTTTTAAAGATAATTGACAGCTGCTTTCCAGCACAATGGTGAAATTACTTTTTAGAGCAGTTACTTTATAGAGCAGCCTCAAGTAGTCCTCTTTAGCATTTGGCATGTTATATGACCTGAGCTGATTATTATGTCGAACATACAATGTTGCTGGATATTTGAAATGATAATCCAGAATTTTTTCTCTGGCCAGCATAAGGCCTCATCTCTGATTTATAACTTCTTTAGGGAAGTCCTGGAACAGTCATAGGACCCAGTTGTTCTTGTCATGTTTCAAAGAGCCTTTAGCATATGCTCTTTTCAGCAGTTCTTCTTTAGTATGAGATGAAGAAGCCTGAAGTTATAATGGAGATCTCCCTGCTCCATATCAAACAACTGGGCTATTAGGCCGGCTACTGGGTACAGGAGATCTGCTTAAGGTTGTCAGGCCTCGTGCCACATCAGGAGACCTCCCATTGGTACCTATTGTTGCCCACTGCTACTTTGGAGGAAAAAATGTAAAAACCCACTAGCATCATGTGATGTTGCTTCCAGGGAAAACCCATAGCATTTCTGGCAATTCCTAGGGTGGTATAACATCACTTTTAGGTTTCCTTGGAAGTGATATCATGGGGCATGTGAAGCTGGCACCCCACCACAGCTGGCACAGCCTTGCAACCCTAGCCCTGCTTGTTTCAGTGGCCCCATCCTCCAGGCTTGATATCAGGGCTCACCTATATCCATTCTGGCTGAGACTTGATTAACAGAGGATTTTAAATCAGCCATCTCAGACTGTATAGAGGCCTGCCATTCCTTAAGGTGTTTTATGTTTTCAGACGCTTCCTTAAGCAGGGCCAGAATAGTTTTAATATCCTCTTCACAGAGCATATTCTCAAGCATTCGTTTTAGTTGGGCTTTGTATGGGTTACGAGGAAGATCACAGTCCAGATGTCTGTTGATTCCCTCTTTCACAGCAGGAGCTCAGTAATGAGCAACCATTCCCCTGAAGATCTCACCCAAGAAGTCTTAACTAAGAGTTTTTATTGTATGGAATTGTTTTGTGATTTACTTCTGGCCGAACTGATTTATGGATCTTTTTGGAGGCTGCTAAATTTTGTTTTATGCTGTTTTTATATTCCTGACTTGTTTAAAATATTGATAATTTATGTTGTTATTTTTGAACCTCCTTGAGCCATTCTTTAGAGAGGTGGCATATACATTCTCTACATGAATAAATAAAGTTTACCTGTTATTGATCACTTATTTAAGTTACTGGTTAACAGTGCAGTCATGCAGAGTTACATTCTAAATCCATTTAAATCAATGGGATTAGAAGGGTTTAGCGTAAGTGTATTGTAGACTTTGAATTAGAAGTGTTGGTCATTATTTGAAAGCTGGAACATAGTACTAAATAAACATAACATAGATCTCTGATTCAGAATAATTGATCTTACATTTCTTTTGGAGGAAATGAAAGAACCAACAGGTTCTGGTGACTACAAGCTAGGGTTGCCAACTTGCCAAAAAAAAAAATCCATCCACTGATGGGGGTGGGGGTAAGGTTGCCAGATCCAGGTTGGGAAACTCCTGGAGATTTGTGGGTGGAGCCTGGGTAGAGCAATGGAATATAATGCAGAGGTGGTCCACCCTCCAAAGCACCTATTTTCTCCAGGGGAACTGATCTCTGTGGTCTGGATATTACCTGTAATTCCAGGGAATCTCCAGGTCCCACCCAGAGGCTGGCATCTGTACTACAAACCTATCATGTACTTTTCTTCTGTGCACTCAAATCCTAGCTATAAAATTAAAGTAAATAATTTCCACTCAAATCCAGTTTGTTACAGACCTGTTTGTTACAGGTTCTGGTTTATAAAAAGAAAGAAGAGCTGTCCAAACATTGTCTGAGGCCATTACAAATGTAAGGGAAAGTTTATAGAATCATAGAATGTTAGAGTTGGAAGGGACCTTGCAGGTCATCTAGTCCAACCCCCTGCACTCTGCAGGAGCATAGCCAAAAGATAGCCCTACAACATACCCAAAAGATGGTCGTCCAGCCTCTGCTTGAAAACGTCCAGCGAAGGAGCATCCACCAGCTCCTGAGGCAGTCTGTTCCACTGCTCAACCACTCTTAAGGTTAGGAAGTTTCTCCTGATATTTAGCTTGCTTCCATAGGCTACAGAAGTAATTGTATTTTCAATAGAAAACCTGTGAGTCTCTGAAAGTGGGTCAGTTTAACTAGTCACCAACTGTAGGTGATTTGCAGGAGGGAGGTCAAAGGTTCAGACCATCCAAAAGTAATGACATTACCACTCTTTTCTATCAAGAGAGAGTGGGCATGGTTTTTAATGTTTCCCTCTACCCACAGCAGACTCTTCCCATTGTTGCTCTCACACTGAGTGTCCACTGCCTCCCAGCAGTTTTTCAGGGATCTCAGTGGCCAGCAGGAGAAAGTAAAGTTGCATCTTGCTGGATCTAATCAATTGGATTATTTTTGTTAATAATTATTAATAGCTATTTGTCATTCTACAGAATTCTTATACCTACTTTCCACAGTCAGTGTTCAGTACAGTGCAAGAAATTTCAGTTCCTGCTAACAGGAAGGAATTTAGAATCGTAGTGGTATCCTGTAGGATGTGTATATTTCATTCTGATACATGGTGATTTATAGAGGGCCATACTTTCAGTTATATGTTCTGGTAATTGTGGTATTATGATTACTGGTGGTTCATCTAAACACAGGAAATGAGTACAAGTATATTGGAAGATATAATATCTATGTCCAACTTTAAAGTGCCAACTAGCTGAATGCCTACATAATATTACAACTAAATTAATGTACTGTACCTACCAAATCCTGATCACTCACAAAAGAAATGTGAAAGAGGAATAGGTACAAAAATAGATAAAATGAGTTGAGCAGAAATCGTTTTGAGCATGGTTTGGAGGCTGAGTGGTTCAGCTGTATTTTTTGTCAGCACTACTTTCAACTTGCAAAGGAAAGTTATGATATATCCTCCTCTTATATTGTTTGTTTACCAACATTTACTAGTTTGCGAAAGAGAGGTAAATTTTTCTTGAGCCTTCTCTGCTTGGTCTTCAGAGCATCCCCCAGGCCCAAGAGAAGGTTCAAGGAGAAATATGCAACTAGCAAAGACTTTTCCACATTTGCCAACTTTCCTTCCATATAAACTAACTGTAAGGCTTTTGAACATAGCGAATGAATATTTTGATCATGGTATCATAGGCTGAAGCTCTCAAAGAAGAAGGCCTTCAGGTTCTCCTCAGAGCTGCTGAGAATGAGAAACCCTATTAAAGATTCCCACAAATAATTTTCATAATTGGGAATAATTCTGTTATTCCTGGGATCATGTACCTTCCACATACCCATCAAGAGAGTCCAACAGATAGCCCAGGCAAGTCCGATCTCATCAGATCTTGGAAGCTAAGCGAGGCCAACACTGGCAAATACTTGGAAAGGCAACCTCCAAGAAATATCAGGGCGAAGACTCAGAGGCAAGTAATATAAGCCACCTCTCTGAAATGTCCTAGCCCCACTAGGAGTCACCAGACATCACCATGACTTCCAGGCTCACAAGTGTGCATACACACACACACACACACACAAAATACCAGGGAGAGAGGGGGGGGAGAGACTGACCATCAGCTCTTCCTCATTAGCTGACTCCATGGTATGCTGATAATGTTGATCCTCCATGGACACCAACAAAGGCTTGACAGACTACCTGCCAGAGTACGCCCTTATTTAGAAATCACTAAAATTCTTAACATAGGTCCTTAAGCAATTTAGGATGGTATCCCAGGAATTACCTTGGGTAAAAACTGTCATTTCAAAGGCTTCAATTTTTGCTGGAAGTTCAGTTCTTGAACAACCTGGTTTGCTATTAGTTTGCTACTCCTGTGACAGGGATATCTCTTATATTTATATCAGCCTTATTGAACATTATGCCACCTGTTCTACTGGGCTACTGTTATATGTAATGAGTTCTTAGCTTCTTCTTCCTCTTCTGTACTGATACTTGCCTAACATATGCCTTGCTGCTCTCTGTGGGTTTCGTTGTGATGCAGAACTGGAAAGACACTATCCAATCCAGATGTAACTAGAAATTATTGTCTGATATTGTTTGTTCAAAAGGTTTTTTTAAATCAGTAAAATAGTAAACAGTGTGTTCATATAATGTTCAGTGTCTGAAATGGTAAGTAAGTTCCAGAGGGAAGCAAAATAGTTTATGATCGTGTGCTGAAAAAGAATCTATAATGCTTCTTCAAAATGGTGTGCTTAGTCAAAGCACACCCTGACCTGGATAGCCTGGGCTAGCTCGATCTCGTCAGATCTCAGAAGCTAAACAGGGTCAGCCATGGTAAGTATTTGGAAGGGAGACCACCAAAGAATACTAGGGCCATGATGTGGATGCAGGCAATGGCAAACCACCTCTGTTAGTCTTTTGCCTTGAAAACCCCACGGGGTCATCATAAGTCAGCTGTGACTTGATGGCAAAAAAAAAGGTCAAAGCTTGAGTCTGTTTGCTCTGAAATAAGACTTGCAGAGTTCCATAGACTTACTTTCTCATATGGGTGTTTAGGACTGGTGACTTACTCTTTCTGTTTTTTCTGCCTTCCCATAGCCCTGAATCTGCTGAAGTATTTCTGCATATGGAAAGATTTCTACCCATGGAAAACCTTCTCATCTCCCCTGCAACCCAGAATGCCCCCTGAAATGCTACTTCATGGTGGGGGGGATAGGGTTTCCTAAGAAGCACCATCTAAGAGGTATTTTGGGATGTAGTGGGGAGAAGGTGATAAACTTAAGTTCCATGAGTGGAAAACATCTACAGAAGACTTTAATCTTTTCATACTTTTTTTCTAACAGTAATAAGAGCAAAATTGTAATTGAGATTTTAGTAGAGCATACATATACAATATGCCTTTGTACCTCTATGAAAACTAAAGTTACTCTTGAGAGTGGTCCATAGCCCTCATTCTGTAACAGCTTTACACAATGCCACATCTGTTTATGGTGATCCAGCACAATAACATCTAATTGCAATGTTGTTCTAAGACAGCATTCTAAGTTTGCTCTCACCTTTCAAGAAAAGGTTGGTCATGATGTTAGGTTTCAGTATTGTCTATTCAGACTGGCAACTGCTCTCCCCGGTCTCAGGTAGAGGTCTTTTAGATCTCCTGCTATCCAGTCCTTTCAACTGGAGATATCAGGGATTGAACCGGTGATCTTTTGCATCCGAAGCAGAGACTCTACCACTGAGCCATGGCTCCTCCAGTAAAGGATGAGGAATGGTACAGTATAGCCCAATCTCATCAGATCTTGGAAGCTAAGCAGGGTCAGTACTTTGATGGAAGACCACCAAGGAGTCTTTGCAGAGGAAGGCAGTGGTAAACCCCCTGTTTAATCGCTTGCCTTGAAAATCCAAGGGGTTACCATAAATCAGCTGTGACTTGACCACACTTTACACACACAAAACACAGTAAAATGTATTGAAGAAGTGAAGGTATTTGAAGAAGTATACATGCACACAAAAGTTTATACCCAAAATTAAACTTTGTTGGTCTTAAAGGTTCCACTGGACTCAAAACTTTGTTCAGTATAATGTACTGTCTTTTAAATATGTATAAATTGTGGGCAGCCTGAGAAGCTGTTCCTTTTCAACTTTGTTTCATGTTAAGTGTCTTATTAAAAGCAAAAGAATAGTATTTTAACCTCTAACTATAGATGCCATGTTAGCAAGAATTCTAATCCTTTAAATATAGATGTACTTGCTTTTGTTTAGTGATAATACCATCATACACAGGTTTTCCCCTCAGTTCAGAGCACTAATATGGCACTGCTTATATTACATATTTACAGTCATTTAAGTGTGAGGTAATTTTAACTAGCAACTTGAGAGAGGACCTTCTTGATCAAGGCATCAAAGCTCTGGAATTCCTTCTTAATTACTGTTTTCATGACAAAAGTTATAAACAGCAAGCCATCACTAAAAAGGAAGTGCTCTAGAATTCTCTCCCAGTAAAGTTTGTCTGTCCTCTTCTGTAGTTATCTTCCACCAGCAGGTGAAGACTTTTTTTTCATTTGGCATTCCCTCAGTGATATCTCCTTCCTGACCAGTGTTTTAACTCCTTTTAATGTCTTTGAACTTATTTTAGTTCTGTTTTCAAATGTTTTAATAATGGCTGAGTTCAGACTGGCAGTTTGGCCTGATAGAGGCATATTTCACAAACAGATTAAATTACACAGGCACAGCTGTCAGGCGTTCCCCAGCCATACTCAACCCATCTTGTAACACTTCTTTCCCAAGTTTAAAAAGTACCAGGTGAAAGTGGTAGCAAACCCTGGGAGCGCATTGATCCCGCTTCCTGGACATGTGCACGCTAAACGCTAAATGCCGGGAACAATCCACATTGATAATGTGCGCCTGAAGCAAGACCTAGAGAACCATGGACTTTGGGACCATAAAATTCCCCTTGGTGCTGCAAGGTGCTTTCTACTATAATTAATCAGCTTATTAATTTCCAGCTTTATGCTCAATGCTTGATAATGAAGAACCTTTGGCCATCATAAAGGACAGGCTGGGCGTTGGCGTCAGCAGTTGGCAAACACCTTAGAAAAGGATGGCCATTGTCTTATGATCAAGCCTGTGAAAAGGGGAAGTTGAAGCCCACGAATCAGCCGGGCTTGAGATAGATATTGAAAGGTCAAGGAACTTTAGAGACTACGCAGGCGCAATTAGCTAATTAATATTAACTGACACACCCCTGCATAGCTGATGCCTTATTAACATGCACATGTGACTCATGTAATGGGAGGGGGGAGCATGCCAAGGAGGCCTGTGATGGGAGGATCAGAGGAAATTGTGGTCTCAGCATATCTCAGCCAATAAACTACTGTATTGCTGTAACTAAGGAAACAATCAAAGGATGTAAACTCTGTCTAACTGTATAAATGGGTGGATGTGAAAGTCTTTGAGGTCCAGCCCTTTTGAGCGATTCTCTCTGCTGGACCTGACGTACGTCAATAAAGTACATTCCTTTTCACTCGTTGTCTGGTTGGCTTTATGAGGCTGGGAAGGGCCCCAGGTATTCATCTCGATTTTCCAGCTACACACCGGCTGTTCCTGCAGGGATGCGCCTATGCACCCATATGCCTGCCACAGAGCAAGGAAAAAGCTGTTTATAGCCGCACCTCCGCCAGGGGCAGGCCAACAGTGTGAATGCTCCCTTGTGCCTCCTCCCCGGTTCTCTGATATCTCCATAGTGTAAGTTAGACCACTGTGTGGCTTGCTGAAGCTTACAGTGTGTAGGAAATATCTCTTCAACTTTAAATATCTGATAATGCGAATAAAATTTTCCCAATATTCACAGCTTTGCTGCTGTGTATCTAAAAGGGCACAGCACTTACCTTTGTGCTCCTCAAATAAGTTCTGTTAGATCTTATCTTCTCAAGTGGTAAAGAGAAAGTGAATAGAATTGGTCATTTATTTATTGTTACTTTCCTTTGTAGTTGAAAATGCTTGACCCAATTAAATAAGCTTCATTTCAGTAATGCTTTCTGTTCTGCGTTTATAAAGCAAGACTGTCAACAATGTATTTTATTTTCTTAATATAAAAATCCAGTCTTGAACAATATGGGTTCAAAACTGGATTTTTAAAATGATTTGTTGCATACTCAGGGGAAAAAATTTAACATATCCCTCTGCAAAGATATTCTAGAGACTTGCCTGACTGTAGTTATCTATTGTTTTACCACATTTCCAAGCATCTACTTCTTCATCTGACATGATGATACTATGTTATACTTGAGAAGTTAAGATTATACAATCTATGCAAATTGTATAAAACTCTGGTGCTTAGACAGTCCTCTAGCTTGTAGAACATTAGTGGTTTAATAAGCAACCACAACTGTGTATCATTACAAGTAGAATTGTTTTTAATGCTTCAAGGAAGTGGAAAGGATATATTGGTTATCATTCCTGCTATATTTCTCTCCAATGTAATTTTTAAAATAGACAATATATAAGTGAGGGACCCGTAGGGCCTTGCAGAGGACATATCTTTTCCCCTTACCCACTATTTCTTCTTTCCCTTCTCTGAAAGCCCCTATAACCTCTCCACTTTCTGAACCACCAGCCAACCAACCTTTAGCTGGCCCCCTCCGTCTTCAGCTTTCCCTCCTTCCATATCAGCCTCCCACCACCCTTTCCACAGGAAAATTGTTGGCCAAGTTGCACAGTGCTGGCTGAGTAGGACCCATATGCACACTGAGAACCTGTAGGTGCTTGCAGGGGGCACTTCACTTTCCCCTGTAATTGCTCCCCACATTATTTCCTCTTTCCCTCCTCCTGGCAGCCTCCATATCCTCACCTTCCCCTGCTTTCTTCTCTCCTTCCCACTTTCTTTTTATCTGTTCTGTCTTCAGCTATATTTATCATGTATTTACTTCGTTTATATTCTGTTTTTGTCCACAATGGGGACCTAAAACAGCTTACATCATTGTCTTCTCCATATTATCCTCACAACAACTTTGTGAGGTTGGTTAGGGTGAGAGTGTGTGGCAGGCCCAAGATCACCCAGTGGGTGTCCACATCAGAGTAGGAATTCAAACCTAGATCTGCCAGATCCTATTCTAAACTCTAATCACTATACCACACTGGTTTTGTGGGGTGGCTGCTGCTGAACAGGCCTGGGTGAGTTATACAAGTTGCATAGTATCAGGTTTCCTGGTGGTTGCTGCCAGGCCTGGCTCTAGGGAGTCCTTCAAAAACCAAAACTGCCTTGGAAAGGGCCCTAATCCCTCCCCATGCCTTTTACTGACAGAAACCAAGGCTTGAATGCTGACAACACTGTTGTGGTTGTCTAGCAACAGCCACTGGGGACGTTCATTTCTTAAAGCTATGGGTGCTTCTTTTAGTTTGTTTTAGTTTTCATATTTTTCTGCAAACCTAGGGCTTTTCTCAAGTTTGTAGAAAAATCTGTCTTGTCTGTCCATAGCCCCAGTCTCAGGATTTAAGTGTTTATGGATGGGCCCATGTTCAAAATTAGATACATTGATGAATTTTAAAATATGGATCAAAGGTTAGTTAAGTACACATGCACTGTGTTTAGATGGATATAAATATGTAGCATAAAGTATATGATTGCTACAAGAACAAGATTTTCTGAGTTAATAGTTGTAGCAAAACTTTAAATAGTTTCCTCTTCTGAACCTAACAGTGGAACCCTAAGATCATTTTCCTGGTAGGAAGTCCCATTGAATAGACCTAAGTAAGACTATGAGTAGACCTGCTTAGAATAAGAAACAATTTTTAGATTGTCTTTCAGAAAACATCCAGTACAATATATAAAATGTTAGTAAAATCCATCATTGACAGAATACATCAAATAGAAATGTTCAGTAAAAAGCCTTTGGCAGAGTAGATCTGTTTTTATGATTTTTGTTTACGACAGCAACGAAATGAGAAAGACTCCCTGTATGAACATGATTTTGAAAGAAGCTGTGATTATCAGGTTTCTTGCATTCCACTACTAGATGATATTATCTAATTTGGCTTTCACTGACTTTACCTAGTGCATAATTTAGATTAATCCCCTTTTTTGTTAATATAATGACTACTATAGTTTTCCTTGACTATGGACCTTTTAAGGGACCATTTTGTTCTGTATGGTACTAGAGAGACAGTTCATCTGGTTTTTATATTTCTAATTGGAGGCTGCCATTCTTTTTTTTCTTGCCAAAAGGCTAAAGATGTGAATTGATGACAGTTGAAAACAGTGCCATCTAAGGAACAGCCCTAAGCAATTATATTCATTCATTCAATGGGGTTTGCTCCTGTGCAAGTGTTCTTAGGATTACAGCCATAATCTATTCAAGTATGTTAAACATAAGAGAAGCCAATGTTGGATCAGGCAATTGGCACATCTAGTCCAACACTCTGTCACACAGTGGCCAAAAATACCAGGTGTCATCAGGAGGTCCATCAGTGGGCCAGGACACTAGAAGCTCTTCCACTGTTGCCTCCCCCAAGCACCAAGAACTCAGAGAATCACTTGCCCCAGAGTTCCTATCTATAACTTGTGGCTAATAGCCACTGATGGATCTCTGCTCCATATATTTATCTAATTCCCTCTTGAAGCCGTCCATGCTTGTAGCCACTGCTGTGGCAGTGAATTCCATGTGTTAATCACTCTTTGGGTGAAGAAGTACTTCCTTTTATCCATTCCACCCTGACTGCTCAGCAATTTCATTGAGTGCCCACAAGTTCTTGTACTGTGAGAAAGGGAGAAAAGTACTTCTTTCTTGACCTGCTCTATCCCATGCATAATCTTATAAACCTCAACCATGCGACCCCTCAGTAGTTGTTTCTCCAACTAAAGAGCCCCAAACGCTTTAACCTTTCTTCATAGGGAAAGTGTTCCAACCCTTTTATCATTCTAGTTGCCCCCTTCTGCACTTTTTCCAAAGCTATAATATCCTTTTTGAGAGGTGGTGATTCAGAACTGTACACAGTATTCCAAATGAGGTTGCACCATTGATTTATACAGAGCATTATGATACTGGCTGATTTGTTTTCAATTCCCTTCCTAATAATCCCCAGCATAGCATTGGCCTTTTTTTATTGCAGTCGCACACTGTCTCAACGTTTTCATTGAGTTATCTACTACGACTCCAAGTTCTCTCTCTTGGTCAGCCTCTGCCAGTTCAGACCCCATCAACATGTATTTATAGTTAGGATTTTTGGCTCCAATGTGCATCACTTTGCACTTGGCCACACTGAACCTCATTTGCCAAGTTGATGCCCACTTGCCCATCCTTGACAGATCCCTTTGGATTGCCTCATAATCCTCCCTGTTTTTCACCACCCTGACAACTTCGTGTCAACTGCAAATTTAGCCACTTCACTGCTTACTCCCAACTCCAAATAATTAATGAACAACTTTAAAAGCATCAGACTCAGTACTGATCCCTGCGGTACCCCACTGCTTACCATCCTCCACTGAGAAAATGGCACATTTATATTCACTCTCTGTTTCCTATTAATTAGCCAGTTTTTGATCCACAGAAGGACTTGTCCTTTTATCCCATGACTATTGACCTTACTTAGGAGCCTTTGATAAGTAACTTTATCAAACGTTTTCTGAAAGTCAAGGTAAACAACATCTATTGGGTCCCCCTTGTCCACATGTTTGTTCACTCCCTCAAAGAATACTAACAGGTTAGTGAGACAAGATCTTCCCTTACAGAACCCATGCTGAGTCTGCCTCAATAGCTCTTGTTCATCAATGTGCCTACTAATCCTCTCCTTAATAACAGTTTCCATCAACTTACCTGGTATTGACATCAGACTGTCTGGCCTATAATTTCCCAGATCTCCTCTTTAAAGATGGGAGTGACATTAGCTACCTTCCAATCCTCAGGAATGGAGGTAGATTTTAATGAAAGATTACATATTTTTGTCAGGAGATCCACAAGTTCACATTTGAGTTCTTTCAGAACTCTTGGATGTATGCCATCCAGGACTGGTGATTTATCAGTTTTTAAGTTGTCTATCAGTTGTAGGACATCCTCTCTCGTCACCTCAATCTGACTCAGGTCTTTCAACACCCCTCCCGAAATCAGCGGTTCTGGAGTGGGCAAGCACTTCTCATCTTCCACAGTGAAGACAGAGGCAAAAAATGCATTCAGCTTCTCAGCCATTTCCCTATCATCCTTCAGTATTCCTTTTACCCCTTGGTTATCCAAGGGCCCCACTGTCTCCCTGGTTGGTTTCCTGCTTCTAATGTATTTGAAGGAAGTTTTATTGTTGTTCTTTATGTTTTTTGGAATATGCTCCTCATATTCCCTTTTTCCTTGCCTGTTTGGCAAGCTACAGGGTTGCCAGCCTCCAGGCTGGTCCTGGAAATCTCCCAGAAATACAGCCAATCTCCAGATGACAGAGATCAGTTCCCCTGGAGAAAATGGCTGATTTGGAGGGTAGACCTATGGCAGGGGTGTCAAATATATGGCCTGCGGGCCACATTCAGCCCACGCAGGGCTGCAATCCGGCCCGAGAGTAGCTGACTCTGTGTTGCTTCCGGGTACCTGTTTTTAATGTTGCGGCTCCTTTTCCCTAGTCTCTCCTATTTCCTGCTTCAAGAGGAAAGAAAGAAAACTTGCCTTCCATTGGCTGAGGGCTCCTCTCCCCTCCCCCTCCTCCTCTGAGGAGGGAGGGGGAGAAGAGAGACAGGGGGGTGGCATCTCATGGGACTGTTCAGAAGACCAGCAATGTTTGATTCCAGGTAGAAGCACACTTTTTCTTCAAAGAGAGAGAGGGAGCCAGCCAGCCAGCCAGCCAGCCAGCCAGCGAGAGAGAGAGAGAGAGAGAGAGAGAGAGAGAGAGAGAGAGAGAGAGAGAGAGTCCTGTGTTTAGACCCAAAAATGTTTTATTCCAGGTATGGGTTTGTTTTCCTGTTTTTAGACCCAAAAGCATTTTATTCCAGGTAGGGGGGAAGAGTCCTGTATTTAGACCCAAAAAACATTTTATTCCAGGTATAGAGAGGAGTCCTGTGTTTATGACAGAAACAAAAGTTTTATTCCAGGTATGAGAGAGAGAGAGTCCATCCCATGGCACTTGGAGAGAGCCCCCTTTCCATTTCTAACAGATGAGGGGGGGGGACCTAACAGCACAGCTTGCATTCCTTATTAGTGAAGGGGAGGAAGGCAGAGCATGAGCTTTCATGAATCACTGCTCACTTCCTCAGATACAGCTGGAATGTGAGTCCATCTGTCCTTATATCTTGGAGAGTGAAGTTATTTCAGATGCCAAAAGACAAGAGCAGGCATTGGTAATGAGAGAAGAAACCTAGGTCTCAGTTCACTCCAGGAGTTTGCATTGTCTTGAGCGTCATGATCAGTTGCAATTCAGCAGTCTCTCTTTCTAAATCTCCCTTTGAAATTCCTTTGTCAGAGAACTGCTACTCTTAGGTCAGCAACCGAATGCCCTGGAAAGTTAAAATGTTCCCCCCACTGGTTTTTGAATGTTGTGGTTTCTAATAGTGGTAGAAAGTGTCCAGTAGCACCTTTAAAGGTGGTTTTTAATAGTGGTAGAAAGAGTTCAGTAGCACCTTTAAAGACTAACAAAATTGTGGTGGGTATGTGCTTTCGTGAGTCACTGCTCACTTCTTCAGACTTCTTTTCATTTATTCTTTGCATCCGCCTGGACTGAATCCTCCTGTACCAAATTAAGACCTAGGTCTCCTATCTCATTACCAATGCTGATATCTCGATGCCTCTGCATATCACACCAATGCTGATATCACCACCCCTCTGCATATCACACCTAATCCAATCACACCTGCTATTGCCATTCGGCATCTGAAGTCATCTTTATAAAGTTTATATCTCTGGTAACTTGTGTTACATTTTATGACACATATGGCCCGGCTGACAAAGTCCAATTTATGTCAGATCCAGCCCTCATAACAAATGAGCTTGACACCTCTGCTGTATGGTATTATACCCTGCTGCAGTCTCTGCTCTTCCCAAACTCTGCCCTCCCTAGGCTTCATCCCCAAAATCACTAGGAATTTCCTGACCCAGAGTTGGCAGTCCTAGGTTGCAGACCTGAAGCCTTAACATCAGAATCTGAAACATATTTCACCACTCTTTTTTTTTTAATCCATCCTAGTGTTGAGTTCTAGAGAACTTGAAAGCTTGCCCACTGTTCTTAGTAATTTTGGTTGGTCCTAGTAAAAAGTACTCTGACCTGGATGGGTCAGGCTAGCCTGATCTCATGAGATCTCATATGTATTATTGATAGATCATGTTAGTTCCACACCACTTCACTATCAAAAAGTATGGCAATCCACCTGTCATATAAACACTTCTGGAGATCAATAGAACAGAATATGGTTCTCACCTCTCTTTAAATCTCCTTCTCTTAACATTACATTTCAAACACTGAAAATTCTATCTCATGGGTAAATAATCCCACATCAACTATCTCTTATGACACCCTCATGCAATCCTTATTGCTGGAAACAATGTGGTATGCTGGGAACATTTGAGCATTGCTGGTGGGAGTGTCCCATCATCAACACATTCTGGTTTAATGTATTTGACCACATCAAAATTATTACTGGACTTAGCCTGCAAGTTACACCAGAACTATTATTTCTAAATCACTGGCCTACCCTTGAACATCTGGCATCTACCAGAGACTTAATCACAACTTTATTGCTAGCAGCTAAAACGGCCCTAACTGTTCCGTGGAAGGCCAGATACTGAAGCTCAAATACTTTGGCCACCAAATGAGAAGGGAGCACTCACTGGAGAAGACCCTGATGCTGGAAAAGATTGAAGGTCAAAGAAGGGGACAGCAAAAGATGAGATGGTTAGACAGTGTTATTGATGCAACGAACACGAAATTAAGCAAACTCCGGAGCACGATGAAAGACAGGAGGGTCTGGCATGATGTGGTCAATGGGATCACAAAGAGTCGGGCTCAATTATGCGACTGAACGACAACAAAAAATGGCCATCACTTCTATGGCGTCCTTCCTATTGGGGGGAACTATTTTTCCTTTAAATTGTACTCTGTGATGTGCTTGCTTATAGGGGAAACAGTTTTTCCTTTAATTCACACTTTGTGTATGTAAACTTGGTAGTTTCTGCTTCTACCAGGAATTTAAAATTCCAACTCTCTCTCCTTTGGTAGTATAACCCAGGATCTGGGCACTTCAGAGGACTATGTGGCCCTGAGGAAGTACTGTACTGAATTCTGGGATAGTTCAACAAAAATGGATTTATTGAAATAAGAACAAAATAGGTTTCTAGAAAAAGGAACTTGTAAACTATAACTAGCAAGCTTGGTGTCACACCAGACACCAAAATTCCACTCTGACAGGATTCTCTCTCTTTCTCATATATGCATCCAAACTGGCTATACTCTTTGACTTTTCCACACAAGGTAAAACATTGGTCTAATCACACAGTTTAGACACAGCTTGTTTCTTTTCCTTATAGACTCTTTCACAATACTTTTAGAGTTCCACAGACTCTCTTTAAAGCTTTTCACACTTCACTTTCCAAAGACATACACACACAACCTGAACTCTGTCATAAAACACACACACAGATTCCTCACAGAACATCTCCTTCCACACTCTTAGTCATCAGCCAACCACAGCACACTCAACTCCACCTATCGCCCTCCTTGCAGTACTGCAGTCAAACAACATTTAAAGACACACACGCACCAAAACAAGGAATCATTACAACTTCCAAATGGAGGGACAAATCTTGACTGTCTCTTATCCTATGGCACTTAAAACTTTGGAATCTTTTCATAATGGAAAAAATCACTGATTGACTCATTTTGGCAATCACTCTTCTCAATCCAAATTTATTGCAAAATGGTTTCTTGCTATTGAATATATGTCCTATCATGATGTAGTCTTTCAGAGACTTCAACATTGAACTTACTATTGTTCTAGTGTTATAGCCCAGTGTTTTAACTTCTCATGTTTTGCACTAACTAGTCAACTCTAAACAAATACTGTTCCTATCTATATCAGGGGTGTTGAACTCATTTGTTATGAGAGCCGAATCTGACATAAATGAAACCTTGTTGGGCTGGGCCATCTGTGTCGTAAAAAGTAATGCCACGTAGCAGAGATATAAACTTTATAAAGGACACAAACACAAAGGCTGTGATCACACACACTAAATAATCCACTTTCAATCCACTTCTCTACCAGATTTTACTGTGTGAACTGGCAAAATCCAGTTGGAAAGTGCACTGAAAGTGAATTGAAAGTGGGTTACTTAGTGTGTGTGATCACAGCCAAAGATTTTTTTTTAACTTAAAATAAAAACATGCTTAAAACATTAGCGCTCTTGCAATATTTTATTTAACAGTATAACTGACACCTCTTGCTCTGAATTATTGAATCAAAATGTCTGCGCTGTTACAATCTTGAGTATGCTGCTCAAGTGTGTATCTGTAAGCTGCAAACCTACTTTTGATTTATTGACATTCACCACAGAAATCTCATGCTCAGACTTCTGAGTCCAGGGCCCAAGGGAAAACATGAAATGGCTGAGCAATTGAGAGAGTCTGGCAAAGTAAGCTATGATGCAGCAGCAGCAACAGAATTGGAAGCAGGAGATGGCCAGTTCCAGTGAAGGCCTGATAGAAGCCCTCTGGGGGCCTGATGCGGCCCCTGGGCCGCATGTTTGACCCCCTGATCTATATTATGCTTACTATTACTTTGACTGTCTTTACATGTTTCTTTGGTACTCTTATTGATGCTGATGATAAGACTTCACACTCCTATGCACCTAATTATTGCACTAATAATTATTGTTATCCTATTGTAACTCTTTGTATGCATTCAACACACTGCTTTAGAGTCTACATACTATTCTGTGGACTTTGATATATTGTTACATTTTATATTGTTCTTTGGAAAATGTAATAAAATATAAGTTTAAAAAAAATCTCAGAAGCTAAGCAGGATAGTCTCTGGTTAGTACTTACATGGGAAACCACCAAGGAACTCCAGGGTCATTAGGGAGAGGTAGGCAATGGCAGACCACTTCTGTTCTTCTCTTGCCTTGAAAACCTTGAGTGGTCACCATAAGTCAACTGCAACTTGACGACACTTTGCACCAACAAAAGATACTATGCAACTTTCGGGTTTTTTATTATTATTTTCCTTTTGACCAATGCAATACTTGCAATATCTGTCCCAGGGAAGGGCATCCCAGAGCTAAAATGCTACAAATGAAACAGAGATGCTCCAGATTCTCTAAGAAAAGGGACCCAGCTAAAGCCTTCCTTAAACATATTAATTACTACTATGTGAGCTCCTTAAGGCAGATCATAGTGGCCTGCCAGCACAAATCCACTTCAGTTGAATGATAAATGCCCTTGGAATACATAAAAGGTTATGCTTCAGATAAATGGGCTTCAAAGAAAGTGATCAAGCATAGATTTTTCTAGAGATTGAATGTATTTACTTTATAATTGAAAATAAATCCAAATTATATTCTATTTATTCTCTTGTTTTCTCTAATTTTTATTAATGGCAGCAATCCAAGAAATGTATAACGATCAAAATCACTTTAATTTGAAATGAGTTTTCTCTGATTTTTCTCAACACATTGATGTCCTAAAATAGATAAGAAGTGAGTAAATATCTAAAACTCAAAGGGAAATTTGATTATTTCTATTAAAGAAACCCAAACAATATCATGAACAGATAGTTACATATTATGAATGAGAAAGTCTTGGATAGATTACAGTTGGCTATGGAGAAGATGGCTCTTTCAAAACAAATTCAAGTGAATTTTCAAAGTGGCCAAAAGGTAGATGCAGAAAAAAATTGAAACATGACACATGGTGCAATAATCTCCTAGCTATTCAGTCACACTGGTGAAAAGAGGAGGAAAAACTTAAGATGTAAACAATGAGCATATACTGTCGGAACTGCCAAGTGCCCAAGTAAAGCCCACTTTGGGGTTTACATATAACTTGATTCATATAACTTTTTGAGTGTGTTAACTGTTCTCCAGTTTTCACAAAAATGAAACAGTTTTTGGACACTGCACTGCAAATAGATCACAAGCCAAAAATTCACTTAGTATAACATGTGCTTATTGACAATCTGAACTCAAGGTAAAGCACTCTGATGTATCTCAAGCAACTCTGTAACTCTGCTTGAGTCAATTCAACTGTGATGAACTGCCAGGATTGTGCAAATTGGCCCTAAATTCCTTATATATGCTATGTGTTTAGCATTGAGTGCCAAATAATCTTTATGATTGTTTTTCTTTCTTTTTAGATGTAATGCAAACATTAACACCTGCTTAGGCACCTGAAACCATAGCTGAGCAGTTAAATGAAAGCCTAATTCTTTACTGTGTTTTTTCACATGCAACTCACATTGCTTTTGTTGAAACAGATCTTTTTCATTTCTGCCTTATAAGTTGCTTCATGGGCATAGCAGTTTGCAGAACTGAAAGTGTTTTAACTCTGGTGCTAGAGTACCACTGGTGCTCTTTTACTACTCACTGGGATGGAATATGGGCAAATTGCCCACAACATCCTATGCCCCCTTCTGTCCAGATTCAGTGACACCTTGGAACCCCTTGGGATTGGTGAGGAAAGTTAGCTGCATGGCAAGTAGGTGAATACGAGGTCGCAAAGCCATCACCGTTAACACCCTCACTGCTGCATCCTATTACTGAGTAATAGAATAAATATGATGCAATTTTTTTAAAAAAACACCAAAAGATATAAAAATATACATCATTTTTTGTTTAAAAAAATACAAGTTGCTGAAGTACAGATTATGGAAAATAGAATATATTTTCAGAGGTGTTATACATATTGTAACATATAATGTTTGTGGGACCAAAGTAAGTGCTTTTCTCCTGTATGTCCTAAGAAAATTAGTGGGGGCAGTGTTTACAAAAAATTTCATAGAACTGAGTCTCAAATATGGATATGATTTTGTTCAGTTTTGTCAGTTGTATAAGTTCTCATGTGGATCAGGATATCTTTAAAAGTGTTGTACGAAAAACAGGACTAAGTCCCCTGACATTTCATCCTGATTTGGTGGCAGAGTGCTGAATGTGATTTAGACATATTTTACACAATGTGTCCAGTAAGACAGAAGCCCAGTTGAAACAATGTTGATGCACTATAGGAAAACACTTTCCTCAGGATTTTGTTTAGATTCTCTTTCTAGTGATATGAACAATAGACAGCAAGGAACATTTAATTTTCAAGCCTCCTTCAGTCTTGTTTGATGGTGGAGACAGTGTTTGAACAATAGCTTCTATTACCAATGAGTAGCAAAGAAAGCATTGTGGTTTGTCAAATTACTGTAATTTTTTATTTTGTACTAAGTCTTACTGGTAAATGTTTGCACCACAATAGGTATCTTCAAACATTAGTAACTTTTTGTCTAGTGCCACTGAAATATTTATGGAATCTTAAGAAACAATGTGTTTGGTATCAACACTATTCTTGACACTGAAGTGAATTGGGTGCTAAGAATTTGCTTTCTAAAATGTTTAAACAAAGCTTTCTCTCTCTTGGTTTTATTGAACATTTTGAGACATTTTAACTTGTAATAAAAAAAGGTTTGTTACTGTTATCTCAACAATGCACATTTCTGTACTATAGCTGCAAATTCTGTGTGCAAAAAGAATAGGCCACTTTCAAACTGAGGAAAGTTTGACCTCAAGGGCATAGAAACTGTTGACTCATTGTTTTTACTGCATATACTGTTAGCCCTTTGTCACATTCTGAGAATGACATCATCTTCATTGCTGCTAGTCACAGGTACTGGATAAATTATATATTTTCTGTTTTCTCCCCCCCCCTTATTGGATTTAACAGTATATTTCTATTTACACTACTACAAGTTATTTCTGACTGATCATATCTAAAACAATCTTGTAAACAGATTAAGAGTTGCTGCAAGCCTTCATCCTCCCCCACTGTAGCAAAGATCCAGCCTTCAAGGCATTTTGCCAGGGAGGACAAGGACTGTAGGATGAGTGCCATTGTCAGCACTCCCCTCTGTAAAAGGGGTGGGATTTGTGAGTGGAGGGGTAGGATCTGGAGCAGAAGAGACTAGGTCTTTACCCTTTTCATGGTTGAGCAGCACTACATCCTAAGCCTCTCCCTGAATCTGAAGCACAGGAACTTTCAGGACTCTTGCTAGTTTGGTGAAGCTTTGCATCAAAACGTAGGCAGAGTCTAACCATTAGAGTGATATCCCTTATCAGATGATGCTAGATTATGACAGAAAACAACTTGACAGCAATGGGAACCCAAACTTGCAAAGTACATGGACAGCTCAGAGTCCAGGTATAACCTTCATTTCATATAGCATCCAAAATTACATTAAAATAATGTTATTTCAGGTTGCTGAAAGTGAGTCAAGATAGGAAATACCAATTCTATGGTTATCCATAAAAGCCTTAGTTGTCTCACTGGTACAGCTTTAACCTGTGCTTTAAGTGAGGCTCAGGAACTGTGAGTAAATGTTTTTTTTAAAGGCAGCCTATAGAGCCAAGTGTTGTGAAAATAATAATGGTGATTCTGCTAAATTGTATATGCAAGGAGACATTTTTAATGGAAATAGCCTTGAAAATTTTAAAACTCTAGTTGCAGCTCCACTAATATGTATTGTGCTATTCCAGTACATAATTCAATACAGACTCTTAGATGCTGATAAGTGTTTCAAAGAGCACCAGGCAACATTAAGGTATTAGAGTTTGGGGGCATAATCCCCAAATAAAGAATGGTTTTAGATTACTTTTATCTAAAATTCATTTAAGCAATTTCACCCATTTTTGGTGTCAAAACGGAAACAAGACTCCAAATAAATATCTGCATTAACAATGACTGTATAAATTTTAATAATTATATTTTAAACTGTAGAATACTCTATAATGGAAAAACACACTTTTAAAATTTAACTTTTGCCCCTCTTTCCTGAGCACCAAAGATGTACTTGGCAGTCTTTCTAAAGTCAGCTTCCTTTGGAGGAGAGTGGGAAGGATTCTTACAATGTCTGTTTATTTTTAGGTTTATAAATAGGAAAACTGTGGTTATAAGATGGCAATAAGTACCATTAATGGTATTTCCATGACAAAAAAACTAGGCACCTTTCAACTACAGACCCTTCCAACTAGTTAACTTTATTCTCAGTATTCTGTAAATCCCACAGTTCTCACCTGCCTGATAGTCATAGAAAGCCTCTGATTTAAGCATACACACACACACTGTTTATTACACTGGATTTCTTTGCAGGACACATAACTGCTTAGAGATCCAATCCAGTATCCATCATAGCTAATAGGTGTCCAGGTATGTTTTGTTTGCAACAATACATTGAATGCTGTTACTCTATATAAAAATAAATGCAGCAGTACATAACATTGGATGTGAAAGTATTCCATAGGAATGCATGCTGCCAAAATACTGGTCTGGGCAAGTGATTCATTACTGTGAATGCTCATCAGAGTTAAAACGTGTGTATTGTGGGACTTTTATATTTTAGGTAAACTTATGAATAATATACAACTGAAGAGATCAGATCAACAGAAACTAGTATATACTGGATTGTGGTTTTCTGTTATTCATTATTTGATGGAAGGTGACATATTACCGAATGATTTATGTTGACTTGATATGAATATAAGCAGAGCTTTTTGTTTTGATGGTCGATCAGGGTTTATTCATCTCACGGCCTTATATGCTTCATTTATAACTTCAATATATTTTATGTGATCTTTTTTATAAAATAAAAAATACTAAAAAAAGAAAAGAAAAATGGCAAATATCTAGTGTAAAACTAGAATACCAGAGCTTTAAAAAAGACATTATTTCGGCTTCCGTTCTGGGATTCATGGCGTCCTGACGTGCTCTGGCTTGCTCGTAGAGCTCCCAGAGCAAACGGAGGGTCTTGACGACAGGGTGGGCTTCCAATAGCCCACCGCAGATCCCCCCAGGCAGGGGGGTGACTGGCAGAGAGCCTGGCCCGAGAGAGGAGTTGAGATCGGCTGATAGCGGGGCTTTAAAGAGCGCCGCGACCAGCCTTGATCCCCTCCCCCAGAGAAGGCACTTCGGAAAATCTCTACAAGACCCCACCGAGTTGGATTCTCAACATAAGAACGCATGACCCAGACCTCCAAGACATTCTACAGAAACTGATATCAAGGAAACACTGCCATAACAAGACACTGACTTTGAAGGTAACTTTTTAAAATTGCTCACCGGAGACGCGTTTCGGCCGAAAATAAACAACATCCGATGAAGCGCATGATCGTGCACTATCTGTTGTACTAACATTGGAGCGGAAAAAGTGCAGTTAAACAGCTAAAAAAGGCCAAAAAGCCGAATTGTTGATCATTCCTGCGGTTAAATTATTGACTTTAAAATAGAAACTAACAGTAACTCCGTGAGAATTGCAGTGGAAAAGTACTGGAGCTGCTGCAGCAGAAATCAGCAAAACAGGAAGTGACTTCAGAACAGACAAGTAATCATCCTAGAGAAGACCAAGGAGGCCGGAAGAAGGGAAGAAATCAGGAACAAGGGGGACCATTAAGATTGCCGGACAGGAAGTGAGTACCCGGAAGAACCATTTACCATAGAGAAATTGCGCCCGCCATTTTGGGAAGGTCAGAAAAATTTTCTTTGATTTTAAACGAAAGACTTAATATAAAAAAGTGAAACCAGTGCGATTTAGGTGGGCACAAGAAGGACTTTGATTTAGAGTGTGTTGGAGGGAAGATTGTGAACAACGGCTTACGACCTGCGGCAACGACAGAGGGCAAATACCTGGTCCTCCCCGAAAATGGCTGGAAAAGAGGAAAAAAAGCTACAGGGCATGATGGAAGCTATGGAAAAACGAGTGATGGACGCGATTCTGAAGCTTGAAAAGACCGTTATATCAGAGGTAACAGAGCTGAAAAAAGAAATGTCTGGAATTACAAAAGAGATACAGACGCTGACCAAAAGAGCAGATGAGATGGATGTAAGGGTGAAGGGAGTAGCATCTAATATAGCTGAGGTCACTTTAGAAACAGATAAAGTGAATGTGATGGTCCAATACAATGCAATGATTAATCATATGAGATTCAGGGGGATCCCTGAAGATAAGAATGAGGACATCCATTCAGTCATGGTAGATGCTGTTGCAGATTTTTTGAAAATGGAAGAGGAGAGAGTGGCGGCACAGATTGATGTGGTATACAGAGTCAATTCTGCGATTGCGCAAAGGAAAAAATTACCTAGAGATGTAATTGTCCAGTTTATATCTAAGAAGTTGAAGGAGGATTTGTTTAAGCAACAATTTCAGGACGACTTCACAATTGGCAACAAGAAAATCATGGTCCTAAAGGAACTACCCAGAGCGATGCTTCAGGACAGACGACTTTTTAAAGACCTGATTGACAAGCTGAAATCAGAGGGCATAAGATATAGATGGGAAATTCCTAAAGGTGTCAGTTTTTCATTCAAACAGAAGAGAGTCACCATCAAGTCAGTTGACCAAATGACCAGATTCATCAATGATAATTTTATAGACTCTGATAAATAATTACAGAATCAACATGGAGAGTCAAATAATTTCATGGAATGTTAATGGACTGAACTCACCCCAAAAAAGGAAAAATGTCAGACTCTGGTTGGAAAAACAGAAATGCGATATTGTTTGCTTGCAAGAAACACATATTAAAAAATCAGATGCCAAATTTTTGATTCAAAAAAGATTAGGAGAGGAATTTTATTCACTCTCCTCTCAAAAGAAAAAAGGAGTAGTTACATATATTAAAAAAGAGTTGGAACCAAAAGAAATTTTCAAAGACAATGAAGGGAAATTTTTGGCGGTAGAAGTTGTGCTGCAGAATAAAAAGACATTAATTGTTAATCTCTATGCTCCCAATGGGGCAAAAGAAAACTTTTTTCAGAATTTGTGGGAACAACTACGACAGTTGACCTATGAGCAAATGATTTTAATGGGCGATTTTAATGGTACTGTTGACAATGTTGTTGATAGAAAATCAAAAAAAGGAATTGAGGCCATGGGCAAACTTCCTAAAGTCTTTTTCCAGTTGATTAAACATGAACATTTGGCAGACGTTTGGAGAACTAAACATCCCAGAGACAGTGAGTACTCTTTTTATTCATCAAGACACGAGTCTTTTTCCAGGATAGATATGATGTGGATGACAGAGAACCTAATCTTGCAAACACGCAAAATTGAGATACTACCTAGGACTCTTTCTGACCACAGTCCGATAAAATGGTCAACGTATGTTAAGAGAAAAAAATTTCGATGGCGACTCAACGAAGATTTGCTGGACAAGCAAAATATTGTGGATAAAATAAGGACAGAAACCCAAACATACTTTCAACTGAACTTAAATAAAAGTGTACAGACGCAAACGGTATGGGAAGCCTACAAGGCTGTGATGAGAGGACATCTGATTGCAATTAATAATAATGAAAGGAAACAACAAATGAAAATAGACAAAGAAATTTTGGAAAATATTCGGAAAAAAGAAACAGAACTTAAGAAAAGGCCTGGTAAAAAGAAGATTTTGAGAGAATTGAGGATCCTAAGGGAGCAATATGCGGCAAGGTTGAACAAAGAAGTATTTTGGAACTTGAAAAAATTGCAACAGAAATCCTTTGAAGGTGCAAATAAACCTGGCAAATATTTAGCATGGCAATTAAAGAAAAGAAGAGAGAATAAAACAATCACTTGTTTGAAAGATGGAAATAAAGAGATTTTGGACCCAGGAGGAATTAAAAGGGAATTTTTCAAATACTATGCGACTCTCTTTCAATCGAAACAAGCAGATCCTCAAAAAATGTTGGATTACCTATCCAAAGTTAATTTGATACAACCAAATCCAGAAATGAAAACACTCCTAAATGCTGCAATAACTAAGGACGAAATTAGTAAAGCAATAGCCGAGGCAAAAATCTCCAAAGTCCCAGGCCCGGATGGCTTTTCAGCTAAATTTTATAAAAAATTTCATGAAGATTTGGTTCCGGTGCTGGAGATTCTTTTAAATGAAATTAGAAAGACAGGAAAGATCCCTGACTCCGGGAATGAAGCTGCAATCACCTTAATTCCTAAAGAAATGCAAGATTTAACAAATGTTAAAAACTATCGGCCCATTTCATTATTGAACAACGATTATAAAATATTTGCAAAAATATTGGCAGAGCGCCTTAAAAAGTTTTTGAAAGATACTATTGTGGAAGATCAAGCTGGTTTTTTACCAAATAGACAAATTAAAGACAATATAAGGGTTGTATTGGACGCAATTGAGTATTATGACAAACATCCTGAAAAAGAAGTCGCTTTTTTATTTTTGGACGCAGAGAAGGCCTTTGATAATTTAAATTGGGAATTTATGTTTAAAGTGCTTGAGAAATCTATGATGGGCGTAGAATTTACAAGAATGATCCAATCGATATATAAAGAACAAAAAGCTTCGGTGATTGTTAATGCAGAATCAACAGATATGTTCCGGGTAAGAAAAGGTACTAGACAAGGTTGTCCCCTGTCACCATTGTTATTTATCTGGATTTTGGAGATTTTGCTACAAGCGGTCAGAGATGATGTTAATATAAAAGGGTTGAATATTGGAGGTTTTTCATTTAAATTAAGAGCATTTGCGGATGATATCATGTTTATTGTTGAAGATCCTGTTAATAATATGCCTAAGGTATTTGAAAAAGTAAGAGAGTTTGGTGATCTTGCAGGGTTTTATGTCAACAAAAATAAATCTAAGATACTGTGTAAAAATATGATTGGTACAAAGCAACAAATGTTACAAAATGTGACAGAATGTGAAGTGGTTAAAAGGGTTAAGTATCTGGGAGTTGAAATTACAATGAAAAATATAGATTTGTTCAAGAATAATTATGAAAAATTGTGGGGTTCGATAAAGAGGGATTTAGAAAAATGGGAAAAACTAAGGTTATCTCTTCTTGGAAAAATTGCCGTTATTAAAATGAATGTACTGCCCAGGTTAATGTTTTTGTTTCAGACAATACCAATTGTGAAAGATGGAAAAGTGTTGGTAAAATGGCAAAGAGAAATCTTTAAGTTTATCTGGGCAGGGAAGAAGCCAAGAATAAAAATGAAGATAATGTATGATACTAAGGACAGAGGTGGCTTCCAAGTCCCGAATTTGCGTTTGTATCATGAAGCAGTATGTATGTCTTGGTTATCTGAATGGGTAAATTTGGAAAATAGAAAACTTTTAGCTCTTGAGGGGCACGATTGCAGATTTGGCTGGCATGCCTATCTTTGGTATGGGAAAAACAAAGCTGACTCCATGTTTAAGCATCATTATGTAAGGAGGACATTGTTTGATGCATGGACCAGGTATAAGGATACAATATCGGATGAAAGGCCTTTGTGGATTGTTCCAGCTGCAGTTATACATTTGTTTTCAGAATATAGAGGCAATGATTGGTTGAAGTATCAGGAATTGTTGCAAAGAGAAGGGAAAAAATATGTTTTAAAACCAAATAATGAATTAGAATTTGAGTATGGTTGGCTACAATATTGTCAAATAAGGGACATTTATAAAAAAGATTGTAAAGAGTTTGGTTTTAGGGCTATGAATGATGATTTTGAGAATATATGGTTGAAAAAAGAACGGAAAATGATATCAAAAATGTATAAAACTTTGTTGACTGTATATACTTTGGATGAAACCGTTAAAGAACAAATGATAAAGTGGGCCATAAATATGAACAAAGAAATTTCTATGGAATCATGGGAATTTTTGTGGAAAAGATCTTTTAAAATGTCCACTTGTATTAACGTAAAAGAAAATTGCTATAAGATGATGTATAGATGGTATATGACACCAAAAAAGATTGCTAATATTAGCATGGATAAGAACTTGAGTAATAAATGTTGGAAATGTAAAAAAGTAGAGGGTTCTTTTTACCATATGTGGTGGTCATGTGATAAAGCGAAAGCATATTGGTCTAATATACATTGTGTGATGCAGAAAATATTGAAAACCCCAATTGAGAGAAAGCCTGAACTTTTTCTCCTCGGTTTGACAATGGAAAAAATTCCACAAGAGAAAAGGACACTGTTATGGTACATGATTACGTCGGCGAGAATGGCCTTTGCTCAGCATTGGAAAATGGAGAAGGTACCAGATATACATGACTGGTTGAGAAAATTGTTTTTTTAGCAGAAATGGACAAAATGACAAAGAAATTAAATGGACAAATGGCAGAACAGTACTTAAAAGACTGGGAAGGATTGAAATTGTATCTAGAAACTGAATATAGAATGAAGGGGAAAATATATAATTTGGATACGTACGGATATTGAATGAGAAGTGAAATGAATTTTGAACTGTATGTACTGTTATACATAATATGCTGAAATTGTAGAGGTTATATATAATTTAAATGTGTTACCTGGTTTGTCGAGGTATTTAAGTCTAAACTTGATTGCCTTATAATTTTTTTTGTTTGTTATTAGCAGTGTTGGAAGCCTATTAGGGGGGTGGGGGGATTGGGATCTTACTTTTTGGAAACTGTATTGGTAACGTGATTGGAAATGTTGAATATATCCCAATAAAAATTTTGTTTCATAAAAAAAAAAAGACATTATTTCCGCCTTCTACAACAGTGTATGTTAGTCTACATTAATTTCTAATATCAGCACAATGATAATTCCTTTCTCTGCTTTTTTATCTTTGTCAAAAACAATATGGGCTACTTTTTTATTAAAGCAATATGTTAATAACCTTTTGCTGAACCAGTTTCTGTTGGTGACAACAGGCTTTGAGTTTTTGTCAGAACTGGAAGGCAAATTACTGAGTTTTATAAGGGAACAGTATTAGATAAGAAAGTGCTCACTATTCAGATATGTTTTCTTGGAAAAAAGTATTCCATGTACTAGTATTATATACAGAAAAATGCATATAGGGCACAAAATGTGCATGAAGAGCTGGATGGGAATGCATGCCCATTTATACTTTGTGCCAAAACACATTGCATGGACCATAATGGCCCAATGGAGCTGTTGCTCCATCTGTGTAAGCAGGGGAGGTAGCTCCCCCCCCCCATGGTTGAGATCCCATGGTTACTTTTCTTTAAGATTAAAGGAGCCCTTGAAATATATCTAATAGAAATGCTTTTAAAATACCCTGTTTATTTGCATTTTAATAATGTATCTATTCAAGAACTGGCTCCTGAAATACCTCTCCTTCATTCAGGTTTCTTGGATTGCCCACATGCATTAATACCAGGACATAGATATGAACAAGTATAACTAAGTACTGTTTATATTATACTGTATTTAGTTAAACCAATTTTTTTCACACACGACTTTATTTTTCAGTATTTACGGAGATGTTTAAGAATAATGGGATTTTAATTAATAGCCAATAGTTCTCCTTTTTAACTATATGTGTATATATACACACAAACCTATTTTACATTTCTTACATTACTTTCCATTATACTTCTGAATTAAACCTTTTGCCATGCAAGGTGATGCTACATCAGTCTTTGTACTAACACACATGTAGAATAAAATGTCCTTGGCAAGCACAAAATCTGGGTCTAAATGTCATTCATGTCATTTACCATGACCTGATAATACAAGGCCTGGAATGGTACTTCCTAGTAGGCACCCCCCCAAAAAGCTGTTTGCTGAATGTGGTGAACATTTTTATTCTGGTTTTTGGAGGTGGGGGGGGTAAGACAAATGGACTTATATACTGCACCACATGATTGTCTAAATTTTAAAAAGAACTCTTTTACAAGCTTGTGAAGTTTGCCATCTTAAAAGCATAGTAAAATAGTGTAGCAAAACTAGAGTAGCTTAACACAACCAGCAGCCTTACTTCCAAATTAATCTGAAAAGTAATTAAATTGTGAGAAAAATATTGGTGCCTGCTTTTATTCATATTATAGCACAGAGAGTGAAAAAAACTTATGTACTAGAATGATTCTTGTTTGTTATTTAAAACTAACTTCTGAGAAGTAGAAAAAATCAAAGCACCAAATATTTAATGTTTTTGGATAAAAGTGAGATTTAACTGGGAGCTTTGAGTGAAGCTTTTGAGTCCTTTCTCTGTGTTCCATCATGGCTGATTAACAAGAATAACAGAGAAGAAGAAGGGAAAGAGGAGCTTAGTTAAATGGATTACATTTATTGTTGCGCTTTGAATGTTTTCTTCAGAGGCAATATTTAACATTGTCTTGTAATGCTAAGGTGGTATGTGTGTCTTCGGCATAGCCTATCTAAAAATAAGATGAGATCTTTATATTAAAGATAGAGGCATAGCTACTATTTCTACAGAGTCCAGATTGGCAGCAACCACTCTCCCATTCATCTTGACCTATATAGATTTTATTTTTGTCCAGTGTGTGCCTTGATAATATTCTGGGTTTATTCCTTCAGTCAGCAGCTTTAAAAAATGATGATGCAAAAATGGAAGCTCAGGATGGTTTTAAGAGACTCCAGCTGAGCACGAAAGCAATCTTCTATTTATCCCAGTGTGTCAAACTGCAAAGCAGTGGAGCCTCCTTCAAAATTGCTTAATAAACACAGTTTGTAAAGTCCTTCCTCTTTCTACTCTCTTTTCAGCCTTCAAAATGTGACTCACGGTATTTGAACAGTGTTATGTTGAGAAGATATGGGATGGCTCTGATACTGGGAAACAGAACTGGCAATCCTAACCTAATATTCCCATGTAGGATGAGTTTCATCACCTTTGATTACTGGTGAAGTATTATTTCTTTTTTAAAGCAAGGTAAACAAGGAAATAAGTAGGATATCTCACTTGCTAGGAGCCTGAAGCAAAAGTCGTTTCCTTCTTTACTGGATAATTGCCTTGAAAGAAGAGAGGCTGCAGCCTGGCATCTCTTTGACAGTTGGCTTTCCCAGGAGGAAGAGAAGCCGCCGCAGCTTCTCAGAAGTGCGCACACGCACACCGCCTTTTCCCCTCCGGCATCCTCTCGCTGAAGGAAAACTGCGGAGAGATGGAGATTCTTTTGTGGCGTTTCCGGCATCTTTGTCTGCGGCGCAAAGCAAAGCAAAATAGCCATCGAGCAAAACTTCACCAGCCCCGCGCGGCAGGTTGCGGAGGTGGAGGAGGAGGAGGAGAAGAGCCGGGGTGGAGTGGTGGGGGATGAAGCCAAGAGGAGGCTGGCTAGCGGTCTATCGCCTCGGGGGTCGCGCTCGGGCTTTGCGAGAGAAGAAGTCCGCCTCCCAGACCAAGGAGCGCAGCAGAGCCAAAGGCCGGCCAAGTCCGTAGAGGAAACCGAATAAACAAAATCAGACTGTTGGCGGAGGCGCGGAAATTTAAAAATGTTTGGACAGGAAGAGAAGAGGAAAAGAAACCGTAAAGGGGAGGGACGCGGCCGTGGGGACGCCGAGACTTAACGGTCCTCCTGAAGGGGCCTCTTCTCCCTTCCCCTCCCCTCCGGCCGCTGGGTCCTCTTTACCCCGCCGGGTGGGCTTGGACCGCGGCAGCTTCCTTGGCGCAGATGCTGCTGCTGCTGCTGCTGCACTAGGAGGCGGCTGCGAGGAAGCCACCAGCGGGGCCGACATTTTGAGCCTCCCCCAACCATGACCTCCCGGCCGCGGCCAGGCGGTTCCCGGCTTCGGGGAAGGAGACGCAGCTCGGCATGGGGGGGGGGATCGGGGGCGTCCTGGTTGATCACCGCGCCCAAGAAAAAGGCTCGCACTCGCACACCAGGGCGGGCGGCCCCTTTCCTCCTCTGGCTCCCACCTGCGATGAAACTATTCGCGGCTCCTCAACTCTCCGGAGGAGAGCGCGCCGGTTTTGACGGCCCCCGCCAGCTGGAGGAAAGGCCGAGAGGATTGAAAAGGCTTCGCAATGTCCTCGTTTCAAATCTCACTTCTGCTGGGTTAGCCGCAACATGCTCTTGCCAACTGTATGGCTATGCAGCTGAGCTGCTGGAACCCCACTTGAGTGGCTAGTTGGGTCTTGTTGGAGGGTCTGTCGTACCCTACTGATGTTTGTGTGTGTGTGCGTGTGAATTTGACATATATGCCCCAATGTTTTCATTTGGAAGAACAGTGGTGTTGATTTCAGTAGAACTTTTCTAGTCCACGAAAACATAATGCCACTTTACTTCTAAAGCCACCTGATCAAGATCTGACCGAAAATAAATTCGATGGAAGCCAATGCTATTGACCAATAAGTCGCAGCGTCGCCAGTTGAGCCGGCTTTCCGTGCAAACGTCCAGTGGCCAGATCCTGACCCATCGCTGAGAGCTTTGCTGGACCTGCAGCAGACACCTGTTTGACAGAGCACTCTTTCGTGAAAATCCAAATAACCCTTGCCTATTAATAGTCGAAAACACTGCAGAGACTCGGCTTTTTAATTTGTCTAAATATGACTGTTCCTCTTCTTTTTGGCCTCCCCGGCCAGGGAACTATAGTCATTTCTGAAACCACATCGTTTCTTCTGGATGAACAATCTGAAAATACCATAATTTGGCTTTCTGGATCTCGTTTGTTTCTTTTGATTCCCCCCAAGCTTGTCACTTGCTAGCCGCCAGCCAATTGATGTCCCTAGCACAGAACCTGGATATGCTTAGCTTCTTCAAACTTCTTAGATATGCATGCATCGATCAGTCCCCCCCCATTTCAAACGCTCAAGAGAAAATGACAAACAAAAACCAAAGAAAATTTCTTTCTGGTGTAGAGTCGAGGCTTGGTTTTTTCATTTGCTTTGTATCATGTGGGCTTTGGTTTAACTTAAAGGAGATGTAGGGGTTAAACTTTGCCTTGTAATAAAGGCTGCTGCTTTTATTAGCAGTGGACCTCGCTGTTTTATTTACTGACCCTTCTCAAACCTTGGTTTTAGTGAAGGGAAAGCTTACACCATCAGAAAAGATGTGCTGTGTAGCACTACACAAAGATACAGAACTCTTGTTTTTGAAAGGGGGGAGAACAGGAAAGGATGAGGAGAGTAGATGAATCTCTACTTGCAGCTGAGCTCAGGAGTCCTTGCTTTAAGCCGAGTTTTGCAAGCTGTCAACTCAACGCTCTCGGCTATCTTAACCATTCAAAAAAAAAAATTCTACCACATTCACATGGTTCAATTTTTGTGATCCTTCAGTGTGTGGATTGGCTACACATCCCAACCCTGTGACCTGTCGCATGAAGGCATTATATGTAAGGGGGAAAATACGCTCAGCTTTGCAATTTATAGAGGTTTGTAATCAGAAAACTGTTGCAATATGAAAAGTGAGAGCATTTTAAACAGCAATAGATGTAGTTTATTTGCATGCTTAAAACTAAAAACAAAAGAACCAAAGCAGACCAATTTTCATTCACATTTTTGCTTTTAAAATACACGTTTTTGGTATATATATTTTTATTTAGAACAGCTACACTGAAGCACTTAATTGGTCTAGTGCACTATGATCCTGCAAAACAAGCATTAGCTGAACTTCTCATAACTTAATAGGAAATTCTTACTCTGGAGTAACTCAGCTGGAACAAACAGAAGATCTCTTGATAAAACTGCAGTGCTGGCAACTTTAGCTAACAAGACCATTCTGAGAGGGGTCATAAGGCATTCAAGACAGTAAATCTAATCTTGCCAGTCGTTCTGTATCTTTATTCCAAACTGGTGTATTTGTGCAACTACTATCATTTGGTGAAAAGCAAGAGGAAGGCACTCTCTGTTGCTTTTCATACATTCAGGATCTCTGCATGTTTGTGAAACTGAGCATTGGACAGATTGATCTTTATAACCTAGTCTGCAAAATGCAAGTATTTCTTAAATTGTGAAACTATTCTGAAATGCCAGTATTAAAACAAATCATTTGTCTCTCCCTTTCTACCTTCATCAGTTAAACTTGTGCATACATACATACATACATATATATATATGTGTGTGTGTGTGTGTGTTTTCTACAGAATTTCCTTCACATGTCAGCCATAACAAAAAATCACCAGGATCTATTTCCCTAAGCTTTCCTTAGTGCCACCACCCAGCTACGTATTCAAATCTTTTCACATCCCTTTTTTCTTCTTCTCCCCAACCTAGGGCACAAAGCCCTTTCACATCATTTTACACTCCTTCATGTGATATTTCATTTTATATTGTTAAGCAAGCTGATTTTTCAGGGGAGAGGAAAGACGATTTTAGGGGCTCCCCGACAGGTCCTGAGACAGTTTCTTTCAGAACAAGGAGGGATGAACAAGGAGAGGAGAGGAGCATTACAAGAAAAGGGACCACCCGGCTGGGTCCCCCCTCTACGGGCATAGTCCCCTCCCCCGCAAAAAAAGAAATGTCCGTTGAAAAAACAAACAAACACAACGCACCCTTGTCTGCAACTGCATGTGTTTGTGTTTGATTAAAATGAAAAAAGCAGAGAGTGGTAGGGGCACCGGGGTGTTCTGCAGAAGAGCGGATCTGTCCGAATCCCTGTCCCGGGCGGCCTCCGGAGTTTGGGTCTAGTCCCCGCTGGGGGCCCCCGCCTTCCTCCGGCTGCCGGTGCAGCGGCCCTCCAGCAGCCGAGCCACGGCGTCGCGCTTGTAGAGCTTGGCCAGGTCGTAGGCGGTGGCTCCCTTCTTGTTGCGGTGCTCCACGCGGCTGGCCGTGTGCTCCAGTAGGAAGGCCACGACGGGCAGGTGGCCCTCCTGGGCGGCCAAGTGCAGCGGCAGGTTGCCCTCGTTATCCTCCACGTTTACATCCGCCTGGGAGTCGAGCAAAGTCTGCAGGGTGTCCAGGAAGCCGGCGCGGGCGGCGTCGTGCAGGACGGCGAAGCCCGCGCTGTCTTTCAGGTTGGGGTCGGCGCCTTTCTCAAGCAGCCGCCTGGCAATCTCCGGGTTCCCCAACTTCATAACCTAAGGGGAGGGGAGGAAGAGAGAAACAAACACACTTAGTTGGCTTCACACGTTACTCGCGTCTTTCCTGCACGTCACTCACTTGCAAATTACCGTCTGTTGATTTGGACTGAAAACAAGCAGGCCGGTGGAAGCTCGGCGTCTTGACCGATATTTCATTTGCCTGAACAACCGGGACTGCCCTAAGGGCTCTGGGCGGGTAACAGTGGACAAATCTAGCCTGTCCTTGACCGGTTTGAATTCAGGTGTGGACACGCTGCCCTAAGAGTGAGCCTCAGGGGGAGTCGCTTTCGATGCAGGAGCGTGCTGCGCACCTTCCTCCCCTTCCCGCATCCCCCTCCCCTCCCCCCGCGGGATAACACGCCGACTTCAAACCTCTTTCCCAAGCAAGGAGGAAGGAGGAGCTCCACCTGCTGTCTTCCTCGGCGGCAGGAGTTCTAGGAATACGGGCGTGGATGCTGAGCGCGCTGGGCAGTGGGTTTTTCACAAGAACAGGCTGAAGTGCCAGAGCCCCACACCGCTCAGGCAGGAAAACTAGCAGAGTAGAAGCAAACATTTTGTTGTCACTCGTGGCGTGCTAGCTTAACCTCGCCGTAGGGTCTGGTTCCAGCTCAAGGGGCTTGGCTGTAGTTTCTGGTTCCATGGATAGCACTGCATTAACAGTCCTCCTCTCCACGTTCGCTTGGAAACCAGACCCACTGATTTCAGCGCGACCTTGCGCTGTCTTTAGAAGCCTGCTGTAGTCCTAGCCATTTACTTGGAAGTCAGTCCCACTGAACTGTGGGGTTTACCTCCGAGGAAACATGGCCTAGAAATCGCCTTGTTTCTTCTTCTCTCTCCCTACCAGCTCCCGTATTGGCAGCTGGGATTTATACCCCGATCCTAAACAGGATTTCCTTCCTCGGAAAGTAAATAGAATGCAGTACACTGTGTCATACATATGGGAATAAGCTGATCCATGTAGTATTTTATTAACAAGTGGAGGACCTCTAAGCAATACAACAACAACCCCCCTTAATCCTTCCAATGCAATTATAAAGGTGTAGAAGTGGATAACATCCCCAGCTAGGGGAAATTTCTACTGAACAGACTTCTTGGTAGAAATGGAAGCATCCAAGGCTCTAGGACCTTTCTTAGGAGAAAACTAACCAATTTGGTCAGCCAGCAAACAAAATTTGATGGACAAAATGGGATTCTGTCAGACTGTCTGACCAAAGTGAGAAAACTCCAGTAAGTGTGCCTCAGTTCCATTAGAGGGGTGGAAAGTAACACAATCAGCAACAGCTATCAGTTATTTGTGCATTAGCAAGGAAATAGAACCCTATTATGTCTACATTGCCTGTTCTTTAAAAAGGTAGCATTTGAATTGAGATGGGCAGATATGCCACTATTGTCCCAACTTTCCCCATCCCAGAGCTGCAGGTTCCATTACTGCAGGTTCCATTAAAACCCAAGAATCTTAGTCTTAAATAAAGGTGCCACCAGACATCTTGTTTTGTTATGGTGAATACTGGGTGTGTTTCCCTGTCTTCCCATACATTTTTACAGTCCAATCCTAAGCATTTTTTTTTTTACACAGAAAAAAATCCTACTGCATGGGACACTTCCAGATATGCACAACCTCATAACAGGATCCTAAGCATGTCTATCAGAAGAAGTGTGCATGCACATGAAAGCTTATACCCAGAATAAAACTTCGTTGGTCTAAAAAGGTACCACTGGACTCAAACTTTGCTCTATCATTAAGTAAGTACCCCTGAATTTTATTTCTAAGCAACCTGTGCACAGGACTACATCTTTAATCTTGCCTGGTGTTTTCATAATTGTATGAACACACATTCCAGCTGGAGGGGGGAGAATCTTGCTAAAGTTCAGTTTGAAGTTTTTTTAAAAAGCTATTGGCATTCCTAAACATTCTTTTTTCAGTGTAAATACTCAGTAAATATCATTAAAAAGCTTGTCTATTAAGATTTAGTGACACTGCTTCTGCTGTCCTGTTAAGGCAGAAGTAGTTTGATATCAATTTTATAATACTGTAGCAGAGCCCACGTATAACATTGGAAGCACAGGGGAAGGACTGTCCAGTTCTGGAGACTCTTACCTTTCTGCATCTCTGTAATTTTAAAAAGATACAATCACTTGTTTTCTAATATCACACACTGAAGGTTATGTTTTAGTCAAGCTCTCTGCCTTTTGGAACAGCCAGTTTTGAAGAATGATGTGATCCTTATTTGCTTTCAGTATTTTCAGCCATGTTCTACCCACTTTTCTTGAAGGGATATCTATATCGATATATCGATATATAGATATAGATATCTATATATATCCCTTCTTGAAGGGATATCTATCGATATATAGATATATAGATCTATTCCTTTATACAGTTGTCCTAAGAAATGAAAGGAGGGGGAAAACACTGCTGCATAAACAAAGAGAGTAGTTACAGTAAACAAAACAGGACAGAGCTATAAAAACAAGGAACCTTGAGGCTGGGGGGGGAGAATATAAGAGCTAGAATATGCAGCAGCATGTGTGAAATAACACCAACTGGGATGAGGTTGGTGAAAGATAGCTGCTGTTTTGTTGTATATTTCTCTCTCTGTTAAGTCTATACTTCTGAAAACTGATAACTATCTGCATTGTCATGGAACCAACACATAGGCATTTTCTTAAGGCATTCTAGCTCTCACACAACATTCCCTGTGGAAACTCATGGTTTTATAATTTTGGGTGAGCAAGGAAAAGCATTTGAGGGTGGGGCTATATTTGCAGTAAAGGAGGAAGAATGTACATAATATCAAATATGAGAGCAGTTGAATTTAAAATACTCTCACGGATGCTGAATATGTTTTGACATAGAAGGAAAGGAAAGAAATGGCCTAGGAAGGAAAGCATCGTATAGATCTCAACAGGAGGTCTGATTTAGAGCACCTGATTGAAAAAAAAAACAAGAGAAGAAAGAAAAGTTCAGAGAAAATAACAACAAAATGCTATTTGAATGACAGAAGCCAAGATGTGTTTTCACTTTCTTCAGTAACATAAAGGGTGAGCAATATTGGGGACTGTGTTGACTATAAACTTTCTCAGTTTCTATCATCCATCACCAGATCTGTTCGGATTATGCATACTGAAAACAAGCAGTCAGCCTTCAGATTTGTTTTGGCTTTTTGAGAGGTGAGGTGTAGTGCATGTGTGTGTTTGGGGTGATTGTGGTGAGACTTATTAAACAGGATATGATTAGGTTGCAATAAAAAGTAGGTGTTAGAAAAGAGATACCTGTGCCCAAGAGAGCTGGGTGCTGCCCCTCTGCCTAGGGAATGTACCCCCTTATTGTATCACTGGGGAGAAAACAACCCCCCAACTAATACTATTTAGAACTGAAGCCCCATTTTGGAGTGCAAAATCTGGCTGCATCTTTCCTCCTTTTTCATTGATGTCTAGTCTCCCTGGGCTTCATACCACTATGTCCCATTTCCCTACACAAAAGATCTCTCAGCCTTAAACTCCCTAATAGACAGGGAAAGATTATTGATCTGAAGGAGGGACACCATGTAGGGTTAAAGTAATAATTCCTGTTTTTGAGATTTTTTTTAATTAACCCCCCCCCCGTCCTTTCTCCCCCTGATTTCATCCTCTAAGAACCTGGTGTGCCCTAATAACATTTTGGAAAGCGACCCCCCCCCCCGGTTTTTCACAAACAACATTGCATTTAAAAAGCGACATTAAATCGTCCAATTGCACCCTTGACCCGTTGGCTCGCCCGCAAAACGGTTGCTAGCTTTCACCTACATTCTACATCTCTGGCGTTGCTTTGTTTTCTTGCATTGTAACACTTTCAGCACCGTTATACAAGGTTCTCAAAAGAAAACATCTTTCAGCGGGTCCAGGATTTTAGGAGCTGGAAGGACTCCAGCTGCCGCCTGTAAATCTAAACACTGGAAATGGGTGTACACAACGTTATACCTACGGCGAGGAAATCCTTATCGTTAAACAATCCTGCCACCTTATTAAAGGAATGGGAAAGACTCTCGTCTTTTTAGTCGGGGATTCAGGTCGCCTAACTTTTAATGTACATCTTCGGGACCAAGTCCCTATTGCAGAGTGAGTCGCTTGCCACGAATGGCAACGCAACAACCCCCCAAGGACTCCTCAGCCAGCGAGGACCCCCGCTTTGAGACACCGGGGGGCGGGGAGAGAGAGATAAACGGGATTTCAGAGACTGGGAATGAGGTGTTTACCGACCTGCTCTGAAACACGACCCAGCCCGGATGGTTTCTTTTCGCTCCCCCTTCACCACTTGCTTTCGTCCCCCACAAAAGGGGGTTGTTTTTAATCGAATTAACGTGTAGACAAGTTGCTAATGGGAATGAACCGCCTTCTTGAAAAGCACTCCTGACTAGTTTTATTTAAAGGACGTCACTGTAAGGAGTTGGAGCCGCTGAAGTTATAAAATATGGCAACCAACTAGCTTTTTAAAAAATGCTGATTTTTTCCCCTCCCCGGTTAAAAACAGTCCTCGCCCCCGTCCAAGCAGTTCACCTAGCGGCGAAAGATTGCTTCTCTCTGTCTGGATACCAACCTGCAGCGCAGTCCTCCCAAATCCATTTCGCGCATTGACGTTTACAATCCTTTCCAACAATTTAGTAACTTGCATTAGGTCCCCTCTGGCAGCTGCGGACGCCAACTCATTCGCACCAGATTCGGCCATTCCTTAGGGCGAGTGACGATCGGCAACGAGCGGATGACTCGAGCTGGTGTTTTTATTAGGATTATTATTATTTTAACCGGGCATGGCATCGGAAACTGACAGAAGGAGTGCGGATGTTAATCTTCTGGAGTAGACCTTGTAGTAAATACTCGTAAAAAAACTCCTTGCCAAAAGCCCGCCCCTCGGTTCACACGTGATTCATACTGCTGGAGCTCCACTTGAAAGGCAGATCTCTGCACCTCTAACACGCACACCAGGCTCCCGAGGACCTTGATCAGGACTAAATAAATGAACACGTACCCCCCCACCGCGTCTAGTCTACCGCGCCCCTAGAAGCCTCAACAGACTACCTGAAAAACGCGTAACTAAAAACGGAGAAGGCAAAGAACAAGGTGGAGGCGGAGATGGAGGAGGCGGAGAAAGCAAGAACCCACCGGTCTTTGCAGCTCTTTCCAAGATCCCAGACACGCTTTCTTCTGCAGCAGTTCTCATCCATAATGTTGACGGGAGGAAGTCAGAACCCCCCCCCCAGCCGCCTTTCCTCCAAGTGTGGCAGCGGGAGGGTTAACAGTAGCCGGCAGCAGATCAGCTGCTAAACTCCCCCGGGGGCTGGGGCTGGGGAGAGCGCAGGAGTCCCTGGCCAAGGGCGGCCGGCGGATCCCACCTTGGCAAGTTCGCCGCCACCGCCTGACTGAGCTCGGTGGCCAGCCCGGGCATGGCACACCCAAAGAACCGCCGTTTCCTGTGAAGTGGGGGTTGCCTAGTGGCTGCAGCCGCGGCTGTTTCTGGAGCGGCTTGCCGGCCGTTGCTTGGCTCCGGGTCCCCCCCACCCCTGCAGAGCCGGAGGACGGCGCGCTCGCACAGTCGCTGCGCCGCATTGACAGCAGGCGGACGTAGTCGTTTCCCAGCCAGAAGGCGGCAAGAGGGCAGCGGCAGTTGTCTCCAAACTGCCTGCCGGGACCGCCCCTCCTTGCTCGGCTGCAACCGAGCTCGGTTCAGCAAGCTTTCTGGAGCAGCTGTCTGGCGCGAGAAGCCTTGACGGATTTTGCTGGCTGCAGCCGAGAAAGCCGGTTCCTCCTTCTGCTGCTGCTTCCCTTTCTCCGTCCCCCCCCCCCCCCGCCCTCATCAGCTTTTTTTGAAAAGGAAAAACATTTGAGCGCTCTTTGACTTGAAACACCCGCCCACATTTTAACGGCAGAGATTTAAGGAGGCGCCACGGAGTTGCCGGCAAAAGCAGGAAGGCCTGGGCGGGAGGGCGAGTCCAAGCCAGCGCGCCTCCCTTTCGTCATTCTTCTGGTGGGCGGGCGCTCGGTTCAGGCCCCGTAGCTGCTGTTTTGGGGAGCGATAGGCCTTCCTGTCCCTTTCCCCTGGAGACACTGGCACGCACCATTTAGTCAGTGGCGAAGAGAGAGCTAAAGCGGAGCTAGAGGGCCTGCGGAGTCGTACAGCGGGAATCCCAGTGAATTCTAAGAACGCTGCTTTTTGCCTGCCCCGCTGCCACCTTCTGTCTGCTTCTTTTCTACATACTCCTTTCATTTTCCTCCATACCCGTGTCTCTTGTCAAATAAACCGTCCAGGATCATCTTCTGTATAAGATAGGGGTGGCCATACTTGCTTAACACAGAATAAGCATCAGATGTTTGAGAGCTGCAAGGCATGAACAAATATCACACACACATTTTTATTCAAAAATATGCAAATTTGCTTTTTATTAACATTGAATTAGACTGTGTGAAAGAGTCTCATGTGGCTCCTGAGCTGCAGTTTGGCCACCCCTGGTATATAATGATAGGGACTTCATTTAAGAACTCCTCTCCTTTGATACATGCCAAGAGGATGCATGCTTGATTCTCTCTCTTTTAAACGTTAGGCAGCCTAGCGGAGAGGTGGGCCAAACAGTAAGGCTAGGCATAGTGACTGTGCCCTCCGTGCCACAATCTCCCTTGCAGCAAAATAGCTAACCACTCACCGCAGCTCCCCACCCCCACCTCGAGAACTTTGACATGAGACAGGTGGAAAGGTAACTAAAGGAGGCGGTCTGCAGGTTTCCTCTGGGCCAGGTCTCTTTAGTTACTAAGGAGACGATCCAGACAAGGTCATGCTGGAGGGGCAATGTCAGATTGTAGCAAAGGAGAAACCTTTGCTTCCCATCCTTTGTGTGTCTACAGCAGTGTTTTTCAACCTTTTTTGTGCAAAGGCACACTTTTTTCATGAAAAAAATCACAAGGCACACCACCATTAGAAAATGTTAAAAAAATTTAACTCTGTGAGCGGAAGCCACATGTTACGGATGAAATTGGAATTTTTCCCACGGCACACCAGACAATATCTCACGGCACACTAGTGTGCCGCGGCACAGTGGTTGAAAAATGCTGGTCTACAGCACCTAAGTGAAAATGGAAAGCAAGATTGTCACAGCATGGCAACATATTACCAAGGGAGGGGATGGAACAGGAGGCATGCCCTTGTGTACTAAAGGGCAGAAGAGATGCTAACAAGCACACACACACACTAAAGCGGGATATGAAATCCAATCTCAAACATGGAACAAGTTTATCTCTGAATGGTAAATTGCCTCAGAATGGCCAATTAAGCCTAAGCCATGTATCTCAGTAGCACCAAACCCAACAGGGAGGGAGGGAGTGTCAGGGCCCAGACCTGTATGAAATTACATCATCTGATCTCAAAATCTGCTACCAAATATCCCAAGAATGCGGAGTAGTCCACAATTCTGACTTAAATGTACTCTGTACATGCTCAGAAATATTGCCTTTTATAATTATTTCATATTCCATAACATTCAAAACAGGTTCTGGGTCTGAACCCAGGAAACTGAATTTGCAAGGAGCACTACTTTGAAAAGTTACAGTATTGACCATAGAACAAAGTTTGAGTCCAGTGGCACCTTTAAGACCAACAAAGTTTAATTCTAGATATAAGCTTTCGTGTGCATGCACACTTAACCATAATACTACATCTTCAGCAACCCCATTTTGTCATATAAGCTTTACCATCCAGTGTCTTAGTCTTGATGGGTAAAAGGCCTAAGAGATTAGGCAGGACTCTTATTACAATAAGGCATTATTTAAATATGATGCTGATAGACCAGAAAAACTTACATGTGTGCCTTTGCACAGGCCCATTATATCATTTGAATTGAGCTGCTACCTGGGTAAAGTGGCTATGCATGCCAAAGATCCATAGCCCATGCAATTGTTATATCCGTTCCTCTGCTTTCCGGATTAATTTCTGCTGGAAACCTGACAGGGATGCTCAGTCTCCCCTCCTCTTTGCTGTTTCTTGAAGTTACCCATCAACATCTCTGATCCTACCAGAGAATATCTGCAAAAACACTTTCCATACAAGTGAACAACAACATCATACTTATGGGTCAACTAGGAATAAGGTCCGTTGTGGAAATAAATACAACGAGCTCTAGAAAGAGGCTCTGAGAGAGTGGCCCGGCTCTGGGCACTCAGTGGCAATTTGCTGTGGCAATCTCAGCAGGGTATAATGACACAGAGTCCACTGTTTTCTCCAGCAGAACTGATCTCTGCTACCTGAAGAGCAGTTATAATTTTGAGTGATCTCCAGCCCCCACCTGGAGATTGGCAACAATGGTTCCCTATCAGGGAATGGCTGGCTTGGAGGGTGGAGTCTGTGGCATTGTACCCGTCTGAGGTCCCACCCCTCCTCAAACCTCACCCTCTCCAGGCTCCATCCCTCAAATCTCCAGGAATTTCCCACCAGAAGTTGGCAACCTGATCAGGACTTGGCCCAATGAGTTTTCTCCCAAAGGCCAACATAGGTGTGGAAAGTGCCTTTTACTGACAGAGGAGGAAGTACAGTTGCCAGCTCTGATTAGAGAAATATTTGGAGATTTGGGGGGTGGATCCTGTGGAGGGCAGCATTTTTTTTGGGGGGGGTGGAAGGACTCAGCAGGGTATAATGCCATAGGGTCTACCCACCAAAGCAGCCATTTTCTCATGGGGAACTGATCTTTGTCATCTGGAGATCAACTGTAACAGTGGGAGATCTCCAGGTCCCACCTGGAGATTGGCACCCCTAGGGGAAAGTCAGCCACACAGCAGGGAGTTGATGGTCGCTGGTCCACCATGTTAGCCAGCCAACCATGGTGAAGCTAAGCAGGAGAGAGAGCCTTTTCCCATTTATTCTGACTGGAAAGTGGCCATTGGGGAGGGGGTTATGCTGAAAGTCCTTTTTTTTCCTCACAGAACCAAGCTTGGTTGCCTACCAACAGCCACTGAGGGGACAGTCCCTCACAGGAGCCAAGAGAACTGTCTTCCTCAGAAGAGAGAGCTGTCCGCCAGTAAATCTGACATGCAACAGGGTCTGAAGGGGGAGTGGGTGGGGAAGAAGAGCAGACCCAGCACCCGGCCAATGGCACGCGAGTACTCTTGAGTGGCGGCTGATGGGCCAATGGCTAAGGGAGGGCATTTTACAGCAATTGGGAGCATATGGAATCTTGCCACCCCAAGTGACATATATAACTAGGAATAAGGCCCGTTGTGGAAATAAATACAACGGGCTCTAGAAAGAGGCTCTGGGAGAGTGCCCCGGCTTTGGGCACTCAGTGACAATTTGCTGTGGCAATCTCAGCAGGGTATAATGACAGAGTCCACCATTTTCTCCAGAGGAACTGATCTTTGCTACCTGAAGAGCAGTAGTAATTTTGAGTGATCTCCAGCCCACCCCCAAGATTGGTAACAGTGGTTCCCCAGGAGGGAGTGGCTGGTTTGGAGGATGGACTCTATGGCATTGTACCTGTCTGAGGTCCCACCCCTCTCCAACACTCACCCTCTCCAGGTTCGACCCCTCAAATCTCCAGGAATCTCCCAACCTGGAGTTGATAACCCTATCTCCCTCCCAGCCAACCATCAACCTACCTTTAGTTTTCTATCTCCTCCCCCCTCCCTCCTAGAGAGCAGTTGTAATTTTGAGTGATCTCCAGCCCCCATCTGGAGATTGGCAACAATGGTTCCTCATCAGGGAATGGCTGGATTGGAGGGTGGAGTCTATGGCATCGTACCTGTCTGAGGTGCCACCCCTCTTCAAACCTCACCCTCTCCAGGCTCCATCCCTCAAATCTCCAGGAATTGCCCACCTGGAGCTGGCAACCTGATCAGGACTGGGCCCAATGAGTTTTCTCCCAAAGGCCAACATAGGTGTGGAAAGGGCCTTTTACTGACAGAGGAGAAAGTACAGGTGCCAACTCTGATTAGGGAAATACCTGGAGATTTGGGGGGGTGGATCCTGTGGAGGTCAGCATTTGGGGTGTGTGTGGAAGGACTCAGCAGGGTATAATGCCATAGAGTCTACCCTCCAAAGCAACCATTTTCTCCCAGGGAACTGATCCCTGTCATCTGGAGGTCAATTGTAACAGTGGGAGATCTCCAGGTCCCACCTGGAGATTGGCAACCCTAGGGGAAAGTCAGCCACACAGCGGGGAGTTGAAGAAAATGGTTTGATGGTCGCTGGCCCACCTCGTTAGCCAGCCAGCCATGCTGAAGCTAAGCAGGAGAAAGAGCCTTTTCCCATTTATTCTGACAGGAAAGTGGCCACTGGGGAGGGGGTTATGGGCTGGGGAGGGGGTTATGCTGAAAGTCCTTTGTTTTTTTACTCACAGAACCAAGCTTGGTTGCCTACCAACAGCCGCTGAGGGGACAGTCCCTCACAGGAGTCAAGAGAACTGTCTTCCTCAGGAGAGAGAGCTGTCTGCAGGGGGAGTAGGTGGGGAAGAGGAGCAGACCCAGCATCCGGCCAATGGCATGCGAGTACTCTTGAGTGGCAGCTGATGGGCCAATGGCTGAGGGAGGGCATTTTATAGCCAATGGGAGCTCATGGAATCTTACAAAACCAAAAGATAATTATTATAAGGAGAGATGAGAGATATCACTGCAAAAAAAAAAACAGTCCTGCTTTTTAAAAAAAGCTTGAAACTTTGAATGTAAAAATGAATGTGAAAATTTTGATTGCTATGTAACTGCTCACATAGACAATTAAAAAATATAAATTAAAAAAAAGCTTGAAACTGATGAATGAATGCAATAAAAGGAGATATAGCTCAGTGGAGCAACTTAAATATTTCATAATTGCATAAAATGCAACAATGATCCCAAAACTGATGTATCAACCTCAAACAATCCCAGTTTATTTTATTTAAAACTTTTACAAACCTGCCTTTCCCTCAGATAACTGGAACCCAAGATAGGTAACAACAATAAAAATGGTACAAAATAATTCAAAAAATGACCAGCAAAAAAACTTTAAAAATAGACTTTGACAGGATTCCTGTTTGTCAGTGTATCCACAAAGCAGTCATTACAACTTCCTTACAACTTCCAAGAGTTCTGTTTTACAAATTCTCTGAAACGGCAGTAGATTTTCTAATTTCTTCTGGAAGATTATTCCATAACACTGGAGCAGCTACAGAAAAGGTGTGCAAGTGAGTAGCTGTTAAAAATAGTCTTGCAGGGACTGAAAGGACCAAAAAGGTATTGCTGTGCTGAGCAAAGCTAGTACAGGAGCTCATATGGCCTTTTACAGATACATGGGCCCCAGGTAAGCACCAGCACCTTGAAATGAAGTTGGAAACCAACATGCAACCAATATAAAGGTGGCAAAATTGATATGTATGATTCCTTTGGCCCACCCCTGCCAACAGAAATATCTACCCAAAGTTAATAAAAGTGTCAAAATATATTTGATAAATTCATATTGGTATGCAAAAAGCCAGATTTAAACCCAATATTCTATATCAATGTAGAGATAAAAGAGAACTGAGCTCCCCTTGCCCAAAGGGAAGCTATTCACCTCAAAACAATAGTATACTACAAGTGGGAATCCACAAGGACATGAAGGGGAGCATCTCATTTGCTCCTCCCTCACTATTTCCTCTTTCCCTTCCCCACTCATTACTCTCCAAGACCCCTGCCTCTCTTAGGCCCACCCTCTGTCTGACCTCCTTCACTGACTGTTGAGCCATTCTCCTGTCTCTGGGGAAGTTTTGAGGGCACACCATTGCCAGTGCTGTTGATGATGGCCCCTCCTGCCACAGGCAACAAGTAGGGCCCTGAATGGCTGTCACCCCACCTGCCCCCAGCCTTGGCTGGCTCCCTACATGCTCATCTCCCCACACACCTCCAGATCTCCCAGCTTCTTCCATCGCTGAGGTGGCTGGGCCCTGTGCAGCTTCCCCCAGCTTGGCCAGATCCAGCTTCTCCCAGCACAGCTGGGCTTGGCATGCTTCCCTCAGTGTGGCATCCCCCAGCCTTGGCCAGCTCCCTGTGCACCTGTCTCCTGTCCCACCCTCAACCTCAGTGGTGTTAGTGATGGGGGAAGACACACCAGGCCCAGCTGCATTGGGGGAAGCTGCGCTAAGGGAAGCCATGCTGGGCAACATCAGAGCTGGGGAAAGCCACATGCCAGCAGACGCAAGCTCAGGAAACAATTATTCTCTTTGGGGCTTCTAAACCCCCCCCCTTTTTGGAAGGTTTCTGATTCTTCTGCAAACTTGGGGCATTCCCCAATTTTGGAGAAAAATCTCCCTTCTCTCCACCTGGTCCTGATCTGTGGCTATAAGGATCTGCAAATCAGGCCAGGTTGGCCATTAGTATATAGACAAGTGAGAATTTGCAAGGACTTGCAGGAGGCATCTGATTTGTTCTTCCCCCACTATTTCTATTTTCCCCTCCCGAAAGCCCCCATAGCCTTTCCCCTTTTACTGTTTCCTTCTTCCCTTCCCACCCAACAGCCAACCTACCAATTATCACACTCTTGCCCAGCAGCCTCCTCCTAGGAAAACTATGCCCCAGTTTGTGGTGCCGGCCACCAAAGCAGCTTTTCATAATTCTCCTCTTCTCCTTTTTATCCGCATAACAACCCTGTGAGGTAGGTTAGGCCAAAAGTATGTGACTGGTCCATAATCACCCAGTGAGCTTCCATAGCAAGATGGGAATTCAAACCTGGATCTCCCAGACCCTATTCTGTTACACCATGCTGCCTTTCATAGGGTGGATGCTGTTAAACAGTAGCAAGAAGCCAGGCCAAGTTCAGTCATGCAAGCTGGGTGGTATCAAGTTACCCACAGGTTGCTTTCAGGTCTAAGGCTGCCAACCTCCAGCTGGGACCTGCAGATCTCCCAGAATTACAACTAAATTCCCAAATGTCCCTCTGAAGAAAACTGCTTTGGAGGGTGGACTCTGTGGCAATATATCCAGCTAAAGCTTCTCCCCTCCCCAAACCCTGTCCTCAGACTTCACCACAAAATCTCTAGGAATTTCCCAGCTTGGAACTGGCAACCTTAACCAGGCCTGGCCCCAAGGTGCCCTCTCACAAAGACCTGGAAAGGGCCCTGCCCCTCCCCCTGCCTAGCATAAACCCAGCCTGGAATACTGTAGTTGCCTAGCAACAGCCACTGAGGGAATCTGTTGCTTAAAGCTACAGGGGCTCCTTTTACCATTTTCAGATTTTAAAAAGAATGGGTTTTTTGTTAGTTTTCAGATTTTCCTGCAAACCTGGGACCCTTTTTAGGCTTGTAGAAAGATCTGTCTTGCCCATTCACAGTTCCAGTCACTGCATTTAAGTATCCAACTATGCGCAGACTTCATATTAGAATATAAGATTCTTGCAATTGTTTACCTATTATCATGAATATTCCTACAACATCTGGTGACTTGAAGGTTGCTAATTTTTTTAATTTATTGTTTTTCTTAACCTGTATTGTTTATCTGAAAACAAAACTTAAAAAAAGAAAAACCCCTTCAATTTCCATTTTTTTCTCCCCAGCCCTGTTTCTGAAATACACTAAAACTGGATACATGCTTTGACTGAGCAGAGAAAACTGTATTGTTGGGTGTGCTGAAATCACTGCCCAGAAGCACAAAGCTGGATACCAGCCTAGTCTTGTTCTTTGTTCTGTTCTACAAAGTAGCAATAGTGGGCTCCAACTTTCAGGGCAGGTGTGATTTATAAACCCCTTCAAAATTAGTCCCTAGAAGAGTGGATTTCGATATATTTCTTCTGCTAACAGGCACTCATGGCAAGTTGCCAGGGCTGGCCCACCCACTAGGCAAACTAGACTTTTTTGCCTAGGGCGGCCAACCCGTGACCCCTGGATGTGGGCGCCAAAATAACCTGCCGCCCTCCCTCCTGCCCCTGAGAGGGATGGGGCGGCCTGTGGTGAATGTCTCTTTTTTCTTTCAGGTTCCTGTGCAAGGTCCCGCTTCGCCCCATCCCTCCCAGGGGGGAGGAGGGAACGTGGCAGAGGCAGGGAAACAGGGCACACCCCCTTCCCCCACTGCACAACAGGACTTTGCCAGCAGCTGCGCTGGGAGATAAAGTGGCTTTGCGAGGTGAGGGCGCAGAGTCCCCGGTGGTGGTGCAGCCAAGAGCCCGGGTGCGAAGGAAGGGCCAGAGCAAGGCCCTGCCTGCCATCTGAGCCATGGCGACATCCGCATCATGTGATGGAGGGCCGGGGCTCGACGGTGCTGGACCTGGGGCAGCTTCTGGCTCCCTTCAGGTAGTGGCAGCTGCAAGAAGAGGCCGCCTCTCTCCCACACTGGCCGAGCAGCAGCAGCAGGAGCTCGCTGCTGGAGGAGGCACTTTTGCAGGTGAGAAAGGAGGTGAGTGAGGCCACCGCGGAGGAGGAGGACGATGCCGATGCCGATGCCGACGAGGAGGCATTGCTGGAGCTGCCTGGCTTCTGGGGGCACAACAGCTGCCCTCCCTCCCCCAATGTGGTGCCCTCCCACTGGACTTCAACCCCCCCCCCAGGTTTTCATAAGCTTTGGGCGACTCAAGAGGGATCTCACTGGGGTATTAATACTCTAGTGTCTAGCCTCCAAGCTGTCATTTTCTCCAGGGGAACTTATCTCTGCAGTCTGGACATCAGCTGTAATTCTGGGAGCTCTTCAGGTAGGGTTTCCAACCTTCAGGTGGTGCCTGGAGACTTCCCAGAATCACAACTGATCACCAGATTATAGAGATCACTTTCCCTGAAGAAAGTGGCTCCTTTGTAGGAGACTCTGCTGAGGTTCCTCCTCATCTCAAATCCTGCCCTCCCCACGCTCTACCCCTAAATCTCCAGGAATTTCTCACCCAAGAGTTGGCAACCCTGTCTTCAGGTCCCACCTGTCATGCTGGGGTGGGGGGCACATGGGGGGGTGCCAGAAGGTAGCTTGGAGAAATATAGATCTGCGGTGAGGGGGGGGCGCCACAAGGTAGCCTTGCCTAGTGCGTAAAAAACCTCTGGCCGGCCCTGCAAATAGCAGTCAAATAACTCAAAGTTAAATTTTGTAGTGAATTGTCAAGTGATCTCCACAGTGCCCTCAGGCCTATAACTATTCACTGTACATTAATTCTTCATTAAACCACCATAACTCATCCATGGACATCCGAACATTTATCTTTCTGTAGTACATGGAACTGTTTGCACTGAGTGCCATCTTCTGTGAGGCCCATAGGACCAGTCTATCCTGTCAATCAGAGTTAATGTCCTATTGTTACAGTTAATGTCCTATTGTAGTGAGGTGGGGTTGGTTGTCCAGATGTAGCTGGGTATCTGTTGGATAAAAGGCCTTTAAGCCATCCTGAGTCTACTTGTGTCTTGGCCACTGCTATGTTCCCTCACTGAACTTGCTGTATTTTGGCTACAATCCTAGAATCACTTTCCTAGGAGTAAGCCCACTGAATAAAATGGCATTTAATTCTCAATAGACCAGCCAAGAAGTGCAACCTGTATGAGGCAAAAGAGAACACTGTTGACACTAATTCCAAAGAAATAAGGTTGTTATAGCACAATAACAACAATAAAGGCCTGTGGCTCCATAAAGACTAGCATTCTATTATGACATAAACCTTTGCATGTCCTCCATTGACAGATATGTATATATATGTATAGAGGAAAAATATGCATATATGGGTACAAAAGGATTTAAAAAATGAAATAAAAAAACTGACATTTCTATTAAAACATTCAAATGTATACCAGGTAAGCACAGTGATAATTCACAATAGCAATAATGGGCCATAATCTTTTTAGAATTTTTGTAGTTGAGAAAAAAACAAACATTATTGTGACTGATACCTAAGCTGATTGATTTAAACTTCCTGATAAGTTCTACTTCCACAACGTAATACTAGAGTCTCTGAAGTTCTTTGTTGAATAACAGTATCAAGGCCTGTGCTAGCCCATCCAGTGCTTGGAACAGGATTCTTTGGAAGAAGAGGAGTTCCCTCATGCTCTCCACATGTGCTCTAGAAGTTCCAGGGGAAGTCCCCATGCTTCCTTTCTTGTTCTCTTGGAACAGACCAGGAACACCCTGAGAGGACCTGCCCCTCTCTTGCATCTCTAGAATCTCCCCCCAAAACCAGCAGCAAAGAAGGCAGAGGACCAGAGCTGAAGCCTGGACTCGGTGGAGTAGTGCCTTCTTGGCACTTCAGGACATCCCATGGTGCAGTCTCTCTCAGGAGGAAGATGCAGCTCTTTAGAACAGGATCAGGAACATAGCCCTGGCTGTAGGAAAGGGTAGGGCTCTCAGTTCCCTATATAATCCCACAGTTGAATCCCAATGTTATGTATCAAGATGGCCATGACCGCGTGCAACTGGCCATGTGGTCAAACAGACCTACAGATCTTCGGTCTGAGAACAATAGCCACCGCAGATCCTAGCGTGGACCAATGGGAGTGTCCGGATTCTGAAAGAGTGACGGGACCTCTCTCCTACGAGATCTCCACAGAACATGGCCAGCTCATCCAGAGACACGTAGACCAGCTATGCCATCGCCTGCTGCCCCTAGACAATCAAGTGGTATGAGACGCAGAGGACAGCGAGTAGGAGCAGGACCTGGAGGAACCAGCATTGGAACCAGCAGTGTCCGACACGGCCACAGCTACTGCCCCAGAGCCTAACATTAGACTGTCCCCAACAACTGAGACTACACTGGTCACAGTCTCCGAGCCACACAATGGACCAACCATGCCAAACAGCAACCTGACGGAGCCACACCACTCCATGAGAGAATGGCGGCACCCAGAGTACTTGCGGGACTATGTATGCTAGGACTTTGGAACTAAGCGGGGAGGGGTGCTATATATCAAGATGGCCACGACCGCGTGTGCCTGGCCATGCGATCAAACGGACCTACAGACCTTTGGTCCGAGAACAATAGCCACCGCGGATCCTAGCGTGGACCAATGGGAACGCCCAGATCCTGAAGGGAACCTATAGTTACCTGGGCCGTGTATATAGAACCTAACACGGGAATTGGGGGGGTGTTGGGTGTGAGTGTGGACACGCATATAAGCCAGCCTTGTACCAGTTATTTTTATCTTCATTCTGATGTAAGCAAATAAACTTGAGCTGATTTCACCATGCTGAGTCTCAGACCTCAGTACTTTTCACTGGCGACAAAGGTGGGATCCCGATGAGTAAGCCTGACTCCGACTCCAGCCCAGCACCCAGCACTGATCTCCAAAGGGACACCGTGACCTGCATCGCTCCTTCGCAGCACTGCACCATGCTCCACTACCCAGATCATTGCCCGCCTCAATGAGTCATGGCTGCAGCTCTGGGACACATCAAAGTCTTTGACCCCACTCACCCTGAGTTCTGGGAAGCTTGGGTAGACCAGCTAAACAACTACCTCACCTTCCAAGACATCACTGACACAGTAAGAAACGGCGTCATAAGCACGTGCGGAGTGGCTACCATCCACCTGGCCAAAGGACTTCTGGCTCCTGCTAAGCTGGCTGACAAATCATATGAGGACATCCTCAAGGTCCTGAATAAGTACTTCGTGCTGAAACCCACCAAGATGGCAAGGCGCATGGACCTATTGGAGCGCATGCTGAAGTCTGGAGAAGGGGCGACTGTCTACATGGCCGAGTTACGTCAACTGGCCATAGATTGTGAGTTCCCTGATGTTGAGGAAGTTATCCTGATGCAGTTCACCTGGGGAGTCCGCGATCCCGAACTCTGTAGGAAACTCGTGGGGACTGCGGACCTCAAGCTAGAGAAGGCACTCCAGGTTGCCACCACATTCGAGAGATCGCATCAGGACCACCAGCCACACTCCGCAATGCACTGGGTTTTGCCAGTAGCCGCATCGACCTCTTCGGATGAGGTACTACAACTCTGCTGGCCTGCTCACCGCGACCCTTGCCCAGCACCATCCACCGCCTTGCAAAGCTCACCAATGGCCTGCACAAGCTGCAGGGAATCGCACGAACAGAGGTCCTGCCGTTTCAGAGATGCCGTCTGCTGATCCTGCGGGAAGCAAGGCCACATTGCCCGCGCCTGCCTCTCCAAGGAAAGCCAATGCTGCACCACAACACATCAGGAAACTGTGGAACTCCACAGCACCTCAGTACATCACAACCAGGTACGTTTTTTGCCCCAGGGGTCCACCCATAAGATTAAAGTGACTATCATAATAGAGGGCGCTCCATGCATAATGAAAGTGGACACAGGGTCCTCCCTCTTGATAATCTCTGAGGAGACCCTACGCATGCTCTGCCCTACTGGGGGACCCCACTGGAAGGCACCGGCCTTATGTTAAGGGACTTCCAAAAGGATCTCGTAGCCATTAAAGGGGTGGGCCAGTTCCACATAAAATACAAGGCATTCAAAGACCCATTGGAACTGGTCGTGGTGAAGAGCTGTCTCACCAGCTTACTAGGGCTAGCCTGGTTCAATGCTTTAGGCCTGGCTATCACCCGAGTACAGAATAAACAGGCAGGAAACTTCAGTAATGTATGCAACGAGTTCCCGGCTGTATTCGATGGATCACTTGACCGCTACACAGGTCCACCGGTTGCCTTGATCCTCGAACCCGTGGTATGACCCCTCTGCTTGAAAGCCTGTTTGCCCCGTTTGCTTGAAACCCCCGTTTGTCCTCCAGCCCAAAATAGAAGCTGAACTTGACTGTCTGGTCAGCCAGGGGGTCCTGGAGCTGGTACCCCATGCAAAATGGGAAACCCCCATAGTAATCTCAGTTAAGCCCAACGGGGACGTCAGGATTTATGCAGACTACAAATGCACCATCAACAAGGCTCTCCAAGACCATGAGTATCCCATTCCCGTGGTCAGCCATGTCCTGGCATCCCTGGCTGGGGCCTAAATCTTCAGCAAACTGGATTTGATGCAAGCCTACCAGCAACTGCCAGTAGATTATGCAACCGCGGAAACCCAGACCATCATCACACATGGGGGGGGGGCATTTAAAGTCAAGGGTCTGCAGTTTGGGGTCAGTGTAGCTCCAGGGATTTTCCAGAATTTAATGGACTGTTTACTTAAAAGAATCCCTGGAGTGCAACCTTTTTTCAACAACGTTCTGATTGCAGTGCCATCTCCCGAAATCTTCACAGACTGTCTCCGAGCTGTCCTGCAGGGCTTCAACGCAGCCGGATTAAAAGTCAAGCAAGAAAAGTGCCTCCTCGATGTCCCCAGCATCAAGTTCCTGGGATTCAAGGTTGACGCCAGTGGCATCCAACCCACTCCAGACAAGATCGTGGCCATCGTCAACGCACGTACACCCTCCTCCAAACTGGAGCTGCAGGCCTTCCTTGGCCTGCTGAACTTTTATTACTCATTTCTCCCCCACAAGGCGACTGTGGCCGAACCCCTGCACCGCCTTTTGGACAAACAGGTGCACTGAAAGTGGGGGCCACCTCAAGCCGTGGCTTTCCAGGCAGTAAAAAACTTACTGACTTCCAATGCTGTCCTGGCTCACTTTAATGAATCCCTCTCTGTGGTGCTCACCTGTGATGCATTGCCCTACGGGGTGGGGGCAGTCCTAGGGCACAGGCTGGCAGATGGCCTTGAGGTCCCAGTAGCTTATTACTCACACACCTTGTCTTTGGTGGAGCGGAATTCAGATATACAAGGAGGCATTGGCAATCGTGGCGTGGGTGCGTAAGTTCCATGACTACCTATACAGCCGGCCTTTCACTGTCCTCACTGATCACAAGCCGCTGTTGGACCTCCTGGCTCCTGACCTCCAGACACCCCAGTTGCTGTCTCCCTGGGTGGTCCATCTTTCTTGCAGGCTACCAATACACCTTGCTTCACCAGCCTGGCAAGGCGATGGGCCACACCGATGCCCTCAGCCACCTTCTGCTGCCCATCTGCGACCCAGACCCGGCTCCAGCACACCAGATCCTGCTGCTAGAGGACCTCCCCGACTGGCCGGTAAAAAGGTAAAGGTAAAGGTTCCCTTGCTCGAAAGCCAGTCGAATCCGACTCTAGGGTTGCGGTGCTCATCTCCGTTTCAAAGCTGAAGAGCCAGCGCTGTCCAAAGACATTTCCGTGGTCATGTGGCCGGCATGACTAAACACCAAGGCGCACGGAACGCTGTTACCTTCCCACCGAAGTGGTACCTATTTATCTACTTGCAATTTCTTGCTTTTGAACTGCTAGGTTGGCAGGAGCTGGAACTAGAGACGGGAGCTCACTCCGTCTTGCGGCACTCGGGTCTTGAACTGCTGAACTACTGACCTTCCACAGCCTGCAGTTCAGCGTCTTAACCACTTGAGCCACCGCAGCTCCGGTACAGGTGTCCAAAGTCTCCAAGCACACCAGTAAGGTCTGCGTCCTCTGTTGAGTTCAGGACTGGGTCGGGAGGGGCTGGCCCACAGGGCATGTGGGCCCTGAGTTCACAGCGTTCTCATCCCGAAGGGAAGAACTGTCCACACACAAAGGCTGTTTCTTGTGGGGAAGCCAGGTAGTCATCCCCAACCCCCTGCGCAAATGCATACTCGCTGCCCTGCACGAGACCCATCCGGGAATCGTGCGCATGAAGCCTTAGCATGCAGCTATGTTTGGTGGCCAGGCATGGATGGGAAGATAGAGAACCTGGTCAAACACTGCCAGGAAGCACGGCCAGCCCCTCCCAGGGTTCCGGTGCGACAGTAGGAATCCTCGCACAAGCCCTGGGCTCGCCTCCATTTGGACTGTGCAGGCCTGTTCCAGGGGCAGACATTTTTCATTATAGTAGATTCCTGCTCGAAATGGCTAGAGATAGTCCCCGTCTCTTCTACGTAATTGAGAGCAGTGATCAGAGCCATGTGGAAAATCTTCAGCACCCATGGCATCCCCGACACTCTAGTGTTGGTCAACGGTACTGCATTTACATTGACCGAATTCCTAGAGTTTGTGCAGTATTACGGGATTCGGCACGTCTGCTCTGCTCCCTTCCACCTGGCAACCAACAGATGGTATGCACAACCAAGGAAGCACTGCGCTGGATCATCCAGGGTGCATGGGATTACAGGCTAGCCTCCTTTTTGTTCAGCCAACGGACAACCCCGCACACAGCTATAGGACACTGCCCTGCAGAACTCTTAATGGGTTGGCGCCTAATGACCAGGCTGGACCGGCTTCCCCCAGATCAAGGACCAGATCACACCCCGGGCTCGGTAACCCAGGAGGCACCCCACGGGTTCTTTCCCGAGGATCCTGTGTACGCCTGAAATTACGCACAGGGCAAACCATGGATTCCAGCCTGGGTGATAAGAGTGATGGGACCTCTCTCCTATGAGGTCCTGACAGAACATGGCCAGCTCATCTGGAGATACGTAGACCAACTATGCCGTCACCTGCTGCACCTAGATGACCAAGTGGTATGAGACACAGAGGACAGCGAGGAGGAGCAGGACCTGGAGGAACCAGCATTGGGACCAGCGGTGTCCGACACGGCCACAGCTCCTGCCCCAGAGCCTAACACTGGACTGGCCCCAACAACTGAGACTACACTGGCCACAGTCTCCGAGCCACACAATGGGCCAACCGCACCAAACAGCAACCCGACGGAGCCACGCCACTCCATGAGAGAATGGCAGCACCCAGAGTACTTGCAGGACTATGTATGCTAGGACTTTGGAACTAAGGGGGGAGGGTTGTTATGTATCAAGATGGCCATGACCACGTGCACCTGGCCATGCGGTCAAACGGATATAGAGACCTTTGGTTCGTGAACAATAGCCATCGCGGATCCTAGCATGGACCAATGGGAGCACCCGGATCCTGAAGGGAACTTATAGTTAACTGGGCCTGTATATAGAACCTATCACAGGAATTGGGGGTGTGTTGGGTGTGAGTGTGGACACGCATATAAGCCAGCCTTGTACCAGTTATTTTTATCTTTGTTCTGATGTAAGCAAATAAACTTGAGCTGATTTCACCATGCTGAGTCTCAGACCTCAGTACTTTTCACCCAAGCTTTGTTAGTTCAACATCACCTGTCAACCAGTTTGTGCTTTAGTCTGGGTAGCAGATTATTGCTAGGCTTCAGCTCTCCAGACCCTGCTTGTTTGCCTTTCTAGCTCCTGCTTTGACCATTGGATCCAGCCTGGCATGTTCTTGCTTGTCTGTGATCTTCATTGCCTAGCATGGCAATTAGGGAATGGGACAAGCTGTGACTTCCAGGTTGACAGCAGACTGTTCTGAGAATCTGAAACGTCTTCTCTATTGTTTCTGAACATTTTCATTTTTATGTCAGACTTGTGCCTATTTATACTTTTGTGAGGAGACTGGCCTGTTTGTCCTGTATAGACAGCAACAGCTTTTTGATGCTAACAGCAATGCTGATTCTGTAAACTTAAGCAGATCATGACAGGGAGGGCAGGAAGGGTTGCATCAGTGTTTAGTTCTCTTGACCCTTTCTTATACACCCAGGAAAATGCCAATTGCCACTTTGGGATCAGGAAGCAATTTTCTTCAGGCTAGTTTGGCCAGTGATCTTGGAGAGTTTTTTTGCTATCTTCTGGGCATGGTGCAGGGGTCACTGCATGTGTGAGGGAGGTCATTGTGAATTTCCTGCATTGTGCAGGGAGTTGGACTAGATGACCCTGGAGGTCCTGTCCAACTCTATGATTCTATGTCTCTGATAGTATGGTTGATGCCATTAGGTTCTATAAAGTAGTGCTGACCATCAGAAGTTCTTTTGTCTGGCCACTCTGTGGTTAATATGTTGTCATATGCCAGCAATGCCTTTTGCTGTATTATCCCATTAGATGTCTATCTTATCTTGAACTCAAAGAGGTACATAACATAGCAACCATGTTGTAAGAATTTAAATTATGATAGTCCAGTTAACAAAAGTAAAACTAGATTAAAATATACAACTCAACTTACAAATTTAAAAGCACATAGAATAAACACAGCTAAATCTGTTGAGACAATTTACTCACCATCAAATGCTCTTTGGAATGAGATTGCCTTTCATGTCTTTGTAAAGGCAGTGTGTGGTGGTACCCTTCTCGCTCAATCACCATGGAAAAGGTCTGTGATCTTGTTGTAGGTATATAGATAGTCCGAAGTGGGGGACACTTAAAGAAGAGGCTATGTGCAGAACACAAGTAGCACAGGGCGTAGCACTGGGAAGATGCAGTTTGAAACATACACACATGAACCTGCTTTATACAGAGGCAGACCATCAGTCCATCAATGTCAGTATTGTCTACTCAGACTGGCAGCAGCTCTCCAAGGTCTCAGGAAGAGGTCTTTCATTTACTGCCTGGCCCTTTTGACTGGAGATGCATACTAAGCAGATGCTCTTCCACTGAGCCACAACCCTTCCCTGAGGGCCCCAGGCAGTGAAAAACTTTTGACCTGCTACTGATAAGGTTAGGTCTAGGGGCACCCCCAACGTCTTAGCTTGATCTTCTATGGAAAGCTTAACCCGATCTAAGTCTGGTACATGAAACTAAACAAAATAAGAACATAAGAACATAAGAACATAAGAACATAAGAATTCTGCATTCCTAACCAGCATCTCCTCCGTCATGTCTGGATTAGCTTCAGTTTAGCCACTTGACCACAGCCTTGAAATTGTGGCTCAGGACCTTTACAGATGCCTTTGCAGGCTTGGATAATGAGATATAAAGCTGGGTGCCATTAGCACATTGATGATTGATAACCCACTCAAAACCTTCTAAGGATCTCAGCTTAAACTGTCTGATTTGGTCTGATTTTTCATCAATGGAGCTCTAGTTATCTCCCCAAACTCTTCACAGACTCACTCTAGGTCCCAGAAAACCAAAGGTCTGGTTCCCTCTGCAAAGAGTGGGGGAGAGGGGGTGTCAATTATCAACTATATCAATGGCACCCTGCAATCCAGTGTTCTGGGCTGATAGATACCAGGGCCTCTACAGAGTCACCCGTAATTACTGTGAATGTTTGTTGTGTTTATTCTGTGTACATGTGATCTTTAAAAAGAAATGTCATAGACCATTCTTGCATTTTCATGAGCTTTTGGCCTCATTGTTTACACTGTTTATACATATATGCATACAGAGTGCAACTGAGGACACACTTCTTGCTCTGATGAGGGCTTTAGTGCATGAAATCATATGTTGCATATACGGCCCCACCATGAGGCCACTGCTGGCTGAACAGCACAGTTACTACTAATCAGTGCCCTAAAGGGTTTGTGGAAGCTCTATCAAACTCCAGAAGTGCTGCATAGGGTTGCCAGGTCCTCCCTGGCCACCGGTGGGGAATATTATTATTTATTTATTATTTGGATTTATATCCTGCCTCCCCGAAGGCTCAGGGCGGCTCACAACAGGGCACGCATGCTGGCTTTAAAGCACATTAAAACAGTATAAAACCCAATAGAACAAAGAGAACAAACATTCAAAATTTAACAGCATATTAAAACAAGATGGGGCAGATCGTAATCCCCAAAAGCCAAATGATAGATTGTCATCCCCGCTCCTTCCTGGGCCGCCCCGCACCAAAGATGGCAGTGGTACAATAGCGCAGGGCTAACAATGATGGGATGGCGATGGCAGAATAGTAATGGCGGCAGCTCCTAAATATAGGCCTAGCGGAAGAGCTCCATATTACAGGCCCTGTGGAACTGAGCAAGGTCCCACAGGGCCTGGATCTCCTCTGGAAGCTCCTTCCACCAGGTAGGAGCCGCCACCGAAAAAGCCCTGGCTCTAGTGGCAGCAAATTTCATGTCCCTTGGGCCTGGAATTTCCAGGAGGTGTTGACAGGCTGGACCCTGGCCATACAGGGCTTTGAAGGTCAAGACCAGCACTTTGAAGAAAATCCAGTACGCTATTGGCAGCCAGTGCAGCGCTTTCAGCAGAGGCTGAATGTGATCCCTCCTAGAGAGACCCATCAGCAGCCTTCCTACAGCATTCTACACCAGCTGCAGCTTCCAGATTTGCGACAGAGGCAGCCCTAAGTAGAGAGCGTTGCAGTAGTCTAGCCTTGAGGTGACTGTCACATGGATCACAGTGGCCAGGTCATTGCGGTCAAGGAAGGGGACCAACTGCCAAGCCAGCCGGAGGTGGTAAAAGGCCAACTTGGCAGTGGCTGCTACCTGGGCCTCCATTGTTAGAGAGGAGTCCAGGAGCACCCCAAAACTCCTAACCTCCGACGCCGGCACCAACGGCACCCCATCGAAGGTTGGGAGAGGAAGCCCCAACCCTGAACTGATCTGACTCATGCCCAGGACCTCCATCTTTGCCGGGTTTAGTTACAACCGGCTCAGCCTGAGCCGTCCAGCCACAGCTTGTAACGACCGATGCAGGTCATCGGGGGCAGAGTTTGACCGGCCGCCCAACATCAGATAGAGCTGGGTGTCATCTGCATATTGATGACACCCAAGCCCACAACTCCGGGCAATCTGGGCGAGAGGGCGCATGTAGATGTTAAACAACATCAGGGACAGTACGGCCCCCTGAGGCACCCCACACTCAATGGGGTGTCTCTGAGACCACTGATCCTGTTATATAGTGGGTTAGACACATAAAGAAACCACGGACAACTATGTAGTAATCAGCATGGTTCGCTATTATACAACACAAGACAACCTTACCTGGCCAGGTGGCCAACTATATACAAGCGAAGGGAAACGCCCCCTGCTGCAATTGGCGGGTTTGAATTCCCGCCGCCGACTCCATTGGTTCCCCTAAGCTGGAGCCAGGAGCCCCAGTCCCATTGTTCTCGGGGACTCAAGCTCAGGCTCCTTCATTGATGACCTGTGGTGGTCAGCGGACACAACAGATCCCCTCTGTCCCCGACCTTGGAGAAAAGAGGCAAACCATTGAAGGGCAAGCCCCTGAATCCCCACATCGGCGAGGCAGTGAGTCAGCAACTGGTGGTCGACTGTGTCAAATGCAGCCAACAGATCTAACAGCATCAGAGCCTCCCCGCCGCCCCGATCCAGATGCCTACAGAGGTTGTCAGTCAAGGCAACCAGCACCGTCTTCGTTCCGTGACCCGGGCGAAAGCCGGACTGGAAGGGATCGAGGACAGAAGCATCATCCAGAAAACCCTGTAACTGTGACGCCACCGCCCTCTCAATGAGTTTGCCCAAATAGGGCAAATTGGACACCAGCCGATAATTCACCAATTTGGCCGGGTCCAGAGATGGCTTTTTCAAGAGGGGGCGGACCATCGCTTCCTTCAGTGCCCTGGGGAACTGTCCCTCCAAGAGGGACATGTTGATAATCTCCTGCAGGGCACCTCAAAACCCCTCGTGGCCCGCTTTGATGAGCCAGGAGGGGCATGGATCCGGATCACATGTGGTTGGGTGCACAGATACAAGGAGTCTGTCAACTTCTTCCAGACTGAATGGGTCAAAACACTCTAAATCTGGCCCCAAAGATGAGCAAGGGGCCTCAAGTTCACTCACTGTTTCAATTGTGGTGGGGAGATCACGGTGGAGCGGCAAGACTTTATCTGCAAAATAGCTCGCAAATGCCTCACAGCCAATATCCAGTTCCCTAGCATTTTATCTGCCCTGTGGCAGAGTTGTCAAGGACCGAATTGTACTAAATAATTCGGCCAGGTGTGAGCTAGCAGATGCAATCGTGGCTGCATAGTAGTCTCTCTTTGCGGCTTTGACTGCCATCTCATAGGCCCTCATAAGTGTCCTATAAGATGTTCTTGATGCCTCATTGCGGGCTCGGCGCCATCATCTGTCTAGCCATCTCGGTTCTTGCTTCAGCTTGCACAGCTCCTGGGTATACCAAGGCACTTGCCTGGCACGAGTGCAGAAAGGGTGCCTGGGAGTGATCTCGTTGATGGCTGAGGAGAGCCAGACATCCCAGTCCTCCACCAGCTCATCTAATGAGCTGCCAGGGGGGCTCAGATCCTGCAGCGCCATTTGGAGTCGCACAGGGTCCATCTGGTGCTGCGGGTGAGCAAAAATCCACTCGCTGCCCAAACAGGGTCGGGTGGAACATTCAGTTGGGCCCTCGGGGCCAGGTAGACTGACCATGGCACTGCCACAGTGGCAATCCGGTCCACCGTCACCCCTGCCGTGAAGATCAAGTCGAGCATGTGACTGGCCCAAAGCGTGGGGGCTGAAACAAGTTGAGAGAGTCCCAGTGCTGCCATGGATGACACCAGGTCTGTAGCCCGGCTGGAGGTCATGTCCTCAGTATGGACGTTGAAGTCCCCCAAGACGATCAGCCTAGGGTGCTCCAAAGCCGAGCCTGCTACGGCCTCCAGCAGGGACGGCAGGTTACTAGCCGGTGCGTTAGGCGGTCAGTACACCAGCCAGATTGCCAAACCCTCACCAGCCTCCAGCATCATGCTGACACATTCCACACCCACAATCTCCTCTGATGGGAGCGCCCTGCAGGAGTAAGCCTCCCGAATGAAATAGCCACTCCTCCCCCCCGCCCCTTAGTCCGTGGCTGGTGGAGGACCGAAAACCCGGGCGGAGCAAGCTGGGTGAGACCAACCATTTCACCCTCCCGCACCCACATCTCGGTCACACATGCTAGGTTGATTAGTTGGTCTTGTATGAAATCCTGAAGGATTGTTGTCTTTTTGTTAATAGACCTGGCATTATACAACACCAGTGATGGAGGGGGGTTCTCCATCCTGGCCCCACTGCTAGTCACTGTCGGGATGGGCCGTAGGCTGGAAGGACGTTGAGCCATTCTGTTTCTCTGCGTCCTTCCCTTAACACCCTGCCTCGGTCTTGAGGCCAGCCACTAGGGGCATCCCACATTCCCAGCTCAGCCCAGTTAGGCAGTCCTGGTTTTTTCTTGGGCTCTCCAGGTCTTCCAGCTGCCACCCAGCCCAGCCCAATTGAGAAGTCCAGATTTTTACTTGAGCTCTCCAGATCTTTCAGCTCAGCTGCAGCACAGGAGAGGCCCCCTTCCCCCAACTACTAGGGGGCTTCCCTACCAAGCCTCAGCTATCGCAGCCCAGGACACCCAATGAGCCTCGGTGTGGAGGCTCAACTGGCACCTCTCTCTCCACTGCTCCCTCTGCTGAGGCTGGGAAGGCTCCTGTGCTGTCAGGCTCTGCGTTGTCCCACTTCCTGATCACTCCAGGGGGCTCTTCCGCCCCCCCCGACTCTGCTGGGTTGCCACTGCCAGGGGAGTCCTTGCCACTCCGAGGGGCTCTTCCGGCTCTCCCTCCGGTCCTTGCAGGCCAGCTGCCGCCGGAGGGGTTTCCGCCCCCCACCGGCCCCCGCCAATCTGCCACCATCGGGGGAGTCCTCACCACGAGGCCTCTGGGCAGCTCCGCTCCAGCTCTCCGGCACCGCTGGAATGGTCTTTGCGCCACCCGGGGTCTATGCTCATTCAATGGGAAGGGTACGGTCCCGAAGATCACTCCTGGGAACCTGCAGAAAACCTCCATGCCCTGGAATTGCTACAACAGTTCCATGCTGCCTTTCCTGACAAGCCAGGCCCTTCTGATGGGGGAGGGGTCTGGGGGGGATAGTGTCATGGGCGTGGGTGAGGATGAGCTGACAGAGCCTGCAGAAACCACATAGAGGGGAGGGCTGCCAGCACCAGGTTGCAAAACTCCTGGAGATTTGGGGATGGAGCCTGGGGAGGACAGTGACTTCAGTGGGATACGGGTGTCATAGATTCTACCCTCCAAAGCATCAATTTTCTTCAGAGGAACTGATCTCCATAGTCTGGAGATGAGCTGTAATTCTGGGAATCCCCAGGTCCCACCTGGAGACTGGCATCCCTATGGCCCCTGAAATGGAGCTGTGATGGTAGAGACACTGATGAAATTCTTGGCAACCACACTGTTGTGGGTGAGCTATGTCTTTGCAATGCAACAGAGTGGCTGAGATGACAGTGGCCCAGAATCTAATCAGTCGGCTGCAAGGCCCAGCCCTGTAGCCAGGATTTTGTGGCTTATGGGGCAGATTTTTTTCTGGTGGGGCTGTCATTAATTGCCATTATTTTTCAAATAAAAAATAAAAAAATGTCTGTAAGTAACTGTACTTTTAACTAATAATAAAGACAACAGTATTAATTATAAATACTAATAAAGACCAGGTGTTTATCACTCAAAAATGTTTCCAGTTTATTACAAAAATGCTAAAAATTACAGAACATGGGTTGTCAGTCAAAACTGTTTCTATCACAAAGATGCATTACAGGGTGTCATGGGCATGGATGAGGATGACCTGACAGAGCTTGCAGAAACCACAGCTGGCCCCTCTGAAGCAGCAAAGGAGGATAGCTGACAAGTGCCTGTAACAGCAGTCTTCACACCAGGCTCAGATAAGAAGGAAGAACTGCAAGCTGAAAGTCCTCCTGACTCACTTCCACATGTGACTTCTTTAAGGGAGTGACTGCAGCAAAAGGCAACAAGAAGCCAGACTACAGGGGAGATGCTCAGCTAGCCCAGAGTTCTAAGAGGAGCCTGGGTGATTGTGCAGCTGGCTAATTGGTAGCAGCATTTAACTCCACACTCGGGTGGTACTGTTCGTGGAAGCAATGAGTCAGCTTCATGCTGCTTGCATCCACTTTGGCTCGGCTCTTGCACGTAGACCTTTGGAGCCCCTAGCTTTAGACTTGGCTCTGTGTTCCTGGCTCCTGACCCCGGCTTGGCTTTGGACTATGCTTCCGGTTAGTGATTTTGGACTTGGCTCTGTGTTTCTGGCTCCTGACCCTGGCTTGGCTTTGGACTTTGCACTGTCTTCTTGCCTTCTGACCTTGGCCTGTTCTGGACTCCCTTTGACTGGAAACCAAGCCTGTGACACAGGGTCAGATTACCATTCCATTTTCAGCCCATTATTATAGTTGAAGTCTACATGATTGTAATAAATGAAATGTAGCACAAACCCAAAATGTAGCCCCCACAACACCCACCCCAGACATAAATGAAATGAAACGTTAGCATAGACTCCACCACAATACCCCCAAGACATAAATGAAATCTAGCACGCACACACCCAACTCCCCCTCCCAAAATCAGTGAAATCATTGACTTACCGATTCCAGCTTCAGAAAGGAACACATTGCCAGGGTCGTTTAGCCAAGGCATGCATGCCAGGTCTTTAAAAAAGCCTTCTAAAAAGAAGAGCCTGGGGATGTGGGAAAAGGAGGAGTTGGGCAGGTGGAGGGAGAAGGCGCCACGGTGGTTTCTTGTTGGAGTAAGGTGATTCTCATTTCTTTAATAAGAAAACTTCTAAAAAGGTGAAGGAGGCAATGCCGTGGCTTTGGCTCATAAGGGAAGATGATTTGTGTTTGTGTCTTTTTTAAAAAGTGATTCTTGGGTCTCTTTGGTGCGTGGCTGGCCAGGGTGTGGCCAGGGAGCACTCACCTTTAAAAATGTTTAAAAAATGATTTTAAAAGCAACTTGGAAGGAAATTTTGTGGGACTGTCTCTGGTACAGCTGTTCTAAAAAAAGAGCAGTTTCTGTCAGAGCTCTCTCAGCCCCACCTACCTCACAGGGTGTCTGTTGTGGGGAGGGGAAGGAAAAGGAGTTTGTAAGCCAGTCTGAAGGGCGGGGTATAAATCCAATCTTTTATTCTTCTTTAATGGAGTGGGCGGATCCATGAATAGCCCTACCACAGCTACGGACCAGTGCAAGGGGATGGACCCAGCATGACCCAGAACCACTTGTGGAGATTAGTCAGGGTGGAGTGTGGAGCCTCACGAGCCCCCTACTGCTGTGAAACTCCTGTTAAAGGCACAGACTCCAGATCCTCCAAGTCCAGGCACCAAATAAAGCCTGGGATACAAGAGGGAACCATGAGTCCTTGCCTCAGCATATATCAGGAGAGTAAACCCCAGCACAGACAAAGCACCTGGGAGGGAGGACAACCCCCATGCAGATGGCTGGAGAGCAGGGAAAGGATGGCCAGCATAGGAGGTTCTCTTGGCCCAGACCCAAGCCAGCTCTGGGCAGTGGACACTAGGAAGCCACAGCCCTCCTGCAAGGGGCAAAAGGAGGACTGAGGTATGGCTCTAAACTATACAGGGCCACTCTAGTGGTGCATGGCTTGGTCCTGGGGTGCTCAGTTACGTGGCTGGACACCAGGACCCATCTATGGCTATGAATGCATTTCTGCAGTTCAAGTCAGGCTGGGTTAGTGTCATGGCAGGGGCAGCAGCACACATAAGGGGGGTCCCCACTGCAAGTCTGCATAAGGCCTCTGCCAGGACTGCCACCACCATATCAATACACTCCATCTGCTGATCTATTCTACCAAAAATGGCAAAGAGTTGTTTGAGGTGCTTGTGGGTACCCCAGTGCCCTCAACCATATCCCTCCAGTACAGCTATCCATAAAACAGAGTATCCTTCCAGTCCTATGTGATTTTCAGGTCTGCAGGATGCACCCTAGATCCTGGCTGAGGTGTGCCCTCCCTCCCCAGCCAGCTCATCCTGCCCCCCCAAAGCCACTGGCAGGTGTGGCCTGCATGTTCCCTGGATCACAGCTGTCAGCACCACTTCTGCCAATCTGTATATGGCAGGGAACCATTTATGTCAGTGTCCCTGCCTCCCCCCACAGAAAAGGTAGTCTACTCGCAGCATGTTTCCCTCCCACAATGTGTGCAAAAAGATGAGAGTTCCAGGCCTGTGAAGATAGCAGTCCATGGTCCATTGAGCCAGGCTCAGGCCTAGTAGATGCTCAGGAAGCAAAACATGAATTGGGTACAGATCCACGCACTGGGGCAAAGGACATAACATGGCCGCCATGTCTCTTGACTCACCTGTGCCACCAGTCCCCCTTGTAACCAGGGCACAACCAGGTTTTCACCATCATTGATCTCCATCAACTCCTGGCTGATCTGAGGAATATAGGCCAGGGTTGGGGGTGGAGTTTCCAGGCCAAAGGCTAGACCCAATCAGGGCTAAGGAAAAACTTTTTCTATTCTTTGAGTTGCCTACAACAAGGATGAGACTGGAGGGATCAGCATTACAGAGGTCCCGGTCACAAGTGCTGGAAAATGTGGGGGGAGACGTAGCTATTTGTGCCGTCGCATTTTGACCCGCTATTATGCAGTCAGACGCGAAGGTGGCACACTGGGGTTTTGTCCACCGGCGCGTGCTTCCAGTGCGCTTCAACGAGGACAGCCAGAGGAAATAGGCGCGCGCTGGTGTGATCACATGGATCAAGTCCATCTGCAGCCTGTGGCAAACCATTTGCTAGTGGAATTTGGCAGGTACTTTTTAACTGCGCATCTGCAGCTGGACACCACAGGTTGGCCACGGGTGCACTACGCTTGCCAGATGTGTCCATGTGATCATGCCCCCAAACTCCGCTCGGTATTCGTGGCTCTCCCGCCGCAAATTATGCGTGTGAACAGAGCCAGAGACAGGTATTGAGACCCTGCAGCTTTTAGATAACACCTGCATTCCTTCCTCAAAAGAGCAGCCATCTGTGGTCTCTGCAAGGCACCGAGGATGGCACTGTAAAGCCATCCATCCACCCCTAGGGCCATCCCTGTCCTCCATCTACTCCCTCAGGGAGTAGATCTGGGTGCATATCTTCTACACTGCATCTCTTCACCCCTAATCTGATGTGGTCCTGGACTGCATATGGTGAGATGGAGTGGGAAACACCAGTACACGCTGGATTGGACAGTTTAACATCTACTGGACACGACCTACCTCCATGAAAAATCAGCTACCTTGAATGACCATCTTGTGTAAATTTGAGCACTTTATTTGTAATATTTGTTGGTTTTTACTGTTTTTATTCTGTTTTATGTATGGGTATATTTTTTTGCCCTCTTGTAAACCGCCCTGAGCCCGTTCGTGGGGAGAGCGGGGTATAAATACAAAAATAAATAAAAATAAATAAATACAAGGCTAGTTGTGTGATGTGAGCATGCCACTGGCATGCTGCTACAGGTGATAGAGGACAGCCCAGATTCACCACTCCTGATGGCTGACACCACACTGGGGCACCCTGAAGCACTGTGGCCTGGTCCAGATGACAGTGCAACTCCAGGCATGATGGACATATGAAAAGGTGGCCTTCTACCACAAGTGCAGCATCTGCCAGCACACAGGCTGTTCCACCCATTGCCTCCTGCTCTCCTTCAATGGGACCTGATAGACCTGTGACAGCAGGTCAGCTGCCTATAGTATGTGGACTACCATGATAGATGAGGTCATTGGGGATATCGACCACAACTGCTACACTGGCCAGGCTTCTTGCCACCATTGCTGGGCCCCTGCATTGGTTCATGATCACCATGGCTCAGTTGGTACAGCTGCTTGTTGGACCAGGTGGCAGGAGATGTTGGGGTGGCAATGGAAAGTCTTAGGATGGCTAAGACTGTACACATGATGGTGCTTCTAGTTGCACCTGTTAGATATTCTGTTGTGTCACCATTGCACTGTTGCCATGTACTCCTGTTCCAAACAACCTTTACTGTTTTTCCACACAGAATTAGGTTCTTGTTTCCCTATGGGCCTTGGCCATGACTAGCCTGCTCCAGTGAGGCCCCTCACTTAGTGAGGCCAGGACTGAGTATCCTGTCTGACTATCCCAGCCCTTTGGAGGCTCTTGTGACCCTGGTGGTGGCCCACCATGCCCCCCTGCAGCCCCATCTGCATCTGCCTCTGTTCCACTGGGCCTTATGCCAATTCCAAGCTCAATATTGAGTCTACCTTCTCTCCAAGTGGGTGCGACACAGAGACCAGGATATTACAGACAGGAATCCCCTCCTCCCAAGTGGGTGCAACAGAAACAGAGTCCAGGGTGTTGTTCTAGATAATCTTTATTATACAGGATGGCCAGAGAGTAGTGGGGGATGGGTGGTTCAGCAGTTTAGCATGCAGCTTTTCCAGGATCTCCTTTCATCTGTGATTGGGGTCAATGGACTGCATGGCAAGTGTGGAATGGCTCCAGCACTCATGGGCTTAGAATAATGTAACTATTAGGATTTCACTGTAACTCTCTCAACTACAGCTGATGCCTGTGGATGATATTGCATCTTTGTCCACAGTGCAACAATTTTGAAGCCCTGACAGGAATTACTTGGCCTCCACCCAATTTTCAAAACTGGCTTTTCCACTTTTTTAAAATAGCCACTTGTAATAGTGTGTGGCTAGACTTGTTTGTAGTGAAGTGTATGCCATCTTTGACATAAAACTGCATGTAGTACGTATCACACAAAGGATTTAATGCCAAATACTGCTGGAAGATTTTTTTTAGGTAACAGATACATCATCTGTCAAGTCTAATAATGTGTTTTATAGATGCTTATATCAAGAATTAGGGTTGCACCTTTCAAACATTTCTTTGCCACAGGCTCTTGAAGAATCTTACAGTTCTTTGATCTATGTTTTTGTCTCTTTTTATCTCTTTTAACCTTTTACTCCTTTTCCCTCTGTTTTTAGTTTTGAGTCCCGTCTTTCTCTGCTATTCAACCAGAAGCATATGGATTGTGACCAGGTTTGTATATATCTCTTGACAAAAGCATCAAGAAGTCATTAGAACCCAAGCACACACCTAAACTTCTTACAGTATGCTGTCAATCCTGCAACAGGCAGAATTGGCTTGTGTGACTGATTTGTTTCTGACCTCAAGGGTTTTCATGTTATCATAGATGACACACAAGATTGACTGAAGCAGTCAGGATTCACAAAGCTACCTAAGAGGCAAACTGGTTACACACAAATGCAGGAAGGCAAGTGATGGAAAATATCAAGAGAATGGCTGTAATTTGGAACATGGCAGAAGTAAGGATTTATAAAATAGGTTTACTTGAGACCCAGGTTGTTGCAAGAGAAAGCCTCCAAAGGGCATTTTCATTTGTGAAACAAAAAACCCCCCAAACCCCACAAACAAATCCTGCCTTGTCTGAATGTTGATGATATGAGATAGAGTCACAAAGTGAGATTATATTAAAATTATATTCCTACCAATGTAAGTTTGCATGATAGATCAATGAAAGAATAAGTCCATAAGCAAAGTTACTGCAGGTTTGTATGTGATGCCTGGGCAACATCCCTACCAAAGCTATATGTCTTTGGTTGACTGTCAATAATATATGGAGCGCAATTTCTGAACAGAGCATCTTACTCCCCCCCCTTCCTCCTTCATAAAGAATGGCTATTTGTCTAAGACAAATTATGGATCCTCATGGTAGTTGTTTTAAACAGACATGGTGTACATCACTATCTCTGTTACTCACATTTCTTATTTTATTATTTGTAGTGTTGCTAGGTTTAGAACTCAAAGGCTGATTCAAATATTATACTACTTATATATAGTCTACCAGAAATACTTCCGGGTGTGTGGCTATAATATTTGTACGCCAATTATTACATCACTCAACTCATTTGCATGGAGTGTATTCATACCAACACCACATGTTTCTGGCAAGTGCTGTGAAGGAATTCTACATGATTAGTCAGAGTCCCTGTATGTAAATGTTGACCCTATCTAATATGGAGAGGTGCTGTGAAGAACTATTCTTCAATGGTTACTGCATGGTGGTACAATTTTTAAACTGCCCCCTAGAAGACTTTTGTAGCTTCAAGAGCTGCACAGAAGGGACAATTCTACCTGGTGGGGCTTTTCTCTTTATAGCACTACAGTGTGCGAAGCTGTACCTGATGGGTATTTGCGAGGTACAGATGGGTTCTCAGATTCTGGACCTGGCAATCGTAGTTACGTGCTGTATCTAAAAAGACACTACTGGAAATTCCTGTTGTACTTGTGTATAGCAGCATGTACACTTGGACTCCAGACCAATGACAATGAGAAGCAAAGTAGGACGATGCAAAAACTTCTACTTGTTTCTTCCTCAAGAACTCATTTCTGTTTAGGTAGGGGATTAGAAATAGATGTATTATCAAGGAAATGAGCAAGAAAGATTTTCCTGTTTGCTCTGCTTAGTTGTTACTAGATCCTAGTAATATCTTAGCCATGCATGCCAAACACAATAACCATGTAAACAAAACACTTAAGAGTGTGATTTTATCAAGCTAGACAGGTTCAGTTTGCTAGCCTGGAAAATCCAGGTCTTATTGGTGGCTGTCAGAAAACAGGTGTGATATAAAAGGGGAACAGTCACTTAGTATGTTTATCAGATTCACTCCCAAGGGCAGAGCTCATCAACATACCAGGATAAATACAGGAAATTTAGTTATAAATGAAAAATGCAGGTAGTGTAAGTAGAATTAGTGTACATAGACAAGTATTCCAGTTTATACACTCCGTAGTCCTCACTGAGGCAAATTAGCAAGTAATCTGTTTGAAGTAACTTAGGGACTGCTGCCATAACAAAGAGAGGCCTTAAAGGGGATGGTCATTCTTTTTGCATATTAGTGAAATTTGGTGTATAATATATACATCAGGTAAGCCACTAATTAAAGAATGCAATTAATGGATGTATGTATCACAACAGGATCCCTACACACTTACTAAGAAGTTTTTCCCCACATCAACAAGATTTACTTACCAAGATGGTAAAAACTGAAGTAGATCATTCCAAACTGGGGGAGTAGGTAACATTTGAGAAAATCAGGTTAACTGTAAATGTAAAGGGATGCACAATGGGGTGAAAAATCACAACATTTATACTGATACTAAACTAAAAGCGACTCACTAGGAAAGAGATGTTGGGAATATAGTGGATAAACCAATGAAGGTGTTTTCCATACACAGCACAGTGGCAATGGGGCTTCCCCTGTCAAGTTTCCCCATAATTTCCTTGCTCCAGTCTCCCCGGCAATGGTCATATCCCCAACAGAGCTTTTCCAGGTTTTTTTTAAAACTTGGCAGTTGAATTGAACTGTATGAACGTATCATGTTCTCTGAATTCCCAGCTTTTATTTTTTAAAAGTATCTAGCTCCTTTCTTTACAGAGATATACATTCCCTTTATATTTCTGCAATGAAAGAGGCTAGATACTTTTTTGAAAAAAGAATGTGGAATTCAAAGATCCTGATATATTAGTATAATGATATAACCAGTTGCCAATTTAAAAAAAGCAAAAAAAGCCCCCCAGTGGTGGGGGAAGGAAATAGCCACCACAGGGACAGGTTTAGGAAAAATGGCTGCTATATAGGTGCAGTGAGGCTGTGGTGGCTCAGAGGTTAAGACGCTGAGCTACAGACATAAAAACAAAACAAAAAAAGACCTTTAAATCTTCTTGGTGCCATTCCCGTATTGTCTTTGAATCTTTTGTGGATACACTGTGTGTGATCACTTTCATCACTACAGAATCTAGTAGTGGGCTTCAGTTGAACCACTGAGAAAGTCATTTAGAAGACAAAGCACTGGCACTTGGGAGACTGAGCATGTATACTCAAAAGTAAGTCCCTCTGAGTTCAACTGGACTTACTTCCAAGTAAATGTGATTAGAATTGCACTGCAAGTCTCCCAAATCATTCAGATGTCTCACATTTATTTAAAGGTTACAACCTCATTAGTCTCATCTTTCCATTGGAATAATAGTTATGGCCCAGTTGGTTGCCTGACCCTTCATTACAAACTGACTCTTTGCAGCAAGCTTGTGGTGGTACATTTTAATCCTGTGAAATGCTCATTGTGGGTTTAGATCATGAGCTAACACAAGTTCAGTAATATTAAATATGCTTAACCATTCAAAAGTTCTGGATGGAGAATACAGATTCCCTCTATGCTAGAAACATCACTAAAATTGGTGCGGCTGGATGTTTTGGTGAGATAAATTCCAATAATGTCGAATTCATTCATAAGAGTGGGTTTTGTGTGGCTTTTTCACTGCCAGGTGACTGCACAAACAATCACCACGTTTATAAACCTCACTTTCTTGTAGAGCCTCCCGTTCTTTTAACAGTGGCAGATGTGCAGAAATTCAGCTGGTGATACTTCCTACGACTAACTCCCTATGGTGGGGGTGGGAGGAAAAGATCACCTACTGAGTTTCTGCCCACAATAAGCTAGTTACTGGAGCTCTGCTAGATAATATGTGGTACCCTGACACTTTGTGGTTAACAAGTGATTCTCTGAAACTGCCCCACAAGAAGCCTAGCTTTACACAGTAATAAAATGATTAGTGAAAATAACACCGCCTCTGTTTCCACAAGGCTGTAATCCCAGGTACACTAACTTGGTAAGCCCGACTGAATGTCTAGTCGAGCCAACAGCTGTTTACTCAGGAGTACTGAAGAACAGGACTGCAACCGTTACTTACTTCCGATTAACATGTACAGGATTGGGCTATTTCGAGGGCTACAGTTCTCCCGGATTCTTCGTACTTCTGAAGCTCCCCCTGCCGAGGAATACCGTATAACACAGGGGCATTATGCCGTGAAGTACTGAGCAAGAAAGCATTATGACAGCTGTATAAAATCCCACAGTAATCCCCTTTCTCCACGTCTGCCGTTCCTCGACCAGCCTCAGTTCTTTGTTGAAGCCACCACCTTCACAGCTCCTCCGTCGTCCCTTTCCTGACAAGAAAGAAATCCCCTCCACCCGTATGTAATCTTTCTTCTCTCTACATCACTTCTGACCACTTTGTGTGATGCAGAAAAAATGCGTCAGTGAGCAGCTCGCTTTGCACAGAGTCCCACGCAGCAACAATAATCTTGCACAACCAGTAATAGCTCCGCCGTCCTCCTTCTCTCATGTATTTGACAGAAGAACTAGTCACGTGGTGGCCGGAAAGCGTCTCTTTGCGACCTTAATGACAGGCAAAATGTGCGACAGCTGCCTGCAAAGCAGGGAGGAAGCAGTCCTAAAGCCTCCTTTCCTTTTTTAAGGCAGGGCTAACTGCTGCCTTGTACTCTTCAGAACCCATTCCCTTTTTCTAGAAACACGGGCAGCAATTTCTGGGAGAAGGGGTGTTTGTCTCTGGGAAGGAGCTCTGAAAAACTGGCTGAGGCTGGACCTTTAGATGAGATCTTAGCCTCTTTTTTCCTTTCTCCCCCTAACTCCCTTGAGCTTAGTTCTCGCCAGCAGCAGGCTCCAGGTGCACAGTTCAGACAGGAGGAGGGGACGCTACCGGCTGCAATGGCGTCCAACATGGATAGAGAAATGATACTGGCTGACTTTCAGGTAAATTTCGAATCCCCCTATCTCTACCACTGCCGTATTCGACCCATAATCAGCTTTTTGCTTTCCTTTCCCCCTGGCTTTTGTGTTTTTGAGGGAAGATTTAAGTACTGGAATTGTGAGTGATTCTGAAACGATAGTGGAATTAAACACAATATTAATACTGCTTTAAATTGCATTCAGTTTTCTAAGTGGCACAAATAATAAAAAGCTACTTAAGTAATAAGTAAGGCATTTTAATTATCTTAGTCCTTCACAAAGAAAAATATTTCTGACAAAGGCATATGGCTGTTTGTTCTCTTAGATTTGTATCCTTCACCTCTGTGTAACTTTTAAATAATAAATAGCTATAGTGGGTTGGAAATAATGTGCTGTCATTGTGAGATACCTGTCAACATTCCAAGGGTCAATTCTTGTTTCATACTGTGATATGAGAGAGAGAAGGAATTAAAAGGGAGGAGGGTATATGGTGTAAGAAACCTTCTAAATGCCTTTTGAGTTGAAATTGATTTTAAATGTTTTGGTCCCACCCAGAATGTGTCTCTGTTCTCCAAACAAAGTGATATTGAATACTTCTGTATGAGTTGGAGTTCGTCTGTTGAGTGAATTGCTTTGTGGTGTTTTATTAATGTTTCTCCAGAATTGCAGTTCAAGTAAGGCAGTTTCCTCATAAACTTTCTGTTTGAGTCTATTTGCCAACTAGGATAAAATCCAAACCCTGAATATATAATCGTATATTTTAAATCCACAGTTACAAAAATAAGTATGAGGGTAAGGCCTATATCTTATTTTTTTCTGTTAGGATGCCTTCTAGCAGCATTGTATGTTGTATTTTAATTTTTGTATAAGATAATTTCTGTCTGAGAAAGAGGGAAGGTGTAATTGTAGTTACAAATCTGTATGGGTATTGATTATTTTCCAGGCATAAATGATAAGCACAATTCTGAAGTTCTTATGAATATTTCAATTACAACTCAAATTCAAATTGATTTATGAATATCAAGCTAAAACCCACTCTTTAGGAACGTATCGTAGCATTATGTGTGCTAAAGTTTGCTTTATTTTGTTTATTTAATTACATTTTTAATCACCTAATCCCCATGATTGTGGGGCTCTACGCAATGTACAAATATAAAGTAATAAAATCCATGTGATTGCTGTATATGAATGCATATGATTTTACAAAACATTTCCGAAAAATAACTACATTGGGCAACCTGTTGCATCGTAGTATTGAAAACATAGAAGTTATTTTCATTTTACTAAATCTAGGATGAGCCTTTGTCCCAAATACATTTAACAGTGCTGTTGTGATTAGTTTGTCTCTGAAGGGTGGATGAAATTCATCACACAGAAATACATGTAAGGCTGCAATCTGAATCATGGTTACTAATGTGCAAGTCCTGTTGAACTCACTTCTGAACAAACATGCATAGCATTGGACTGGATGTCTCATTGAGACTGATTAGAATCAGGAGCCAGCCTGTGATGGTCAGAGGTATGCTTGAAAGCTGAATAAACCTTCATGGACATTATTTTTATATTGTTTAGATTTGAAGAAGGCATCTTCATGTACTCATAGAACATTTATTCACACATAGCAGTAATGTACAGCATATAATAATGTTCAGCTTCAACAAAGAGGCATGGTAAAATCACACTTCATAGGATGAAAAAACTTGATAATTGTGTTGGAAAATCTTCAGGGTATCTCTAGTAAGAGTATCTACTCTACTTGATTAGACACCTTCTGGTCTGGCTCTGGTTGGAGCTAAACTTTTGATTAAGTTGCTGCTTTTGAGGTGGGTTTTCATAGGAATGTATTTGAATGTTTGTTCATACAGGAAAATTTATGTAAAATGATTAAAGCTCTGGATAAACATGCTGACAAGGAAAGCAACAGATATCTTCAAATATACAGAAATACCTGTCTGTATTTAGTATTTAAACTGCAGACCCCCTAACCATGCATATTGTGCTTTGGATCAGGCCTTAAGTAATGCTTATGAAAGTTTATAATACTTATGATACATATACTGGAAGTTTATGATACCTGTTTTTTAATTACATGTAGTATTATTATGTGTTGTATCTTACTAATCCTCAGAACTCATTCCGGTAGATTGTTCCCATTTTTATGGGTAGTGAACTGAAGCTAAGCTTCTTCAAGGTCTTCCATGTTGCTGTCCTAAATAACATTTACTTACAAGTAAATGCCATTGCTTTCCAAGTACATATACATAACCTAGGACTGCAGCCTTAGTGAATAAATGACTGATGAGAGCTGAACCCTGATCTCAGTACATTCTTGGCCACAGCAGGATGTAATCTGACTCTCTGGATGTTTTGATGAATGTTTAAATTGCTGTGTTTGTACCAGCATTAATCAAGGCTTGAGTAAGGTGCTTGCATTTGTTTTGGGTTTACACTTCTAGTATTAATCCTGAGATGTTTGTCCCTGTTGCTTATTGAACAAGGAATGTGCTGAGTTAAAACGATGTGGCTTATATAGCAGTCCTTTGCAAAACATGCGTACAAAGCGAAACACATTGTCAGTGTTTCTGTTTCATGTCCTTTGTGTAAATTGCCTTTAGTCTGTGTTTGATCAACAGCTTATTTTTAGCCCCCCGCTCTACATGAGCTTGATTTTTTCCTTCTTAATAACAATATCAAACAAATATGAAAATTCCTCTAATATCTAGCATAAAGATATGAATATTTGGAAAGTTTAGGGTAAAAATTGCTTTTCCAGCAATTGGCTGATATGGAAAAACTGGAAATGTTGGTGAAAAATTATAGAAAAGCCTTTTACAAATGATCAGTAAAATGATTTTAATTATGTTCATTTCTGCTTTCTAGAAAAAATGTCCTTCACATTCTGCATGATAATGTTTAGGTCTACATATGATTGCTAAACTGCAATAATATAACCTTGCATTTTGCTTTCCAATTTTTTTTTAGCTTGAAGTTTTTACTATTTGCAAATGAGGGAAGAATATATGCATAAGTTCTTTTGGGCACCCTAGTAGTTCCATCTTCAGTAGTAAGGGTGTAATCCTTTGCACCTGTACTTGAGAGTAAATCTAATTGAATTTAGAGGGTCTAACTTCTCTGTAAATCTGCATAGGATTAGTCTGTAAGAACATATTTATTTACTTATTTTTATTTAAACAATTCCATAAAAGTATGCAGACATAATAACATAACCATATGATGAGTGCTGCTGGATCTGAACAAAAATTTATCATGTCCAGCATTCTTCTTCCTTCAGACAACAAATTTTTGGGAAGCTCACAAGCAGGATGTGAAGGCAACTGTCCTGTGATGCTCTTGTCTCCCAGCGCACTCCCTTCGAACGTGAAGAGTCCATTTCACTTTCATGAATAGCTGTTGATGGAAAATGTGAAGGTTCTTTTGAAAGGCACCCAAGCTAGTGGTCATCACTATACCCTATGGCAATGAAATACATTCGTTATGTGTTGGGTGAAGAAGTTATTTTGTTTGCTGCCCATCACTTTAATTGGGTGCCCCAAACTGTAGTAATATGGGAGAAGGAAAAAATGTTCTTCCTCCATGTTTTCCATGCCGTGTTTGATTTTATAAATATCTTCACTTAATTCTCTTTTTTTTTCACTGCTAAAAAGCCTCCTTTTTTCACCGCTAAAAAGCCTTTTTTAGCATTTTCTTATAGGGAAGGTGCTATAATTCCTGTGTCATTTACATTGCCTTTTTGCAGCAGTTGCAATTATTATATTTATAATTTTTGCAGCAGTTGCAATTATTATATTTATAATTATTTGTAGCTACTGTTTGGAAAAAATTAAGGCTACTTCATAAACAGACCATATAGTACAACATATATGCTAACCATTGCCATGGAGTGTTTTTTAAAAAATAATGTAAATTTGGTATAGAAGCCAATATTTGGTATATTTTAATTTCCTCTCAAACTTCCATTCATTCCCCCATCTGTTTCTTAAAGATGACTGAAAATGTTACTTATCTTAACCTTTGGATCTTTGGGCTCTGAAGATAAAATTTGTACATTACAACTAAGGTTTCTAAGCTTTTTTAAAAAAGTCACTTGAATAGCTTTTTTGAGGATGTTTAGCCAAATGTTAAGAGCATGTTGAAATCTCCGTTGAAATCATTGAGATTTGAAAATGTTTGTGTGGTTTGAATATGCACTTTGTTTTTGAGATTTGAAAATGTTTGTGTGGCTTGAATATGCACTTTGTTTTTGAAAATTGCCGTAAGGTTTAATTTTTGTCAGATAAAGAACCAGAAGAATTCCTGCTTATTAATTTATCTCAATAAATGGCAAGTGCTGAGATTGGTAGCAGGAGGTAGAATCTGGATCAGCTTTCTTACAGCTCACAGGTCTGATATGATTAGGTCTTCTTGTTTGAAATGCAACTTTTAATTATCCCTATATTGTTTAGAGCAGGCTACACTTTCTTTAGGCCCCTTCTACTCTGCCCACCTGTGCAATCTGCATTGGGGCTTGCTTGTATGTTGACTGAGTCATGTGTCAAAGCATGTGACTTGTAGAATTCAAACAGCAGACTGGAATGAGCATTGATGTAATCACTTCATTGCAGGCTACATCCAGTTTTGAACTGTGGTAACACAAGATGACCTTATGTTACTGTGTTTCTGTTTAACCTTACAAGATGCAAGTGTCTTGTAATCATTCTTCTGGCTGTCAGCTTGGAGTTTTGCAACCCTCACCCACACCTCACATTTTCTTTCATTTCCATTTCCCTATTTGGAACTCGGTGTGTGTATATATATAAAATATGAATAATTTCTCTTCTGTTCCCTCCATTGAAGGTGGCTTACAGACAGTTAAAAATCAACATAAACAATTTTAAAATAGTAGCATAACATACTAAAAATGGGAAAAACCTTAATCAGCACAGCACATGGTAAGCAAATATGTCCTTAGTTCAGTGCTAGAAATCAGCACTTTTGGTTCAGCTGAATATTTGTGGGGTTGGTGCTTCATAAGTGAGGCACCACTACAAAAAGCTCTGTCTTTTGTGCCCACCAACACCTTTCTGATGATAGTGGCACATGGTATAGGCCTTCAGATAACAACTGCAGTAACTGGGCATGTTTATATGAGAATATGCAGGTCTTAAAATACCTTATTCTAGGACTATGTAGACTTTCAAGGGCATAATTAGCTTTTTGAACTGAGGCTGAAAGCAAATCAGTAGCCAACATGAATCTTCTAGCATATGTGAAATATAGGCTCTGTAACTTAGACGAAATAGTATATACTGTAATACTTTTGCATCTTGAACTAGCTGAAGCTTTTAAACTGTCTTCAAAGGCAGCCCTACATGGATCACATTGCAGTAGTCTAGCTTGGACAGGCGAGAGCATGGATAAGTTTGACCAGCCAATTTTCTCATGAAGTGCCACAGCAGCAAATCAATTGAAGCTGGTCAAAGAACATTCCACAGAGGATATTTAAGCCTCCAAATTGCACATTTTTTCTTTTGATGGGAATGCAATCTCACCCAAAACATTCTGACTTCATTCTCTCATCTGACATAGAAGCTATCAACATCACCTCTTTCTTGTCTGGATTGAGTTTCAGTTTACTGGCATTTGTCCAGCCAATTATCACTTATTAAGAACACCAACTGTTTCATTTGTTGTTGAAAAGGGAAAATAGAATTGCATATCAGGTGACTGATAACTCTTGACTCTAAATTTCCAAATGATCTCTCAGTGGTTTCATGCAGATTTGAATAGAATGGGGGATAGAGCATCACGGAACCCTATTTTATAAATATAATTGGTCTGAACAACCATCTTTCACCACCACCTTCTGGTGCCTGTCAAGAGCAGTTTTAATGAAATGCACTGCCTCCAGTACCATGTTCAGAATGATACTGTGGTCAGTCATATCAAAAGCTGTTGAAGCCTAGGAGAATCAACAAAGTCTAATTCCTTCTGTACTTTTCCTAGCAAAGGTCATCCATCAGGACAATAAAGGCAGTTTCTATTCCAAACCTCCTCTTGGGTCCAGTATAACCCCTAGGCCAGGGGTGGCCAAACCTGCTTAACGTAAGAGCCACATATAATAAATGTCATATGTTTGAGAGCCACAAGACATGCACAAATATTACACGTTTTTACCAGGAAATATGCAGATTTGCTTCTTATTAACATTAAATGAGACTGCCAAAAATAATACCAGAAGTGGTAGAAGCAGATATTGATAATGATATTTATTTGTCCAGTGATATGTTTGCTAATGATATTTAGCTTCCCCAGCCACCCTGCCGGGAGCCGCACAATATGTGTGAAAGAGTGGCATGCAGTTCCCGAGCCACAGTTTGGCCACCCCTGCCCATCAAAAGCCTAAGTGTTAATATAAAATATTGTTCCCCAAATGTTCTGAGCATGAAATCTCTTGGAAAATATAGCTTTTGTCTGACTCAAGAGCTTTTGGGCATCAACATATTCTTCCTAGGAAAGCAAGCACTCTCCTCATCACTGGCATGGCTACTGCAGTCTTTGCTCTAAGTTCTAGTATGCCAGCTCTTGACTTCTTCAGAAATCTTCATTGGACTAGATATTAAGAACATAAGAGAAGCCAGTGTTGGATCAGACCAATGGCCCATTTAGTCCAACATTTTGTCACACAGTGGCCAAAAATACCAGGTGCCATCAGGAGGTCCAGCAGTGGGGCCAGGACACTAGAAGCCACACTGTTGCCTCCCCCCCCCCCAAGCACCAAGAATACAGAGCATCAATTGCCCCAGACCTCGAGTTCCTACCTATACTTTGTGGCTAATAACAACTGATAGACCTCTGTTCCATATGTTGATCCAGTTCCCTCTTGAAGCCGTCCATGCTTGTAGCTGCCACTACCTGCTGTGGCAGTGAATTCCACGTGTTAATCACTCTTTGGGTGAAGAAGTACTTGCTTTTATCCATTCTAACCCAAATGCTCAGCAATTTCATTGGGTGCCCACAAGTTCTTGTATTTTGTGAAAGGGAGAAGAGTACTTCTTTCTCTGCCTGCTGCATAATCTTATAAACCTCGATCATGTCATGTCAGTTGTCATTTCTCCAAGCTAAAGAACCCCAAGCACTTTAACTTTTCTTCATAGAGAAAGTGTTCCAACCCTTTTATCATTCTAGTTGCCCTTTACTGCACTTTTTCCAATGCTATAATATCCTTTCTGTGGTGTGGTGACCAGAATTGCTCACAGTATTCCAAATGAGGTCGTACTATCAATTTATACAGGGCAGGGGCATTATGATACTGGCTAATTTGTTTTCAATTCCCTTCCTAACAATCCCCAGCATAGCATTGGCCTTTTTTTATTGCAGTCGCATACTGTCTTGACGTTTTCAGTAAGTTATCTACTACAACTCCCAAGATCTCTCTCTTGATCAATCTCTGCCAGTTCAGACCCCATCAACATGTATTTATAATTAGGATTTTTGGCCCCAGTGTGCATCATTTTTTACTTGGCCACATTGAACCCCATTTGCCATGTTGACACCCACTTGTCCATCCTCAACAGATCCCTTTGGACTGCCTCACAATCTTCCCTGTTTTTCACCACCCAATCAATGTGTGGGTAGTTCAAATGACCTATTACAACACAGTTATTTCGTCTAGCCGCTATCTTTAATTCATTCATTTTATAATACTCCTCTATCTTTTGATCTGGTGGGCAATAATAACTCCTATTGTTAAACTTCCTTTAGGGCCCACTATTTCAACCCATAGCATTTCCAGAAGTGAATCCAATTCTCTTACCCTCTCAATCTTACTGGACTGTATGCCCTCTCTTGACATACAGAGCCACCTCACCGCTAACCCTCCCCCCCGCCTTCTGATATAATTTATAACCAGGAATCACCGTATCCCACTGACTTTCCTCATCCCACCAAGTTTCTGAAATACCCACAATGTCTATGTTTCCTCCCAACACCAAGCATTTCAACTCCCCAATTTTACTTCGGACACTTCTAGCATTTGCATATAAACTTCTATAATTTCCCAGGCATGTTAGGCCCACAGCCTTTCTCCTGCTGCCTCGAGACCTTGCCAGGTAGTCCATATCATTAGCCACAGTCTCAGTGGACAATTCTAATCCATTTCCTTGTAGAAAAGTAACAGCTACTCCTTCATCTCTTTGAGATGAGCCATCCGGAATCAGAGACTTTTAATCTCCTGTCGGATTTCCCCCAATATTCAGTTTAAAAACTGCTCTGCCACCTTTTTGATTTTAAGCACCAGCAGCCTGGTTCCTTCTTGGGATGAGCGGAAATCGTCTCTTTTGTACAGCATCCCAGTGCCTAACAAACTTGAACCCTTCCCCCCCCATCCATGCATCGAGACTCTTGATCTGTTCCTGTCTCTCCGGCCCTGAGTGTGGAACAGGTAGCACTTCTGAGAAGGCTGCCTTGGAGGTCCTGGCATTGAGTCTCCTGCCTAGCAGCTTAAATTTTTCCTCCAGGCCTCATGACTGCATTTCCCCACATTGTTGGTGCCAACATGTACCATGACCACAGACTCCTCCCCAGCACTGTCTACCAGCCTATGCTGTTAATATAAGGCCTGCCACATTTTTACAACATGAGAACAGTGTCTAAGGCAGTGTTTTTCAACCACTGTGCCGTGGCACACTAGTGTGCCGTGAGATATTGTCTGGTGTGCCGTGGGAAAAATTCCAATTTCATCTGTAACATATGAACAATTATAAAATAAAGTATTATTATTTCATAATAAAGTAATTATAAAATAATTTCTTTGTGTTTATTTGATTCCTATTCAAGAGAATTACTTTATATATAGTCAATATAGGCACAGAGTTAAATTTTTTTAACATTTTCTAATGGTGGTGTGCCTCGTGGTTTTTTTCATGAAAAAAGTGTGCCTTTGCACAAAAAGGTTGAAAAACACTGGTCTAAGGTATTCTTCTCTCTATAATATGCCACGATAAAACCCATTCCCATCCCAATAAGTTCCAATTGCAGCTGATGCTGTTTCCTTTTGGCCTGTACAGCGTAAGCTGTGAGCTGATTCTGCCCCCCCATAATGGGGATTCTAAATACCCATTATTTTTTCTCTTTTACATCTTTCTGAATTCCTGAATCTTGCCCAAATTCACCAAAAAGTATATGAGGGTGGGGTGGGAGAATACCTGCAGCACTATAGCTGCATTGCCTTTTGTCTCCCTTTCAAGTCATTCCAAGATGATCTCTCCAGATGGAGTGAGTAAAAAACAGCGTTACAAATTCAGTGCAGTTAAGTGTAATATAGTGCACAGTGGAACAAAAAATCTTAACTTTGAATGTGTGGTGATGCTGTCTGAACTAGCAGAAACTAAGAAGGAAAGAGGAGGAGGAGGAAGAGGATGGATTTATACCCCACCCTTCACTATCCAAGGGAGTCTCAGAGCGGCTTACAAACTCCTTTTCCTTCCTCTCCCCACAACAGACACCCTGTGAGGTAGGTGGGGCTGAGAGAGCTCTGACAGAAACTGCTCTTTTTCAAGAATAGCTGTGCCAGAACTACAGTTTGCCCAAGGTCATCCAGCAGGTGCAAGTGGAGGAGTGGGGAATCAAACCCAGTTCTCCCAGATTAGAGCCTGCGCACTTAACCACTACACCAAACTGTGTCTTGGGGTTGTGGATAGCTTGATGAAAACATTGACTCAGGGTTATAGTGGATAGTTTGATGGAAACATTTTCTTGGTATGTGGCAACAATGGAAAAAGGCAAGCTCCATACCAGAGGTTAGTTGGGAAAGGAAGTGAAAATAAATTGGTCAGTAATGTAAATGGCTCAGTGTAGATCTATAGCATTTCCATGGAATACTATGTACAGTTCTGGTCACTGTATCTCAAAAAAGATACTGCAGAAATGGAAAAAGCACAGAAGAATGCAATTGCGATGACTGGAGCACCTTTCCTCCAGGTAAAGGCTAAAGAGTCTGGTGCTTTTCAGTTTAGAAAAAAAGATGATTAAGAAGGGATATAATAGAAGTTTAAAAAATTATCCATGGGGTAGAGAGAGTGGATAGAGAAAACTCTTTCTCCCTCTCCTACAATACTAGAACATGGGGGCACCCAATAAATTTGTTGGGCAATTGATTCAAGATGAACAAAAAAATATTAACTCAACAAGTAATTAAATTGAGGAATTCACTACCAGTGGATGTAGTGATGGCTGTGAGCACAGAAGGCTTTAAAAGGGGATTAGACAGATTTATGAGGGATAGATCAATCAGTAGCTTCTAATCTTGGTGACCAAAAGGAACCTCCATATTTAGAGGCACCAAACCTTTTAATACCACTGCTAGGAGGCAGCATCAGAAGGCCTTGGCCCCTATGCCCTGTTCGTTGGCCTTGCAGGACAGCTGACTGTCCACTGAGGGAAACAGGATGCTGGACTAGATGGACCACTGGTCTGATCCAGCAGGGCTCCTCTTGTGTTCCCATCACAACTCCACAAATCCAATTTTTCCTGACTGCTATACTTAGGGGAAGGCCCTCCTATCAGTCATATCAGGAGTCAGTATACCTGTGAAGACTAAGTGCTGTCAGCAAAAATGGGAATGCTGTTGCCTTCATTTCCTGCTTGCAAGCTTCCCAGAAGTATTTTTCTGGCTGCTCTTAGAATGGTGGACAAGATGGATTCAATTGACTTGCCCCTGGCCATAAACTGAGTATGAGGCATAGGTGGAATCTATAGGGAATCTTCTAATACAAAGCCTACTGACTTGGAAAAGAGGAGGTTGAGGAGGAATTTGATTACTCATTTTATGAATTTGAAGGCTGTCATTTAGTGAAGGGTAAGGCTCTATTTCAGTTGGTAGTGGAGGATAGGCCTCATAATAATGGATTTAAATTATGAATGGGGAGATATTGGTGGGGTATTAGGAAAAACTTTTAAAACATAAGGGCAGTTCAGTAGTGGAATCAGTTACCGAGGGATGTTGTGGGTTCTCCCTCCTTGGAGGTGTTTAAGTAGAGATTGGACATTTATTTGTCATGGGTACTTTTGATCTTCCTGCATAGTGTAGAGGGTTGGACTGGGTGGTCTTTAGGCCCCTTCTGACTTTTTAATTTTATGATTCTCCTTTGTGGAAATGCCATGGTATATTTAACTGTCAGTTACTTGCTCTTCTGGGTGAAGGCAGCTTAGAAAGATGACTTTTTAAAAGGATTAGACAAAATCAAGGAGGACAGGTCTATCAATAGTGATTAGTCATGATGGAACTTCCATATGCAATGCTGGATGCTAGGGACAAATAAAGAGCACGACTGCACTTTCATGCTCTGTTTAGGAATTTCCACAAGCATCAGGCTGCTCTCTGTTGAACATTGAATACTGCAGCAGATAGGCCTTGGTCTGACCCAGCAAGAATCTTCTCATGCAACACCTAAACCCAGTTGCCTCTCCTCAACCCCATACATGTTGAAAATAATTGTTCTCTTTACAGATTACTTTATTTTCTAGATTGCCCTCCCAATAACTTTCTGTTCTAAAACTCAATCCCCCTACAATGCATCTCACTGCACCCCCCAATTTAGTTTCTCCAACTATTTCTTTTCACCTTCCCGCTTTTCAGCTCCCCTTCAGTGTCCAGTCCCGTGGCAATTAGCAGTTGTTGTTTCACCCATCCCTGCTACTGGGGTTCTGGGCAATGTACGATAGTGAATTAAAACATAAAAACTGTACAATTAAAATACAACAGTACGAATACATAAAGCTAAAACTCCAGATGGCGAACAGGAATCACTCCCCATTCTGGACTGCCCGGCTACCTTGTGGGCAGGAAAGGAAGAGGGACAACTGATCTGGAGAGCAGAAGAGGGTGTCAGTATGTATCACTGTGCTGTTCCTCCACTAGTCTTCCACAATGGTAGAACAAGAATGCAGGGCTCAGACTTTTTACACTGGGTCTGAGGGCTGCTAGCTTCTTTTGTGCTACATTCCAATGCTTCTGCACTGCTCCTACCCTAAACCTTGAGAACACAAAAGCACTTCCTACTTTTATTTTGGTCTCATCTGTGTGCAGTAACTTCAGAGCACAATGTGCTTTTTAAAGTGTCCCTGCACATGGATTTTTACTGTGTCTTTTGCCGTTTTAAAAGGTAATGGTGTGACACACATAATGTGCATGTAAGGCTGCCTATAGTAGCAACCTTGTGTGGAGGTATGAGTCAGTTCTTCTGACTCATACAAGGTTCTACCTTCCCCATTTTATTTTTACAACAACCCTGTGAGGTAGGCTAGATTGAGAGAGTCTGACTGGCCCAGGGTCCTAGTGAGCTTTACAGTGGTGTGGCCCTGGGTCTCATAGATCCTAATCTGACTCTTGACTTATTTTGAATTTTGATACATTAATATTGAGTTAATATTTGAGTTTTTGGTATCAGTATACTATTTTCCAAATTTGCAGATACCTAAATTGACAGATATGGGGCACACATACCCTAAACAGTTTTTTTCCCTGCAAAATTGGGGGAGCCCCTAGGTTTGCAGAAAAATCTGAAAAGTAAAATAAAATATACATTTTGGGGATGTAAATCTCCCATGAAGACAAAAGTGTTGCCTGCTGCATATGTATAGACAATGTAAACACCTGCCTCTCCTTCAGTAGCGGTGGCAGCAATGGGTGGGGAGCCACAGTGGGCCCGCCACAGAGGCTAGGAAGCAGTAGTGTCAAAGGAAGGGGGAGAAAGCCATAGTGAGCCCAGCAGCAGAGGCTTCAAACCTTGTTGGGCCCTGGGGACAGTATCAGTGTCGATTGAGGGAGAGAGCCACAGTGGGCCCAGCAACAAGGTTGCGAACCTGGTTGGCCGAGGGACAGCAACAGCAGCGATGGGGGAGGGAATCTTCCTGGGCCTAGGAGGAACCCCCCCTCCCCGCAAAGGGACAGAGGCTGCTGCTTTGCATTTGGGCTCAGTGCCACCTCCTCCCAGTGCAAACAGTGCAAAATGTGCTGTTTACCCTTAGGAGCTCTGATAAAAGCAGGGATGAGATCCAAATGTGGAAAGAACCTTAGAGGAGCATCCCCCCTCCCCAAGCACAGAACAGCAGAGTCTGCTGCTTTGTGCTTGAGCACTATGCTGCCTCCTTCCAGTGCAAACAGTGCAAAACATGTTGTTTACAGTTGCAGGAGCATCTCCCCACGAATGAGCGAGAGCGAGCGAGAGAGAGAGAGAGAGAAAGAGAAGGGGTGGGTGGGAGAGGGAGGAGAGGGAAGGAAGCAAAGGTGGTGGTGGGAATGGGATTCATCTTCCCTTCAAGTTTCTTGTGGGTCCCCACTTATATTAATATAATAATGTCTGATGTTTATCTGTCGGATGTTGTTTCTTACCGAATTCCTAAACTGAAGCCCCAAGATGCTGACAAGACACTTGGTGAGGCCTACTGCTTGTATGCTCCCTTTGCACATCTTGGCTATTACGTCTAGTAGAAAGTGAGTGGTTGGGTGTTACTTAATGAGAGAAGGGGTATTCCTGGCTGCTTTGTGAGACTACTTCTGAGAAATTTCCTAGGTCCCAATGAATTATTTGTATATTGGCTTGTCATCAGTCTCCTCTCAAACCAGTGGTGACTGATCAGCACCAGATATTCTTTAATGATGTGGTTTATCTTCTAAACAGATTTTATTCTGGGTTTTGACCTGCTTACTGCAAGTACTTTTGGTGCTAATTAGAATAGTGTCATCAATTCCAGCTTGTGGAAATCCCTGGGGATTTGAGGTGAAACTTGGGAAGGGCAGGGTTTTAGGAGGGGTAGGGTTGCCAGCTTTGGGTTGGGAAATACCTGGAGATTTGGGAGGTGGAGCCAGGGGAAGATGGGATTTGGGGAGGGGAGGGACCTCGGCAGGGTATAGTGCTATAGACTCCATGCTAAAAAGCCAGCCATTTTCTCCAGGGCAATGCCTTGGTTTTCTGGAGAACAATTGTAACAGTGGGAGATCTCCCTAAGGAGGGGAAGGGACCTCAGTGGGGTCTAATGCCATAAAGTCCACCCTCCAAAGCAGCTATTTTCTTCAGGGGAACTGAGCTCTATAGTCAGGAGATCTGTTGTAATTCCAGGAGATCTTCAGGTTTCATGTGGAGGTTGGCAGCTGTATCTTTGAATAGTGTAACTCTTCTTAGGATTGCACTATTGTTCATCCTGGTGCATGTTTTTTACCAGAAGATACACAAGGGAGAGTGTGGCCGTGATGGTCTACACTTTTTAAGAGGACTGTGAAGGGTTAATTCTTTACAGAGTCAGAGAGCCTTGAGTGACAGGCTGCTCTAAGCAATATGATTGGTTAGCATCAGCTGAGCAGAAAAAGCCTGGAGAGAGTTAGATGCTGAGGAGATTCAATCAGGTTCCTGTTTTAACTGAGAAGAGACTGTACTGAGACCCTCTGAGAATTGTCCTGACAGGAAAAGGGTTTAGTGCTGACAGAGTCAGATTTCTACCTTGACTGAATGCAATCTGAATTCAGTGTTATCTGAGATCAGTTTGAATACAGACAGAGAACTGGGGGAAAGTTTGGCAAGGAATTTTGGGTAGTAGAGAAGACTCCAATTCAGACCAAAAGAAAGGGGATAGATCTTCTAGAAAATTCCCTACCTGGTTGAACAGGGAGAATTATCTCTGAGGAGTACAGAATTCCCTGGACTGATGTGATTAGAAACTGCCTGTAGAGACCTTAAAAAGTCAGCAAACAACTCAAGAAGAGAAGGTGTTTGGGTACTGGGAAGAGGGTACTAGCCTTCTGATGTCAGCTATGGCAGCAGCCTAGCTGACACCAGAAGGCTGGTACCCTCTTCCCAGTAAGGTGATGGAAGGTATGTTGCTGTAATGGAATCTTAACTTTCGCTTCTTCCTGACTCGTCTTATCTTCTAGCTTAGGCCAATGACCTTGGTACCTTGTTGCTGCTTTCACTGGGAACATAGACCTGTTGAGTTAGGTGGGCTTTTGCTTATTCCCGGATTGGTCCAGGTCCATCGGGGGAACCCTTTGAATGATATATAACTCCCCATTGTGCGTGCTTGCAATCAGTTCTAACATAGAATGTATGCACAAATGACCTCCCTTTACTGTATTCAATAAACTTCAATCTTCTGAATGGGAGTTGTTGGGAACTGATTGCTGTGGGACTCTGACATCTGGGCACCAAAAGAGTCAGCAATTAATCTAAATGGACTAGAGAGTTTGGAAAAATACTGGAACAAAAGCCTCTTAGTATAAAGATCTAAGTAACTGTGAATAAATTAAGAACCTCTCATTAGCTCTCAAAAGTCTGTGCTGGTTTTACTTCAGTAAAACCTGATTTCACCTGACTTTTCCCTTTGATGTTAAATAAGACCTTTTGTTATTTTTGACTTTTAAAAGTGTCTCAAGGGCCATTTTCTAGGGTTTAAACTAAAGGGTGATCCTATCCCTTCCCTCGGGTTCCTGGGCTGAGCAAATGAAATATATCTAACTGACAAGGTGGGGCAGCCAAAGTTTCTTCAGGAGAGAAGATATCACATTACTAGGGCTGCTCAGTCTGTGAGAGGACAGAAAAATGGAGGGAAAATCTAGCCTTTGAGGGAGGGAAGTGGAAGGAGTCCATCATAAATAGCCCCTGTTGGTTCTCCTTTTCTTCTTCTTCCAGATGGAATCTAGTACACCGAAGGGGAACCAGATAAGAGCCCAGTGCTATTGGTGGGGGGCTCAGCTAACTGGGGAGGTGGTGTTCAGTGGCTGTTCTGGATCAGGTTGCTCTTTTCCCATCAAAGAATACTTGGGGGTACTCATTAATCCTACACTGCTTAAGGTACACAAGTAACGTTTAGTAGTGCAGTGTGCTTTTCCCAGCTCAGTTAGTAGGCCTGCTGTGTCATAAGAACATAAAAAGAGCCTTTTCCCTTACCCCCTTTTCCCTTCTGTATCCCACTTTTTCCTGAGAAAATTTTAAAAACAACAACTTAATCATGAAGAACATAAAAAGAGCCATGCTGGATCAGACCCAAGGCTCATCTCCTTCAGCATTCTGACCCAAAAACGTTTTATTCCAAGTATGGCGGGGGGGGGGAAGAGTCCTTTGTTTAAGACTCAAACATTTTTATTTCAGGTATCGGGGGAAGAGTCCTTTGTTTAAGACCCAAAAACATTTTATTCCAGTTATGGGGGGGGGAGTCCTCTATTTAAGACCAAAAAGCATTTTTATTCTAGATATGAGGGGAAGGGGAGAGAGAGAGAGAGAGAGAGAGAGAGAGAGAGTCCATCCCATGGCACTTGGAGAGATCCCCCTTTCCATTTCTAACAGATGACGGGGTGTAGAAACGTAACAGCACAGCTTTGCATTCCTTATTAGTGAAAGGGAGCAAGACTCCAACAGCATCTTAATGACTAACAAAATTTGTGGCAGGGCATGAGCTTTCATGAATCACTGCTCACTTCTTCTGATATAGTTGGAATGTGAGTCCATCTGTCCTTATATCTTGGAGAGTGAAGTGATTTCAGATGCCAAAAGACAGTAGCAGGCATTAGTAATGAGAGAAGAAACCTAAGTCTCTTTTTTTTTTAAACAAAATTTTTTTTGGGATGCATTCAACATTGTTACACATCATTACCAATACAATTTAAAAAGATTTTCACCCCATCCCCCCACCCCTCCTAATAGGCTTCCAACACTGCTAATAACAAAAAAGAAAAAGTTAAAAGGTAATCAAGTTTAGACTTGTAACAATCGACAAACCAGGTAACCCAATTTCAAATACATTAAAGCCTGACTTTTACAAGCATAATTTCCAATAAAGGTACAGTACAATCAAGTGTTCATTTCATTTCTCATTCAGTTTCAATACAAATCAAGATTGTACATTTTCCCTTTCATTCTATATTCAGTTTCCATATACAATTTCAGGCCTTCCCAGTCTTTTAAATATTGTTCTGCCATTTGTCCATTTAGTTTTTTCGTCATTTTGTCCATTTCGGCTAAAAACAGCAGTTTTCTTAACCCGTCATGTATATCTGGCACCTTCTCCGCTTTCCATTGTTGAGCAAAAGCCATTCTCGCTGATGTAATCATATACCATAATAGTGTCCTTTTTTCTTGTGGAATTTTTTCCATTGTCAAACCTAAGAGAAGAAGTTCCGGACTTTTCCTAATAGGAATTTTTAATATTTTCTGCATCTCACAATGTACATTTGACCAGTATACCTTTGCTTTATCACATGACCACCACATATGGTAAAAAGAACCCTCTATTTTTTTACATTTCCAACACTTATTACTCAAGTTCTTATCCATACTAATGTTAGCAATCTTTTTTGGTGTCATATACCACCTGTACATCTTCTTATAACAATTTTCTTTTACATTGACACAGGTTGACATTTTAAAAGCTTTTTTCCACAAAAATTCCCATGTTTCCATAGAAATTTCTTTGTTCATATTTATGGCCCATTTTATCATTTGCTCTTTAACAGTTTCATCCAAAGTATAAACAGTCAACAAAGTTTTATACATCTTTGATATCATTTTTCGCTCTTTTTTCAACCATATATTTTCAAACTCATCGTTCTTAGCTCGAAAACCAACCTCTTTACAGTCTTTTTTGTAAATATCCCGTATTTGACAATATTGTAACCATCCATACTCAAATTCTAATTCATTATTTGGTTTTAAAACATATTTTTTCCCTTCCTTTTGAAGCAACTCTTGGTATTTCAACCAATCATTACCTTTATATTCTGAAAAAGGATGAATAACTGCAGCAGGAACAATCCACAAAGGCCTCTCATCAGGAACTGTGTTCTTGTATCTGGTCCATGCATCAAACAATGTTCTTCTTACATAATGATGCTTAAACATTGAGTCTACTTTATTTTTCCCATACCAAAGATAGGCATGCCAGCCAAATCTGCAATCGTGACCCTCAAAAGTTTTCTATTTTCCAAATTAACCCAGTCAGTTAACCAAGACATACATACTGCTTCATGATACAAACGCAAATTCGGGACTTGGAAGCCACCTCTGTCTTTAATATCATACATTATTTTCCTTTTAATTCTTGGTTTCTTTCCTGCCCAGATAAATTTAAAAATTTCTCTTTGCCATTTCACCACACTTTCACATCTTTTACAATTGGTATTGTCTGAAACAAAAACATCAACCTGGGCAGTACATTCATTTTGACAATGGCAATTCTTCCAAGAAGAGATAATCTAAGTTTTTCCCACTTTTCTAAATAACGCTTTATTAAAACCCACAATTTTTCATAATTATTCTTAAACAAGTCAATATTTTTCATTGTAATGTCAACTCCCAGATATTTAACCTTTTTAACCACTTCACATTCTGTCAGATTTTGTAAAATTTGTTGCTTTGTACCATTCATGTTTTTACACAATATTTTCGATTTATTTTTATTTACATAGAACCCTGCGAGGTCACCAAACTCTTACTTTTTCAAATACCAAAGGCATGTTATTGACAGGATCTTCAACAATAAACATAATATCATCAGCAAATGCTCTTAATTTGTATGAAAAACCTCCAATACTCAAACCTTTTATATTATTTTATATTATCATCATCTCTAATCATTTGCAGCAGAATCTCCAAAATCCAGATGAATAACAATGGCGATAGGGGACAGCCCTGTCTAGTCCCTTTTCTGACCTGGAACGCTTCTGTTGATTCTGCATTTACAATCACCGTAGCCTTTTGTTCTTTGTATATTGATTTAATCATTCTTGTAAATTCTGCGCCCATTTGCAATTTTTCAATCACTTTAAACATAAATTCCCAATTCAAGTTATCAAATGCCTTCTCCGCGTCTAAAAATAAAAAGCCAACCTCTTTTTTCAGGTGCTTATCATAGTACTCTATTGCGTCTAAAACAACCCTCATGTTGTCCTTTATTTGCCTACCTGGCAAAAACCCAGCCTGATCTTTGGCAATAGTGTCTTTAAGAAATCTAAGTCTCAGTTCAGTCCAGGAGTTTGTGTGGTCTTGAGCTTCATGATCAGTTGCAATTTAGCAGTCTCTCTTTTTAATCTTTCTTTGAAATTCTTCTGTAAGAGAACTGTTACTCTTAGGTCAGCAACTGAATGCCCACCCTGGAAGGTTAAAATGTACCTCTACTGGTTTTTGAATGTTGTGGTTTCTAATAGTGATAGAAAAAGAAAGAGTTCAGTAGCACCTTTAAAGACTAACAAAATCATGGTAGGGTATGTGCTTTTGTGAATCACTGCTCAGTTCTTCAGACTTATTTCCATTTATTCTTTGCATCCTCCTGGTCTGGACTGAATCCTCCAGTAGGAATTGAGACCTAGGTTTCCTGTCTCATTTCCGATGCTGATATCTCCACGCCTCTGTATATCACACCTAATCCAATCACGCCTGCTATTGCTATTCGGCATCTGAAGTCATCTTTATAAAGTTTGTATCTCCAGTACCTCGTGTTACATTTTATGGCACACATGGCCTGGTCCGACAAAGTGACAGTTATGTCAGATCCGGCCGTCATAACAAATGAGTTCGACACATTTGCTCTAATGTATCCATGTTTAAATATTGTAATGTGTGGTACGTGGTGATGCTTTTGGGAAGCTTTTGAAAAATTAAACTGATTCTGGATACATCTGTTACAAAGTGCTTATTATACCAGTAATTAAAAATCTTCAGTACTTCCCAGTATGATACTGGACACAATTCAAAGTGCTGATCACGGCATTTAAAGTTCTCAACTATTTAGGACCAGGGCATATGGACAGCTGCTTTGTTCTGGATGAACCTGCCTAGCAGCAGAGTTCGGCATCTGAGGGCCTTCTCCAAAGAACTCTGTTTGCTGAAAGTAGATGGGTGTCTGCAGGAAAGCAAGTATTTTCTGCTTGATTATAGCACTAATTATATTATATAGAGGTCCTCCTAGCAGCTTCCATACTATTTTTCTGGAGATAGGTTCTCCTGTATTTTTTATTATTAATTGGTTATGCACGAAATGAAGTGTTTTGTTTTTCAGCTTTTACTTTATTTTTATTTCTATCTGCTGTCTTTTTTATTTTAATGCCCCATTGGAACATAAATTTTATTAAGTATTTTCAATAAGACAAAACAATACTTGTCACATACAAAACATACAACACAAACACAAAACATACATGGGGGGTAATTTAACTAATACATAATCGATTTCTATACCAATAGTATCTAACTGCTATAACAACGTGTGTAACAAAAACTAACAATAATCTTCTAGCCAAATTTGTAACTCTTGTACGCATCTTGAATATCCAGTCTCTTATCATTAAACGTTATTGTAATTATTATACCACGTATAGCATCTTGATCACGTATTTTGAAAAGTGGATTCTGTCAGACCTTTCAAATGTAAGGCCAGTCTATCCATTTCTGCTGCCTCCAAAAGTTTGTTAATAAGTTCTTTCTTCTTTGGAACTTCCAACATTTTCCAGTATTTAGCATATAGGATTCTAGCTGTTGTAGTCAAATAAAAAATAAGATATCAATCATCTTTTTTACAATTGTCAGGCAATATATTTAACAGCAATACTTCTGGGGTAAAAGGAACAGAGCAATCTAGTATCTTCTGTAACATTTCATGTACCCATGCCCCCAATTTTTTGACTCTATCACAGTGCCACCATAAATGATAAAAGGATCCCAACTTATTCTGACATTTCCAACATTTGTTAGAACATTTATTATTATATTTAGCTAACGTCTCTGGAGTTACATACCACCTATAAAACATTTTACATACATTCTCTTTATATGGGACCGCCTTTGTTATTTTAATATTTTTCTTCCACAGTTGAGCCCATTGATCCAGTTCAATATTGTGTCCTAAGTTTCGTGCCCACTGAACCATATTAGTCTTTACAATACATTTTCTTAATAAATCTTTGATCTGTGGAGATCAAAATCTTTTCAATCTCCAGCAAGTTTTCATGGAAGCCCAATTTTTTACCTTTTGAAAGTCTAGATTCAATTTGAGCCACCATCATCAAAGGCTCCTAAGTAAGCTCAATAGTCATGGGATAAAAGGACAAGTCCTCTTGTGGATCAAAAACTGGCTTATAAATAGGAAACAGAGAGTGAGTATAAATGGGAAACTTTCTCAGTGGAGGGTGGTAAGCAGTGGGGTACCACAGGGATCAGTACTCGGTCCGATGCTTTTTAACTTGTTTATTAACGATTTGGAATTGGGAGTAAGCAGTGATGTGGCTAAATTTGCAGATGACACAAAGTTGTTCAGGGTGGTGAAAACCAGGGAGGATTGTGAGGCACTCCAAAGGGATCTGTTGAGGATGGGTGAGTGGGCGTCAACGTGGCAAATGGGGTTCAATGTGGCCAAGTGCAAAGTGATGCACATTGGAGCCAAAAATCCTAAATATAAATACACGTTGATGGGGTCTGATCTGGCAGAGACGGACCAAGAGAGAGATCTTGGAGTCGTAGTGGATAACTCGCTGAAAACGTCTATACAATGTGTAGCTGCAATAAAGAAGGCCAACGCTATGCTGGGGATTATTAGGAAGGGAATTGATAACAAATCAGCCAGTATCATCATGCCCCTGTATAAATCATTGGTGCGACCTCATTTGGAATACTGTGTACAGTTCTGGTCACCACATCTCAAAAAGGATATTATAGCATTGGAAAAAGTGCAGAGAAGGGCAACTAGAATGATAAAAGGGTTGGAACACCTTCCCTATGAAGAAAGGTTAAAATGCTTGGGGCTCTTTAGCTTGGAGAAACGACGGCTGAGAGGTGACATGATTGAGGTTTATAAGATTATGAATGGGATTGAGCAGGTTGAGAAAGAAGTCCTTTTCTCCCTTTCTCACAATACAAGAACTCGTGGGCACTCTATGAAATTGCTGAGCAGTCGGGTTAGAACAGATAAAAGGAAATACTTCTTCACCCAAAGAGTGATTAACATATGGAATTCACTGCCACAGGAGGTCATGGCAGCTACAAGCATGGACAGTTTCAAGAGGAAATTAGATAAACATATGGAGCAGAAGTCCACCAGTGGCTATTAGCCACAGGGTATAGATGGGAACTCTCAGTCTGGGGCAGGTGATGCACTCTATTCTTGGTGCTGGAGGGGGCAGCAGTGGGAGGGCTTCTGGTGTCCTGGCCCCACTGATGGACCTCCTGATGGCACCTGGTATATTTTGGCCGCTGTGTGACAGAGTGTTGGACTGGATGGGCCATTGGCCTGATTCAACATTGGCTTCTCTTATGTTCTTATGTTCTTATGTTCACCATGATAATTCTGGCAATGGTTTTAAATTTAGATTAGAGTCCAAGATATCAACATATCTTCTTACCTTCTCCTCAGTATAGACTCTAGGATAAGTGAGCGCTTCCAATGGTGCAATTAATTTTGAATTTTTTTGTATAAAACTGTTTGTAGATTGGCTCCCATACTTTCTTTTTTTTGGCCCCCGAAAGGGGAATTTTTTATTTGCATTTCTATAAAACTACAACAGAAAACGGGGACGGAAAATTCTACAATCTAAAGGAGAAAGTAAAAAGAACCTAACTAAAAATCCAAGCGTGGAGGTTGTACAATGTAAAATAGTTGTTACTCTTATTCAGTTACTTCAGTGCCCACCAATAATCACTTCTGTTGACAAAACCTGCTTATCAGACTAGACAAAAAGTAATTCCAAAGCTAAGACACACATAAACACAGCCCTTAAGAAAAATTGGCCTTTCCGTTTACACTTTTACGCTTTGCTCCCCCCATAGGCAAAATATTTAAAACCAATGTTCCCTCAGCAAGAACATTACAACAATTTTCTTCCTCCATCTTAGATGTATCTTCTTTTTCCATTTAGCTTTTATAAATCTGGATCTGTCCGTTCAAGTTCCTTTTTCCAGGGACATCTTCGCTGCCTTAAATGTCTTGAATCATAAGAGGTCTTCCTTTTGTTGCATTAAAAGCACGCTCATTGGAGAATCCAGCCTTTCTCTTAGCAAGCAGATCTTGTGAAGTTGGGGTAGCGAACGCTTTACTAAAAAAAAAACTGCTTTACAATCCGCTTGCCAGTCCAACCGCAAAAAACCCTAAATTTTAGAATCTCCTTACCGTCCATAAGTCTCTGTGATCAAAAATGCACACCGAACACTGTGTCTTTAAAAGTATAGCCGCTTTTAGTACAAATCCAGGTCGCTACTTCACTTTAGCCACCAGGGGGCCCACGACTTACTTTGAAGACAGAGTCTATGGTTAGGTCACATGACCTGGCTTTCCACTGTTCTCCTTCCTGAAGAAAGCATTGGTCCTGCCTCCCTCTTCGCCTCTCGTTGCCATCTTTTGGGGATGTTTACATTAGCTGAGAAAGAATGCCAAAGTCTCTAAAGTCTGTTTAAACGCTCAGTTTCTTTTGGAAAAACTCTCCGCTACAGTCCATCGCTGCAATTTGATCAGTCCCTCCAATCATGCTTTTGCATTTGCTTAAGCGTCGGGAGAAAGGTCATCCCCTCCTCCCCTCCGCTTATAGTAGGGGGACTTCACATCTAGGCTTTGGTGTCTCGTTTCAACAAAAACTCACTCATCAGTCCTTGAATCGATCCAACAGGTCCTGAAACGACCCCTGGGATTACGCCAGGCAGAGAAAATTGCTAAACCTCCAAACACTTGTCCCGGTCGGTAGCTCTGGTACCATACGGTCGCATAGCGGCAGGACCGTTGGGGTGGAGGAACGCCTCAATTCCCCAGCATCACGCTGGCGAAGAGGCCACCCCTCAAAAGCCCCATGGCTAGGAGCCTTACCCAAAAGGCTCCAGGGGGGTGGCAGACGATCGCCCCCCCCCAGACCGCTAGCACACAGATCGTGCCCCCAGAGCAACTGGAAAGCATGTCAGCTTGTGATTTGCCATAAACCGGAAGCTCGGCTCCCATACTTTAAATAAAGATGCTCTGAGCTAGTGTTGTTTAAAATATTTTTGTGACGCTGCTTTCCCATACCACAGGAATGCGTGCCAATCCAGCATCAAATAATGGCCTTCCAATTTTAGTCTTCTTTGATCTTCTACAGTGATCCAGTCTTTAATCCAAGCTAAGACTACCACTCTGTAGTACAAGAGCCAGTTCGATAAAGCAAACCCTCCTCTTTCCTTGAAATCTTGTAATGCTTTGAGTTTTATTCTTGCATGCTTAACTTGCCAAATAAATTTTGATATAACCATATCTAAGTCTTTGAAGATTTTTTGACTTCGCAAAATCGGTATGGTTTGGAAAAGAAACAACCATCTAGGCCCACTCCAGAAGCACCGATTTCGGGAGGGGGTTTGAAACACCTGAATCAGATTGCGGTGACAAGAGAGGAAGTCCTCCGACTGATGGACAATTTAAAAACTAATAAATCACCAGGCCCAGATGGCATTCATCCGAGAGTTCTGAAAGAACTCAAATGTGAACTTGTGGATCTCCTGACAAAAATATGTAATCTTTCTTTAAAATCTGCCTCCATTCCTGAGGACTGGAAGGTAGCTAATGTCACTCCCATCTTTAAAAAGGGCTCCAGGGGAGATCCGGGAAATTACAGGCCAGTCAGTCTGACTTCGATACTGGGTAAGTTGGTGGAAACTGTTATTAAGGAAAGAATTAGTAGGCACATTGATGAACAAAAACTATTGAGGCAGACTCAGCATGGGTTCTGTAAGGGAAGATCTTGTCTCACTAAGCTGTTAGTGTTTTTTGAGGGAGTGAACAAACATGTGGACAAGGGGGACCCAATAGATATTATTTACCTTGACTTCTGGAAAGCTTTTGATACAGTTCCTCATCAAAGGCTCCTAAGTAAGCTCATGGGATAAAAGGACAAGTCCTCTTGTGGATCAAAAACTGGCTTATAAATAGGAAACAGAGAGTGAGTTTAAATGGGAAACTTTCTCAGTGGAGGGTGGTAAGCAGTGAGGTACCACAGGGATCAGTACTTGGTCCGATGCTTTTTAACTTGTTTATTAACGATTTGGAATTGGGAGTAAGCAGTGATGTGGCTAAATTTGCAGATGACACGAAGTTGTTCCGCGTGGTGAAAACCAGGGAGGAGTGTGAGGCACTCCAAAGGGATCTGTTGAGGATGGGTGAGTGGGCGTCAACGTGGCAAATGGGGTTCAATGTGGCCAAGTGCAAAGTGATGCACATTGGAGCCAAAAATCCTAAATATAAATACACGTTGATGGGGTCTGAACTGGCAGAGACGGTCCAAGAGAGAGATCTTGGAGTCGTAGTGGATAACTCGCTGAAAATGTCTAGACAGTGTGTAGCTGCAATAAAGAAGGCCAACGCTATGCTGGGGATTATTAGGAAGGGAATTGATAACAAATCAGCCAGTATCATCATGCCCCTGTATAAATCATTGGTGCGACCTCATTTGGAATACTGTGTACAGTTCTGGTCACCACATCTCAAAAAGGATATTATAGCATTGGAAAAAGTGCAGAGAAGGGCAACTAGAATGATAAAAGGGTTGGAACACCTTCCCTATGAAGAAAGGTTAAAATGCTTGGGGCTCTTTAGCTTGGAGAAACGACGGCTGAGAGGTGACATGATCGAGGTTTATAAGATTATGAATGGGATTGAGCAGGTTGAGAAAGAAGTACTTTTCTCTCTTTCTCACAATACAAGAACTCGTGGGCACTCTATGAAATTGCTGAGCAGTCGTGTTAGAACAGATAAAAGGAAATACTTCTTCACCCAAAGAGTGATTAACATATGGAATTCACTGCCACAGGAGGTGGTGGCAGCTACAAGCATGGATAGTTTCAAGAGGGAATTAGATAAACATATGGAGCAGAAGTCCATCAGTGGCTATTAGCCACAGGGTATAGATGGGAACTCTCAGTCTGGGGCAGGTGATGCACTCTATTCTTGGTGCTGGAGGGGGCAGCAGTGGGAGGGCTTCTAGTGTCCTGGCCCCACTGCTGGACCTCCTGATGGCACCTGGTATATTTTGGCTGCTGTGTGACAGAGTGTTGGACTAGATGGGCCATTGGCCTGATTCAACATTGGCTTCTCTTATGTTCTCTTATGTAATACATTCATTTTGATAATAGCTAGTCGGCCCATTAATGATACTTGAAGATTTTTCCATGTTTCCAAGTCTTCCTTAGTTGTCTTAAGTAGTTCTTCATAATTGTTTTCTTGCAATGTGCTACATTTATTAGTTAGAGTGATAGCTAGATACTTTATTTTCTTTTGCAATTGAAAGTGTGATTCCTCCTGGAGCTTTAAAGCTTGTTCATTATTCATATTTTTGTCATTATTTTCATTTTATTTATGTTTACTCTCAGGCCGGCTGCTTGTCCATATTCTTGTAACTTTCCTTTTAAAATATGAATTGAGTCATGGGGATTTTCTAGAATGAAGACAAGGTCATCCGCAAATGCCAAGAGTTTATATTCTTCTCCTCTCAATTTAAGTCCAGAAATTTGTGCATCATTTCTGATTGCCTCATTGAAGATTTCAAGTGTGAAGATAAATAAAAGGGGTGATAATGGACATCCTTGCCTCCTACCTTTTTGTATTTCTATATTTTGAGTCTGACCACCATTAATTACAATCATAGTTGTTTGTTTTCCATATATTGCCTCAATCATCTTAGTAAAGTCTGTGCCTGCTTGAGCTTTATTCAGAGCTTCCGACATAAAGTTCCAGTTAACATTATCAAATGCTTTTTCAGCATCCAGGAAAATTAATGTCAACTCTCTTTCAGGGTGTGCTTCATAATATTCTATAACATCAAGAATACATCTGAGATTATTTCTAATTTGTCTTTTAGGTAGAAAGCCGGCTTGGTCTTTATATATCATTTGAGACAGAATTTTTTTCAATCTTGTAGCTAAGATGCAAGCAAAGATTTTATAATCAGCATTCAAAAGGGAGATAGGTCTATAATTTTTAATTTTCTTTTCATCTGCACCTTGTTTATGGATAAGAGTTATTAATGCTTCATTCCAAGAATCAGGAACTTCTCTTTTTTCCATTATACTTTTGCAAACTTCTTTTAAATGGTTTAATATTTGATCTTCAAAAAGAAGATAAAATTCTACAGGCAAACCATCTGGATCTGGTGCTTTCCCTCTTTTTTGACTTTTAAACGCCTCTACCAATTCCACGATTGCTATTGGTTGGTGATTTTCTTTTGTTCTGTAAAGATCTTAGATTTGTAAGTTTCCAGGTAATGCTTTATAAAGCCTGGATTGGAATCCGTTCTTTTATAAAGATGCCTGTAAAATTCTTCCACTATTAGTTTCATTTCTTGTATGCTATTTGTTTCTTCTCCATTTTTTTGTTTTAGCACCTTTATATAAGATTTTTCTCTTTCCTTTTGTATTTTATTAACTAGCCATCTTGTGGGCTTATTGGCATTTTCAAAATAATTTTGTTTGGCAAACATAAGCTTCTTTGCTAACTCTTGTGTAAGTAAACAACTCATTTGATGCTGTAGAAGTCTCAATTTATCTATCTTTTTTCTGATTTTGGGTCTTTCAACAGTCCATCTTCCTGTATTTTAATTCCCTTTTGCTCACCATCTGAAATTGGTGGAAGGCACCCCTGGGCACCACTGCCACCTGTGGAAGGTTGGAAAATTCCTGGAGAGCTTGGGGAGGGCAGGGTTTGGGGAGGGAAGGGACCTCAGTTGGAGATTGGAAAATTTGGGGTAGAGCCTGGGGAGGGCAGGGTTTGGGAAGGGAAGGGACCTCAGAGTGTCTGCCCCCCAAAGCCCCATTTTCTCCAGGGGAACTCATCTCTGAAGTTTGTAGATCAGCTGTAATTCTGGAAAATCTGTAGGCCCCACCTGGAGGTTGGCAGCCGTAAACAAGAGGCTTGGATCCAGTTATTATCCGTGTTGATAATGAAGGGTAGGGTTGCTGTGATTACAGGTTTGTGGACAGCAGCAGGTAAACACAGAAGCTGCTGAGTCACCTGACTGAGAAGGGAGGGGGCCTTTTGGCTCAGAATTCTCAGATAATGGTAGACAACTGACAGTTGGGAGCTGACAGTTGGAAGAGGGAGTTGGAAGAGAAGTTAGCAGAAAGTGGTCAGCTAACTGATTAGCTCTGAGGTGGAAAAAACCCTCTGTGGCTCTGTGGAAACAGCCTGATATAAGTAGAAAACTGGGACTGAAATAAACTCTGCACTGGTACCGTCTAAAGGAAAGAGGAGAGTGAACAGAGAGTGAACGGTATAAGACCTAAATTGTCACAAACACCAGATACATTGCTCCAAAGGAACTTGTAGAGGTGGCTAGAGAATGGGCTAAGGGTCTGGAGGAGTCTGGAAAGTTGGAAAGGTGCCCAGTTAGACTCAAAGGGACCAGACAGATAAAGTCCAAAGGACAGCCACAAAACAGTTACTGGAGAGTGGGATCATAAGTGAGTTTAGTGTACTGAAGAACATCTGTGTACAATTGAGAGTTTCCAAGGTGAACAGCCAGCGCTGTCCAAAGATGTTTTCATGATCATGTGGCCAGCATGACTAAATGCTGAGGTGCACGGAACGCTGTTACCTTCTCACCGAAGTGATACCTATTTATCTACTTGCAATTTCTTGCTTTTGATCTGCTAGGTTGGCAGGAGCTGGAGCCAGAGACGGGAGCTTACTCCATCACATGGCACTAGGGTCTTGAACTGCTGAACTAAAGAACTTCCAGTCTGCAGCTCAGCACCTTAACCTCTGAGCCACCGCGGCCTAGCACTGTGTTAATTTTGCATTTGCTGCTGAAGCCAGAAAAAGTCATTGATAATTTTGGTCAAAAAAGTGTGCGTTTTTTTCAGCCTGAGCTTCTGTCAAAAGCTTTGCCTTTCAGAAGCACTATATAAATGCTCAATAACCACCTGCCATACTAGGTCAGCCCAGTTAATTTTATCATTCTTTTGATTAACAAGGAGAGAATGTGATTTGTTCATACTTTCCTGCTTGTCTTCAGCTGCCTAACGTTTTTAGTTTTGTGAGTTGTGCAGGAATTAAATTTAGTCTCCAGCTATCATTCTATTCTTCTTCATTAGACCACGCTAGATAAAAAGAGTTGCAATATTACCAAATGTGGCTACAGCCTGTTTAATTTTCTAAAATAATTAATAATTGCTTGTGTACATAATTAATTGAACTCTGCCCTCTTCATTTTTAGGCATGTACTGGTATAGAAAATATTGATGAAGCAATCACCTTACTTGAACAAAATAACTGGGATTTAGTGGTAAGTGTTTTATTTTTAAAAGTAAAATAGAAAAAATACATATATTGGGAAAAGATAGTGTTACCAATTGGGAATATGAAAGGTAATATCTCTTCCATTGTTTGCTGCTTTGATGTAAGTGGTGTAATTTTGCCTACCTTTTCAAAATTGTATTTATCTAGTACTTTAAATGTAACTATGTTGGGATAAGTCTAGCTGAAATAAGCCTAAGCAGATCTACTGAGCATCCTACTGAAGCCTATTTGGTGGATCTTACTGCAAGGAAAGCTTTCTGAGGATTGTATTGTTAAGTACCAAAGCCTCAAATTACAGAAACTTGAATCTGTACCTGGATCCTATATACAATGGTCCAGGCTGCTCAAAGATGACACGACTTGTTTCCTGTTCTTAGGAATGAGGGCATATCACTGTTGAGTAGTCAATGACAGAACACTCCATATTTTGATGACTGTACTAGAACAAGTGGGCCCCAGTAAACAAGAAGTAGGATGGTAGAAGACACATCCAGGAAAAAGTCCAGGAACTGCTTGTGGCTAGGCAGTAGGCAAAAAACTAGTCTTTCAGAGGATCAGTCTGTTGAAGAAGATGTTGACAGAATTAGGGGAATTTCAGACAGCCGATATATTCCAGTTCAGGAACTGTTCCCTAACAGTTTCTGGTCTGACATTTCAGATAGAACCGTTTCAGTAACGGTTCCCTACCGGAATATGTTTTTACTTTCAGACAGAAATGCTTCTGTCCCTTTAGGGAAGCATTTCTGAACCGTTTTACCTGTAAACTGCTTCCAAGCGATCTTCACTTTTTTATACTGCTTCTGAAGCGCTATGGGGTGCTGTGTAAAATGTCCCACAGCGCTTCCTCCTGCGCCGCTTTGTTTTCCCGCCCTTTTTCATCTGTGTGGGCAATCGCCGTCCTTTTTTTTTTTTTAATGTTCGCTTTAGAGCGCTATAGCGGTATAGTGCTATAATACAACATCAAAATAGCGCAATAGCAACCCCACTGGAATGCCTGGACTCCACTGGGATACATGAGATGGCTATATCTGCCACTTGGAAACAAGTACCCCATTGGATACAGGCTTCAAGCAGGAGATCAGGGCATCAGTGATTGGTGATACAGATGTTCTAACCCAGCCTGATGTGCACCCATCCATGCCAAGAGACAAGGGCGTAGACTTTACAATTTCCCAGGGGGGCTGGGGGTGGGCCAGAGGCATTGCTAAATCATTAAATCATTAAAAGAACTGGGACCCAATGACATCATAGGGAGGAGCCAGTGACATCACCGGCCATTGTCACTATCTATGGAGGTGGAACTATATGGCATTTACGGTGGGGCTCCCTGGAAAATTAGGGTGGCCTGGGAATCCCCTAGCAATGCCCCTGGGCTTGGCTAACCCCAGGAACAGGTGCCTTCTTAGCACACTGCTTAGAAACTCCACCTTAAAATGCAGCACAAATTCTATTGCTAGGGACTGTTTTTCCACTCTGGGAACTGTCATTACAGTCCTAGAGTAGCCTATCTGGGCCCAAAAACCTTATTGGAAAAACCATTCTGCATTTTCTTTGCAACTTTTTTTTGGGCTACAGTGTATTTCAGCAGAGCCCATGCAAGTCAATTGGCATTCCTGGCGCCCATTATTTCCAATGGGCAATCCTGTCATTCCTTTTAGTACATCCCAGTTGGTTCCCCCTTTGAAACTACCACACCATTTTAAGTAACAGCAAAATGAAGAGCATGAACATAGAGTTCACATCCCTTACCAATGTTTTCTCTAGGCTGCACACAGATCAAAAGGAAATTTTAAAAGGCCTCTGATCAGCATGCCCCCCCCCATCTTGTTCATGCAGATGGGCTTACAATTTAAAAATGAAACGGAGATTGAAAGAAAGGGTGATTCAGCAGATGCAAGCCAATGTCAGTGGTCTGCATCCACCATCTCAAACAGAAGAACCAGAGCTTCCAGTTTCAGCACTGGAGCTAGGGGTGCCAGCCTCCAGGTGGGACCTGGGGATCTCCTGGAATTACAGCTCATTTTCAGACTACAAAAATTAGTTTCCCTGAAGAAAATGGATGTTCTGGAGGGTGGACTCTATGGCATTGTACCCCAATGAGGTCCCAGTCCTCCCCAGGCTCCATCCCCAAATCTCCAGGAGTTACCTAACCTGTATTGGGCCACCCCTCACCCTCCATCCCCCAGAGGTGGACAGGGGGAACCTGGCATCCCTAACTAGGGATGTTTTAACAAGGGGGGAGGGAGGCAAGAGGTGGAAAGAAAACAAATAGATGGGAAGGAAGGGAGGAAAGAAGGGGGAGGGAGGGAGGGGAGGGGAGAAATGAAAAGAAAGAAAATAGAAATCCCTCTCTATAACTTATCCAGGAGTTCAGGGGAGAGTTGGTCTTGAATGTATGTATTTAAACTCTTCAAGGTTTCACCTACCCTCCTCCCCCCTCCCCCTGCATGGGCTGTGTGTGCAATTTCAGTGATTGTAAACTGCTGATTCCTGGCTTTCCTAATATCCTCTCTCTGTCAAAGGAAGGGTTGGAGCTCAACAAAGAACTCAGAAGAGTCTCCTCTCAGAGAAAATAAAGGGCTCTGGTTAAGTAGTGAACTCAGGAGTGGGAAAACAACAGCAGTGGCACGAGGCCGCAGGAAAGGTGCCCGGGCACCCAGCCGCCCAGAGATCCTCCATTGATGCCGGCCTCCTTGCATGGCTCTGCAAGGCAAGCCTTGTGTGTGTGGGGAAACAGAACAACAAGGGCACAGGGCGCCCAGCCGTCCCAAGGCCAGCAATCCTCCATGGATGCTGGCCTCCCCCCCTCCCAACCTCCCTGCATGGCTCTGCAAGGCAAGCCTTGTGTGGGGAAACAGAAGAACAAGGGCACAGGGTGCCCAGCCATCCCAAGGCCAGCAATCCTCCATGGATGCCGGCTTCCCCCCCAACCTCCTCACATGGCTCTCTGCAAGGTAAGCCTTGCAGGGAGTGGGAAAACAACAGCAGTGGCATGAGGCTGCAGGAAAGGTGCCCAAGAGTCCAGCTGCCCCAAGGTGGGCAATCCTCCATGGATGCCGGCCTCCCCCCACTTCTCCCACCTCCTGACCTCCCTGCATGGTTCTGCAAGGCAAACCTTGCAGGGAGAGAGGGGAACTAGAAGAACAAGGGTGCAGGGTGCCCAGCCTCCCCGTGGCCGGCAATCCTCCAAGGATACTGGCCTCCCCCCCCAACCTCCTTGCATGACTCTCTGCAAGGCAAGCCTTGCAGGAAGTGGGAAAACAACAGCAGCGGCACAAGGTCGCAGGAAAGGTGCTCGGCCACCCAGCCACCCTGAGGCTGGCCTCAGCCAGCCAGCCTGGGCACTCTCTGCCTAGTGCCCACCACCCACCCCTGAAAACACCACGCCACCCTCGCTGGAGCCCCAGGACAGCATGGGAAAGCTGAAAGCACTGAAAACATGTGCAGCCCCCAGCTCCACCAGGCCCAACTGAGGGTTTCTGGGAGCTGGCGGTGGGGATTAGCTTTCAGGAAGCAAGCCCTGAGTTTCCTGCTACCCCACCCGAAGTCTCAGAAAACAGAGGGAAAAAACCCTCTGCTTTCAAAATGGGTTGGAGGTGGTGTGGGGTGGTGGGTGGCAAAGCTTGTGAGCCTGGTTGCCCGGGGGGGCTCAGTCACCCCTGGAAAAATTTGGGGTAGCCTCAGCCCTCAAGCCCCCCTGAAGTTGACACCTATGCCAAGAGATGATTGGCTGGGAAGTGACTGGCATCAAGTATAAAGGGCAGGGAGGCAAACCCCTTATCTTTGTGGGTTGAAGTTGGTGAGTGGTAGGCTTGTCTGCTCAGAGTAGTTCTGTGGGACTGTGTAAGAGGCTACTGATCTATTAGTCATGGTCCCCATAACTACCTTGTTGCAACTGATCCTGGAGGTGTTGCAGATGATGATCAGCAGCACAGTAGCTTTGAATGAGGTGCTTACTCCCTTCATCTGTCTAGGAGGAGGGGGGAGGAGGAGAACTGACATGTCTGTCCTGAGCCATGCACCTTTCAGGTACAATCAGAGGGCATCTATCAGGGCATGGGCACCTTTCATTGCTGCCCATACAGTCACTCGATGCTGGTGGGTGAAAGAGAGCAGTGAGGACTGGTGGAACCACACTGTGATGGGCACATGGATCGATGAAGACTGGCTGAAGAATTTCCGGATGTCTAGGGCAACCTTTTTTGAACTAGCTGGCACCTTGAGGCACCATCTGGAGTGGCAGAACACTCACATGAGGATATCCATTTCAGTGGAGAAAAGACTGGCCATCACCTATGGTACCTGTCCAATCCGGAAGTATTCAGGAAACTCAGACATCAGTTCAGTGTGGGCCTATCAACTGCATTCCTTATTCTGAAGGAGGTGTGCCTAGTGATTCTGGAGGAGCTCTTCAAAAAGAAGGTCTTTCTTGGCAATGAAGTTGGATCAGTGAGTAGGGATTCTATATTTTCAGGAGGAGTTCAATGGGATTCAATGTACACAAATGCTTGCCAAGGTTCTTTTGTAGGTTCAGTAATAACCCAAGGGGTGGGGGAGAGGAACTAACCATACTGATGATGGTCTTGTAGTTCCAGGAGAACAACACTGTGATTTGGTTTCCACAGATTAATTAGCCCTAAGTCCCTCCTTGCTGTTTCTATTGATAATTACTCTCACTATTCTGTAATGGTATTTATGGTTTTGCAATGTAGAAATATGCCATCTACATAGTGGCCTTTGTTTCCTTCTCTGTTCCCCATTTCTGTACTGAAGATATTCTCACAAGTAGCAAGTAGCTAGTACTCCTGATATTAAATGGAAAACTTATTGCAGATATCATTCCTGTTTTTCCCATACAGATAATGGATCAGTTGCAACAAGGTAGTTATGGAGACCATGACTAATAGATCAGTAGCCTCTCACACAGTCCCACAGAACTACTCTGAGCAGGCAAGCCTACCACTCACCAACTTCAACCCACAAAGATAAGGGGTTTGCCTCCCTGCCCTTTATACTTGATGCCAGTCACTTCCCAGCCAATCATCTCTTGGCATGGATGGGTGCACATCAGGCTGGGTTAGAACATCTGTATCACCAATCACTGATGCCCTGATTTCCCGCTTGAAGTCTGTATCCAATGGGGTACTTGTTTCCAAGTGGCAGATATAGCCATCTCATGTATCCCAGTGGAGTCCAGGCATTCCAATGGGGTTGCTATTGCACTATTTTGGTGTTGTGTTCTAGCGCTATAGCTCTATAGCGCTCTAAAGTGAACATTCAAAAAAAAAAAAAAAAGGACAGAGACCACCCGCATGGGCGAAAAAGGGTGGGAAAACAAAGCGGCGCAGTCTGAAATGACAAACCACTTCAGAGACGGCTCTTTACTGATAGGGGAATGGCTGTGTGAAATGGCACCCCTGTACCAGTTTATTCCAAGACAGTACAGTAACGGTTTTAAAATGGCTTAAAAAGGGTAATGTGAAATTCCCTTTACTGTGTAACTGACTGATAATCTTTGAACTATCTGCAGGGAACTGACTTTATTTTCCTTTCCATTACACTCCCATTACCTTCCCACTGAAGAGTACCCTCCCACTGCTAGAGTATGAAAAAAAGAGAAGGGCCCAGACTGCTCTGGTCTGTGAGCTACAGTCTGTACTAGAGCTCCTGCAGAGTTCCCTGGTAACTTATCTATCACTTTGCCTAATCATTGTTAGCCTAAATATTTAGCCTCAGGCCTTGCTGTGTAGACTGCATGTCATTCATAGTATGACACTGGTTTCTGATGTAAAATGTAGTCATAATATGTAAATAAAAATAAGTTATACAAAAAAGGCATCTCTTTCCACATAAACTATCCAAATACTTTAATTGTATAAAAAAGAATATATATTCAGGTGCGTAGCTGTGCTGGCTTGAAGCAATGGAGCAAAGTTTGTCCAGTGGTACCTTGAAGACCAACAAAGTTTAATTCTAGGTATAAGTTTTCGTGCCACTGGACTCAAACTTAATACAAAGGAATACTTAACATTAACTCCTGGCTTCTCTGTCTTTCTGATTTTAAAATGTGTTCATGATGTTGAGGCATCACTGTTTTTTATTGAGTTTTTGCTACATGTTGACTGCCACGATGACACTGGGCTTCAAAGATTGTCTAGTAGTATAACAATGCCATCATAAGCAGAGTAGCACTCTTCTGAGCCCATTGACTTCAATGGATTTAGAAGGATGTAACTCTGTTTAGGATGGCACTGTAAGTGGCGTAACACTAACAATATGCATCAGAGTCTGCAGTCTCTTGGGAACTGACTGCTGAAGAGAACTGCAGTCTCCTATGAAAGAACATTAACATCAAGATAAGTGGAGGTGGGTATATGGCATTCAGAAAATGGGAGGTTTAGGCTGAGATATTAAAATCCAGTAGCAAAGGAATTGCTGAACTATGGTGAAACTCATGGCTGCCAGCTGCCAATATATAACTGTATTGATTGGACTGTGGCATCCATTTGAAGAAGCACATTGTATATGGACCTTCTGGTTTTTAAGAATTGACTCTGGAGCTCACAGTCACTGAATTTTGTATTGGCCAAATTATTGATAAAACTATACTCTTTAGACACATAGAGAAATACAGAAGAAGGAGGAGTTGGTTTTTATACCCTGCTTTTCTCTACCCTAAGGAGTCTCAAAGCACCTTACATTTGCCTTCCCTTCCTCTCCCCACAACCTACCTTGTGAGGTAGGTGGGGCTGAGAGAGTTCTGAGCAGGAGGATTCATGTGGAGGAATGGGGAATCAAAATTGTTCTCCAGATTAGAGATATCTGCTCTTAACCACTACACCACCCTGACAGAACCAGTTAGTGCCAAATGAGATCAGTGAAAAAATTCCAGTAATTAAAGAAGTAAAAAAAATATGAAATTTATGTTCCTTAGTTGCAGAAACAAGGAATGTTGTTAGATGGACTGCACTTTAAAAGCTCACAAGTGCTGAATAAACAAGTAATGGACTGTGAAGGGATAATGCCTCACAAAGCCTGAGAGCCTTGAGTGACAGGCTGCTCAAAGGAATTTGATTGGTTAGCGTCAGTTGAGCAGAAAGACTTGGGAACTGGCTGCTGAAGAGAACTCAGTTTGAGTTTAGCCCTGACTGTGGAAAGTTTAACTCTGACTGAGGAGAGTTTAGCTCTGACTGAAAACAGTTTCATACTGACTGAGGACTGGGAAGGTTGGCAAGGAAGAGTGGGTGGATCACTGAAGTCCCCCATTCGGGCCAGGAAAAGGATAGAGCTTTCTAGTTAGAGAATAGATTCCCTGCCCAGTGGAAAGGGTCTTGGGTATGGAGACATATTTAATCTATTCTGCAGCTTGGTTGCCACTTTGATTAGGGGAGTGATTCCTGGTGTGCTCAGAGAAGGAATTTGGGTGCTTGGCAGTGTATCTGTGACTTCTGAAACCTGAAGAGACATTTAAGCGCAAGAAAGTATACAGGAGTGTTTAGGAAACACTGAAACAAAAGCCTCTGATCTCAAACATATTCTAAGACAGTGTGAAAAGTTTAAAATTCTCAATTGCTGGAAACTTATGAACTGTAGTTTGTGAAAATGTTAAGTTACTTCAGAGTTCTTATTGATCTACCTCGGTCATTTTACCCCTGATTTCACCTGACTTTTCCTTCTCTACATTGAATAAAATATTTTGCTTATTTTTAAACATTATAAAGCCTCTTGTGTGCCATTTCAGAAGTTTAAGTTAAGAGGATGTTTTTGTCTCTTCCCTCAAGTTCCTGGGCTGAGTCAGCATAAAAATACAGTAATGTGACAAGGTGGGACAGCCACAGATCTTCAAGAAAGAGGAAAATAGATAAAGGGGCTGCTCATTTAGAAAGGAAGAGAAAAATAGAGGGAAAATCCTGCATTCTGAGGGAGGGAAGAGGGCGAGGTTGTCATGATGGGAAATTTAGTGGCTCTGGTTCATTTAGTGACTCTGGAAACTGATTGAGGTAGTCCTCCTTCTTGCAACTTTCAGGTCTGTCCTCATCTTTTGACATATTTATATTTATTTATTTTTAGATTTATGACCCGCCCTCCCCAAGCAGGCTCAGGGCGGCTAACAGATGAGGCACGTATACCAAGGTTGATACAGCTAAAAACAGAATAAAACAACCATTTAAACAATACAATAAAATGCAGGTGCTCTAGTTGTCATCAGAGTTCTTAATAGCAAGATGGGGTTATGGTAAAGATGGTCCCAGAACAACGAAGTAACAAAGTAAGTTCCAGACAGCACTGCCATCCATTCTTCATCCCAGGGCCATCTCGCTCCCCGATGGTACCCATTCCATTTGGTGGTGGTGGTGCGGTGATGGTACAGTGGTGGTGCAGTGGTGGTGGCAGCTCCTACTCAAAAGCCTGGTAGAAGAGCTCCGTCTTACAGGCTCTGCGGAACTGCGCAAGGTCCTGCAGGGCCCGGATCTCCTCTGGGCGCTCATTCCACCAGGTAGGAGCCGCCACCGAAAAGGCCCTGGCCCTAGTTGCAGCCAGTTTGGTATCTCTGGGGCCTGGAGTTACCAGGAGATGTTGAGTCCCTGACTGTAGTGCCCTTGGGGAAACATATGAGGAAAGGTGGTCCCTCAGGTGTGCCGGGCCCTGGTCATATAAGGCTTTAAAGGTAAGAACCAGCACTTTGAAGCGAACCCGGAATGCTATTGGCAGCCAGTGCAGCGCTTTTAGCACAGGCCCAATATGGTCCTGTCTAGAGACACCCATCAACAGCCTGGCCGCAGCATTCTGCACTAGCTGCAGCTTCTGGATTTGCGACAAAGGCAGCCCCATGTAGAGAGCGTTACAGTAGTCTAGCCTCAAGGTGACCATTGCACGGATCACTGTGGCCAGGTCATCGCAGTCAAGGAAGGGAACCAACTGTTGAGCCAGCCGAAGATGACCCAGCTGAGCTCTGAGAAGGAGCAAGGTGTTAGAGCTGCCAGAGGAGTGAGGTTTTTTTTATTTATTTACTTTCAGCTGAGGTGCTTTAGCTGAGAAGGTACTGTGTGGGGGACTGTATTTGGGAGTGTGTGGGTGAGTTGTAGCAGACTCCTGCCTGCTGGAGTTCGGGTGTGAAAGGGTCATTGTTTGCCTGTAGTTAAGTGCCTAGGGTGAAATTGAATAGCAGACTCCTGGCTGCTGGAGTTAGGGTGTGAAAGGGTCATTGTTTGCCTGTAATTAAGTGCCTAGGGTGAATTTGAATAGCAGACTCCTGGCTGCTGGAGTTAGGGTGTGAAAGGGTCATTGCTTGCCTGTAATTAAGTGCCTAGGGTGAATTTGAATAGTTGCTGGCCACACCCTCTCCTGGGGGAGGTTTCTATTTAAGGCAGGAAGCTTGCAAGAGGCACGAGCCTCTGGCACAAGGTGAGAGCCAAAGGGTGAGGCTCTTGGCCTGTGGCTCTTAGCCTAGGGACTCTCAGCTTAGGGGCTCTGTAAGAAGCCCAGGAAGAGCCAGAAAGCCAGGGACCTTGGCTCCTTGGGTTCCCAGTAAGGTAAGTAGACTTCTGCAACAGTAACCATATAAATACAAAAGTTTTAAAAGGGGGGTTATAGAAAAGTATTTGTTTAAAAACAATTATGAAGCCAGAATGCCAGCAGGGGGTTGGGGGCTATCCAGTGTTTTGCATGGAGTGTCACATGTATGTCTATCTGCCCACTGGTCAGAAGTCTTGGGTGTGTGCTTGGTGCAAGGAGCTCCTGGTTCTCAGGGAGCGAGTTTGCTCCCTTGAGGCCAAGGTGGCTGACCTGGAGAAGCAGAGACAGTCAGTTAGGTGCACGGAGAAGACTCTCGGGGACTTGTTAGACATATCCCACTCTGGATCTGGCAGCCCAGCTGCTGCCAGGGAGCATGAAGGTCAAGGGGAAACGGGGCACCATGCTGAGGATAAGGGGAATGTGCCCTCAGAAGGGACTTCTTCTTCAGCTGGTGAACAGGTATCCTTTTGTACCAAGGAACCGTCCCTGGGAAGAATGGGAGGGGGGCTCTTGGTAGTTGGTGATTCGATCCTTAGGCAGGTAGACAGCTGGGTGGCGAACCTGCGTACTGACCGTATGGTGACTTGCCTGCCTGGTGCAAAGGTAGCGGACATTACACATGTTTTAGATAGGCTGGTAGATAGTGCTGGGGAGGAGCCAGTGGTCGTGGTGCACGTCGGCACCAACGATGTGGGGAAATGCAGTCGTGAGGTCCTGGAGGAGAAATTTAGGCTGCTGGGCAGGAAACTCAAGGCCAGGACCTCCAAGATAGCCTTCTCAGAAGTGCTACCTGTTCCACGCACAGGGCTGGAGAGACAGGCACAGATCAGGAGTCTCAATGCGTGGATGAGACGGTGGTGTAGGGGGGAAGGGTTCAAGTTTGTTAGGCACTGGGATGCTTTTTGGGACAAGAGGGAGCTGTACAAAAGGAACGGTCTCCACTTGTCCCGAGAAGGAACCAGGCTGCTGGCACTCAAAATCAAAAAGGTAGCAGAGTAGTTTTTAAACTGAATAATGGGGGAAAGCTGACAGGAGATGAAAAGTCTCTGGTTTGGGATGGCTCATCTCAAAGAGATGAAGGGGTAGCTATTACTTTTGTACAAGGAAATGGATTACAATTGTCCACTGAGACTGTGGCTAATGATAGGAACTGCCTGGCAAGGTCTCGAGGCAGCAAGAGGAAGGCTGTGGGCTTAACAAACGTGGGAAACTATAAGTGTTTATACACAAATGCTAGAAGTCTCCGAGGTAAAATCGGGGAGTTGGAATGCTTGATGTTGGGGGGGAAATAGACACTGTGGGTATTTCAGAAACTTGGTGGGATGAGGAAAATCAGTGGGATACAATGATTCCTGGTTATAAAGTATATCGGAAGGATGGGGGGAAGGGTTGGAGATGGGGTGGCTCTGTATGTCAGAGAGGGTATACAGTCCAGTAAGATTCACAGGGTAAGAAAATTGGATTCACTTCTGGAAACACTATGGGTTGAAATAGTGGGTCCAAAAGGAGGCTTAACAGTGGGAGTTCGTTATCGCCCACCAGATCAAAAGATAGAGGAGGATTATAAAATGATGAATGAATTAAAGAGAGTGGCTAGACGGAATAACTGTTTCGTAATAGGCGACTTTAACTACCCACACATTGATTGGGTCAATAAGAGTTCTAGTCGGGAAAAAGAGATTGAGTTTTTAGACACTCCCAATGACTGTGCTATGGAACAGATGGTCACAGATCCTACCAGAGGAGAGGCAATCCTGGATTTGGTCCTAAGTAACACCCAAGACTTGGTGAGAGATGTAAAAGTGATTGCACCGCTTGGGAACAGTGACCATAATGTCATTGAGTTTAACATTTGTACAGATAGGGAGTTGCCCAAAAAGGCTAATGCAACCACTTTTAACTTTGAAAGGGGTAACTTCTCTGGTATGAGGGAACATGTGAGGAAAAAATAGAAAGTGGAGAAGGTCAAAACCATTGGGGAAGCTTGGAGACTATTTAAAACGACAGTCCTAGAAGCTCAGAAAAAATATATACTGCAGGTTAGGAAAGGTACAAATAGGTATAGAAAAAAGCCTGCATGGTTAACAAATAAAGTAATGGAAGCTGTAAAAGGTAAGAAGGATCCCTTTAAGCGGTGGAAAGCTAGTCTTAGTGAGGTTGATAAAAGGGAACACAGACTTTGGCAAATAAAATGCAAGTCTGTGATCAGGCAAGCAAAAAGGGAATATGAGGAGCATATCGCAAAAAACATAAAGGCCAACAATAAAACTTTCTTCAAATACATTAGAAGTAGGAAGCCAGCCAGGGAGGCAGTGGTGCCCTTGATTGACCAAGGGGTAAAAGGAGTAGTGAAGGATGATCGGGGAATGGCTGAGAAGCTGAATGCATTTTTTGCCTCTGTCTTCACTGTGGAAGAGGAGAAGTGCTTGCCCACTCCAGAAGCACCCGGAGGGGGTTTGAAAGACCTGAATCAGATTGCGGTGACAAGAGAGGAAGTCCTACGACTGATGGACAATTTAAAAACTAATAAATCACCAGGCCCGGATGGCATTCATCCAAGAGTTCTGAACGAACTCAAATGTGAACTTGTGGATCTCCTGACCAGGGCCGGCTCCAGGTGTCTGGGCGCCCTAGGCAGGACAGCCTGGGGCATCCCCCACTGGGATGCCAACCTCCCGGTGGGGCCTGGAGACCGGGGGCGGCGTCGGAGTGCTGGCTTTCCTGGGCGCTCCATAGCTGCGGGGCCCCCAGGAAAGCCAGGGAAGGGGCGGGGGTCTAGCCACCGCCCCTCCCTCCCAGCGCAGGCTTTCCTGGGGGCTCCATGACTGCAGGGCGCCCAAGCAAGCCAGGGAAGACACGGGGGGGGATTCGTGGGGGGGGCCTTTTGGTGCCCCTGCAGCTGGCGCGCTCTAGGCGAGCCGTCCCTGCTCCTGACAAAAATATGTAATCTTTCTTTAAAATCTGCCTCCATTCCTGAGGACTGGAAGGTAGCTAATGTCACTCCCATCTTTAAAAAGGGCTCCAGGGGAGATCCAGGAAATTACAGGCCAGTCAGTCTGACATCGATACCGGGTAAGTTGGTGGAAACTGTTATTAAGGAAAGAATTAGTAGGCACATTGATGAACAAAAACTATTGAGGCAGACTTAGCATAGGTTCTGTAAGGGATGATCTTATCTCACTAAGCTGTTAGTGTTTTTAGAAGGAGTGAATGAACATGTGGACAAGGGGGACCCAAGAGATATTAGTTACCTTGACTTCCAGAAAGCTTTTGATACAGTTCCTCATCAAAGGCTCCTAAGTAAGCTCAATAGTCATGGGATAAAATGACAAGTCCTCTTGTGGATCAAAAACTGGCTTATAAATAGAAACAGAGAGTGAGTATAAATGGGAAACTTTCTCAGTGGAGGGTGGTAAGCAGTGGGGTACCACGGGGATCAGTACTCGGTCCGATGCTTTTTAAGTTGTTTATTAACGATTTGGAATTGGGAGTAAGCAGTGAAGTGGCTAAATTTGCAGATGACACAAAGTTCTTCAGGGTGGTGAAAACCAGGGAGGATTGTAAGTCACTCCAAAAGGATCTGTCGAGGATGGGTGAGTGGGCGTCAATGTGGCAAATGGGGTTCAATGTGGCCAAGTGCAAAGTGATGCACATTGGAGCCAAAAATCCTAAATATAAATACACGTTGATGGGGTCTGAACTGGCAGAGACGGACCAAGAAAGAGATCTTGGAGTTGTAGTAGATAACTCAATGAAAATGTCTAGACAGTGTGTAGCTGCAATAAAGAAGGCCAACGCTATGCTGGGGATTATTGGGAAGGGAATTGAAAACAAATCAGCCAGTATCATCATGCCCCTGTATAAATCATTGGTGCAACTTCATTTGGAATACTGTGTACAGTTCTGGTTGCCACATCTCAAAAAAGATATTATAGCATTGGAAAAAGTGCAGAGAAGGGCAACTAGAATGATAGGAGGGTTGGAACACCTTCCCTATGAAGAAAGGTTAAAACGCTTGGGGCTCTTTAGCTTGGAGAAACGACGGCTGAGGGGTGACATGATCGAGGTTTATAAGATTATGAATGGGATTGAGCAGGTTGAGAAAGAAGTACTTTTCTCCCTTTCTGACAATACAAGAACTCGTGGGCACTCCATGAAATTGTTGAGCATTCGGGTTAGAACAGATAAAAGGAAATACTTCTTCACCCAAAGAATGATTAACATATGGAATTCACTGCCACAGGAGGTGGTGGCAGCTACAAGCATGGACAGTTTCAAGAGGGAATTAGATAAACATATGGAGCAGAAGTCCATCAGTGGCTATTAGCCACAGGGTATAGATGGGAATTCTCAGTCTGGGGCAGGTGATGCACTCTATTCTTGGTGCTGGAGGGGGCAGCAGTTGGAGGCCTTCTAGTGTCCTGGCCCCACTGCTGGACCTCCTGATGGCACGTGGTATATTTTGGCCGCTTTGTGACAGTGTTGGACTAGATGGGCCATTGGCCTGATTCAACATTGACTTCTCTTATGTTCTTATGTTCTTATGGTAAAAGTCTGACTTGGCAGTGGCTGCCACTTGGACCTTCGTTAAAGAGGAGTCCAGGAGCACACTCAAACTCCTAACCTCCGGTGCTGGCTCCAAAGGCACCCCATCGAAGGTTGGAAGAGGGAGCCCCAACCCGAACCGACCCAACTCAGGTCCAGGACCTCTGTCTTTGCCGGGTTTAGTTTCAGCTGACTCAGTCTGAGCCAACCAGCCACAGCTTGCAACACCCGGTGAAGGTCATCAGGGTTGGAGTTCGACTGGCCACCCAACATCAGATAGAGCTGGGTGTCATCTGTGTATTGGTGACACCCAAGCCCACAACTCTGGGCAAGGGGGTGCATGTAAATGTTATGCAACATCGGGGACAGCACTGCCCTCTGAGGCACCCCACAATCAAGAGGATGCCTCCGGGACCGCTGATCCCCTATCAATGTCCTTTGTCCCCGACCTTGGAGAAAGGAGGCAAACCACAGGAGGGCAAGCCCCTGAAGCCCCATGTCGGTGAGGCGGTGGGCCAGCAACTGGTGGTCGACCATGTCGAATGCGGCTGACATATCTAACAACAACAGAACTGCCACACCACCTCGATCCAGATACCTTCGGAGGTTGTCAGTCAGGGCGACCAGCACTGTCTCTGCCCCGTGACCTGGGTGGAAGCCAGACTGGAAAGGATCTGGGACAGAAGCATCATCCAGAAAGCCCTGTAGCTGTAATGCCACCGCCCTCTCAATAAGCTTGCCCAAATAGGGCAAATTGGACACCGGCTGATAGTTGCCCAATTCGGCTGGGTCCAGAGATGGTTTTTTCAGGAGAGGGCGGGCCAACGCTTCCTTGAGTGCACTGGGGAACCGTCCCTCCAAGAGGAAAACCAGGCTAGAATAGCAAGTACGGTGTAGAATCTGGCTCAATGTTCTTTTCAGTCAGAATATACTGAATAACTTCGCTTCCTGGTAATCAAGTAGTTAAGATGCTGAACAGCAGCCTGGAAGTTCGGTAGTTCAGCAGTTTGAGACCCGAGTGCTGCATGATGGAGTGAGCTCCTGTCTCTGGTCCCAGCTCCTGCCAACCTAGCAGTTGGAAAGCAAGAAATTGCAAGTAGATAAATAGGTACTGCTTCGGTGGGAAGGTAACAGCATTCCATGCACGTTGGCGTCTAGTCATGCCAGCCACATGACCATGGAAATGTCTTTGGACAGCGCTGGCTCTTCGGCTTGGAAACGGAGATGAGCACTGCATCCCTAGAGTTGAATTTGACTGGCTTTCGAGCAAGGGAAACCTTTACCTTTACCTAATCAACATGTAGATTAGTGGGAGGGCTTCTAGTGTTCTGGCCCCACTGGTGGACCTCCTTATGGCACCTGGTATTTTTGGCCACTGTGTGATAGAGCGTTGGACTGGATGGGCTGTTGGTCTGATCCAACGTTGACTTCTCTTATGTTCTTATGTTCTTAATTCCACAGAGTTCAGTTTTATCAACAGTGCAGTTTAACAGCTGTACATAGTTGCTAGGAGGGAGGCAGTATCCAGAACCTTGAAGTTGACTTTTAGTACTGAAGACATTCTCAATATACAATATACAGTACCATTAACTAAATACTTAGTAACAGCTGTCTTGGTTCTAAGCTAGTGCTTGGTGGATGTGGCTAAGCATGTGATAGTAACCAGGCTTAAAATTGAATTCATACAAGATCAGTTGATATTGGAAGGTAAATCCAGTTCCCTGGAATGGATGATACACAGGGTGTTAGTTCCCTGCCCGATCAGTTTAGGTGCCATGGGGCGCTCCAGATATTGGCAATGGTCAGGGGTGGCTTTTGTCAACTTTATCTGCTACACAAACTGCATCTTCTTCTTTAAAAGGTTCTGATTTGTTATCTCTGGGACTAGCTATTTTAACAGACTTTGAAGACAACTTGCAAGCTTCAATGAGAGCAGAAGGCTGTCCACCTCTTGGAAGTGAAGTCTTGTAGCTAAACATTTTTTGTGGAGGGGGCAGAGAGGGGGCGCAGTGGCTAATTTATTAAATTAATAAAAACTCTGCACAGGCCTGATCCATGATCCCTCCCACCCCGGAAAAGCCTCTGAAGTGTAGAGGAGGTGGGGAGGCTGACCCTTTCCACTCCATCCTCCCCTGAAAGTTCCCTTTTGGAACCCAGTGAGGGGCTGTGATACTGTGGTTGTTCTTGTGCAGTGTTGCCCTGCCACCACTACTGTAGTCCTGGAGGGATGGGTCTTACTCACGAATTGGAGGCTCCAGGCCCAGGGAGGACGAAGCAGGCACTGAGTGGGCTGTGTGGCCCCGGGAAGAACTGACCAATCATTCCTGGCCATGACACCATCCCATTGACTGCCCCTTCCAAAAACCTGCTCCGTGCCCTTTGGCTCTCTTCCCTCCTCCTGTGTAGGAACTGGGCAAGCCTCAAGGTGGAGGATAATTTATAGTGCATGAGGATGCTTATATAATGCAACCTTTTCTTCCAGTGTGACTCCACTCAGGGGATGTGGCTGGTGTGGGCTCCCTCATTGCACCCTGAAGTGGCTTTTGCTCCTGGAGGGAAACTTGCAGCACTGTGAAAACAAACATGCATGAGGCAGTGGGAGGGAGGGTGAAACCTTAATGACTCCTCAGCCTGTAGCCAGGGAAGAGGAATGAGGATGAGAAAATCAGAATGGAGGCTTTTTACCTCACACTATAGAAAGCTCGTATCTTTAATAGTCCATGCTCCAGCAAGCCCAGGAGGAAGCAGCAGTGGCAGCGGAGAGAGCAGCCCAGCATCCACTGGGGTGTGTGGCATCTTCCCAGACAGTGCTAAGCACATCTGGGGGGCATAGCCCCTCTCACCCCTAGCTATGGGTCTCTAATAGAGGCTGGGATTAGGGACATATTTAATCTATTCTGCAGCATGGTTACCACTTTAATTTGGGGCTTAACTCAAGATGTAGGGCGTCTGGATGCTAGTTGTCTGTCATAGATGGAAACCTCCTAGTTAATATTTCTTCCCTCACAACAGCAGTCACTTCCTGCGGCCACAGGCCTGCTCAGTGTGGCCACATCATTTGAGACAAGGACTGATGTCAAAGAAGGCCTTACATAGGAATTGTTCAGAGACTGCTGAATAATATCTTCTGAGGTTTTGTGGCTTTTCAGAAAGGATGTGAAAAACTACCTTTTCTGGAAGACTAAATACTACTGAATGGGCCCTCTGTGGCTTGATTCTATTGTTTTAGTTGCTATTTTTGTTTTATTCTAACAAGCTCTGGAGAAGAGAGTATGTTATAAATACATACATTTATGGGATCATAGCTCTACTTCACTTCCAAAGTAACTTTTAAAAATGAATTGTTATGTTTTTCGCATGTAGATGTCTACTGAAATTATAGAAAGCCAAGTGACTCATACTTTCTGTCTCAGCATTTCTTGACAAATCAACCCTGTGGAAAAAAACTTGAATATTGCAATCAATACAGACATTATTAAAATCTGATATCTCACATAACATAATTTGAGTAAATTGTGAGTAGAAATGGGGAACATGGACAAACTGGAAATTTTCTCAACACACTCCTAAGAGTTATGTCTGGTGTACCATCTAATAAAACCTACTGCCTTTTAAAGTTAATATATGGTATCACTCAGACCTGGATAGCCCAGGCAAGCTAGATCTTGTCAGATCTCAGAAGCTAAACAGGGTCGACTGTGGCAAGTACTCGGATGGGAGACCTCTTTGAAATACTAGAGGTGGGAGGTGGGGGCAGAGCCACCTCTCAGAATATCCCCCAGGCCCCCAGTAGGGGTTAATCACCAGAGGTTGCTATGATTTGGTTTGGAAGGGGCAACAGTCTCCAGAGGTTGTCATGACTTCTAGGTGCACACATACTCACATGCACACACATACACTATTTTTTTTAAAAAAAATAGTATATGGCATCTTTCCAACACCCTTGAAGTACACACATCAATAATTGCTTGTTTCTATTTCAAAAGTTATAGATGGATCCATGTAGATGCCTAGATACATGTTTTATGGAAGGATTTAGGGATTGATTCCCATTATTGGTAACAAAGAATAATTCTGCAGTATTGTATAGATTTTTGGGATATTCTTTGCCTCCCAAGCTTTTATCAATTCTGGACTGGAAAACATTATTGCCCTAGCAAATGCTGAGTTTGATTAAGGCCTCTAGAACTTCTGCTTAGCCTTTTTAACAAATCAAAAGAAGGAATCTTTTTAACAAATCAGAAGAAGGAGTCAGATAAAATGCATACCGCAGGTTAGGAAAGGTACAAATAAGTATCAAAAAAGGTCTGCATGGTTAACGAACAAAGTAATAGAAGCCATAAATGCTAAGAAGGATACCTTTCAGTGGTGGAAGGCTAGCCCAAGTGAGATAAATAAAAGGGAGCACAGGCTTTGGCAAATAACATGCAAGTCAATGATCAGACAGACAAAAAGGGACTATGAGGACAACCAATGGAAGAAAGGATGACTAAAGGATAGTAGGTATCCATTTTTTGCCTCTGTCTTCACTGTGGAAGATGGGAGGTGCTGGCCCACTCCAGAACCGCCGATTTCAGAAGGGGTGTCAAAAGACCTGAGTCAGATTGAGGTGACAAGAGAGGATGTCCTACTGTCACATCCCTCACTGGTTGATGCTGACTGACCCCGGTCGCTGTCCTGGAGGGTTTGGCCTGGTAGTATCCCACCATGTTATTTATTTATTTATTTATTTGAACTTTTATCCTGCCCTGCCAGCCCAGGCTGGCTCAGGGTGATTTACAAACAAGGTTTCTACGGAGCTTCTACGGACTTCACCAGGGTGGGGTCCCAGACCCAGGCTGAGAGATAAGGGAAGGTGGAGGGAGGGAGGGCCTCAGAATGTGGGTCCTTTAAAGGGGTTACCTCACCCCTTTGCCCACCTGGACTCTGGCCGAGTGGGGGCCCACAAACAGCAATGCTTTCTCTCTGTCCTGCCTCCTGCCAGTCCAGTTACTCCTCCCTGGCCGCCTCCAACCTTCCCTTTATATCCCCTTCCTGGCTCTTCCCCTTTCTCTCTGATTTTAGCCCCACCCCCATTTAAATTCCCTGACCCCGATCCAGGGCAGCTCTGCCTGGCCCAGCCAGTCTTGACCGGCTTCGCACTGCCTGCCAGGATCAGCTCTGAATCCCTTGTGTCTCCCTGGGCTGTCTCTCAGCCCCGCTAAGCTCCCATCCTCTGCTGAGCTCGCACCTGTCCCACCGTGCCTCCCCGTTGCTGCCACAGCTCTTCTGTTGACTCCTGGGCACTCTGGGCTGCTGCGCCAGGCCCCAGCAACTCTCCCTGTGCTCCGCCGCAGTCTACCAACACTCCGCCCTCTCGACGCACTGCTGGCAAGGTAAACTTGGGGGCAGCTGAGGGTCTCTCCTCGATGCTCCGCATGGCTGTTATCGGCTCCCCCTGAAGCTCCCAGCCAGAGCCGGGACACCTATGACTAATGGACAAATTAAAAACTGACAAATCACCAGGCCCGGATGGCATACATCCAAGAGTTCTGAAAGAATTTACATGTGAGCTCATGGATCTTCTGACAAAAATATGTAATCTATCACTAAAATCTGCTTCCATTCCTGAGGACTGGAAGGTGGCTAATGTAATCCCAATCTTTTAAGAAGGTTTCAGAGGACATCCAGGAAATTACAGGCTGGTCAGTCTAATGTCAGTACCAGTACGTTGGAGGAATCTGTTGTTGAAGCTAGAATTAGTAGGCTCATTGATAAACAAAAGCTATTGAGGAAGAATCAATATGGATTCTGTAAGAGAAGATCCTGTCTCAGTAACCTTTCAGGGTTCTTTGAGGAGGTGAACGAACTTGTGGACAAGGGTGACTCAGGAGATGTTGTTTACCTAGGCTTCCAGAAAGCTTTTGATAAAGTAAAGACTGGAAGAAACAGAGAAACCCATTTAGATAAATAGGACCTACTTCCTGGTAAGCATGTATATAATCTGCAGACCTCGCCATACAAATTAAGAGGGTGGGACAAAAACATTTTGATTCTGCCTTCAGGCTGTATAGGGCCATTCAGTGGTCAATATGCTATCACTGTTGCATTTGTCCAGGAAGTTAGGTGGTTCTTGAAACATTTATGAAGGAATTAATTATAGTTTCATAAAAGTGCACTGCTATCTGGGTGTTGTGCCATGGGGGGGGCAATCTATTGATAGTAATGGCAAGATCTGTAAACATAGGATTTGGGGCAGCAAGCACCCCTTGCCCCCCATGAAGACACCCTTGCCTACTATTTATATATCTTCCCCATTCTTAATATTGTATTCCGTCTGTGACATACGGTGAAGACTTGTATTGGTGCAAGAGGATATTGTTCTGGCACATCCGATAATGTGGAAGACAGTTGAGCGTGTGTCCCTCATCAAACGTTCCTAAGTAAACAAAGCAGTCATGGGATAAGAGAACAAGTCCTCTTGTGGATTAAAAACTGGTTAATTAACAGGAAACATAGAGTGAGTATAAATGGGCAGTTTTCACAGTGGAAGATGGTAAGCAGTGGGGTACCACAGGGCTCAGTACTAGGTCCAGTGCTTTTTAGTTTGTTAATTATTCGGATTTGAGAGTAAGCAGTGAAGTGGCTAAGTTTGCGGTTGACACTAAGTTGTTCAGGGTGGTGAGAACCAGGGAGGACTATGAGGCACTGCAGAGGGATCTGTCGAGGCTGGGCAAGTGGGTGTCAACGTGGCAAATAAGGTTCAAAATGTGCAAGTGCAAGGTAGTGCACATTGGAGCCAAAAATCCTAACTATAAATACATGTTGATGGAGTCCAAACTGGTGGTAACTAACCAAGACAGAGATCTTGGAGTCATTGTACATAACTCACTGAAGACGTTGACTCAGTGTGTGACTGTAATTAAAACGGCAAATGGTAAGCGGGGGGTTATTAGGGAGGGGATTGAAAACAAATCAGCCAGTATCATAATTCCCCTGCATAAATCTATGGTGTGGCCTCATTTGGAATACTGTGTTCATTTCTGGTCAGTGTATTAAAAAAAGATGTTATAGCATTGGAAAAGGTACAGAAAAGAGCAACTAAAATGATAAAGGGAAATGGAACACCTTTCCTATGAAGAAAGGTTAAAGAGGTTAGGGCTTTTTAACTTGGAGAACTGATTGAGGGGTGACATGACAGATATTTACAAAATTGTGCATGGAATAGAGAAACTAGAGAGAGAAGTACTTTTCTCCCTTTCTCACAATACAAGAACAGAGGCACTCAATGAAATTAATGAGCAATAGGCTTAGAACATTTAAAAGGAAGTACTGCTTCACCCAAGGAGTAATTGACATGTGGAATTCACTGCCATAGGAAGTGGTAGTGGCCAATGTTCCCTCTAAGCTGAGTTAGTGTGAGCTAGCTCCCAGTTTTTTAGCCTCCGGCTCACATATATTTTTCTTAGTTCAAGAAGGATGGCTCCAGAGCAAACTAGTTCATACAGAAGCCAAATTGCCTGCTCACAACTTTAATGCCAGTAGCTCACAAAGTAGAATCTTCGCTCACAAGATTCCTCAGCTTAGAGGGAGCAATGGAGCTGACTATAGTCATAGACAGCTTTTAGAGAGGATTGGATCAACATATAGAGGTCCATCAGTGGCTATTAGCCTCAAGGTATAGATGTAACACTATATCTGGGGCAGTGATACGCTATCTGGGGCAGTGTTCCTCTGTATTCTTGGTGCTTAGGGGGCAACAGCGGGAGGGGTTCGGGAGTTCGGATCTTGCTGGTAGACCTCCTGATGGCCACTGGGTTTTTGCCACTGTGTGACATGGAGTGTTGGACTGGATGGGCCATTAGCCTGATCCAACATGGTTGTCTTTATGTTCTTAGCCGCTCAAAATTCGGTAAATGTGATGATTTTTCAAATTGACCTACTGCTGAAATTTTGCAAGTTGCTGCTGCTGTCATTTCAGTATTATTTTTGGTGCCATAAGTATTAGATACTTCAGAAAAAAGACCTTCTCATAATTTTTCATAAAGCTGCAGATCATGCAAAATATGCCTGTGGGGACTTTACAAGTATGCTGGTCATATGAGGGTCATATTTCATATCATCTGCCATACTTGTCTTCATTGTACTTTATCTGTGGTAGGAAAGCAGTTTTTAATATAAAATCTTCATCTGCTCATTTACAAAGATAATGCTCTTTCAGTGTAGAAACTTTGCAAATGGTTATGATTATCTTAATTTTAAATGTGCATTTTTGAAAACGTGAACCTCGTTTTTTGCTGAAATGTCTGCCTTCGTGCTATATTTAACTTCTTTATCCCTTCTGCTGGCAGTGGTTCAAAGCAACTGTGTATTTGCAGTAAAGCCAGTGGTTTTGCGCACCTGTAAAATCTGATGGCTTGCAGCTCCTCTTGTATGTTGGTTCTAAGGAGCGGCAGACAAAAACTGCTCTGTGCGTTGTTTTTACAGTACTTTGGTTTCGTAATTTTAATAATTTTATGGATAGCCTAATAATAATATTCATTTCTTTTTAAAATGGAAAAGTGGAGAGGACTCTTCTTAGAGTCAGGCAAGCACCTTAGGGAGGTTACATAACAGTACATAAAGAAGGCACTGTTAAAAGTCCCTCCCACCTCATTTAAAACAAAATTGAATGAGCAAGTTCAAGGGATTGAAAATCAATGGAGGAAAAGGGAAGCCTTTAAATTTTTTCCCCTGTGATATTCCTAGGGGACTGACAGCTAGGTGTCTGTGGCACTTGACAGCGTTCCTAAGAGTTTCATGTTGAAACTTAACTTGGTCTCTCATATTCTACCTATCTATTATATTTTTGCCCAGCACTTCCTTCAGAAAGCTCCAAATGGCATGCTTTGTTCTCCTCTCCTCTGTTTTATCCTCACGGCAATCCTATGAGGTAGGTTAGGTTGAGAGGAAGCCACTGACCCAACGTCACTGGTGAGCTTCATCGTGAGTGGGGATTTGAATCCAGGTTTGTCCAATCTTAGTCAAATACTCTAGAGCAGGGGTGTTCAATGTGTGACCTGTGTGCTGGATCCAGCCCGCACAGAGCTCAGAACTGCCCCCCCCCAGCAACTTCCTTTTCCTGCTTCCTTTCCAAGGCTGCTCCTGCAGCCGCACCCTAGTTTGCTTTTTCCCCAGCTCCCTCAATGGCTCTTTATTTCATGCTTCCCTTTTCCTGCCTCTCCCCCTTTCTCTCTCACACGCAGATAGAGAGAGCTTTGTGGCTGCTTTGTGCGGGAGAGTTACAAAGGCAAGCCTCTCTCTCTCACTCATTCACTCACTTACCCACCCAGCTTCTGCTTCCATCTCTGGGGCTGCTTCTCCTCTTTTTGAGTCCCATGGCAGGTTTAAGACCAACAACGTTTTATTCCAGGTATAAGCTTCTTGGGTGGGAGGGATGGAGGATGGATTATTCTGACAGGCACAATGTATATTGAGGAAATTATTCTGGCTTATTCTGAAAAGTTTTTTTTAAAAAAATTGGATTTCTCTGTTTCTATTTTCTTTAAAAAAAGACCCTGATTAAGAATTAGAACACTTGGATTGGTCCTTATATCTTGGAAAGTGGAATGATTTCTGATGCCAAATGATAATAACACACATTGGTAATGAGACAGGAAAAGTGGGTCTCAATTCAGTCCAGGAGAATGCATTGTCTTGAGCTTCATTATCAATTGCAATTCAGCAGACTTTCTTTCTAATCTCCCTTTGAAATTCCTTTGTAAGAGCACTGCAACTCTTAAGACAGCAACTGAATGTTGTGGTTTCTAATGTCAGACTTATGTCCATTTATTCTTTGCATCCTCCTGGATTGAATCCTCCTGGATGGAGTTGAGACCTAGGTTTCCTCTCTTATTACCACACCTTACTACCCCTCTGCATATCACACCTAATCCAATCAAGCCTGCTATTGTCATTCACCTGCTATTGCCATTCAACATCTGAAATCACCTTTATAAAGTTTATGTCTCTGGTATCTCATGCTATATTTTATAGCATGCATGGCCCGGCCAAACAAAGTGACATTTATGTCAGATCTAGCCCTCATAACAAATGAGTTTGACACCTCTGCTCTAGAGAATCTATTATGCTTCAGAATTTGAAGATTGCTAGATATAGTACTGCTACCATAATTCTCTTCTGGGCCATGGAACTCTGCTCCTTAATGTTGATGAAGCAGATTCACAGACTGGCATTTATACAAAATTGGAGACACAAGGCAACAGTTAGATATTCATCCATGCATACTCATTTTGCCGTGCTCACCTAGTTCCACTGATCCAGTCAACTGCATGTTTTCATACAGAATAAGTATTCCCATGTGTAATCATGGGCTGTTATGCACAACTAGAGCTTCCACTGTGTGATAAATAAGTTTTGTTTTAAGAAAGGCAACTGAATGAAAAGGCATCTTTTTTGTAAGAATATTCTGAATGAGATATGAAGTTATTAGAGGATATACGTTCTACTACTGCAAATGGATTTATTGAGACAAACACCAATGATGATTTTCAGCACCTATACATCTGCTTAGGAATTCATGAACAGAAAAGTAGCCGTATGAAAAATATAGAGCAGAGTTCATCTTGTGCAGCAGGGATTTCTTGCCTCCTTCCTGTTTCACCCCTCCGGAATGGCCAGGGATGTGATTAATGGTGATTCCCTTGGGGGAGGGGATTGCCTTAGTTAGACCTCTGTGTTCCTGCATGGACCTGGCTCTTGATGGCTTAACAGAATTTCTGGATCCCAGCTCATGAGTCCCTTGATTAAGTGTACTACAAATATATACAGGATCTGTGCTGCTCTGCACTGTAATGGCTACAGCTCATGTTGATATGAACTTAGAAAGCAAATTCATACACCTATAGGAATTCTACTATATTTACTCACTCTTACATTTGGGTTACTTATGTCACCTCTACAAGGCAAAGTATCACCCTTAATATTTTAAAGAGCAGTCTCTTGAGTTCAGTGAAAGCACAGAAGCAATTTAGGAAAATTGATTACAATTATTCATACTCAATGTATTTGAATTTCTGGAAGGTGTAAGCATTACTAACCATGAGTATTTTAGCAAGTTCTTACAGGGCCTCTGTGTATTGTGTGATTCTTTGCAGGTCCTGGGAACATGAGAAATTGAATGCAGAATTCAGTAGGGATGGGCACAAACGGGCTTGCGAGCCAAAATGCAGACCAAACTTGGGCTGGTGTGGAGCTTGGGAACCGATGTTCAGGGAAGGTGTATTCCCTGAATGTTTACTGGCCTTTTGGTTGGTTTGGTTTGGTTGTTCAGGGACAGCCATTTAAAATTCTGTTTTGCTCCCCTGTTGAAGTGGCAGGGAGCAATACTGAAGGGTTAAATAGCTGACAGACATTTAAACTTTTACAAAAAACAAATTTGGGGTTTTTTTTGGTATTTCTGTGTGTGTGTCTGCACCTGGAAGTCATGTCAACCTCTGGTGACTGACCCCTACTGGGGGACTGGAGGATATTTAGAGACGTGGCTGAACAAAGCCTGCCCCTGTCCTCCCAACTTGGTATTCCAAGGAAGTCTTCCATCCAAGTACTAACCAGAGTTCACCCTCCTTAGCTTCTGAGATCTGAGAAGATTGGGCTTGCCTGGGCTATCCAGTTCAGGGTGACAGCCATTTAAACTTAGCAGCTGAGTGGTGGGGTCTGCTGCTCAGCTGTTAGGTTTTGCTCCCCCCTTTCAAAGCGGTGGTGAGCACAACCAAAGGGTTAAAATGAAGCCCCTTCTCGGGCAATCCCCATTTCCATTCTCCCAGCTGTGGTGAGCCGTGATGTAGAGAAAGGAAGTACTTTCCTGGGCAATCCCCCCTTTCTCCCGGCCATGACAAGCCGCAGCCAGGAGAAAGATGGAACCAGAGTTGCCAGACAAGTTCGGTTTGTGTGGGGCCTGTTTGGTCCAGTTTGGGGTTTGGTCTATGGGCTGCCCCAAACCAAACTGCATTGTTTAGGTTCATGTCTATCCCTAGAATTCAGTATCCTGAAATGATACTGAAGTTCTTCTAAAAACTAGAAGCAGGTTATTGGACCTGATAGCTACAAATATGTAAGTTTGTGTACAGTGAATCTGAGAAGCTAGCAGTGGACGTTGAATAGATTTTTAGGATCTTGGTTTAAGTGCCCTGCATAACACCATACCTATAATGTAGATGTTAAAGACACAAATGCTGTGTTGGAAGAAGTAGGCAATTCTCATGCTCCTGGATCCTCCCAGAGAACTGGCAATAATCTGTGACTTTTCCTTCACCGAAGTTTGCTAGTGTTACCTGAATGCTATTGAATTAGCTTGGAGTGCATCGTATAGCTATTTCTTTCAGTCAACATCTGGAAGTATTGCTCAACTTAATCAGACTAAAAAAGGCTCTATCAAATAAATAACAGTTGTGTATTTAGGTGGGGGGCTTGGCCAGTTGCCAGGTATGCTTGTTTAATCTGGTTTTGAATGTCAAGGCACCTTTTCTTTTTTCTTTTTTTAATCTTAAAATTTTTCTCCAAAGTATATCTAGAGAAGTATAATGCCACTCAGCTTTTTTATAGCCTAACTTCTTTCCTGTTTAGTTATGTGTCATCTAATATAGAACATTAAAACTGAGGTAGGGCTTTGGTTAGAATTGGTGTCAGTGTTATGAAAGTAATGTAAGCAGCATGTGCAACCTTATCTAAATAGTAGCTGAAATTTCATTACTGCCGTAATGAACTCTTTCTACTTCTATTATCCTTGCACAGCTGCCAGCAAGAAATGTGGAGTCATCAAGCGAGCGGGAGGCTAATAAATGTCAACTTCTTTTTATGAAGAAGCCACTCTATTTCTTGTAATAGAGAGTTCTTTGTACTCCTGGTCCACACAAAAGACAGCACCTGAAAGTACAGAAGTGCTTGGCAGTCTGTAACTAAATCCCCCCTTCCCCATTTAGCATTTCTCATCACAACTTCATATTTTTGGTGTAAGGGCTTGACCCTCAGCTATATGGTTTTTTATACTCTCACACAGTCTGGAATAAAATAGCTTCCAAACTGGTTTGTATTAAAAATGAGACTTTATTTAGTGCTCTAACAAATTAGAGGCCAAATATAAATTTATTCTGAGGACTCTTGGTTGGTGGAGAAAGGGAATGGAATGGTTTTCATACTCTTGGGAATGTAGCATTTTTTAAATTGAAATGATGAATACAAGAGGTCTTAAAATTAATGCCCAAAGCGCTCACCCCTTTATTGTTGTTATTTTGTTTTTAAACATTCAGCCTGATGGAAGAGTTTTGGCAAAACTTAAAAGTTTACACACCATTTTGTGCTATTTTGATTGATCCTAAGAAAAGCTGTTACATGGCTTATTGGGGGGAGTATGAGGATTGTCTGTAACTGTTACATATTTAAGGAGTGTTTTGCTAAAAGAATGTTTTACTTATTTTTCCTGCCTGTGAACATATGATGTTCTATTGTCATTTTCCCAAACTGAGTATCCCAAATAGAATTTGCTTTCCACTCTTGGAGGTTTCCAGACATTTCTTGTTTAGGTTGCCAAATAAATTATTAGGATTGGGTATGGAGTGTTGCACTTCAAGCACTGTGACATTGTTTGCGGTAGTTAGCCTCTGGGTGAAAGGCTTTTTCTTGTGTTTTATGTACAAGACTAGTTTTAATCCCATGCTCGCAATGCAGAGTTCTTGAAATGGCTTAGGATCAAGTCCCATTTTTGTGGTGATGGGCAGAGGTGGCATTAAATATTTTTGAAGGTTCTTGAGACGTATGGAGAAAAACATGCTGCAGAACAGGCACAAGCAGCTTGTGCTTTGCTTGAATTTATAAAGATGTAGACAACAAGTGTTGTAGTTTAATTTTTTTAAAAAACCAAACCATCAGTGTGGATGTGGATTCACAGTAGCATTTGGAAAGATTTCGTTTTAAACCTTGAAGCCAGGGAAATGCTATATGTGCATAGGTGGTGACTGTGTTGTTTTTCTCACCATCATGAGTCAGAGTTGATAGGCTGATAGTGCCCAAGTCAACATAATTTCCTAAGATTATTATATGTATTTTAAAATATTGACAAGACCTACGGGTCCTATAATAAGTTTATTGCAGGAAAAGTACTGGTACAAACTGATATTTTTGGTGTTAATCTGAACTGGAAGAAATTTATAAACTGAGGAGGATCTTCCAGTAATGGTCTAAAAGTCTCAGGATTTAGCTTATCTTTTGAATTGAGCTGTATTGCTCGTAGCTATTGCCAAGAAAGAGAAGAGTTAACAGCCAAGAGTTAATTGCCCAATGGATTCACTGAAAAGAGTTCATATTCCTGTTGGGAAGCAAACAACATGCCTTCAGTTACTCCGCATGGAAAGAAGTCTTCTGTTTTTACAGCTGAACTTCATAAAGTTTAGCATTATTAATCTAAGCTGCTACTGTGTCAGGTTCAATAACAAGTGGATCCAGTCATTCTTATGCAAAGAAAGGTTTTATTGGATAATCTTGCTAAAACCCACAGTAGGAGGTCATTGTCAGGAATGGGGGGCGAAGCAATGCAAGCTGATTTATAGTGTGATGCAAAAAAGCGCCTAGCAAATGAAACATGAGCGCGCGCGCGGAAACTCCCGGCGGGAGATATACTTCATGAGCGGGAGACTGCTCCCCCTCCCTCTGCCATCCCAGGACTGGAAAATTCTCAGCAACACAAGAATAGCCCACATTCAAGGCCACCGTGATAAGGAAAAGCGGCAGGGAAGAAGCTCCCACGTTTCTGCCTGCATAGCTACGCAAGCGCAAAGCACCAAAGCAGGGTAGGGAACACATAACAATGGATTCAGTGAGAAACATGAAAGAAGCATTTCTGACATTCTGCCCTTCCCAAAATACCACCCACCCACCACTCAGGAAGGAGAGAATGAAGGGCCCCCAGGTTTATTTGGGTAGCGGGTGTGAAACGCCTTCAGGTGATCAGGTGCATTGATATCAGACACTTTCACCCACTCCCTGTGTTGGGGCCCAAAGTGTACCCATTCAATAAGGTACAGCAGTTGTCCACGAAAGATCTTAGAGTCCAAAATGTCAGCAATTTCATAGTGTTCCTCATCATCGACCATCAGTGGTGGGGGGGTGCTGGAAGCTCAGGATGCCACTTAGTTGGGGGTACTGCTGGCTTGAGGAGGCTGTAATGGAAAATTGGATGTATTGCTTTAAGAGATTTAGGTAAATCCAGTTGCACAGTCACTTGATTTATACATCGCACTACTTTGAATGGACCAATATATTTCCAAGCAAGTTTTCGGGATTGTTGTGCCAGCCTTAAGTTTTTAGTGGAGAGGTAGACATGGTCTCCCGGTTGCAGATTCCAGCCACCCGCCCTCTTTTTGTCTGCTTGCTTTTTGTATTGTGCCTTGGCCTCGTTTAAAGTCTCAACGATTAGAGGCCAAGACTCTTGAAAAGTTTTACACCATGTTGTGGCTTTCCCACCAGTCTTGCCGGGCTTCAAAAACGGAAGAGGGGGCTGTCATAACCCATGGCAGCTTTGAAGGGAGACATATTCGTGGAAGCATGCCATGAATTGTTATACGCAAATTCTGCTAGTGGTAATAAATCTACCCAATTGTCTTGTTGGTAGTTAGTGAAACATCTTAAGTATTGCTCTAAGGTTTGGTTTACTCTTTCTGTTTGCCCATCGGTTTCTGGGTGATAGGCACTACTGAGAGCGCGTTCAATACCCATAAGAGTCATTAATTCCGACCACAGTTTTGAAACAAATTGAACCCCCTATCGGAGATTATTTTGAGCGGTAATGTATGTAGCCTGGCAATGTGCTGAAGGAAGGCTTTGGCAAGAACTTTGGCCGTTGGCAGGCTAGCAAATGGTATAAAGTGAGCCTGCTTAGAAAACAAGTCTACTACCACCCAAATGACCGTCATATGTTTACTGGGGGAAGATCAGTGATAAAGTCCATGGAGATTACTTCCCAGGGTCAGCTCGGGGTGGGCAAAGGCTGTAGAAGACCCGGAGGTTTCCCTGGTCTAGTCTTGCAACGATTGCATGTAGGACAGGATTGTATATAGAGGGATAAATCCCGTTTCATTCGGGGCCACCAGAAGCTGCGTTGCAGTAGGTGCAGTGACTTTACATACCCGAAATGCCCAGCAGATTTGGAGTCATGGGCTGCTTGCAATACTTGGGCCCGGGTAGCTTCTGGAACAAAGATTTTATTTCCCTTATACCAGCAGCCATTTGTGCTACATTCTACGTCTCCCCGAGCTTTTAAGTCAGCTGCTTCTGGTTTAGTAATGTCAGTGGCAAATTGCTTTTCCCAGGTTGTGCCAAGGCTTGGGGTCAACGATTGTGCTTGCCGGGTTTTTCGGGTTACTACTGCCCCAACCAGTTGTTCTGGGGTGAACATAGACTCGCTTATTTCTGTCCTCTTACAAAGGTGTTGGGGAAGGCGGGAGAGAGCATCAGCCAGATGATTAGATTTACCTGGAAAATGGTGGAGGGTGAATTGAAATTTGGAGAAAAACTCAGCCCACCGGAATTGTTTTGCATTTAGATTCCGAGGCTTGCGCAGCACCTCAAGATTCTTGTGGTCAGTCCAGATTTCAAAAGGTACCCGGGACCCCTCCAACCAGTGCCTCCAGGTGATTAACGCTAAGCGTATAGAGGCCGCTTCTTTATCCCAAATGGGCCAAAATCTCTCCGTATCATTAAACTTTTTGGACACATAAGCAAGGGGTTGTAGCTGCCCCTGCGTATTTTCTTGCAAAATCACCCCCCCATGGCGGTATCCGATGCGTCTACTTGGACCACAATTTTTTTTGTTTCATCGGGGTGTGCTAATATGGGTTCAGACGTGAATAACTGCTTAAGTTGTTCAAATGCTCCCTGACATTGGGGAGTCCAATTCAAAGGGGACCCGGGCATGGAAGCTTTAGCCCCTCTTCCTTTAGTCTTCAGAAGGTCTGTGAGGGGGAGGGTCACCTGGGCAAAATGAGGCAGGAATTGACGGTAAAAATTGGCGAAACCGAGAAAACTTTGGAGCTGCCGCCTGGTTTTGGGGGGTTCCCAGTCCAACACATCTTGGACCTTTTTTGGGTCCATTTCTAGTCCAGCGGATGATATGCGGTACCCGAGAAAGTCAATGCACTCCTGGTGGAATTCGCATTTTGACAGCTTAACAAACAGTTTGTGTTCTAACAATGTTTCCAATACTTCCCGCATGAGTGTGGTGTGGGATTTTTGATCTGGGGTGTAGACCAAGATATCATCCAAGTAAACAACCACCCCTTTGAATAAGTAGAGGTGTAACACCTCATTGATCAAGTTCATAAAGACTCCGGGTGCCCCCTGTAATCCGAAGGGCATAACCCGATACTCAAATTGCCCCAGCGGGGTATTAAATGCAGTCTTATGTTCATCCCCCGGTCTAATACGGACCCGAAAATAAGCATCACGTAGATCCAGTTTAGAAAACACTTTTCCCTTTGCCACCTCTGCCAACAAGTCCTTGATGAGGGGCATTGGGTAGGCATTGGTTGTAGAAACCGCATTAAGACCCCTATAGTCCGTGCACAGCCTGAGCCCCCCATCTTTTTTTTTACAAAACAACACGGGTGCTGCGAAAGGGGACGATGCTGGCCTAATAAATCCACGGGCCAGATTCTTATCGATAAATCGGCGTAGTTCTTCCTTTTCTATGGGACTCATGGCATAAATTTTTCCTTTTGGTAATTTATGGCCGGGAAGGATTTCAATTGCACAGTCGGAGTTACGGTGGGGGGGTAGTTCGTCCGCTTCCTCCTCCTCAAACACCCTGGTTAGGTACCGGTATTCTTTGGGGATGCGATTAAGGTCCTCCGTGGCTAGGCAAGCCCGTGGAGGTTCATTGCATGGGGTTTTTCCCCACCCTGGGTCCCATTTATGCTCTGCACATTTCGGGGAGATAAAACGTACGCTCCCCTCCTCCCAAAGTATATAAGGATCGTGACCATGTAACCATGGGCTACCCAACACTAATGGGAACTGGGCTTGAGGGGCTATTACAAACGAGCGTAGCTCCCAGTGTTCACCAATGCCTACTCTCAAAGGAATAGTTTCAAATCAACATGGTTCTTTCATCGGTGACCCATCCATTTGAGTAAAAGTTATCGGGTCTTTTAGATTGACAACAGTCGCTTCCAGTCCCATAACCATAGATGGATTTATCAAATCCCTCCCACACCCCGAGTCAATGAGGGCTCGCACCCTGATATGGGTCATCATCGCTGGATTCATCACAAGTACAGTCACAAAGAAGAGAGAGGGGTAATTGCTCACCAGTTTAGGCGCCTCAGGGATCGGGTCCTGTTGTGTAGTACCATTCACAAACAGGACCAATTCGTTTCCCTGCATCTCACTCTCCTCCTCCAGCATCATGGTATCCGCTTGGTCGGGGTTGGCAAAAAGGGCTCGTGTGCCGTGTGGTTTCGCTGTTCCCTTTCTTGGAGTAGGGGTTGGCCATCGTCTGGGCTCCTCTTGTGGTAGGGCTCTGTTGGGATCCCCTCTGGGACAGGATGAGGCAAAGTGCCCCTTCTCTCCACACTGCAGACAAAGGCCCTGTCGCATGCGCTGATCTCTCACCCCGCTCTGGATGGAGGTTGGTCTGGGTCTGGCTTGTCCTGCCGAGAGGCTCGGGCGGTTATTACCAAGAGATAGGTCCAATTTCATGACACGCAAGCGGCTTTCAGCTTTTTCGGCCTCCTCCATCCAACCTTGGAGAGTGCGAGGCTGTTGAGAGCTGAGGACATTGTTGCGGACATCTACTGCTAGTCCCATTCGATATTGTTGAGCCAGCACCGCATCAGTCCAGTCTCGAATTTTCGCTGCATGTCTTTGAAACTCCCTTGAATATTCTCGCACGGTGAGTTTCCCTTGTCTGAAAGTGCGAAGGAAGGCTTCTGCCTTCTGGGCTGCCCCTGGATCCTCAAAACGGTTCCTCAAAGCCCACATGAAGTCATCGACATTCCCCAGCTCCGCTGCTTCCAAATCATGAAGGGCTACGTACCAGCTGGTAGCACTTCCCCGGAACCTTGAAGCGATAAACTCCACCTGTTGCTCCTCATCCGGGAACACATAGCCCCATCTCTGCACAAATTTCCCTACTTGCAATATGAAAAAAGACACAGTCTCAGGATCCCCGTCAAAAGTGATTTCCAGCATGTCCTTGGGGCGGATCACTGGAGGAGCAGGGGCCATGATCGGTGCAGGAGCCGGCTGTGGGAAGGGGGCTGGGGCAGGGGGTTGAGGCGGAGGCACAGCTGGTGGCTGGATAGGTACTGGCGGTCCTGGCCCAGGTCCTGGTACTGGACCGGCTGGTGGAGGTGGGGCCGGTGGAGCAGGAGGTGGTTGTACCGGTGCCACTGGTGGTGCAGGCGCTGGCGCTGGTCTTGGTTGCATCAGCGGATGGGCTCTAATTGCTTGATCCATCATCTGTGGTAGGGATTGCATTAATTTGCCCATGTCCCGTACCAAATGTCGGGTATCCTCTTGAATCGAGTCTATGCGAGCCTCTGGATCGGAACCGGACCCTGTTCTGGGAGATCCTCGAGACATCCGTCCCTGGGGTAGTCCGAAACTCCCTCTGGGATCCAACAGGCTGTCCCGGCTCTGGCTCCCCGGCATAGACCAGGTCGTCTGGGTAGTGTCCAACAAGTTCTTAGTCCAATCGCGCGACCTGCAGTAGGTGACCCCTTTGTCCCATGGTGTTGGGGCCCCCGGCACGTAGGCTCGTGGAATGGCTCCCCCCTGACTCTGCGTTGGCCCAGCCGGGCTATAGATTGGGAGAGTGTACGAAGCTCCCACTGTGCTGATCGATGGAGGGGAGACTAATCCTGCCGCTGACTGCGGGGTAGGCGCTGCCACTACCGAAGTTGTAGTCACTGGAACAACGGTGGTAGTCGGAGTGGTGATCACTGGAGTTGCCACGGTGGTAACCGGGGCCGTGGCTCCCGAGGTGGTAGTCACTGGGACTGCGCCAGAGGTTCCCCCCCCAGCTCCGCTCATCGTGGTAGACGGCAGAAACCGAAGGTGGGGAAATGATAGGATTTCCTGACAATATCTGTCAGGTTCAATAACAAGTGGATCCAGTCATTCTTATGCAAAGAAAGGTTTTATTGGATAATCTTGCTAAAACCCACAGTAGGAGGTCATTGTCAGGAATGGGGGGCGAAGCAATGCAAGCTGATTTATAGTGTGATGCAAAAAAGCGCCTAGCAAATGAAACATGAGCGCGCGCGCGGGAAACTCCCGGCGGGAGATATACTTCATGAGCGGGAGACTGCTCCCCCCCTCCCTCTGCCATCCCAGGACTGGAAAATTCTCAGCAACACAAGAATAGCCCACATTCAAGGCCACCGTGATAAGGAAAAGCGGCAGGGAAGAAGCTCCCACGTTTCTGCCTGCATAGCTACGCAAGCGCAAAGCACCAAAGCAGGGTAGGGAACACATAACAATGGATTCAGTGAGAAACATGAAAGAAGCATTTCTGACATACTGTTGGAGTGCCCCACCTTTTGCAGTAAGGATGTGATTGTTTTAGTGTGGTTCAATGTACTTCTTTGAATAAACATCTTTTAAAAACAAGCTGTATTTGGTGGCAGTTAAGAATTAAGCTCAGTTCTAGGGATGTTAACTCCCTGCCTAACTTTATATTTTAGAAATAGGATGCATGAAAAGGGGAGGATACACTCGACTTTTTAACCCCCAGTCTCCCTTTCCTATTTTATCGCTGATCTGCTAAGAAAAGTTGAAGGCAGCAGGGAAAGAGGAAGACCCAACATGAGATTAGTTGATTCAGTCTAGGAACCCATGACCCCCAGTTTGCAAGATATGAGCAAGGCTGTTAACAGTAGGATGTTTTGGAGGTCATTAATTCATAGAGTCGCCACAAGCTAGAAGCAACTTATACACATGCACACACTGCCACGTTGCATAAGGAACCCTGCGCATCATAGTAAGATTGCCAGGTCCCTCCTGGCAACCGGGGGGGGGTTGGCTTACCAGGATCAGGGAGTTCATCCTGCGATTCAGTGATGTGGACACATGACTTCCAACATGACCCGGAAGTGGCATAGACATATGAGGGATGTCAGGGTGACACTCTGTTTTTTTGGGCAAAAACTCTGTGGTAGAATTAGCTTCTGTCATAGAGCTTTTGCCCCAAAATCATAACATCTCCCCGACATGCCTGCATCACTTCTGGGTCACATTGAAGTCACGTAGGCATGTTGCTAAAATGTCAGCTGTTTCTACCTTTTTTGAGGGGTAAGATCCCCCCTGCTGGCCAGCTGATCGGCGGCAAAGAGGTGGAGCCTGGCTGCCAGGATCCCCACTCCCACCAGGGGGGTCTGGCAACCCTACATCATAGTCACATGGATCATAATTGATACAAGTAATGACTATATCATATCATGCAGCTCAAAATGTAGATTAATTCTAACATTACTTTCCGTGCTTGTGCCTGTAAGATCTGTGCAGAAAAATGCGGATAAAACAACAGAAAGAACTAATTCTTTGTGTTATCAGATAAGTCTGTGACACACGCAGATGACAAAAGAGGAAAGTAAATACATATTTACCTAGTGCTTTTCCCTGGACATTCCAGGCTCTTCATATACTTTCTTTTCAGTAATTCTTACAATAGCTGCTGTGTCGTCCTGTGCGGGAACACATCCAGCCCGCCCTAAAAGAACTGCTCTGGCTGCCTATAGCATACCGGATTCAGTTCAAGGTGATGGTTATTACCTTTAAAGCCCTTTATGGCCAGGGACCTGCATACGTGAGGGACTGCCTTTCCCCATATGTTCCCCAGAGAGCACTGCGATCAGGGTCCCAGAACCGGTTGGTCTCCTGACCATCAAGGAGGCCAGGCTTGCGTCAACATGAGCTAGGGCTTTCTCGGTGGCGGCTCCATTCTGGTGGAATTTGCTCCCAGAGGAGATCAGGGCCCTGCAGGACCTGTTACAGTTCCTCAGGGCCTGTAAAATGGAGCTCTTCCGCCAGGCCTTTGGAGCCACCACCATCAGTGCCACCACTGACATCTGATAGTTCTTGGGGAGCGAGCCCGACCCTCTGGGCCCCCCAAATATAGCCTGACCTGAGTGCCTGGGACATCTGTAGTAAAACATGATGCTGATTGTGTTTGAGGAATTATTGCTAGCCCTTTATTAAGTTGTATAATTACGGTTTTAATTTGTTTGTTTGGTTTTACTATTTATTGTACTGTTTTACATTGTTGTAAGCCGCCCTGAGCCGGCCTTGCTAAGGGGGCGGGATAAAGATCTAATAAATAAATAAATAAATAAAACGGTAGTCTAATATCCTATGTATTATAAGGTGAGGGGACTGAATGACCATGATATACTTAAGTTCACTCCATAGTCAATTCATGGCTGAGATGAGATTTTGATCTGGAACTTCGTAGCTCAATTACTATGCTAGATTACCTATTGGGAATGGAATGTATTTTTTTGAGGGTTGTGATATCCTTGATTCAGTAGCCCTTTTTAGTCATTACATTCTTGGCACTCCTACCTGGTATACTGGGAGAATGTGCTACATGTTATCAGCTACATATATGTGATCTCCATTTTTGTGTTCATATAGCATGTGTGGTTTCTAGCTTTGGTATGTGCAATGTGAAACCTAGTTTTGTTTCAAACTAGGAATCAGTTCTGTAACTTAATTTGTGTAGAACTGTATGTATCCTAATTTATTCTACAATTTTGCTTCTCTTGTTTACTTTCCCACTTAATATGTATTCATCTGCCTATATTGTAAGTTCTCAACAGGAATTTCTTTATATATATAAAATCTTCTGAAGTGCTGCGAACATTGGTGGAGTTCCAAATGATAATTTTGTCTAGTCAAGTCAAGACAGCCTTTATTGGCACATATTAGTAAATCAGAGTCATTATAAAAATATACAAGTAGAGAGACACTGTATTACAAATACATTAAATAAAATCGTAGGCTACAACTGTACTTTTTCTTGGTGCAGTAGCATGAGAGATTGAAGGAATTTAGCCACCTTCTCAGTTACTTCAACAGAGGAATCATTTAAAAGTTTGTAAACTTTGTGGGAATCTGAAGAACCCATCATATTGGCTAATAGAGAGTTTAGAGCATTTATTTACATAAAAATGACAGTGCAAAAAAACATGTAAGATCATCTCAACACATCCAGATTTACAGGGGCAATGTCTAGCCACATATGCTGTTTTATTGAATCTGCCATATAGAATGGGGGATGGAATGCATTGCATCTTGCTAAAGAGAAAGCTCTGTGTAAGTGTGGCGCTTGTAGGGAGGATAAATATGGAGCCATCATTCCTGCCATGAGAGGTATCCTGAAGCTGAGAGAAGACTCAGCTAGACTATGTAACATCTGAGGCTCAATATCCAACATTCTTAGTTTAATCAGCTGAAATGCACCTGCTAATGGGAGCATAGTCAGTGAATCCAAAAATATACCAGCTTCTGTGTGCAACATACTAGGATTTGGTTAAATGGGATTGCTAGTTTTCCAAATTCTGGAGAATTCACTTTTGTTTCAAACAAGGGTTGTAGTGTAATCGACTATGTTCTAGTCTCCTCCTTATTGAAACTCTATGTCAAAAACTTTACTTTAGGTGATTTCATTATTAGTGATAATCTACCTCTTATTGTGACTCTTCAAGCTTGCCTCTTTAGTACATCCTCTTGTTATTCTGTTCCACAGCCTCATGAGCCTGACCCCACTGCCTAGGATCTATTGGAATGATCATGCAGAACAAAAAACTCAACAGCTTTTTAACTCTAGCCCTCTTCTGGAGTATAAATCTTCTCTAATAGATGCCTCTAATTCCACAGCAACTATAACAGTTTATAACGCTCTAATACTTCATATATCTGAGTCACTGTGTGTAAAATCTGACACCTTAAACAAAAGAAATAATAACCTTGCAAACCTTGTTTGAGAAGGAATGCAGAGAAGTAAAAACCTTGCTACATAGCGTTTATTGTCATTATTATGACTTGAAAGCTCTAACATTGCTGCCAGAATACTTTAAGCTTAAGAACCAGCTCCAGCAGCTCATTAAAAAAAGAGAGGAATGATTATACCAATACCCAATGGGAACAATTATATTATGCTACGACTTTAAATAATTCAAGGAAATTCTAGGCTATAGTCTTGGGTACATTTCATGCTGAGGATCCCTCCATGTCTGCCATCTCCTCGTATGTTTTGTACCAGTATTTTTCAACTCTATTCCACCAAGAGCGAACCTATGCTAGTGAATCACCAGAGTTTGTCCTAGAAGACCGACCTGACTGCCACCTGTATCACCTAATGAAATTAAAGAATTGATTGAAAAATTGAAATCAGGGAAAGCATCTGGACCAGACATAATTCCCTCTAAGATTCTAAAATCATATCCGGATTGGTGGGCTGCTCCTCTTTCATCCCTTTTTACAATGATAGATAGAACTGGCCTTATTCTAATGCATGGCTGAATGCAATAGTGGTCTTAATATATTAAAAAGCGACCATATTATTCCTGCCAATTATAGGCTGATCAGTTTACTTTCTACAATGGGCAAGTTGTACACTAAGCATTTATTAGCCAAGCTTGCTCTCTGGATGTCACAGCAGAAAGTTTTGGGCCCGGAACAGTTAGGATTTTGCAGAGGAAAAATCACCTTAGATCATTGTACCATTCTATCTCATTTAATCAATAAGTACTTTACTCAAAATAACTCAAAAATTATTTGTGGCTTTTCTAGAACTGAAGGGAGCATTTGACTTTAATTGATAGGGAACATCTTTGGGCTGAATTAAATCAACTAAATATGGACAAAAGACTTCTTATGCTTATCAAGAAGCTATACACCTCCAACAATTGTCAAATTAAATGCTCATTAGCAGGCACATTAACCTCAAAAATCTCTACTAATATGGGAGTTGCATTCTAGTTCCTTTTTATTTTTTCTTAGTGATCTTGCCCCTCACTTGTCAGGAGTTGATTATATAGCCCCAAACTTGGCTCTATACATGTACCCCTACTTCTGTATTCTGATGATACAGTATTACTGTTCCATTCCAAAGCTGATTTAAAACATTTACTGACCTTCTTTATAACTAATAAGTTACAGCTGAATCATGGGAAATCAAAAGTCTTAGTCTTTTCTAAAACTTGGAAACTATTTAAATGGATAATTGCTGGAAAAGAAATAGAAAAAGTTAAGCACTTCAGATACCTTGGCCTCTATTTTCAATACAATGTGTCTTGGTTTATCGACCGCAAATATGCAGTAAATCCTGCTAATATCAGTGCATCAGCCATAACACGATTTTTCTACAGTAGAGGTAACCAACTCATACCAGCTGCTTTAAAAGTCTTAAAGTAACTTCACAACTACTGTATGGCATCCTGATACGGATCAGAGCTCTTGACAGTGCCACCGATTGTGTCCAGTCCAAATTCCTCTGCAGAGTTTTGGGTTTGCCAAAGTGTGTTCCATATGCAGTTCTTTGCTTAGAAACAGGTCTGAATCTAGTTGAAATGAGCGCATGGCTTATGACGTTTAAATGCTGGCTATGTCTACATCATAATTCTGACCCAGGGAGCCTCATACATCAAATACTTGCAGAGTCTAACATGTCAAACTGGCTAATAATTTTCAAAATTTGTAGATGTATGTTACTTTATGAAAATGTAAAACTTTGCTTTAAAGAATTAACACTGTATGCTTTTTTTGCAGGCAGCTATAAATGGCGTCATACCACAGGAAAATGGTATTTTACAAAGGTAAGAGTCTTCCTCACAAGAAAAACTACTTTACTATAGGTGAACGGTTATTTTTGCAGACATTATTCTTATTCAAGATTTAAAGCTAAAGGTTACACTTAAATGATGAAAGAAATACTGGCTATTTTCTGTAGCAAGGGTAGGCAACCCCTCAGTGTCTCTGCTGACTTGGTATGAGAGCTACCTTACTTCACCCTCAAACCCTACGTGTTGTTGAGCTGGGGTGGGCGGAGGTCACAGCTTGGAGGGTGATGGACAGGTGGGAAGACAGCAGGATCCCGAGGAATGGTCCCCACCTGTAGAGCGGCAATTGTTTAGAATTAGAACTTAGGAGTTCTGATAGAGAACATTTGGGTGTAAACTTTCCCTAACGTCCCCAGCAACTGGCTTACAAAACATCATTTAGGACCAGACATTACACAGGTACTATTTTCATCGACTACAATCACATTTTTAAGTCTGCATTGAAAGCAAAACTACTGATGCTACATACTGACATTTTTGAGACTTATTTTAGTCCTTTACTTCCATTGCAAAAAGGAATAAAATCTGTATATAACATATGCATTTTTTCAGATTAAGTGCACCCTAATCTCTTCCTCATAGAATCTTAGAGTTGGAAGGGACCTACAGGGTCATCTAGTCCAACCCCCTGCACAATGCAGGAAATTCACAATGGCCTCCCCCCATACCTCCAGTGACTCTGGTTCCATGCCCAGAAGATGACAAAAAACCTCCAGGATCTCCTGCCAAAGTGGCCTGAATAAAAATTGCTTCCTGAACCCAAAGAGGTGATCAGCATTTTCCTGGGCATTTAAGAAAGGACCACAAGAACTTCCTGTCCTCCCTCTCATGATCTGACTAAGTTCACATAATTAGCATTGCTGTCAGATGACCATCTAGCCTCTGTTTGAAAACCTCCAAAGAATGAGCAGCCCACCACCTCCTGAGGAAGCCTGTTCCACTGAGGAACAGCTCTAACTGTCAGGAAGTTCTTCCTAATGTCCTGATTAAATTTCAACCCGTTGGTTCTGGTCCAACCTTCCAGGGCAACAAAAAACAACTCCATACCATCACCAATATGACAGCCCTTCAAATACTTGAAGATGGTTATCATATCACCTCTCAGTTGTCTCCTCTCCAACCTTTCCTCATAGGACTTAGTCTCTAGACCCCTCACCATCTTTGTTGCTCTCCTCTGGACACGTTCCAGCTTGTCTATATCCTTCTTAAATTGTGGTGCCCCAAACTGAACACAATACTCTAGGTGAGGTCTAACCAGAGCAGAGTAAAGTGGTACTATTACTTTGCATGATCTGGATACTATACTTCTGTTGATACAGCTGAAAATCTCATTTGCCTTTTTAGTTACTGCATCACACTGCTGACTCATGTTCAGTGTATGGTCTACTAAGACCCCTAGATCCTTTTCGCACATACTACTACCAAGACAAGTCTTCTCTGTCCTATAATTATGCATCTGATTTTTCCTACCTAAATGCAGAACTTTACATTTATTCCCATTGAAATTCATTTTATTTGTTTTAGCCCAGTTTTCCAGCCTGTTAAGATCATCCTGTATGCTGAATCTGTCTTCTACCGTATTTGCTACCCTCCCAGCTTAGTATCTGCAAATTTAATAAGCATTCCCTCTGTTCCTCCATCCAAATCATTGATAAAGATGTTGAACAAAACAGGACAGATCCTTGAGGCACTCCAGGTTGTCACTCCTCTCCAAGAGGATGAGGAACCATTAACAAGCACTCTTTGAGTGTGATCTGTCAGTGAGTTATGGATCCACTTAACAGTCATAGGATCCAAACCACATTTTTCAAATTTATCAACAAGAATATTATGTGGAACTTTATCAAAAGCCTTACTGAAATCAAGATAAACTATGTCTACAGCATTCCCCTGATCCAGCAATGTAGTAACTTTCTCAAAAAAAGGGAGAAGGTTAATCTGACATGACTTGTTCTTGAGAAACCCATGCTGGCTCTTAGTTATCACAACCGTCCTTTCTAAATGCTTAAGGACTGACTGTTTGATGATTTGTTCTAAAACTTTCCCAGGTAGACGTCAAGCTGATGGGTCGGTAGTTACCCAGATCCTTCTTTTTCCCCTTCTTGAAGATGGGGACAACATTTGCCTGCCTCCAGTCTTCTGGCACCTCACCTGTTCTCCAAGAATTCTCAAAAATATTGGACAGAGGCTCAGAAATTACATCTGTGAGTTCTTTTAGTACCCTTGACTGCAGTTCATTTGGCCCCGAAGACTTAGTTTCGTTTAAAGAAACTAGGTGTTTATGTACGAAACCTTTGCCAGTCCTAGGCAGTTCCCTCATCATGTGTTCTCTTTTTGCCATGTTGAATACCATTTCCTTCACAAGAGAAGACTGAGGAAAAGTAGGAATTGGGCAGTTCTGCCCTCTCTTCATCACCTGTTACAATTTCACTTTCCTGTCCCTGCAATGGGCCTACCATGTCCTTGCTCTTTTTCTTACTTAAAAACATAAGAAAAGAACCTTTTTTGTTTGTTTGTTTTTAGCATCTCTCGCAAGCCTGAACTCATACTGAGCTTTAGTTTTCCTGTCTCTCTACAAACACTGGTTTTTTGTTTTTATTCATCCTTGGTTATAAGGCCCTCCTTCCACTTTCTAAATGAGTCTTTTTATCTCTCAAGTCTTTAGAAAGCTGTTTATGGAGCCACCTTGGCTTCTTTAGGCTCCTCCCATTTTTCCTTCTCATAAGAATCGTTTGTGATTGTGCCTTTCACTTTTTATTTCGCTTTTAAGAAACTCCCATCCCTCTTGAACTTCCTGCCCACTTTGCTTCTTAGCATAAAAATGTCTTCATAGGTAAATGTTACTTTTTTCAGCATTTGGGCTTCCCAGGGAGAGCTGGCAGAGGAGATGCACTTCTGCTCGTATGTGTGTAGAGGAAATCCCTGATTTATGCCTGTTTCCTGCTGTAGCCACTTGTGTTATCTCCCCTAATGTTTCAGAGAGTGTCCTGAATCAGGCATGGGGTTTAGGGGACAATGATTGGAAGGGCATAGTAGAAAATCTCTGCTACATGGATCATTACATCCAGATCTGTGGATGCAAATTCAGATCAGGTCATCTTGCAAGCTTAGAAGTTCCACTCGGGTTATCTTACCATACTCTTGTATGCCCAGTAACCTATTTAAGGTGATAACTTTCTCCTCCAATGAAATTTTGAAGTGTTATTGGCAGTTCTCACTTAATTCTCCAAATCAGAGTGTGCCCACTTGTATTAAACTGTACTGATTATATTGCTGATAAAGTACAGTGAAGTGTTCATACTGTTTCAAGACAATAAATGTCATTATGTTTAATCTTTTATTTCACTGTACAGCAGAGCATTTTAACTGTTCAAAAATACCTATCTAGCTTGGAGTGGCAGTTGGCAATTGGCAGTTGGCATTTGTGGCAGTTGGCAATAGTGCCCTGTGACAACAAAGAAACTGTAGCCAGAAAGGAAAATTGGTAACATTTTATGGTATGTGCTGAAGCATCTTTGCCAGGAGTGGGTGGCTGTTTGGGTCTTGGCTGAATGGAAGGTGATTTGGTAGGGCACAAGCAGCAGGTTAGCTAGTATTTTACCCATTGAACCAAGCTCTCCTGTTATAGCATAGACTGACCTTTTCTTAAAACAGCCAGTTAAGTCTGTTTTTAGCTTGGCCGATTAAATTTCTATACACTGATCTAGCAGAACCAATCTGTTCCATATACAGACTGTCCTTTTGTATGTCTCATGCAAAAAGGATTGCAGTGGAGAGTAGGGAAAAGTCCTGTATGTCAGGATTCTTGCTCAGCATACACATTGCCAAATGGATGGATCAGTATGGTGAGTTCTTACAATCATCTGCTTAGAACTGGAAGACTAATTTCAGGCAGCCATGCTGACCATCTCTTTGACAGAAGAGGCCTTTGCATGCAGCCCACACTACCATGCCAGGATCTCTGAACTGGGACCAGTGTATTTTTGCATAAAATGTATATACCTAGAACAAAGCCCATCCATTGTTTGTTTGTCCTAGCTCTGAAACCACTCTTGACCTCAGAGCTGAGAAGTGTTCTTTGTTCTTTCTGGTTAGTGAGAAGGAAAAAAAGTCTCTGTGTAAGGAGAATCATAGTACTTTATTTGTCTCCCCCCCCCCACACACACACACTGGGGAAGGCAGAGTGATGGAAGTTAACCATGGTAGACAGTTGGGATGACAAACATGCTGATGTTAAATGACCTCAGCAGCTACATTTTTTTGTCAGCATTTTATGATTTTATTTTGCATTGAAGCTTTAGGAAACGTTATACAGAAAGTCAGCATAAATTCCTCTTAATAAAAATAGACTTAAGTTTAGCTGTCCAGTTTCTAATGTGAGTGTTTTTGGTTTAGAAATCATGACCTACTTGAATGTATTCCCTGTCATACCTACAGAGAGACATTGGGAGGAAGGCGATTTCTAATATATGATAGGCGTAAGCCATATATAGCTTTACAGAATTATGCTTAGAAGAAGCCAGTGTAGCCCCCAGAACCTCTTACAATCATTCTTTGTGGTGCACTGTCACATTCTCTATCAGTAGCAATCTCCAAACTGTCTGTAATGGCAGAAACTGTGAATGCATATAAATTCATTCATGTGAATATGTAGATTGCGATGGATCTGTATGTTTTTATAAATGTTTAAAATAAACATTTTTTGTGTACTCATCACCTAGTATACTTTATGTGTCTTTAGACCAGGGATATTGAACTCATTTATTATGAGGGCTGGATCTGACATAAATGAGACCTTGGTGGACTGGGCCATGTGTGTCATAAAATGTAATGTCAGGTAGCAGAGATATAAACTTTATAAAGGACACAAACACAATTAAAGATTTTTAAAAAACTTTAAATAAAACATGCTTAAAACACTAGCATTCTTGCAATAGTTTGTTTATTTAACAGTCTCTGATAACTGACACCGCTTGCTCTGAATTATTGCATCAAAATGTCTGTGCTGTAGCAATCTTGAATATGCTGTTCAGGTGTGTATCTGTAAGCTGCAAACCTACTTTTGATTTATTGACATTCATTACAGAAATCTTATGCTCAGTGTTCTGAGCCTAGGACCCAGGGGAAAACATGCAATGGCTGGGCATTGCGAGCTTTTGTGCTGGTCAAGAACATGAGAAGGCATCCTGACACAGACTGTGTGTTTGTCTAAAAAACTATAGTCTTCCCCAGAGAAATAACTGCAACTCCTATGAGGCAGTGCAAGAATAGAGAAACGGCAATGTATAGTGCTCAGTATCAGCCTGCTATCTGGGAAGTCAAGGTTCAAAATCTCCAGTCTGCAGAGGAAATGTGCTGGGTGAACCTGGTCTGGACGCACAGTCTCAGCCTAACTGGCTTGTTGTTATTCCTCATCTAAATAGTTCACTGATTGCTTTCCTACTGTGAGACAGTGGATCATGAGGACATGAATACAGTGAAAAGGGGAGGGGGAACCCAGGTGCACCCAGGAGAGCCACAACATAACAAGCCCAACAAAACACACACACTGTAGCAAGGCACACAAAAGCTCATACCTTGGGTAAAACTTTGTCGATCTTAAAGGTGCTTTGTATTTCTCCTGTGTGATTGAGGCAGCTGAGCAAAGCAAGGCAGAAGGAAGGGGAGGAGCCTCAGCCAATGGAGGGGAAGAAAGACTTGCCTTTATCTCCTGGGCAGTTGAGGCAGCCTGGCCAGGAAGCAAGCTCTGGCTCATTCCCTTCCTCCCCCTGGGAGGAGAAGGGGGAGGAGCATCAGCCAGTGCAGGGAACAGAGCTGTCTATCTTTCCTGTGTGATTGAGAGGCAGGTAAAGTAAGCTGCAAGACAGCTGCAGAAATGGAGAAAGAAGCAGGAGACAGCCAGTTCCTTGAGGGCTGGATCAGAGTTGTCCGAGGGCCTGATCCGGCCTGTGGGCCACATGTTTGACAACCTTGCTCTAGATTTAGTACAAGACAATGATAAGTATACTTTAGATTACTGGTAAATCTCTGCAAGTCATGCCCAGCTGAAGGTAAATCTCTGCAGTTCATATTCAGCTGAAGGTAAAGTTTGGTGGGTACACAAGAGAGGGCCTTTAGGTGGCAGCCCTGCAATTATAGAACTACAGCCCCAGGAAGATGTGCACCTGGCCCCCTCACTGTCAGTCTTCAGGAAGCAATTGAAGGCAGTTTTATTTATAAATAAATTTGATTGGTTTAGCTTTTGTTATTGGCAGTCCTAATAGGAGTTTTTAAATTAATGGGTTTTATAATTCTTGTTTTCATTGTGTTTTTATAATGTTACTTATTATTTACTTATATTGTAAGCTGTTTTGAGTTCTGCAATGGAGAAAGGCAGCTCAGAAATGTTTTAAATACTTAAAGCTACATGTTATGCATACACAGTATACAGGGATAATTTGTGACAGCATAACCCAAACCATTAGTTTTGTAGATCTAGCTTCTGCTTTTCTCTGATGTTTGTTTGCTGAAGCAGTGATGAGAAGCAGATCAGTTGTTCATCAATAATTTAAAAGCCTACCATATTTCAATATTTTGTATTTACACTCAGTTTAATTTCTTTATAATGGTAGCCAGGGGTCTTTTTGTAGAACAATAGCTGAAGGAGCTCATTAGCATATGGTATGCTAATGAGCTATTAGGCTATTAGCATATGCCATGCCCCCTGACATCACTGGAAGTGATGTCAGAAGGGGAAGCAAAAGGGGGGGGGAAGCATCTTCAAAAACCTCCCCTTCCCTTCCCCAGCTGGTCTGGGTGGGGGAGCTAAGAGAGAAGGGGTTTAAAGTTTAAACGCCTTCTCATGAGAGTTGGGCCACAGGAGGAGGAAAGAGGGAAGGAAAGAGAGAGAGTAGAGAGAAGGAAAGAGGGAAAGAAAGAGAGGAAAGAAGGAGGGAAACGGAAAGAAGGAAAAAAAAGAAGAGAAGAAAGTGGGAAAGAAAGAAATAGAGAAGAAGGAGGGAAAAGAGGAAAAAGAGAGAAGGAAAGGAGGGAATGAAAGAAATTTGGTGGCAATTCGGCCCCATTATATACTATGGGCCATTGAAGTCAATGGTGAAAACATAGGGTATATTCTGGGGGCTGGAGGGGAGGGAGTTTGAGGGAGAGGCTCCAAACTCATAGGGTAGCTGATGGAGCCTCTCCCCAAGATACCCACCAAGTTTCAAGAACATTGGACCAGGGGGTCCTACTCTATGGGCCCCCAAACAGGTTGCCCCCATTCCCTCCATTGTTCTCTATGGTGAGAAAAAAAGTTACTTTTTCCCACTATAGAGAACAATGGAGGGAATGGGGGCAACCTGTTTGGGGGCCCAAAGAATTGGACCCCTAATCCAATGTTCTTGAAACTTGGTGAGTATCTTGGGGAGAGGCTCCATCAGATACCCTGTGAGTTTGGAGCCTCTCCTCAAACCCCTCCCCTCCAGCCCCCAGAATATACCCTATGTTTTCACCATTGACTTCAATGGCCCATAGGATATAATGGAGCTGAAATTGACATTCGGCTGCCTGAAAGACTCCCCGGGATGCCGGCTGGGGGCGGGGCTTGGCTCCTGAGCTCCCGGAGCTATGCTAAGACATGAGTCTTATGTAAAATAGAGGCCTCAGATTCAGGTTAGTGTATAGCCCCTTGTAGTGGGAATCATAGGACTGGATCCAGCAGAAAAGCTTGCAGAAGAAGTTGGTGGATCAAATCTTTCCCTGTCTTTTCATTCCCCTAATAGCCAACTATTTGTGTTTCTTTCACAGTGCAGAAAGAATTGGTGAAATCCTTTCCTTTGCTCCCTTCTATTAGTGGCATGTGTCAGCAGATCTGAAAGGTGCAGGAGATTTCACTCAGTTGCACCTTTTTTGCTGCATTCCTCATACTGTGTTACATTTTGTTGATGAGGCCCTCTCAGAATTTTTGTGATAAGAAGCAGGTGGGGAGGGGAAAGGTAAGAAAAAGATCTGCCCTGCCAAGTCCATCTGTGAGTTTCTTTTTGCTGGAATAAAGCAATACACTTGAAAATCCAGGCATTGGGTGACCTAAAGGTATCCAAGCTAGAAAATAGTGGCCAAATCCTGTCCATTAAAAAATATTTCAAATATTTAAGGTATGAATATAAGATGTATCAGTTTGGGCTAATTCCTAGAATAAAAATGTTTAGTAAAAGAACATAATAAAAGTTCCTTTGGATGAGACCAAAGCTTGGTCTGTTCTAGTATCTTGTTTCTAACAGTAGCAAACCAGATGCCCACAAGCAGGACATAAAGGTAATAACCCTTCTCCACTTTTACAGCCTCCCACTCCCAGCAAGTGATGTTTAGAAACATACAACCTCTGAAAATGGGGATTCTACTTAGTTACCATCGCTGATAGTCATTAGTAATCTGTGGTCATCTAAGCTAGTGGTTTTCACTGCATCTTGTAAATTATGAGCAAACAAGGGGAGACCCGCAAGAAATTTGCGGGATGGTTATCTTATTCATCACACCTTTGTTTCCTCTGCTTACCCCCTACCTCTCTCACACTATTTCTCCTCTGTGCCCCCCTTTTCTTACTCTCTATTTCTCCTCCATGCATGTGACTTCCTCTCTCTTTCTGACTTGTCATCTTTCTCTTTGTTTTTCTGCCTCCCCACCCCATCATTCTTTCTTTCTGCCCCCATCATTCTCCCAGCCTCCTACCTGCTTCCTCCCCACAGAGCAGCAGTAGCAGTGGTGGCAGTGCTCTCAGCCACCCACCTGCTTCCTCTCCCCCCACAGCAGCAGTGGCAGCGCTCTGAGAATCACAATGGATCTCCCAGCTATAGAGATCAATTCACCTTAGGGCTGCCAGCCCCAGTTTGGGAAATTCCTGGAGATTTGGGGATGGAGCCTTGGGACAGTGAGGCTTGGGGAGGCAAGCAGCCTCAGCAGGGTATGATGCCATAGACCCAACCCTCCAAAACAGCCATTTTATCCAGGGGAACTGATCTCTGTTTCCTGGCCAACAGTTGTAATTCTGGGTGATCTCCAGTCCTTACCCAGAGGCTGGCAATGGTGGTTCTCATGGAGGAAATGGCTGGAGGGTGGAGTCTATGGCATTACACCAGTCCGAAGTTCCTCCCCTCCTCAAATCCCACCCTCTCCAGACTTCACCCCTCAAATGTCCAGGGATTTCCCAACCTGGAGTTGGCAACCCTATTTCCTTCCCACCCAACAGCCCAACCTACCTTTATCTGCCTCTCTGTCTTCTGCTTTCCATCTCCACCCCACAGCCTTTACCTAGGGAAATTACAGTGGGGACCAAAGCAGCTTTCATTATTCCCTCCTCCTTTGTATCTGCACAACAAACTTGTGAGGTTGGTTAGGCTGAAATATGTGACCGGTCCAAAATCACGCAGTCAGCTTCCATTGCAAGATGGGGATTTGAACCTGGGTCTTGTAGACCCTGCTTTGAAGCTCTAACTGCTGCACCTCACTGGCTTTCATAGGGTGGCTGCTGATGAACGCTGGCAAGCAGCCGAGGCTAGGTGAGTCATGCAAATCAGGGGGGATCTGGCAACCCTAGACTGCTGCCAGGCCTAGTGTTGCCAACCTCCAAATGGGCCCTGGAGACCCCCTAGAATGACAGCTGGACTCTAGACAGCAGAGATCTGTCTCCCTGCAGAAAATGACTGCTTTGGAGAGTGGACTCTGTGGCATTATACCCAGCAGAGGCCTCTCCCTTCCCAAACCCAGCCCTCCTTAGAGTCCACCGCAAAATCTCTAGAAATCCCCCAGCCTGGCACTGGTAACTCTTGTGAGGCCTGGCCCCAAGGCTCCCTCCCCCTCCCTGAAAGGCCAAAAGAGGGTGGAAAGGTCCCTTCCCCCACCCTTTTACCGACAGAGCCAGTTAGAAGCCCTCGCCCCCCCCCCGCGCGAACATTCTAATCTCTCACAGTTGATGCCTGAAGCAGATCCCTGTAGAGGCCATTTCAAACGTTTTTTGGGGGATTCAACCATCCCTGAAGTGATTTTCTTAGTTTTTGGATTTTTCTACAAACCCAGGAAGTCTCCTGACTATGTAGGAAAAGCTGTTGGGGGAGAGTGAGCCCCCTGTTGGTGGGAATAGGTATTCACACATTTTGGCTATTAGAATAAGGATTATGTGAAGAATAACTTAGTTCTGTCTATCCTGAATCTACTGCCCAGCAGTTTATTTAGAAGTAATATCAGTAAGCGCCCTGACCTGGATGACCCAGACTAGTCCTGTATTGTCCGATCTTGGAAGCTAAATGGTGTTGGCCTTGGTTAGTACTTTGATGGGTGACCACAGCACTTTCCACCACCAATTTCAGTAGTATCATCTGTTGCTTATCTTCTGCAACATTCCAGGATTTAATCTGCAAGTAGTGTTTGTACAACCAAAATAACATGTTGTTCCTAAAGAGGCTGGCTTCCTGTCTTTCTTTATTTGAAATTCATTTTATATGTTTTTCAGTGAATACAGTGGAGAGACTTTACAAGGGCCAACTTATGGACCCGCTAGTCATGCTTCCTCATCATCTTCAACACCTTCTTCATCGTCTGCATTTCGCCATGTAGTGCCATCCAGACAAATCGTGGAGAGACAGCCACGAATGCTCGATTTCAGGGTAGAGTACAGAGACCGAAATGTGGATGTGGTACTTGAAGACAGTTCTACAGTTGGTAAGATTGATTGTAAAATTTCGTTTACAGAATTTACAGAAAAGAATTTTCTATTACAAAAGAAAATGTTTGTGTGTGGGGGCAAGGGGTGCCATGTGTCAGTGGCAGAGCACATGTTTTGCATGCAGGAGGTCCCAAATTCAATCCCTGGCACCTCCCGTTACAAGGATCAGGTAGTAGATGATGAAGTATACCAGTGTGCTGGAGAGCTGCTGCCATTCAGAATGGTCAATACTGACCTCAGTGGATCAGTGTTCTGGTTCAGTATAAGGCAGCCTCATATTCATAGGGTAATGTTTTTAAATGGCCTGTGATAAGCCAGTAAGATTCCAATGGTTACTTCCTTACCTGGGTCATCAGTCAGATTCCCTAGTAATAAAAAAATGTAAGTTTTAAGTACAAATAGCATCAACACTTATTTGGACATCCCATCCCCCAATCAAATATGTATATATACTTAACTTAGTCAGTAAAAGGCTGTTAGTAAGATAAGGCTCTAATAATCACTGTCTCTGCTTAAATAGCCTCAGCTAGTACTTGCCCTGCTTAATAATGGATGGAGATTGGGCTTTCAGCTTCCTTGTGGTCCTGAGGTACATGGTCTTCCCTGTGCTGAGGCATTCTACCTTACAGGTGCTGCTACTGATCTCTTAGACCCTTCTTAGGCTGAGAGCAAGTTTGGTGTAGTAGTTAACTGTGCGGACTCTAATCTGGGAGAACTGGGTTTGATTCCCCACTCCTCTACTTGCAGCTGCTGGATGACCTTGGGCAAACCATAGTTCTGGCAGAGCTGTTCTCTCAAGGACAGTTCTTCAAACAGTTCTCTTAGCCCCACCTACCTCACAGGGTATCTGTTGTGGGGAGGGGAAGGGAAAGGAGTTTGTAAGCTGCTCTGAGACTCTGAGTGAAGGGCAGGGTATAAATCCAATCTCTTTTTCTTCTTCTTCTCCTTTCCTGCCTCTTCCTGGGTTGGGAATCTTTCTCCTTGTCTTCAGCCTCTCATTCATTCAGCTTTTGGCAGGCTTATTTGGTGGTTATCTACATTTTTACTGTCTATGTATCTTTTGCCTTCCAACCACTGGCCAGTTCTGTTTCAACTATCTGTTACCTTCCTTTATACCTGCTGAGAAGGTTCTTGTGAATCAGCTGCTGACACCGTTATGTCTTGTTCCCATCAGTTCCAAAGTTCACAATTGCCCTCAGGGTGTCCCTCCTGATTGAAACCCTATTCTGAACTTGAAAGGCCTTCTCAGTAATCTTTTGTTGTTGTTGTTCAGTTGCACAGTCGAGTCCGACTCTTTGTGACCCCATGGACCACATCACGCCAGGCCCTCCTGTCTTCCACCATCCTCCGGAGTTTGCTTAATTTCATGTTCGTTGCATCAATAACACTGTCTAACCATCCCATCCTTTGCTGTCCCCTTCTTCTTTTATCTTCAATCTTTCCCCAGCATCAGGGTCTTCTCCAGTGAGTGCTCCCTTCTCATTTGGTGGCCAAAGTATCTGAGCTTCAGCTTCAGTATCTGGCCTTCCAGGGAACAGTCAGGGTTGATTTGTTTTAGGACTGACTGATTTGATCTCCTTGCAGTCCAGGGGACTCTCAAGAGTCTTCTCCAGCACCATAATTTGAAAGCATCTATTCTTCGGCGCTCAGCCTTCCTTATGGTTTAACTCTTGCAGCCATACATTACTACTGGGGGTATCATTGCTTTGACTATATGGACTTTTGTTGGCAGGGTGATGTCTCTACTTTTTAATACGCTGTCTAGGTTTGCCATAGCTTTCCTTCCAAGGAGCAGGTGTCTTTTAATCCCAGGAACATGAATTTTGTCACTGCTTCCATGATTTCCCCTTCTATTTGCCAAGGAGTGATGGGGTCGGATACCATGATCTTAGTTTTTTTGATGTTGAGTTTCAAGCCAACTTTTGCATTCTCCTCTTTCACACTTAGCAAGAGGCTCCTGAAGTCCTCTTCACTTTCTGCCATTAGGGTGGTATTGTCTGCATATCTAAGGCTGTTGATTTTTTCCTGGCAATCTTAATTCCAGCTGGCATTTTGCATGATGTACTCTGTATATAAATTAAATAAGTAGGGTGACAATATACATCCTTGTCATACTCCTTTTCCTATGCTAAACCAATCAGTTGTTCCATATCTGGTTCTGTCGCTTCTTGACCCTTATACAGGTTTCTCAGGAGACATGTGAGGTGGTCTGGTACTCCCATCTCTTTAAGGACTTGCCATAGTTTGTTGTGATCCACACAATCAAAGGCTTTAGCATAGTCAATGAAGCAGAAGTAGTTTTTCTGGTACTCCGTTGCTTTCTCCATAATCCAGTGAATGTTGGCAATTTGATCTCTAGTTCCTCTACCTCTTTGAAACCCAGTTTGTACTTCTGGCAGTTCTCTATCCTAGCTTGTAGAACCTTGAGCTTGACCTTGCTAGCGTGTGAAATGAGTGCAATTCAGTAATCTTTTAACTTCCCCTTAGCAATGATCACTAGGTTCACTAACTGGCTAGTCTGTAAAAATACATAGTATCACTTTATAAGCAACATGTTTTCTCCAAAAAGCACAGCATATATACACAAGACAAAGATAATAGCAACATTCCATCTTGAAATTATGCTTCCAGCTATTTTTTCTTGTTTCTTCATAGGATGGAAGCATACATAAGCATGACTGGCAAAGTCTGCAGTGCTATGAAAGCCTGTAGAATAGGGTCAGGGGGAGCTTTATGTAACTGAATGCATATATCTATAGACTAAATGCAGGAAAGCTTCAGTGGCTTACAAACATATTCCCTTTAAAAATATGTATCCAATTAAGAGATAATAGGAAAAGGTATAGTCAATTTGTTCCACATCTGTGAAGGTGTAACAGTTGTTTCTTACTATGTTTTAATATGTAATAGCTTATCAGAGAGTGACACCTAGTGGTATACATATTTGCAGAGCATGTATTTGTTGATCACCCCCCCCCCCACACACTTGCTTTTCTACTATGCTATGCCTCAATTTGTTGCTTGCAGTTTGGGAGAATACTACTAATATATTTGTTATCTCTGCTTGCTCATTATACTTCTACATCAGGCTTGCACTGTTGTTTTTGGCAAAATGATGTGTGATCTATATCACCATCACTGGAACCAGCTATGCCGACTATATTCCATTACTTTAGATGCCTAGGTATATCCCAGGAAAATCTTAAAACAGTTTTCGTAACATAAAGGATGTAATGTTCTAAGGAACCAGAAGAATAGATTTTGTTGGTTAAAGGTAATCTGGATTTGTGAATACAAAAGAAGCAAAAGCCAGTTGGCAAAGCAAAGTAGACTTTCTTTGTATTTGGATGCAGAAGCTGACTGATTTCAGATTCCATGTAGAAACTGTAAGGAAGGTCTTAGAACCTTAAATTTGTTCAGAGTTATAAGTAACCACGATTGCTTGTCTCATTAAATTCATTGGTACCTTCTAAATTTTCATTAGCCCAGTTCAGGTGATACTTTCCCTCATCTTTTCCTTATACATGAGTGACATCATTTTTTCTGTCCTCTGTTCCATGATTGTAATATTTGAATATGGTACACAAATAAAAATTGTAACAATCAAGGACCCAGTTTGTATATTCTGATCCAAGATCTCTGGGGGAGAACCTTCCACATAATTTGATCCTGGATTTTGTGCATCTGCAGGCTATTCAAACATCTTTCGGGATTTTGTGCAAGATCAAAAGGTAGACCTGGCATGCGTGACCGAGACATGGGTATGGGATGGGGAGATGGTAGCTCTCTCCCAGCTTGCTCCTCCTGGGTTCTCGGTCTTTCACCAATCATGGACTTGGGGGCGGGGGGGGAGTGGCCATATTCATCCAGGAGGTTTACTCCTTCAGGGTACTCCTGTCGCCTGAGATCACAGGCATTGAGTGTGCCAGCATGGTATGGGAGGCCAGGGAGAGTGTGGCGATTTGGCTGGTTTACCGACTGCCTAACACTCCAGCCAATAGTCTACCGTCCCTGATGGAGGCTGAATCAGGCTGGGCATTGGAGCACCCCAGACTTATAGTCTTGGGTGATTTCAGTGTCCATGCTGATGATGTGACCTCCAGTCAGGCAGTGGACCTGGTGTTGTCCATGGCGACATTAGGACTCTCTCAATATGTAGTGACCCCCACTCACCGAGCTGTGCACATGCTCAATTTGATTTCTGCGGTGGAGGTAACAGTGGACCGAGTTACTGCTTTGGCAGTCCCATGGTTGGACTACCGTGCCCTGAGGGCCCGCTTGAATATGCCACCCTGACTCTGTTTAGGAGGTGAGTGCATTTTTGCTCGCCTGCAGAGCCAGATAGACCCAATGCTGCTTTGGACGGCTCTATGGGATCCAATGCCCCCTGGTGGCTCGTTGGATGAGCTTGTGGAGAACTGGTGTAGCCGGCTCTCTGCGGCCATCGATGCGATCACTCCCCAGCGCCCTCTGCACCCTCGCTCCAAACTTGCTCCTTGGTTTACCCAGGAGCTATGCCTTATGAAGTGAGAGCTGAGACGGCTAGAGAGACGGTGGCATTGCACCCGTGACAAAGCTACAAGAGCATCTTATCGGACGTTTATGAGATCCTATGAGATGGCAATCAAAACTGCGAAGAGAGATTTCTATGCGGCGGCGATTGCATCCGTGAGCTCACGCCCAGCCCAATTGTTTAGAACAATTCAGTCTATAACAGTTCTGCCACAGGGCATACCAAACACTAGGGAATTGGATATTGGCTGTGAGACATTTGTGAGCTATTTCGCAGATAAAGTCTTGTCATTCCTCTGCGGCCTCCCTGCCACAGTTGAAACAGTGAGCGAGTTCGAGGCCCCAAGCAAGTCTTCAGCTTCGGTGTTAGATCTTTTCAGCCCACTCAGCCTGGAGGAAGTTGATAGATTGCTCTTGACTGTATACCCAACCATATGCAGCCTTGATCCATGCCCTTTTGGCTCATTAAAACGTGCTACAAGGGGTTTCAAGGTGCCCTGAGGGAAATTATCAACAAGTCCCTCTTGGAGGGACTGTTCCCAGGGGCACTCAAGGATGGTCCACCCACTCTTAAAAAAGCCATCTCTGGACCCGGCCGAATTGGCTAATTACTGACCGGTTTCCAATGTGCCCTATTTGGGCAAACTAATTGAGAGGGCGGTGGCGATACAGTTACAGGCCTTTATGGATGACACTTCCTTGCTCGATCCCTTCCAGTCTGGCTTTCGTCTGGGACACGGGATGGAGATGGCTCTGGTTGCTCTGACTGACGATCTCCAGAGGCATCTGGATCGGGGCGGCTTGGTAGAGTACTGTTGCTGTTGGACCTGTCGGCTGCGTTTGACATGGTTGACCACCAGTTGCTGCTCTGCCACCTCGCCGACATGGGAATACAGGGGCTTGCCTTACAGTGGCTTGCTTATATATACCAAGATCAGGGACAAAGGGTGGCAATCGGGGAGCAGCAGTCCAGGAGAGACTTGCTGGAGTGCGGAGTGCCCCAAGAGGTAGTGCTCTCCCGATGCTATTTAACATCTATGTGCGTCCCCTTGCTCAGATGGCCCAGAGTCATGGGCTTGATGTAATGAGCTACATCAGTACACTGCCGACCCCCAGCTGTATCTGATGCTGGGCAGCCAGTCAAACTCCAGTCCTGAAGATCTGTACCGTGCGTTACAGGCCATGGCTGGTTGGCTTAGGCTGAGTCGGCTGAAATTGAATCTGGCGAAGATGGAGGTCCTGTGTGTGGGTCGGGGCAGTGTGCGTGTGGGGACCCCACTCCCAGCCTTTGGTGGGGTACCATTGGTGCCAGTGGGGGTTAGGAGTTTGGGTGTGCTCCTGGACTCCTCCTTAATAATGGAGGCCCAGATAGCAGCCACTGCCAAGTCAGCCTTTTACCATCTACGGCTGATTAGGCAGTTGCTTCCCTTCCTCAACCACAGCGACCTGGCCACAGTGATCCATGCAATGGTCACCTCGAGATTAGACTATTGTAACGCTCTCTACCTGGAGCTGCCCTTGCTGCAAATTCGGAAGCTGCAGCTAGTGCAGAATGCTGCAGCCAGGCTGTTGATGGGCTTACCCAGATGGGAGCACATCCAGCCTGTGTTGAAGGCTCTGCTCTGGCTGCCAATAGCATACCGAATCTGTTTCAAGGTGCTGGTGCTTACCTTTAAAGCCCTATATGGCCAGGGTCCGACATACCTGAAGGACCGCCTTTCCCTACATATACCCCAGAGAGCACTGAGTTTGGGGTCACAGAGCCGCTTGACCATTCCGGGTCCCAAGGAGGCCAGACTCACCGTGACAAGGGGGAGGGCTTTCTCAGTGGCAGCTCCTTACTGGTGGAATGAGCTCCCAGAGGAGATCAGGGCCCTGCAGGATCTTCTGCAGTTCCACAGGGCCTGCAAGACAGAGCTCTTCTGCCAGGCTTTCAATTAGGAGCCGCCCCCACCATCACCATCAACGAGCCCGGCCCTCAGTTTTAACATGTAGCTCATTACATCAAGCGACTCAGAATGACATTGAGCTGGAATTTAGTAGTTGGAGACATCCTAATATGCCATCATAAGCAACGAATTGTAGAACTAAATAGCACCTTATGATTTTATGTTTTAACTTGTAGTGATATGATGTATATTGTTTTATTGGCAATTGGGCCACTGCTGTAAGCTGCCCTGAGGTCGCTTGTGGGGAGGGTGGGGTATAAATTGAATCAAAATAAAATTACTCCCATAGACAGATGCCCAGTGGCTATGGTTGCCAGCTCTGGGTGGTAAAATTCCTGGAGATTTTGGGAGTGGAGCCTGGGGAGGGGAGAGACCTCAGTGGAGTATAATACCATAGAGTCCACCTTCCAAAGTAGTCATTTTCTCCAGGGGAACTGGTCTCTTTTACCTGGATACCAGTTGTAATTATCTCTAGCCACCATCTGGAGACTAGCAGCCCTACCAGTGGTGTTGGAGACGGGGCAGATGGGATGCACAGGGGAAAGATGGAATATATTGTGGGATGTCCTGGAGAAAAGTAGGTATATAACTATTTTAAATAAATGTATTGGATGAATGCATCTAGAAGACATGATCTTGCTCCTCTGCTTGCTGCATTCAGACAACATAGTAGCCCATGGCTTCTGTACAGTATGACTGAGTTTACCAGAAGAAAGTAAAAAACTGTGGTTTGCCAATTCTCCACCTCTCAGCTGGTAGCACGTCTTGCCTGTTCTGCATTATCAGTATTCAGGTTGCTGCAAGAGGCACTGCTTATCAGCAAAGTAGTATGTGAATTTGGCTGGCATGATTAGTGCAAACTGGTTTAAAACCAACTAAATAAGTGTTTTTGGACTGTCTGCATTCAGATATTGTTACTAACACTGATGATAATCCCATGGTTTGTCATAATGTTTCAGTGAGGTGATAGTAAAGGGGACATTGTCTGAAAAAGGCCATTGTTTTGTTATTATATATTGCCCATAGTATTCATGACTGTATTGTAATTGTACATATTTACACAGTGGCTTAGATCAGCCTAAAACGTCACAGATGGAAGGATTTCCATCTGCAGAAAAATGACTTCCTATCTCCTTCCTCCCACTGCCGGCAAAAATGTCTCCTGAAATGTATGTATTTACAAAATATGTATGTTGCCTTTCTGCCCTCACAAGGGTCACAAAGGTGGCTAACAAATTAAAACACATGTGATAAAATAACATTTTAAAACCATTAAAATCAATTACTGAAATCAGAAATGCTGCTTTTGTGAGATGTGGTGCCTCAGGAATAGCTTGGAGAGGAGACAGTGCTCCAGGAGGGGGTAACTGGTGAAAATAGCTCCCCTTGCATGCATGGAAGTTTTAGGCAGGATCCAACCCATTCTTATTAATTTTAGGACATGTTTATAGCAGCCAGTTTGATAGCTGAACCTTGGAGGATATTTGTTCACTTATTGAATTTCATTCTACCTGGAGATTCCTGGCTGTGTGTTATCTTTCTGCCCACCCCTAAAAAAATTGGGTTATCAGTGTAGGACTCACTATTAAAAATGTGATGTTTGTCACTGGGAATAAAAGGGAAAAATTCTTGACACAGAGACATTTTGAACAGACTGTTTGGAACCAGGAAAAATAATCTTCAGGATTTTGGGTGAAAGCACCTAATTCAGATTCATCCATAATGAGCTACTATATTAAAGAACAAAAACCAAAAAACTTTGTTTACATTGTTGCATTTAACAGCATTCTGGATCCCTCCCATATGTGCCTCAATCACACCATCCTTGCAACCAATAATACATTCAAGAATACATTCTGGCTACTTCTAGCTTCTTCATGAACATGCCTGTCTGACATACATGTTTGCAAATATATATTTGACATCTTTACAATTTATCTTTAAGTATATACCTTTTAAAAAGTGACCATCAGAGGTGGTTTAACTGTTCGCTTCAGGTTTTGTTTGTAAGATTTTCAGTTTTCATTGCTATTGTAGCAAATGTCCAGGAGGTGGAGCTATGAGACACCTCCAATGAATAAAGATGTAGTTTTAATTTTCATCAGGATCTAAGCAGAACATCTCCCTAATGCCACAAAAGCAATAAATATTCAAGATTTAATCATGATACATTTGCTGTTTGGACAAAATTTTGTCTCATGGATAGAGTTGCACAATGAGTGGCTTACTTAAAAAACAAAATAACCCTGTCTGGGGATGCTTGGCTTTAAAGGAAAGACTTTAGAGCATAGAAGAAAAAGAAAGGTAAAAGAGAAAGTTAAACTTTAAGCAGCTGACATTTTCCAAGGAATTTTGCAAGCTGAGAAAATGGTCAGCCTTGTTAACTGCAGTAGCAAGAAATAATGAGAAATTGTCTGATCAGTGACACAGAGGGGGCAGAGCTTGGTGAAGGAACTTGGGGCTTGCACAGGTGAGGTGCGCTGTTTAGTTCTACCATCCTGAGCTCAGATTTTTTTTTCTGTATGAAAATTTGTAGGCCTCTTTTCTCCAGGCTTCAAAGTGGTAACAGCAACAAAGATAAAACAAAAATATTTTTTTAAACATGTGTTGTATTATACAAAATAGTGGCAAAATAACTGGCCAGTAAGCTTAAATGGGGGAAAACGTTTTTACCCCTTTCAGGAACCTAAAGATGCAGCCAGGCTTTAAAAATTGAAGACAGAACCTTGAATGTTGCCTAGAAACATGGTTAGCCAGTGCAGTTGATTTAAGCATTATTAATTAATATCATAAAAAAGCCTGGCTGTGGCCTTTTGTATTTATTTATTTATTTAGATATGTATGTCAGCATGTGGTTGCTGCAAATCAGGTGGTGATCTAAGTGATTTACCTGGCAGCTTCTGACAGTCACCTTATTTGGACTAAACCGGTTCTGTCCAGTGCTGGCGGACTAAATCAGAATGACTCAGCACTGATAGCTGATTGGTGGATGGTTGTTGTAAAATTGTATATAAGTGTTCATGTACTATATAACTTTCTCTCTGTGTATGAATGTGTGTATGGCGAAGCACTTTGACAGTGTGTACCAGTATCTTCTTTTGTAAAGTAACTTTTCCCCCACCATGGAGAACAATGGAGGGAATAGGGGCAACCTGTTTGGGGGCCCATAGAATTGAACCCCCTGGTCCAATGTTCTTGAAATGTGGTGAACATCTTGGGGAGAGGTTCTATCAGCTACCCTGTGAGTTTGGAGCCTCTCTCTCAAACCCCCTCCCCTCCAGCCCCCAGAATATACCCTATGTTTTCACCATTGACTTCAATGGCCCATAGGATATAATGGGGCCGAATTGCCGCTGAATTTCTTTCATTCCCTCCTTTCCTTCTCTCTTTTCCTCTTTCCCTCCTTCTTCTCTTCTCTCTTTCTTTCCCACCTTCTTCTTTTCTCTTTTTTCCTCCTTTCCCTGTTTCCCTCCTTCTTCCCTCTCTTTCTTCCCCTCCCCTTTCCTTCTCTTTCTATCCCTCTTTCCTTCCTTCTTTCCTTCTCTCTACTCTCTCTCTTTCCTTCCCTCTTTCCTCCTTCTGTGACCCAACTCTCATGAGAAGGAGTTTAAACTTTAAACCCCTTCTCTCTTAGCTCCCCCACCCAGACCAGCTGGGGAAGGGAAGGGGGGGCTTCTGAAGATGCCTCCCCCCCTTTTGCTTCCCCTTCTGACATCACTTTGAGTGATGTCAGGGGGCGTGGCATATGCTAATAGCCCAATAGCTCATTAGCATACCATATGCTAATGAGCTCCTGCAGCTGTTTTTCTATGAAAAGACCCCTGCACAGAGTGATTTATATAAGCCACTTATATAACTTTCTCTCTGCTTATTAATGTGTGTATGGTGAAGCACTTTGACAGTGTGTACCAGTATCTTCTTTTGTAAATAAATTGTACATAGCTATTGCACAAGACTGTGTGAATAGTTCCCTTCTTGGCTAAATCTCACCACACCAGAATCCACAGCACGCTACAAGAACAATGTATACCCCATTTTTCTCCCAGAGTGACTTACAATATCATTGTCCTTAGCTGCCCCATGTGAGAGGTTAGGCAGAGAGAGGGTGACTGACTCTAAGGTCACCTAGCAAACTTTGATGGCAAAATGTGGATTTTAACCTGGACTCCGGGCCTCTGATCTTCCACTAACACTCTAATATTACACCATGCTGGCAATCAACTAAAGTTTCTGAATCCCCATCAAGAGTCTTGAAAAGAGCATTTTCTGGTGCAACAGTTCTCAAATGGCAGGCAGCACTGGTCTAAACAGTGCTATCCTAATTATATAGTACCTGAATGTAGAATTCCTATGAATTTTTCTGGGGCATATTTTTAACCACCTTGCTTTATTAATACCAGAATTGTCCCTGACAGCTGTTGGTCAGAGCAGAAATACTGGTTGGGAAACAAAAACACATTCCTAGGTCATTTAGATTAATAAAAAATATTTGCATCCAAATATTATCTATATCTCACAATTGAAACAAAACTCTTTAGTTTGTTGTGTGCTGTTTTGAGTTCGTTGGCTTGCATCCAAAGCCTTTCCTTTCTCCCCTCTTTGCCCTTCAGAAAATTGTTCCTGAGGTTGGGGCACTCTCAGGAATGGAGTAGGATGTGATACAGAGGTTGCAGTGGGAAGGTGGAGGCACACAAAAACAGCCTTGGATACAAGCCACTGCATTGACTTTACAAGAGTTTGGAAAAAACAGTCCTTTTAAGAAGAGATGGTCACCATTTTTCTCATTTGAGATTTTTACAACCTTTTTTTCCACTGAGTGAAATTAATATTCAACCTCCCCAGTATTTTAGTGTTTAATGTATAGAATGTGTTTCGTGTCTTGACTAAAGTATTTAAAAGTACTAATGTTGAACAAATGTCTAAAATACAGCAAGAGTAGTAAATGTCTGGTCCCTCAAGACCAAATATTTTGTTTTGCTGCTGAGATAATTATAGCCATTAGCTTCTAAAAAAGATTGCAGAGGAATATTAACAATGATAATATGTTTTTGTTTGCAGGAGAAATCAAACACATTTTAGAAAATGAGCTTCAAATTCCTGCATCAAAAATGCTGCTCAAGGGCTGGAAAACAGGAGATGTAGATGACAGTGTAAGTTCTTGTATTCATTGCAGAATCTTGTACACCATGTTCTGGTGATATGGAGGCAGCATTTGAAACCTGGGTGGTGATGGTGCATCTGTTCTTACAATTGACATGCAATCAATATCCATAAAACATGACTGTAGATACATAACGTAGGTTGGACAAATGTGCAATCCAATTGGTATTATTATTAATTCAGTATAAGAGAACGCATAAACGCATGAAGCTGCCGTATACTGAATTATCCAAAAGTGTCTTTTGAATACACATGTATAAGCGAGGTCCTGACTTGCAAGAGATATGGAGCTGTGCCTAACTGAAATATTTTGAGCGGGATCTTGTATATTAATGAAGACTTACTTGATTTACCTGATGAAGGAACAGATCTGAAATACTGATTATATTATCCGGAACTGTGTTGTTTGTTTCCACTTGGAATGGACCTCATTTACTAGAAGCCACAGTATATAGATGTTTGGACTTTAGTTCAAGGACGTGTGATATTAATATAAACAAAAAAAATTCCTCTGTGAGGGAATTATGAAGGAAGTCTGCTATTTTTGAGAAATGCTGTGACTTATTGTGGGTTTGAATCTCTTATCATCCACTTTTGGATAATTATTCCTTATTATGTTTATGATTCTACAATAATATATATGGGTTTAGCATTATTATAAACTTTGCTTTCCACATAATTATCATTGCATTCGCTTAGTGTGCTTTGACTACAGATTTGTTTGCGATTTCTTTGCTCTTTTCTCTGTAGCCTCCCTCCCTTCTACTAGATGGTTTATCACTGGCATTGTGAGCAAGCATGTGGCTGAGCTCTGGTCATCCAGTTTAGAGTGACATTTTGTATTATTGTTACCCGTGTGTTATCTGAGAACTGCTGCCTGTTTTTTTGCTTCAGAGTTTAAATAATATAATTTATTGGAACAATAGAAGAAATTTTTCAGTATATGATATGTTATTAAGTATATTACTCCTTATTTAATCATAATAAACCAAACTAGTTTGATAACAGAATCCATAATGGAGGTGTTTTGTAACTTCCAAGTATATGTTTTTCTCCTGACAGACTGTTCTAAAGACTCTACACTTGCCAAAGAACAACAGCCTATATGTTCTAACACCTGATTTGCCACCACCATCTTCATCAACATTGTCTGGGTAAGACTCTTTATGCAATATACATGTAAGCATAATGAAATAGCATACTCCTAAGCAGGGTAACTACTAAATTATACATCTTTTCTCTTCTTTAAGTACTTTTAAATACACATATTTTTCTCTCTTTTTTCCTTAGGCCTAGTATCTTTGTATAATAACCATTTAAGATGGTTATTCTGCCATCATATAAACGTAGCACCTTATAAATTGTTTTATGATTTTAGTTTGTTTTACTGTTTTAATGTTTTATGATGCCAGTGGGCTTGTAAGCTGCCCTGAGCCTGCTTCGATGGGGAGGGTGGGATATAAATCAAATAACTTTTCTATTTGCATTCTTAGAAGACTATTATTTAATTAATTTTTAAACTCTTCCTCTTGGCACCCTGTATACGACTATATAGTATGAAATACATTATAAGCTGAGGACATACAAGACTTGTGGTAGAGAGGAAATTCTCACTCCACATTGTACAGGGCTGGTGACCAGGTGACCACTGGTGACTTGGGGCTGAAAATATACAAGCCAATGCTGATCACCTGGCTGGTGGGGTATTGCAGCCTCCCACTGCTTCCAACTCACTTCCCCCTCCATCCCTTTCAGTCCCCTTGCTTAACCAACCATTTAACCTAACCTACCTCCACTCAGCTGTCCTTTATAGTCCCATGATTCCATTTTCCCACTTTCCTATCTGTACTCCTCCTTTACTTATGTCTTTTGATTGTCTGTCATTGGGGGTGCTGTAGCTGTGCTCTACAGAGTCTTTCTTTTCCCTCAGCTAGGGAATTATTTTGGATTCAGTTGATACCCTGTCAGATTATTTAAATTAAATAGCTTGTTTCCAAGAGCTGAGTTTTTCTAATACCTGTGAACAAGTATCATATGTCATCATAGATTCTATTCAGACATAACACAAACTGTTGAAGACTGCAGACATCCAGGTTTGTAATGAAATACAGTTTAAACTGTGGTCTCTGATTATGTCTGAATGTACTCATAGAGAAACACAGCATTGCTTTTAGTTGTCATTCACCTTGAGTCTCAGTGAGAAACGTTCACTATAAATTAATTCAATAAACCGTCCTCCAGGACATATGACCTCATTTGGCGTTTAGAACCTTAAGCATTAAATATGGGCAATATGAGTATACGTGACATAATTAAGATGCATAAAATTTAAAGTTACTTACGTGTGAAACTTCTTCTAATGCCAAAGCAAGTTCTCAAAAGAATAGTTATCTAAAAGTGTCCTATATTTTTATCACAATGGTAGAAGATTACCAAGATGATTAATAGGTTGGAGCACCTTTCCTATGAGGTCTGGGACTGTTCAGTTTAGGAAAAAGATATCTGTAGGGGTGACATGATAGACATTCATAAAATTATGCATGAGGTGGAAAAAGAGACAGAGAGAACTTTTTCTCCTTCTCCTGTAATACTAGTATTTGAGGACACCCAGTGAAGTTGATGAGCAGTAGATTCTGGACAAAAACAAGGTAATACTTCTTTACTCAAGTAATTAAATTGGGGATGTAGTGACGGCATAAGCGTGGATTGCTTTACACAGTGGTTATGCTTTAAAATGAGGGACTATGGTAAGTACAAGATACATGCAAGAACAAAACAAAACACCATGTATACAAATAACATTAATAAAGTAGTTTCAACAATTATTCAATTGTGTAATTGTATTTCTTTGGTAGTAATTGTCTCAAATTCACATTACTAATATTCTTAAATGGTCAGTTTCAAATATTGATTATACATAAACTCCATGATAGCAAAATAATGGCAAAAATTCAAACAATTGTATGCACATTCAGATGCTCACATATAATCCTTCTTCATAGAAAAAATACAAGATTCACAAGAGCGACCAACGTGCATCCGGGTTTTAAGTGTCTTTCATCGAATCTTCTTCAGAGTCATGAAGTCAACATCAAGGAAAATATTAGTTTGACTTCCGGTTTTTGGTGGCTTACACTTGGATGTGTCCCATCGACCTCCGATGGAGCCGCACCAAGCTGAGGCGATCAGGAGGGGTCATGGCTGGTTTGAGACCCCCAGCCTGGGGAGCCGGGATAAGCCTCTCCCAAGATGACAGCTGAGGGATCGAGGCTTGCCTGTCCCTGAGAAGTCCTGACGTTGAGGAGCCAGTATGGCACTTAGAGCCGACCTCTGGACGAGTGGACAAGAAAATAAGAGAAATTAACTTTGGCAACAATCAAACTCATCTAAACCGTGAGTCAATCTTACCTCTGTATAAGCGGAGAAGTCTCGGTCTGCCAGATCGATTAGAGAAGGAGCGATGGGTGGGGAAGGGCTGGAAATCCACCTCCCCTTGAAACGGAGTGGTTCTTAAGCATTATAGAAAAGAGAGAAAAAACGGAACTAACCGCATGAGACTTCCTTTACGTTTGAAAGCTACATTTTAAGCCAAGAATAATTGAATTCAGATAAACTTTACTTTAAAAATAAAACTTTTCTTCTCTGTAAACAAATGGCTGGGATAGCGAGGAGAATGGTGGCGGAAAAGAAACTCCCCCCCAGAAGTATTGTACCAATGACTCCCACCCAGGTACAGGAAGCGGCTGCGGACTTTCCCAATATGCTTGCTGCAGCATTGCGCTCTCTGCTGGAGCAGATGTCAACTATCAACACCAAGCTGGATTCCGTGTAAAAACAACTTGCCCACATGGAAAAAAGAGCCAACAAGACAGACAAAAGAATCGAGAAAGGTAAAACAAGGACCATAGACATTAAGCAAAAACCGGAAGAAGTTAAAAAAGAAAGAAATACGGATAAAAACCAACTACTGCAACTTCCACTGGAAAAATCTATGCATGTTCTACGCTTCCAAGGAGTCCCTGAACAGCAGGGAGAGGATTTAAAAACAACGTTAAGTGGAGAGATTGCTTCAGTCTTGGACTTGAAACAAGAGGATCTCCAGAGCAACATGGACTTGGCATGCTGTACATACCCTGACTTTATAAGAAAAAACAAACTACCTGGCAAAATCTACATCAAATTCTGTAAGAGAACAATGAGAGACAACGTTTTAAAAGCTACAACGGGAAAAACACTAAAAGTTAATGAGGAAGAAATTAAAATTTTAAAAGACATTCCATTTGAGATCTGGAAACGAGGATGACAATATAAAGACTTAACTCTTTTCCTGCAAAATAAACTAATAGCTTACAGATGGAGCTTCCCAGAAGGACTTGTGTTCAAATATAATGATAAGAAAATTAAAATTGACTCTGTCCAAAAGACCAAAAACTTTTTGAAATTGCAATTGGGCGCAGATAAAGACAACGATCCAAATTTGGAGGAAGGAGAGGAATCCAGCGAGGAAGAATTGGATAATACCTCAAGTGACTCCAGCATTTCGACTTCAGCATCTGAGAAAGGAGCAGCAGCACCCAAAACATCAAAAGTGAAGAAGAAGAAGTCCAAGAAGTAAACGGTTTATTCTGGATTACAAAATATTTGACTTTAGCATAGCTAAATTCTATTTGACAAAAGTTTGAACTCTCTGGTTTTTTTATATCTTTTAGTATATCATGTTATTGCAGGAGTGATTTATCTATCTGTAACCGAACGTATAGTTCTTGTCTTAAGTTAGTGGTAGTGTTTCCCCTGTACCCTTACCTTTAGGTTGTAGGATTTAGTTTATAAAACCAATAAAAATTGATTATAAAAAGGAGAATATTAGTTGGAACCCATGTTTATTAAATATACAGCAGCCACTGCCATGATTCACTATATCAACAGGCGTATCAGCTTTCTTAAACTTTTCATCTCAAGTGTAGAGGTTTTGCCAATCTGATATCTAGGTATTGGAGCAGCAGATATTTACTAGAAAAATCTCACTGACAGTAAGATTGAGAGTATTTCATTCCAACTAACACTCACTAACAGGAAAAATTTCACTCCATCTTTTTCTTTCTCCATCTGTCTACCCTTCCTGTTTCTTATAAAAAGAATAAAATTCTCTCTTTTTTAAGAGAGTTTTACAAAAAAAAAAAAAAAGAGAGAGTATTTCATTCCATACTTTTTTATGAGACAGTTTAAAAATCTCAAAGTTTAAAGATGTGAGATTAAAGCAAACAAACAGAAGCCTGTCTCATTTTCCATCCTAGCAAGATCTTCTGGTTGATTGCTGTTTGAGACTAATCTGTCACCTGCTCCATTAGCTACAACAAACATTACATTTACATACTGATTTCATTTGTTTTAGTGTAAATAAACTGTCATTATAGTAAATTTGGATGTCTGTTGACAAGAGCTTGTATAAATTTGTATGTTTGCAATGGAAATGTTAATAATTATGCATCATGCTATTTTGTTAAAATTTAGATGTTTGGAAAAAATGAATAGAAATGATGAATAAATGCCCCCCCCCGCAATAGCTTAACTAAAAAAATGGAGACTACAGTTCTAAAATGATTATATCTTTCAAGATAAATTTGCATGTGAAAATAAAAGCAGATTGGGGTTTCTACTGGATGCTGTTCCCAGCCATAGAAACTGTTCCCAACTGTAGAAACTGGAGAGATTCTCCACTTTATAGCAGAAGCATTGGGAATGCCATTGAAATATTAACTATAAAACACTTGAAAATACACCTTGGCTTTCTGTTAGAGCTGCATATCAAATGCTAGTTTCTCCAGAATTAACATCCCACAATGATAAGAGGCAGAAGAAGTCCCAATACATCTGTATATGGACTGTAATTCTGAAATAAAGACAACTCTATTGGTGATCTACAGTAAAATAATCCCAACAGCTAAAATTCAGGTCAAATTAAATTGTTTATTATGCACTAGAGCTGTGCTAAATAAAATGGAAGCAAAATGTGTTTGTATAAAAATTACTACATTCAGTTCTAAGATATGGGGGAATCTGTGAAAATCCCATCCCCATGTTGCCCCCAATTTCTTCTCTCTTTCTAGGCCCTCATTGCCTCTTTTGCCACCCTACCTTCTTCTGTTGCCATTTTTTCTACCCAGCTTTCCAACTCACAGTATCCGTTGATGTTTAAAAAATTGTATATTTTTATTTAAAAAAAACAGGATAATAACGTAAAGGGGGTACAAACGAAAAAATGGGGGCTATATGAAATCAGAAAACAAATCATATTTATTAAAAATTACTATGCTTACAAGAGAAATTACTATGCTAACAAGAGAAACATTTCTCCCCAACATCCCTTTCATTAAAATTTTTATTTTCCACATCATACCATAATTCTTTCTTCAAACAATATGGATTTCAAATTTCATAACTGATCTATTTAACAACTATATAATTGTATTGTTAATTATCAATTAATGTCATCATTAATACATATTCTATATTACGTATTTCAGTTACTACACACTAACTATAATTTTTAATATACCAAAATTTAAAGGAAAACTTGATATATGCACAATAAAAAATAAGACACTTTGTTCAAAATCCAATTCCTTATAGATTTATATTCAAAACCTATTTTCCTTCCACCTCCACATTATACTTTATTGTGCTACATTATATACTTTTCATTACTTTTATACACAATTTTTAAGCTCTTTCTCATTCTAAATTTGTTTCCTGCTTACATAAAAGACACTCCATCTCACCTCAAATTTTGAAATTGATCTTTCTCAAATAAGTTGTTAATTTTGCCATTACTGCATAATCAGCGAGTTTATTTTCCCATCTTTCTAAGCTTGGACAGACATTTGATTTCCATTTTGCTGCGTAGATTATTCTGGCCACTATCACCGTATGTTTAGATATTTCTTCTGAAACTTCTGGTAACTTGTTAGGTAGTATTCCTACTAGCATAATCTTAGCTCCATGGGGAATCTAAATTTTAGTATATTTTGCATTTTTCCATTTATTTCCTTACTTTTTCCCCCTTTTTTCTTTTTTACAAGTCCACCATATATGGTAAAAAACCCCATCTATGTCTTGACACTTTCCAGCATTTTCCTTTATAATTTTTATCTGTTTTTTCAATATCCTTTGGAGTAATATACCATCTGAATAACATTTTGTACCAGTTTTCTGTTAATGCCTGACTGGCTGTGAACTTAATTTCTTTTTCCCAAAGCTGTTCCCATTGGTGCATAGGTATTTGCTGTCTGAAATTCTACATCCATTTAATCAGGGGTCTTTTTGGGGGGAGCGCACCGGAGCACAGCTCTGGCAGCTCAGGAGCCAAGCCCTGCCCCCAGCCGGTGTCCCTGGGAGTCTTTCAGGCAGCCAAATGTCAATTTCAGCTCCATTATATCCTATGGGCCATTGAAGTCAATGGTGAAAACATAGGGTATATTCTGGGGGCTGGAGGGGAGGTGGTTTGAGAGAGAGGCTCCAAACTCACAGGGTAGCTGTTGGAGCCTCTCCCCAAGATACCCACCAAGTTTCAAGAACATTGGACCGGGGGTCCAATTCTATGGGCCCTCAAACAGGTTGCCCCCATTCCCTCCATTGTTCTCTATGGTGGGAAAAAAGTTACTTTTTTCCCACAGTGCTGTTAGTAGCTCTGAGAGGAAGGGGGTTTGAGGGAGAGGCTCCAAACTTTCCGGGTAGCTTCAGGAGCCTCTCTCCACATACACCCCCATGTTTCAAAGTAATTGGACCAATGGGCCTAATTCTATAGGCACCCAAACAGGTTACCCCCATTACCTCCATTGTTTCCAATGGGGAAACCCAGCCAGCAGCACTTAAGGCAGGCAAGCAGGCAGCGCCTAGCAGTCAGACTCTCCCAGAGAATCTCAGGGAAAGTGAACTGTCTTGGGAGGTGCTTGTTTGCCATGAGAACAAGTGGCATACTCCAGAACAAGTGGCACTGTGGCAATGCAAGCATGCCACAGTGCCACACCGAAACCCCAAACGACCATTGGTCCAATTGCTTTGAAATGTGGGAAGCTACCCTGAACGTTTGGAGCCTCTCCCCCAAACCCCCTCCCCCCCAGAGCTAGTGGAGGGAATGGGGGCAACCTGTTTGGGGGCCCATAGAATTGGACCCCCGGTCCAATGTTCTTGAAACTTGGTGGGTATCTTGGGGAGAGGCTCCAACAGCTACCCTGTGAGTTTGGAGCCTCTCCCTCAAACCCCCTCCCCTCCAGCCCCCAGAATATACCCTATGTTTTCACCATTGATTTCAATGGTCCATAGGATATAATGGGGCCAAATTGCTGCCGAATTTCTTTCATTCCCTCCTTTCCTTCTCTCCTTTCCCTCTTTCCCTCCTTTTTTCCTTCTCTCTTTCTTTCCCACCTTCTTCTCTTCTCTTTTTTCCTCCTTTCCCTGTTTCCCTCCTTCTTCCCTCTCTTTCTTTCCCTCTTTCCTTCCTTCTTTCCTTCTCTCTACTCTCTCTCTTTCCTTCCCTCTTTCCTCCTTCTGTGGCCCAACTCTAGTGAGAAGAAGTTTAAACTTTAAACCCCTTCTCTCTTAGCTCCCCCACCCAGGCCAGCTGGGGAAGGGAAGGGGAGGCTTTGAAGATGCCTCCCCCCCTTTTGCTTCCCCTTCTGACATCACTTCCGATGATGTCATGGGGCGTGGCATATGCTAATAGCCTAATAGCTCATTAGCATACCATATGCTAATGAGCTCCTGCAGCTCTTTTTCTACAAAAAGACCCCTGCATTTAATCATGCATTTTTCACGTGTTCTTCTTCTGTATCTGACTGAAGTAGTAACTTATATATCCATCGTAATAAATAATCTTTTTGTTTTGTGAACAGCTGTTCAAACAGTCATCCCTATTAAAACTCCACCTTCTGTGTTAATCATCTTCTTTAGTCTTGCCATTGATTGATAGTATAATAATCACTGAATAGTGATAATATAATAACCACCAAATGTTAATTCCTTCATCTCTTATATTGTGCCAGGATTTGTGTTCCCTCTTGCTAGCCCTCCTCTCATTTTGTCATCTTGTAATATTTTAAAACTTATTCTTGGTTTCTTTCCATTCCAGATAAATTTATTTGTCTTTTTCACTCTGTCATTGTTCTTTCTTCTATGTATATGGCTATCATATGAAATAAAAAAAATTAATTTTGGCAGTGCATTAATTTTGATTGCAGAATTCTTCCCAGCCATGAGAGGTTTTTTTCCTATGTGGATAAATCTACTTGTATCAGTTTCCAAGTCTTCTGGTAATTTTTTAAAAAAGATTACAATTTTGTCCAGTCATGGTTATCCCCAGATACTTAATGGGATCAGTGGTTGCTGTGCATTTTGTACTCTTCATAATATATGTTGACATTTATAAGCTCTCCTTTTCTCTCTTTTTTGAGTTTAGTGGCACTTTTAAGATGAACAAAGTTTTATTCTATTATTTATTCATATGTATGAACACTTCTTCAGACACATATCTGGAAAAGCGTGCATGCACATGAAAGCTTATGCCCAAAGTAAAACTTTATTGGCCTTAAAGGTGCCACTGGACTCAAACTTTGTTCTACTGCTTCTGCTTCAGACCAACATGGCCACCTACCTGAATCTTTTACCCCCTGTTTTTTTAAAAAAAACAAATTCCCCCAACTTTTGACACTTTTCTGCAAACTCAGGTGGGGGAGTTCTTTTGGGTTTGTGGAAAGATCCTCCTTGTCTGTCTCTGACTTCATTGTATATAGTTTTTGATATGCATGCTGGGTGCCAGATTCCTAATTATATAGATACAAACATGATCACTTGCATTCATAAACACTTTCGATTTAATTTAACAAACCGTGAAAGTAAAATGTACCACACATTAATTACTAGTGCACCTGAATTTTCTAATATCAGTTGACTTTAACTATAGCTGTTACACATGTCTGTTCCAAAGTGTGAGAAAACTACTAATCTCTTCCATCTTTTTAAAATGTGCAATATAATGTTGCTATCCTAAGGGTGCTGTTCCACAAATGCGTAGGTGATATTCATAATTTTTTTTCCAGCAGATGCCTTTTAAAAGCATATCAAACTTTATAAAAGTCCATCTTAACTGGCAATTTATATACATAGATTAAGAACATAAATGATGAAATATTCTTCTTTTCTTAGGTCCATTTAAGACGTTTACATTTACCGATATAAATTTTATTCTTCCTCTATCCATCCTGGTTTTGGTTCTGTTGTTCCTGTTTTCCTTTGTCTGTTTCTCGTGTTCACTGGCAATTTCCTTGTTCTATATCTTCTGTGTCTCTGTGATTTCACTGTCACTGCTGCCATACCTTGTCTTCTCCTTTTTCCTCTCCTTCTTCTCCCTCTTCCTCTCCTTCTTCCCTCTCTTCTTGTTCCACTGATAGCTCCTCCCCATAGTTCTTCAAAAAATCTGCTGCCTTGAAAATAGATGTTATTCTGAACCTTTTACCTTTAAAAGTAAAGATCAAACCTTCCGGTAAGAGCTAACGATAATTAATCATATTATTTTTCAGTAGTGCCATCAAATTTGAATATTCTTTCATCTTTTCTCTGACTCTTCAAGGGATTTCTTTCAACACATTTATTTCTGTTTCATTCATCATCAGTGGCATGGCATTCACTTCTCTTAATATCTTGTCTCTGACCGCCCTTTTGTGGAACCTTACTTGTACTTCTCTTGGCAATTGAAATCGTCTTGAGTAAGCTGAGTTGATTCTAAAGGCAATGTCTATTTCCTGGATAATCTTCTCCATCTTCCATATTCATGTGCTCCACCAGAAGTTTTGCCATCTTATTACGAAGGTCTTCGCCTTTATTTTCTGACACATTTTGAAATCTTAGAACAAATGCTGCCGTTTGAACATGTAATCTTATAACATCTTGCTCCAAGATGTCCTGTCTTTCTTCTGATTCCTTGATCTTCATCTCCATTTCCTTTGTCTTAGTTTCTATCTTCTCTGTTGTAGTGTTTAATTCAGTAACCTTATTGGTATTATCCATTATCTGTTTCTGAAGTGCATGCAAACTCTGAGAAAATTGGTCAGTTATTTCTTTCATTGCGTCCTTGATGGGATTGACTGTCATGGGGATGGAATTTCTAATTTCCTCCATCATTAGCTTAATTGGATCAACAGCCTCGCTAATGGAACTCTGGATAGTGGTCTGGACCAACGCCTGCATCTTCTTTTGTGCTGGACCTCCAAATTTGGCCATGGCTGAAGTAGAAAGGCTAGATGAAGCACCTGGTATCTTTATTTTCACTTGGTTAGCTTGGCTAGACAGCTTGAATAAATATATTCCACTAACTATAATATTTCAATTCTGGCAAGATGCCCACACTTTTTACCCCACTTTAGCTCCAAGGTCTTCTCTACTAATTTATTTTGGTACATACACAATCCCCTGGCCTGCTTCCCAGAACTTATTTACTTAAACCAGAGCAATTGTTTGGGAACACCCCAAGAACACTGATTTCAGGAGGGGCGTCAAAAGACCTGACTTGGATTGAGGTGACGAGAAAGGGGGTCCTATGAATGATGGACAAATTAAAAACTGACAAATCACCATGTCAAGATGACATACATCCAAGAGTTCTGAAAGAACTCAAATGTGAACTTGTGGATTTCTTGACAAAAATATGCAATCTATCACTAAAATCTGCCTCCATTCCTGAGGACTGCAAGGTAGCTAATAGAACACCCATCTTTAGAAAAAGGTTTCAGAGGAGATCTGGAAAATTACAGGCCGGTCAGTCTAGTGTCAATAACTGGGTAAATTGGTCAAATCTGTTAGTAAAGCTAGAATTAGTGGGCACATTGATGAACAAAAGCTATTGAGGAAGAATCAGCATGGATTCTGTAAGGGAAGCTCTTGTCTCAGTAACGTTTTAGAGTTCTTTGAGCAAACATGTGGACAAGGGTGACCCAGTAGGTATTGTTAACCTAGAGTTCCAGAAACCTTTTGATGAAGTTTCTCGTCAAAGACTCCTAAGTAAGCTCAATAGTCATGGGATAAGAGAACAGGTCCTCTTGTGAATCAAAAATTGGCTAATTAATACGAAACAGAGAGAGAGTATAAATGGGCAATTTTCACAGTGGAGGGTGGTAAACAGTGGGGTACTGCAGGAATCAGTACTGGGTCCGGTGCTTTTTAACTTCTTCATTAATGATTTGGAGTTGGGAGTAAGCAGTGAAGTGGCTAAATTTGCAGATGACACTAAATTGTTCAGGGTGGTGAGAACCAGAGAGGATTGTGAGGCACTCCAAAGGGATCTGTTGAGGATGGGCAAGTGGGCATCAACGTGACAAATGGGGCTCATTTTGGCCAGGTGCAAATCTTAACTATAAATCTTAACTATAAATAGACATTGATGGGGTCCAAACTGGCAGAGACTGATCAAGAGAGAGATCTTGGAGTCATAGTAGATAACTCACTGAAACTGTCGAGACAGTGTGTGGCTGCAATAAAAATGGCCAACACTAGGCTCGGGATTATTACGAAGGGAATTGAAAACAAATCAGCCAGTGTCATAATGCCCCTGTATAAATCTATGGTGTGAACTCATTTGGAATACTGGGAGCAATTCTGGTCACCACAACACAGAAAGAATATTATAGCACTGGAAAGAGTGCAGAAAAGAGCAACTAGAATAATAAAAGGATTGGAACACTTTCCCTATGAAGAAATGTTAAAGCACTTGGGGCTCTTTAGCTTGGAGAAATGACATGATCAAGGTTTACAAGGTTATACATGGGATATAGCAGGCAGAGAAAGAAGTACTTTTCTCCTTTTCGCACAATACAAGAACTTGTGGGCACTCCATGAAATTGCTGAGCAGTTGAGTTAGAACGGATAAAAGGAAGTACTTCTTCACCCAAAGAGTGATTAACACACGGAATTCACTGCCACAGGAGGTGGTGCCAGCTACAAGCATGGGCAGCTTCAAGAGGGAATTGGATAAACATATGGAACAGAGGTCCATCAGTGGCTATTAGCCACAAGGTATAGGTAGGACCTCTTGGTCTGGGGCAAGTGATGCTCTGTGTTCTTGGTGTCTGGGGGGGTAACAGTGGGAGGGCTTCTAGTGTCCTGGCCGCACTGGTCGACCTCCTGATGGCACCTGATATTTTTGTCCACTGTGTGACAGAGTGTTGAGCTGGATGGGCCACTGGTCTGATCCAACATGGCTTCTCTTATGTTTTTATGAAGAAAAAGAGAAGAGATTGGATTTATACCCCAGCCTTCTGTCGGAGTCTCAGGCTTACAAACCCCTTTCCCTTCCCACAACAGACACCCTGTGAGGTAGGTGGGGCTGAGAGAGCTTTGACAGAAACTGTTCTTTTCAAGAACACCCCTGACAGAACTATGGCTTGCCCAAGGTCATCCAGCAGCTGCGAGTGGAAGAGTGGGAAATCAAATCTGGTTCTCTCAGATTAGAGTCTGCGCACTCAACCACTACACCAAAATGCCTTATCATTTCTCCAAGCATTTCTCCCTTTAATCATTCTAGTTGCTCTTTTCTGCACCTTTTCCAATGCTATAATATCTTTTTTTGAGGTATGTTGGCTAGAACTGTACACAGTATCCAAATGAGGCCACACCATTGATTTATGCAGGGGCATTATGATACTGGCTGATTTGTTTTCAGTCCCCTTCCTAATAATCCTCAGCACAGCATGTGCCTTTTTATTGCAGTCACACACTGAGTCGACAGTGAGTTAAGTACCACGACTCCAGGATCTTTTTCCTGGTCAGTTACTGCCAATTATAGTTAGGGTTTTTGGCTCCAATGTGCATTACTTTGAATTGCTCATGTTGAACCTCATTTGCCAGATTGATGCCCACTTGCCCAGCCTCAACATATCCCTCTGGAGCACCTCACACTCCTCCCTCATTCTCACCCCCCTCAACAACTGAGAGTCATCTGCAAACTTAGCCACTTCACTGCTTACTCCGAACTCGAAATCATTAATGTACAAGTTAAAAAGCACCAAATCTAGTACCAAGTCCTGTGGTACCCCACTGCTTACAACTTTCCACTGTGAAAACTGCCCATTTATATTCACACTCTGTTTCCTGTTAATTAAGCAGTTTTTAATCCATAAGAGGACTTGTTCTCTTATCCTATGACTGCTGTGTTTACTTAAGGGTCTTTAATGAGGAACTTTATCAAAAGCTTTCTGGAAGTCTAGGTAAGCAACATTTACTGGGTCACCCTTGTCCACATGTTTGTTCATCCCCTCAAAGAATTCTAAAAGGTTAGTGAGACAAGAACCATTTCCACACAAGCGCAAATCTCCACATCAGCATCTTTCCTTATTTATAATTCTATTTTGGTGTGAACGTTCCACACGCTCCCACAGCCTTTGGCTCTCTCAGCTGCCACTCTGAAGGTCTGCCAATCCCCTGACTGCATTGCCTCGCTGTGTTGCCTCGGTCCTGCCCATGGAGCCGGTGGCCAGTATCTTGGCCTCAGTCTGGAGGGAGCCAGTGAAGGGGATGGATGCTCCACCAAGGGAGCAGCAACCCCTCCATGACCCAAAAGGGAAAGAGAGGAGGTGGCCGCCAGGAGGGATGCCAAGGGGGGGTGCTTCATATGGCGACCCTGATGACTGGCCAGAAAGGCTGCGGGGGAGAAGGAGGCAGACCTAGCGAGCAGCGGCAAGCATGGGAAATACTCACCTTCACTGCCCCTTGCGGCTCCTCTTCCTTGGCCGCAAGGCAGTGCTTCATCAGGGAGATAGCTCAGCAGGCTGCACAGCAGAGAAAGCTGGTCGCTGCCTTTCAAAGGCTCGCCCCGCCTTCCTTCAGCAGCAGCAGCAGCAGCGCCAGGGAGGGTCTGGCCGACAGGGAAGGAGTTGTGGCTTCTGGAAAGCTGGATGCCAGGAGGAGGACCAGGAAGAAGTTCGCGCCTAAAGTGCCGTGGGAGCAGCAGGCAGCACTGTGGGCAGAGCAGGAAGTGCAGGCAAGAGGTGGAGGAACCCCCACCAGGACCTGCCAAGGGGCTGCCAGGCAAGCAGGCAGGGTGGCTGGAGGAGCTCCCCCTCTCACCTCACTGAGGCACCCGAGCACCTTGGGGAGGGTCTGGGGCTGCCTGTCACTCAGCAGCCACCTCCATTCATTCAAAAACAGCAGGCCGGACACAAAGCTTTCTCCCCACACCTACACCTCCCCCCATTGCTTATTGTGGAGAGGCTGCTGAGCATGCGCTCTCTTTCTCTCCCTCTGGTCAGGGCTCTGCAGAGAGAGGGCTGCCACTCTCGAGGGAGGGAGGTGGGTGGGTAGAAGAGAATGAGTGCCCCCTTCATGTGGTGGGGGGGTTACTTTGCAGCCCTTTCCATCTTGCTAACACTCATTATATTCCTTTTACAATGGGCTTTGCTACTAGTTCTTAAATAATTGAAGATCATAAAACTTGTTGCACAACTTTTTGCCTCCCCAGTAGTAGATTCAGATTTAGTGTCCTGTTACCCCGTGTTTTCCTAATCCACTTTTCCCGTGATTTTTTCCCTTTCAATCTGAACTTGCAGTTTTCCAGTGAGGAATTCCCAATTTCTAATGCGGCCCTTTTTGTCGTCAGTGTTGTGTGTTCACCCTTCTCCTGCTCTCCTGCCTCCTGAGCAATCTGCTAAGTTTTTAAGTGTAATGTTGGTTGCTTTACAACACAATTTTTTCCCCATTATAGTAGCAATGTTATAATATTGGGACAAAACAGGCAGTGAGGTTTCATGTAGCCTTTGCCATGCAATTACTCATCCATGAAGTTCCTTTTTGTTTTCTTTCCTTTTTTGTTGGTGGGTACGTCGCATCAGCCTAAATCGGTGTTGGATGTCGGCCCTTCTTCTAAGTGACAGCTGTCGGACCTGGCGTCTTCAGCATCCACTCTGGCTAAGAAAAAGAAAAAGGACAAACAAGATAAGGAGATGCCTCACAAACTTTCTAGCAAAGCCACGCATAAGTCTCACGTCTTGAGCAGTGTGGTGGTGCCTAAGAGCTCTGCACTGCCTGCGCAGCAGTTGCAACCCGATGTGGAGCGTACTTCTGTGCCAGAGCTGCCTCTGGTTGAATCTGCGCCCCCTATAGAGCTTCTGGACTCACCTATTAGGCAGCTGAACTCCCCAGCATTAGAAGCTGGCTTAGAAACCAGACCCATGTCAATTTCTGATGTCGAGGAGGTGGCTTCTCGCAAGCCATGAGGAAAAGACCATTCACCATTGGCTTCTTCCTGGGCCAGCGACCGCTCAGGACTAGACCCAACATACCCTCCCTGTGACAATGTCAGGATGGGGTGGTAAGAGCCTGGAAGTGCTCAGCAGAACAGAGCTCAATCCAAAGAAGTCCACTGTCCACACAGTTAAGTGTAGGAAGTATTTACAAGGATTTATTTACAAAATCTGTTAGATGATGCTGGTATACACAATCCACAAGCAAAGTGCTTCGCCAAGCATCCACACATCAAGAGGGGTTCTTACACACTGTACAAAGCACATATATATACAATATTGTAACCAATCAACACTCAGTGCTGAGTCACTCTGACTCTTGGCTTAGAGTGCTAGTCTAAACCGGTTTGCTCCAGCTAGAGCTCTTTGTCTGGAGCTGTCACCTGTCAAAAAGATGAGCATGATCTGAATCTCTACCTTATGTCTTACATACATTGACAGACAGGTCCAAGTCACCGGTCCGTGCGGAGCTTCAATACTGATGGGACAATTATCAGGAACACTCTCATCCCAGATGCCGGCTCTCTTGCTTGCCTTGTTGGGATTCCAGGTCTGGATCCCCTACCTGTCTGCAATCAGCTTTTCCGCCGGCATCACATGCCCTACTGGTTCTTACCCACTGTCCACCTCTATGCCGTGGTTTACACCGGTTAGACCGAGTGACTGGGATTGTGGGTCTCATCGCTCCCTTTCTCCCATACGTAAACCCAAACCTTCTGCATCGATTTCGAGGCTGCCAGGAGAGTTCCAGCATCCTGCCTCTCCACGTCCTCCGTCCAGTCCTCCGATACAGAGCGCTCCAATATGGGACACTCCTCCCCAGCCCAATGATTCCATTCCAGGACCGATACAGAGATCACCATCGAGATCTTCAGAGACTGACTCTGATGCAGACAGATCTGATGTGGGTAGTTTGCATGAGGGTCCCTCGCCAAAGCCTATGGTGTCAGACGACCTCCCAATATCACCATCTGAGGATCTCTCTTCATATGGAGATTTGATTAAGCAGATGGCTCATTCCTTATGATTTTCCATTGTACAACCTCAACCTTTGGTGTCGGATGCTGTCTTCAATGTGGCACAGCTAGATACCTCAACAGCAATCGCACTTTCCATGTCCAGTGTACTTCTTCAAGCTGCAAAAGCTCCATGGGACAAACTGTCCTCAGCACCGGTGTCATCCAGATGCCTTGATCAAATGTACAAAGTGCAGGAGGGTCGATCTGAATTCTTACATATTCATCGTAAACTGAATTCAATGGTTGTGTCTTCATCATCCATATTTAAACGCACTCACGCTACATGCTCTGCAAGAAACTTGACTCATTCGGAAGGTGTTTCTATTCTGCAGGAACTTTAGGAATTAAGACATCTAATTACCTCACCTGCATGAGCAGGTACCAGTATGCCCTTTGGGAGCAGCTCAGTGAATTTTTATCTTCTGCCTCGGATGACGGTCATCAAGCAGCTAGAAAATTGCAGAATTTTCTCATTCTGTCTAAACAACTCATTAATTCCTCTAAACATGCGTTAGACACATTTTCCAAGACGATGTCCTCTGCGGTTGCCCTCCAGAGACACTCCTGGCTCTGGACCACTTTTCTGCCAGTGGACACCAGGAGTTACATAGAGGACTTACCTTTTGATGGACAAGGTCTCTTTCATGCGTTCACCGATGTTGCATTCCAGGATATGGACAAGAGCATTAAAGCGTCCAGATCTTTGGGAGTCTCTGCCTCATCCAAACAGTTTAGGCCACGCTCGTGGTCTTGCTATGGGTCCAAGTGCCAGTTCAACAAACCATCACCTGAAGGGACCTGGAGACCTCGTCAGTCGCCTATAGGGAATAGACAACAGTACCCTGCAAGGCCGAAGTATAGCTCTGTGCAGCAACACTCCAGAGCTAAACAGGCCAAGTTGGCCGAACAGAGTCTTTGACTTACCTCTCTCTGTTTCTCAAGACCCTACCAACCTATCCCTTTATCTCCAAGCCTGGTGCAACATTATCACAGACCGGTGGGTACTGTCTATCTTAACCCACGGCTATGCTATTGAGTTTCTAGCTCTGCCTCCCATGCCAGTATTTGTGGCTGCCCCACCAATGCCATTCCTTCTTGAAGAAGTATCCACCCTTCTTGCGAAGGACGCCATAGAACCCATACCATCGGAATGCCAGGGGTCTGGCTTCTACTCCCGCTATTTTGTGATCCCCAAAAGGGCAGGAGGTCAACAAACAATTTTAGACCTGAGGGGCCTCAGTTCCTTCATACAATACCGCAAGTTCAAGATGACATCTTTGCAAATCATTATGCCACTTTTGACCCAGGGTGCCTGGATGGCCACTCTCGACCTTCGAGATGCCTATACCCATTTGAATGTCCATCCCTCACATCAGAGGTACCTAAGTTTCACTACAGGAGGCTGCCATTACCAATACAGATGTCTGCCCTTTGGCCTCAGCACTGAACCTTGAGTCTTTACCAAAACTATGGTAGTGGGAATAGCTTATCTTCTTCTATGCGGCATCACGGTGTTCCTGTACATAGACGACTGGCTCCTCGTTGCTCCCTCCCCAATCTTCTGATAATTCACATCTCTCGGTCCTTGGCAATTCTGCAATCCCTCAGCCTTCAGGTGAACTACAAGAAGTCTCGCCTGGAACAATCACAGAGGGTGCAGTTCATAGGGGCATTTTTGGACTCTGCAGCGTGTAAGGCTTATCTACCACAGGACAGAGCTGTCGCCCTAACATCACTTGCAGAACAAGTTTGGCTACGTGACGCATCCTCGGTGAGGCGAATCCAATGTCTTCTGGGCCTGATGGCAGCTACAACAACAGTCCTGTGCTTTGCCAAGCTATGGATGAGGCCGCTGCAACTTTGGTTCCTCTGGCGCTTCAAGACCCTAAGGATGAGCCAGTCTGTTTGCCTTTCCCCTTTGAGGGAAGCTCAAGACTCCCTTCAGTGGTGGACCGTGCCAACGACCCTCACACATGGTGCTCCTTCTCATCCCCCCACGCCTCAGTACATGCTCGCCACTGATGCTTCTCTGTGGGGGTGGGGAGCACATCTATACGGCATCTCTATGGGTCACAAATGGGATGCTCTCAATGCGACCAACCATATCAACTTTCTGGAGCTGCTGGCCATCAAGTTAGCTCTGCAGTGCTTCTATCCAGTTCTTGTGGGTGCATGCGTGGCTGTACTTATGGACAACACCACTGCCCTAAGCTATCGCAATCTCCAGGGCGGGATGGTCTCCCGCAGCCTCTGTTGTCTAGCTCTCGATCTTTGGGCCTGGTTCATATCCCTGGATATCTTGCCAGTAGCGACTCACATTCCAGGGATCGCCAATGTGGAAGCAGACCTGCTCAGTAGAGGTCTCACTCAGTGACATGACTGAGAGTCGGACTTACCTACGCCCCGTTTTTGAAAGGTGGGGCACTCCCCATATAGATTTTTTTGCCACAAGATGGAATGCAAAGTGCACTCTCTTCTGTTGCAGAGGGGGTCGAGACCCCCACGCCTTGGGGGATGGTCTCCTCTTCCCATGGGAGGATGCCTTCCTCTACATGTTCCCTCCTTTACCACTCCTCCTCGGGGTCATCCAGAGATTGGCAAGGATCCGCACACACTGCATTCTAATCGCCTCATGGTGGCCGAGACAACCTTGGTTTGCCGTCTCCTCTCCCTGGCTGGGGGTCACTGCCACCTCTTCCCAGCCATTCTGGATTTACTCCTGGTGGAAGGTGGAGCGACTTTTTTACCTGACTTTTCCCCTTGCCCAAGGGATGACGAACAATGCCTTCTTCATACAGTAGATGCATGCATCTAGAAGGGATAATTGCCTGTTTGTCTTGTACTCCGGACACTCCACAGGACTGAAAATCTCAGCTCAGCGCCTCTCAAAGTGGATAGTTGAAACTATCAAACTGTGCTATCTTTTGGCTAAGCATCCATTTCCTTGGCATGTAAGAGCACACTCCACAAGGTCTATGGCCACTTCTACAGCCTTCTTGAAGGGTGCTTCTTTGTCGGCTGTCTGCAAGGCTGTGATATTGTCAGGCGCTTCAGAAAAGTCAGTCAAACACCAGGCCTCATGCGAAAGGATAGTGTTTATTATACTGCAGATCTAAAGGCACATTAACATCCTCCTTGTCAGGAATGACCTACACAAAAGGAACCTCTCTGGTTATACCCCTCGGGGCTATAGCCCCCCCGACATTCTACCAATAGCTACAAAGCCCGCGCGCGGGAAGGGAAGGTGCTACATCTCTAGAAGCTATACATTTCCATGGCCTAGCTGTTCACATAAGAAAAAGGGAAGAAGAGAAACAGCCTGGCACTTCAAGGACATTTGGCCATCTGTAGATAACTCGGGATGGGAATTGCTGCGTTACCCAGGCAACCCCGTCACCTCCCCGCATACCAGACAATACACAGGCAGAACCACTGACACCTCCACCCCTCCCTTCACCCTCATGGCAGGGTTACCTGACAGATATGGTCCACCCAACCACATTCATCAAGCATTATGCCATAGATGTTCGTGGACACCATAGGGTGGACCTTGGTTGTTTGATCCTTTCATCGGCAGTGCAGTGAACGCACAGCAGTACCCACCTCCATGTGAACCACTGCTTTTACTTTCCCATAGGTGTGATGCACAGAGACCATGAAGAAGATAAACAGGTTGCTTACCTGTAACTAATGATCTTCGAGTGGTCATCTGTGCAGTCACACCACCCTTCCTTCCTTCCCCACTGCTGTCGCTTCATTACACGTTTATTTATTCTTGCCATGCCAGCGATCAGCAGGAACTGGCGGGATGTCTGCGCCCCACCCCTGGGCATGCGCAGTGGGGTTCCCACGCATGCTTGGAATGGAGGTGTGAAAATCCTGTTATGAGCTTTGTATAACACCGATCAGATCAGCGCAGGCGCACTGGATCTCATAGGTGTGACTGCACAGATAACCACTCGAAGATCATCAGTTACAGGTAAGCAACCTGTTTTTCACATTTGAGTTCTTTCAGAATTCTTGGATGTATGCCTTCTGGGCCTAGGATTTGTCAGTTTTTAATTTGTCTATCAATCATAGGACCTCCTCTCTTGTCACCTCAGACTCAGGTCTTTCGACACTCCTTCTGAAATCGGTGGTTCTGGAGTGGGCCGATATCTCCCATCTTCCACAGTGAAGACAGAGGCAAAAATGCATTCAGTTTCTCAGCCATTTCCCTATCGTCCTTCAGTAATCCTTTTACCTCTTGGTCATCCAAGGGCCCCACTGGCTGTTTTTCTGCTTCTAATGTCTTTGAGGAAATTTTTATAGTTGGTCTTTACATTTTTTGTAGTATGTTCCTCATAGTCCCATGTCTGATCACTGACTTGCATTTTATTTGCCAAAGCCTATGCTCCCTTTTATTTACCTCACTTGGACTAGCCTTCCACCACTTAAAGGAATCCTCCTTACCATTTACTGCTTCCATTAATTTGTTCATTAACCATGCAGACCTTTTTTGATATGTATTCGTACCTTTCCTAACCTGTGGTATACATTCTATCTGATTCCTTCTTTTGATTTGTTAAAAAGGCTAAACAAAAATTCTAGAGGCCTTAATCAAACTCAGCATTTGCTAGGGCAATAATATTTTCCAGTCCTGATTTGATAAAAGCTTGGGAGGCAAGGAATATCCCCCAAATCTATACAATACTGCAAAAATATTCTTTGTTGCCAATAAAGTGAGTCAATCCCTAATACAATACTGCAAAATTATTCTTTGTTGCCAATAAAGGGAGTCAATCCCTAAATCTTTCCATAAAACACGTATTTGGGCATCTACATGGATCCAGCTGTAACTTTTGAAAGAGAAACAAGTAACTACTGGTGTGTGTATTTCAAAACTGTTCGAAAGATATCATATAGTAACTTTAAAAGGCAGTAGTTTTTATTAGATGGTATGCCAGGCATTATTCTTAGGAATGCATTGAGAAAATTTCCAGTTTGTCTATGTGCCTCATTTCTACTTACAATTTACTCAAATTATGTTACGTGAGAGATCAGATTTTAATAATGTTTGTATTGACTGCAATATTCAAGTTTGTTTCCATAGGGCTGATTTATCAAGAAATCCTGAGACAGAAAGTAGGACTCACTTGGCTTTCTATCCCTGTTATTGTTGTTGTTATTATTATTATTAATATTATTAAAAGGGCGGCTCACAATTCAGGGCACCACGTGCCAAAATATATAGACACATATAAAAACAAGATAAAACATCCATATCTTACAATTTAAGTGCTCAATGATGTTAGTCCTTCAATCAAATCAAAGATGGCGTGCTGTAGATGTAACACAGAGTCCCGATTCAGCGGTAACCGATCCATCACAATGCTGTGGCTCAATCTTTCATATAGGGCCAGCCCACTACCCTGATGTTACTAATAATAATAGTTGGTGGTAGTGGTGGGTGGCTCCTAATTAAAAGCCTGGTGGAAGAGCTCTGTCTTTCAGGCCCTGCAGAACTGTAAGAGGTCCCGCAAGGCCCTGATCTCCGGGAGCTCATTCCACCAGGTAGGAGCTGCCACTAAAATGGCCCTGGCCCTAGTTGCAGTGAGCCTGGCCTCCCTGTGGCCTGGTATCACTAACCGATGTTGTGACCCCGACTGTAGTGCTCTCTGGGATATGAACTGGGAAAGGCAGTCCCTCTGGTATGTCAAACCCTGGCCATATAGGGCTTTAAAGGTAAGTACCAGTACCTTGAAGCGAATTCAGTATGCTATTGGCAGCCAGTGCAGTGCTTTCAGCACAGGCCGGATGTGCTCCCATCTAGGGAGACCCATCAAGAGCCTGGCCACAGCATTCTGCACTAGCTGCAGCATCTTAATTTGTGACAGGGGCAGCCCCATGTAGAGAGCATTGCAGTAGGTTAATCTTGAGGTGACCATCGCATGGGTCACTGTAGCCAGGTCATCGCGGCTGAGGAAGGGAACCAACTGCCGAATCAGCCAAAGATGGTAAAAGGCTGACCTGGCAGTGGCTGCCACCTGGGCCTCCATAGTTAAGGAGGGATCCATGAGTGCTCCCAAACTCCTAACCTCTGGCGCTGGCACCAGAGGTGCCCTGTCGAAGGCCAGGAGAGGGATCCCCATCCCCAGACCGCCCCAACCCAGGCACAGGACCTCGGTCTTCGCTGGATTTAGTTTCAGCTGGCTCAGTCTGAGCCGGCCGGCCATGGCTTGCAATGCCTGGTCCAGATCTTCCGGTCTGGAGTCCAACCGGCCACCTAACATCAGATAGAGCTGGGTGTCATCAGCATACTGGTGACACCCTAGCCCATACCTCCGGGCAATCTGGGCAAGGGGGCGCATATAGATGTTAAACAACATCGGGGAAAGTACCACTTACTGAGGCACACCGCACTCAGGCGAGTGTCTTCGGGACTGCTGTTCCCCTAGTGCCACCCTTTGTCCCCGACCCTTGAGAAAAGAGGTAAGCCATTGTAACGCAAGCCCATGTATCCCCACATTGGCAAGGCAGTGGGTCAGCAACTGGTGGTTGACAGTGTCAAATGCAGCTGACAGGTCTAATAACAACAGTACTTGCTGCACCACCTTGATCCAAATGCCTCCGGAGGTCATCAGTAAAGGTGACTAGCGCTGTCTCTATCCCATGTCCCGGGCGAAAGCTGGACTGGAAGGGATCTAAAATGGAAGAGTCATCCAGGAAGTCCTGTAGCTGTATTGCCATCGTCCTCTCGATTAATTTGCCCAAATAGGGCAGGTTGGAAACTGGCTGGTAGTTAGCTAATTTGGCCAGATTCAGTGCTGTTTTTTTCAAGAGAGGGCAGACCATCGTTTCCTTGAGTGCCCCCAGGAACTGCCCCTCAGAGAGGGACTTGTTGACAATCTCCCCTAGGGCATCTCGAAACCCCTCATGGCTCACTTTAATGAGCCAGGAAGGGCACAGATCAGGGCTTCGTGTGGTTGGGCGCACAGACACAAGCAATCTGTCGACTTCCTCCAGGCTGAATGGGATGAAACAATCCAAACCCACAGTCGAGGATGTGCAAGGGCCCTCGAGTTCACTTACTGTTTCAACTGTGGCGGGGAGATCATGGCAGAGCGCCAAGACTTTATCCGCGTAATAGCTTGCAACTGCTTCACAGCCAATAGCCAATTCCCTGACGTTTTGCCTGCCCTGTGGCAGAGCTGTTAAAGACAGAATTGTTTTAAATAATTGGGCTGGGTGCAAGCTCACGGATGCAGTCGTGGCCACATAGAAGTCTATAATTTCAGTAGACACCTAGATGTGAAAGACATATAACAATTCATTTTTAAAAGTTACTTTGGAGGAAGAGAAACATTCCATATTTGTTTAGAGGTATGAATTCTATAATGTATGTATTTATAACATTTATACTCTCTTCTCCAGAACTTGTTAGCTTCCATCAGAATAAAACAAAAATAGCAATTACAGCAATAGAATCAAGCCACAGAGGGCCCATTCAGTAGTATTTAGTCTTCCAGAAAAGGTAGTTTTTCACATCCTCTCTGAAAAGCTGCAAAACCAGAGCAGCTCTGAACCTCAGAAGATATCATTCAGCAGTCTCTGAACAATTCCTATGAAAACCCTTCTCTGTCTGACATCTGTCTTTGTCTCATATGATGTGGCCACACTGAGCAGGCCTGCGGCTGCAGGAAGCAGTCAGTAATTGCTGTTGTGTGGGGAGAACTATGAGCCAACATCTTGAGTTGAGCCCCAAATCAAAGTGATAACCATGCGGCAAAATAGGATAAATATGTCCCCATACCCCAGCCTCTATGAAGAGACGGACAGCCTTCTGCTCTCATTGAAGCTTGCAAGTTGTCTTCAAGGTCTGTTACAATAGTTAGTCCCAGAGGTAACAAATCAGAACCTTTTGTAGAAGGAGATGCAGTTCATGTAGCAGATAGGGTTGACAAAAACCACCCCTGACCAATGCTCCCTCTAAGCTGTGGAGTCTTGTGAGCAAAAATCCTACTTTGTGAGCTACTGGCATTAAGTTGTGAGTGAGCAATTTGGGTACTGCATAAATTGTTTTGTTCTGGAGCCTTCCTTCCTGAGCTAAGACAAAAATGTGTGAGCTGGCAGCTAAAAAGCTGTGAGCTAGCTCACACTAACTCAGCTTAGAGGGAACACTGCCACTGACAATTGCTAACGTCTGAAGCACCCCATGGCACCTTAACTGATCAGGCAGGGATCTAACCCTGTGTACCATCCATTCCAGGGAACTGGATTTACCTTCCAATATTGACTAATCTTGTACTAATTCAATTTTAAGCCTGGTGACTATAATTTACTTAACCACATCCTCCAAGCACTAGTTTAGAACCAAGACAGCTGTTACTGAGTATTTAGTTGATGATATATACAGCATCAGTGTACATTCCAATCCCAAAGAAGGGCAATGTCAAGGAATGTTCAAACTATCGCACAATTGCACTCATTTCACATGCTAGCAAGGTCATGCTCAAAATCCTACAAGCTAGGCTCCAACAGTATGTGGATAGAGAACTGCCAGAAGTACAAGCTGGGTTTCGAAGAGGTAGAGGAACTAGAGATCAAATTGCCAACATTTGCTGGATTATGGAGAAAGCAAGAGAATACCAGAAAAACATCTACTTCTGCTTCATTGACTATGCTAAAGCCTTTGATTGTGTGGATCACAATAAATTATGGCAGGTTCTTAAAGAGATGGGAGTGCCGGACCACCTCACATGTCTCCTGAGAAACCTGTATAAGGGTCAAGAAGCAACAGTTAGAACCGGATATGGAACAACTGATTGGTTTAGCATAGGAAAAGGAGTACGACAAGGATGTATATTGTCCCCTTGCTTATTTAATTTATATGCAGAGTACATCATGCGAAATGCTGGCCTGGATGAATCACAAGCTGGAGTTAAGATTGCTGGGGAAAAGATCAATAACCTCAGATATGCAGACGATACCACTCTGATGGCAGAAAGTGAAGAGGACCTAAAGACCCTCTTGCTCAGGGTGAAAGAGGAGTGTGCAAAAGTGGGCTTGAAGCTCAACATCAAAAAAACTAAGATCATGGCATCTGGCCCCATCACTCCTTGGCAAATAGAAGGGGAAGTCGTAGAAGTAGTGACAGACTTCACGTTCCTAGGATCCCAGATCACTACAGATGGTGACTGCAGCCATGAAATTAAAAGACGCCTGCTCCTTGGGAGGAAAGCGATGGCAAACCTAAACAGCATGATAAAAAGCAGAGACATCACCTTGCCAACAAAGGTCCGCATGGTCAAAGCAATGGTATCCCCCGTAGTAATGTATGGCTGCGAGAGTTGGACTATAAGGAAGGCCAAGCACTGAAGAATAGATTCTTTTGAACTATGGTGCTGGAGAAGACTCTTGAGAGTCCCTTGGACTGCAAGGAGATCAAATCATTCAATCCTAAAAGAAATCAACCCTGACTGTTCCCTGGAAGGCCAGATCCTGAAGCTGAAGCTCAAATACTTTGGCCACCAAATGAGAAGGGAGCATTCACTGGAGAAGACCCTGATGCTGGGAAAGATTGAAGGTCAAAGAAGAAGGGGACGGCAAAGGATGATATGGTTAGACAGTGTCATCGATGCAACAAACATGAAATTGAGCAAACTTCAGCGGACAGTGGAAGACAGATAGCCAAAGAAAAGGAGGGTTTGCAATTAGAAGATACATTCATGTTTCTGTTTGCTGACCTGCCCCCTGAAATAATTGCTGCGAGGAGGAGGATGCGTGAGACAGCAGAACAGCTAACAAACAATGGTGTCAAATTTAGTTGGTTGTCCTTGGGGCACATCATAGTTCATTTGAATGGGAAAACCCACACCACCTTTGACGAAACATCTAGCAAAAATTCTCTGGCAGCATGTATAAAATCGTAAGAGGGAGAAAATAGTCTGGCGTTTAACCTGTCTGGAGACGGCAACTTGAAAAGTTATAGAGACATGAGGCGTCAAAGAATTAAATTAAGGAACAATTTAAAGACAAGAGTGTTATACTGTATTCAGTAATATGGAAGCCACAATGTTAACTACGATTGATAGCTTAGTTCACAAAAAGTGCCTTTGTTATAATGGTATAGGTATTTAATTTTTACAGTGGGCGTAAAGAGGGAGGAGGGGGAGTGCCCCCCCCCCCAAGTCCTCTCACAGGAGGAGGGAAGTTTTCTTCCCGCTGAGTTTCTAAGCACCAGGGATGAGAGGCATCTCCGTTTGGTTTTCTTTTTATATTAGGAGAAATAGGTTATTGAAGAATAAAGCAAACTGGTATCATGTTAAATGGCAAAGAAAGTTCAATGTAATTATTAAGTAAATATATGTAAGGTATTTGATGCGAACATCACGAAAGTATTGAAGAAACTGAATGAAAGGACATTAGCGGGTGTTATATGATAATATGATTTAGAACAGAAAGATATTAGCAATTGGTATAATAGAGTTGAGTATAAAGGAATAGCGTGAGAATACTTTCTATTATTAAACAATTGTAGGATTGAGGGAAAACAAGGTTAATGTGTTGTATTATTGTGCACTACAGAAATGAATAAATTATTAATTTAATTTTTTTTAAAAAAAAAAGTGGAGTGGGGGAAGCAAGGCCAGACTTGCTTGCTGCTCCCTGTCTAGAAAATGAAGCAACCCAAGAGAGAGGGAGAGAGTCAAGGAGGAAGAGCACAGCAGTGCCCCTCTTCACCTTGCCAGCCCAGGTGTTCTGCACCTGGGTGCACCCTGGTCTGGGCATGGCGCAGACAGTGAGAAGAATCATGATCATGGTAGCAGATAGCCTTGGACATGAAACTGATGGGTGCCGTTATGCCTATGTACCTCTGGCAAGGAAGAATGCAGCAGCAATCAACTGTGCCCTGTCAGCCTGGGTGCTGTGCAACTGGTGTTTAATGTTTCTCTGGTGGTCCAGGAGTGGGGCAGTCCTTTGGACCCCTTAACTCCCAGGAAACTCCTCCCCCTCTGAAAGCAGGGCTGGCAGACTCTTCAGACACGGAAGGGGAGGACCCCAAGGTGCGACACGAATGAGCACAAGTCCAGGAACAGTCCAAGGTTAAAGCCGAGTAAATCAGGTAGCACGGTTCAAACAGGTTTTAAATCACAGTCCATAAGTAGGGTCAGACATACCAGAGAGTCAAGTCCATAAATCACAACGATGCCAGAGGAGTCAGAGAGAAACGCAGTGTCCACGAAGCCAAGGGTCAAAAGCCGGTAAGAGTTTCACAAGGGTTGAGGCCGAGATACAAAGATTCAGGTCCTGACAACGACGTTGCTAGCACAAGTGTGCTCATGGCCAGAGGCTTTCCTAAATAGTGCTCTGGCTCCGTAGCCCATGAGCACCTGTGAGCAAGGTCCTGACTGCTGCTAATACTCAGGGCTCAAGGTTCTTTGCCCTCTGGAGCGTGACTCTTTTCTTCGGCTGGCCAGGTCTTGACGCCGATGATCCCTTAGCCGGTGCACAGGTGGGGGAGAGGCAGATGGTGAAGTGCTTGCTTCAGGCACCGCTCCAGGTGCAAAGCGTCCCACAGTTGGCTCAGGCTGCTGTGTATCCTCCACAGCACTTACATCGGTTGCAGGTCCTGGTGCCTCTTCAGCCCTTAAAGGTACCGAAGCCTCCCTGTTTTGGCTGTCAGGGGCTGGTTCAGGGGCTGAGTCAAGGACAGGCATGACAAAGGGCTTATTCTCTTGGAACCCAGTCTCTCCGGCCCCGCTTTCAAGCAGGACATGGTAGCAGCGCAGAACAAGAAGATGAAAGTCAGAAGAAAGAAGACCCGGAAGTCTGCGGAGGGGAGTAGCAGGTAGACGATCGGCCTTTCTGCCTTCTAAACTCCTCCGTTTCCCTCTCTACATCGGAGAGCCGCTACAGGAAGGAGCAGCTCAGGGAAGGCACTGACGGACCTGGGCAACCCCTGGGGAACCACGGCATCGGTGAGCACCCAAGGGAGAGGGTGGGCACGGCATGTCTTCGCTCTCTTCCCATAGAGAATGACCAGGACAGCAGTGGGGGCTCTAATGGTGACGTGGCTGGTGGTACATGGCTGGTGACTGTCCGAAGCTGTTTTATCTGTACAGCCAGTTCCCGGTCTTTAACACAGCATGGGAGGCCGGAAGGAGTGTCCAGCAACCGTGCAGTAGGCAGGAAAATTTCTGATGGAGGGTCTTCTTTTCCTCGCAGCACCATTCCCCCCCCCTTTTCTCTTCACCTCGGGTGGTGATTGGAGTGGGGAGTTGGGACTTCTGAAGGGGTAAATGAACAGTTGAGAGCTGGTTCTTTTCCCTTGCCTACGTTTTTTCCTCCACTTCCCACTCAGCTTTAGGAATGGGGAAGTGTGTGTGGGGGGGAAAGGTGGCTTAGATATGGACTGAGTCTGGGACTTGGAGAACCATTTAGAGTTACCCAGTTAAGAGGAGGCCAGGTGGGAGAGGCCATTTTGAGAGTTCCTTTCCTTACTTTCACTTTTAGGAGAATTCAAAATGGATGAGAAAGCTTCCACTTCTCAGGAAATGGAGACCTGTACATTCACACTGACTGAGTCTCCAAAGTCTCCTCTCACCCAGACACAATATTCTCCAGTGGGGGTAGAAAATCCTGGTGCCTTTCTATCCTGGCTGCATACAGAGATGAGAAAGGAATTTAGAACCATGTGCCAGGAGTTCTGCTACTCACAACCACTGTAAAAGACATAGAGATAGGGATAGGGAGGCTGAAATTCCTGATAGAAAAGAAGTAAGATGGCTGCGTCTACAGGAGAGCATAGCCCTTTATTAGAGGGACAAGACTCTGATTCATCGTGTTCTTCCTCCACATCACCCAAAAAAGAGGGAGAGCTTTCAGAGGCAGAGGCAGAGGTGGTACCTACATCTCAGACTAGGCTTTTTCCTCAGGAATTGTATAATAAGTTACTCCCAAAGTCATCAGAACTCTGGAGTTGACTTATACTCTAAGGAAACAGAAGAAGAAGATACAGTTTTCCCTGTTGGGTCAGATAGAGCCATATCTAAACCTAACACCAAAGCTGTAGGTTCCACTTCCTGCGTCTTTTTGCAAGATAATGAAAGCGGAGTGGGAAAACCCAGCCAGACCTAAAGCAACTCGCCAAGTTTTTGGAAAGCTTTACTCATTAATCCCTGAAGCTTCAAAAAAAAGCTGAAACTATCGGTAGTGGATGATCCTATTAATAGTCTGGCTTCCACATCAGTTCTCCCCATGGGGGCTGATGGCCTTCCTAAGGAGATAAGTGATAAGTACATAGAACAAGCACTGCATAGAGACTTTGAGGCTTCTGCTAACTCATTAAGAGCTTTTGTTACAGGCTCATTATTTGCCAGGGTGGCATATACGTCGTCGTCTGATCTGGCCAAGGCAGACAGTGGAGTTCCTAAAGAACTGAAGGATGAACTTAAGAAGATCGCACTAGCCACGGCTTTTGCCGCAGATGCAATGCTGGATGCAGTGCAACAATCTGCAAGGAGCATGGCATGTAGTATTACAGCACAAAGGAAGACTTAGAAGCTGGGTTGTGGACCCATCCACTTGAGCTAAGGTGGCAGCGGTTCCCTTTAAAGGTTCCAAGCTGTTTGGAGATGACTTGGATCATTATCTCATCGAAGATAAAGACAAGAAGAAAGTACTTTCTTCAAAAAAGAGGGAAGGGAAAACTAGGTGATACCAGCAGTCCTTTCGTGACTCCAGGAAAGATACGAAAACTGGACCTAATAGATCCTACAAAGGAAGATGGCAATCCAAATACAAAGAAGGAAAATCATCCAGTTTCTCTGCAAAGCAAGCCACCAACGGAAAGTCCACCAAGAAAGGACCACAGGCATGACTATGCCGAGATACAGATACCAAGCGGAGTCGGGGGCCGTCTTCAGAATTTTGCACCTGCCTGGCAAAGGTTGATTTTGGACAGATGGGTGAAGGATACTGTCACAAGAGGTTACTCTCTAGAATTCCGCTCCATCACTCCTTCACGTTTTCTGGAATTTCCAAGGAACAAATCCAGAATGAAACACAAACAATTAGAGGGAGCCATAACACATTTGATTGAGATTGGGGCAATAGAACTGGTTCCACCTCTCGAGAGGGGTCAGGGGATATATTCATTGTTCTTCACCATTTCGAAGAAGAACAGAGATGTGAGGGCAATACTAGACCTCAAGTGGCTAAACAAGAAGAAGAGGAGATTGGATTTATACCCCACCCTTCACTACCCAAAGGTGTCTCAAAGTGGCTTACAAACTCCCTTCCCTTCCCCTCCCCACAACAGACACCCTGTGAGGTAGGTGGGGCTGAGAGAGCTCTTGATAGGAACTGCTCTTTTTCAAGAACAGCTCTTATCAGAACTATGGCTTGCCCAAGGTCATCCAGCCAGGTGCAAGTGGAGGAGTGGGGAATCAAACCCATTTCTCCCAGATTAGACTCCACACACTTAACCACTACACCAAACTGGCTCTCAGTTTGATCAACAAGAGGGTGATCAGCAAAAAATTCAAGATGGAGACAGTGAAGTCTAATCTGTCATCCATACAAAAAGGGGATTTCATGATGTCAATAGATTTATCGGAGGCGTACCTGCATATTCCCTTTTTTCCAGCCCATTGCAGGTATCTGCATTTCACCTACCATGACAAACATTTTCAATACCAGGCGCTGCCTTTTGGTCTGAAATCATCGCCAAGGGTTTTTACCAAGGTTCTCGTCACTCTAGTGGCCTTATTAAGGATACAGGGGGTTGCTTTGTACCTCTTCTTGTCCTAGTCAAAGCTCCTTCATACGATATGATGACCAGGGTCTTGGAAACCACAATGTTGCTACTCAGGGAGCATGGCTTCTTGATCAACCTAGAAAAGAATTCACTGAGCCTGATCCAATCCTTACTCCATCTTGGGGTGCACATAGACACAGTGCAAGACAGAGTGTTTCTTTCTCAAGAGACACAGGAGCATCTGAGACAACTGACACAGGAGGTCCTGGACCTTCAGAGAGTAGAAATTATGACCTTAGCAAAACTGCTCGGGATGCAAGTGTCATGCCAGGAAGTACTTCGATGGGCCAGGTTCCACACGCATCCCCTGCAACGCTTTCTCCTACTTTTTCAGGACCTAATAGCCCAAAAGAAGGTAAAAAAGGTACTACTGTCACAGGATGTGAAACAACAGCTGCAGTGGTGGCTGGCTCCAAATCACTTCCTAGAAGGGGTATCACTCAGGGACCCAGTCAGAATAGTCATCACAACATGCCCGCTGAAGGAATTGACATTTAAGGCTGTTTTCCTTATGAGCATCACTTCAGCAAGGAGAGTGTCAGAGCTGGGGGCCCTTTCTATAGATAAAGAACTCTGTATGTTTCACAATGACAGGGTAGTCCTGTGCTCTGATCTGGCCTTTGTGCCCAAGGTCAACTCGGCCTTTCATAGGTCAATGGAGATAATTCTTCCCTCTTTCTGTCCGAATCCCAAGTCCGATAAGGGAAAAGAGTGGCACTGCCTTGACGTGAGGCAGGCACTTAGTTTTTATTTGGACAGGACCAAGCAGGAGAGGAGGACTGACTCACTCTTTGTCTCCTTTAGAAAATCCACCATGGGAGGGTAGGTTTCTCCTTCGTCACTGAGTACCCTCCACAGGGAGTAACGGTACATTCCCTTAGGGGGATGGCTACATCCGCGGCATACAGGGCATTTCCGTCACTGGATGTAGTGTGTAAGGTGGCCACATGGAAGTCGGTACACTCGTTCACCCGGCACTACAGGATAGACAAGTTAGCATCAGCAGATGCTGTGTTTGGCCGTAGAGTCTTGCAGCATACCCTGTAGTTGGGGAAGTGGCTGGACCCGCCCTGCTTTTTCATGTCCCAGGAGTTAAGGAGTCCGAAGCTTCCTTCTCGGTGGTCCAGAGTGGGGCAGTCCTTCCCACCCAGTTATGAGGTACCGCTTCCTCAACGAACAGGGGTGTTGTTGGCTGTAGGGTCAGATCCAGGTACAGTGGGGGTTGTATGCCTGGGGATTCTGGCACACGGAGTTGTGTTTTTCTCTGTATGGATGGTTGGCTCCCTGTTGGGAGTACCTTGTTGTCAGTTATTTTTTACAGTATGGGGAAAGGCGGCTTGGAGAACGACTGGGTTCTAAGAGGATAAGCCCCTCCCCTTCTGTCCGAAGAGTCTGCCAGCCCTGCTTTTGGAGGGGGGAGGAGTTTCCTGGGAGTTAAGGGGTCCAAAGGACTGCCCCACTCCTGGACCACCAGAGAAACATTAAACACCAGTTGCACAGCACCCAGGCTGACAGGGCCCAGGAGTTAAGGAGTCCAAAGGACTGCCCCACTCTGGACCACCGAGAAGAAAGCGTCACAGTAAGTGGAGACAAATCTTCTGTTCTCCTTGCTGGCTGCACTATACCTTGACCAGTGAGGAGGAGCATGGAGCTTTGCTATGTGCCAGCCCAGGTGTAGTGCAGTTGGGGAGAAGGCACACAGGGTGCTCTCCCCGCATCTGCTCTTCAGCCCTCCAGCAGATACCTGTTTCCAGGGTTGTTTTGGCCTACCAACCTGCCCCACCTCCTTTAAAATGTTTTTTCCTCTTAGTTGCTCTTGAAAGAATCCAAAAAACTTGGAGCAGTTTGGCTTAAGGCATGAATTAAAGAAATCTGCCCCCTTCTCAAAGTATGTAGTATGCATCTTTAGCTGTCTCTGATTAAACCTGCTTCATATAAGCAAGGCAGCACAAGGATGTAAAGAATTTCTGAAAGGATTTAAAGAATTTCTTCTGAAAGAACTCAAATGTGAACTTGTGGATCTCCTTACATTAATATGTAATCTTTCTTTAAAATCTGCCTCCATTCCTGAGGACTGGAAGGTAGCTAATGTCACTCCCATCTTTAAAAAGGGCTCCAGGGGAGATCCAGGAAATTACAGGCCAGTCAGTCTGACATCAATACCGGGTAAGTTGATGGAAACTGTTATTAAGGAAAGAATTAGTAGGCACATTGATGAACAAAAACTATTGAGGCAGACTCAGCATGGGTTCTGTAAGGGAAGATTTTGTCTCACTAAGCTGTGTTTTTTGAGGGAGTGAACAAACATGTGGACAAGGGGGACCCAATAGATATTACTTACCTTGACTTCCAGAAAGCTTTTGATACAGTTCCTCATCAAAGGCTCCTAAGTAAGCTCAATAGTCATGGAATAAAAGGACAAGTCCTCTTGTGGATCAAAAACTGGCTTATAAATAGGAAACAGAGAGTGAGTATAAATGGGAAACTTTCTCAGTGGAGGGTGGTAAGCAGTGGGGTACCACAGGAATCAGTACTCGGTCCGATACTTTTTAACTTGTTTATTAATGATTTGGAATTGGGAGTAAGCAGTGAAGTGGCTAAATTTGCAGATGACACGAAGTTCTTCAGGGTGGTGAAAACCAGGGAGGATTGTGAGGCACTCCAAAGAGATCTGTCGAGGATGGGTGAGTGGGCGTCAATGTGGCAAATGGGGTTCAATGTGGCCAAGTGCAAAGTGATGCACATTGGAGCCAAAAACCCTAAATATAAATACACGTTGATGAGGTCTGAACTGGCAGAGACGGACCAAGAGAGAGATCTTGGAATTGTAGTAGATAACTTAATGAAAATGTCTAGACAGTGTGTAACTGCAATAAAGAAGGCCAACACTATGCTGGGGATTATTAAGAAGGGAATTGAAAACAAATCAGCCAGTATCATAATGCCCCTATATAAATCATTGGTGCGGCCCCATTTGGAATACTGTGTACAGTTCTGGTTGCCACATCTCAAAAAGGATATTATAGCATTGGAAAAAGTGCAGAGAAGGGCAACTAGAATGATAAAGGGGTTGGAACACCTTCCCTATGAAGAAAGGTTAAAACGCTTGGGGCTCTTTAGCTTGGAGAAACGACAGCTGGGGGGTGACATGATCGAGGTTTATAAGATTATGAATGGGATTGAGGAGGCTGAGAAAGAAGTACTTTTCTCCCTTTCTCACAATACAAGAACTCGTGGGCACTCCATGAAATTGCTGAGCAGTCGGGTTAGAACAGATAAAAGGAAGTACTTCTTCAACCAAAGAATGATTAACATATGGAATTCACTGCCACAGGAGGTGGTGGCAGCTGCAAGCATGGACAGTTTCAAGAGGGAATTAGAGAAACATATGGAGCAGAAGTCCATCAGTGGCTATTAGCCACAGGATATAGATGGGAACTCTCAGTCTGGGGCAGGTGATGCACTCTATTCTTGGTGCTGGAGGGGGCAGCAGTGGGAGGGCTTCTAGTGTCCTGGCCCCACTGCTGGACCTCCTGATGGCACCTGGTATTTTTGGCTGCTGTGTGACAGAGTGTTGGACTAGATGGGCCATTGGCCTGATTCAACATTGGCTTCTCTTATGTTCTTATGTAATTTTTTTTGTCTATCTGGTTTAATTACTGCAAAGTCTTATAACCAATGCTTCCTCTAAGCTGTGGAGTCTTGTGAGCAAAAATTCTACTTTGTGAGCTACTGGTATTAAAGCTGTGAGCGAGCGATTTGTCTGCTGTGTAAATTAGTTTCCTCTGGAGCCCTCCTTCCTGAGCTCAGAGAAAAATGTGTGAGCCGGAGGCTAAAAAACTGTGAGCTAGCTCACGCTAACTCAGCTTAGAGGGAACACTGATTATAACAGCATTATTTTCCTTTGTTTCTCCCTGCAAATATAATGTGTTTTAGCTACATTATGGATTAAATAGGCTGCTGTGAGCTGACCTGGGAACCCAACCACCACCTATTACATTTATCTGTATGAGAAAATGCATCCCAAGTTCCAAACACCTGCCTTGGAAATTAAATTCTAGGACTCAACTGGTTCATAAATAGGGGACTTGCTGTATTACAATAGGGTGATAAAACAGAAGTCCAGGGCACCTTAAAGAAGCAACTTTTATTCCAACAGTTGAGCTCATGTGGGAATAAATGTTCATTTTCCACCTTCTAGGGCAGCCCTACATTGGAACTGTGCTTGTGCAGCCTGCCACAGACATAGTCTTTCTAGCTTTGAAATGCTTGAAATGGGGGTGCCCTTTCAGAGCCAGCACGTGCACGGGATTCCCGCTCAGCATGTCATGTGCTCCGATGGTGGGTGCTCCCTTCCCTTAGTTCCATTTTTGCCACTGCGAGGATAGGAAGCATTTCTAGCATGCTCCATTAGTTTTTGTCATTTGGTGAAGATATTAGACTTCTTTCTACTCCAGAAAACTGTTTTTACAGTCTTCAACTGTCTATTTAGCCGGAGACAAGCCCCATTGTGAACAGGTCTCCTCCTGCTTGTTGTGTTTGTGGTCTCTTGTCATGGTATCCAAGGCACTGTTCAAGAAATGTTCCAAGTGTGGAATGAAAATGATGCACAGTGATGAGCATGGGTTCTACCTCCTGTGTTTAGGAGAGGCCCATAATGTGAGATCTTGTCAAATTTGGCAGCATTTTATTCTGAAGGCTCAATTGGACAGGACCTCTAGATTGAAAGCTGTGCTGTGGGAGAAGACTTTGTCCTCCAGAGCGATTCTGACTTTGGGATTGACTGCCTCAGGTTCACTCCCCCCGACTCTGACTACTGAACCCCAGTCCAGGCCACCATTGATCCATTTGGTTCCAGTGGGCCCAACTGTCAAGACGACTCCAATCCCTCAAAAAAGGACCACTTCTGTTGCCCCAGAAGTAGAATCCAGATGTTTGCGGTCACCTTCTCCAGGACCTTTGACTAAAGTCCGATCTCATTCAGAACCTCCTGCAAAAAAAAATATGAAATCGAATCATAAGAAGAAAGCTGAACTGTGCCCAAGTTGACACGTGCAGCCCAACTGAATGAACAGGAGACAGACCAGGGTGTTATCCTGTCCCCCCGTGTACCCCTTTGCCTCACATAGCCTCATTTACTGGTTTCTTTTCTGGTGCAGATGACGATCAGCCAAGCATCCTGGCTGGAGAATTGCTACTACTGGAATCTAGTCCACCTCAATAGAGAGCCAGTTTGGTGTAGTGGTTAATAACGGTGGTCTCTAATCTGGAGAACTGGGTTTGATTCCCCAGTCCTTCACTTAAGTCAACTGGGTGACCTTGGGTCAGTCAAAGTTCTCTCAGAGCAGTTTTCTCAAGAGCAGTTTCTGTCAGAGAGTTCTCAGCACCATCTACCTCACAGGGTGTCTGTTGTGGGTAGAGGAAGGGAAAGAGATTGTAAGCTGCTCTGAGACATCGAGTGAAGAGCGGGGTATAAATCTAATATCTTATTCTTTTTGGCAACCAGCATGCCCTCCTCAGCAGTCGTCCTATATGTCACCACCTATTTAGATAGGTGGGCAAGACATCACCCTCAGATGTTGGAGGGACACAACCTCAACACAAGGGAATTCGTGGAGACTTATTCCATGATGGTTCCTTTTCAGTCTCCATATCATGAGCCTGAAGAAGAGGCCTTTGTATCTTCTCATTGCAGTTCCAAGCATGCCACAGATGATACCATAGGCAATCCAAGTCTGGCATCACCTATTAAAGTCTCCATCTATTTGAAGTACAGATATTTAGGATGACAAAGGCCCTAGATATAGACATTGTCACTTCAGACAACTGGCCAAAGGACAGAATTTTAAGTTGGCTTTATTCTGATACCCCAGGAATAGTTGCCTTCCTGATTTTAGAGGGATTATCCAACATTACAGTTCTAATCTGGCAGACGCCAGCCTCCATCCAAGCCAACCTCATAAAATAGAGAATTTATATAGAGTTAAACAAGACGTCTGCGAGTTCCTGTCCACACATCCTTCTCCGTCATAATTGATTATTGAACATATGCAAGCATGCCAGCCACCTAGTCAGCATTCATCGCCTGTGGACAGGAAGAGCTATCGTCTGGACACATTGGGGTGGAAGTTTTATGCTTCATCCACTCTCAATTTCAGAATAGCAAATTATCATGTAATCATGGGAGGCTACCAACTTTTCCTCTGGGACAGCTTTTCTCAGTACTTAGACAAGCCACCTGAGGAATCCAAGTCCCTGGCTAAACTTATCCAATCCAAAGCCATTAAGCTCTCAAAGCAAGAGATTAACATGGGCAGACACTCCACAGATGTATCAGCTAGATCTATGGTCTCTGCCATAGGCACTCATGGATATGAAATATTGCTTTACCTATAGAGACTTACTATAAGGTGGAGGATCTTCACTTTGAAGGGTCAACTCTATTTTCATAGTCCACTGATGATTTCCTTTCCACCATGAAAAAGAACTGTCAGACAGCCGGATGGTTGAGCATGTTCTCTTCAGCTCTGACTCACAGACAACGATTCTCCCAAAGACAGCATGGCTTTGTTACCCTGTTCTATAGGAATCAGAGACAGCAACACCAACCATCGTTCTCATAACCTCATTGCCCGTTCTAGTCACTCTCCTTTCCAAAATGAAAGGGTACCCTGCAACTGAGGCCCCCACAGCAGAACCTACAGAGGGATCAGACCCAACAACCCAAAAATTCTGTCTATCCATTCCAGTAGTTGAAGATGTTTTCAGTTTTAGGGATAGGCTGGCACAGTTCATAGAAGTCTGGCACCAGATTACATCTGAAAAGGAAAAAGAAAGAACATACATAAAATAGAAGAAAGCTTCCGATTTTTCCTACGACAAATATGTTTGATTTTTCTTTGCTCTATACATAGAATAAAGAACTTTCTTTTTTTGTACCTTAATTATCAAAACCACAAATGATCAAGTCTTTTTCCTGCAAAAGTCTATATGAGTTTTCCAATCTGTAATAAACTACTTGTTTGTCAAGTCCTGGACATAATTACTCCCACAAACACTCTTGTAACAGCAAGATTTGTTTATTAGGAGACAGAGAAGTTCCAAGCATGGACAGCTTCTGTGTCAGAACTGGGTTCCAGATGTCAGTCCCCCCAATATAGTAAAAGCAGGAAACCCCACATATGCCAAATGACCAATCACTTCTCTCATTCAGCCTGCCACGTCTGTCTCTGTCCCTACAACTGCCCCTAACACCTGTAAGCTAACAGTTACATTATCTAGAGGCTCCGCAATCTACAAGGTCACACCGAACGGTGAGATCATATGCAACTCAAGATGTTTACAGTGCACTCAGTAGGTCCCTGCATGAGAACTGTTACAAGGTAGTACTAACAAGCAAAGCGGGAAGCCATACACAGTCACACACACACACACACACACACACACACACACACACACACACACACACACACACACACACAGTTCCCAGGAGAGAAAAGAAACAGGAATGGAAAGAAACAAGGTTACAGAAGAACTGTAAAAATACCTGTGAATCCATATGGAAATACAAGACAAGTGAGGCCTGAGCCTTTTCTTTGGTGGTTTGCAGTTCTTGATTTAAAGGATGTATATTTTCATATTTCAATCCACCCGTCTCACAGGATGTTTCTACATTTCAGACAAGGATTTCAGGTGTTCTAGTACACTTCCCTTCCATTTAGGCTAACCACAACACCGAGAGTATTTACCAAGTGTGTAGCTGTTGTAGTCGCACACTTGCAAACACAAGGTTGCTCTATATTCCCTTATTTAGATGACTGGCATATTATGGCCCATAGTCATGAACTGCTGAATGACCATATTCACTACATTATTTCCACCTGTAATATGTTGGGCCTAATGGTGACTTGGGAAAAGTCTCACCTCGAGCCCTCTCATTAAGTGTAATTTATTGGTTATCACCTGGATGCCACTTTAGGTAAGGCTTTTTTGCCTGCTGATAGAGCCAAAAGCATTAAGATGATGGCGTCAAGCTGTATTAGAAAGTGTTGGCAGCAGGTGAAAGCGATTCAACCGTTACTAGGACTTATTGTCTCGACTACTGCAGTAATTCCATTGGCAAGATTGTGCAAGAAGAATATACAGAATTGGTTTGTTAGGAAGTATGACACGAACAAGCACTGCCAAGACACTGTTTTTCAATACCTGGGGGGTGGTCAGGTCTCTACATTGGTAATTAGGATACTCTAATTTGTTTTCAGGGATCCAGTTTGGGCTCTGGGTTCCCCAAGTCACCCTGACCATGGACGCTTCCTTATTGGGTTGGGCTGCCCATTGTCAGTGTCTTTTGGTACAGGGCTGATGGCCTTTGCTGCAGACAAACTCCCCATATCTGTTGGAAGAGAAGGATTTGATGCTGTCTCACACTCCAGAGGGGTTTTTACAAGAGAGTTAGCTAGACAGGCAGACTATGGGCTTCTTCCTGTTTGCTCTTCTGCCTCTGTGTAGATTGATACCTCTCAGGGAAATTTCCTTCCTTCCTTCCTTCTGTTCTCTCTCTCTCTCTCTCTCTCTCTCTCTCTCTCTCTCTCTCACACACACACACACACACACACACACAAAGGAGGAGCACGTTTCTCTCTCCTTTGCCACGATGGAGGCAGGATGCCCCTCTGCATTCACATCCATCCAAGGTATTTACTTTAGACTATTTCTAAGCTTTACTGTCTAGAATGTAGTTTCTAAATAAAAAGGACTATTATTAGTCTCGAAACTGACAAGTGGCTCTGTGTAACTCCGCCAGTACACAGAGCTTCTGTTGCATGTAGCCTAAGTGCACTCTGCTAAATTGAGACAGGATACTGGATTAACTATACCGGTTACCCCAACAGGTCATGGGCTCAGCTTAACTAGTTGTGGTAACCAGATTAACTAGTTTTTTGGTGCTCAGTGAATTCTGAGGCATTTAAGAGTTAAATCTGCTTCTCAGCGACCAGAACAAAGGGATAGTCTGCTGGAAGGTGTTTTATCAAGACAAAAGAGGAAAGCATGTGTGCTTGTTTGTAAACAGAGCTGAGTGGTGAGAGAGATAGAAATGAAAAGATGACAGAGTCAGTTTATGTCTAAGGAAAAGTCAGACCACTGCTATTTTCTCCAGACACCTTTCTATAATGGCAGGTCCATCTAAAATTAGCTCTCTGCTCTGAAGTGGTTGAACGATGCCTGGCTCAGAATCCTCCAGATTCAGGAGCAGCAGAGGATGTCAGAAACAGCTGGAAGAACTGTAATCATTGTGCATAAGGAATTATTTCTTCTTCAGTAAGTTCAAGCTATTTCTAGAATTCAGGATATGCAGACAGCCAAGCAGATGTATGAAAGCTTAATTGTTGTGTATCAGAGGAAGGGTTGGCCATGAATGCTTCCAAACTCATGTCAGTAAGATGCAGTGAGTGACTCTGGGAAACAAATAAACAATTACTTTCAGCAGCCCTGTTTGTGAGTCTCTCAGAGAGTTTTCTGCATGTCATCAGTTATTTGGAGATGAGAAATGATTTAAGCCTTAAGAACATAAGAGAAGCCAATGTTGGATCAGGCCAATGGCCCATCCAGTCCAACACTCTGTCACAAAGTGGCCAAAAATACCAGGTGCCAGCAGTGGGGCCAGGACACTAGAAGCCCTCCCACTGTTGCCCCCCCCAAGCACCAAGAATACAGAGCATCACTTGCCCCAGACTGAGAGTTCCTATCTATACTTTGTGGCTAATAGCCACTGATGGACCTCTGCTCCATATGTTTATCTAATTCCCTTTTGAAGCCGTCCATGCTTGTAGCCGCCACCGCCTCCTGTGGCCTTGATCAAGTTGTGGCTGATTTCCAATTTAAAATGCAGCATCAGCAAGCCCTATGCAAACAAACTGATGTGCTGCTGGATCTCTTTGCTCATAAAGCCTGTTTATAACCATGGCCCTCACGAAACTCCCAGCTGGAGGCTAGACAACTGGCAACCCAGGGAGCTGTAACCCAGGGGGCTCTTGGAGAGAAAAGGGAAATTTGCAAGAGAGCAATTTTTTTTACCAAGGGAATTCAGCAGGGGGGAGAGGCATCTCTCCAGGTGCCTGGAAAGAGACTGGAAGTGCAATGCTTTAATTGCTTTGGATTTGGTCACTGTATGTCTCAATGCCCCTTGAGCAAGTGCAGAGGCACAGATTTCAAAGACAGATTTCAAAGAACATTTTTGGGGAGAAGCTGTTCTCACAGCAGCATACATACAGAACAGACTGCAAACTAAAGCAACACAGACCACACCATATGAACTTTGGTTTGGCTACAAACTCTCAATGGGACACTTAAGAGTATTTGGAAGCAGGTGTTATGCCTTTGTTCCAAAAGAAAAGAGGTCATCCAAGCTAGCTGATAGAGTCGTGGAAGGTATATTTGTAGGCTATTCAGCAAGGTGTAAAGGTTATAGAATTCTGGATCCAAGGACTAACTATATTACAATAAGCAGATCTGTACACTTTGACCAAAATGAGAAACTCTCAACTTCAGAGGGGGCTAACACAGAGGTAGACAGCTGGATTGTGTAGCTTCACATGATCAACATCAAGGAAGGTTGTCTTGAGACAACCCTGACTGATGAAACAATGCAAGATGCTCCACTTAGATGTGCCTGATCAGCAGGGAGAGAACAGAGAGACCACTGCAGTTAAGGTGAGGTGACCATTTTGCTCAAACAGAAGTGTACCAACTGATAGACTGTCCTACCTCACAACAATTGCAGAAACACAAGAGCCTTCATCTTGGGAACAAATATCCCACCTGTCACCTCCAGAGGCACAGGAGTGGAAGCATGCTGCATGAAAGGAGCTTAAAGCTCAGTAGCAGCTCAACACATGGACTGTTATAGAGCTACCTCAAGGCAGAAAAGCTATAGGATGTAAGTGAATCTCCAAACTGAAACATGATTCTAAAGGCAAGTTTAAATGCTATAAAGCCAGAGTTGTAGCTAAGGGATACCCACAGAAATTTGTTGAGGACTATAATGAGATTTTTGCACCTGTAGTTAAGCATGCTACAATAAGAACACTTCTGGCCATTGCTACAAGCAAGAAAATGCAGGTTGAGCACCTAGATCTAAAGACTGATTTTTTACATGGTAAACTATATGTGACAACCTCCTGGCTTCATAGAGAAAGGCAAAGAAGGGCTCATGTGTAAGCTTCAAAAGAGTCTATATGGCCTGAAACAAGCTTCCTGACCTTGGAATTCAAAACTGAATGACATGTTGCTTCAGGTGGAGTTTGAGAGAAGTAAGTTGGATCCTTGTCTGTACACAAAGTTCAAAGTTGGCAAATGGACTTACATTCTGACTTATGCTGATGGCTTGCTTCTAGTGTATGAAAATTCAGATGATAGCAAGGAAATTGTAGACCATCTGAACCAACAAGCTGAAGTTAAGCACCTGAGCAACCTCACGCACTATCTTGGCAACCAGGTTCTAAGAGAATCAGATGGAAGTGTCCTCATCAATCAAGAGCAAAAGATCAAAGATCTGATCAAATTCTTGAAAATGGAGGAAGCCAATTTTGCACCAACTCCAAGAGAAGTAGATTATATCAAACAATGAGACGAAACTGAAGAGCTACCTACCAACAACAGGTATTGTGAAATCCTAGGTAAGCTTCTGTACAATAGCACATAAACACAGCTGCGGGTTTACTGTGTAGAAAGGCTGAGAAACCAACTGGTAAAGACTGGAAAGCAGTTAAGACACTTATGAGATACCTAAAGGGTACTGCAGAATTTAAGCTTAAACTACCAGCCAATGATAGCCCTAAGCTAGGGGCTTATATCGATGCTGACCTCACCACATACAAAAAAGTAAACTGAGATCCAACCTGTAAAATCACCAGGCAAATGAGCTCACTGATCAGGAATTCCTCACTTCATCCCAACACACATACAAAAACTATGCAAGACAGAAGCACAGCCACCACGACTATATGGACTCCCTAAAATTCGTAAGGACTCAGTCTCACTCTGATCCAACGTGAGTGCCATTGGTTCCCCTACATATGAATTCACTAAGTATCTGGCCAATCTTCTACAAAACCACATCAAAAAAACCATAGCATACATCAAAGATTCAACACATTTCATCAACCATATCAGTCCTCTGAAACTCATTCCACAGGATATACTCGTCAGTTTTGATGTGGCATCTCTTTTTACACACTCACACTTGTTAATCAGATTTTTCTGGAGGACATACCAGCCTTATTCCACCATTGTTTGACAACCAGTTACTTCCAATGGGATAATGAATTCTATGGACAGATGGATAGGGTTGCCATGGGAAGCCCTCTCAGCCCGGTTATAGCAAACTTCTACATGGAACATTTTGAAAAAACAGCTTTAGAATCAGCACTCCTCAAAACTTTGGTCTGGTTCCTTTATCATTTTGGAGCCACGGAGAGGTAGAATTGATGGAGTTTTTAGACCACCTCAACAACATTCACCTGAACATATAATTCACCATGGAAAAAGAAATTGAGGGTAAACCCCCATTTCTAGATCTCATGGTCATCCACAAAGCTAACCTTCAATTAGGTCACAAGGCCTACAGAAAACCAAATCACACATTAGTAGACCGTGCAAGACGGATATGTGAACCGCACTTTCTCAGTGATGAACTAAACCATCTAGACCACGCACTTCAAGCAAATGGCTACTCCGGGAATGAAATCAGAAGAGTGATTAAATCAAAGGTAAAACAAACAACTGAGGAGAAACAGTCTCCCACAGGAAAAGTGTTTTTGCCATATATCTAAGGAATCACTGATCAGATGGGAAAACTTATAAAAAAACAAACAGTATTCAGACCTACCAGAAAAATACAACAGATGCTACAATTGGCAAAAGACAGAAGAGACCCCCTCAGTTCTGCAGGAGTGTACCACATACCCTGCAGTTGTGGACAGGTTTACATTGGGACTACACAACGTAGCATCCAGACAAGCATAAAATAACATGAAAGACACTGCAGACTTGGCCAACCTGAAATATCAGCACGGGCTGAACATAGCCTAACTCAAGCTTATTCTTATCTTATTCTAAAAAGAAGTAACAAAATGGTTCTCTGTACACAGTATATATAGTTAATAAGAAGCAAAAAGGAACTGTGATATTGAAAAATTAAACAAAATTTATGAATATTATATGCAGTATATAACAGAAATATAAAGAGTGAAGTCTGTGAAGTCTGACGGCGGTCTCCGGAATGTGGAGCCATTTCGATGAACGTCTTCTTCTGAGTAGAGTGAAACCTTATAAACAATTCATAATGTACATAATACTATTATTATTTGGCAATGCACAAAAACATATCAAAAATATTTCAAAAATATTTTTACAATAAAACTCATTCTTACAATTCAATGTCTAACAACTCTTCTTAATGGCACAGAGTCTCATATACAAAATTCCAATGTAGTACACTGTAATGAAATAAATAACATACATAACTATTGAACAATTAAATATAACTTCAACCTTAAAAAATATAATGAAAACTTAACTTACCCATATTTCTCTACCTATTTTTACAAGTGGGACATTCTTACCGAACAAGTCTAAGTCTCTTAACAATTGCTGAATAGTAGCTGACATTAAGTACTATCATTCTCCCAAAAATAGCCTAATCCTTACAACACTTAGACCAAGGTTGTCATCTCTTGGCCTTTAAGGTTTCAGTATAGTAACTCTGTAGTTTTTATGGGTATCACAAAGAGCATGTGACACCCATAAAAACTACATTGGAATTTTGTATATGAGACTCTGTCCCATTAAGAAGACTTCACAGACTTCACTCTTTATATTTCTGTTATATACTGCATATAATATTCATAAATTTTGTTTAATTTTTCAATATCACAGTTCCTTTTTATCTTATTCTAAGACAGTGAATGCTGAACAACACATCCAATTACCATGTCAGATTACACAGGAAAGCCATTGAAATTCATAAACATATACACAATTTCAGCAGGAAAGAAGAGAGTTTAAAAATAAATAGGACATGGTTTCCAATCCTGAAAAACACAAAATGCTCTACATCTTACAACAGCATGACAGATAAGATTAGAATTTCAACGGGCAATCCATATGCAAAAGAACCTCCTCAGGAAAGCTCCTCTATTAGCATGTCACAGCCTGGGAAACTCCTACAAGATAATGATTCAGCCCTACCCCACCTTCCTGAGTAGATATAAGTTACCTGCCTACCATTTTTCTTTTCACACTGACACAGAGAGTACTCCATCTTTTTGTGTTATACCTCTGAGGATGCCAGTCACAGCTGCTGGCAAAACATCAGGCACTACAATGCCAAGACCATGACCATACAACTTGGAAGATCTACAACAACTAATAAAGTTCTGTGTAACTTTGTAACTCTGCCAGCACACTGAGAACAAAGAGCTTCTGTTGCATGTAGCCTAAGTGCACTTTGTTAAATTGAGACAGGATACTGGATACTATACCAGTTACTCCCAATGATATCAATATTCTGGAGCTTTGTGTGGTAAGATTTGCCCTTATCTCCTTCTCAGATATGCTCAGGGACAAGAAGGTGCTGATCCAAATGGACAACACCACAACAAGTGTGAAGGCACAGATTCCTGCAAGCTTTGTCTAGAAGCAATAGCAGTGTGGAAACTAACTCTGCATATTAGGGCCCTCCCAAAAGCCCTCCATATAATGGGATCCTTAAATACAGAGGCAGACAACCTGAGCAGGGTTTACCAGACCAATTACGAATGGTTCATACAGGACAGATATATCAGAGTGGTCTTCGACACCTGGGGTAGACATGCGTGCCAGAGCCAAAGTAAAAGAAGTGGCAGAATTCTGCTCCTTGACAGGCAGAGATCCAACTTCTCTTGGGGATGCATTCCAGATCCCTTTGTCAGGTGCACTCTTCTGTGCGTTTCCCCCCTTCCCTCTCCTGAACAAAGTTATAAGGAAAATGCTAACTGATCGGACAGATGGTATCCTAGTGGCTCCGTTCTGGCCTTGCCAGATCTGGTTCTTGGAGCTACTACAACTAGTGGGAGGAGACTACATACTGTTCCCCCCTACCCCAGATCTGCTGATGCATAGTCCTTTAATTCATCACAGTGTAACGAGGCTGCACTTGACGGCATGGTAGATCTAGTTTTAGGGTACTTCTTTTCCCAAGGAGTTCTAGATATCCTACATCAAGCCCATAAACCATCAACCAGGTATTCCTATGGTAAGAAGTGGACTTGTTTTGATTCCTGGGCTTCTGCTTGAGGGGAATGCCATTTTACCTGTCTGTTGTCTTTGGTTTTGGAGTATCTGTTGTCATTAGTACAGATGGGTTAGCAGTGCCCTCCATGAAAACTCATCTGGTGGCTATTGCTATGTTTCATGAGGAAGAACAGGGCACTATGGTTTTTGCTCACAAATTAGCTGAGCCCTTTTTAAAGGGGCTGTCAAATGTTTTCCCTCTATACCCTGGATTATTCCGCAGTGGTCATTACCCTTAGTTGTTAGCCAAATTGCTCTATTTCTTTAATAAAAGATTGGGGGATTATGATATTAATGTGCAATTGGCATAACTATAGGATCAGACCTGTGTATACCAGAGTTAGGATTCCCAAGAACCCAGGAATAGACACAGAGACTGGGTGGCTAAAATAGTGATTCCTTTACTAAATATTCTCAAGCACACAAACAATATTCAAACATGCACACACACACAATGCAGAACTAAGGAAACAGAGGTGATTGATAGCTTATAGAGGAGTGATACAACCTGTCCAGATGTGCAGAGGCCCATGAAGAAAGGATTGTGGCCTAAACCCAGAGTGTTTAGGGGTAGACTGCCAGTTGGCATCATAGCAGAAGCACACTGTCTAAGGCCATGTGTTTGCTGGGATATAGCCATTGGCAAACAATGCAAACCAATGGGCAGCCCAGGGGGCTGGACTCAGGTGAGAACAATAGATTACCTGGGTCAATGATGAGTCCGTGGGGTGTGTGGCATCAGGATGGGCAAGGCTTGGATGTAACCAATGAGCTTCCAGAGAGGCAGGGTCTGGATTTAACAATAGAAGCCAGGTGCTGGGTGACTAGTTGAATGGTTTATCTGACCACTAATGGTCCTGGCTAAGGCCGTTGCATAGGTTCCCAAATATAGACAAAAGGTGGGAGATGAGTCCCTGATTAGCGTCAGGAAGGAATGCTAAACATTTGAATGATTGATTGGTTTATCCCGGTATCCTGAGGGACAGAGCAGGAAAGACAAAGAATTTACACATAGACACAGGACAACACAAAAGGGCTGGGTGAGGTGCTGGAGAGAAGAGAACTATTTACCAGGTAGCATCTGAATAGCTTTTATAATGTAGATACTTCACTTGGTGGAACTCATTGTCATTCCATAAGCATATCTCTGCTGGGTGGAGGGGGAAGACTGGAAGTTTGCTTTGAGGGTGCCTGTCACCTGAAAATGGAGAGCCCTTTTTCAGAGCTGTTGCTAGCTCTGTGTTTCAGAACCAGGAGTGCCTTTCTTGGCCTGAGTTTTGTGGGTCTCTGGGTCAGGTTAAAAAGTGAGGTGCACCTGCTTTGGGTCTACGCAAAAGTAAAAAGCAGTGCCTCTGGCAACATAGTCTTCTGTGCAGACACATATTCCCTCCCTCCTGCCCCACCGTGAGCTCTCACAGGGCCTACTGTGCCATAGAAATGGACTCATGGCAGCTTAGTGGGAATTGAGGAATGGGGCACCTGCCATTGAAGCGCACGATGCTCTGGGTAGGAATCTTGCACATGTGCCAGCTCCAATAGGGGCAGGGTACCCTCACTTTGGAGTTTGAAAGCTAGAAAAAATGTCTGTGGCAGCCTGCACAAGCACAGTTCCAATGTGTGTCTGCACAGAAGACGCCAATGAACAACAATTACAGGTAAGTGCAACTCTGTTTTTCTTTAAGGTACCTAGACTTCTGTTTTATTTTGCTTCAATAGACCAGCGCAACAATTACAATAGGCAAAAATAGAAAGAAGAGTTGCAGACTGGAATGAGGAATCTTAATAGTAAAAGAATTGTGGGAATTTCAAGTGAAGTGCTCCTTAGTTTATAATTGAGCATATATGGAAATCTGCAATAGCATTATGCACATTATTTCCCTCTACTAATGTCTATCTTTTCTCTCTTGAATTGCTGAGACTTAAATTAGTCCCTTAAGTGTTCAAATTAATTAACTAATTAGTGATTAACTATCCTACTATTGAACTGATCAATTGGAAGATTAAGTATTGAAATTAGAATATCCCATTGATGAATTAATAATTGGTCAATCACCTAGCAAATTAGGGAACAGAAATAGAAGCTTATATTATACTGGCCTTTATTCATTGTTACTGGCCATGGATTGGATTATATACCAATTTGTTAGGGTGTTAGTGGTAGTATATTAGCAGGTAGGATAGATTAGATAGGAATGTATTGTAGGATAGATTAGAGTATTAGGACAATAGGGAAACAGTACTGGAGAACTGCATATTATCCCATCCTTCTCTTCATATTGGTTTGGGAATAAGAACTGTGGTCTGTGAGGACCATTTAGGAGATGGCTGGGCAGATGATACCAGAACTCCTGAGGAGGGGAAAGTTTAGTGGTGGGACTGGGCAGAGAGTTGAGGGAAGGGGGCAGAGAAATAATTTAGCTCAGCCTCCTTCCAGCCTACGTCCCATCCCAAAGATAGTCAGCAGTGGGGCTAGGATAGTCGACCCCTCTCTGACATTGGTGTTGTGTAACGCCAGGTCTATAAATAATAAGACCACAGTCCTTCGGGACTTTCCGTTAGAACAGAATGTAGACCTGGCGTGCATGACTGAGACCTGAGTGAGAGAGGGAGAGACATTGTCTCTCTCCTAAACAGCCCCATCTGGATTATCGGTCCTCCACTAATTGCAGACTAAGGGGCGGAGGGGGAGTGGTTTTATTTATCTGGGAGGCTTACTCCTTCAGGGCACTCCTGCCTTCGGGGATCACGGGCACTGAGTGTGTTGCCCTGGTGTGGGAAGCCGAGGAGAGTGTGATGATTTGGCTGGTGTACCGACTGCCTAATGCACTGGCCAATAGTCTGCCATCCCTGCTGGTGGCCACATCAGGCTGGGCCTTGGAACACCTTAGGCTGTTAGTCCTGGGTGATTTCAATGTCCATGCTGATGACACAACCTGTACGCAGGCAGTGGACCTAGTGTCATCCATGGCAGCCCTGGGACTCTCCCAACTGGTAACAGCCCCCACTCACCAGGCTGGGCACACACCCGGTCTGGTCTTCACGGCGGGAGTTACAGTGGATCAGATCACTGCTTCAGCAGTGCCATGGTTGGACCACTTTGCCTTGAAGGCCCAGCTAAATATTCCACTCTGACCCTGTTTGGGTGGTAAGCTGATTTGGGCTCACCCGTGGAGCCAAATGGACCCAGTGCGACTTCAGGTGGCTCTTTGGGATCCTAAGCCCCCTGGCGTCCTGTTAGATGAGCTTGTAGAGGACTGGTATTGGGAACTCTCAACAGCTATCGACGAGATTGCTCCCGGCACCCTCTGTGCCCCGGGGCCAAGCCCATTCCATGGTTTACCGAGGAGCTGCGGCTGATGAAATGGGGGTTGAGATGGCTAGAGTGGCAGTGGTGGCGGGTTTGCGATGAAGCTACAAGAGTATCCTATAGGACATTTATGAGATCCTATGAGATGGCAGACAAGGCCACAAAAAGACAGTACTATTCGGCCATGATTGTATCCGCAAGCTCACACCCAGCCCAATTGTTTAGAACAATTTGGTCTATCACAGCTCTGCTTGAAGGCAGACTAAATCATAGGGAATTGGATATTGGCTTTTGCGAGCTATTTTGTGGATAAAGTCTTGTTGCTCCGCCGTGACCTTCCACCCATAGTTGATACAGTGAATGAACTTGAGGCTCCTAGCATGTCTTCTGGTCACATTCTGGATTATTTCAACCCGCTCAGCCTAGAAGAGGTTGACAGATTGCTCTTAACTGTGCGCCCTATCACGTGCTGCCTGGATCTGTGCCTGTCGTGACTAGTCAAAGCGACCCGTGAGGGGCTGCGGGATGCCATGCGGGAGATTATCAAGAAGTCCCTCTTAGAGGGACAGTTCCCAAAGGCACTTAAGGAGGCAGTGTTGTGCCCCCTTCTGAAAAAATCATCTTTGGACCTGGCTGAATTGGCCAACTATTGGCAGGTTTCCAACCTGCCCTACTTGGGCAAGATAATAGAGAGGGCAGTGGCACTTCAGTTACAGAGCTTCCTGGATGACGCTTCTAACCTAGATCCCTTCCAGTCTGGCTTTCACCCTGGTCATGGGACGGAGATGGTACTGGTCGCCCTCACAGATCACCTCTGAAGGCATCTGAATTGGGGCAGATCAGCAGTGCTGTTGCTGTCAGACCTGTCAGCTGCATTTGACACAGTCGACCATCAGCTACTGATCCACCGCCTTGCCAACACTGGAATCCAGGGACCACCCTTACAGTGGCTTGTTTCCTTTCTCCAGGGTCAGGGACAAAGAGTGGTGCTGGGGAATCAGCTGTCCCAAAGGCACCCACTGTCTCTGATGCTTTTTAACATCTATATGCGCCCTCTTGCCCAGATTGCCTGGAGGTATGGACTGGGTTATCATCAATATGCTGATGACACCCAGCTTTATCCGCTGTTGGACGGCCGATCCAACTCCAAACTGGAAGTTCTAGACCGGGTGTTACAAGCCATGGCTGGTTGGCTTAGGCTGAGCCGGATGAAATTGAATCTGACAAAGATGGAGATCCTGTGCCTGAGCCGTGGTGGTCCAGGGGTAGGGATCCCACTCCCGACCTTCGATGGAACATCATTGGTGCCAGCACCAGAGGTTAGGAGTCTGGGGGTTCTCCTGGATGCCTCCTTAACAATGGAGGCCCAGGTAGCAGCCACTGCCAAGTCGGCCTTTTACTATCTCCAGCTGATTAGATAATTGACTCCCTTCCTTGAATGCGGCAACTTGGCAACAGTGATCCATGTGATGGTCACCTCGACATTGGATTACTGTAATGCCTTCTACATGGGGCTGTACTTGTTGCAAACCCAGAAGCTGCAGCTGATGCAAAATGCTGCGGCCAGGCTGTTGATGGGTCTCTCAAATTGGGAGCACATCCAGCCTGTGCTAAAGGCACTGCACTGGCTGCCTATAGCATACTGGATTCATTTCAAGGTGCTGGTGCTTACCTTTAAAGCCCTTTATGACCAGGGCTTTACGACATAACTGAGGGACTGCCTTTCCCCATATATGCCCTGGAGAGCACTGTGTTCATGGACCCAGAACCGACTGGTCTTCCCGAGTATCAAGGAGGCCAGGTTGGCAACAACCAGGGCCAGGGCCTTTTCAGTGGCAACTCCACTCTGGTGGAATGAGTTCCCAGAGGAGACCAGGGCCCTGTGGGACCTTTTAGAGTTCCACAGGGCCTGCAAAATGGAGCTCTTCCACCAGGCCTTTGAAGCTGCTACCACCACTACCATTACAACTATTGGTGTCACCAAGAGTCTTTTGGGGCTGGAGCGTGCTCTAGCAGCCCAGGCATGGCACAAAGGGTGGTGGTGGCAAGCCCTGCCCCCAGCTCCCACCCCCAAGCACTGCGGCCCTGGGGAGGCTCGAGGACGCCTGTTGCCAGCCTCTCGGGGCCACGCTGGAGCGCTGCGGCCCTGGGGAGGCCCATCGTCAGCCTCCCAGGGCCCATGCTGGAGCGCTGCGGCCCTGGGGATGCACGAGGAGGTTTGTCTCTCTGGGAAGGCCTTGATCGTGGTAAGTGAGGGATCCACAGGGGTGGTGGTGGTGGGGCTTGATGGTGGTGGGAGACCCTTCCTCCCTCTCCTCATCTCTTTGCCCTCTTTCTGTCCCTCCTTTCCTTTTCTTTCTTTCTCTTCTCCTCCTTCTTTGTCTTCTCTCTTTCCTTCCTTTTCTTCTCTCCTTTTTCTCTTTCCCTCCTTCTTCCCTTATCCCCCTTTCTTTCCCTCCTTCTTCTCTCTTTCCCTCCTTTCATTATCTCCTTTTCCCCTTTCCCGTCTTCTTTCCTTCTTTTTCTTTTCCTCTTTCCTTCTCTCATTTTATCCCCTTTCCTTCTCTTTCCTTCCTTCTTTCCTTCTCTCTACTCTCTCTCTCTTTCCTTCCCTTTTTCCTACTTCTGTGGCCCAACTCTAGTGAGTTCCCCTTTCCCTTCTTCTTTCCTTCTTTTTCTTTCCCTCTTTCCTTCTCACATTTTATCCCATTTCCTTCTCTTTCTTTCCCTCTTTCCTTCCTTCTTTCCTTCTCTCTACTCTCTCTGTCTTTCCTCCCTCTTTCCTACTTCTAGCAGCCCAACTCCCCCCCCCGCAGGGTGGCGGCGGAAGGAGAGGCTTTTGAAGATCCCTTCCCCCCCTTTTGCTTCTCCTTCTGACATCACTTCTCGTGATGTCAGGGGGCATGGCATATGCTAATGAGCTATTATGCTAATAGCCTAGTCGCTCATTAGCATACCTTATGCTAATGAGCTCCTGCAGCTCTTTTTCTACGAAATGACCCCTGATGTCACTATAAATAACAACTCACAACCATGGTGGAAGTCCTGAGCCGCTGGTCCCTGTGACTACTTCCTGTCCTAGCCCTCCCTAACTAAAGCAGATCAATAGAACTAAAGCAACAATTGAAATTACTAGCACTTTAACACTATGTTTGATTTTAACACTGTTTTTATATTATTGTATTATTATTTATCACAAACTTTATTAGTGTAATGAATTGTGTTTTATGTACTATGAGAACATTTATTCTGTTGTAAGCTGCCCAGAGGCAGCCTAGGCCGGAAGCGCGGGATAAAAATAAATAAAATCAATCAATAAAAAAGACATCGTGGAAGTGGGAGCACTTAGGAGAACAAGTATCTTCTTATAAAATTCCTCTTTAAATACCTAAACCTATTTGGTCAAGGAATGGGTGTTGTTTTTGCCTCTCTGAAAGTATTTTAATGGGTAGCTTTATTTTTAGCTAAGGTAAATCATTGTTATTCACTATATCTTCATTAGACAAGGTATTTCCTCTAATGCTGAGTTCTCGCTTAGACAAATGACAGTATAATCTAATTTGTTATCTCAAGCCAGTGTAATACATGTGGATTTAATTAAGTAAAGGACCAATTATTGTCTTCCTTAACACTACTAGAAACTTTGTGGAAGCTGAAGGGGTTGTCACAGCGAACTTCAAATGCACATAGTTGATTGAATAAATACATAAGTCCTTCATTTAAATTCTGTCCTCTGGATTCGAAACTGTGGTGGTAAACAATAGAACTAAGGTGTACCTATGAAGTGTGTAGGTTGTATTAGATTTTTATTTATGGCAGTTTTGCCAAAATAAAAACAGATTGCATATGCGTTGGAGAGGAGGACAAACATTGCCTCTTGTATTAACTCCAGTTTAAAAGCATATTAAAACTTTTTGTCTAGTTCTTGATTTCTGTGAGGCAGAATGTCCTATTGAGCATAAAGGATGAAGATGTGTAAGGTTAAAGATGACTCAATAATGGAAGTAATATGAAGCTGATTATTTATATAGTTGTAATATAGTAATCTTCAGCAAAACTCTTTTTATGCTCCTTTAAATAAATTTATAAGCCTTATCAAAAAAGCCATTTTTTCCTTATCATCTACGACCATTTTCAATTTGGTGAATAAATGATATTTATGAATAAATTATGAAAAATGGGGAAGAAATTATGTCCTTAGATAAAAGCACACTTGTTATTTCTCGAGATCTACCGGTAAGCTTCAGAATTTATTTTCTGTAGCATCCTAAATACAATTGTCACCAATTATCAAGCTAACTAATTGTGTGCATGTGCATATAAAGTCATAAATATTGGAGTCTATTGAGATGGCATTGTATAAATCTGTATCCAAAACACTGTCCAATGCTAGAAAGGTGATTTTTAAGAAATATTGCAAAAGAAATAGTCTACATGCATTCACTTTATATAAAATATCTGTATATTTGCTAGTGTTTACTACTGAAGCTATTTGTTATTTTTTGAACATTTCTAAGCTTTTATTTTCAGGATCAGTTAATAGTCACATGTGTTAAATTTAGCTGAGGGTTGTGACAGTAGCTGTCTCAGTGTTTTGAAAATTCATTCAGAAGAGTTAAAATGTAGCCTTAGACTCTCCAGCCACCTTAGGAGAGAAGGAGTTAACAGGTTAGTCCCCTTGGTCATTCTCCACATGCTTCCTTGCCTTTAGGAGCAAAAAAGAAAGCGATGATAACATTGTGCCTGGACTTGTCTCTACAGAGTTTAGGGTACTCCTGGGGTTTTTGCAGTTAAATGTAAAGCAAGCTTGAACATGCTTGCCCCTGATTTTCTTGTTTTTCTTTCAACCCTTTCAGTGCCCTGCAGGAATCATTAAATCAAAACTTCATGCTGATCGTCACCCATCGAGAAGTCCAGCGGGAGTACAACCTCAACTTCTCAGGAAGCAGTACCATTCAGGAGGTGAGTTCTGTCTCACAGCTGAAGAATAAATGTAGCTCATTATAACTAATGTTGGCTTTGTTAGAGAGGGCTTATGTATTCAGACTGCAGACTTCCTTTTGTCTTTCGTTATTCAGTTTTTAGATTTTAATTAACTGGATGATGAAAGATTACTGTAGGTACATCAGATTATGTGACCTACATTTAAAACCTGCATTAATTTTGTCCCAAAGGAATACTACTTTTGGTAGTATGTTGCATTTTAGTAGCCAAATGCATCACTAGAGATGAGCTAGTGTCATGTAGTTAGGTTTCCATTCTTTCTCGATTGTCTGCCACTTTGGGGGGGTACATTTTGACTTGCTATTGAGTATATTCTTGGGTTAAATAAACTGCTATTATATTGCCTTGACTGTGGATAGAATGGTGGAGAAGCTGTTTCTCTACACAAATGATATCACCGTTGTTCTATAGAACAGCCAGCAAGGGGTGATGTTGCAAAGATAAGTTCCTTGCCGATCCCTCACTTGAGTGACAGATGTACTTCCTAAAATAATCATACCCTTCTGGTTTAGAAGTTGAAATTCTTGTGTGTTCCATAACCTGTTCCCCCCCATAAAACAATCAGCTCTTCTTCTTTTTCTGTTTAGTTAATCACAGTCCATACTCATACTCCCAGTCTAAAAAAAGATATTTTCTTTAACAATCATCATTAAAAACAGTGGCCATGATCCAGAGAGTCCCATGCATATGTACCAAGTAATCTGCATGTGGACATTTACTTTTCTTTCCAGCGGTAGTTCCTCACTCCTTATGGGGTGCTGTTCTGACACCCCACCCCCAAAGGTTGCTGCTGTGGGAAGAAGATTAACAACTCCTCATGCATACATGGAATACCCTCTGTGGTGCTTTGAATCTGTTCATATTTTACAGTTTTCTGTTTTGTAGTTAGACATGTTTATATTGATTCTTTAAAAAAGAGCTAAAATGAAACAAACACCAAAAATGAAATGTGACGCTTGCAGACATAACATGTGTAATACTGTAGTAACCAGGAGAAAACAGGTTTGAGGCTGCCAAGGTTTTTCCTGTAAGGAAACAGCACCTGTATTTGTTTGATTTGCATCTTTTTTGGTCATGTCCAGTGAAATACATTACACTCTGAATTCCTCTCAACACCTGTACCTACTAGATGCTCATCTCCTATTTCTACACGTATGCTTTAGATTTTTCTAAGCACAAACAGTTTAAATTTTAACAATATAGGTTTATGGATTTATGACACTTTCAAAAGCAGTTGTGTAGCATTAAAATGATTTTAACTTCTTTTCCTAATTATCAAGCTAAAAATAAATAATCCAGTTGCTTGTTATTAGACTTGAAGATCCCTTTATTTCTTTATAAAGAAATCAAATTTATAATCCCAGTAAAGAACCTGTCTCAAAGATATTAGTCATTAGAACAGATATGCTGTTCAGTAAAACTTTCTGCCATTGCCAAATGAAAATGGAATTTGTCACCACTACCAGTGTTTGAAAAATAGGGAAAGCATAAAACTCTGAGCTGAAATCCTGATAAGCATATGAGACTGAGGTTCTAGACTTAAAGTTAATGGACTGTTGTACAGAATACTATGAATAAGGAACATTATTATAAGTACATAGTTTGTTCAAAGGAATGCAATTGGACTTTGGGATTTATTGACTGCAATCCAGAAAACAGCACCACAGTTCTTAGAGTAAATCTCTTTCAAATGAAGTCCCCAGTGCTGTAAGGCAGGATGTTTCTAATAGTGGGGGATTACAAAGGCAGTTAGTGTTTTTTCCCAGCAAAAAGGGAAACAGAATAAAATTCTGTATAGTCAGTCTTTAAATGCAGATGTCGCTACTAACAAAATTCATTATACAAAGATCAATATGATACATTGCAACTCTTCTTTACCTTGTAAAGGTATTTCTTCAACACCTTGATTGTTCTGTAAGGCTGGAAGTCGCAGCAAAACAGAGAAATCTTTCACTTCTTCAAAAGAAACCATTCTGTTGAGAGTTTTCTTTTGTTTCCAGAGTTTGGCAAAAGTTAATCTAGCCGCTGTTACTGCATACAATATACATTTGATAATTTTTGGTGTGGATACTATATAGTTCAACAAATTTAATTGTGGTGTACTAATGGGAATCTATTCATGTAGTATTACTTTCTCTTTTTTCTTTGATATCATTGACATTAATTTTTTAAAGAGCAGTTTGTGTTCTAGATGCCTTACAAGAAAATTAAATATCTGATTGGCATGTGCAAGCCTTTAGGAACTGGGCATATCTACGTAAAGGAATTGTCTAAACAGAGCCCTGTTATTTTGTACTACAGCTAAAAAATGTGTTTTAAGCTAAATCATCATATATGGAATAATTATCATATATGAAATATTTTTATTTGACATCTGGCATTGTTTTTTAAAAAATAGTTTATATACTTTAGGGCTAATTGAACTTCATGTGCAAATTGCAACTATCAACCACTAGAGGGCAGGAAGGACTATTCAATTATTCTCTAAAAAATGCTATCCTGTGTTTTCAAATTAGCTTCTGGTATATTAACAAAAAGGAGTATAATGGCTGAGTTATTGTTTGATTTACCGATAATTGGCATATTGCGTGAAGGAGACTTAATTTCACCCTTTAAAATTAAACAGGGAGATTTAAAAAGACATAAAATATTCATTAATGTTCAGTGATTATAAAGCAGTGGTATATATTTGTTTTACCTTTATTACTGTTTCGATGGGAAAATACTGCAAATATTTCAGAAATCGAGTTGGCCATACTGACAAGTTGAAATGTTTAAGCAGTGTTAATGCAATCTACTCACACCTGATAACATATGCAGAAAGATTCAAAATGTCTACATCAATTATTAAAGGAATACTTAAAATTCTAGAAATGTTTCGTGGCTCAACATGAATATCAGGTGCAACTGTCTCTCCAGATCCAGTTGCTTGGATTATTCAAATGTATTTTATGCTGCAATGACTTTGAGCAATAAATATTTCTCCTGTGTTTTCCAAATAAAATGATGTCATGAATATTTTTGCAATGAGTTGGTGAAAAAATTGTTAGGTAAACTGACACATATTAGCATATTCTTGTAGTTTCAAACTCTTTGATTACCTTTCAGAATGTACATTGAAAAACTACTGAAACAGAGAGTGAATTTTAAAAGGGATTTTAATAATCTAGATAAGAATAAAAGGGGATGTGCCAAATATAGGTTACTTTGTATGAATTTCTCTTGCTTCTGTTTTTGGTGTCATATTGAAGAACCTTGTAGGAATATTATGCCCTGGAAAACTGCATGCCCTGAGTCAGGCTTGCGGATCAGCCAAGTTTAAGGTCCAGGTGTTAATGGAAAGTCCAGTGACTGTGGACCCCTCGATTTGAATATACCTGACTGAAACTACATAGTGTATTTCTGCCTTTTCTTTTTGTTTCCTCTGAATTTCAGAATGAGCACATTTGGGGTATTTTCCAGATACCTGTACCTCACCTCATATTGATGTAGTAGCATTTCGTTAGTAATTTATAATGTTAAATTGAAATACTGGCCAATACAATATCTCTAGACTTTAAAGACTTTTCTAAAGCTGTGTATGAACAGAAAGTAGGAGCAGGAAGAGATATTATTTTGGAAACTTAATTATTTCATATTGGTGTGTATTACAAATGAAGTATGTGGGGACCTTGCAAGGACTTGCACATGGCACCTCACTTTCCCCTGTATCTTCCTTCCCACAATATTTCCTTCCTGCACTATTTCCTCTTTTCCTTCTCCTGGCAGCCCCCATATCCTTACCTTTCCCTGCTTCCTTTTCTCCTTCCTACCCACTCAGCAACTTTTATCTGACCCTCATCTACAGCTATATTAGTTAATTACTTCATTTATACCCTGTCTTTCTCTACAATGGGAACTCAAAGCAACTTACGTCATTCTTCTGTTCTCCATTTTATCCTCACAACAACCTGTGAGGCAGGTTAGGCTGAAAGTGTGTGACTGGCCCAAGGTGACCCAGTGCACTTCCTTGGCAGAAAGGGTATTTATATCTGGGTCTGACAAATGGTAGTCTGAAACTCTAGCCACTACACTGCACTGGCTTTCATGGGGTGGCTGTTGTTGAACAAAAGCAAGCAGCTGGGCCTAGATGAGTCATGCAAGTTGCCCAGTGATTGCTGCCAGGCCTGGGCCTGAAGAGTCCTCCCTGGAAGGCCAAAGTAGTTCTGGAAAGGCCCTACTCCCTTCCCCTGGCTTTTACTGACAGAAACCATGGCTTGAAGGCTGTCAATACTGTTGTAGTTATTTATTTATTTATTTATTTATTTTTCACATTTATATCCCGCCCTCCCCGTAGGCTTAGGGCGGCTAACAAGAGGCATATGCCAAACAAACAATTAAAACCAAAATAAAATTCCATCCACAGTTAAAATATTGGTGCTCACATTAAGTTGTTGGGTCAAAAGGTCTTCTGGCCTAGCAATGGTCACTGAGGGCATTTGTTTCTTAAAGCTACAGGTGCTGTTTCTAGTATTTTGGGTTTATTTGTTCATTTATTTTCAGATTTCAGATTTTTCTGCAAAGCTGGGTCTTTATTTCCGATTGGAAGAAAGACCTGTCTGTTCATGGCTCCAGTCTCTGAATTTAAATAACTACAGATTTGACCACATTGAGAATCAAATATATTGATACATTGGTACAAGTGTCTAGTACTAGATAGCTGCATTTTGAATAAGCCTGAATTAAAACATGTGGGATTTAAGGTGTGCACAGGGGGGGAAATCTGTTTTAATTTCAGATTTGGGGGTCATTTTTTTTGGTTATCCCTTATTTCTGGGTTGGCCATTACTGTTCTGTCATCCTGTTCAGAGAGTTTTTTCCCCCCTGGCTTCTGAAATTCCTGAAACATTATTCCCTATGGAGGAGCAATCAGAGTGGATGTGGTGGCTGATTTTAAAGGTAATGGCAACAGGTTTGCACTGGATATAGGTTATTCTTCTGCACTAGAGGCCCCCCCCCCTCAATTTCATGTGAATTGGGAAAAGGGGTCCTGGTTTGCACCTCTCTAAAAAGTTTGCACCCTTTATTCTTGTCTCCATTGTTTAAAAAACTTAACGTGACAAAAAATCTTGCTATTGTTCTGCTCCAAACTCTGACATTATGCTTTGAAATCTAATAAAAACCCCAGAGATCAGTTTCCTGTCCCCCACAAAAAGGCATAAATCCCCACCTCAGACCCCTCCCAAGCTAATAAGGGCTACATAAGAATATAAGAGAAGCCATGTTGGATCAGACCAATGGCCCATCCAGTCCAACACTCTGTGTCACACAGTGGCAAAAAACCAAGTGCCATCAGGAAGTCCACCAACGAGGCCAGACTCCAGAAGCCCTCCCAAGCACCAAGTATATAGAGCATCACTGATTCAGACATAGTGTTCCATCTCTATCTTACAGCTAATAGCCACTGATGGACCTCTGCTCCATATGTTTATCTAATCCCCTCTTGAAGCTCTAGGCTTGTAGCTGCCACCACTTCCTGTGGCAGTGAATTCCACATGTTAATTACTCTTTGGGTGAAGAAGTACTTCCTTTTATCTTTTCTAACCCGACTGCTCAGCAATTTCATTGAGTGCTCACAAGTTCTTGTATTGTGAGAAAGGGAGAAAAGGACTTCTTTCTCTACCTTTTCTATCCCATGCATAATCTTTGTAAATCTCTGTCATGTTACCCCTCAGCCCTTGTTTCTCCAAGCTAAAGAGCCCTAACTCTTTAACGTTTCTTTATAGGGAAAGTGTTCCATCCCCTTAATCATTTCAGTTGCCCTTTTCTGCATTTGTCACAGTGCTATAATATCCTTTTTGAGGTGTGGTGACCAGAACTGTACACAGTATTCCAAATGAGGCAGCACCATAGATTTATACAGGAGCATTATGATACTGGTTGATTTGTTTTCAATCCCCTTCCTAATAATCCCCAGCATAGCATTTGCCTTTTTTATTGCAGTCACACACTGGGTTGACATTTTCAGTGAGTTATCTACCACAACTCCTAGATCTCTTTCCTGGTCAGTCTCTGCCAGTTTGGGCCCCATCAGTGTGTATTAATAGTTAGGATTTTTGGCTCCAATGTTCATTACTTTGCACTTTCCCACACTGAACCTCATTTGCCATGTTAATGCCCACTCATTGAGCCTCAACAGATCCCTCTGGAGCACCTCACATTCCTTCCTGAACAATCCCTGGACAGCTTAGTGTTACCAGCAAACTTAGCCACTTCAGTGCTTACTCCCAACTCCAAATAATTAATGAACAAGTTAAAAAGTACCAGAACCAGTTCTGAGCCCTGCGGTACCCCACTGCTTACCACCCTCCACTGTTAAAACTGCCCATTTATACTCACTCTCTGTTTCCTGTTAATTAACCAGTTTTTAATTCACTAGAGGACTTGTCCCCTGGTTTTTGTGGATTTCTGGATGCACATCCTTGGTTGGAGTTATTAAGAATGACACATTTTGCCATGGTAATGTAATGTAAAGACAAAGCTGTGTCATTCAGAATCAGTATAGGTCCTTATAGTGAATCTGAGTGTGGATTTCCAATATATAGAATGATCCCCTAATGGGATTTGTTGAAACAGAATAATTTCATTTCATTCGAAGATCTCATTTAAGCTGTTACACAGTTTAACACAACAAGAAGGAAAATACGGGATCCAAACTCAGACTTTCTTAAAGCCGCATCCTAAAAGATATAGTCTGATTAAATAGTACATTTTAATATTTTTAGGTTCCTTGGATCTTTAAGAAACAGGGTGTAATAGGATTAGTTTATACTGAAAGGCAGTATAGAATCTTTAAATAAATACTTAAATAATGTGGGTTAGATCCTAAGGATGTTCCACTTGTGAAGAAAGATAGTGGAAGAATTGTGGAAGAATTCTCCATTTGCACTGCAAACCATCTGACGTGTGGCGTTTTGTCTGCAAGGGTCCACCAATTTTACCAAGGGATTATCTGTAGGAGACAACTTCATACCAATAAATTACGTATTTGAGTAATTGCTTCATCTTGAGATTTTCAGCTGCTTTTAAAAATTACTATTAACAAGATCATGTGAAAGACAGATGGATGCACTGAAAATGTAGAACAAGATAAAAATGTATATGTATATCTATATTAATTTGTGGAAATTAAGAAATTAGTGGTATCCAGAAGTACATTCTTGAAAGGCAAGCACCTTGACTTGTCATCAGCAATCAGAGTTAGTGACCACTCCCAACTAGCTCCACTTTTCTATAGGCAGCAGCATTTTATGCAAGCTTGTTTTAAATTTATTGTATTTTTTATTTATATCCTGCTTTCCCCCCTAATTGGAATCCAAGGCAGTTTATTATATTGTTCTGTCTTCTACCACCTTGTGAGGTAGGTTAGGCTGAGAGACTGTGACAGGCCCAAAGTCATCTGATGAGCTGCTGTAGCAGAGCAGGGATTTGAACCCAGTTGTCCCAGATCCTAGTCTACAATTCTAAGTAGCACTCCCAAACTCCCAGAGAAGCCCCCCTCCATTATTTTTTTAATTCTGCTGAACTCCCCTATTCTATTTCTCTTGCTTAACCTTACCTAAGTAGGGGGTAGTCTTGCTGAGAAGAGGAGGCTAGGGATGGATTTCTGCTCTTCCTGGTCTGCCTTGTTGCATCATGGAGTCCTTATTTCAACTTAGCTGACATAGTTAGCAGGAAGCAAGAATTCCAGCATGGTTATTGCCCCTCCCACAAGGCTGCATTAACAGCATCTGCCCTAGAACAGCAGCAGTGGCAGAGTAGGTAGGGAGCAATTCCCTAGGCCATCTGTGGAGTTCTCACTCTGGTTTTGAGAGCAGAAGCAGTGGTCCCCTGCACCCACATATTTTTCTTTCGCCACATTATGGAAGAATTATGGAGAGTTATTTGAATCATAAATAATTTAGAGTGAGTTGAGAAAGCACTTTTTGTTTCAGATTAGGTATTTTCTCAAAATATTCTCTGAATTGGTTAGAGCAGATGAAGGACCTGATTAAAGGAGGGTGGTATAGCCTACAGAGCACTGCATGTCAGCATGTCACTCCACTGAAGGCATTCAACTCAGCTGTTAGAAGCAGTTCCGTTTTCCAAGATTATATTGTGAGAATTCAGCAAGATGCAGAAAATGTTAACTTTTCACTATGGTTCGACATCTGGTCAACATCTGGTCAATGCTCCTATCAAACCTGTCCTGAATTAACTAGGAGACTGTTTTGATATATGTATTTACATGCTGTAAGCTGCTCTGAGCCCGCTTGTGGGGTATGGTGAGATAGAAACCTCAAAAAATAAAACTTTAAGGTTTATATTCCATCTTTCCATTCTCATTGAAGAGCAGCTTTCAAAAGTGAATATAAATTTTAAAAAATCAATCTATTAAAAAACCAAAACCCTAGTATTTAGAATTGGGCTCAGAAGCAAATAGTAAGACCATGCCAGTCATAAAGTACTGAAATTATGTCTTCTTATGGCCAGATTCCAGACAACATCCTGAGCACAGTATTTTGCTTCAACTCTCACATACAGTGCATTGCATTAGTCCAGCTTGTATGTTACCAAGGCACAGGGCTATTTTTGGGCAGGAACGCACAGGAACGGAGTTCTGGCTGACGCCCGAGTTGGCCACGCCCAGCAGGATCTCATTAGCATAACAGGCCACACCAAACATCAGAGACTCATTAGGACTGGCAACATTAGGGATGTGTGGCCTAACATGCAAAGGCGTTCCTGCTATAAAAAAAGCCCTGGGTTTTGACAACAAACAAGATAAACAGAATAAGAAGCAAAAGGTGGGTGTGGCTGGATGACCACACTCCTGGTAACATGGGCCTAATGTGCTAATAAGCTGTGCAGTTAGGGGTGTGGCCTAATATGCTAATGAGTTTCTACTGTTGGGTGTGGCCTATTATGCTAATGAGTTCCTGCTGGGCTTTTTGTACAAAAAAAGCCCTGCCAAGGCATGTCTGAAAGCAATCAGGCCTCTTTTTTCCTGGAACAGTGGCATTTGGTTATCCAGCCAAAACTGGTAAAAGGTATTCCTGGCCTACCTCTGACACCTGGTTGTCTAAGGGAGGTACAGAGTCTAGAAAAGTCCACAATCCAGAACAAGTTTTACACTTATTCCCTTGTGAGAACTACTCTCAATCCATAGCACTTTTTTTTCTTGTATGGATTAAATTTGTTCATCCGAATCTATCAGTTTGATGCCTCTAGGAACTGGTTCAGGGTTTCCACTGCTTGTGATAGAAAGGGAAGATCCAGTTAGGTATCATCATCTCTGAATGACTTCTTTAGAGGGGCTCATGTAAATATTAAGCAACATGGGAAACCCTGTAGTACTTCATAAACCAAAGACCAGAGGTTAGACAATTAGTCCTTCAATACCAGTGGCTGGAACCTGCTTACCAGAAAGGATTAGAGCCACTGGAAAACAGTGCCTCTTGCATCAGTTGTTGCTAGATCATCTGGAAGGATATCATGCTTGTTGGTACTGAAAGCTGCTGAGAAGTCCAGGAGACCCAGCAGAGATGTGTTCCTCTTGTTCACTGGTGTTGGTTATTTATCAGGGCAATCAAGCCAGTTTCTGTCCTGGTACTCTAAAACAGTGGTTCCCAACCTTTTTATGAGAACCCCTTTATAATGTCAAAAAACTTTTGTGGACCCCCATATGATAGTAGTTGTACTATTAGTATCCATTAATGGAGAAAATACATAACAACAAAAAGGTACTATGAATTCAGTAACTCTTTTAAATGGATTTGTATTTTATTAATCATGACAGGATCTACATACATCTGAAAAATAGTAATACATATATGTGCAAGATATATATTTTTTATCCAGTCTACAAAAGGTATGTTTGCTTTATTATACTGAGTTATTTAATGAGATGGCTGGTGCCGTTTTTCAGCTTTTGAAGATTGGAAGTCTAGTTGAAGGGTAGACAGTACAGACCAATTATATGACATAGTATAAGAAAGCTTCATATGTTTGTATAGTTTGGAGTTGCTGGTATAGTTGTTTGGAATGACCCCTTTCAGCAGTTATTCTGTACTCATGGAAATTTCTTTGGATGCCCAATGAGCTTTCAGTCCTTGGTGGAACAATTGGTGGATGTTTATTTTAACCTTGGTTTTCAGCAGGGCTTTTTTTGTAGAAAAAGCCCAGCATGAACTCATTAGCATATTAGGCCACACCCGTGACAGCACAGCTCATTAGCATTTTAGACCACACCCCATGTTACCAGAAGTGTGGTCATCCAGCCACACCCACCTTTTGCTTCTTATTCTATTTACCTTGTTTGTTGTCAAAACGCAGGACTTTTTTGTAGCAGGAACTCCTTTACATATTAGGCCACATACCCCTAATGTAGCCAGTCTTAATGATTTTCTGCTGTTGGGTGTGGCCTGTTATGCTAATGAGTTCTTGCTGGATGTGGGCAACTCAGGAGCCAGCCAGAACTTCCTTCCTGTGCGTTCCTGCCCCAAAATAGCGCTGTTTTTCAGTGGTAAGTTGCCTCCCAAAGGAGCTCACAGGTATCAGAATCTAACACAAATAATGATTAAAGTGCAATTATTCCTTGTGGGGAGAATTCTCTGTTGTACTGGATCCAATCACAATCAAGGGATGCTTGACTGCTCCCCTCTGCCAGTAGCCTTAGCAATGGCACTTCAGCTAGGGGAAGGGGGACATTATGTCGTCAGTTTTCAAGTACATGTGTTGACCTGCAGGTATTTTTCACAGCTGATAATGTTGTGATTACTAATCTAGATGGCTAAATAAATGAGAAATCCAGTGGCACTTTAATGAGTAACATTTCTTTCCTCAGCATGAGCTTTCTTGAGTCAGAGCTTACTTCAGATACATGAATTACTTGGGGGTGACCCTCCTCCCCTGCATTTACCTTGAGGTGGTCAAGAGGAAGATGCCCTGTCCTGGTGAAGCCCCTGATAGTTGCCTGAGGCAGTTAGTTCCTTTCTGGGCTGCCAGAGGTGTGGGAGGGTCCGTTGAAGGAAACTGAAGGGCCCACATGAAGAGAGCTAGTCAAACAGTGGCTCCTGAAAAGGCTGTAGCCCATGCCTCTATTCAAAGTACAGGTGTTTCCAGAGTCAATATGCCCTACCCAAGCCTCATTTGAGGAGCACTTATTGTCGCAAGTAAGCAGGCAGTTTTATGAAACCTTGGAGAACTGCTGCCAATCAGAATTGACATAATTGGGCTAGATAAACTCCTGTAAGGCACCTTCCTGTATTCAGTGGGCATGCGCAAGTTGCATTTAGACCTCAAGGGAACAAATCAAATGAGTCCTCTGAACCATTTCTAGATAAAGATGCAGTGAAAATTGTGATTTTCTTATATATTTTTTTAAAAAAGAATTTATTAACAGGTTATTTTAACATGTTCCATAATTAAAAACAGTTCTTAACATATCCTTTTCCACAACTTTCTCCCCCCCACGGCTTCCAACGATGTTTCGCCCCATTATTATTTCAGTCAATATTCTCTTACATTAAACACTTATTCAATAATCAAATCTTCATTTTAAACATTTTCCTTTTCTATTTCTCTCTCTGAGGTAACATCTTAAATACAATCCATTTCTTACTATACTTCTGATCTTAATAGTTACCAAAGCAAAGTAACTTATTTTTAACATCCCAGTGCAGTTCTAAGTAGTCTTTAAAGTCTTTCCAATCTGCTAAAAATTCTTGATCTTCTTTTCCATTAAGTTTTTTTGTCAATTTGTCCATTTCTACCATAAAAATCATCTTCTTTATCCATTCCCATTTATCTGGTATCTTCTCCTGCTTCCAAAATTGAGCATATATCATTCTCGCCATTGAAATCAAATACCATAACAAAGTTCTCTTTGTCATGTTAACTTCCTCCATTTTGAGACCTAAAAGTAACATTTCTGGCTCTTTTTTCAAAGTACATTTCAGGATCTTCTGGATTTCATTATGAATTTCAGTCCAAAAAGCAGCCGCTTTTTCACACGTCCACCACATGTGGTAAAAAGAGCCCTCTTTCTTTTTACATCTCCAACATTTGTTAGACATGTTCTCATTCATATTAGCAATTTTTTTTGGTGTCATATACCATCTGTACATCATTTTATAACAGTTTTCTTTCACATTAACACATGTTGAAATTTTAATCAATTTTTTCCACAAACACTCCCATGATGACATGTCTGTCTCTCTATTTATATTTATAGCCCATTTCACTATCTGCTCTTTTACAATCTCATCCTCTGTATGCCATTTTAACAAAATTTTATAAATTTTTGAAATCATTTTTTTACCTTTTTCTACCCATACCATTTCTATTTAGTTATTCTCTTTCCTGAAACCATACCTCTTTTTATCTGTCTTAAATAAATCATAAATCTGCCTATAGTTTAACCAATCATATTCAAATTCCAGTTCTTCCCTAGCTCTCATTGCGAAACTACTCCCCTCAACCTTCAGAATGTCTCTATAGGGTATCCAATCTTCTCCTTTATGCCTTGAAAGTGGTTTGATTACTTCTGCCGGAACTATCCGTAAAGATCTTAGTTCAAAAAGAAATCTTTTATATCTCATCCAAGTCATGAACAGTGATCTTCTTATAAAGTGGTGTTTAAAAAGGTTATCCGCTTTGGATTTTTCATACCATAAATAGGCGTGCATCCAAATTTGCGATCATGCCCTTCTAACACCAACATTTTTCTATTGTCCAAGTTAATCCATTGTTCAAGCCAAGCCAAACACCCGCATCATGATACAGTCTAAAATTGGGGAGTTGTAGACCTCCCCTTTCTTTTGCATCACATAAGATCTTCATTTTAATCCTAGGTTTCTTTCCAGACCAAACAAACTTTGAAATCTCCTTCTGCCATAAATTCAACACTTTACAGTCTTTTACAATAGGAATTGTCTGGAATAAAAATAACAAACGAGGTAAAATGTTCATTTTAACTACCGAAATTCTTCCCAAAATTGACAAGTTCAGAGTATTCCACTTCTTTATATCCTGTTGAATTTTAGTCCAGGTCTTCTCATAGTTGTTTTTAAAAAGATCAATATTTTTCATTGTGAGCTCAATTCCCAAGTACTTGGTTTTTTTCACCACTTCACATTGAACTTTTTCTTGCAATTCCAGTTGTTTTTCTTTTCTCATATTTTTTGCAAAGCATCTTTGTTTTAATCCTATTCACGTAAAATCCAGCCAAATCTCCAAATTCTTTAATCTTTCCCATCAATAACGGTACATTGGTTACTGGATCTTCAATCACAAACATTACATCATCTGCAAAAGCCCTATACTTATACGTGAAACCTCCAACTGAAAGTCCTTTTATGTCTTTATCTTCTCTTATTTTCCCCAGCATCACTTCCAAAATCCATATGAATAGCAAAGGGGATAACGGACATCCTTGTCTAGTCCCTTTTTGAACTTTAAAGTGATCCATCATCTCTTTATTTACATTCAGCGATGTTTTCTGTTCAGAGTATATCGCCCTAATCATATTTGAGAAGGGCTGACCAATGTCCATTCTTTCAATCATTTGAAACATAAACTCCCAGTTTCAATTGTCAAAGGCTTTTTCAGCATCCACGAATAGAAAAGTAACATCTTTTTCTGGTTTATCATAATATTCAATAGCATCAATCACCATCCTTAAATTGTCTCTGATTTGTCTGTTTGGTAAAAAAACGGCTTGTTCTTCCGTTATGACATCTTTCAGATAATTCTTCAATCTCTCTGCAATTACTTTGGCAAACAATTTATAGTCATTATTAAGTAACGAAATTGGTCTATAATTCTTGACATCTGTTAGGTCTTGTCCTTCTTTTGGTATGAGTGATATATTGGCTTCTTTCCAAGTCTCTGGTATTACCTTGGTCACCTGAATCTCATTTGCTAGAAGTTCCAAAATCGGGGTCAACTCCTCTTTTAACTTTTTATAAAACTTTACGGTAAATCCATCTGGACCTGGAGCTTTCCCCAACTTGGCATCCTCTATTGCCTTATATATTTCTTCTTTCTGAATTGGACCATTCAGCATTTCCTTAATTTTTAAGTCGACCTTAGGTAATTCTACTTTATCCAAATACTTTTTAATTTTCTCAGGATCAATGTTCTTCCTTTGAAATAATTTCGCATAATACTTGAAGAAAGCTCTTTTTAGGCCATTCATATCAACAATTTCTTTACCATCCTCAATTATTTTACTTATTGTCCTTCTCTCCCTTCGGTTTTTCAGTTGCCAAGCCAAAAATTTTCCTGGTTTGTTTGCACCTTCAAAGGATTTTTGTTGCAATTTCTTTAAGTTCCAATAGAGTTCTCTATTAAATATCACATTCAATTGGTCTTGTAAAATTTAGATTTCTTTAATAAGTTTCTTTTCCCCTGGTCTTCTCTTCAATTCATTTTCTTTTTGCTGGATTTTTTCTTGTAATTCCTTTTGTTGCTTAATATTCTGCTTCTTATCAGTCACATTCATTGATATCAATAATCCTCTCATCACAGACTTATAAGCATCCCAGACTGTCTGTATTTTAACATTTTGATTTAAATTCATTTGAAAGAAAAGTTGGGTTTCCTTACATAATGTCTCAATTAACTGTGTCTTATCCAATAAATCTTCATTAATTCTCCACTGGAACTGTTTGTTTTTGTCTTTTAAAGTCCAAATTACCGGATTATAATCCAAATTAGTCTTTGGCAAAATCTCAACTTTCGGAGTCTTTAATGCCATCTCACCCGACATCCAAATCATATCTATTCTGGAAAAGGATTTATGTCGATTAGAGTAAAACGTAAAATCTTTGACCTTAGGGTTCCACTTTCTCCAAACATCTTCAAGTTTCTCTTGTTCCATCAAACTAAAATTTTTTTTGGAAGCTTTCCAATCTTCTCATCGCCCTTTTTTGATTGCCTATCCAATTTATTATTGACAGTACCATTAAAGTCTCCTGCAAATAGTATCTGTTCATAGTTCACCTAGTCCAATTCCTTCTGCAAATCTTTAAAAAAAATTTCCTTGGCTCCGTTGGGCGCATTTAAATTGACTACCAATGTCTTTTTTTTAAGCATTGTAATTTCCACTCCAACATATCTCCCATCTCTATCATTGAAAATTTGTCTTGGCTCCAAATCTTTATTTACATAAATCACAACTCCCTTCTTTTTTTTCTCTGCCAATGAATAAAATTCTTCTCCCAATTTTTTGTTAATCAAATACTTATTGTCCCGCTTTTTTATATGGGTTTCTTGTAAACAAATAATATTGGATTTCTGCTTTTGTAACCAATAATTCACTACCTTCCTTTTAGAAGGTGAATTAAGTCCATTTACATTCCACAATAACAATTTGTAATCCATGTTGACTTATTTTTAAATAACTCCAAAATCTTCTGTATTTTCTGCCTTAAACCTATACATATCTCCAGGTGTTTTGATCGTATGTCTTTTCGAGTTGTAAGTAAATAACAGTCTTTGTGGTATCTCCCACCTAAATCTGATGTTTAACTGCTTCAGTTTGTCCACCAACTTCTTGTATTTCTTTCTGTCCTGTAAGACTATCCTTGCTTGTTCTCTCATTATTATTATCTTTTTACCATCAATCTCCAGTGGTTGAGTAAATTGTTTCTTGAAAATATCCTCTTTCATTTTCCTTGTTATAAATTGAATGATAACATCTCTTGGCAAATTTTTCCTTTGGGCATACGCTGAATTCACTCTGTAAATTAAATCAAAGTCAGAATCCAATTCTCCTTGATCTTCCCCCAAATATTCAGTCAAAGCTGCCATCACCACCATACGTATGTTTTCATCCATTTTTTCTTCTATCCCTCTTAACCTCAGATGGTTTACCATCGCTCTATATTCCATCATTGCCTCAAGTTTGCGGTTGTCTTGTAGAGTTGTTTCCATTTTTTTATCTATGTCTTGTGTCTTTTGCTCCAATTCAGTTGATTTTGTTGCCAATGCTTTAACTTGACTACTTGTATTTGTCACTTCCTTTTTAATTTCCGCCACCTCTGCGAACACTAATTCTTTCAAGGCCGCCACATTTTTTTCTTGGACTTCTTCCAACTGTTCCAGCTGTTTTTCCATTTGTTTCTCTATCTGTTGATCTATCTGTTTCATCATACCTTGAATCGCTTCAATCATCCATTTCTCCATTGCTTCAATTGCAGCTTGCCATTCTTTCTTCTCTTTTGTTGACATGCTTGGACTCGCAGCTGAAGCAGCTCTGTGCCAAAATTTTGGTTCCATTTTGAAAATTTTCTAATATGCTTCAACTGTCTACTGATTGTTCTTTTAAATCCCACTTTTTCCACTTTTTTCTACAGTCAATTTCACACTTAAAATTGGTTTTAAAAATTCAGTCCTCCTCAAAATGGCGGGCGCAATTTCTCTATGGTTTCAAAGGCTAGAGTAGGTTCTCTTTTAACTTCCTGTTTCCGGTCCCACGCTAACAAAGTCCTACTGGAAACACTTCTGCTCCACCGCTCTTCCGGTCCTCCAGCAAACTCTCTAACCTGGTCACAGTTCTAGCCGGATGCTGTTTTATGCAACACCTTAGTCTCGCGATCTTTCCAGTCAAATTCGGTCATACGCTTATCTCTCGGTCTTTAGACCACAGGAATGTTAAACAAAGTCTATTTTATCCAAATTTATCGCTTTAACAAGCTCTTCAAAATTATACGATGGATCGGTTGTTCAGCTTTAAACCTAATACGCTTACCCGCCTTGCTCAGATTTTGTTATCTCTTCATCCCGGTAAGCAAATCGTTTTTGTTACCTTGCGTGTTTATCTCGCGACTTCGCATCGCTTCTTTCTGCTTTCAACTTCAATCTGTTTCTTAAGAAGTCAGGAAATGACGAATTTAAGCTGATTTTTCAGCTCGGCTGGCTTCTTTAGAGCTGTCTTGCAATTGCCCGCTTCTGAGAGGGGATCAAAGCATAAACAAGCCCCCTCCGGGACTTGTACACGCCAATCTCAACTCTCACTTGGATCTTGTTGCTTGCCTGTCACCCCCAAGCCTGGGGAGTGCCGCGTTGGGCAATATAACTGCCCAAACTGTCAGAAGAAGCTGCCGTACACCCTGCTCGGTTGTGAGGTGCGTCAGTTCGCCATTTTACTCCGACCAGAAGCCGTGATTTTCTTATATTCATCAATTTGTGTGTCTTCACATTCTGATTTAAACAATTCCTCATAATTCTTTCAAATTTGTGTGTGTTCACAGGCTCTTCTAGTACAGTATGCTCACATTTGTCCTGATGTAATGGACCAGAGCATTAAGAAAGTTACTTTTTGCCTTAGGGGCTCATTTGCATCTCTCCACTCTTTATTTATTAGCACATTTATATGCTGTCTTTCCGTTTAAAAAGGTGGCTTACAACAGTTTAAAATATAGAAAACAATTTAAAAATCTGTATATAAAATTATGAAAAGGGTCTTGCTCAGAAATATGCTGTATGCCACCACTGAATGGGCCTGCATAGTACCTTCTGTTCTCTTGAGGGCTCTGAGGAGAGTGAATGGTTTGGGGGTGTGTGGGTAAGAGACTCCGTACCTGAAAGGACTGAACTGGTGTTACTGTTTTGGAAATAAATCCTTGCCATCCTTAGATTTTCTTCAAGCTTCAGCACATTCAAGGTCTGTGAGTTCTCCTGGACAGATGAACCTGGCTCACGGTCATTATCAGAGGAGTTGCTGTCAGAAAGGACTGGGAATTAAGCCTCTGGAATATCAGTAGTACAATGTGACCTGGAATAGAAGGCTTGAAAAATGTTGAGGTGGATTCCTAGCTCAGTACAGTATGCTTTGAATTATGGCATGTTGTGGCATCTTGATCATGGTTTTATGCCGAGAGTTTTACAAAGGAGGCTGTTTCTGTACTGATAGGAGATGTATATAATAGAAGCTGTAAAATCAAACACTTTTAGTGGGAGTGTGTCCAGGATATTTTAATAGATGTCAGCCTCTGCAGAATACTTATGATAGATGTCAGTTTCTGCAGGTAGGAAGCTCATTGCAGAACCTGGGTAAACAAGACCCATGGTCAAAACTCAGCAACTTAAATGAGCATGAGTTGTCTCAGTATTCGTGCAGTTTAACTAGCCCTAGTCCTACTGGTCTTCAACAAGAACTTGGTGAGTATTTGTACATCATAACTGATATAGAGCTTTGCTGAGATGTTATTACAAGGAAGTGTCAGAAATTCAGAGAATTCATTCTTTGGGCTGAGAATTTAGCTGAGATATGGAACTCCATTACAGATTGGCTGAGAAGGAAAACCTGAAACAGTTATAAAACAGGTTGCTTTCCCCAGGAGTATCACATAAATGCTCTAATTTCTACAGACTAAAAAGTTAATGGGGAAACATCACAGTACTGTTGCGGTGGCTTCTTGAGGTGGCAAATGTACATGGTAGGTCTTCTGAATGAACTAACGTCATGTGACAAGAGAAATTCCCCAGGATGCCTCTATGATCTAGACAGAGCCTCAGAGTCAGGGCTTGTGGCAAGAATTTCCATGAAGAATCTCCATCTGTCATTTGTTTCTTCACTAGGAGGATTATGATGAATTTTTCACAAACTGGAATGGCTTACCGAGGTTCAAAGACCTGTCATGCAAGATGAATAGGAGGGTGGTGAGGCAAAGTTACTGGTCAGTAGACAAGATTCTTCTTCTTTTTTTTTTTGCAAAGATAGGTTCAGAAACACCCTCATTCTTTGCAAAATCGGCTCTCTTTACCAGCACCCTCAGCCAGCACAGTCTCCTAGTGCTTGCACATGTTCTAAAACTCTCTTTTCTTGGACCTCCACTCCCACTACTTCCACCAGCAGATACTCCAATGCTTTGTGCACAGTTTCTGTGTGCAGTCCTTTCCCTCTGGTGAAGTCATAACTGATTCCTTCAGTTCGTGTTACATGACATGTCATGTGCTTGCAGCTCATTGAGTCCCATGATACCATGCAGGGGTTGTGGTTCCAGAAGGGCTGAGGACTCCTGCTCTAGCAAATAATATTCAGGAGTCTGACATGCTTTGGTTTAATTATAAAAGTCAACTCGAATACACTATTTTTGTGTCCTTTTCTCTGACAACTTTACTATTTTGTATTTTATGTTTTGCTGTTATGCTGATATGATTGTTCTTAGTGCTCTGATTACAATAACCTATTGACATTGATTAGCAGCCAGTGTTTAAAATTATTTCTGCTCTTGCTCTTATTAACTTCCTTTGTTAATGGATGAATGCAAAAAAACCCCTGTGCAATTTAGGCAGGGATAGTCAACAGGAAATTATAGATAATAGCAGTAAACAAATTCATGTGATGAAAAACAGACCTATCCATATGGAAAGTAATTAGAGCAAGGTTCCCCCCACCCATTTTATATGTTCAGTGTTGAGAGTTTAAGAAGCAATATACAGGTTTTTGGTAAGTGAGTGTGCATTTAATACTAAAGACTATGACTGAGATCCAAATTTATTCCAATACTGTGCACATACAATCCCAGTTAGAAACTATATGCTTCCAGTCAGCTGTTCAGCAGGAAGGGGTGAATGTGGGGAAAATCCAGTTTCTCTTTCCCAAACAATTGATCAGCAGTGTTTATGATTTACAAACAGTGCTACATTTGTATGGTTCCCATTGCTGGATCTGGCAGAGGAATTGCATTAGCAGCAGCTGGCTTGTATACGACTCCTACCTGGTCAGGGATACACATGTAGAATCCTGTTTTTACATGTGTATGACCCCTGATGGATCAGAACCTGTAACCTAGATGCATGGATTCTAACCGTTTTAAGAGTTTTGCTAAATTTTAAATGCCTCCTTGATCTACTCATAAATGAAGTATTACATAGTTGGTTTCTATATTTAAAGTCTATATTACTTTACTGATGATATTTTAATTTCTTTTAACATTTGTATTTTTAAATTTAACATGCATTACTTTTGCTATTGAATGCTGACAGTATCTGTGGTTAGGTCCAAAGAGCAAAGGGATTTTTCCCTTTAAATTGCAGACTCCTCTGCCATAGCACATATTTATTTGAAAGTCCCTTCAGTGTCAGCATGGTTGGGGCTGCTGTTTTTAGGTCCTTAGAACTTAAACCATGGCCTATGTTTACACCATTGAGGCAGAACAATAATTTTATTTAGAGTGTTATTGCAGAATGCATTTATTAGATGATAAAGCTTATAATTACCCCCCCCCCAATTAACTGTGAACATAAACATGTTTTTGAAATAAATTAACTTTATGGCATTTTTGGTTGATTTTCTACTAACACCCAAATATGTTTGTTTAAGAATATGTACCTGTACCCTGAATGAGCATAGAGGAACTACAATGATATCATAGGAAGTTGTCCTAAACATCTGCTTCGTTCCTGTAGTGATAAAATGTTAATTCCTAATCATCTGTGAAGATGGAGTTTTACTCTATACCAGCTGCAGGGGAAAGAGAATTTTTATGCACGTGTTTTATAAACTAAACACATCACACAACAGGCAAGAAAGAATAGCTTGCAGGTAACTAACTATGTTAAAATAAATCCACTGTGTGTACCTGTTTGCATGTGACATCCCCTTTGAATGGGATGTAGTTTGGTGTCTAAACAATGTATAGGCATACTGATGCTTCTGTTATTCTGTGTGAATTTTTTATGCATAACTGAAACATGAAACTGATATGAATGGGTCTTTTAAAATTTGCTTCTAATTATAAGATGTAGCAGGTTATGAATGTCTTTCATAACCTGTAATACATGTTGGCAACTTGGAAAGGCAAAGCTTTAAATAAACAATTTTCAGTTATCAGGAACTAATAAACCAGGACATATTTATATGCAAGAAAAGGCAGAGAGTAAATAATTGCACTGGTGACCAATACTGTAATAATCCTGTTTTACAATATGCACTTGACAGGTTGTAATAGTGCTAATTGAAGAGACTAATTCACACTTGCTTCATTCTATTCAAAGGCAAAATCAGCAGCTTGTTTTGCTTTTGACCAGATGGTCCTGATGAACACCTACTGTGCACTTTAAGTGCTTTACTAGAATTACAAAGGCTGGGGGGGTTGCGTCCAACTCAAAATGATTTGAGAAGAAGAGTGGAAAAAAAACCCCTTCGGTGCTCAATGGATTTGGTGCAACTAAATTAATTCTAGTGGGCCCATTACACATTGAGCCCCCTTTTCAAAGTCCTGAGCCTCCTCGTTTGTTCTGTAGCAACGAGAAAGTGAAAGGCAGATTACTGCAAACAGAAAGAAAAAAAGTGCTGTGAAAGGGAGAAAAGAGGCCTTGAAGCCTTTTCATATCATTTTGGGTTTTTCAAGTGCGTTATTTTTGGGGAGGGTGGATGTCTGAAAAGCCAATTGGAGTTTTTTTGTTTTAAAGTGCGCTATTTAAGTACCATGAATATAAAAGCAAGAGCAACAGTTGACTGAGTTTACTGTGGGTAAAGCTTTGTGTCCCAAGGATGAATCAAATTCATTATAGTCATCTCTTTGTGTTTTAATATGAATGTGAGGTTAGTTTCACAAGATTGTGTCTGTTTAGGATAATTATAATTTAATATTTTCTTTTTGTAAAGTTATCACTGTAGATGTATGAAATTCTAAACAAGACAACTTTTTATTTTTTAAAAGATGGACTTTGAAGCATGCAGAGAGTTTAAAACTCAAAAGGATGCTGTTAATTTCCAAGAAAAGAGAGGCTTTTTCCAACAGCATTGAAGCAGAGATTATTATAACTAATTAGAAGTCACACATCTGTTAGTCTTTGGTTTGTGAACAGTAGTGTGTATCTCCTCTCTCTCTCTCTCTCTCTCTCTCTCTGTGTGTGTGTGTGTACATGTATGTATAAATATGTAAAAAAGATGTATGAAATATATCATCTTAATATAAAGACATCTACATATAGCTTTGCCCACTTACTTTGCCATGTATATAGCTATCAATGTGAAATTACATTTTGGTTATATAATCTGATGTTACAAATATATTGTCATACAAGTAGTCTCTTGGACGTAAGATAAATTCAGTTTAAGTCAATGAACTTTCTTGTTTTATTTTTTTAAAGGCAATCTTTAAGGTTTCTAGAATAGAACCCTAATTTTCTAGAAATGTAATTAAGAATGTAACCCAGTATTACTAATAGCTACAAACTTCAGAAAGAGTTGAAATGCTCTTTAATTTAAGCATGCTAGCATAAATGCTCAGAAAAAATATTGGTGTGAAATGGTTAAAAAAAAGAAAAAGAAAACAGCTGCTGTTCACAAACATTGGGTGGCTACATTTACAATACTGATGCGGTTTCCCCTGCACATGGAGGTGTGCTCAGACAAATTGGATAGGTGTATGTCACTGAATATCAATGAGGGTAAATTGGATCTCAAAGACTTTTATGTTTGTGATTAATTTTGTACATTCCTTCTCTTTCTATTTCTTCCACTATCTCTCTGAGTAAACTTTGCAATAGCTACTTAAATTTTGTAAAAATGTAAAAACCTTGAATTAAATCAAAAAAGTTTGTAGGTACAGTTCACCAAGAATTAAATTATTTTTCAACTAATAAATTTCAATATGTTTTAAACACTCTCTTCTTGTGAAGCAGATATAGTATGTTGGGGGATGGAAGAGAAAGAGAGAAAAGGAATAATTCTTAAAAAAAAATTAAAATGCAAGGGGGAGGGAATCCCAAGCCTCTTCTTCTGATAATATTGGTATCTTTTAAACCATTTTAGGTAACATTGATTAGCCTTATTAATTTGGTCATTTTTCACCTTGCCTTTTAAAAGTAGATTTGTGAAAGAGATGACTTTGTACCATCAAACAGTCCAATTATATTGATAACTAGGGAGGTGCTAATGAACTGTTAACTCTAGCAAAAGTTTTTTGTAAACCTGAGTTAAAAATAATCACCAGCTTGAAAGTATTTATTAAGAAAGATTTCAAATTGCTTTAAATATTAATTGAAGATGTTTATATTGTAAATATATACATACTAGGCCCAAGAAACCAATAGAAATATTATGAATACAAATCTATAAAGAATATCCCCCACAGTATAGTAAGGTATAATAGCCTTTAAAATGCATCTGAACATCTTTTTACTAGATGGACATATTATGGGAATTGTTACATGCTTAGAAAGTGATGTGATATGTTAAAATGTCACAACCTACAGTTTTTCAAACCTAATGAGGAAATTCATAGATGAGAAGCATTTCAGTGTAGCTGTACCAGCATAAATTGCCTACAACTACCAATCTAATATGGTTATAATTAATCTTAAGAGATTTAAATGAAGAAGAAATCAAGGTGTGCTTTCATATTAAAAATAAGCTGTTTTAAAATTCTTTGTATTAAAATGGTTCATTTTGTCAACATATAAAAATCATGGATGTAAATTAAACAGCCCTAAAGCTCATTTAAAGGGTAATGTAGCCTCATAATCACTCACAGTAAATCCCTGTTACTGTTTTTAAAGCTCTCAACAAACATTTGCTGTAAGTGGCCAAATTTATGCCTTGCTTTGTGGCTGTTGCGTGACCAGACAGAGTGGTACAGGATTGTTTTATGGTTTTTACAGCTGCAAGGGAAAAGCATCTGTTCTTAGAAAATCTGGCATTGTTTAATTTTGACACTGACTCTTCCATACTGTTTGTACCAGGCTCTGGATTAGATGCCACCAAGATGTAATTTGTTTTAAGTTGCTCCCAAATGCAGCTGTCACCGTACATGGCCTTGTAGATAAAGCAAAGATGATACAGCCAAAACAAGCATCTTTTTGCTGGGCCATCATGGCAGCAAAACTCAAAGGAGGAATGTTGTTAATATTGTATCTCAAAAATAACATTACTGGGAGAGAGAGGAATAATAATTTTCCTATAATTATGATAAAGTTAGGAATTTAACAGTTGCCTAGATTATGCTTCAAGAAAGGAACAAATTATTTTAAATAATAGTATAGCTGTATTAAATCATTGTTAAAGCCAAGTAGAATGTTAATGTGTCTAAGTAAAACTGAGCAATTTACAGCAATCTTTGCCATTGTTGTATAATTTTCACTTAAGTTTTGAGTGTCTTTAAAAAACAATGAAAGAATATTTTAATTTCCCATGTATGTGCAGAATTATATGAATTCCTACCAGCTGGTCCAAAGTAATTGATACAAAGCCAAAATATGACTGCCTCCATGACAAAATGTTTAATTTGCTAATGAATTGTGAGACTCTTTCATCGTACATGAAAGCTTTCACAGTGAGAGAACATTTCTAACTGTGTATATTGATCGTATTTTTTTTTAAAAAAAACTGTTCTAAGCATGCACATCTTCTTTTCTGTGTATCTTGAGGGAATGAGGTGAGATATTCCTTGAATTCAGCATTTTTAGAAGCATGTTAAACATCTTCAGCATTCTTTAGATCCAAACTTTAATCCATCCATGGCTTATTATATTTGTGTGTTTAAATATATTGACTCATGAAGGAGTATAATGATCAGGAGCATATGTCTGTTTTCTTATGTTCAGTGTAGAATCAGGGAATCATAGAGTTGGAAGGAACCTCCAGGGTCATCTAGTCTAACCCCTTGCACAAGGCAGGACATTCACAAATACCTCCCCCTCCACACCCACAGTGATGCTGTTCCACGCCCAGAAGATGACAAAAAAACTCCAGGATCCCTGACCAAACCAGCCAGGATAAAATTGTTTCCTGACCCCAAAGTGGCAATCAGCATTTCCCTGGGTGTGTAAGAAAGGGCCACAAGAACTAAGCACTGAGGCAACCCTGATCTGCCTAAGTTCACAGAATTCGCATTGCTGTCAGATTGCCATCTAACTTCTGTTTGAAACCCTCCAAAGAAGGCGAGCCCACCACCTTCCAAGGAAGCATGTTCCACTGAGGAACCGCTCTGTCAGGAAGTTGCTACCCCTCCCAATTTATTGTCATCTGCAGATTTAATAAGCATTCCCTCTATCCCTTCATCCAGATCATAGATAAAGGTGTTGAACAAAAACAGGTCCTAGGACAGATCCTTGAGGCACTTCATTTGTCACTTCTCTCCAAGAAGATGAAGAACCATTCACAAGCACTCTTTGGGTGTGATCTGTCAACCAGTTACAGCTCCACCTAACAGTCATAGGATCCAAACCACATTTTTCCAATTTGTCAACAAGAATATTATGTGGAACCTTATCAAAAGCCTTACTGAAATCAAGATAAACTAGGTCTACAGCATTCCCCTGATCCAGCAAGGTAGTAACTTTCTCAAAAAAAGAGATAAGGCTAGTCTGACATGTAGGTCAGGAAAGCCAGTGTAGAAGATGGGGGTGTATTGGACAGTATTGGATAGTCTGGGGAGATCTGGGTTCAGATCTCTGCCTTGTTGTAAAATTCTGTGGCCTTGGGCCAATCACTTTTTCTAAGCCAATGATTGAGAGGATATAGCACATGGCCCAGAATTCTTCAGGAGACATATTTTTCAAATCTTATAAATACGTTTGAAATGCAAGCTGAGAGAACTTTGAACTATCAAAGTGTATTTGTATGGAAAATTTTGTTACCTCTTCAGAGACCTGAGAGAACCTTGAACTATCAAAGTGTATGTGTTTGGAAAATTTTATGTTGCCTCTTCAGAGACCTGTTTGAGGTTACACACATCTAAACAATGAACTAAAATCATGCAGCCATTAAAAACATGCCGGAGCATAAAAACATAACTATAGAAGACGGTATTCTGACTAGACCAGGCCATAAAAAAAATGTTAAAAAATCTACACCTTAGTTAAAGGCCTGGGCAAAAAGCAATGCTTTAACCTGGTGCCTAAAAGAGAGTAAGTTAGGTATCAGATAAGCTTCAAGGGGAAAGGCATTCCACAGGTGGGGTGCCACTGAAAAAGTCCTGTCTCTGATCACCACCTGCCTCTTCTCTGCATACTGGGGGCAGAGAAAGCGCAACTTGTGTGGAGGATCTACTGGCAGGCTAGAGAGTATGGGAGGAGGCAGTAATTCAAACACCATGAGCCCGACACAATAATGTTTTACTTTTTTAAAAAAAGATAATACTCTCCTGTTCCTATTGTTTTGAGGAACATCACAGAATGTTTAAAATGAATTTGAATATTATATTTAAAAAAGAGGAACAAGAAAGGACTAAGAACTCCACAAAGCTTTAATGTGGCCAGTGCTTGCTTGTCTGTGTGTGTGTGTTAAGTGCTGTCAGGTTGCTTCTGACTTATGATGACCCTATGAATTAATGTCCTCCAAAATGCCCTGTTGTTAACAGCCATGGTCATGGCTTCCTTGATTGAATCAATCCATCATATCTTCCTCCTTTCCTGCTGCCTTCAACTTTTCCTAGCATTTTTTCCAGTGACTCTTGTCTTCTCATGATGTGACCAAAGTACGATTGCCTCAGTCTAGTCATTTTAGCTTCCAAGGAGAGTTCAGGCTATATTTGGTCTAGAACCCACTTGTTGTGTAAAACTCTCCTCCAGCACCACATTTCAAAAGAATCCACTTTCCTCCTGTCAGCTTTCTTCATTGTCCAACTTTCACACCCATACATCGTAATGGGGAATTTTATGGCATGAATTAACTTGATCTTGGTCACCAGCAACACATCCTTACTCATGGCTGCCCTTCCCAGTCTAAATCTCCTTCTGATTCCATGGCTGCAGTCTCTCTTTTGATTTATGATAGCTCCAAGGAATAGAAAATCTTGAACTATTTCAATTTCTTCACTGTCAGCCTTAAAGTTGTTGGTTACAATGCATCATGGTCCTGGATTAAAGGAAATTACCAACTATAGTAGTGCATCCTAAAATTAATGCATTCAAAAAAATGAAAGTGCTGCACTGTCTGAAAGAAAGTGGTGAGTGGAGGCAATAACAATATAGCTGATTATTAAAATTTAAATACAGATGCCAGACAAGAAAGATGTAGCATAGTTCCTGTTGATATTTTATAATACATTTCTGTGAGAACAAAATAAGTCATAAATTAAGAACTGTAAAAAGATAATGAGATAAGATAATGCAAATGACATGACAAAATGGGTTGAATCCAGCTGTCTGCCAGTGGAAAGCATCTTTCCTGGATTCCCCTCCCCCAGGAGACATTTCAGGAACCTAGGAATGTTATTCCTTGGGTTTCAGGACCTACGTGGAGTCATAGTTACATAGGTTGGAGGATGCAGTCAGGGAGGGGGAAGGGACAAAATCATTATTTCTGCTTTTTTCAGCAGTTCAGTTCCACAGTACAACTTCATACAGGTCCTGTGATCCCAGGAATAAACTTTCCCAGGGTCAGAGATGACAGCTGAGAGGGAAGGGGACTGCAGGAAAGATCCACTACTGTATCCAACCCATTGATGATGATTATCGGTATTATTTATGTTATTTATAGTCCACCTTTCTCACAGGAACTTAAGACAGATTACACAGAGTGAGTCAATACAATTGACAAAATGGGACATTCATTAAACAACGCATTAGGATTGTAGAAGTTTGGAACCAACCAGAAATCTAAAATATAGCACTGAAGCAGAGCATAAGTATCAATGTGATACATCAAGCAGTACAAAAATTACATAGAATCATAGAATGTTAGAGTTGGAAGGGACCTTGCAGGTCATCTAGTCCAACCCCCTACACTCTGCTGGAGCGTAGCCGAAAGATAGCCCTACAACATACCCGAAAGATGGTCCTCCAGCCTCCGCTTAAAAATGTCCAGCAAAGGAGCATCCACCACCTCCCGAGGTAGTCTGTTCCACTGCTCAACCACTCTTACAGTTAGGAAGTTTCTCCTGATATTTAGCCGGTATCGACTCCCTTGTAATTTCCACCCATTAGATCTAGTCTTGCAATCCGGAGCAAGAGAGAATAAATCTGCTCCATCTTCTACATGACAGCCCTTCAAATATTTGGAGACTGCAATCATGTCCCCTCTAAGTCTTCTCTTTCCCAGGCTAAACATACCCAACTCTTTCAGCCTTTCCTCTTAAGACTTGGATTCCAACCCTCCCACCATCCTGGTTGCCCTCTTCTATTAATTAATAGGATCCTATTTACAGTAAACTATGCACCATAGTCCCTAATAATTTATCCAAGTAAGTTTGTAAACTGTTTTGAATAGAGCAACCCTATTTATTGTGCATCATATATAAAAAGGTATTAATGTAAAAGAATGGCATTGGTTGTGCTGGTTGCCTAGTCTACTGGTGTTTGGTATTCTTCCATGAGTAGGACAATAGATTGTCAAAAAATATTCAAGATTATAATGTTTACAGTTGACACTAAGGCCAAACTAAATGAGACGAGGTCTCTCTGTGAGTTTTAAAATATGACATGCAACTGTGGGGGACTCTGAATCTGATCAGAGCAGAGGTAGAAGATGCTTAATCTCATCTCTGCAAGTAATTTTTCTGATCACAGTGGCCTGCCCAGCTGCCACCTCACTTTCAGAAGGAAAGATATGGGGATTGTGTATTCTGCCCCATCATGACTGGTTATCGGTGGTTGATGATGCAATTTGGATTAAATGCCCAGAGTGGAAAGTATTAAGATGCACTGTACCGTATCTCCAATCAAATTTGCAGCCTCCTCATAGCTACATTTCATTTTTTAAAATTTAAAAGATAGTGGAAGGTGATCTTAGCATACTCTTCTTTGAAGACAGAGATGCTTGCTTATTTTGTTGCCAAAAGATGGCAGTAGTGAGAAAAGTTTTTGGTAAGAGTGTATTTTATTCACACATTTTTACTACTTTTAAGAATGTTGTTTGAGCCATGGGTGAGGATCCTCACAGCCATAGCATTAGTTTCACTGTCAAGATTAGAAGCAGTGGAATCTGATTTTCTGTGGAATAGTAATGTGGTAAGTAAAATAATTTGGTAGCAGAACAAACTTTGCAAATGGATAACAAAACAATAATTATATGCAAACCTTTTTGTATAAAAACATATGCAAATTATTTGTGTACAGTAGAAACTGTTGCCTCTCTCAAGTTAAACAAAAGAGTAACTGGCAGCAAATAGTTAAATGTGTCAGAATTTAAAATTGTAAATCTTATGAGGATAATAATGTGAAAAACTACTGCCAATGCCCCAATTAAGGGTCTTAACAGTTCATTTACTTATATAATTTATGTCCAGTGGCACCTTTGAGACCAACAAAGTTTTATTCATGGCATAAGCTTTTGTGTGCAAGCACACTTCATCAGATACAGTGGAACAGAACCTCCTCAACCATTACGTATAGGGTGTGGGGTGGGGTTTGTTGTCAGGAAGGGCCATTTAGAGTCAAGATGCATAAGTATTGGCTGATTATAGCTGAGACTGGATGTAAGAAAGATCTGTGAATGGCAGTAAATTAGCAAACAAATATTTGATCTGATGAAGTGTGCTTGGACATGAAAACTTATACCGTGAAAAAACTTTGTTGGTCTTAAAGGTACCACTGGACTCAAACTTTGTTCTGCTACTTCAGACTAACACGGCTACCCACCTGAATTTATATAATTTATGTTCTGCTTTAAAAAGTTTACATGCTTAGGAAATTAATAGTAAAATCATGCCTTTTATTTTGAATTACTTGGTGATGTGAGTTGAAGAATAACAACATCAATAAAGTTACCTTATGATAATAGTATAGTGTTGCATAGTCCTCACTCTCTAATTTGGCAGGAACATCAGTAAGTACATGACTGGCTAGGGGGTAAGAGTGACTATGTTACTTCCTTAACGTCTGCTTCAAGCATTCTTAGCCATTTATATTGGGTTTTAAGGCTTCTGCAACTTTCCCTGGGAACTTGCTGTCATATGCCCCCATCCAGCTGTAGTCTGAAAAGAATCATCTGGTTTCCCTTAGCCCATAAGATCTGACAGGGTTTCTTACAAACTAGCTGTAGCAGCTCAAGTGGACAACAGAGGGCAATAAGAATGAGGGTGTTACCTAGTACTCTCCACAGCCATACATCCAGTTTAATTATTGCTAATGTTGAGGAGTTTGCTTTTGGTTTTTATCCCACCTACCCATAGGAATTGTTGTTACTTTCTACTACCTGATAATGTTGACATCATATGCTTTGCTGTTTCCTGCTATTCCTAATGCATAAGACCAAGCAAGGCAAAGAGCAGTGTTGCTGAGGGTGCTGCTGCAGAGTATTGGTTTAGCAATTCCACTTGGGAGGTAGGGCATTGAGTTTGGACGGGTCAGTTGCAGAGGTGGTCTATATGAATTAATGCTGTTCTGACATCCAATTCCATCCCTGACCAAGGGAATGCAGGATGTTTGTCAGTTGTCCATCTACTTTTCAGCTGGTGCTGTTTGAATATAAGGCAAGTAATTACTAATACATTGATCCATAATTTCATTCTGGAAGAAATAACTTGCTTTTACTGAGTTCTGACAGAATGATGCTGGTAATTCTATATTGCAAACTGCAGCAAGGTATTCAGTTTTGTACCACTCTAAGTAGGAGTATTGGGGAGAGAATGTTGCTGTCTGTATTTTTCTCTTTTCAAGTTTCTTATGGTGGGAATGAAGCATTTTGGGTGTATTCTGTCTGCAGAAGAACCAGGGGGGAAATTAGGGATTCTGCTACTGTATCATCCACTCTGCTGCCAAATGGTCTCCTAGCTATGGTTCTGAATGTGTTCCTTAGCTTGGGGGGAACCAATACTTAGGCTGTGATGGGTGTGGTCCATGAGTTCATGAGCATTTCCCAGTTTATCAGCAGTGCCTCCCCCCACCTCAAGGTTTGCACTTGGCCTGATTTTCCTCACAGGTCACAGAACTGGTCATTGTACAGATTGCAGGTGTGTAGAAGGTCTAGGAGAACCTATTGGGATGGTACTTTGGTCATCCAGGATTCCAGAATACTCTGAGGGTAGGTTGCCAATTGACTTTATAAGCTTTCTTGTGGCCATTGACACTATGTACTCTAAGATGCTCTCTAGAGACAGGCTTCTCCTGGGTTTACTGAGGAGTTACAAGAGGCTCTGTCAGTGCAAGAAGGAAAGTCTCTGTGCAGTCCCACACATGGGTTGGGCGCCTGCGCATGACCTCGATCAGAGAAACTTCTAGAGCTTTGCCTCAGAAGAGCTTTGGTGGGCTCTCTTCCCGCCCTGGAGAGAAGGCATGCACTGCGCATGCCCAGAGCAGGGGAGACAGCCGCCTCCCACTCAGTTCTTCTTCGACCGCCTTAGCACTCACACCTCGTTACTGCTGCTCCGTCATTGCCTCAGTTGAGTATTCTCCTCTTTTTCTTCTTCTTTCTTTTTCTTCATCTTTCTTATCTTCGTTCTTTTTCACTAAAAATACCAAAAAAAATCTTTTTTCTTGCCTTTTTGTATCCCCCCCCTTTTCTTGGTGGGTGGGGTCCAGTTTGTATGAGCAAAACCAAGTTTTTTAAGGTGTGCCATTGTTGTCCAGCGAAAATCCCTTTGAACGACAGGCACGACTTTTGTTTAATTTGTTTGGGCGAGGCCCATAGGGTTGATACCTGCCTGCATTGTGCTAGTTTTACTCGACAGGCTAGGCATAACAGGGAGGCTAGACTTAGGGCTGTACTTTTAGAGGCCGCCTTACGCCCTACCATGTCTTCTGCAGCTTCCCATTCATCCTTAACAAAAAAATCGGACGCTTCCTCAAAGACACCGTAGCTGAAACCTAAGAGGCCTGAGAAAAAGACCCCTTCGAAATCGAAGGTTAAACCATCAACATTGACTTTGGTCGTTGAGCCTGTTGTTATTACCGGCCTGACAACTTCGATGCCTGCATTGGCGTCTACTTCTCAAAAGTCTGCTTTACCACCTACGACGCAGCAGCACACTTTGTCCTTGGCTTCCGGCTTGATTCCACTTGGGCAGCCAACGAGATTGCCTCCCGTGTTGTCTCCTCACAGGGATTCCCGATCTCCTTCACGACACTGTGATCTCCCACTCCACCATTTGGAGGAGAGACACATTTTAGTTGACTGACGGTCTCAGTCTTGGTCTCGATTTGACCGCAGGAGGCTCATTCGTCGACAGTCTCCGTCTTCGTCGGGCTTGCCTTCAGACGACCAAAGTTGGTTTCCAGATGAACGTAGGCGGCCTCCGTATTGTGCCTACTATTATTCCAGGTCTCTGATGCCTCAGCATCATCATTACGATTGGCTCTGAACGTGTCGACCGTGGTCGTGTCTCTGATTGCCCACGCCGCTCCAGATTGGCGGCTTTGGCTCGTTTGGTCACTCTTGACCAACCTTCTGAACCCTCGAGACCTAGGGATGCCCTGAAGACTTCTCCCTTAGAACTTCGGTATCATCCCACTGCTGATGACCAAACGGCAACTGATCTTGTTCAGCCTCTAAGGTCCTCCTCTCCAATGTCGATTTCTGACCGTTCCGACTCTGCTGATCTCGATTCCGATGCCACTCGAGTCGATGATGAGCCTCACTGCTCGGGTTCAATTTCACCTACTGAAGGTCCCAAAGCTTATTTGAAACTGGTTACTAGAATGGCCACTGCCCTTCAAGTTCAGGGTTCCATGGAGTCTCCTGCTGTGACTGGCGTGGTTCACAAGCTGGTCCAGGCCGACCTTCCGCCTTCCACCGTCCTCCCTTTGATCCCAATACATCTTTCCATTCTTAAGGAATCCTGGGAGCACCCGGTGTCGATTCCCCCCGTATCTAGACGGTATGATGGCCTTTACAAAATCCAGCAGAATTCGGGGAAGTTTCTTGTCTCTCAGCCACCTCTGAATTCGATGGTCGTACATTCTTCATCGAAATTGAAGCAGCCTGTATGACAGTCTGCGCCCCCTGACCGTGAGGGTCGTAAACTTGACACTCTTGCAAAGAAAGTATATTCCTTTGCCTCCATGGGTCTCCGTATCGACATGTACCTGTCTTACCTCTCGGCGTATGCCTTCAATGTCCTGTCTTGGACTTTGTCCCAGAGGAACATCGTCCCACCTTGTTGGGCGCTTTGTCTGAAATCTGCTCCATCTCAAAACAGCAGATTAATTCTGTCCGTCACGCTGTCACTTGCTCCTCGAAGGTTCTAGTCTCTTCGGTTGCTCTTCACCATCATGCTTGGCTGAGAGGCACTTCTCTGCAACCTGATGTCAAGTTCCGTATAGAGGCTCTCCCTTTCGATGGTGACGGTCTCTTCCACTCTACCACTGATGAGGCCTTGAAAGCCATCGATGACAGCAGAAATCAGGCTCGAAACCTCGGAGTTTCTACTTTTTCTTATCGACCTTGGAACCGTCATTGGAAGCTCTACAATTGTAGGTGCCATCTATCTCCGACATCCAACGCCCACTGGAGAAGGAAGCCTTACGACTCCCATCCTTTCTCCAGGCTGCGGCTGCAGCCTTTGAAAAAGCCCCAACTGTCCAAACAGTCTGTTTGACTGTCTCCATCGCCTGTCCTCTCCACCGTCATACACCCCTCCTGTCCGGACCCGTCTCTTCCCCTTTTTACCAATCTGGGAAGCAATTTCCACCAACTCCTGGGTCCTCACCATTCTATTGGTCGGGTACGCCGTAGAGTTCATTTCGCCCCCATTCCTACCTCACTTTGTCGTCACACCCCCAGATCCCCTCCTCGATCTCGAGATCTCCACCCTTCTTACCAAGGGCGCTATCAAGATGTCCCAGAGGCGCAACAGACCCTAGGCTTCTACTTGAAGTATTTCCTTGTACCAAAAAGGGACGGTGGCTTCAGAGCGATTATGGAGCTTCGAGATCTTAATCGATACATCCACTATCAAAAATTCCAGACGGTCACTTTGCAGTCTATTCTTCTGCTAATTCCAAGGGCGGAATGGCTAGCGTTGATCGATCTCCAAGACACATATTTCCATGTCACTATCCGTCCCCAGCACTGTCGATTCCTTCGCTTCGCAGTTGTGAATGCACCCTACCAATACAGGGTCCTTCCGTTCGGTTTCTGTACTGCCCAAAGGGTTTTTACCAAGCTGATGGCTGTCATGGTGGCTGACCTTCATCGCTGTGGGATAACACTTTATCCCTATATCGACGGCTGGCTTCTGGTGGCTCTGACGCAAGCCCAATTAATTCATGATGTCCGAGAGACTCTCTCTCTCCTTCGTGCCCTCAGCCTGTGTGTCAACCTCTCCAAGTCCTCTCTTCAGCCCGTCCAGGTCCTTCAATTCCTTGGTGCCCGGGTAGATACCAACCTCGAGACTGCGTTTCTTCTGGAATCAAGGGCTTCCGACATTCTAGTGCTAGTGTCCTGCTTTCAGAACTCCCCTCAGCAATCCACTCAATCCATTATGAGGCTCCTGGGTCACTTTGTGTCCACAGTGTTTGTCGTCTGTCATGCCAGGCTGAGGATACGGCCGCTTCAACTTTGGTTTCTCCGTGCCTTCGATCCTCTCTGCAGTCCTTGCCACAAAATCCTGTCGATCCCACCCCTGGTCGTCGACTTCCTTGAGTGGTGTTCTCACCCTCTGCACCTCCTCTCTGGTATGCTGTTTCGACATCCTCCTCCACAGGTGTTGTTGACCACAGATGCTTCCCTCTGGGGTTGGGGAGCCCAGTGCGGAACGCTTTCAGCACAGGGGGTCTGGACTCCTCACTATGCAAATCTGCACATCAATCTCCTAGAACTGTGAGCAGTTCATCTGGCCCTTCGTTCTTTTCTCCCGATCCTTCGGGGTCGTGTTGTACAGGTGGCTTCCAACAACACCACTGTGGTTTACTACATCAACAAGCAGGGCGGTACTGTCTCTGTTCGTCTCTGCAACTCAGCCATCGACCTCTGGTCTTGCTACCTCCATCACTCCATTACGCTTTCAGCAATACACATTCCTGGTTCTCAAAACATCGATGCCGATCAGTTGAGCTGGCCCATGTTGTCGGACAACGACTGGTCCATTCCCCTTCGGTACCTACGACCTCTGTTTCTCGACTTTGGTTGTCCTCTTGTCAACGGCTTTGTGAATGCCGACAACGCTCGATGTCGTCTATTCTTCAGCGGGGTCCCATCTGCTCGGTCGCTCGGAGATGCCTTCCTTCACAAGTGGAACGGAACCCTTTTTTATTTCTTCCCTCCATTCCCTCTCATCTCATGGGTTGTTCAGAAGATCCTCGCAGATGCCACATCATGCATACTAATCACTCCTTGGTGGCTGCATCAAGTCTGGTTTCTGCGCCTCCTCCGACTCTCCCGTCACACCTTCCACTCTCTCCCTGTTGTCCCCGATCTCCTCTCTTGGGCCCGAGGGAGAATCCTGCATCCCGATCCGGGGTTTTTCTGCTCGATGGCCTGGAAGAACCAGCATTAGACTTCCCGCCTCAAGTCTCTGAAGTCCTCCTGAATGCCAGGAAGCCCTCTACTCGACTTGCCTATCGATTAAAGTGGAAGAGATTCCAGTACTATGCCTCTGATCACTCCTTTGATCCAGTCCAGTCGTCTCTCCATGACATTTCCTCCTACGTCGTCCACTTAAAGAATACTGGCCTGGCATACTCGTCTTTGAGGGTTCATTTAGCGGCCATCTCCGCTTGTCATCCCTTGATACAAGGATCCTCAGTATTTTCGCACCGTCTCACCAAAACGTTCCTTAAGGGTCTCCTTCGGCTTTGCCCTCCTAGGAAGCCTCTGAGGCCTTCGTGGAGTTTGTCCCTGGTTCTCTCTCAACTTATCTCCAAGCCCTTCAAGCCCATGGCTATGGCCGACCTCAGGTTACTCTCCTGGAAAATGGCCTTCCTCATAGCTATTACTACCACTCGTAGAGTAGGGGAACTAGCTGCCTTTAAAGCTGATCCCCCCTATACAATTTTTCATAGGGAGAAGGTTGTCCTTAGACCAGATCCTTCGTTCCTACCTAAGGTAATTTCTGCCTTTCTTCTCTCTCAGTCATCTGTCCTGCCTACTTTCTTTCTGAACCTGACTGATGCCTCTCAGAGAGCCTTGCACTGTCTCGATGTTCACAGAGCGCTCTCTTTTTACCTACATAGGACACAGCCCATACGTAAATCTCCTCGGCTGTTCCTAGCTTATGGCCCTCCGCATCTGGAGGAGCCCATTTCTTCTCAACGTCTGTCTAAATGGGTGACTTCCACCATAGCCCTTTGCTATGAGCTTGCACGGTAACCTGTCCCTACCTGTGTCACTACCCTTTCCACATGGGCAGTATCGACATCCACCGCTTTCCTGGCTGGCGTCCCATTAGAAGACATCTGTGCAGCTGCTACGTGATCCTCATCATTGACCTTCGTGACCGACTACACACTCGACGTCCAAGTTCAACGAGATGCTGCCTTCAGTCAGACAGTGCTGCAATCGCTTGACCCTGCTGTTTCCTCAGGTAGGGCCATTGGGTGACTTGTTTTGATGATGATGCTGTGTCTTAACCAGTATTTTTGTGTCTTTTTCAGCTGCCAGCTCCCTCCTCCAACTGGTTCAGCTCTTGTAATCACCCATGTGTGGGACTGCACAGAGACCACGACGAAGATAAATAGGTTGCTTACCTGTAACTGATGATCTTTGAGTGGTCATCTGTGCAGTACCACAATCCCACCCAGCCTTCCCCACTGCTGGCATCTCCTGATTCTCCTTCTTTTGGGTTGATGGGACTTACCGGTGGCGGTCGAAGGAACTGAGTGGAAGGCGGCTCTCTCCCCTGCTCTGGGCATGTGCAGTGTGTGCCTTCTCTCTGGGGTGGGAAGAGAGCCCACCAAAGCTCTTCTGAGACAAAACTCTAGAAGTATCTCCAATCGAGGTTGTGCGCAGGCACCCAACCCATGTGTGGTACTGCAGAGATGACCATTCGAAGATCATCAGTTACAGGTAAGCAACCTGTTTATCTGAAAGCACCTTCTATTTGTAGGAGTCAACCATTGCTTTATTGTTCAGTTTCCAAAAAAATCATGTGTTAAATGCAGCATTTTGCATACAGAAACTGTGTGAGTCTGACTGAACGTAGCTTAGTCCCCATTTAAAAGCAAAGAGGGCTTTCTTCTCTACCACTATTGCATTTGCTCAGTGCCATCTGATAATTTCATGAAGTGAGGAAACTGTTACATACCAGTTCACTACCCTGCTGTGATGGATATACCAGTGACATCTGCTAGTTCCAGAGAAGATACTGCTTTGGCTTATTTATATCAATGAAGCTGGTGGAAATCTGAGACATCTCCCCTTTCTGTACCTTCCCTCATTGTGTGAATTTTTGTTCCTTTCACTGAGCCAAGTTCAGAATTAGATATATGATTTGTCAACTAAAAAGCTCTCCAACAAGGGTAACTAGTAATTCTTTTAAAACCCACAGTGCTGAAAGGAGGAAAACTATGAAAATTACTACTCAGGGGCCATCAAATGTGAAAAGAACCACAATTCTGGGTGCTTGTGTACCTATCTTTCATAGTGATGCTGGCAAAGAGTCGGTGATCATCTCTCTCACATGAACACATAAAGCTGTATTACACTGAATCAGACCATTGTTCTGTCAAGGTCAGTGTTGTCTTTTCTGACTGGAAGTGCCCTCCATGTTCTCAGGTACGGGTATAGTCTTTCACATCACCTACTGCCTGCTCTTTTTAACTAGAGGTGCCAGGGATGGAGCCCTAGGACCTTTGGCATACAAAGATGTTTTTCCATTGGGCCACAAACTCTCCCTCTCATTCCCCAAATTATGTTTTGGCATTCATATGGATTAACCCAACTACAGTTATAGGGCTCATTAGGAGTGTCTCCAGGAAAGGCAGGTGTCTTTTCTCCTGAGAAAGATTATACAACCCATAAAGTAATCATGTGGAATGCACCAGTTAGTCTATTCAAGCCAAAATCCAGGCACTGGAATTGGTGGGTATTAACAGAGGCTGGAATCTAGGGACTGAAAGTGCTAAAACATTACTTCAGAATCCCACAGATTAGCGCCTTCTAGATTTGGGAATGGGGAGGAATACCAGTGAGTAGCTACTCTTGTCAACCTCAGATCCATAAATTGATTGGATTTATCACATGAAGAAATGAGTGTGTATTGCTGCAATTTAAATCTGTGTTTAATTGCAGTGCCTCCCGTTGTTTCTGCTTCTGAGTCAACTACTGGAGGTCAATGGCAGCATGACTCCTTCAGGACCTATTTGTCAGTTTGGAGGGGAGTCAGTATAGTACTGTGGAAGAAAAACGTAGAAGAGTCCTTTTGGAAGAGTTAATTATGGTTATGAGAGTTAAGTGTTCCTGTAAAATTAGCATCAAGCTGTTTCATACTTGTATGGTGTCAGTAACCTTTTGATAAAATTTGATAAAAACAAGTCAAAACAAGATCCCCCCCCTCAGCTTGCTTTATGAGCCTATCTACATTAATGAGTTCTTTTTTTTTTTTTTAAATACAATTTATTATTGGATATATTTTCATGTTCATACAATTTAAACAAACCTATACATACCCATTTTTCTTTCGCCCTCTCCCCCCCAAACAAGGCTTCCCACAGTGCTCCAACCCCATTGATATCTCTCTTATTCAATTACATTTACTACTAAACTTATTTTCTTTTACTAATGGTAACAATTCAAAGATCTAGATCTCTTTCCACTTCTCCTCAAAACAAATCAAACCACGTTTAACATCCCAATTTTTCAACAAGTATTCTTGAAAGTCTTTCCAGTCTCCGAAAAAAGTTTCATCTTCTTCGTTGTTTAATTTTCTTGTTAATTTGTCCATTTCTGCCATAAACAACGTCTTTTTAATCCATTCCCATGTTTCAGGTACTTTATCTTGTTTCCAACATTGAGCAAAAGTCAGTCTGGCTGCTGTAATCAAGTACCATAATAATGTTCTCTTGGCTACATTTATTTCTTCCATTTTAAGCAATAACATCTGTGGGTCATTCTTAAAAGTACATTTCAGAATTTTTTGTATCTCATTGTGGATCTCAGTCCAGTAATTTACTGCTTTATCACATGTCCACCACATATGGTAAAAAGACCCTTCATTTTTCTTACATTTCCAACATTTGTTAGACATACTGTCATTTATAATAGCAATTTTTTTAGGCGTCATATACCATCTGTACATCATTTTATAGCAATTCTCTTTAACATTTACACAAGTTGAAATTTTCATTGACTTTTTCCACAAATATTCCCAAGATGTCATAAGTATCTCATTATTAACATTTACTGCCCATTTTATCATTTGCTCTTTTACTATTTCATCCTCAGTATACCATTTCAATAAAACCTTGTACAGTTTAGAAATCATTTTTTTACTCTTACCAACCCATACAGTTTCAATTTCAGTATTATTTTCTCTAAAACCATGTTCTCTTTTATCGGTCTTAAATAAGTCATAAATCTGTCTATACTTCAACCAATCATATTCAAATTCCACATCAGATCTATCTTTTAATATAAAGTTTTTCCCTTCTAATTTTAAGAGACTTTTGTAAGGTAGCCAATCTAAACCCTGACTTCTTGAATATGGATTAATCACTTCTGCTGGTACTATCCAAAGTGGTCTTTCTTCCGAGAAGAATTTTCTATATCTCATCCAAGTCTCGAACAGTGATCGTCTTATGAAGTGGTGTTTGAAAAACTTGTCAATTTTTACTTTTTCATACCATAAATATGCATGCCATCCAAACTTGTTATCATGTCCTTCTAGAGCCAATAACTTTTTATTCTCAAGGTTAATCCACTGCTCCAGCCATGTTAAGCAGACGGCATCATAATACAATCTTAAATTTGGTAGTTGTAGTCCTCCTCTTTACTTTGCATCACATAAAATTTTCATTTTAATCCTTGGCTTTCTTCCTGCCCATACAAATTTCGATAGTTCTTTCTGCCACGTATCCAGTATTTTCCTTTGTTTTAATATTGGAATAGTCTGAAATAAAAACATCAAACGCGGCAACACATTCATTTTTACAGTTGCTATTCTTCCCAATAACGATAGATTCAAGGTATCCCATTTCTTCATGTCTTGCTGAATCCTGTGCCAAACCTTTTCATAGTTATTTTTGAACAGATCAATATTTTTCATAGTCAATTCAATTCCTAAATATTTAGTCTTTGTAACTACTTCACACTGGATTTTCTCTTGAAGTTCAATTTGTCTCTGTTTCGTCATATTTTTGCACATCACTTTCGTTTTGCTTTTATTAACGTAGAATCCCGCGACTGTTCCAAATTCTTCAATTTTTTCCATCAATTGTGGTATATTCTCAATTGGATCTTGAATCATAAACATTACATCATCTACAAATGCTCTATATTTATAAACAAAGCCTTTCACTGTAAGTCCTTCAATGCTATTATCTTTTCTTATCGCTGTCAATAATATTTCCAATATCCAGATAAACAATAACGGATATAACGGGCAGCCTTGTCGTGTTCCCTTTTGAACTTGGAAAAAATCTGTTCTTTATTTATATTCAAAGCTGCTTTCTGTTCTGAATAAATTGCCACAATCATGTTTAGAAAAAACTGTCCTATATCCATTTTTTCAATAACTTGCAGCATAAACTCCCAATTTAAATTGTCGAAAGCTTTTTCCGCATCTAAAAAGAGGAATCCAACTCTTAGGTTGTCTCTAATTTGTCTATTTGGTAAGAAACCAGCTTGTTCTTCCGCTATAGTATCTTTTAAATATTTTTTCAACCTTTCCGAAATTATTTTTGCAAATAGTTTGTAGTCATTGTTTAATAGCGATATTGGTCTATAATTCTTTACATTAGTTAAGTCCAAACCTTCTTTAGGTATCAGTGAGATATTTGCTTCCTTCTATGAATCTGGGATCCGTTTAGTCTTTCTTATTTCGTTTGACAGAAGTACTAAAATAGGGGTTCGCTCCTCCTTAAATTTCTTGTAAAATTTTGCAGTAAAACCATCTGGACCTGGAGCTTTTCCCAACTTTGCATCTTCTATCGCCATTGTTACCTCTTCCTTTGTTACTAATCCATTTAATAACTCTTTGATTTGTTTTCCCAGCTCTGGAACTTCAATAGTCTGTTTCCTTAATTAGTTTTTGGTCCAATAAGTCCTCATTAATTCTCCAATATAGTTGTTTTGGTTTTTCTTTGGATATCCAAAGTAAAGGGTTATGATCTGAGTTATTTTTCGGTAAAATTTCGATTTTATAAGTTTTTTGCGCCATCTCCTCTGACATCCAAATCATGTCAATTCTAGAAAAGGAATTATGTCTGTTAGAATAAAATGTATAGTCCTTTGTCTTAGGATTCCATTTCCTCCAAACGTCTTCTAGTTTCTCTTGCTTCATTAGCTGGAAAAATTTTTTGGCAGCTTTCCAACCGCCTCTCCAATTGCATTAGACTTTCTGTCCAATACGTTGTTCACCGTGCCATTAAAGTCTCCTGCAAAAACTATTTGATCATAATTTAAGCAGTCCAACTCTTTAGTCAAGTCATTAAAAAAGTCTCTTTTGCACCATTGGGTGCATATATATTTACAAGCAATGTTCTTTTTCTATTCATCATTATTTCCACGCCAACATATCTGCCTTCCTTATCTGAGAAGATTTGTTTAGGTTCCAATTCTTTAGTAATATATATCACTGTTCCTTTCTTCTTGTTAGCTGCTAATGAATGAAATTCTTCTCCCAATTTTTTATTAATCAGATATTTACTGTCTTGTTTTCTGATATGTGTTTCTTGCAAACAAATTATATTACATTTTTGTTTCTCTAGCCAATGATTCACTAATCTTCTTTTGTTTGGTGAATTTAATCCATTCACATTCCAAGATAAACATTTGTAATCCATAATTGTTTTAAATTAAATGTCTTTAAAGTCATCAAAATTGTTCTCTTTGAATCTGTACATGTCTCCTTCCGTTTTAATTGTGAATCTCACCGAGTTGTATGAGAATGATAATCCATATGGAATCTCCCATCTGAACCTGATGCTCATTTCTTTTAACCTATCTGTTAATTTCTTGAATTTCTTTCTATCTTGTAAAATCACTCTGGAATTTCTCTTAGAATTATTATTTTCTTTCCATTAATTTCCAACGGTTGTGTAAATTGCTTCTTGAAAATGTCTTCCTTCATTTTTGTGGTCACAAATTGAACAATCACATCTCTGGGTAATTGCTTTCTCTTGGCATAAGCTGAATTTACTCTGTAGATTAGGTCAAAGTCTGGGTCCAAATCTCCTTGATCCTCCCCTATATAAGTTGTCAACGTATTGATTACTAAAGCCCGTAAGTCCTGATCTTCCTCCTCTTCAATTCCTCTCAGTCTCAGATGATTCTGAGTAGCCCTATATTCCATCATGGACTCCAGTCTTGTATTTTCTAGTAGGGTTCTTTTAACTTTCTGTTCCATTTCTTCTGATTTTGTCACCAGACTTTGAACCTCTTTTTTAACTTCTTCCGTATCTTTTTTTATCCCTGCCACTTCTGTTAGTACCAGTTCTTTCAACTCCTCCATATTTTTTTTCTGTACTTGGACTTGCACTTGTTCTATTTGCTCCAGTTGTATTTGCAGCTGTTGTTGCAACTGTGATTCTATTTGCTTTCCCAAACTCTGCACCACTTCTGTCATCCTTTTCTCCATCGCTTCCATGGCAGCCTGCCACTCTTTTTTTTCTTTTGCAGTCATTCTTGGACTAGGTGATGAGGCAGCCCTTGGTCTTGGCCTCAAATCCGTCTTGGAGGCAAGTTCAAGACTAAGCAATCTTTATATTATCAATCTTAAAGCCAAATCGCCACCTTTATAACTTTTTCCAGTGCTTTTTCGGCTTAAAAATAACTTTTTAAAATTTAGTCCTCCTCAAAATGGCGGGTGCAATTTCTCTATGATTTTCTGGCTAGAGTAGGCTCTTTTAAAACTTCCTGTTTAGCTGTCCATCACGGGAATCCAACTTCTGGTGTCACACTCTAAAACGTCCGTCTACTTCCGGCAAAACAACTTCGAAAACATCCACTCTAGCCTACTTCCTGTACCATAGAGTCACAGTCAGTTTCGTTTCTACTACGCAGAGTTTAGTCTTAGCTGACCACAGGAATGTAAAACAAAGTCACTTTTCCGCCGTTTTCTCTAAAGGAAAGCTTTCTTTTTACTTTTAAATCAAGCGGATTAGTTCCTTAAAGCATTCTACGCTTATCCGTACGTTTAGATTTTGCGTTCTTCTTCAAACCGGTAAGCAAATGTTCAATTGTTACCTTGCTTGTAATCTCGGGGTTTCGCAGTGCTTCTTCTGTAAACGATGTTAATCTTGATGTTAAAGAAGTCGGTAGATGACGGATTTATGCTGAATTCTCAGCCCGGCTGGTGTCTGTAGAGCTGACTTGCAACTGCCCTCTTCGCGGAAGGAGATCAAGGTGTAAACAAGCTTCCTCCGAAGCTTATCCACACCGATCTCAACTCCCTCTCAGGCTTGGCTGCTTGCTTGCCACCCCCCCGCCTGGGGAGTGCTGCGCTGGGCCAGGTAAAGCCCAGACTGTCATCAGATACCGCCGTCCACCTTGCTCAAATTGCAAAGTGCGTCAATTCGCCATTTTAACTCCGACCGGAAGCCTACATTAATGAGTTCTTTATCTTTGGTTTCATATTAAATTAGATCTAAAATTTACATTGGTGATTTAAAATGTTTTACATCTTATAATAGTTTAAAAACTGCCTGTTTGAGTACTCCTAGCCACTGAATTCTTGGAATGTCATGAAGTAGTAGTCAGCTAACTGCCATGCCGTGTAACCCCCGTGCTTTACATGCCAATGTGGAGGTTCTAGAGCCCGAATCCAGTGAGGAGGTGGGAGAACCGGCGGGAAATGGCCAGGTCCTGCTGTAAGTGGCGCAGCTCTGCAGGACCCACCACCCGAGGTGCCTAATGTGGTGAGCAACTACCCACCTCTTTTTTTCATGACTGTAACTATCATGAATCCCGTTATGCATACGCATATCATCAACCCCTTCCTCGTATCGGGTTTGGAGGCCAAGGTAGTCCGCTTGAGAGAGCCCATAATTTTCACCCAAATGGATGGCTCTCAGATGAAAGAACCCTGTAGATTTGAGACTGTACCTTTGCGAGTGGGCGATCATTGGGAAGACCGAGCCTTCGTCGTGGCACCCAAAGCTAAATTCCCCTTGCTGTTGGGTAGCCTGTGGCTCCATGCCCACGACCCATACATTCTGTGGGAGGATGGTATTGTCCGCTTCATCTCCCCAAAGTGCCACTCTCACACTTGGGACCCAGCTTGGGGGCTACCCCCAAGCAGTGAATCCCCCTGGGCCTGCTTGGCCACAGAGGAGCTAGCCCACATCCCAGAAGAGTACAGAGACTTGTCACGGGTTTTTGAGGAGGAGGAGGAGGCAGATGAGCTCCCCCCCATCACAACTCTGACTGTGCAATAGAGCTACTACCTGGGCACAAAGTGCCAAAAGGCAAAATTTATGCCATGAGTCCCAAGGAAAAGGAGGAGTTGAGAAAGTTCATTGACAAGAATTTGGCTAGGGGTTTTATCAGACCAGCAACATCCCTGTTTGCGGCCCTGGTTCTCTCCTGCAACAAGAAGGATGGGGGACTCCATCTGTGCATGGACTATCAGGGGCTGAATGCCGTCTCTTCCACCAATGCCTACCCCATGCCCCTGATTAAAGACCTCTTAGCCAAGGTAGCCAAAGGGAAAATCTTCTCTAAACTGGACCTGAGGGATGCATATTTCTGGGTGCGCATTCGGCAAGGGGATAAATACAAGACTGCATTCAATACCCCCCTGGGTCAGTTTGAATACTGCGTGATGCCATTTGGGTTCCAGGGCTCGCCAGGAGTCTTTATGAACTTAATAAATGAAGTGTTGCATAAGCATCTTTTTAAGGGGGTGGTCGTGTACTTGGATGATATTTTAATCTACTCCCCCGACCTAGACTCCCACGTGCGGTTGGTGCGGGAGGTCCCCCAGACGTTGCTTAAGCACGAACTCTTTGCCAAATTGTCCAAATGTGAGTTCCATCAGACCAGAAAGTCCGGGATGTGCTGGAGTGGGAGCCTCCCAGGACATGCAAACAAGTCCAGAGTTTTCTCGGATTCGCGAATTTCTATTGCAACTTTCTGCCGCGCTTTGCCCATGTGAGCCTACCCCTGACTGACCTATAGAAAACCAAAGGGAGAGGTCCGGGGACGGCTAAACCAGGGGCCAAATTGGAGTGAACCCCTCAGTGCCAGCAAGCATTTGACCAGTTGAAGGCTCTGTTCACCTCAGAGCTGGTGTTAGCCCATCCCGATGAAATGAAAAAAACTTGTGGTCCAAGTCGATGCCTCAGACACCGCCATGGGGGTGTGTGTGGCGATCTTGCAAGAGGGACCCGATGGCCAATTTCATCCCTTAGCTTTTATGTCCCGCAAGTTTAGCGATACTGAGCGAAACTGGCCAGTGTGGGATAAAGAAGCAGGGTCGATCTGATTGGCCCAAGCCACTTGGAGACACTGGCTGGAGGGCCACCCAGGTTCCTTTTGAGGTGTGGACGGACCATAAGAACCTAGAGATCCTTCGCACACCCCGAAACCTAAACGCTAAACAATTCCGATGGGCCGAATTCTTTTCGAAGTTTCAGTTTACCCTGCACCACTTCCCCAGGAAATCGAACTCGTTGGCTGATGCACTCTCACGCCTCCCACAGCATGAGAGTAAATGGGAAGAGGTTCGTGAATCCTTCTTTACGCCTTCCCAATTAAGTGGTGCAGTACTCACATGCAACCAGAGCCAGCAGGAACAGGCTGTGCAAACCCAAGAAACCCCCTGGGAGGGCAGATTCGCTGCTGCTATATCTGACATCGAAAAGAATGACTTGAAGGGGAGGGGAGACTTAGAGTGCAGGGAAAACGGCTGTTGGTATAAAGGGAACAAGGTGTATGTCCCCGAACTCTTGAGGTGGGAGGTATTGCAATCGGTCCATGGCACCAAGACGGCAGGCCATTTCGGCTTTGTAAAAACCTTATATCTCCTACAACACCAGTTCTGGTGGCCGCATGTGCAAAAGGACTTGTCTCTATATGTTCAGTCTGTCGTGATATACATGTCTAGTGTAAGGCTGGCCTAGATGGGTTTGATCTATGTCAGTGCAGATGACAGCTAGGAGCTGTAAGGGTGGCTGGTTCCAGCCAGTTTAGGGCAGTCCTGCCCAGCACTGAGCAACTTGCATCATCATGAGTCAGCACTGTACTGATTGGTCGGTGGGTGTATAAATGTATAGCTTGTACAGTGTATGTATCTCTCTCTTACTGAATGGTTGCAGCGGAACGCTTTGTCACTGAAAACTGGATGTTGGTGGAGGCTTGGTGTAAATAGTATTTGCACTAAAGCTGTGGAGTCCAGTCTTCCTTTGGATACTCTTACTCCCTTATGGGCCCCTCAGTGTCAACCAGTTCCGCGCATCACAACACAGTCATGTCAAACTTGTATCATGTGCAAACCCCGGGTGGGGAAGCCCCCGGGTCTCCTACAACCCCTGCTGACCCCCAGTAGACCGTGGGAGGTCATTTCAATGGACTTTATTATGGACCTCCCTCCCAGTAAGCAGATGTCCGTGATTTGGGTGGTAATAGATTTGTTTTCGAAGCAAGCCCATTTCATTCCATTCCCTGACTTTCCCACGGTGCGCTCCTTGGCAAAAGCCTTCTTGCAGCATGTGGTATGGCTCCACGCGCTGCCAATCAAAATAATTTCAGACCAGGGGACCTAGTTTGTTTCCAAATTTTGGGAAGAACTAATGACCCTAATGGGAGTGGAGCGGGCCCTTAGTAGCGCTTACCACCCAGAGACCGATGGGCAAACAGAACATGTGAACCAGACCCTGGAACAATACCTACGCTGTTTCACAAATTACCAGCAAAATGACTGGGTAGAACTCCTTCCTTTAGCAGAATTCTGCTACAATAACACGTGCCCTGCATCGACAGGGGTCTCTCCGTTCAAAGCCGCATTGGGGTATGACAGCCCCCCATAGCCCTTACTCGACACGAACCCCGGATTGGGAGGAGAGGCTACGGACTGGTGTGTAAAATTAAAAGACTCTTGGCCACTGATATGTGAGGCTCTCAATGAGGCTAAGGCAGCATATAAAGCACAGGCTGACATGAAAAGGGTGGAGGGTTGGTTTCTGCAGCCTGGAGAGTTTGTATATGTGTCAATCAAGAACTTACAACTACCGCAGCGGTCACAGAAGTTGGCATGGAAATACATTGGTCCATTCAAAATCCGCAGGTTGATAAATAATGTGACTGTAGAATTGGAGTTACCTAAAAGTCTTAAAAATATTCATCCCATCTTTCATTTCAGCCTGCTAAAACAAGCGCAGCCTCCCAACAGATGGCGCCCAGAGGTTGCGGTCTCTCCCCCTCTCATGGTGGACGGTGAAGAACATTATGAAATCTCAGACATACTGGACTCTAAAATCAAATGAGGTCAATTGTATTACTTGGTGGAGTGGGTCCATTTTGGTCTGCAGCATAGGGAGTGGGTAAAAGCAACAGACATCAGGGCATCCAAATTGTTACAGGACTTTCATCGCCGTCTCTCAGGCAAACCGGGCGGTCCTCTACACAATCTTTGAAAAGGGAGGGTTGGGTTTTTAGGAGGGCAGAATGTCAGCTAATTGCCATGCCTACTGTATGATCTCATGTCTGCTAGCATGCTTGTGCTTTGCTCTGCTTTGTTTTGCTTTCAGGAACCATGGGAGAATTCCTCTGCCAGCCCTATTATCTGAAGACCTTGGGCAGGAAGGGTTTGCGTTCCCAGCTGCTGGGAATATTTCAGCCCTCATCGGTGAGGAACGTTTCTCCCGCCCATGATGTAGAACCCCACCGGGAGAGTTCCCTCATGCGTGCTAAATTTTCATTTGCTTGGCTAGCTACACAGCAGAGTGTATACATAGATAACAATGCTCACACTGGTATTCTTGACAATGAATGTGCTACAATGGGCAACAGACTTGTATTCTAATAAAGCCTAACACTACCATACCTGAGTGCGCTTGGACTTGTTAGCTGTTGAACCTGACAGTAGTCTAAATGCTGAAGGAGGGAAGCTTTCTGAAACTCTCCAACTTTAATGGTAGAAGAGAAAAAGTGGAAATAACTGTGGAAAAATAAGGGATAAGTACGGGCAGATTGTTTGGATCCTTTCCCAGCTGGTTTTAGGCCTCATTATGGGACTGAAACAGCCTTGGTCACCATGGTGGATGACCTTCACTTGGAGATGGACAGAGGGAATGTGGCTGTATTGATTCTCCCAGACCACTCAGGAGTTTTTGTTATCTGGAGAGTAGGTTTCAGAAGGTAGTTCTGGTAGACCACTGCTCAGCCCCTTGGCCTTTGGTCTGTGGGGTCCTGCAAGGTTCCATCTTGTCCATATGTTCTTAGAATCATAGAATCATGGAATGTTAGAGTTGGAAGGGACCTTGCAGGTCGTCTAGTCCAACCCCCTGCACTCTGCAGGAGCATAGCCAAAAGATAGCCTTACATACCTACAACATACGCAAAAGATGGTCGTCCAGCCTCCGCTTGAAAACTTCCAGGGAAGGAGCATCCACCACCTCCCGAGGCAGACTGTTCCACTGCTCAACCACTCTTACAGTTAGGAAGTTTCTCCTGATATCTAGCTGGTATCGACTCCCTCGTAGTTTCCACCCATTAGATCTAGTCTTGCAATCCGGAGCAAGAGAGAATAGATCTGCTCCATTTTTTACATGACAGCCCTTCAAATACTTGAAGACTGCAATCATGTCCATTCTAAGTCTTCTCTTTCCCAGGCTAAACATTCCCAACTCTTTCAGCCTTTCCTCATAAGACTTGGATTCAAACCCTCTCACCATTCTGGTTGCCCTCTTCTGGACATGCTCGAGCTTGTCAACATCCTTCCTAAAGTGTGGTGCCCAAAACTGGACACAGTACTCCAGGTGAGGCCTGACCATAGCAGAATAGAGTGGAACTACCACCTCCCCTGATGTGGACACAATGCTTCTGTTAATGCATCCTAAGATTGCATTAGCTTTCTTCACAGCCACATCACACTGCAGGCTCATGTTGAGCTTGTGATCAACCAGAACACCTAGATCCCTTTCATCTGTGCTGCTGTCAAGCCAAGTCCCTCCCATTCTATATCTGTGCCTTTGATTTTTTGTGCCCAGATGTAGGACTTTGCACTTATCTCTATTGAAATTCATTTTATTTGCCTCAGCCCACTGTTCCAGCCTATCTAGATCATTCTGAATCCTGACTCTGTCTTTTTCAGAATTAGCAATCCCACTCAGTTTTGTGTCATCTGCAAATTTGATAAGCATCCCCTCTATGTCTTCCTCCAGGTCATTTATAAAAACATTGAACAACACCGGGCCGAGGACCGAGCCCTGTGGCACTCCACTCGAGACTTCCCTCCACATAGACGCAAAGACATTTACGAGCACTCGTTGGGTATGATTTTTTAACGAACTATGAATCCATCCAACAGTTGCTCCATCCAGCCCACACTTAAACAGCTGATCCTCAAGGATATCGTGAGAAACTTTGTCAAATGCTTTACTGAAATCTAGATACACTATGTCCACAGCATTACCAGAGCCAACCATTTTAGTAGCTCTGTCAAAAAAGGAGATAAGGTTGGTCTGGCATGACCTATTCTTGATAAACCCATGCTGGCTACTACCAGTTATCTCATTCTGTTTAAGGTGCTCACAGACAGAACGTTTGATAATCTGCTCTACAATTTTCCACATATTGATGTCAAGCTGACAGGCCTGTAATTTCCCAGGTCCATCTTTTTCCCCTTCTTGAAGATCGGGACAACATTCGCTCTTCTCCAGTCTTTTTGCACCACACCAGTACTCCAGGACATCTCAAAGATTACATCCAGAGGCTCTGAAATAACACCTGCAATTTCTTTAAGCACCCTGGGATGCAAGCCATCAGGCCCTGGAGATTTGAAAGTATTTAAGGCAGTCAGATGGTCTCTAACCATTTCCTTACTTACTCTGGACTGGCAGTTCCTCCTTCCTTTGTATGCCCTGCATTCTTCAGTTTGTATACAGCTCGCCTTGTGGTTAAAGACTGATGCAAAGTGAGAGTTGAGTAATTCCGCTTTGTCTTCATCCCTTGTTAAGACTTGATCGTCTTCCCCTAGCAATGAGCTTAAGAACATAAGAACATAAGAGAAGCCAATGTTGAATCAGGCCAATGGCCCATCTAGTCCAACACTCTGTCACACAGCGGCCAAAATATACCAGGAGCCATCAGGAGGTCCAGCAGTGGGGCCAGGGCACCAGAAGCCCTCCCACTGCTGCCCCCTCCAGCACCAAGAATAGAGTGCATCACCTGCCCCAGACTGAGAGTTCCCATCTATACCCTGTGGCTAATAGCCACTGATGGACTTCTGCTCCATATGTTTATCTAATTCCCTCTTGAAACTGTCCATGCTTGCAGCTGCCACCACCTCCTGTGGCAGTGAATTCCATATGTTAATCACTCTTTGGGTGAAGAAGTATTTCCTTTTATCTGTTCTAACACGACTGCTCAGCAATTTCATTGAGTGCCCACGAGTTCTTGTATTGTGAGAAAGGGAGAAAAGTACTTCTTTCTCAACCTGTTCAATCCCATTCATAATCTTATAAACCTCGATCATGTCACTCCTCAGCCATCGTTTCTCCAAGCTAAAGAGCCCCAAGCGTTTTAACCTTTCTTCATAGGGAAGGTGTTCCAACCCTTTTATCATTCTAGTTGCCCTTCTCTGCACTTTTTCCAATGCTATAATATCCTTTTTGAGATGTGGTGACCAGAACTGTACACAGTATTCCAAATGAGGTCGCACCAATGATTTATACAAGGGCATGATGATACTGGCTGATTTGTTTTCAATTCCCTTCCTAATAATCCCCAGGATAGCGTTGGCCTTCTTTATTGCAGCTACACACTGTCTAGACATTTTCATTGAGTTATCCACTACGACTCCAAGATCTCTCTCTTGGTCCGTCTCTGCCAGTTCAGACCCCATCAACGTGTATTTATATTTAGGAGTTTTGGCTCCAATGTGCATCACTTTGCACTTGGCCACATTACCCCAATGGCCCATCTAGTCCAACACTCTGTCACACAGCGGCCAAAATATACCAGGAGCCATCAGGAGGTCCAGCAGGAGGTCGAGCTTACCCCATCCCTGGTCTTCTTTTTGCTCCGAACATAGGCATAGAAATTTTTCTTGTTATTTTTAGCATCCCTTGCAAGCCTCAGCTCCATCTGCGCTTTAGCCTTTCTGACACTATCCCTACAGATTCGAGCCTGCTTCTTGTACTCATCCTCAGTAATTTAGCTCTCCTTCCATTTCCTGTACATTTCCCTTTTTAGCCTTCTTTAACATATATATGAAACTACTTGATGAGTTCATCTGAAAATTTGAGCTGGGTTATCACCAATATGTGGATGGGCAATATCTTGCCCTTCTGGCTGATTCCAGGGAGGATGCAGAAACTCTGAACTGGTACCTGGAGGCAATTTGGAGTGGATGTGAAGCTTAATCCCAACAAGTTGGAAGTGCTACTGGTAAGCAGAAGGTCTGACCTGGGATTTAAGATGTTGTGCGTTCTGGAAGGGATTGCTACTTCCCTTAAAGGAACAGGTCCATAGTCTGGAGGTGCTCTTGGACCCAGGCCCACTGCTGGATAAGCAAGTGGCATCTGTGGCCAGGAGAGCCTTTCACTAGGTTCTACTGGTTAGTCACCTGCAGCCTTTCCTGTGATGCATAGCCTGATTACATCTGGATTAGATTACTGCAATGTGCTCTATGTGGGGCCACCCTTGAAAAATGTTCAAAAACTTCAATTGCTGCAGCCAGGATGCTGACTGTACCATATCACTCCAGTCTTGACCCATCTACACTGGCCCTCAATTTGTTTCTGGACACTATTCAGAGTGCTAGTGTTGACCTTTAAAGCTTTACATTGTTTGAGACCAACATAACTGAAAGGCCACACATTTGCTTATGTACCTATCTGACTACTTGGTTTTCTACTGAGGTCCTATTTCAGTTGCCCCTGCCTACTGAGATTAGGGAGGTGGCAAACTGGGAGAGGGTCTTCTTGGGTGTAGCACCCAAACGCTGGAACTTTCTTCCCAGGGACACATATCCGACCCCTTCAGTTTATATTTTTCACTAGTGGGTGAAGACTTGTTTCTTTTGTATAGTGTTCCCTCTGTGATCCTGTCTTCCTGCCCAATGTTTACATTTTTAAAATGTTTTTGTATGTATATATTAGGCCCTGACCTGGATAGCCCAGGCTAGTCCAATCTTGTCAGATCTCGTATGCTAAGCAGGGTTGCCCTGATTAGTATTTGAATGGGAGACTATTAAGGAACACCAAAGTCACTATGCATATGCAATACGATTCCCAGGTCCGGCCTCATCCCCAGCAAGGGACTTTGAGGGGCATTCCTGGAGTGGGATGGGGACATCCTCAATGTGCTAACGTAACATTGGGGATATCCTTGCCCCAAACCCCACCCCCCTAAATGACCACCCACAGCCACCCCTCTCCCTCCCCTCCTGTGAGATTTAAAGGGCCCTCCAGCTGATCCGGGGACCACATGGAGTGAAGCCAGTTGGCATACAGTGCTTGGAGTACAGGCATGTGGCCAGTGGCCACCCCTCTTCCTCCCTTCCTGCAAGATTTAAAGTTCCCTCCAGCTGATCGGTGGGCCATAATCATCTGAAAGTCCCTTTAAATCTCTCAGGAGGGGAGGGAGAGGGGTGGCTGCAGGTGGTCATTCTTGGGGGTAGGGCTGAAGTCTCTAAATTCAGGGGAACCCCCACGTGGACCAGGAGTTGGGCAACCCTAATAGGCAAGCAATGGCAAACCACCTCTGAAAGTTTCTTGACTTGAGAACCCTATAGTGTGGCTGTAAGTTGGCTACAACTTGATGGCAAAAAAAGAATATTTTAAGCTCTGGTTTTAATGGTGTGTTTTTGGTGGTCTTAATGGTTTTTAAGATTTGATTTTATTATGTATATATTTTTAATTTGCAAGCCACCTTTATGGCCTTATGAGGTCAGGAAGGTGAGCTATAAATTTTGTAAATAAGTAAGTGGAATCAGGGAAGTGGAAATCTACATGGGAAGAGTTCCTAGCCCAGTAAGTTGCCTGAAGGAACCAAGCAGATTGTGCAGTGGAACTGAAAACAACAGAATTGTAAAAGAAGAATAAGTTGGGGGACAAAGAGGCTTAGGAGACAACACGAAAAAGACAAGGAAAACTAGTAAGAAAGGATCAGTCCTGGAGCCATATGTTCAACCCAAAATCCCAGCAGTCAAGCTGGAGCAAGAGCTCAAGCTGGGGCAACAGCAGAGCCTAGAACTATTGGCGTTTGGAGTGTGGCAGATAGAAGATTTTGCTTTGTTGATTGGGCATGGAAAGAAGGCTGACATCATATTATTTATACTAGGTGTTTTTTTTTTAGTAAATACAATTTATTATTGGATATATCACATGCTCATACAGTTTAATCATAACAATACATATCCTTTTTTCTTTTTTCCCTTCTCCCCCTCCAGCCCAGGCTTCCCGCACTGCTCCAACCCCATTAATATCTCTCTTATTTTGTTACTATTACTTCTAAACTTAATTTCTTTTACTAACGGTAACAATTCCAAGGTCTAATTCTCTTTCCGTTTCTTCTTAATAACTATCAAAACAAATCAAACCACGTTTAATGTCCCAGTTTTTCAACAAATATTTTTGAAAGTCTTTCCAATCTTTAAAAAAAGTTTCATCTTCTTCGTTGTTTAGCTTTCTTGTTAACTTGTCCATTTCAGCCAAAAACAACGTCTTTTAATCCATTCCCATGTTTCAGGTACTCTATCTTGTTTCCAACATTGAGCAAAAGTCAGTCTAGCTGCTGTAGTCAAGTACCATAGTAGTGTTCTCTTGGCTACATTTATTTCTTCCATTTTAAGACCTAACAGTAACATCTGTGGGTCTTTCTTAAAAGTACATTTCAAAATCTTTTGTATCTCATTGTGGATCTCAGTCCAATATTTTACTGCTTTGTCACATGTCCACCACATATGGTAAAAAGACCCTTCATGTTTCTTACATTTCCAACATTTGTTAGACATACTTTCATTTATGATAGCAATTTTTTTAGGCGTCATATACCATCTGTACATCATTTTATAACAATTCTCTTTAACATTTACACAAGTTGAAATTTTCATTGACTTTTTCCACAAGTATTCCCAAGATGTCATTAATATCTCATTATTAACATTTACAGCCCATTTTATCATTTGCTCTTTTACAATTTCATCCTCCGTATACCATTTCAATAACACCTTGTACAGTTTAGAAATCATTTTTTTGTCTTTCTCAAGCCATACAGTTTCAATTTCGATGTTCTTTTCTCTAAAACCATGTTCTCTTTTATCGGTCTTAAACAAATCATAAATCTGTCTATACTTCAACCAATCATATTCAAATTCAACATCAAATCTATCTTTTAACACAAAATTTTTCCCTTCAGATTTTAAGAGATTTTTATAAGGTAGCCAGTCTAACCCTTGATTTCTTGAATAAGGGTTAATCTCTTCTGCTGGTACAATCCAAAGTGGTCTTTCTTCTGAGAAGAATTTTCTATATCTCATCCATGTCTCGAACAGTGATTGTCTTACAAAGTGGTGTTTAAAAAATTTATCCATTTTTACTTTTCCATACCATAAATATGCATGCCATCCAAATTTATTATCATGTCCTTCCAGAGCCAATAACTTCTTATTCTCAAGATTAATCCACTGTTCCAACCATGTTAGACAGACGGCATCATAATACAGTCTTAAATTTGGTAACTGCAGACCTCCTCTTTCCTTTGCATCGCATAAAATTTTCATTTTAATCCTTGGCTTTCTTCCCGCCCATACGAATTTCGATAATTCTTTCTGCCACGTATCCAGTATTTTCCTTTGTTTTAATATTGGAATAGTCTGAAATAAAAACATCAAACGCGGCAAAACATTCATTTTTACAGTTGCAATCCTTCCCAATAGCGATAAATTCAAAGTATCCCATTTCTTCATATCTTGTTGTATCCTGTGCCATACCTTTTCATAATTATTTTTAAACAAGTCAATATTTTTCATGGTCAATTCAATTCCTAAGTATTTAGTCTTTGTAACTACTTCACATTGAATTTTCTCTTGAAGTTCTGTTTGTCTTTGTTTCGTCATATTTTTACACATCACTTTAGTTTTACTTTTATTGACATAAAATCCCGCAACTGCACCAAATTCTTCAATTTTTTCCATCAATTGTGGTATTTTCTCGATTGGGTCTTGGATCATAAACATTACATCATCTGCAAATGCCCTGTATTTATAAACAAAACCTTTCACTGTAAGTCCTTCAATATTATTATCTTTTCTTATCGCTGTCAATAATATTTCCAATATCCAAATAAACAACAACGGGGATAACAGGCAGCCTTGACGTGTTCCCTTTTGGACTTGGAAAAAGTCCGTCCTTTCTTTATTTATATTCAAAGCCGCTTTTTGTTCTGAATATATCGCCACAATCATGTTTAAAAAGGACTGTCCAATATCCATTTTTTCAATAACTTGCAGCATAAACTCCCAATTTAAATTGTCAAAGGCTTTTTCCGCGTCAAGGAAGAGGAAGCCAACTTCTTTTTCAGGATGTTTATCATAGTATTCAATTGCATCAATCACCACTCTTAAATTGTCTCTGATTTGTCTATTTGGTAAAAATCCAGCTTGTTCTTCCGCTATAGTATCTCTCAGATATTTTTTCAGTCTCTCCGAAATTATTTTGGCAAATAATTTGTAATCATTATTTAATAGCGATATTGGTCTATAATTTTTTACTTGGGTTAAATCCAAACCTTCTTTAGGTATCAGTGAAATATTTGCTTCTTTCCATGAGTCTGGGATCCGTTTAGTCTCTCTTATCTCATTCGACAGAAGTACTAAAATGGGGGTTAGCTCCTCTTTAAATTTCTTGTAAAACTTTGCTGTGAAGCCATCTGGTCCTGGAGCTTTGCCCAACTTTGCGTCTTCTATCGCCATTGTCACTTCTTCTTTAGTAACTAAACCATTTAAAGAGTCCTTAATTTGTTTTCCCAGCTCTGGGACTTCGATAGTCTCCAAATATTTCTTAATTCTCTGTTGATCAATTCCTTTCTTTTTAAATAATTTAGCGTAATATTTGAAGAAAGCTCTTTTTATTCCATTCAAGTTTATAACATCTTTTCCATCTTCAATAATCTTAGATATAAAGTTCCTTTCTTTTCTATTTTTCAATTGCCACGCTAAAAACTTTCCAGGTTTATTTGCACCCTCAAATGATTTTTGCTGTAATTTCTTCAGATTCCAATATAATTCTCTGTTTAATAAAACATTCAGTTGATCTTGCAGAAAGTGGATTTCTTTAATAATCTTTTTCTTCCCTGGTCTTTTCTTTAATTCCTTTTCTTTTTGTCGAATTTTTTCACAAAGGTCATTCTGTTGTTGCGTCTTTTGCTTTCTATCCTTGGAGTTCAGAGAGATAAGCGTACCTCTCATTACCGCTTTATACGCATCCCATACAACTTGTACATCCGTACCTTTATTTAAATTCACTTCAAAAAAGCTTTTCGTTTCCTTTTTTAAGATTTCATTAGTTTGTTTTTGGTCCAATAAATCTTCATTAATTCTCCAATATAATTGTTTAAATTTTCCTTTAGATATCCAAAGTAGGGGGTTATGATCAGAATTAATTTTCGGTAAAATCCAAATCATGTCAATTCGAGAAAAAGAGTCATGTCTATTCGAATAAAACGTATAGTCCTTAGTCTTGGGATTCCACTTCCTCCAAACATCTTCCAGTTTCTCTTGCTTCATCAATTGAAAGAAATTTTTTGGTAACTTTCCGACTGTCTCTCCACTTGCTTTGGATTTTCTATCCAATGTGTTGTTCACTGTACCATTAAAGTCTCCAGCAAGAACAATTTGATCATAATTTAAGCACTCCAACTCTTTGGTTAAATCATTAAAGTCTCTTTTGCACCATTGGGTGCATATATATTTACAAGCAATGTCTTTTTCCTGTTCATCCATATTTCCACGCCAACGTATCTTCCTTCTTTATCCGAGAAAATTTGTTTAGGGTCCAATTCTTTTGAAATATAAATCACTGTTCCTTTTTTCTTATTAATTGCTGAAGAATAAAATTCTTCTCCCAATTTTTTATTAGTCAGATATTTATTGTCCTGTTTTCTAATATGTGTTTCTTGTAAACAAATTATATTACATTTTTGTTTCTCCAGCCAATGATTCACTAATCTTCTTTTACTTGGTGAATTTAATCCATTTACGTTCCAAGATAAAAATTTGTAATCCATAATGGTATCGAGTTAAATATCTTTAAAATCATCCAAATTGCTCTCTTTAAATCTATATAGATCTCCTTCAGATTTAAGAGTAGATCTCACCGAGTTGTACAAAAATGTAAGTCCATATGGAATCTCCCATCTGAACCTAATGTTCATTTCTTTTAGTCTGTCTGTCAGTTTCTTAAACTTCTTTCTGTCTTGTAGGATCGATCTCGGAATTTCTCTCAGAATTATTATTTTCTTTCCATTAATTTCCAACGGTTGTGTAAATTGTTTCTTGAAAACGTCTTCCTTCATCTTTGTTGTCACAAATTGAACAATCACATCTCTGGGTAATTGCTTTCTTTTGGCATAAGCTGAATTTACTCTATAAATCAAGTCAAAGTCTGAATCCAAATCTCCCTCATCCTCCCCTACATAAGTTGTCAATGTCTTAATTACTAGAGCCCGTAGATCCTGATCTTTCTCCTCTTCTATCCCTCTCAATCTCAGATGATTTTGAGTAACCCTGTATTCCATCATGGTCTCCAGCCTTGTATTTTCTGACAGGGTTTTTTTAACCTTTTGTTCCATATCTTCCGATTTTGTCACCAGACTTTTAACTTCCTTTTTGAGTTCTTCTGTATCTTTTTTTATCCCTGACACTTCTGTAAGTACCAGTTCTTTCAGTTCTTCCATATTTTTTTCTGTACTTGGACTTGCACTTGTTCTATTTGCTCCAATTGAATTTGCAGCTGTTGTTGCAGTTGTTGTTGCAGCTGTGACTCTATTTGTTTTCCAAAATTCTGCACCACTTCGGTCATCCGTTTTTCCATCGCTTCCATAGCTGCTTGCCACTCTTTTTTTCCTTTGCAGTCATTCTTGGGCTAGGTGATGAAGCAGCTCTGGGTCTTGACCTCAAATCCGTCTTGGAGACAATTTCAATACTAGTCAGTCTTTATATAAGCAGTCTTCAAGCCAAATCGCCACCTTTAATACTTATTTTAACGCTTTTTCGGCTTGAAAATAACTTTTTAAATTTTAGTCCTCCCAAAAATGTCGGGCGCAATTTCTCTATGATTTTCCGGCTAGAGTAGGCTCCTTCCAAACTTCCTGTTCATCTGTCCGTCTCTATAATCCGACTTCCGGTAAGGATGGTGTCACACAATAAAACGTCCGTCCGTTTCCAGCACAACAAGCTCTAAAACCTCCACTCTAGCCCACTTCCTGTATCATAGAGTCACAGTTGGTTTCGTTTCTGCTACGTAAAGTTTAGACTTGACTGACCACAGGAATGCAAAACAAAGTCACTTTTCAGCCGTTTTCTCTAAAGGAAAGCTTTCGTTTTACTTTTAATTCAAGCGGAATAGTTCCTTAAAGGTTTCTACGCTTATCCATACGTTTCAATTTCGGATTCTTCTTTAAACCGGTAAGCGCTTATTCATTTGTTACCTTGCTTGTAATCTCGGGGTTTCGCGGTGCTTCTTCTGTAAACGATGTTAATCTTGATGGTAAAGAGATCGGTAGATGGCGAATTTATGCTGAATTCTCAGCCCGGCTGGCATCTGTAGAGTTGATTTGCAACTGCCCTCTTCACGGAAGGAGATCAAAGTGTAAACAAGCTTCCTCCGAAGCTTATCCACACCGATCTCAACCCCCCTCAGGCTTCGCTGCTTGCTTGCCACTCCCCCGCCTGGAGAGTGCTGCGCTGGGCCAGATAAAGCCCAGACTGTCGTCAGATGCCGCAGTACACTCTGCACAACTCGCAAAGTGTGTCAATTCGCCATTTTCTCCGACCGGAAGCCCTATTTATACTAGGTTTGACCTGTCCAAAGGATTCATACGGTTTGACATGGCTTGAGGTCAAGGTGGAGATAGTGAGCAATCTTCTGATACGTAATCAGGCATATTATCCATTGTGCAACTAATCTTGCATGCCTTGCTTACTTGTGGACCCCTGCTTATAACCTGTGCATCCGCTTGAAAACATGAATGTTCATACTTTAGTTTAGACAAAAACGAGCAGTGGAAAACACATATACTGCATATAAGGATTTCTGGGTTAGTTCTACAGGAAAGAAAATATTGTCACATGCAGTTTTCCACATCAGTACTGAGATACATAAAGTTGTACTTGGGAAATTCCTTTTATGTCATGCATAAATATACAGGAGCCTCTTATGCTCTGCAACTTGCATTGCTAAGCAACACTGAGAAGGCTCAGTTCCATGTATGATTCAAACAAACATGCAAAACATGCAAAATCTTTCATGTTATATCCCTAATTATTTACATCTTTAAACCACCATTTATTTATTGTGTGGCACTAAAGCAAGGAAACCACACTTGAGTACATAAACAGTGCAACTTTTTCATGAATTACGGTTTTATATTTTAATATTTTGAATTAAAATTGTACCCTATACTCTCTACTTTATTTAAAACTACACTTGTGGAGGTGCTCATTACACGTGACAAGCATCCTTGTGTAGAGTTCTCTTTTAGTTTGCTGTAACATGTTATGGCATCATTATGTGTCTTTTCTGTACACCTGCTGGTTGCAGTGACTGATATGGAATGGGGAAGTTTATATTGCAAAGACATAGGCTAAAGTGATCTTCATATTATGCAAGAACAAGGAAAACTTGACATGACAATATCATTTTGGGTAGCAAAATGTTGCATATGACATGTAGTTCTGCACCCAGGTAACACAAAAACCTGACTTAAATAAATAATAAATAAGATTTATTAGTATTATTTATTATTTTAGATTTGTATCCCACCTTGCCTGCGCCTTGGACTTGTTGAATTTGTCCAAAGACTGTCTGCTTCATCTTAAACTAGACTATGTCCTTAGAGTTTTAAATATGGCTAGCATGATGGTACTTCAGTTTCCTGTATCTAAAACATATTATTTCTAGACTGAATAATGAATTTATAAATGAACCAGATTTAAGGGTGAGTACTGAGCTACATTTGTAGATGAAGTCAAACTAAGCAAGTTAGAGGAAGCTGAAGCAGGCTGTGAAGAGCTCCAAACTGAGGGGGCAGCAAAATGGAAAATGAGATTTAAAGCAAGTGTACTGAGACTGAGTGTACTGAAAATGAGATTTAAAGATGTGTACTGGGGAACCCCCCCACACACATATTTCGAAAGGAAATTTCCATCTGTAACCATTCAAGAAAGGGCTCTTAGGATTGTGGTAGTAGCTTAATAAACATTAGCTTAGTGTGCAGCTGCTGTGGAATATGGCAAACAAGCAGGAACCCACAAGGATTTGTGGAGGGCATCTCATTTCCCCTCCCCCATTATTTCCACTTTCATTTCCCTGAAAGACCCATAGCCTTTCCCTTTTTCCTGTTTCCTTCTCTCTTTTTCACCAAACAGCCAATTTATCTTTATCCCTCTGTCTTCGGCTTTGCCTCTCCCCCACAACAGCCTCTACCTAAGAAAACAATGGTACAGTTATGTGGTGCAAGCCACTGGTCCAGGTCCTGCTGGGAACCCACAAGGACTTGGGTGGGCACATCACTTTTCCCTCTATCCCCTTCCCACAACATTTCCCCCTCCCTCTTTCTGGCACCTCCATATCCTCTCCCCTTTCCCTGCCTCATTCTTTCCTTCTCAGCCTTGCACTAATCTATCTTTTATCTGGCTCCCATCTTAAGTTATATTTATTATTTCTTATTTATTTACTTCATTTATACCCCGCCTTCTTTACAGTGGGGACTAAAGCAGCTTACATCATTCTCCCCTCACAACAAACAAATTATCCTCACAACAGATCTGTGAGGTAGGTTAGACTAAAAGCATGTGACTGGCACAACATTACCTAGTGAGCTTCCATGGCAGACTGCTGATTTAAATCTGGGTCTTCCAGACCCTACTCTGAAGCTCTAACCACTACACCACACCGGCTTTAATAGGGTGGCCACTGTTGAAAAGTAGCAAGCAGCCGGGCCTAGGTGAGTCATGCAATCAGGTGGTATCAAGTCATCCAATTGTTGCTGCCAGGACTGGCTCCAGTCAAAGGCCAAAACAACCCTGGGAAGGGCCCTGCCTGCTCCCCCTGCTTTTACTGACAGAAATCAAGCCAAGAATTCTGTGGTTGCCTAGCAGCTGCCACTGAAGGCTTCTGTTTTTTTTAAAAATAATTTATTTTATAAAAGACAAACAAAACATACATACAGTGGGGGACTAGAATTACATCGTTGTTTTGCCTGGTTAGTAACCTCATACATTTTCCAATTATATTGTTTATTTTTTTCTACATTATAATTTTTGTATATATCACTTGCATATAGTTAAATATATAGTTAATCTTTTCTTCTGTTTCGGTTATGTGTCTATAGAGTTTAATTATTGTTCTCTTCCATCCATTTATAAAATCTTGACCATCTATTCTCAAAGCTTCTTTCATTATGTCCTCTCAAAAGTGAAGTTAAATTGTCCATTTCTGCCATTTCAAGTATTTTATTTACCATTTCTTCCTTTGAAGGGACTTCATTTCTTCTCCAATATTTAGCTTATAGTATTCTTGCAGTATAATAAGATACAAATCTTGCTTTGTATATTTTTCTGGTATTATATTCAATAAAAACAATTCTGGTATTATATTTTTCTGGTATTATATTCAATAGAAACAATTCTAGTATTATATTTTTCTGGTATTATATTCAATAAAAACCAATTCAGGTATATAAGGTATAGTGGTTTTTAACATTTTTTGTAAAAATTCATGGATCCAAGTCCAATATTTTTTAACTTTGTCACATGTTCACCACATATGGAAAAAAAAAGAACCAACTTTTTTGACATTTCTGACATTCATTTGGTAGGTCAGGATAAATTTTTGCTAATTTTTCTGGAGTCATATACCATCTATAAAACATTTTATAAACATTTTCTTTGTATGAAATGGCTTTAGTAATCTTTACATTTGTTTTCCGTATTCGAGTCCATTGGTCTTATTCAATATTATGAATCACATTTTGTGCCATTTTTTACAGTTTTTAACTATTTCATCTTGTGTTTTATCTTCTAACATTATAACATATAGTTTCTTTATCAGTTTCTCATCAGTATACAACAATATCTTATCTATTTCTGTTAATTTTAGATAAAAACCCACTGACTTGTCTTTAGCATATGTTGATTCTACTTGTGCTCTTTCCCACCAACTTAAATTGAATTCTTGTTTTTAAAGTTTTTCTGTTGACTCTAGTTCATTTTTATTGTCCAACAGATCTTCATATCTTAACAGTGTATTTTTTTGAAATAGGTTTGGATTTGTAAACACTTCAAGTAGTGAGATCCATTTAGGTGTCAGTGTAAAATAGTCTTTTAACTTTAGCTTTGGACTTGGTGAGCCTTCTCTGTAAGGCTAATTAACTTAATTAAAGCCTTTCCTCATGATGGCGTCCAAGAGGGAAGTCAAGGAGATGGCTGAGCTTATAACTAACATGGAAATAAACATCAGAGATGACATTAAAAAATTGCAGAATATATTTGAGCAACTATCAGAGCACATTAAAACTGCTCAGACAGCAGCAGATGGCAGAGGAAAAGGCAACAGCTAATCAAAAAGAAATACAAGAATTAAAAAGAAGGGTAGCCTCATTATCAGATTGGCAGTGGCGTAAAAACTTGAGACTCTCAGGAGTAACAGAGAAAATTGCTACTAGAGACCTGGTTAAAACTTTAATTGAGTGGTTTCAGAAGCTTGAAATAAATGTTACAGAGGATGATTTACAACGTTTGCACAGAAGCTCAAAACCACAGCTGAAACGGTTTCGGTTTCCGGCGTCGCGAATGGCGGCCGCTTCTCGGGACGCTCCCGGAGGCGGTTAGCCCACGCGCAGTTAGGGGGGGTCTTCGCATATGCGAAAGACCCTAGTGAGCCTTAGGTAAAGGCTCCGAACCGGGGGCGCTTGGGGAGTAGCCTCTTTGCCGGCAGACAGCCGGGAAATTGAGGCTTTCTCCCCGCCTCAATCGGCCCCGCTGCGGCGTGCCCGTAATGGGACTTAGCGGCGCCACCGAATTCCAGGAGTGAAAACAGCGCTATGGTTCAACATAAAAAGAAGTAGTGGCATCGAATCGTGAGTTGAAGATCTATTTTGAAGCGTAAATCGGAGCCCCCTGCATGCGTATAAGCGTTGGGAGGAGGGAGGAGTCCCCACCCCCTCGAGAAGCAAGCTATTCAAAGGGAGCGCGAAGGGGGGCAGAAAGAAAACAAAGTGTTGGTGAAAGTACCGTTGGGGCTGCATGGAAGAATGTGTTCATCTTAGCTTCCTGGGGGATGCGGCACGAACTTTTTAAAAGTAAACAAAAAAACAAAATGTCGATAATGGAAAAAGCCCTGCAGACACCGGAAGAGAAGAGAGGAGGGACTTCCGGTCCAGATAGCCCCCCCAAGAGCTTGCTGTCAATCAACAGAAAAAGGAGATGCTGTGCCCCCTGCTGGAACAATTGCAGAAGATCAACCAAACTTTGTTTAAAATGGAAAGTGTTCTCATCAGTCGACAGAAACAGATATTGGAAACAACTAGAAAGATGAAGGAGATTGAACAGAAATCGAATTTGATTCCAGGTTTCCAGGGCGCTAAAGAAGAGGAGAAAGAAGATCTCGGATTTACCTTGACAAATGTCTTGGCACCCCTAACTGGCAGTGAAGCGATAAAGTTAAAAGAAGAGGTGGATAAGGCTCCCAAAGCCTATTCCGCCTTTATAAAAAGAAATACTCTGCCAGTAGAAGGGGATGTCGAGCATAGCAGGCGACAAACGGGAGATCTAATTTCATCTGCTGAGTTTGTGGAGCCCTGGAAGCTTGAAGGCCAGAAGTTTAAGAAAAAAAGAAAAGAAAGAAGAAGGATTTCATCTTCAAAACACAGAAACTCCTGAAGAGACACGCCAGCAGGAAGAAGGATGCAGCATTCAAAATTGGGATAAGTGCAGAAGACAGCAGCCCAGGGGAAGGTGATGGAACGGAAGACTTCAAAGTTAAAATGGACTTAATCCATAACTGGAAGAAAATTAAGAAGAAGATACTTTGAGGACTGTTCGTGTTACATCTGGAAGGAGCTGTTTAATTACTAACCCCAATGGACTTTACTAACTGCATTAAAAGAGTGATTTTGGACTTTGCTTTGGTTAAAAAGAAGATCTTCTAACCATGATGGATGCCAAATCTTGGTATTGGTTATTAACCTAAACTAACTCTCACTAACAGAAAAAAATTTCACTCCACCTTTTTCTTTCTCCATCTGTCTACCCTTCCCTTTTCTTATAAAAAGAATAAAATTCTCTCTTTTTAAGAGAGTTTTACAAAAAAAAAAAAAAAAAACCACAGCTGAAACCAGGGAACATGCCCAGAGACATTATAATTGCCTTTTCAAGTGAAAAACTACAAGATATAGTATGAAAAGCTCTCAAGAAAATTAAGAACTTACAGCTTCAAGGTCAGAGGGTAATACATCGCCCTGACTTATCGCCAGAAAAATTATGAGACAGAAAACAGATGAGGCCATATGCTCAGGAGCTCTATAATAATGGCATATTGTTTTCTTGGGGATTTCCAGCACCTATTTTGATTTTCAAGAATGGGAAACTTATGAAAGCGAAAAATCCTAAAGAAGCAGCAAAATTATTGGAGAGACTTAATATAAAACATACTCCACAAGGGTTTGAATCAGAGAGAGGAGATAAAGAAGATCAAGAGGAAGGTGCAGACTGATTCTAAAAGACCACCGAGTGAAGATGAGAGACTCTGGACTTTTATGTGGATGTGAATGTAAAAGTAAAAACAAACGGGATATAAAGGGATTTACTTTTCTTGGGAAGTATGATATTCTGGTAATGGTTAAAATAAATGTATTGGGGGGGAGCTGAATATGAGTAGGCAGGACTGCATTTTGAAGAATGAAAAGGGGGGAAGAACTAGAATCCCCATCTAGCTCCTTGACAAGGAACTGTTCTTCGGGCTATGGGGGAGGAAGCGACCAGGGAATAATGAGGGGAAAAAGCAAAGTCCAAAAGGCACATCATGGAGAATTGTTTTAATAGCAAAATGGGGAGGATGATTAAATTACTCTCCTTAAATATAAATGGCTTGACCTCAGGTATAGAATAAACAATATGTTAAGGGATCTTCATATAGATATATTGTGCATTCAAGAAACACATAAAAGTAGAAAGGATTTAAGGCCATTGTTAAACTCAATAAGTTGGAAAATGCAATTTGAATCACAAAAAAAAAAAAAAAAAAAGCAAGGGGAGTGGCTACCCTGTTACACTCTAGGGGGTTTTTTTGGCCCCCCAAAGGGGATTTTTTAAATTGCTTTTTCTATAAACTACAACAAAAAAAGGGAGGGAACTACAAACTAATGGTGAAAGCAAAACCCATTAAAAACCCATGAGATGGTGATCATACATAATGCTTATAAAATCAGCTTATTAGCTCAAAGTTACAATTAAAGTTCATTGAATATGTCCATCTATTAGTCTATTTAAACTGAAAAATATTAAAATTGAAAAAAAACCCATGTCCGCCTTTATAAAGAGCAAAGTAAGAAATAGTTATACAAAATACAAAACTTTAAGACGTTCCAGAGTGCAATAACTACTCATTTTTTGTACTTTTTCTTTCTCAAGTGGTAGCTTGTTTTTGGGGCTATCGCCCCCCAATGCTGAGTCTGAGTTCTCATCAGAAGATGTCACTGCTCCCTCTTCATCACTTTCTTTGGTGCTGTTGTCTTCCTCTTCTTCTTTTCCTTTTGCTGGACGACTGTGAAGATACAAAAACTCATGTGCTTTTTCAACAGAGTCATTTTTTTCTTTTTTGTCCATAAATTTGAAGATTATGTCTTTGGAGACAGTCCATCTGTAGGCGACGTTGTTTTTCTGTAAAAATAGAACCAAGTCCCTGTATTTCCTTCTTTTCCTTCTTATTTCAAATGGAATGTCCGTCAACACTTTTATTTCTTTGTCCTTGATTTTCAAGGTAGCTCCGTTTGTCACTTGAAGTATCTGATCCCTCACTTGTCTTTTGGAGAATCTCACCGTAACTTCCCCGGGCAGGTTATTTTTTCTTATAAATTCTGAATACGACCTAAAGATCTTATCAATTTTGTTTTGTAATATATTCATTTTCACATCTGCAGTCGGGCCCAAAGCATCACACATAATCTGCTTCAGATCCCCTCCTTTCTTTTCCGGGACACCTTGAAATCTTAGGACATAGCTTGCCCTTTCCATTTGCAGCTGTAACAAATGGGATTCATTGGTTTGTCTCTTTTTCTCCGTCATCTGCAGTTGTTTTTGAAGCTTCTTGGTATTGGTACCCACCTCTTTAAGCTCTTGCTCCGTTTTTTCTGTTTTTTTAACTGTCTTATTCATTTGAGTTTGCTGTGCATTGAACTTGTGGTGTAATGCCGTAATTTGTTCCAGCAGAGGTCGCAAAGCTTCAGCCAGCATCCTTTGAAGCTCTGTTGTTGAGTCCTGTCTAGGAATAGAACTTGCTGGGCTGGCATTTGCGGATGGCAGCTTAGGTTTCATTTGTTTATCTTTCTCGTCCCTCCGTGGAGACGCCATGTTGAGAAATTGTTTACTTTTTGTAAAAATTATCACAGTCTCTAGAACTCTTTGTAAAGCTTGGTAAGTTCTAGTCACTGGAGGAAGAGCTCTCCTAGCGCCCCATGGCAACGCAAGGGCTCTGGGGGTGGTGTGGACAATCGCACCACCTCCCAGCCGCAGGTGCTGGCACATGGCTCCTGGGAGATTGGGAAGCTGCGGCTGCCATAGCAGATGCCAAAACCAGAAGCTCAACTCTAGGTTGAATATAAATATTTTGGAGCAAAGCAAGGATAGAGAGGTTAGATTTTTTTTAAAAAAAAAAAATTGGTATGAATGGTAAAAAATATACAGTAGCAAATATTTATGCACCCAATTAAGGGCAGACTATATTTTTGAACCAAATTTTCCAAAAGTTACAATCATTTTATGAAGGTGAATTACTAATAGCAGGGGATTTTAATAGTGATATTCTGAATAATAAGAAGTTAAAATGAAATAAACGGAAACTTAAAGAGGTATATAACCTATTGCAGGAAGAAAAAAAACCTATGTTCTTTTCGAAAAGACATAACAAGTTCTCTTGTACTGACCATATCCTAATAAAAGAAACTAATGATGCATCAACACAGTGCATTAACACAGTTGACCCCAGGAACTGCTCCTGGCTACGATTGATTCTTCGTTCTTTTTAGGGGGGGTTTCAGGGGATCCTGACCCCACTGGACCTCCTGGAGGGAGATCTGGAGCAAGGGACTTGATTTGGGCCCCTGCTTGAGGCCACAAGTGGCTGGAAGCCCTGAATCATCCCAGAAGCAGAGAATGGAGAAGCAGCAGTTATGGCAGCCATAACAGCAACCAGATGTGAATGCCCCAAGCAAGAGAGTTACTTTGAGCCTCATCATAACACCGATGAAGATACATCCTGTGAGTAGCTCTGACAGCAACATTAAAGAATCTGATGATTTCTTCAAACAAGTCCCTATAAATCTTTAAAGGGATTTAGAAGGAGAGATGGAATTCCCTCCCCCTTGCTCTGTGAATTGGCTGAAACAAGATAAGTCCCATGAAAAGTATGCTGAGATAAATACTTTCTAGGGCAAAGGAAGATTAATGTTTAAGCTTCTACAAGAGAGCTATAAATTTTCCTTTTCTTAAAAAAAGAAAGATATTTAGAGTGAAACTTACTATCTTGTGACAACCCATTGTGATGTCATGCTTTACTGCCAAGAATTGAATAGAGGTGCAGGCTGATTAGTCTTTACCATAAATTGTCAGCTGATGGCAGTGGTAGACAGCCAGAAAGAGACAACTGGTTTGTAGAGACTCCTCTTTTTGGATGTTAACAGTAAGGCAAATTACTTTAATGGAGGATACGTTGAGATACCATTACAATAACTATTGGTTAGCTGACTGCTGTTGAGAGATTCTTGCGAGTGAACTTGTCTGGAGAACCTGCTATCGGGAAAATGCTGTTGAGACTATTGAAAAAATGCAAGCCGTATTGGGAAAAATGCCAGTTGAAGTCTTTGGAAATAGCTCTGGTGACACCTACTGGATATAGACATTTTGTGATGAATGTAGCACTATAATCTCACAGGCTGTCAGTTTGGCATTGGAGAAGGTATTTCTTTCTATTCAGGATAATTGGCAGACTCCACCAGCATGAATTGAAACTGTTCCAGAATTGGATTGAGACTCCAAGCAAGACTTGAAGCAATCGGATCGACCTCATGGAAAAATGAATTCTCCAAAACAGAGAAAAAATAGTGTCTTAGAGAATTACAGTGAAGCATTGGAAGAGCATCCAAAACTTGGAACTTTTAAAGTCTTTAAGGGAAAACTAATCTTAAAAGAATGGCAATTTATGGAGTTCAAAACTACTTCAAGGATGAAATATGGAAGGCGAGATTTAAGGGAAAATCTCTTCATTTACAAGAATGAACAACATAGATTTAAGATTATATTGAAGAGAAGGATCCAGAAGAAAAAGAAGAGATTCAAACTTCATAAATAAGAATGGGTTTAGAAACCCCTTGATCTGCATTACTGGCTAGGACTGGCTAGGATTGGTTAAGGCTATGTTATCTGATGAGTATAGTGATAATTAGACTGCTATAAGGGATTGCAATATAAAAATTTAAGATTATACTGAAAGGATTTAAACTTTATAGGATTGTTTAAAATCATATATGTGTTAAGTTTTGACTGTGTAATATTCAAAATGATGTAAAATTGAGAGGTAATTAGCTGTATATAAGGGATTTACAAATATTTTGGTAGGGATTGGTGGAGGTGATATTGAAAACTATATAACAAAAACTTAGTATGTGTTAAGCTTTGGCTATGTAGCATTTATTTGATGTTTATAATCTGAGTGGCAATTAGACTTATATAAGGTATTATAAGGTACAAATATTTGAAGGGGATTTGTGGAGGTGACATTGAAAATTATATAATAAAGAAGACTTTTGCATTTCTGTATTGTATTAAGTTTAATAATAGAAAAGCAATAGATGTATTGTATGTAATCTGGTGTAAAGATTCTAGATGCAGGGGAACAATATCCAAATGATTGTCGAATGTTTAGACAAGAAAGTAATTATTAGAGAATTTGTTAACCTATTGAGTTGCAAAATTTAAAGATAGTCGTATAGATAAATAGTGTAATGTTTAGAGATTGCTTAAAAAGTTAACATATGGTAGTAAGCACGACAGTGAGATTTATATGTATGTATGAGGTAGGTTAAAGGATAATTTCACAAATAAAACTCTCATATATGTATGTATGATTGTTTATTTGTTATGTCTTGTTTGAAAATAATAAATTTTTTCTAAAAAATGAATGGTATGGAAGTTACCAGGGTGGAAACGGGTGATATGGATCTCTGATCATGCACCAATTATTATAGAGATAAGGTTGGTGGAGGAGCAGAAGATTAAAAGGTGGAGATGTAACCCCAAAATATTCTTACAACAGAAGGACAGAGAAGATCTATTAAGAGGGGTGGAATATTACTTTAAAGAAATCAAGCAATCAGCAGAGGAAGATATAATTTGGGATGCCACGAAGACGGTCCTAATAGGAATATGCATTACCAAAGAAATATATTATAGGAAGAAAATGGGGATTAAAAGAGAACAAAAGTTAAAGAAAATATTAGAATTACAGAGATGTTTGCAAAAAAAATATGAAAAGCAAATTCAGGATAAATTGAATAATCTGAAAAAGGAACTGCAGGAACTGGATTCACTTTCTATGTGGAAAAAGGAGCTATTAGTGAAAAATTAACATCAAAGTAATATAAATACAATGAAGAGGCTAGCAAATTATTTGAAGAGAAGGAGAGAAAGGCAAAAAATAACTTGTATGAAAAATGAAACAGAAAATAAGGTTTATAAGGAGAACCAGATAAAAGAAGTGTTTACAAAATTTTATCAAAACTTATTTACAGGGGGAGAAAGTACACAATTTGATGAAGTTATGGATAATAAAATTAGGAAAGAGGATTTGGTAATATTAAATTAAGATATTACACAACAAGGAATTTTGAATGTTATAAAGAATTTAAAAAATGGGAAGTCACCAGGTCTGGATGGGTTCATGACAGAATTTTATAAAATGGTGGGAAACTTAATAGTCCTGGAAATGCAGAAATTGTTTAATAAGATATTGAGGGAAGGGAAAGCCCCAGATACTTGGAGAAAGACGGAAATTATGACAATTTTAAAACAACAGAGAGATCCAATGGATCCTAGTTCATATAGACCTATAAGTTTGGCAAACCAAGATTATTAATTTTTTGCGAAGGTGTTTGCAAATAGATTGGAGAAGCTGCTCCCAAGGTTAGTGGGAGAGGATCAATATGGTTTTGTGAAAGGGAGATCTATTGGGCATCCCACAAGATTTGCGATTAATGCTTTATACCATGGTAATAACAATAAGAGGAGGATAGCCCTTTTGAAATTAGATAAGGCTTTTGATAACTGAATCATACATTTTTATTTAAAGTGTTAAAAAACCTTGGTTTTGAAGGATCTTTTCTAAATGCACTAAAAGAAATATATAGAGAAGGGAAAGCCATGATTAAAATTAATGATGGACATATTAGTGAAGTATTGATTCAAAGAGGGGTTAAGCAGGGATGCCCTTTATCCCTAATGCTTTTTATAATAGCTATGGAGCCATTGTTAGACAGAATTAGAAACAGTATTAGGATACAGGGATATAGGATAAGGAAGAAGGAAACTAAACTAAATTTATTTGCAGACAATATATTATTAGTGTTAGAGAATCCCCTGGAAGCCTTGAGGGAACTTATGATAATATTACAGGACTTTAAAATGTATTCAGGTTTAGGAGTAATGTTTATTGGACAGACTTAAAAGAACAAAAAGAAGTAGCAAAAATAACAGGTATGAAATTAGGAATTAAGAAGTTGAAATACTTTGGTGTAATAACAAAAAATATTTTAAAATTGATGGGGATAAATTACAAAATAGCATGGAAAAAGATACACAAAAAATTAAACCAATGGAATAAAAATATTTGGGTATACTGGGGATTATAAGGGCAGTTAAAATGTTTATAATACCTAAGATGATATATTTGTTTCAGATACTATCAGAGTGGATATCCAGAAAACAGTTAGTAATATGGGATCAGGAAATTGAAAATTGGGTGTTCGGGAAGAAGAAAGCCAGAGTAGCCAGGAAAGTGATATACTCCCCAAAGGAGGAGTTAGGTTGGGGTATGCCACAATTGGAAAGGTATTATGAAGGTTTTCAAATAAGAATGATGATGGAATTAGATGGCAAAAGTCTAGAGAAATGAGTGAGATGGGAGGATACTATAAATGGAGGAGCAGGTAGATTTGGAATATTTACACTGAAGGTAAAAAATGAAATTGAAAATGCGATAGGCCCAAGACAGTCAACATTAAGGATTTGGGAAAAGAAACAAGCTGTTTGGATCTTCGTTGTGGTCTCTGTGTAGTCCAACACATGGGTTGGGCGCCTGCGCATGACCTCGCTCGGAGAAACTTCTAGAGGTTTACCTCAGAAGAGCTTTGGCAGGCTCTCTTCCCGCCCTGGGGAGGAGACATGCACTGCGCATGCCCAGAGCGGGAGAGAGAGCCACCTCCCACTCAGTTCTTCTTCGACCGCCTTCGCGTTCACACCTCGTTATCATTTCTCTGTATTGTTACCTCAGCTGAGTATTTTCTTCTACTTGTTTTTCGCTTTTGTCCTCTCTTTTTCTTCTTCTTTTCTTCTATCTTATTTTTAAAAAAAGGATTTCTCTTTTTCTCTTTTCTATTCCCCCCCTTTCTTTGGTGGGTGGGTTTCGGCTTTGTATGGGAAAACTACGTTTTTCAAAGTGTGCCGTCATTGCCCTGCCAAGATTCCTTCGAATGACGGGCACGACTTTTGTTTAATTTGTTTGGGAGAGGCCCATAGAGTTGATACTTGTCCCCACTATGCGACTTTTACTTGGCAGGATCGACGCAATCGGGAGGTTAGGCTTAGAGTTCTACTTTTAGAGTCAGCTTTGCGCCCTACAATGTCCTCAGCAGCTTCCCATGCCTCTGCGGCTAAAAAATCGGACACCTCCTCGAAGGCACCGAAACAGAAACCTAAGCGGGCTGAAGATAAGACCCCTTCGAAATCGAAGGTCCCGCCGTTTGCTTTGGTTTCGCTGGTTGAGCCTGTCGTCGTTACCGGCTTATCGACGTCGATGCCCGTGTTGGCCTCTGCCTCTCAAAGATCTGCAATGACACCGACAACCTCGCAGCACACGCACTCGTCGGCTTCGGGTTTGATTCCGCTGGGCCAGTCAACGAGATCACCTCCACCGTTGTCCCCTCATTGACGTTCCCGATCTCCTTCGAGGCATTCTGATCTCCTGCTCCACACTTTGGACGAGAGGCCTGTTTTGGTGCACCGCCACTCGCAGTCTCAATCCCGATATGACCGGAGAAGACTGATCCGTCGGCAGTCTCCGTCGTCATCCGGTTCTCCTTCTGATGACCAATGTTGGTCTATCGATGAACATCGAGAATGCCCGGATGCGGCCTACTATTATTCAAGGTCCCCGACACCGGAGCGGCATCATTATGATCGTGTCTGTCACTCTGAGCGTACGGATCGGGGCCATGTCTCTGACCGCCCTCGATGCTCCACATTGGTGGTCTCGGCATGTTTGATTCCTCAGGACCAGCTTTCCGAATCCTCGAGGATTAGGGATGCCCCGAACAGTTCTCCCTTAGAACCTCGGTACCATCCTTCTGTTGACCACCCAGTTATCGACCTGGTTCAACCATTAAGGTCCTCCTCTTCAATGTCGATCTCGGACTGGTCGGATTTGGCGGAGCTTGACCCCGAGGTCACTCAAATCGAGGATGAGCCTCGGCGCTCTGGGTCTATATTGCCTACTGAAGGTCCTAAGGCGTATTTGGAGCTCGTCACTCAAATGGCCACCGCCCTTCAAGTCCAGGGCTCAACAGAATCCCCTGCTGTGACCGACGTTGTTCATAGATTGGTCCAGGCCAACCTTCCTCCTTCTACTGTCCTGCCGTTGTTTCCTGTCCACCTTTCGGTCTTGAAGGAATCTTGGAAGCACCCGGCTTCGATCCCCCCGGTCTCGAGGCGCTATGATGGTCTGTACAAGATTCAACAAAATCCCGGCAAGTTCCTCCTCTGTCAACCGCCGCCGAATTCAATGGTAGTACATTCATCATCGAAATCGAAGCAACCCATACGCCAGTCTGCGCCTCCCGACTGCAAGGGTCGCAAGCTTGACCTTCTGGCCAAAAAGATGTATTCTCTAGCCTCTATGAATCTCCGCATCGATACCTACCTCTCCTACCTGTTGGCGTATGCCTTCAACTTCGCAAATGCTGTTCGTCCTATCTTGGATTTTGTCCCAGAGGCACATCGTGCCACTCTGTCAGGTGCCTTGTCTGAGGTTTGTACCATATCAAAGCAGCAGATCAATTCAGTTCATCATGCAGTTAGCTGTTCTTCCAAGCTTCTGGTCTCTTCTGTCACTCTCCGGCGTCATGCTTGGCTGCGGGGCACCTCTTTACAACCTGACGTTAAGTTCCGTATAGAGGAACTTCCGTTCGATGGTGATGGCCTCTTCCACTCTACCACCGACAAGGTTTTGAAAGCTGTCGATGACAGTTGGAAGCAGGCTCGAAATCTCGGGGTCTCTGCCACTTCTTACCGACCTCGGAACCGTCCTTGGAAGCCTCCCGGCTCCAGACGATATCCGTCTCCGGCATCCAATCCCCAATGGAGGAGGAAGCCTTATGACTCCCGTCCTCCCTCCAAGCATCGTTCTCAACCTTCCAAAAAGCCGCCACAGCCTAAACAGTCTGTTTGACTGTCTCCACCGCCTGCCTTCTCCGACGTCGTGTACTCCTCCCGTCTGGACCCGGCTCTTCCCCTTCCTACCAGCCTGGGAAGAAATTTCCACCGACTCCTGGATCCTCACCATTCTACGGGTCGGGTACGCCATAGAGTTCGTTTCGCCTCCAGTCCTTCCACACTTTGTAGTCACGCCTTCAGACCCTCTTCTTGATCTCGAGATTTCCACTCTCCTTGCCAAAGGAGCCATCGAGGTTGTCCCGGAGGCACAACGGACTCATGGCTTCTACTCAAAATATTTCCTGGTTCCCAAGAGAGACGGCGGCTTCCGACTGATTATGGATCTTCGAGATCTCAACCATTTCATTCGGTATCAAAAATTCCGAATGGTCACTTTGCAGTCGATCCTTCCTTTGATCCCACGGGCAGCGTGGCTCATGTCAGTCGACCTCCAAGACGCATACTTCCATGTCACGATCCGTCCCCAACACCGTCGAATCCTTCGGTTCGCCGTTGGAGATGCACACTACCAGTACAGAGTGCTTCCCTTCGGTCTTTCTACTGCCCCGCGGGTGTTCACCAAGCTGATGGCTGTGGTGGTGGCTGAGCTTCATTGACGGGGAATCACTCTTTATCCTTACATTGACGACTTGCTTCTCGTAGCTCCGACACCAATTCAGTTGCTCCACGACACTCAGGAGACTCTTTCCCTCCTCCGTGCTCTCAGTCTCTGCGTCAACGTCACCAAGTCCTCCCTTCAGCCCCTCCAAGTCCTTCGATTTCTCGGGGCTCGTCTCGACACCAACCTCGAAGCGGCTTTCCTCCTGGAATCGAGGGCTTCCGACATGGTGTCCTCCTTTCAGACGTTCCCTCAACAATCCGCCCATTCTGTGATGAGGCTCCTCGGTCACTTTGCCTCCACAGTGTTTGTAGTCCGCGATGCCCGGTTGAGAATGCGGCTGCTTCAGCTGTGGCTTCTCCGCACCTTCGATCCTCTATGGAGTCCTTGGCACACGATTCTGTCGATTCCATGGAGCGTCCTCGACTCTCTCGAATGGTGGTCTCAACCCATCCACCTCCTTTCCGGAATGCCCTTTCGACCTCCTCCTCCCAAGCTGTTGTTGACCACGGATGCTTCCCTCTGGGGTTGGGGAGCCCAGTGCGGAATGCTTTCTGCTCAAGGGGCTTGGTCTGCTCAAGATGCAACTCGTCACATAAATTATCTAGAGTTGCGAGCGATTTATCTGGCCCTTCGGTCATTTCTTCCGACCCTTCGGGGATGTATCATCCAAGTGGCTTCCGATAATACCACTGCCGTTTATTACATCAACAAACAGGGTGGCACTGCCTCTGTTCATCTCTGCAACTTGGCGATCGACCTCTGGTCCTGGTGCCTCGGTCACTCCATCACGCTCTCGGCGATACACATTCCTGGGGATCAAAATGTCGATGCAGATCGGCTGAGTTGCTCCGCCTTGTCGGACAACGAATGGTCCATTCCCCTCTGGTATCTTCGACCTCTCTTTCTAGAGTTCGGTCACCCATCTGTCGACGGCTTTGCAACCGCCGACGATGCTCGATGTCGCCTGTTTTTCAGCAGGGGTCCCCCGTCTGTTAGGTCGCTTGGGGATGCCTTTCTTCACAAGTGGACTGGAACCCTTTTTTCCTCCATTCCCTCTCATCTCCCGGGTCATTCAGAAGATCCGCGCAGATGGCACCTCCTGCATACTAGTCACTCCATGGTGGCCGTGCTAGGTTTGGATTCCTCACCTGCTCCAAGTCTCCCGTCGTTCCTTCTGCCCTCTCCCTGTCAACCCATATCTCCTCTCTCGGGCCCGAGGGAGAATCCTGCATCCCAATCCGGGATTTTTCAGATTGACAGCCTGGAAGATCCAACCTTTGACTTCTCGCCTCAAGTTTCTGAAATCCTTCTGAACACTAGGAAGCCTTCTACTCGACGTTCCTATCGATTCAAGTGGAACAGATTCCAATTCTACACTTCTGATCACTCCTTCGATCCGGTTTGATCATCTCTCTGTGAGATTTTCTCATACATGGTATACTTGAAGGATACTGGCCTTGCATACTCAACCTTGCGGGTTCGTCTGGCGGCAATTTCCGCCAATCATCTCCTGATACACGGATCTTCAGTGTTCTCCCATCATCTCACCAAAACGTTCCTCAAGGGTCTCCTTCGGATGTGTCCTCCTAGGAAACTGTTGGTGCCTTCGTGGAGCTTGTTACTGGTCCTTTCTCAACTCATGTCTAAACCATTCAAACCCATGGCTACCACTGACCTCAGGTTAGTTTCCTGGAAAACGGCCTTCCTAGTAGCCATTACCACTGCTCGTAGAGTAGGGGAGCTAGCTGCCTTTAGGGCTGATCCCCCCTTTACTGTTTTTCATAGGGAGAAGGTTGTCCTTAGAACAGATCCTTCCTTCCTCCCTAAAATCGTCTCTGCCTTTCATCTCTCTCAGTCGTCTGTTCTTCCTACTTCCTTTTCGAACCCGACTGATGCCTCTCAGAGAGCCTTGCACTGTCTCGATGTTTGCAGAATGCTCTCTTTCTACATGCATAGGACACAGCCCATACATAAATCTCCTCGGCTGTTCCTAGCTTTTGTTCCCTCGTGGCTGGGGGAACCAGTCTCTTCTCAACATCTCTCTAAATGGGTGACTTCCACCATAGCCCTTTGCTATGAGCTGGCATGTCAACCTGTTCCTACCTGTCTCACTGCCCATTCTACACGGGCGGTATCGACGTCCACCACTTTCCTGGCAGGTGTCCCGTTGGAAGATGTCTGTGCGGCTGCTACGTGGTCCTCGGCATCGACCTTTGTGACCCACTACGCACTTGGCAACCGAGCCCGACGGGATGCTGCCTTCGGTCAGACGGTGCTGCGGTCTCTCTTCGCTTGACCCTGCTGTTTCCTCAGGTAGGACCCTTGGGTGATTTGTTTTGATGATGATGCTGTGCCTTAACCAGTCTGTTTGTGTTCTTTGCAGCTGCTAGCTGCCTCCTCCAACTGGTTCAGCTCTTGTAATCACCCATGTGTGGGACTGCACAGAGACCACGACGAAGATAAACAGGTTGCTTACCTGTAACTGATGATCTTTGAGTGGTCATCTGTGCAGTACCACAATCCCACTTGGCCTTCCCCGCTGCTGGCATCTCCAGATTTCCTTCTTTAGATTGCTTGGCCTTGCCAGTGGCAGTCGAAGGAACTGAGTGGGAGGCAGCTCTCTCTCCCACTCTGGGCATGCGCAGTGCATGTCTCCTCCCCAGGGTGGGAAGAGAGCCTGCCAAAGCTCTTCTGAGGTAAACCTCTAGAAGTTTCTCCAAGTGAGGTCGTGCGCAGGCGCCCAACCCGGGTGTGGTACTGCACAGATGACCACTCAAAGATCATCAGTTATAGGTAAGCAACCTGTTTATACCAATGCCTTCGAAATAGTCTCTGCTTGAATCTTTACGTCAAGAATTTAAACATTTTGAGACAAGTTTTTGGGAGGAGTTAAAGGAGGAAAGTTTTTTTAGACTGAAAGATTTGCATAACCCTCAAGGGAAATTGATCCCAATACAAGACGTATTGGAGAAAGTGACAGGACAATATTGGTTAAGGATTATGGGATTATATAATGCTTTGAGACAAAAGACATTTTCTGAAGCAGTAAATAAGGAGGATAACCCCTTTGAAAACCTTTATAGTTTTAAAGATGATCATAATAAGGGTATGGCAATGAAAGTGAATAGGCTATTGAAACGAGATAAGGACTTTATGATTAGGTCAATACAATCTAAATGGGAGAAGGAGATGAACCTATCCATTCAGGAGGTAAATAGACTAATGAAGGGAATACTTGAAATAAAAATGGAAAAATTTAAAGAATTGGAAATGAAACTAATCTTGAAATGGTATAGGACACCTACTCAATTATCGTATATGATCAAGGGAATGAAATCAGAGTGTTGGCATTGTAAAAGGGTAAGGGGATATTATTATGCACATCTTTGGTGGGAATGTCTGAAGGTAATGGAATTTTGGAATTTGATCCTGGAAAAGGTGGATAATTTACGTAGTGTTAAGATTGAGTTGAATGAGAAAGTGTTATTTATGGGACTCCTGGGAAATAGTAAAGTAGATAAATCCAAGAAGGATTTATTTAAAGCCATGATTCTAGGTGCTCATGGGGTAATAGCATATGGATGGAAAGATGCTTTAAAATGGACTTTGGAAAGTTGGAACCGGTACCTTTATGAATGGATCCAATCAGATATTTTATTGATAATAAAAGAGGAAAAGGCATGGGAAGATAAGGTGTTGGAAATAAGGAAGAAATGGTTGGGTATATTAGATGGGTAAGAGAAGGGCCCCCCAATAATGATGTATTTATAAAACTCCATAGGGTGTGCTCATGGTTACAGATATAATAATAAGAGCTTTTTTTCCTGGTCACTAGGGGGAGGGGAGAGGTCTAATACAAGAAGTATTGGAGAAAGTGATAGTATTGGAGAAAGTGAGCAGAAGTCCATCAGTGGCTGTTAACCACAAGGTATAGATAGAAACTCTCAGGCTGGGGCAAGTGATGCTCTGTATTCTTAGTGCTTGGTGGGGGCAACAGTGGGAGGGCTTCTAGTGTCCTGGCCCCACTGCTGGGCCTCCTGATGGCACCTGGTATTTTTGGCCACTGTGTGACAGAGTGTTGGACTAGATGGGCTATTGGCCTGATCCAACATTGGCTTCTCATATGTTCTTATGGAATAATAAAGGGAAAAATTAATGTATCTGATGTTTGGTTATGATATGTAATCTTGATGAAAAGTATTATGAATGTATATGGAATGTTAAATATCTATACAAATAAAAAATAATTAATAAAAAATAGTCTTTTAACTTCTTCCCATACCTTCAACAAAGGATTTTCTAATAAGGTGTTTTTTAAGTAGTTATGTGTGTCTGCTTTTCCATACCATAGAAACACATGCCATCCCTGTAGTAAATCATGTCCTTCTAACATTATTAGTCTAGTATTTTCTAATGTCGTCCATTCTTTTAGCCACGTCAGTGATGATGCTCTATAATAGCCAATCTGGTAATGCTCTTTCTTTTGCATCTTGTAAAGCTTTCATTTTTATTCTAGGTTTCTTGTTTTGCCATATAAATTGTGACATCGATTTATCAAGTTCATTAAAAGTATTTTTGGTTTTGAAGAATTATTTGAAATAAAAAGATCAATCTTGGTAAAATATTCATCTTTATTGTAGCTATCCTTCCCGTCAAGGATATTTGCAAGTTTTTCCATTTTTCCAAATCTTTTAAAATTTCCAGTATAAGGTCCATGTAATTATATTTCACTTTTTTGTACTTCCAAACCTGGTTTCTCTTTTAATTGAATTTGATTTTTAGTCATATTTCTCGTTACCATTTTTGTTTTGGCCAAACTTATCTTCAATCCAGCAACCGGTCCATATTCCTGCAATGTTTTTAGTAGTTACATGATAGAGACCATTGGATTTTCTTGGATAAATACTAAATCATCTGCAAATGCTTCAAGTTTATATTCTTCTCTTATTTTAACTCCTTTGATATATTTGTCTTCTCTGATCATATAATTTAATATTTCGAGTACAAATATAAATAATAGTGGTCTAGTTCCTTTTTGTATCTCAATATTTTGAGATAAATCTCCATTAACAAGAATCTTTGCTTGCTGCTTGGTATAGATTGCTTTAATCATTGTAAAAAATTCTTTACCATGTTGTGAGGTTAATAATTGTTCCAACATAAAATTCCAGCTGACATTATCAAATGCTTTTTCAGCATCTAGAAAAACCAAGGCCATTTGTTTCTCTGGGTGAGCTTCAAAATATTCAGCTACATATAATACAGTTCTTACATTGTTTCTATGTTGTCTTTTTAGTAAAAAGACTGTTTGGTCTTGATGAATTGTTTGTATCGGTATTTTTTTCAATCTTGCTGCCAGAATGGAAGCATAAATTTTGTAATCCACATTTAATAGTGAAATTGGCCTATAGTTTTAAATTTCTTTCTCATCTGCGTTTTGTTTATGTATCAGAGTTATTAAGGTTTCATTCCAGGTTTCTTGTACTTTACCTTCAGTTAATATGTTTTGTATTACATATTTTCAAGGTAGTATCAGTTGATCTTCAAAAACATGGTAAAATTCTGCTGGGAGGCCCTCAGGAGCTGGTATTATTGGATCATTTAAGATTTTCCTTTGTTCTTCCATTAATTTTTTCAAATTATATTTCTTTAAAAAGTCTTTAATCTCCTCTTGCTTAGCTTCTCTTTTTTGGTATAACTTCTGATAAAATGTTTCAATAATCTTTTTTAAGTCTTTAGATATATTTTTTTCCTTCTTCATTATCTTTCAAGATTTTTATATTTCTTTTTTTCCCTGTAATTTATATGCTAACCATCTGGTTGGTTTATTAGCATTTTCAAAATAGTTTTGTTTTGCATAAGTAATTTTTTTGGCTATTTCTTGTGTTAACAAACAATTCATTTGATGTTGTAATAACTTTATTTTCACTCTTATATATTCAATTGAGGGGTCTTGTTTCATTTTTTTCTTCTTGTTTCTTAATTTGATCCTTGATTTGTGTAAAATTTTCTGTCTTTTGTTTTTTGATATGTGTAGCTTCTCTCTTTATCCAACCTCTAGCATAGGCTTTAAATGCATCCCATACCATTCTAATGGAAATATCTGGTTGGATATTTTGTTTAAAGAACATTTTAAATTCTTTTTTTTTGTCTCTGTTACAAATATGAGTATAACAGGATTGTGATCTGCAAAGGTTGCTGGTAGTATTTCCACTTCTAACAAATCATTTATAAGTGTAGCTGAAGTCCAGCACATATCTATCCTTAACCATGACTTATGTCTTGCTGGGTAAAAGGTGAAATCTTTCTTTTTTGGGATTTCTAGCTTTCCAAGAATCAATCAGATTATGTTCTTCTGCCAATTGTAGAAATGTGTTGGGAAATTCATTACCTTGTTTCTGTTTTCCAGTTATTGTTTTTCTGTCTAAAAGTCTATCAAACACAGCATTGTAGTCTCCAATCAAACAAATTTTGTCAGAGTTTTCTTTTGAAATGAGTTCTTGCAGGAGTTTATAAAAGTTTTCCTGATGTTGATTGGGTGTATATATATTTATAATCAAAGTTGTTTTGCCTTGTCTTTGTATTTGAAGTATCAAGATTCTACCATCTTCAGAGTGTAGATCAATTCAGTGTGTAAATGTTCTTTTGCATATGTTACTACGCCTATTTTTCTTTTCCTTGTCTGAAGAGATAAAAGTTTTTCCAAGTTTTTTGATCTCCAAGTATTTTTGGTCAGAGCATTTTATATGAGTCTCTTGTATGCATATAACATCCAGCTGCATCTTTTTCAATTGTTGAAATATTTGTGTTCTTTTTTGGGGTGCGTTCAGTCCATTAACATTTATTGAAATTTATTTTTCTTAAGAACATAAGAGAAGCCAATGTTGGATCAGGCCAATGGCCTATCTAGTCTAATACTCTGTCACACAGTGGCCAAAATATACCAGGTGCCATCAGGAGGTCCAGCAGTGGGGCCAGGACACTAGAAACCCTTCCACTGTTGCCCCCACCCCCCAAGCACCAAGAATACAGAGCATCACTTGCCCCAGCCTGAGAGTTCCTATCTATACCTTGTGGCTAATAGCCACTGTTTGACTTCTGCTCCATATGCTTATCTAATTCCCTCTTGAAGCTGTCCATGCTTGTAGCCACCACCACCTCCTGTGGCAGTGAATTCCATGTGTTAATCACTCTTTGGGTGAAGAAATACTTTCTTTTATCCATTCTAACCCGACTGCTCAGCAATTTCATTGAGTGCCCATGAGCTCTTGTATTGTGAGAAAGAGAGAAATGTACTTCTTTCTCTACCTGCTCTATCCCATGCATAATCTTAGAAACCTCGATCATGTCATCCCTCAGATGTCATTTCTCCAAGCTAAAGAGACCCAAGCGTTTTAACCTTTCTTCATAGGGAAAGTGTTCCAACCCTAGTTGCCCTTCTCTGCACTTTTTCCAATGCTATAATATCCTTTTTGAGGTGTGGTGACCAGAACTGTTCACAGTACTCCATATGAGGTTGCACCATTGATTTATACAGGGGCATTATGATACTGGCTGAGTTGTTTTCAATTTCCTTCCTAATAATCTCCAGCATAGCGTTGGCCTTTTTTATTGCAGTTACACACTGTCTAGACATTTTCATTGAGTTATCTACTGTGACTCCAAGATCTCTCTCTTGGTTAGTCTCTGCCAGTTCGAACCCCATCAATGTGTATAGTTAGGATTTTTGTCTCCAATGTGCATCACTTTGCATCTGACCACATTCAACCCCATTTGCCACATTGACACCCACTTTCCCATCCTCAACAGATCCCTTTGGAGTGCCTCACAATCCTCCCTGGTTTTCACCACCCTGAAGAACTTCGTGTCATCTGCAAATTTAGCCACCTCACTGCTTACTCCCAATTCCAAATCATTAATAAGCATTGGACCGAGTACTGATCCCTGTGGTACCTCAGTGCTTATCACCCTCCACTGAGAAAATTCTCCATTTATACTCACTCTCTGTTTCCTATTTATTAGCCAGTTTTTGATCCACAAGAGGACTTTTATCCTTTCTTATGATTGTGTTTTGGTGCCCTCTTTATTCTTCAGTTTAAATCTTGTAAACATTTGGGACATTGTAATCTTTATGGTTTTTCTAGATGCTGTGGTTTTTCTGGATATTCCTGAAGCTCCTTGTGTTTCTTGCTTATCCTCTTCGGTGGTCTCTGTTTGTTCTTCCTCAGCTTTCTTCTCCATGAGTTTTAATAAATTCTTCTGCTTTGAAGGTTGAGTTGATTCTGGATCTTTTCCCCTTGTAAGTAAAGAGGATGCCTTCTGGAAGTAGCCATCTGTATGAAATTCCATTATTTCTAAGAATGGTGATAAGTTCTATATATTCTTTTCTCTCTCTCTCACTCTCCATGGAATTTCCTTTAAAAATTTTATTTCTGTATCCTCTATTTTAAGAGATGTTTCATTTGTTGCTTTAAGAATTTCACCCCTAGTTGTCCTTTTGTGAAATCTCACATGTACTTCTCTAGGGAGTTTATTTCTCTTTGCATATGGAGAATTCATTCTAGAGGCTACATCAATTTCTTCATGAACTTCATCTATGTCCTCTGTATCCACGTATTTTGCAAATGTTTGTGCCTTGTCATTTTTTAAATTTTCACCTTTCTTTGTAGTATTCTGGAATCTTAAAATGTAGGCTGCTTTATCAAGTTCTAATTTTATAAGAGCTTGTTCCATAGAGTTTTGTTTACATTCTACTGTTTCTAGTTAACCCCAAGCACCTTCTCAATAAATACCTTTAAATTGAGAACACCTTTCCTTGTTTTTAAAGTAATTATTATGCTAAGAACAAGGACTTTTTCTCCCAATTCCCAGCATGTGCAGACAAAATTATCAACAATTTACATTATAGTCAGAACAAGTTATACTTTGATAAGCACAGCATATAAAGACATAATAATACCAAATTTAGAACTTATGTTATATGGAAGTGATATTTGGAAAGTGAAAGTGGATTTCAAGTAGTTTATCAGTTCCTCTTTTCTTCTTTCAAGCCAAAAAATAAGTATTTTTCTTTAATTTGTGATTCAAGTAATGTTAGATTATATTTAACTGTAATCCATTAGGGAGTTTTCATACCATTCCAGGATGACCAAATTATAGTTCCAAAAGAGCTTTAATGAAATAAAGTCTAGCCCAAATAATCAATCTCCAAATAGTCCAATATTGTAACCCACAAGTTCAGAGTACATCAAGATGTTGTTGAAGAGTTTAACGGATCTGTTAAAAAATTGTTATTTTCAGACATCAACCATTTCTTTTTTGCCCTTAAAAAAGTTTAAATAGCTCCTTTTATAGTTCTCTTCCAAGTCGATTCAGGGAAAAGGAGGGGGATCCCTTCACCCATCCATTCTTTTAATGTTTTCTCTTTAAAGGGCTTTGAGGTTACAGAGTCTCTTCTAAGTTTGGTGCATTCAGAGTACTCATGGTGTTAGAATACTTCTTTGAGTCTTTGTATGGGGTCTTCTATTTCTCCCTCATCCTGGCAGTCATAGTTGCGCTACCATGGCTGCCATAGATGCTGTCATCTGGGTCCTGCTTCAGGGTGATCCTGGACTCTAACTACTTGCCGCCACTTGCAGAGAGTCCAGGATCAAGCCCCCTGTTTGGACTTCTCTTTGGGAAGCCCAATGGAGTTCAAGATCACTTGAACTCCACTTGAAACCTGGCGATCTGGCACAGCTTTCAGGAGCACGTCCTGGAGCCGGCTGCCGCTGCACCAAAAACCAGAAGTCCGGGCTTCTGTTTTTTTAAAGCTAAAGGTTATTTTGGTTTTTTTTTAACTATCCTAATGTTTTTTTTTAGGTTTCAGATTTTTTGGTAAACATGGAGTGTTTTTCAGGTTTGTAGAAAGATCTGTCATCATTGATCATAACTGTAAAAGCAAGACTTAAGTACCCTCAGATTCTGCTGAGTTTGTTATTAGAATATATGAGTAAAGACCCAGAAGGAAGTTGTGGGGAAAGTGCATCCCCTCTGCTCTTTGCTTCCTTCTCTCTCCCACCTTCTCTAACATTCTTCCCTCTCTTTCTCACCCACTCCCCTTCTGTCAACCTTCCCCCTCCCTTCACCCCTCCTCTTCTCAGTCAATCTTCCCTCATCTATTTCTCCCCCTCCCCTTCTCTGACAATCTGCTGTCTTTCTTTCCATCTTCCCTTCATATTAATATCCCCCATCTCTCTTTCTTCCCCTTATATACATCTCCTTTCTTCCCCCTTGACTTCCACCTGTCCTTCTCTCCTTACCAAGACTTGCAGCGGGGAGGGGGAATCCCATCCCCCATGTCACTGAGGCCAGTGTGGTGTCATGGGTTGGGCTTGGCAGAAGTCAAGTCTGGTCCAAGATCGTTGCCAGGAGAGTCAGAGTGAGGGCCAAATTGGGAGTCTGAAAGAGGAGTCATCTAAAGCAGGGGCAGGGAGCCAGGAATCCGAGCCAGAGTGGGAGTCTGAGGACAGGAGCTGAAGGTGGATGCGAGGTACGCACAGGGGTGACTCAATGCTTCCACAAGAGCCCAATGCTGAGTGGGAATTATATAGGCTTTTGGCCAGGCTTCCCGTGGCGGCAGCAGCACTCCTGCTAATACTCAGAACTCGGCGCTCACCTTCCCTGCCAGCATGCATTTCAATGGTGGGTGGCTAAGTCTTTGCAGAGCCACTCCCTTAGCTGAACCACCTGCGGAGGTGAGTCAGGTGGGCTCCCTGATTGCACCTGTGCCTCCTCAGCTGCTGCAGGACCAGGTGCAGGGTTTACAGGCTCTGGTGTTGGCAAGCTATCGACTTGTGAGGATCCATAGGGGCCAGCTTTTAGTATTGGCAATGCCGGTGTCAGGTTCCCAGTCAAATCACTTTCCACACACACTTTCTATGAAGAAAGGTTTATTTGGAGATTTGAGATGTTTGTGGGTTTAGACTCGTTGTCAGGACTAAGGTGGAAAGGTGGGGAAGCTGTGTATAATCACAACCCCAAAATTCCATTCATACATGTCAGCAATACTACAAAGACCATGAAAGATATACAGTCTATTACTAGCCAAACACAGACTCTACTCAAGGACACTTCCCATGTGAAAGATGCCTTTGGGGCGCCAAGGAGAGTTACTGAACTCTTCTAGCCTCCCTATTCTACTGGCATTCACTCCCCCCCTCAGGAATGCAATGGCAGGTGAGGGCAAGTGATAAGAATGCAGGAATAACAAAAGGCCAGGGCTGCAGGGAGCAAACAGGATACAGAGAGCATGAATACACTGGATAGAAATACAACAGGTACAGTTGGTCAAATGCCCAAGACTGACAGCTGGCTTCTCTGGCTGCTATGCCAACTCAGGCAGGACTTAGCACCGTTGTTGTTGCTCATGACATGTGGCTCCATGCCTTAGCAGCCACCTCCAGGCCCAGCTGTGGCACCTGTGGAGTCTGGGAGCTGCTCTGGGCCTGGAGCGACACCCCTGTTGCTGAGCCAGGCATGGTTCCAAGGCTCTGGCCTGGTTCTTGTCATGGTATCTGAGAACTGCTCTGGGCCCAGAATGGCTTTTGGATGCCACAGCAGTGGCTGGGCCCAAACTGACTCCTAGAGGCTGCCACTTCTACAGCTGGACCTATGGCTATCACCATGATGGTTAAATTGAACTGCCAGGTTCAGTTCATAGGAGTGTCAGTTGCTGGGGAGGAAACAATTGGATGCTCTGTTACCTTTGTGTCGTACTTGTAGGGTTCCCAGGGATATCTGTCTGGCCACTGCTGGGGACAAGATGCTGAATGAGATGAATGATCTGATTCACATGATACATTTTCTGCCTCTTCTCGTCCACCCCTAGTTTGCTTAAGGTGAAGTGAACATTTTTCATTTAATTTTAGCTTTCTAGGAAATAAATGTTAGGGTTGTGCTCTAAAATTGTAAAAAAGTAAATGATTATATCAAAGCAATAACGATGCCCTAACTTGGGCTTTCCCCAAACCATGATTAATTATCCGTATCTAAGTGTGATATTAGTTGACACTGTGTTGTCAAAAGGCATTTTTGTTTGTCTGTTTCATGCTGTGTATAAAGCTAATGTATTGTATATTGTACACATGATCTGTAGCTGCACTGACTGTCTACATCCCCAGCAGTGTAAATAGAAAGGTATACAGTGATTTCATGTTTGACCTTTAAAATCCTGTTTCCCTGTATTGTAAAGCAAACTACAATGTTAAGTGTTCAGGGTTGCAGCTACTTGTGGTGGTCTTGTGGACAGAATTTCATTGTTCAAGACTATGCGAGTATCGAATTCCTCTACAAAATAGAATAATGATGTCTATAGCATCTTCAAAGCCACTGACTCCCCAGTTTCTTAAGGCTTTAATGTGGAGCTAATTGGTTCTCCAGGTATCTGTTGCCTTCTGTGCTCATGTCAGTCACTGTTTTTTTCTGTTGATGCATGCTATCTGTCAGCGTACATGCTGCAGAGGACACCAGAACATGTTCATAGTTTTTATATGATAATGTGTTTATTGCACTGCAGCCTTTTGTTATGCACCTTGTGAGCAAATGTTTGCCAGATGGCTGTGTCAGTTTACCATCTCCCTCTGCCGGTTCTGTACCTTTGTGCAATGTCCTCATGATTGCTTAGCCATTACAAGGCATGCCACTCTTGTGTGCTTACTTGACTTTTTCCGTGCAATTGTGGCCTATGCCTCCATGGTTTAAATTTAATAGTAATATTTGATTCAAATTAATCCTTTGGATTTTTGACTTAATATTTTTAAAACCAAATAAATAAATAAATTGTAGTATAAATATAAGTTGTGAATAATATTACAATAAACACATGCACTTCACAGGAAAAAAGTGTAAAAAGCTAGTGGCATTAGACAAAAGGAAAAAGAAATAAGATACACTTAAGGTAAAGGTAAAGGTTCCCTTGCTCGAAAGCCAGTCGAATCCGACTCTAGGGTTGCGGTGCTCATCTCCGTTTCAAAGCCGAAGAGCCAGCGCTGTCCGAAGACGTTTCCGTGGTCATGTGGCCAGCATGACTAAACACCAAGGTGCACGGAACGCTGTTACCTTCCCACCAAAGTGGTACCTATTTATCTACTTGCAATTTCTTGCTTTCGAACTGCTAGGTTGGCAGGAGCTGGAACTAGAGACAGGAGCTCACCCCATCATGCGGCACCCGGGTCTCGAACTGCTGAACTACTGACCTTCCACAGCCTGCAGTTCAGCATCTTAACCACTTGAGCCACCGCAGCTCCTCAAGATACACTTACAACATCCTAATTAAGAAAATAGGCTGAAGACAATTCAACAAAACTAGTTTGAAAACTAGTTTGCAGGTTTCTTGGCAGGGGCTATGCCTGCTTCTGTACCAGAAACAAAGTGGAACCCATGTTCCATGTAGGTGGGGGGGGCATGGCATGGCATCGAAGCCATTCAGCATGGACGCCTGAACTGTGAGCCCCCGAACAAACCTTCCCCTTTTCATCAAAGATCAGCCTGCAAACTCAGTGAATTTACTCAAGATAGCATGGGAAAGTTGTCTGGAAACAAAATTTCCAACAATATGTCCTGAAAAACACAAAATACTCTACAGCTGACAATAGCACTACAGATAAGATTAGAGTTTCAATAGCCATTCCACACACAAAAGAACCTCCTCAGGAAACAGGAAACCTCCTCAGGAAACAGTCCATAGACAAAAGAACCTCCTCAGGAAAGCTCCTCCATTAGCATATTCATAGCCTGGAGAACTACTACAAGATAATGACTCAGCCCTACCCCACCTTCCAGGGTAGATATAAGTTACCTGCCTACAATTTTTCTGCTCACAGCTACTGGCGAAACATCAGGTCCTACAATGCTAAGACCATGGCCACACAATCCGGAAAATCTACAGCAACAAATATGTCCTCTGTTGAAAATCCCACTAATCAAACTGATTAGGTGGCAAAGTGGTTTCCCTTTTTAAAGTACAGTTTTGGTAGTAACCTGCCCTCACTCAAACGGTTCCACGGAGACTGCACGGTATAGTAAACAATTTAAAAACTACTGTTGATACAGTTAATGTTTTACAGTTTATGTTGTAGTTTGCTTGTTAGATAGAAGTTTTGTTTATTAATGTTTTGGATGTTGTTTGACTTTGTACATTGTTGAACTTTTCTATGTTAAAATAATAAAAATTTTAAAATTGTTCCATGTAGGCTTTGGAAGAAAGACTGCATGTGAAGGCAACAATGTGTGCAGTGATCTTGAAAATTTTTATAGTGTCCCAGCTTTCAGCAAACCAGCCACATATGGAAAGTTGTCGATTTCCCATTGAACAGCTATTTGAGTCTTGCCACAAATAAAAGAAAAACAGTGTGGTCTCTGTGTGATTTGGGAAGATCCGGGCCCTTAAAACAAGGAGTCAATAGATCATGTAGAACTGCATATCCTGAAACAGTGTGAATGTATAGTGAAACTCTTAACCAGAACATTAGACATTACAAAAAGTCTAACACTGAAGAAAAGGAGTTGCTTTATACTCATATTTTTTCATTAAAAAACCTAGAATATGCTTAAAACTTTCATGCATGAGGTATCATCTGCTCAACCACTTAAATGATTTACTCCTGTTATTAAAAATATACATTTAGGGGGTGAAAGACCAAATATCAGACCATGGCTTGGATCCTAAGCAGCGTGAGGAGAGTCATACTAGAAGAAGGCAGTCTACCTCTTCTCACTGCATCATTCTATGCCCTCCTCCTCAGACCTGTGTCCCTGGGAGCCAAATGAACAGTGCAGGGAGCAAATTGGGAGTTAGTAGCAGGAGACAGAAACAGCAAAAATCTCCCTTTCCTCCTCCACAGATGGAAAAACTGTTCTGTCAGAAAAGCTGCTGCCTCAGCAATGAACAGCAGCTTAAGATCCAACCTCAAGTTCTGTTATCCATTTGGTGATTCATATTCCATTCCATATTTTCATATAAGAAATCTGTTAGCTCAATCTGTAAAGCTAACTACTTTATGATTAAAGGAAATAGCTTCATTAAAATAGTAAGATTATTTAATCAAAGATTCAACATCCCTAAGTCTTGTTGTTACTGCTTAATTGACAGACTGCAAGCAAAACTCTGTATTTAAAGATATTCAGGCTATAGAGTTGTGAACAAGGCTTTTCAAATGTTACAACTGTTGGAAATATGTGTCTAAAATCCAGTCATTATAGGGTTAATGTGCTTACCTTGCGGGCTGTTGTTTAGACTGACCTAGCACAGAGCCAATAGAAACAAAGCCCGCAAAACTGAAGTCATTGGTCAATGTATTCAGGTGATTTTCTTCTAGGGCTCAAGAAGAAGAAGAATCTCCATTGTTGTAGACCATGTGGTCAAAGTGTAAAGATGTAGCCTTAGGTGTCTTTGTTGTTTTGTAGATATCCTGTGAGCCCTTCCCTTAGAAATAAAGATTTTTACATAGAAAAAAATGCTTCATCTCCATTGAAACGAAGATCCATTGCAATTTCTGAATATTTAACTTTTTTAACCAATTTTTTCCAACAACAACTGTATGTACTGGGAGACTGGCAACTGCATGGAGATCCTTCCATTACATGTAGCTGCCATGTTGTGTGAAAGGGGCAGTGCATAGACTTCCAGCTTCAGTATGCATGAAACAGAATCCTGAAGAATCAAAGTCTGGTGTAGCATGTATACAGGCTGGATGTACATGCAGATTCAACATGTTGCTCATTTCAGACATCATGGCAACCACATATATCATGAGAATTCAAGGTGTAATACTTGCTCCTGATATGCATGGCTGGTATCCTCCCCGTATGTGTGATTGTAATGTCTCAAGGGCACTTTGTCTTGAATATCAGTTTAGTTGATAGTATTTTTTTCCTTGGCTGGACAAATGGTTTAACTTCTGTTTTGTTCATAACAAAAGAAGTTCAAGAGAGGGTGCGTTTGGGGTGTGTTTGACCTAGAGTGTTTTATATTGTTCTTTAAAATTTGCAGGAAACTTTAATTTTAAAAAAGATCCTAAAAATGATTCTGTACAGACTGAAGGAAAATGAATAGAGAAATTGGACAGATGACTGTAAGAATGTTAGTTTTCCATTTATTCCCACATTAATAGAGAAGGACATGAAAAGAAGTATTCTCTCAATTTTGAGAAGGCCTGGAGAAAGGTCAAAAACAAAGATTTCTTCTAAGTAATTTCTAGGATGTGTGTAGACTTTATGTCTAGCACAAGCGTGGAACCTACTAAGACTTGTGGGGGGGCACTTCATTTTCTCCTGTATCTCCTTCCCACACTATTTCCTGTTTCCCTCCTCCTGGCAGCACCTATATCCTCTTCTCTGCTTCCTTTTCTCCTTCCTTTATAGCATTCCCCTTTCTGTACACTATTTCCTCTTTCATTCCACCCAGTGTTTACCTGCTTCCTTCTCTCCTTCCTACTCATCCACCACCATATTTTTATCTACCCCCCTTCTGCAGCTGTATTTATTATTTGTCACTTATGCCCGTTCTTTGTCCCTAGTGGGGACCCAAAGCACCTTACATCATTCTTCTGTTCTGTTCTTCAGAAGACTCAGTCAGTGCCAGAAAGAAATGCCTTAGGGAAGGGAAGTAAAAATTCTCAGGCATTCTCCGTTCATGGAATGCGATCCATTGCTTTAAAATTCAGTATCCATAAATGCTGTATTGAATGATGCTGCCATTTTGTAAATTTCATTTATAAGCAGTGAACTGTCACTTCATATTTTAAATATACATTTTTTACAAATTATATTTCATAGACAAACTAAATGTATTCATTCCTTAAACCCATTTACTGCAAATTTTGAAAGCACATGGCCACAAGCAAGAAGACAGTCTGAACAATCATGGTCTGCTAGTTGATTGACAACTTGGCTGTTTTTGTAGTCCTAGGGATACAGCAAAAAAGGAGAGATGTTGAGTCCTTCAGTTTGCCAGATATGGCTAATGGGCTGCATTTGTCTTGGTAGGTCTACACAACTAAGTCTGCACACCCAGTGGAACTTTGGAGTTGTGTTTCTGGGACAGCCATTTCCCAAAATGTATTGAAAACCACTTTTGAAACTCAGTGAAGTTTCCAAAGCAGTTTTAAATTATGAACAGAGGAGTGGTGGAGCAGAAGAGTTAGCAATATATAATTTTTAAACTTAAAATCCTAAACAGTTGGGTAACCATAAAATGCTTAAATTTAAAAACTTGAAAACACACACACTATCTTTGTATTATTCTCTGTTCTTATATGGACTTATTTGGACAAAATGTATTATTGTTGGTTATCCTGTAATATCTGACAGCTTATATTATCAGTGCCTTCACAGTGGAAGATGATGTTGAAAATACTGTAGAGTAGTGGGGTTCATGGCAGGTTTTGGGTACATTATATATTTTTGGAATATTGTAAATAAAGAAAGTTTATTAATGAAACAGCATAGGGTGGTTTCTTAGTGCAAGCCTCCATAGTTCAAGATGTACAACAGCAATTTCTCGGTTGTATAGCACAGTATAGCTCAGAGCTGAGATTAGAGAAACCCTGTAGAGTGGGTAATACTTGAGGGCATCTACAACTAGAAAAGTATGTGAATTTAAGCATGGGAGGAAGGAAGGATCTGCTTTAAATTTAGTGTAGGGTCACTGAATCTTAATGATAGATTAAATAGGGGAGGTGGAATAATGAATAGGGGTATGCAGTGTGTAGCACTAATTCTAGAAGTCTATGGTTCGCAGTGGTTATTTAATGTCTTTCCCCATATGTTTCTGAATAGAGTAAGTTATGGCAGGGATGAGCTAAGGGATAGCTTTGTTAGTGAATAGTTAATTGGATGTAATTTTAAAACAAATTCATTCTATGAAAATAGAGGAAAACAACAACAACAACAGGACAACATAAGAATCCATAGCATAGACTTTAATGTTCTTTATGGAGCATAGTTACAATTAAGCAATCTGAGAATGTGCTGGGAACGTGTTTCACTCTTACTGTTTATGGTACTGTCATATATTCATAGTGATACCTCTGTCAACAGAAGCGACTCTTTGGTTTTATTTTCTCCTTTACAGTACAGCCAAGTTTCAGTATCTTGTGGATGTTATGGAACTGACAGGAAATATTAATAATTTTAGTGGGTGAAAAGACTATATAGAAAATTAGAAGGGACTAGACAACTTTATTTTATTAAATTTATGAATTGCCCACCCTGCAAGCAGGGCAATTTACAGCCTTAAAAGCAGTTAAAAATACAATCAGCATAAAATTATCACAAAACATTGCAAAACATTGGTCACCTGTCAGCCTTTTTATGCAATCAGTATCAGACCAGTTTAAACACCACTCCCGATGTGCTGATTACTCTTTGGTTCTTGTTTTACACTGGCCTCCCCTTGCAACTTTCTCCATTCCCTCCCACCTTCTGTTGCTTGAGATCTAAGTATAAATTAGGCTGCTTTGGATAGGCACTCAGTGCATCTGATTAGGTGACTCTAACTCATAAAAGTTTATGTTAGAATAAATGTTGTTAATCTTTAAAGTACTACGGACCTCTGTTGTATGTTTGAATATTGTATATTCATATAATTATTGTGTATGAGTGTGTGTATATCAATGGGTGTGTCTGTTAGGGTAAAGGGGGGATGAGTCCAGGAAGATATTCTACACATACACAGAAATGTGTGGGTTTTACATTGGTTTCTGGTATTAGACACTATCTTTAAGTATCCTACAATGGAAGACTATCCTCCTGTATTAGATTCAAAAACTAAATTTTTATGTGGAAATCCTTGAGTGCTTGATCTATGGAACATCTGTCAATACACAGTTGTGATCTTTCTAGATAGTATATGAACCTCCATTTGGAATTACGTGCTCACCCTCCTAAGGTATGCTTTGGACAGTACTATCTGCTCAGTCAAATTAAGCTCTGAAGGTCATTATTTTTGTCTTCATATACCACAAAAGTCAGGAAAGTTGGATTTTTTTAAAATAAAAAACTATGTTGGTGCTGATAGAGCAGGCAGTGGCTTGGAAATTTGGAGGGAATGATGCTTGGTGATGCTGTGGGTCTTGCCTCAGGCCCAAAATTTCTCTCAAAGGGATTTTCATCTTCTGCTATCTTGAATCCAGTAGTTTGAAAGAATTAGTATAAGTCTATCTAGCTCTGATCTGAACACATTCTTTATAAACCTCAGGAGGCTAGAATTTAAAACCATAAAACCCAAGATTAACCCACTATTGGGCAATTGATGAGGTGTCAGTATGGCCATCTACCTCACCTGTACACAAACCTTGGAGAGTGAGTGAACCACTAAGAGCACCTTTGGAAGAAGCTATTAAAGACAACATAATATCTCTTTAGCTGGGTGTCTTTCCTCTGCATTCCAGATGTGCCTCTCAATTCCCATTTATTTAATCAAATGGTCAGGATGCCCATTTTCACTTTGCAGGTCTCACAGTCAGGCTATGTAAAGGAAGAAGATAAGGGTGGAATGATGCATTTTTCCAACACATTCTTCTATATGAAAATATCATTAATGATGATAAAGTCCAAAAATGTTGATGTAGTGTTTATTTAGGTTTTCTAATGCGTGTAGCACAATGCTGTGAGAACTTTATTACTGACATAAATACAGTATCTGTGTCAGTTCTTAATCATTTAGTGTGTGTATTGTTAACACGTTGTAGGACACAGCTGGGGGTGGTAGGCAGCACAATTTTAATTTGCTTAAAATAGCAGGAAATCTTGGGCTTCTCATTCTGTTAAAAGCTATTTCCCTGGAAATGGATGTGAGAGGCACTTCTGTTCTTCCTTAACTGTGTCCCTCATTCCATGACTCTTTCCTCTAAAATGAGTGGGCAACTCCTGTTTACTGTCCTCAGGTTATTCTTACTGCACTTGGGCTTCTAACTGTCCTCCTTGGATGTGGACATAGAAAACTATATGGCCTTTTTAATCCATATTTTGTGAGATATGCAGAACATAATTTGCCTTCTAGTCTTTGATCCTTTAGCACAAGGGTGTCAAACATGCTGCCCATGGGCCAGATCCAGTCTGCACAGGGCTCAAAACCAGTCCCCAAGCAACTTCCTTCTCCTGCTTTCTTTCTCAGGGCTGCTTCTGCAGCCACACCCTACCTTGCTGTTTTCCCCAACTCTCTTCATGGCTCTTTGCTTCCTGCTTCCTGCCTCTTGCCTCTCTCCTCCCTCCCTTGCTTTCTTTCTCTCTTTCACACACAGAGATAGAGAGAGCCTTGTGGCTGCTTCGTGCCAGAGAGACACAAAGACCAGCCTGCCTGCCCCTCCCTCCCTTTCTCTCTCACACACAGCTTCTGCTTTCTTCTTCAGGGCTGCTTTTGGGGGGGAAGGGAGGAGGAAGAAAGAGACAGAGAACAAACAAAACTGGAGTCCCAGCTTTAAGATCAACAATATTTTATTCCATGTATAAACTTTTGTGTGCAAGCACACTTCTTGAGAAGGAGGGAGGGTGAGTGAATGGATGGATTCTTCTGACAAGCACAATGTTGTTGTTGTTTAACTTATTCTGAAGAGTTGTTTTTTTAAAATGTTTGGATTTCTCTGTTCCTATCTGGATTTTTTTTCTTTCAAAAAGACCCTGATTAGGAATTAGAACACTTGGATTGGGTCTTATATCTTGGAGAGTGGAGTGATTTCAGATGCCAAATGATAATAGCACACATTGGTAATGAGACAGGAAAACTAGTTCTCAGTTCAGTCCAGGAGGATGCATTGTCTTGAGCTTCATTATCAATTGCAATTCATCAGTCTCTCTTTTTAATCTCCCTGTGAAATTCCTTTGTAAGAGCACTGCTACTGTTAGGTCAGCAACTGAACGTTGTGCTTTCTGATGTCAGTCTTATGTCCATTTATTCTCTGAATCCTCCTGGATGGAATTGAGACCTAGGTTTTCTGTCTCATTACCATTGCTGATATCTCCATGCCTACTTCCCTTCTGCATATCACACCTAATCTAATCATGCTTGCTATTGCCATTCAGCATCTGAAATCATCTTTATAAAATTTATATCTCTGGTACCTTGTGATCTTCTTCGTGGTCTCTGTGCTATGTGCACACCTATGGGGATCTAGTGCACCTGTGCTGATCTTTTTTTTTTTGAAAAACAATTTATTAAGATATATTAAAAGTTCAAACATACATTGAAACCTAAGTTATTATACCTCTTTTCCTCCTTTCACCCCCCTTAATGGCTTCCCACAGTGCTCCAACCTCCAGCCCAAAACTTATATCTTCTTCCTCCCTCCTTTTCTCATTAGCCATTTCTACAGGTAACGTATCTTTCAACTGCTATTCTTATACATTTATCTCCCTTTTCTACTTTTCTTAATTTTCAGTAGTTATCAAAGCAAAGCAAATTGTCCTTTATATCCCAGTATATAGTCTTTGAAATCTTTCCAGTCTGCAAAAAATTCTTCTGCTTCCAAGTTTTTAAGTTTCCTTGTCATTTTATCCATTTCAACCATAAAAAGTGATTTCTTTATCCATTCCCCAATTTCAGGGACCTTGTCTTGTTTCCAATATTGAGCATATATCATTCTGGCAGTTGTGATCATATACCACATCAATGTTCTTTTTGCCATATTTACTTCTTCCAGTTTAAGCCCCAAAAGTAGTATTTCCGGTTCTTTCTTAAAACTACATTTCACAATTTTTTCCATTTCTGCATGGATCTCAGCCCAAAACATTTTTGCTTTTTCACATGTCCACCACATATGGTAAAATGAGCCCTCCACTTTTTTGCACTTCCAACATTTGTTTGACATATTGCTATTCATATTTGCAATTTTTTTCGGTGTCATATACCATCTATACATCATCTTATAACAATTTTCTTTTAAATTATTACATGTTGATATTTTCATTGCATTTTTCCCAAGAAGACATAGATATTCCTTTGTTCATATTAATTGCCCATTTTATCATTTGCTCTTTAACTGTCTCATCTTCAGTATATTGTTTTAACAATATTTTATACATTTTAGAAATCAATTTCTTACCTCCCTCAAACCATATCATTTCAATCTCATTATATTTTTCCCTAAACATGAACACTTTTTAATCTTTTTTTAAACAAATCATAAATCTGTCTATATTGTAACCAACCATACTTAAAAGCCAAATCTTCCATTTTCATTTCAAACGTTTTTCCCACTGATTTCAGCATATCTTTATATTGCGCCCAGTCTTCTCCTCTATACGTCGAAAATGGTCTTATAACCTCCGCCGGTACAATCCAAAGTGGTCTCTTGTCCGAGAAGTACCTTCTGTATTTGGTCCATGTATCAAATAATGTTCTTCGAATATAATGATGTTTAAAAAAACCCATCCATCTAGTGCGCCTGTGCTGATCTGATTGGTGTTGTACAAAACTCACAACGGGATTTTCGTGCCTCCACCCTGAGCCTGCGCGGGAACCCGTATTGTGCATGCCCAAAGGGGTGGGGCGTGGAGATCCCACCAGTTCTCTTCTGACCACTGCGCTGTTAGCAGCTTTCTCGTCAGTCGGTGCTGTTTGTTTTTTCTCCTCACATCGGGAATTCTTCAATTCATTTTGTCTTCAGATTTTTTTTTAAATTACTGGACTTTTCTCTTCAAGAAATTGTCAGGGAGTCAAGGGAGTGAGAACTTTCTGTGGTCTTTGGACCTTGCCCCCCCCTTTCCTTCCCTCACACTGAGGAACTCTTTTATGGATAAAAAGTGGGGGTGCTTCAAGAGGCGTGTTTCATGTGGGAGTAAGTTAGCTCCTCGGGACGAACACATGCTTTGTATTTTTGGGTGAATCTCACCGTCCAGAGGGTTGCACTTTTTGTGCGAAATTCTCTAGTCAAATGCGCAAAAATAGAGTCGCGAGACTGAAAGTAGCTCTTTAGGAATCGGCTCTTGCCCCTCCATAATCATCCATGTTGACTGAACCTCCACGTAAGTCCTCTGCATCGACGGCACCCCCATCTCAATCATCCACATTGATGCCGAGGTCGACGGCTACACCATCAATGCCGAAACCACCTCGACCAGTCAAGTCTGCTTCTGATACGGGGCCAGCCTCTTCCAAGAAGCATTCTTCAAAACTGGTTTCCTTCGCCTCGACACCAGTGAAGAAACTGAAGAAAGATAAGTCGCAGAGACATGGCTCTCATAAGTTAACCGCAGGGGACCGCAAAAGTTTCACAAGACCCGATGAGCAGTGTGGTAATCCCTAGGGGCTCTGCACTGCTTGTCATACCGCAGTCACATTCCCTATCGGCACACCAGTCCACACCGGAGCTGCTTAAGATACCATCGGCGCCCCCGATTGAAATTCTCGACTCTCCTGTCAGGCAGCTGAACCCTCCGGTGTTGGAGATGAATCTGGAGATTAATCCATTAGTATCGGCTTCCGAAGCTGAAGACAATGTGATTATGGACGCTCACAGTGTCAGCCACTGTTCTCTGTCTGCTTCTTTCTGGACTAGTGGTCACTCTGATTCCAACCGTTGATGCCGACCCAATGATCTATCCCACTCTTCCATCCATGCGGATGATCGAGGTCTATGGGAGGAATACCCGGTCCGTCCTGATCAACATCACCCATCCCATTCACCCAGGAGAGAGCATTTCTCCAGACCAACCTCAGGTTCGGATTCGCCTTCCCAGTACCAACATCATCCATCGATGTATTCCTCTGTGGGATCATAGTCATCATATACTGTACTGATTTTCCTCTTTTCCTTTACCAGCATCGATGCCCTGGCTGACGCTTATGAGGCCAGATGACTGGGACCCCCATTGAACCCAGCCCAATTCTCCACATCGTCCACCCCCTTCCACGGCTCTCTCCAAACCACCATCGTCTCACCACTGTGATAATTTTATGCTGCTTCTCTTCCTCATCCACCATCTCCTCCACCACAATTACTGCTCCTTCTGATGGAGCCTTCTGTACTGATACTGACCCAGGGACCTGGGTCACATTCCGAAACCTCTCCGGTCATTTCCGATGCCGACCAGTCTGAGAATGAGACTTCACCTGGAGTTGCCTCTCTGAAACATAAGGTCTCCAAGGACCTCCCAATTTCTCTATCCGAGGACTTGTCTTCCTATGGAGATCTCATAAAGAGAATGGCTCATTCATTGGGTCTGTCTAGCATCCAATCTCAGCCATCGATATCGGACATGGTTTACGATGTGGTCCAGATGGACACATCAACAGTGATCTCCCTTCTGATGTCAAAGGTCCTCCTTCATGTTGTGAAAGCTCCCTGGGAGAAGCCCTCATCTGCACTGGTGTTGACCAGGAGGCTGGATCACATGTACCAAGTGCAAGAGGAGGAAGCAGAATTCCTCCATGTCCACCCAAAACTGAACTCCATGGTCGTCTCTTCTTCTTCCAGGAATAGATGTACCCACATGACTCCCTCTGACAAGGAAAGCAAGAAGCTTGATGCTTTTGGAATTTTTATTGGGCGGGTGCCTTGGGAATCAAAACATCCAATTATGTCACATGTATGAGTAGATACCAATATGTGTTATGGCAACAACTTACAGATGTTATACCGACCCTTCCTGATGAGACTCATCAGATAGCCAGGATCCTGCAAAAGGAGGGCATGGTGCTGGTGAAGCAGCTTTTGAATTCATCAAAATACTCACTGGATACCTTCTCCAGAACTATGTCTTCAACGGTCACTCTTCATAGGCACTCTTGGCTGCACAACACCTTTTTACCATCAGACATCAGGGCTTACATAGAGGATCTGCCCTTCGATGGAGAAGGACTGTTTCATTCCTTGGCTCTTCAGGAAATTGACAAGAGCATAAAAGCCTCCAGATCCTTGGGTGTTTCAGCTCCGTCCAAACCATACCGCCAACGTTCCTGGTCCTGTTATGCTTCCAAACGTCTATATAATAAGCCATCCCCTGAGGGTATCTGGAGACCTTGTCAGTCCCCCACAGGCCAACGTCAACAATACCACTACTCTGTGAAGTCCAGATATGGCTTACAACAACAACAGCCCACGGCCAAACCTCAGAAGGCACCCAAACAGGGCCTTTGACTTGCCTCAACTTACCACCATGGACTCCACCCGCCTTTCCCCATTCCTCCCTACCTGGCGGGCCATCACTATGGACCACTGGGTCTTGTCTATCCTGTCCCAAGGATATTCGATCGAATTTGTGGACTTTCCGATACTGCCTGTTTTCCTGGCCACCCCTTCCTCTCCCCTCCTTCTACAGGAAGTCACATCCCTCATGTGCAGACTCTTTACGCCCTTTACTGGACCAGATGACTAACATTAATCAGTAATTGACAACTTTAAACCAGAACTTTGCAGCACAGCAACTGCAACTTGCGGAAATTACAAAGAAAACAGAGCAGATGGCTGAGAAAGTGCTGGAACTTGATGCCAGCTCGAAAAAAGCAGGAAAAAAGATGCAAATGCTAGAAAAGAAGCAAGCTTCAAAGTTCAACTGCTACAGCTACAAATGGAGAGAGCAAATATGGTACTCTGGTTCCAAGGGGTGACTGAGACTCCCAACGAGAATCTTAAGGAATTGTTGAGCGCTGCAGTGGCCCCAGTGGCAGATTTAAAAGCAGAAGATATATTAAGCGAAATGGATGTGGCTTACAGAGCCTACTCTACATATATTAAAAAGAATAATCTGCCAGGGGAAATCGTTGAGATTCTCAAAGAGGCATCTAAGAGACCTAATTTTAAAAGCGACTACAAATACATCCCTGAAAATTGGAGGCAACAATATCAGAATATTAAAAGATGTCCCATTTGAAATAAGAAGAAAGAGGAAGTACAAGGATTTAATTCTTTTTTTACAAACAAATAGCATTGCATACAGATGGTTAATTCCCGAAGGCATCCTTTCAAAATCAAGGAGAAAAGAGAAAAAATTGACTCTGTTTTTAAAGCACGTGAGTTCCTGAGGCTGCAACTGGGAGATCCAGAAGAGGACACGAAAGAAGAAGAAGACAGCAAATCTACTGGTGAATTGGACTCTATGTCTTCTGGAAAAGGGGGCGGCTGCTCTCAAACAAAGCTACCAACTGAGAGACCGCAAGGAGAAAGCAAAATAAGAACTGAGACTTTGAAAGTTCACATAAAATTTTTATTTTACAAGATGATCTGGGGAGGGTCCTTGAACTGGGAAAATAGTTAAGCTGATGTAAAATTGGGATTATTAGATCATGTTCAATGCTTTATAAGCTTTTTTTTGGGACTAACACGTATATAAACATTATTGAAGATCTCCAGCTCTTGGGGTTTTAGTTAGTTGTGGTTATCTTTTCTTTCTCCCTAGTTGTAGATGTTTTCCCTTCCCTTTTTCTGTTGTAGTTTGTAGTATATAGAAAAATGCAAATAAAAAATCCCCTTCAGGGGGCTCAAAAAAAAAAGTGACATTTGTGTCAGATCTGGCTCTCATAACAAATGAGTTTTACAGCTCTGCTTTAGCACTTACTGCTCTTCCATAGTATCTGTCTTGCAGTCACAAGTGTTTTGAGAATTAAAACAAGCCATCCCAGGAGTCTCACAAGAGCTCACAAGCTGTATAAATGTACTTGGGAAGGTATAATGATACAAAACTAGATTTAAGAGCCCAACTGTTTTTCCCCAAGATCTATTTTGACATTTTGTTTCCAAAAACAGAGGAACTTGTTTACTCAGTGGCCTTTTAGCAACTGGGTTTATTACACTATCTGTACTGGTTTACTGTGGTGATCAATTTTGTTTAATAGGAAATTTAGAAAGTTCATTTCACAGACAAACAATTTGAAGCCTTATAATCTCTAATAGCTACATTGGCTGCTAAGTGTTAAAAAAAGGCTATGATCTATGATCGTGTTGTGACTAAAGCTGCAATCTTATACACATTTGCCTTGAAGGAAGTCCCAGTGAATAAAATAGGACTAATATGAAAGTCTTGCAGAAAGCAATTTGATAGAAATTAGTTGCACTTGCAGCTAAGTGCCATTCCATTGATTTCAATGGGACTTGGTTATACTAACTTTAATTGACTAAAACTGTATTGGAGTGCAGGTAGTGTTTAAACTATGCCATTAAATAAGACCTTTTGATCCTCTCCATTTGTCTGCTCTTTGTTGACACAAAATTTTAAAAACCAGCCAGCCAAAATGTCAAAATGTTGGGGCCATCCTTTAAGTGGAGGGTATTTTTTGACATTTTCCCACAGGTACAGTATGGCAGTTCTCATGCATGTGCATGCCTAGCTCCAGTTCTAGCAGGATATTGATGTAGTGCACGTGCAACAAAAAAGAAAAGAAAGGGGGTTGGGTTGGAGCTGTGATGCCACTGATGACAGCACATTTACTCAATAATTGTTTTGAGGCACATCTTTAAGAAAATAAACTGATGTGGCAATGGAAAAATATGGAGGGAGGGAGGGAAGCCCCTGTGCTCAACATTATTCTGATGCTAGTGGATCAACTGAAAAGAACAGGAATAAGTTGCACTTGCAGAAAACCCCTAGGGCTGGAGAGACTTGAATTCAAATCCCCTGTCAGCAGTGAAGTTCACACAGTGAGCTTGGGGTAGTCACTCACATCTGTCTCGCAGCAGTGTTGTAAGAATAAAATATAACAGTAAAGTTGAGGAGGGAGCTGGAAGCAAAAATAGCATCATTTGCTCCCTTAGTCTGGGTTGATCCTTTTTCACAACACCCCTTTAGCTTTAGACAATATATTGACCAGCCTGACCAATGCAGTATTTAATATACACAGAATCACATATATTCTCTCTCTCTCTCTCTCTCTCTCTCTCTCTCTCTCTCTCCCTCTCTGTAAGAATCCTTGGAACCCACCTGTTCTGTAATGCAATCCTGAGTAAATGACCCCTTACCACTTCATTGTCTGTTGTATTGATCTGTTTGTTTTCCAATGCTGCATCAGGTGCCCTTAAACAACAAGCCCGTTGGGGGCAGGGCATGTGATATTTAAGAGAGACAGCCATCTATTCATATGTCACAGGGGAACGCATATATTCCATTGATGATAATCACAGCTATAATGCTACAGTATAGAAAAAGTTGTGCATTTATTTGCTTGTTCTTTTTCTTAACTGATTTTCTTTAATTGGGAAGATAGAGGAGGCTTGCATTTATGTGTATGCTCCTATAATTTTCTTCTTTTCTGCCTATCCTAAGAGCCAGGTAATTAGCATTTTTAAAATGTTTGTTCTTCTCTTGACTTTCTAGAATATTTGCAGATTTCCACAACATTTGTGTATCAGCGAGTCATGATTGTGGATCAGTGATTTTTATCCATTTTCCCCAATATAAAATACTACAGAATTTCTTGTTGTTCAAAACTTATTTTGTTAGAAAGCTCACAGAATGAATCTTCTCTGTCTCCCCATCCAACTGCATTCCCCAAATAACTGCTTCTCGGGATCAGGGGAGTCTCAGGCACAATGTGAAGTGTGATGGAGTCTGTAGTGAGACGAGGAATTGGCAAAAAATCCCTCTCCTTGTTTGAGCAGAAGTAGCTTTCTACTGGTGGAAGAAACATTTGGACCCAGTATAGATTCAGGTGGGTAGCTGTTTTGGTCTGAAGCAGCAAAGCAAAGTTTGAGTCCAGTGGCACCTTTAAGACCAACAGAGTTTTATTTTGGATATAAGCTTTCTAGGGTTGCCAGCCTTCAGGTGGGGCCTGGGGATCTCCTGCTTTTACAACTGATCTCCAGCTGACAGAGATCAGCTCCCCTGGAGAAAACGGCTGCTTTGAAGGGTGGATTCTATGGCACTGTACCATACTGAGGTCTCTCCCCTCACCAAACCCCGCCCTCTCCTGGATCCACCCCCAAAGTCTCCAGGTATTTTCCAGCCCAGACCTGGCAATCCTAAAGCTTTCATATGAAAAAGTGTGCATGCACATGAAAACTTATACTTAGAATAAAACTTTGTTGGTCTTAAAAGTGCCACTGGACTCAAACTTTGTTCATTTGGATCCAATATGTTAGTCATCTTCAACACATTATACAAACAGTATAGGGGTTATGTTACTACTCCTGCTAAAGGGTAGTCTCTACTCCTGTTTCTTCCTCAGGTTTATTTCATCTGGTAAATAGAATGATTTATGTGAACATTGCCACAGTTGCATTATATGAGCAAGAATACGTGCTACTTTTTATTTGCAATGCTTATGCCCAATTTTGGTTCCAAGCCCCATCTGTTTTGTGCTGTTGTTTTGTGAAATGTGGGCTAAGTTCATTTTTACAGGATATTTGGGTTGAGTCTGGGTAGAGTGAGGAAGAGGAAGAGGGAAGCTTTGTCTAGGTTGGGCGAGGCTGCCTGCCATCAACTGTCTGAGGAAACGGGGTGAGTCTCTTGGAAGGCCTTTCTTTGTCCTTTTCCCCACCCTCTTGCCCAAGGTCAGATGGGGGCCACTTGTGTGAAGGTCTAGGCTGCTGCTTCTCTTCATCTCCTAATTTGCCAGCCCTACATGAGCCCTTCCTGATGAATCCCAGCAGATTCTGCGCTCCATGACAGCAGAGGACCTTTTGTGTGTGGCTCACTCACTCATGCATGTGTGTTCTGTCATTGGTGGAGACACTTGTGCAGGCCTGCTGTCTGAGGGGAGAAGCAGCACTTCCCCATACCACCTGCAACCAGTTGGAATTTGGCTGTTGCCACACCTTCTTATTTCACACTTTCCTCCTTGCACTGGAGAGACTTATGATATCAGCAGGAGGATAGACAACGAAAAAGTTGTGATCTTCTTCGTGGTCTTTGTGCATCACACCCATGGGATTATGTGCCTGCACTGATCCGAATCGGTGGTATACAAAGCTCACAACAGGATTTTCGCACCTCCATCCCAGGCATGCGCAGGAACCCCACTGCGCATGCCCAAGGGGGTGGAGCGCAGACATCCCGCCAGTTCTCTTCTGACCACCGCGCTGTTAAGAGCTTGTTTCTGCCAGTTGGTGAAAAAGTATTGTTTCTCCAATGAGGGATTTTGTGTATTAGTTTTCTTTCTTATTTTTTCCTTCTTTCAACTAAAAAGGCTTTTAAAAAAGGGATTATTTCCTTTTTGAGGGTCGTCGCTGCCTCTGGTAATGTTTTATTTGCCTCACCTGAGGGATTTTTTCTTTTTGTGCCGTTGTGTTTTTTTATAGCCAAAAAGTGGGGGTGTTTTAAAAGGTGTGTTGGCTGTGGCAGCAAACTCGCCCTCAGCGACGGCCACACACTCTGTATTCTCTGCCTTGGAGAAACCCATCATTCAGGGACTTACCGCCATTGCTTGAAGTTTTCCAACCAGACCCACAAAAACAGGGCCACAAGACTTTGAGTGGCACTTAGGGAGTCCGCATTGGCTCCTTTGCCTCAGGGGAAGATGGCTGCTTAGACCCCTTCAGACTCTCAACCGACGGTGCTTCCGTCAACATCGGAAGACACCCCGACACCGATCCCACGTCTCCATCCTAAATCGGCATTGGACGTGGGAATGTCTTCTTCTAAACATTCGGTGCCGAACGAGGCTTCCTCCGCCTCTATGCTGGCTAGGAAGAAGAAGAGGGATAATCTTCTCTTTAAAAAAATCTTCTCTTAAAAAACCCACGCATAAGTCTCACACTCAGAGCAGCGTTGGCGTGCAAAAGGGCTCTGCATTGCCCCCTCCTCAGTGGGTGCAACCCAATATCAATGACCCTCCTGCACTGGAGCTGCCTGTGATGCAACAATTACCTCCAATTGAGTTATTGGACTCACCCATTCGGCAGCTGAACCCCCTGGTTTTGGAGGTCTCCTTGGACGTTGGACCCATCTTGATCTCACTGTTGGAGGTTGAGGAGGTCGTCCTACTCAGATCTCATAGAGATCATTCTCCATCGGCTTCTTCTTGGGCAAGCGATCAATCTAGATCGGACTCTCAGTATCCTCGTTCTAGATCCCTTAGGTATGGGTAGCGTTGATATCAATTGGAGGAGTGCCCTGAGTACCATCATTCCAGACCCAGGCTCTCCTATTCGCCCAGAGGGGAGTTGAGATCGCACTCCCCGACCTACTTTGATCCATCTGTGCCACCTCCATGGGACCATTGGCAGCACATGCCTTATTGGTTCAGTTCCTATCCAATGTCAACATCGATGCCATGGCTGATGCCTAGGCCACAGTCAGACTGGGACCATGGGTCACGTCGTTCATGTTCTCCCCAATGTAAATCCAAACCTTCCGTGTCTGTCTCCAAACCTTCAGAAGAACCTTGTCACCCACCCTCGCCTCTAAATCCCACCCCCACTTTACCATCGCAAACCGCTCCGATATTGGATACTCCTGTCTGAATGGCTGACGTACCCTTGCTACTGGCACTGGGGTTGCCGTCAAGATCTTCCTACTCCAATTCCAGCACTGACGATTTGGAAAGACCCAGTTCACCTGAGGACCCTTCCCCCAAGCCTACGATGTCTGACAGCCTTCCAGTTTCTTCTTCGGAAGACCTTTCTTCATACAGAGATTTAGTCAAGAGGATGGCACATTCCCTGGGACTGTCAATCATTCAACCCCAACCCTTGGTTTTGGATGCTGTCTTCGATGTCATACAACTCGATACCTCCACATCATTTGCCCTCCCAATGTTGACCGTCCTCCTCCAGGCAGCAAGGGCACCATGGGATAAACCATCCTCTGCTCCAGTGACTTCCAGGCACCTGAATCATATGTATAAGGTCCAAGAGACGGAGGCTGAATTCCTCCATATCCATCCTCAACCCAATTCCATGGTCGTGTCGTCCTCCTCAAAGAGTAAATGTACCCTTGCTACACCTTCTGATAAGGAGAGCAAGAAGTGGGATTCATTCGGCCAACGTTTTTATTCAGCTGGAGCTCTGGGAATTAAAATATCAAATTATATAGCTTGCATCGGCCGTTATCAGTATTCGCTCTGGGAGTGCTTTACTGATCTTTTGACCTCGGTGCCTGAGGACAAACGTCAAGAAGCCAGAAAGCTGCAAAAGGGAGGGTTGTTACTTTCTAAGCAGATCATCAATTCTTCCAAACATGCTTTGGACATGTCTTCCACTGTCACCCTCCATAGGCATTCCTGGCTTAGGACCATCTCACTCCCTGCTGATACTAGGGCATACATAGAGGACTTACCTTTTGATGGCCAGGGTCTCTTTCACGCTTCCACAAATTCGGCCCTGCAAGACATAGATAAAAGCATCAAAGCATCTAGGTCATTGGGGGTCTCTGCCCCTTCTAAGCCTTTTAGACCTCGCTCTTGATCATGTTACAGCTCCAGGCACCAGTATACTAAACCGTTGCCAAAAGGAGGCTATAGGCCACATCAATCCCCATCTGGGAACAGACAGCAATATCAAACCAGGCAAAGGTACGGCTCTGGACATCAAGTCAGACCGAAACAACCCAAACCCAATGAACAGGGCCTTTGACTTCCCACCGCCTGCCTCTTTCAACCCTACCCGCCTCTATCCCTATCTATATGCCTCTTTCCATTTAACCATCCACCCCTCCCATCGACAATATCTCCGCTTTGTGATAGGAGGCGGCCACTACCAATACAGGAGTCTACCGTTTAGCCTCAGCACGGCACCGCATGTCTTCACCAAAATGATGGTGGTCATTGTGGCACATCCCCACCTCTGTGGCCTGATGGTATTCCCGTAGCTGGATGACTGGCTCCTGGTCGCACCTTCCAGGGACCTTTGCATACATCAGGTATCCCAAGCCCTCAGTATCCTTCATTGCCTTGGTCTCCGGGTCAACCACAAGAAGTCCCAGCTGATTCCTTCTCAGAGAGTGCAGTTCACTGGGGCAGTACTCGACTCCACGGAAGGCAAAGCTTTCCTGCCCCAGGACAGAGCCCTCACTCTAGCTGCTCTTGCACAACAGATTTGACTCTAAGACGTGTTGTCTGCTTTTCAAATTCAACACCTTCTGGGCCTGATGGCAGCTATGCCTGCAGTCCTTCACTTCACCAGAATGCGAATGCGTCCACTTCAGCTCTGGTTCCTACGGCACTTCAAGCCCCTACAAATGACTCAGTCGGTTTGTTTCTCTCCATCACAGGAAGCCCGTGACTCCCTCCTCTGGTGGACACTGGCAGACAACCTGATACAGGGTGTCCACTTCCATCCTCTCACTCCTGGTCTCACTTTCAAGACCGATGCCTCCCTGTGGGGATGGGGTGCCCACCTCAACGGCCTCTTCATAGGTCACAGGTGAGATGCCTTGACTTAAAAAAAATCACATAAATGTTTTGGAATTTCTGGCAATCAAACTGGCCCTCCAGTGTTTCCAGCCTCTTCTCACGGGGAACTGCATAGCTGTATTGACTGACAATATGACAGCCCTTAGTTATATCAACAGACAGGGAGGGATGGTCTCCTACAGTCTCTGTTACTTGGCTCTGGACCTTTGGGCCTAGTGCATACCTCGGCACATTTTCCCCATTGCCTCACACATCAATGGCAGTGCCAATATGCATGCGGATTTGCTCAGCAGGGGTCTCTCTCAGCACCACATCTGGGGGCTGAACTACACCTACCTACGTCCCATATTCAAAAAGTGGGGTACGCCTCACATAGATGTGTTTGCCACCTGATACTATGCAAAGTGCAGCCTGTTCTTCTGCAGGGGGGCCTGAGACCCTGAGGCCTTGGGAGACGGGCTCGTTTACCACTGGAACAACAGCTTCCTTTACATGTTCCCTCCTCTGCCACTTTTGCTAAAGACGGTCCAAAAGCTCATGAGGGTTCACATGAGGTGCATTCTGATCACCCCCTGGTGCCCAAACCAATCTTGGTTTGCCACCCTCCGTTCACTGACCAAGGATCGCTATCCGCTCCCACCGGTGCCAGATCTGCTGCTAGCGCAGGGTGGAGCTCTTCTGTTCCACGAGGTCCACAAGCTCAAGTTAACAGCCTATCTCATGGACAACTAACCTTTTCAGATAGAGTCACTATGGTTTTACTCAATGCCAGGAAGGACTCTACAGGATGTTCCTTCAGTTGGAAGTTGTCTCATTTCTTGGCCTTCTTACGGCCCTCAGACGTTTCTCCGGCTTCTGTCTCGCTTGACCGGATCCTAGAATTTTTGCTTTTGCTGGCCGAGAAGGGCCTCTCGCACTCCTCAATAAGAGTCTACTTGTTGGCCATTTCTGCCTACTATTCTGGTTTCGAGGGCTTTTCTGTCTTCTCTCACCCGGTCTCAAAGAAAATTCTGAAGGGTCTCTTCCACTTATATCCACCAATCCGTTCGCCTGTACCCTTGTGGGACTTGCTGCTGGTGCTGCACCATCTGATGAGGAGACCTTTTGAGCCTATGGCGACTTGCAAGCTGAAACATGCAGCATGGAAAATTGCCTTTCTCATTGCCATTACCTCAGCCAGGAGGGTGGACGAACTCGTAGTCCTTCATCATGACCCACCTTTCTTTGTCTTCCTGCCAGATGGTGTGAGAATGGTGCCTGACTTCTCTTTCCTTCCTAAAGTGGTCTCTGAGTTCCACCTCAGCTCGGAGATCTTCTTGCCAAACTTCTTTCCTAACCTGAAAGATGGACAGCAATGTCTCCTCCATGCACTAGATGTTAAGAGAGTGCTGTTTTTTTACCTGGACAGGACATGTTCAAGTAGGAGGGACAATCACTTTTTTGTCTCCTACTCTGGTCACTCTGCAGGACACAAGATTTCAGCACAACGTCTCTCTAAATGGATTGTTAAAACTATTAAGCTGTGCTATCTGTTGGCTAAATGCTCATTGCCTTTGCCTGTGCGAGCGCATTCCACAAGATCCATGGCTACGTCTACAGCCTTCTTGAAGGGTGCTTCTCTGTTGGCAATCTGCGAGGCTGCGACATGGTCTACTCCGAACACTTTCATCATGCACTATGCTGTCGATGTTCATGAATGCCACAGAGTGGACCTTGGCCATTTAGTCCTTTCGTTGGCAGAGCACTGAATTTATGACAGCATCCACCTCCAGGTGAACCACTGCTTTTCAATCTCCCATGGGTGTGATGCACAGAGACCATGAAGAAGATAAACAGGTTGCTTACCTGTAACTGATGATCTTTGGGTGATCATCTGTGTAGTCACACCACCCGACCGTCCTTCCCCACTGCTGTTGCTTCAGTATTTTTCTCCTGTTATTGACATGACAGCGGTCAGAAGGAACTGGCAGGATGTCCGTGCCCCACCCCCTTGGGCATGCGCAGTGGGGTTCTCGTGCATGCCTGGGATGGAGGCACGAAAATCCCATTGTGAGCTTTGTATACCACCGATTTGGATCAGCGCAGGTGCATAATCCCATGGGTGTGACTGCACAGATGACCACTCGAAGATCATCAGTTACAGGTAAGCAACCTGTTTTTCTTGTGACAGTTTTATTTCTGTTTTGTACCCAGTGGACCTTCCTTGACTGTTGGGAGCCCATTTCAAGGGCCTCCTCTTGGCATGCTCCCTCTTCTCCTGGAGCAGCATGACCCCTACCTCACTCCCTTTCTTGTGCTGGGCATGGTGCAGCTACAGCAAGTTCCTCCATGGAGCAGCCATTCAGCATGGGTTGGGTCTGCTTGCCCCAGTTCCTTTTGGCGCCCCTGGAAATTCCACACTGTAGGTGGCCTATACGGTCAGGTTGACCCTGCCATTCAAAAATAACTATCAACATATAAATAACATCTGATTAAATAATATCTGATGAAGTGTGCATGCACAAAAAAAGCTCATATCCAGAATTAAACTTTGTTGATCTTAAAGGTGCCACTGGACCAAAACTTTGTTCTATTTATATGTGTTGTATAAATTTGCTATATTTATACATTAATTGCATGTTTATCATTGCAGTTAACAATTCTAAATTAAAAGTGGCTGTCCTAATAAAGGTGATGTCATAAAACAAACGATTCGTAAACAGGCTTTCCTATCCTGACTATCTTTTACTTCACTTGCTGTAATTGGATTCTTGAACACATTCTGGTGCTGATAGATTCATTCCTTTTGTTAGATAAAGTGGTTGTGATCTATTACATAATGGTAGTTCAGTTAATGGGTGTTAATTGCTGTCCCAGTGCCGCAAAATGTTGAATGTGGGTATTCTTAATTTCATATAAGATTCTGCTAGCACAGGATCCTGTATGTTTTTATGTTATATAAATATATTTTAAAATCTGAAACAGGCACATTTTGATATTATTACAGTTGGTACATTATAAGGAGACCAAACTTTCTTTTATATTACGATTAGACAGCACCCTGATTTTGGCATCTTTTCAGAACCATTTGTGAACTTAGCCTTAGCAGTTTGTTTAACCAAACATCACCCTCATACATTTTATATGGTACCTCCCAGCTGAGGCCTGTCTATAACAACTAGTGTATTTTGCGACGAGTTGCTCAACAAATGTCATTCTGGTTGAATAATGAGCTAGAATAGTTGTGCGTTGGCTAACATTACTCAAACTTTGATCACTTTTGTTCAGCACATCAGTCTGGCATTGTGCTTTATACCAACATAACACTATAACCAGAGCATGCCTTTCAGGCTTAGAATAGCAAAGGAATGTTATTGAAATCAGTGCAGTTATAGATGAGTGAATGGAAAAAGGAGAATACTGTTTATTTCATAATGCTGTAGTGTTGTACTTTGGTATTAGAAAGGAATGTATGGAATCTAACTCCAGATTTAGTAGTTTTACTTCACATGCTTTTTTCCTTTCCTTTTCTGCTTTTAAGCTTTATTGAGCTTGTGTTTCTGTTTTCATATATAATGTTAGATAGCTGAAATGATAGATTTTGGGAATATAGAAACATTAATAATTAGTGAAATAAAAACTATCATGCATAATTCTGGTCCAGGCTGTAACAGAAGTATCCTATAGGAAAAATATTTTTGATGTTATGGTTAATTTATAAAGCTAACAACTGTTTTAGAAAATACAAGTAAATTGTTATCATATTATGGTTATAACTTTTTGTAGTGCATTTTTAAAAATCCTATGTAGATATGATTTAAGGTAGCACATACTCTATAGCATGCAAAAGTTTGGGGAAAACATATGCAGTGAATGAAGTCTGTATCTGTGTCCCCAGCTTTTTTATACCACGCAAAAATATGCTGATATCTTGAGGCATATTTACATGGTGTGCATTGGATGGGGGAGGGGGAATCATGCCTTTCAGACTGTTGGATCAGTCAAATAACACACAATGTTGCATAAGCTTTTGAGTTTTCCAGAGCTCTTCAGCAGTCTCGATATTTAAAATGGGGGTGAGGGGAGAGAGAGAGAGAGAGACTCTGTTTCAGGCCCTGAACTTAAGTTCTCTTGGCACTATCCTGTATGCAATGCCCAGGCAGGTGGGAACTGATGAAGCATTGTTGGATGGAGCTGGAATGAGACTGTACCTATGTACTCCTGGGAAGACACCAGTTGGAAATATAAAAAATAGTAGTTGATGAAATATCTCTCCAGTATTAAAATGGAACATACAGGGCAGAGGAAAATAAGATTAAATTTAAATTTAAATTACATACTAGATATATAGTCAATGTAAGTCAATTGGGCAATAGAACATAATGATGGGAACCCCATAGGAACAGTTGTTTCCAGGGTCATTTTCCTTTATTTAGATTCAGGTATTTCCAAAATAGAAGTTCATTTCATTTGTCTAGAAATAAAGCAAAAGTTTTCTGGACCTGTCCTTTTTCATAGTAATTACATCAGGGCAAGTTCAAGACTTTGGGAGACCCCAAGCAAGATGTTTCTTCTGTATCACACATGCATAGGGTGCCAGGCATTGCCTGGCAAGCTGTGGGAGATGGGAGCATTGGTGACTTACATTTGGGTTGGGATTATGATGCCTCTGGCTCAATATTGTCACTTTCAGCATTGTGTAGGGGTGAATTTCTAGCATTCACCCAGAATTCTATAGTCTAATTATAGACTTTAACTATAGAGTTTTGGGTGACTATTAGAGCATCACCCGGTGTGATAATATCACATACAAGTTGTGCCAGAAACAATAACATCACACCAAAGATGCCAATCATGCCACCCCCACCCCCTGCTGGTGAGTTTCTCCCTTATCCCCAGCAGAGCAACAGCAGGCAGTGTCCTGCTATATGAGAAGGCCTGGCTATCCTACACATGCATACATACTTACACTTTATCTCCTTGAGTGGTAGTGCTTCTTCATTCCCTCCATCATTGTAATGATCTCCCATTTTCTGCTGGAGGGAGTCTTTCTGTATTCCTTGCAGAACTATAGCATCAGTGGGTTTAGAAGAATTCTACACCACTTTCTTTCCTCTGCTACTGTTCTAGCAGAAATGGGAGAACATCCCATAGTCCTTCAGTGACCCCTGCCACTTCCTGGTGTAGAGGTTTTGGAGGGAGCGGAGTGCAAGTCTTGCACGAGAACGTCGTGCTCCTCTGTACCCTTCAGATGCTCCAGTGTTACAGGGACCTCTTGGGTAGGGATGACAGGCCACCCCCTGCTTTGAATGGATGTGATATTGGGGTGTGTGTTGACAGCCTGTCTAGATGAAATCTCAAACATGTCAGTGCGTCAGCCGATGCTCTAAAACCCTATGGTAATATTATAGAATTTCTAGAGCATCACCTAACATGCTGACATCTCATCTGGGGTTTGGCCCAGATGTGACCTTAGTACATAGTCCAATGTCATTTCTGCCCCTCACTGTTTATCCATCAGTCCCAGAGGCGAGGGTGGGTGGGAGAATACCAGAGCAGAGGGTCCAGTGGTGGGAGAATACCTTCCCAAAGTTTGCAACTGTCATCTCTGCTCTGGGATAATCTCCCATTTGCTGGTGGAAGACAACAGGCCTAGGGTCTTTGGTCATGGACGGCCAACAGTGTGTAACATATCAACCATATTATTCATGGAGAATAAGATTATTGATTAGTGCACTGGAGCTTCTATTTGTTTTTATATTCTAGCACCAATTTATTCTCCAAGCTTTTTTCTGCTTCTGCTTATTGTAAAAATCTATATATCTAATTCCCAAGTGGCCCCCTGTGTGCGGATATCTAAATCCGCAGATCGGGGGCACCTGGGGGGCAGGGAGATTTTCCTGCGCACGTGGGGCAGTCCCCATGTGTGCAGAAAAATCTAAAAAGTTTTTAAAATGTAAGGGGAATATCTAAATTCCCAAAAGAGTAAGAGCGTTCCCTGCGCATGCGCAGGGAACGCTCTACAAACTGGCCGTTGCCGCCGCGCCGTCAAGGGATGGGAGGGCGGGAGAAGGCTTGGCGGGCCAGCTGGCCTCGCCTCTGCTGCTGGGGAGGGAGGAAGGGGGAGGCTTGGCGGGCAGCCGGCCTTGCCTCTGCCGCTGCTGCTGGGGAGGGAGGAAGGGGGAGGCTTGGCGGGCAGCTGGCCTCGCCGCTGGGGAGGGAGGGTGAAGCTTGGCGGGCCAGCCGGCTGGCCTCCCCCACCGCCACCGCCCTGCTGCTTGGGAGGGAGGGGAGGCTTGGCGGGCCAGCCGGCTGGCCTCCCCCCTCGCTGCTGTCGCTGCCACCGCTCTGCTGCTTGAAAGGGAGGGAGGGGGAGGCTTGGCGGGCCAGCCGGCCGGCCGGCCTCCCCCCCGCTGCCGCCGCCCTGTTGCTTGGGAGGGAGGGGGAGGCTTGAGGGGCCGGCCAGCCTCGCTGCCCCTCCGCTGCTGCTGGGGAGGGGGAATCTCGGCGGGCCGGCGGGCCTTGCCGCTGCCGTTGCTGGGGGGGAGGGAGGGGGAGGCTTGAGGGGCCGGCCAGCCTCGCCACCATTCCGCTGCTGCTGGGGAGGGGGAATCTCGGCGGGCTGGCTGGCCTTGCCGCTGCCTCCGCCGTTGCTGGGGGGGAGGGAGGGGGAGGCTTGAGGTGCGGCCAGCCTCGCCGCCCCTCCGCTGCTGCTGGGGAGGGGGAATCTCGGCAGGCCGGCTGGCCTCGCTGCTGCTGCCGCCGCCGCTGCTGGGGGGGGAGGGAGGGGGAAGCTTGGCGGCCGGAATACTCCCTCCCCCCCGCGAGTATCGCGGGTCCCGCCTCTTGTAACCTCTAAATTTAATTGTGAAATATAAATTGTGTACTTTTTTCAGGTTCTTTTTGTGTTTTGATACAGACTGGAGAGCTAGCCTTCGAATTTTTCATCTTATTGAAAAATAGAGTGGATTTAAATCTATGTCCATCAATTATACATATATAGATCTTTAGAATGAAGATGTGAAAGTTATGTTTACTTATCTGTACTTTTTTGCTTGACATATGATTTTCTATCTCCTTTCTCAGCTGGTTTTATGTTGTCTCATTCTAGAGTGTCTTGAGATTAATTTGGAAGTAAAAAGGACACTGATTGTCAGGAGTGTATGTGTAAGACTAGTGTTGAGGCAATTCCAAAACGACATTACAAAGTGACATTTTCTAGCAAAACTCTTATATAATGATGACAATACCTTTCAACTTAAGTTGTTTAAGAGGGTAATGGTTCCATTAGTTTAGAAGCTAGCTTGATGAAGTCTTATAGGACACTCTGTGTTTATCAATATTTCTCAGTTTTGATTTCCGTATAAGTAAAATATCTTAATTTTCTTACATTGTTGTTCATAGACTGAACAAGATTTCCACATTTTCAAAGACTGCATAAATGATAACTTGTAAGGATAACAGCTGTATATTTAAAACATCTCTGTTTTGTTTTGGTTTTTTGCAGGTTAAGCGGAATGTGTATGACCTGACTAGTATTCCTGTTCGCCATCAGTTATGGGAAGGCTGGCCTGCTTCTGTAACAGATGACTCAGTAAGTTACCACACTAAACACTATTCTCATTTTTTCCAACATGCTTTGATGTCAGTCTCCATTTGAAGGATTTATTGCATGGTAAAAATGCTCCTGTTTACAGCACAGATATTAACTACTTCCTTGATCAATCCTGCTGAAGCATTTATTTAGTAAACTGTTTTGAATAAGGCTATTAAATAACTAATTATACTGATAAAAAGACCTCAGTTTCTGAGCACAGTCTACGATTCCTAATATCTGCTTTGAGTGATGAACAGTATAGGTTGTATACAGGCATCATATAGCTTATGAGGGTCAAGTGTCCCAAATGAGTGAACAAAAATTCATTTTTGTGGCTTCTGTGCAATCCCACATGGGACTGTATGATTGCATGCCATTCACAGAGAAGAGCTTCCAAGCTTTTTAAAGAATGTTCTAGACCTTAGGAGTGCTCCCCCCTTGCCTCCATCTACAGACTTCCCTTTCCTGCCCAATGGGTCAGATGATGGAGGTGGGGAGAACACTCTTCCCTCAATTCTCTTCTTGCTGCCGTGAGGAGAGGGCTAGCTTCTTTGAGCTTCTCTGAATTGGTGAGGAGATTGTTTGAAGAAGAATTTCTGAAATATTTTTGATAAAAGCAATCTACAAAATGGGTAGGATGGCTCTCTTTAAAAAAATGTGAAGTGTGTGGGGCAATAATGGCCCAAAATAACGAAAGCAAATCATGTCTCATGTGGGAGAGGGCCACAACACAGCCTCTTGCCTAGTTTGCTGCTGGCTTACTCCTAAAGCCTAAGACAGGAGAGCAGCAAGACTCAAAGCTGCATTATGGGAGAAGGAGAAGATCAACCCATGACAGAATTTTCTAGTCAAATCAGAGGAAGGACTGGACCAAACCTCAAAGGCAGACTCTGAAAACACCTCAGTGTCTTCTCCCGATGAAGCTTTCAGAGACTCACCAACTCCTTTCCCTACAGAAGATTTAAAGCTGTATTCTGAACAGCTTGTGCTGATGGCCAAGGCGTTGGAATTGGAATACCATTCTGTAGAACCACAATCCACTGATCCAATAATGAAAATTTTGTATAACCCAGACTCTGGGCCCATCTGATCAACAGCAGCATGTTAAACAAGAAGTGGCTTGCAGAATTTCTCACTGACATCATGAGAACAGGAAGACTCTCAGGGGAATTCAAGAAAGCAAAGATAGTTGCTAATTTGAAACCTGGAAAACCAAAACATCTGGCAGAAATTTACAGATGTTTCCCTTCTGAGCTCCTGTTATAAACTCCTTGAGAGGGTAATCCTGAAGAGGATCAGTGACAGAATTAAGGAACATGTCCCTGTAGAGCAAGCAGGATTTAGACCCTATTGTAGTTGTGAATATCAGGTTCTTAGCTTAGCAACTTTAGTTGAGACAAGATATCAGAAGTGTCTTAAGACATCAGCAGTTTTTGATGATCTGACTGCTGCTTATGATAGTCTGGAGGGATGGTCTGCTGTACAAGTTTTTACAGGTTTTCCCCTACAGAACATTATTTTGACTCCTAAATAACATACTGAGTGATAGAACTTTCCAAGTGATTATGGGTCAGTCAATCAGCAAGCAGAAGAAACTGAATAACGGTCTACCCCAGGGCTCAGTCCTCGCTCCAGTTCTTTTAAATCTATACATCTTTGATGTTCCTGAGATGATATCCAGGAAATTTGCTTATGCTGATGACATGGCAATTCCAGTAAGGCACAAATCAATTGAAAGGACTGAGAAAATACTGACTAGGGACTTCAAAATTTTGTCTGACTACTACCGTAAATGGCAGCTTATCCCAGGAAGAACAGAATGCTCCTGTTTCCATCTCAATAACAATCTTGCCAAACATGAACTGAATGTCTGCCTTAATGGCACCTGACTTATACACAACCATATGCCTAAGTTATTTATTTATTTATTAGATTTATATCCTGCCCTTCCCTCCAGGGCAGGCTCAGGGCGTCTAACAAGGCCATAGGCATTATAAACAACAAGACAATAAAACAATATGATAATTTAACCATTTAAAATCAAACAAACCATTTAAAATACAATTCACATAAGATGACAGAACTGTCTTAACCTCCACCATAGGGAAAACAGCAGTTACTGTCAGGCTCCTTAGGGCTTGAGTTCTTTCATAAGGGCATAAATGTTAAGCCGGTGGCCAAGAGTGAATGATAGGACATAGTATTCAGCTAGATGGTAAATCATTTAGTGTGACATCTTGAAAGCTTGGTGGAAGAGCTCCATTGTACCAGCCCTGTGGAATTTTAATAAATCCCACAGGGCCCTGATGTCCTCAGGGAGCTCATTCCACGAAAGCGGAGCTGCCACAGAAAAGGCAGTAGCCCTGGTTATAGCCAGTCTGGCACCTTTCATGCTGGGGAGAACAAGAAGGTTCTGTGAACCTGACTGCAGTACCTGGCATTACCCTGGACAGGACCTTGAGCTATAAATACCATCTTACCAAGGTAGCAGCCCACGAAACAGCGTTCTCCAAAAATTATGTGATACAACTTGGGATGCGTCTGCTATAAACACTTAGATGCTCAGCTTTGGGGTTGGTGTATAGTGCTGTGGAATATGGTGCTTCAGTGTGGCTCAACAGCCCCCATGTCCACAAACTCGATGTCCAATGAGAACCATCAGTGGATGTATTAAACCCACTCCAACCTAATGACTACCCACATTGTGCCACATTGCTCCCCCACATCTCCAAAGGCAAGATGCTCTTCTTTGTGAATATAGAAAGATAATTGAAAACAGAGTTGCCCAGAGTTGACACGGGCCTATCCAGACAAAGATCCCAACACCTAGCCATAAGATCTGTACAAATCCTACAATCGCGAAATTTCAATCTAGGGAATGAATGGTTGCAAACATGGATATAGTCTGTTCCACCCAATATCCATAATTTGATAAACACCAACAAGAGACCCTCAGAATTTGACTTGCCATATAAAGTATGGAGGACAGCTAATAGAATATGAACAGGCTTTGGCAGTTGGCAGACCTGTTGTTTAAATGGGGCAAAATACTGGGACCTGAATGCGATTGTGGTGCAGCCCACCAAACTATTTTCCATCTGTCACAGGAATGTGAGTGTCGTGTTTTCCAGGGAGATATGATGGAGCTCTTTGAACTCTCCCCAGCTGATATTAAGTGGATTGAAAATTTAGATATTAGTATTTAGGGGGATTACCCAATTGGTCTGCATACCCATTGTATCAACTTGGTTATGTATTTTACATTATTATATGCTTCTTGTGTATAACTCTTTCATATGATAAATCAATCAATCTGGGCTTGTCATGCAGCCCTTGCTTTTCACTATAAGCATTTGGTCTAAGCCCCCCTCCACCTCAGCTTTGGCAAAGAAACGTGAAAATCTATACAAGGTCAGAGAGGATGGATATGACTACCTTTTCCAACATCTGCAAGTGAATTCTCTAATATCAGAAGTCCTATGAGCCAGAGGAAGAGTGGGCAGCCAGTCTTCACCACTTGACAAAGAGGGACTCAGACTGGACTATTTGGGAAGGAATCTATTCATTGGAGGGCAAACTTTACTGTGGTCATAGGCAATGCTCCCCTAAGCTGTGGGGTCTTGTGAGCAAACATTCAACTTTGTGAACTACTGGCATTAAAGTTGTGAGTGAGCGATTTGGTTGCTGCATAAATCAGTTTGCATTGGAGCCATCCTTTCTGAGCTAAGATAAAAATGTGTGAGCCGGAGGCTAAAAAACTGTGAGCTAGCTCACACTAACTCAGTTTAGAGGGAACACTAGCTCATACTAACTCAGTTTAGAGGGAACACTGATCATAGGTCACTATCAGATGTGGTTATGGGATAATATTTCACAGATGTAGAAAAGTTGGCTGATGATTAAAAAAAAACTAGCTAATGTTCTGATCTCAGATGGGTAGAAATTAGGCAAACAGCAGCTCAATGCAGCCAGGCACATAGCTGAATGCAACAGCAGGGCCATGGCTTCCAGAACAGTCATGTGGAGGCACTCATGGCTGTGGTCATCAGCCCTTCCACAAGATACAAGAACAAAAATAGAGGACTTCCTATTAGAAGGTTGTGAGCTTTTAAGCAATCAGACTGATGTGGTCTTGGATCACATCTGGAAGAATAAACTAACAGCAAAATCTCTGAGTATTACACCCAATCCCACTCCATTGTATAAGCAAAGGGTTTTTTTAGACATACACAGAGATACCATCAATCAAGAACCTATTATTTTTCTGATTACAAATATCTAGACACCTATTCCCACATAACAGGCCGATATACCTGCAATCCCATGACAGAAGGCAGAATAAACAGTGGAAAAAGAACCCATCCCAGTTGCCCAGGGAACAATACTCTAGGGGTGCAGTGGTAGCCTGATTAGAACAAGGAAAGTTCTTTTTGCACCGTTTGTCAAAGTTCTATGAAACTTGGCGCCAAGATTCTTGGTGCCAAGTTTCATGGTTCATGGGTGTTATCCTGTCCTTATTAATATTTGAATTTTGGTTTCACCACATTCTATGCTTGCCATAATTGATTCAGCTCAAGAACTGGCAGTCAGAGGACACTGGCCAGGGCTGACTGGCTGCTTCGCAAAGTCCCGCCCACATCAGCCCCAGTCAGGGTTTTCAGCTCAGTCTGCTCCAGTCCTCCGACAGGAGAGGACCGTCTGGAGTGTGAGCGCAGGGACGGGCCCTCAAGGCTGAGGCAAGTGAGAGAAGCCCTTTTCCGCCCCCCCACACCATCCCCTGGGCTTTCTATGAGGGGACTAGGCCCAGAGAAGGCCTTTTCCGTCCCCCACACAACAACCCCTGGGCCTTCTATGGGGCACTAGGCCCAGAGAAGCCCTTTTCCGTCCCCCACACAACATCCCCTGGGCCTTCTATGGGGCACTAGGCCCAGAGAAGCCCTTTTCCGTCCCCCACACTGCATCCCCTGGGCCTTCTATGAGGGGACTAGGCCCAGAGAAGCCCTTTTCTGCCCCCCTACACCATCCCCTGGGCCTTCTGTGGGGGCAGTAGGCCCAGAGAAGCCATTTTCTGCCCCCCTACCCCATCCCCTGGGCCTTCTGTGGGGGCAGTAGGCCCAGAAAAACCCTTTTCCGCCCCCTCACACCATCCCCTGGGCCTTCTATGGGGGCAGTAGGCCCAGAGAAGCCCTTTTCCACCCCTCTTCCCTTCCTTTCCCCCTTTCCTTTCTTCCTTCCTCTCTCCTTTCTTTCACTTTTCCCCCTCTTCCTTCCTTCCTTCCTTCCTCCAACCCTCTCTCCCTTCCACCCTCCCTCCCTTCCTTTCTAGGGCCCGTTGTCTTCCACCACAACGGGCTTTGCTCCCTAGTCTATAATAAAAAGGTTACTTCTTGGAGTTTGAATCTCTGCCTTCATGCCACCCTCCAACAGTTTCAACACCTAACTGTTCAACACCTCTGTGTTCTTGTCTCAGGAGATTTTGTCCTTCCTTATTAAAGAAGCCAACACAAGGCTGCCTCTGATTCAGAGAAAGTGGTTTTTTCCTCTAGATATTTTGCGATTGACAAAAAGGAGGTGGGAAAGGCACATTTTAGATCTAAGGGCCCCAAACAAACATTTACATGTTTCAAAGTTCAGGATGTTGTCCCTTCACCAGATGTTATCCACTTTGGACAATGACCTGTGATGTGTAACATTAGATTTAAAGGACACATATTTTCATATCACGAGCCATGAGTCCTGCAGAAGATTTCTCAGGTTTAAGAACATAAGAACATAAGAGAAGCCAATGTTGAATCAGGCCAATGGCCCATCTAGTCCAACACTCTGTCACACAGTGGCCAAAATATACCAGGTGCCATCAGGAGGTCCAGCAGTGGGGCCAGGACACTAGAAGCCCTCCCACTGCTGCCCCCTCCAGCACCAAGAATAGAGTGCATCGCCTGCCCCAGACTTAGAATTCCCATCTATACCCTGTGGCTAATAGCCACTGATGGACTTCTGCTTCATATGTTTATCTAATTCCCTCTTGAAACTGTCCATGCTTGTAGCTGCCACCACCTCCTGTGGCAGTGAATTCCATATGTTAATCACTCTTTGGGTGAAGAAATATTTCCTTTTATCTGTTCTAACCCGACTGCTCAGCAATTTCATGGAGTGCCCACGAGTTCTTGTATTGTGAGAAAGGGAGAAAAGTACTTCTTTCTCAACCTGCTCAATCCCATTCATAATCTTATAAACCTCAATCATGTCACCCCTCAGCCGTCGTTTCTCCAAGCTGAAGAGCCCCAAGCATTTTAACATTTCTTCATAGGGAAGGTGTTCCAACCCTTTTATCATTCTAGTAGCCCTTCTCTGCACTTTTTCCAATGCTATAATATCCTTTTTGAGATGTGGTGACCAGAACTGTACACAGTTTAGTGGTGGGGGGCAGCATATGAGTACACAGTGTTACCTTTTGGTTTGGCAACAGCTTTGAGGATGTTCACAAAGTGTACTTCAGTGGCTATCTCCTTAAGGCTGAGGGGATATATGGTCTACCCCTATCTTGACAACTGGCTTTTTGTGGGCGTTCTCCCAGAACAGTTCGCCACGAACCTACAGTTTGCTCTCCATATGTTATAGGACCTAGGTTCTTTAATCAATTAGGAGAAATCCCACCTCTCCCCAGACTAACCCATAGACTTTATAGGAGTGACCATTAATTCAATTAAGGGAAGAGCTTATTTGCCCATTCAGAGGGTGAACACTATCTTGTCCTTGGTTAAAAGATTTGTAGCCAACAGATTCCAATTTGCCAGACATATACATAGATTACTAGGTTACATGGCTTCAACCATAGCTATAGTGCTGCATGCTAGAATGTGCATGAGACTTTTGAAAAACTGGTTCATACAGCACTTTGACCCCAGTGTTTTTTTTTTTTTTTTGGTATCTCAGTTTTTTATTGGATATATCACATGTTCATACAATTTAAACAAATCACTACATATCCATTTTTCTTACTCCCTCTCCCCCCCAAACAAGGCTTCCCGCACTGCTCCAACCCCATTAATGCCTCTCTTATTCTATTACAATTACTTCTAAACTTATATTCTCTTACTAACGGTAACAATTCAAAAAACTAACTCTCTTTCATTTTCTTCTTAATAACTATCAAAACAAATCAAACCACGTTTAATATCCCAATTTTTCAACAGATATTCTTGAAAGTCTTTCCAGTCTTCAAAAAAAGTTTCATCTTCTTCGTTGTTTAACTTTCTTGTTAGTTTGTCCATTTCTGCCATAAACAACGTCTTTTTAATCCATTCCCATGTTTCAGGTACTTTATCTTGTTTCCAACATTGAGCAAGTCAGTCTAGCTGCTGTAATCAAGTACCATAATAGTGTTCTCTTGGCTACATTTATTTCTTCCATTTTAAGACCTAGCAATAACATCTGTGGGTCTTTCTTAAAAGTACATTTCAGAATTTTTTGTATCTCATTGTGGATCTTAGTCCAATAACATACTGCTTTATCGCATGTCCACCACAACTTTGACCCCAGTGTTGACCCTTGGTGGAAAAAGCTATGCATTTCCTATTCTAAAATCCTCACTCTGGAGGTCCAAATACAAGCACCTACTCAAAGGGGTTCCCTTGGGAACTCAGTCCCATGATATACATGTGTTTACAAACATTTCCTTCATGGGCTGGGGGGTTCATTGTGATAGTTTTACGGTAAAAGATTCATGGTCTCAATGGGAATCAAGATTTCACATTAACTTATTAGAGTTGAGGGCTATCAGGCACTCTGTCAATTCTTTTATAGAGCTCCTCAAAGTACAGCATATTATACTTTGCAACAGACAATGTCATGACAAAAATTTACTTGAAGAAGCAGGGAGGCATGGGCTCCGCCGGTGTCTGCAAAGGGGCGACACTTATTTGGCATTGAGCAATAAGTCCAAAAAGTACATCTGACAGCAATCCACATAGCTAGTCAAGACAATACTGTTGCAGACAGGTTAAGCAGGGACACAGATATGAATTGGGAGTGGTCCATAACTGACCACTACCAGGCTCCATGCCCGTAGCCAGAAAATTTTTATTGGGGGAGGGAATGAGTAGAGTGGTGGTCAGCCCATCATTATTTATTTATACTTTATTAGTTATTTACCAGTTTTCTACTTGAGACTCAAAGTGGATTACATGGTATAGAAAATTGTAATCAAACAGCATGAGAGATCTAATAAAAATGCAATAGGACTAGGCATACTAAAATTACAAAAATGCAAAAAAAGTATCAAACATGATATGTCAAACAATGCAGAAAATGGAATTACAAAAAATGAAAACAATGCTGTAAGAGCATGATAGAATATACAATGAATCAATAATATATAGCATACACTGTGGCATAGACTACAGTCCTGTTCTGTATAAGCTTGATAAAAATGCCCTCCCAAACAACTGTTTTACATAGTTTGTAGAATTAAATAACTGTGAGAGCCTTCTTCCAGTCACTGAAACCTGAAACTGTAAATTCAACCTTCTTTCCTCTGTAAATCAGTAACGCAAGGCTTCTAACGGTGCCACCCAACATCCCTGCAGGCTTTTAAAATCAGGACTATTCAGCCACCCTGCTAACTGCTAATTCTGTTCTAGCCAATTGCATAGAGAATTCACCCTTGGAAGATTTATGACGGGATTCACACTTTTTACCTCAACTCCTTCCTTTTTTTACAAAGAAAATTTACACCTGAAAGATGTGTGACAGATTTTATACCAACCTGTAATGCTGATTGGAGGGGCATGAAAAATGATTAATGGGGCACTGCCTCTTTTTGCACCACTGTGGCTACGGGCCTGCCAGGTCCCCATTTTCAATGAGTGGGCGGTGCTTCCGTAACCAACATCAAGGGTCAACTTTTTTGCTCCAGGGCACCCATGGACAGCAACTCGATCAGGGATACATTCCAGTTGCAATCTCATGGCCTCTTCTTCTATGAGTCCCCTCCTTTTGGGATCCTACACAAGGTGGTGTCTGTTATTGGTCAGCTAGCTAAGACTGCTAACACTCTTGTCAGCGACTCTGAGGCAGCAGAAGCAGGTTCTAGTGCACCAGTTGCTGATGACAGCATGTGCTCTAGCCCCACAAGCACTGAGACCACCTAGGAGGCAACCCTGAAAGGCAGCGGCCCAACAACCCAGGATCCAGAAGAGACTCCACAGGTTGCTTCGGTTCCCCCTTCCCCAGAGCTGGGGCAAAACAGGAGGCAATGGAAGAAGAAGAGAAGAAGAGATTGGATTTATACCCCACCCTTCACTACCCAAAGAAGTCTCAGAGTGGCTTACAAACTCCTTTCTCTTCCCTTCCCCACAACACCCTGTGAGGTAGGTGGGACTGAGAGAGCTCTGACAGAAACTGCTCTTTTTCAAGAACAGCCATGCCAGAACTATGGCTTACCCAAGGTCATCCAGCAGGTGCAAGTGGAGGAGTGGAGAATCAAACCTGGTTCTCCCAGATTAGAGTCCGCACACTTAACCACTACACCAAATGGGCGCTCCTGGAACTCCTTGAGAGGAGGCAGAGCTCATGCCTTGCTGCCCGGCAATTACCAGGTCAGGAGGAGCACCTGGGACTAAGGAGCGAAGCAGATGGCTCACTCATGAGCTCAACAAGACCCAGCTGTGAGCCACCCTTAAAGGAAAGAACCCCAGATAGTTCAGGCATGGGAGCAACTTGTCACAATTCTGTAGATGCTGTGACCATAGCACCAGATCCTGCTACCTCCTGGAACTCTTGAACTTCTGGTTTTGACCTTCAGACCTGCTTGACCACCCCTCTTGGACCTGCTCATAACTTATTTGCTGTTTGGACTCTCATCTGGCTTTCTCCATGCAGACTGAACTATTGGCTATGTGATCCTGGTTGGTGCTCTGTCTTGTTGCCTTGGTCCCCACTGCCTGAGCCTGCCCTGAACCCAAACAGTGTCAAAGCTAAAAGCAGACAGGATCACATGCATCTTAATACTGGCCAAGGAGGGTGTGGTTCCCTAACCCTGTGAACATTAGCTAAAGGAGTTTACAGAACCCTACTTCCAGCGGATGACCTGCTTCACATAGGGCCAATTCATCACCCAGATGTGAGATCCCCACATCTAACAGTCTGGTTGATCTAACAGTAGGGGACTTTTAGCAAAGGGCAGAACAGGTTATAGTAGCTTCTTGAAAGCTTGCCCACAAAAAAACATATGCTTCAAAATGGAAAAGATTTTCTTTATGGACTAACAAATAAAATATTAATCCTCAAACTTGAGAATTAGCAAAGATATTTGATTATCTGCTTGCTTTGAAGAATGACAGGCTTGCCTCATCCTCTGTTAAGGTACATCTGGCTGGCATTTCAGCATATCATGGGTCAGTCAAATATTACTCAGTGTTCTCTATTCCCTTAAAGGTTTGCAAAATATGTTTCCACCTATTGTACCCCTTCTTCCTCAATTGAGTTTGTCTTTGGTCTTAACCAGGTTGATGTATAAACCATTTGAACTGATGGCTAAGACTGATTTGTCATTTCTGTCATACAAGACAGCCTTCCTGGTAACAATCATGTCTGCCAGGAGCGTGGGGGAACTATAGGCACTGAGTTGTGACCCTCCCCCATTTGTTAAGTTCCATACAGACAGAGTATTGCTCAGGCCCAGTTTAGAATTTCTTCCTAAGGTAGTGTCTCAAGTTCACTTGAACCATGGTATCAACCTCCCAGTGTTTTTCCTATCACCAACATCTGCATCAGAATAAACATTACACACATTGGATGTGAGAAGGGCACTCCTTTTTATTTAAAATGGACTGTGAAATGTAGGTGGGATAGGAATTTGTTTTTTTTAAGGGGTTTAATAAGGGGAAGGCTGTATCTGCTCCGTCGTTATCTAGATGGGTGGTCTCTGCCATCAAGACAGGTTACAATGGAGCTAAGGTACCTTGCCCCATCAGTCTGAAGGCTCACTCCACAAGGGTTCAAGCTTCATTTTCATTAGTGGCTTTCCAATTCAGACTTGCACTAGATTACAGTCAGTCAGTCAGTACCTTTATTAGCATAGGTTATAAACATAAACAACCAGTTCAAGGTGCTGGTACTTATCTTTAAAGCACTACCTTTGGGACCGCCTCGCCCCATATGAGCCCTGCAGGAACTTACAATCTATTAGTCAACACCTCCTGGTGGTTTCTAGCCCCAGGGATGTCTGACTTGCCTCAAGAAGGGCCAGGGCTTTTTTTGGCCCTGGCCCCTATCTGGTGGAATGAGCTCCCATTAGAAATCAGGGCCCTGTGAGACCTGTTACAGTTCCACAGGACCTGCAAGACAGAGCTCTTCCAGCAGACTTTCAGTTGAGGAAGCAGGTGCCCACCTGCTATTGGCCTTCCCTCCAGTGACCTCAAATCTGAATGGCCACTTGGGAACAAACTGCTTCTTACTGAAATCTGTTGAGGCACCAGTCTTTTATTGATTACTGTTTTTAGATATATTTTAACTGTTGATCTGTTGTACTGTGAATTTTATGATGGAACCTGCCCTGAGCCTGCTTGCAGGGAAGGTGCGATACAAATCGAAATAAATAAATAAATAGAATCATAGAATCATAGAATGTTAGAGTTGGAAGGGACCTTGCAGGTCATCTAGTCCAACCCCCTGCACTCTGCAGGAGCGTAGCTGAAAGATAGCCCTACATACCCACAACATACCCGAAAGATGGTCGTCCAGCCTCCGCTTGAAAACATCCAGGGAAGGAGCATCCACCACATCCCGAGGCAGACCGTTCCACTGCTCAACCACTCTTACAGTTAGGAGGTTTCTCCTGATATCTAGCCGGTATCGACTCCCTCGTAATTTCCACCCATTAGATCTAGTCTTGCAATCTGGAGCAAGAAAGAATAGATCTGCTCCATCTTTTACATGACAGCCTTTCAAATACTTGAAGACTGCAATCATGTCCCCTCTAAGTCTTCTCTTTCCCAGGCTAAACATACCCAACTCTTTCAGCCTTTCCTCATAAAATAATTCCTCATAGGAATTATCCATCAAAAGATTTAACCTTATGCTCCCTAATCCTTATAATAATTAGAAGATGCCTTGCTACTGAATAGGTAGTATAGGAACGCTGGTCCAACAAAAGAAGAAAAACAAGTCTCTCATCAGAATAGCCATGGAAATTATGCAAGAGGGATTAATTAAAAATCCCTCACTTTAACATAGAAATCATAATAGAGCAAAATATGGGGTACTGATTTTGACTTTCTACCTTTACATAAGCAGAGTCTTTCATAATAGGGGACATTTGCAAATCTCCCAGAGAGAACCACTAACAGGAGGACATTGAATCGTGTGAACATAAAACTTTGACATAATTGAGGGGATGTAAGTTGTGAAAAGTAGGCTGCTAGAACCCCATAATCACGTGTGATACCAGACTCCAGAGAGGAGTATGTCTTGCTTGCTAAGGAACAGAGAGTTTGCTTTTCAATGTCCAGAAGCCTCTGTTTCAAGAATCTAAAGGCTTTGGATTCTTCTAAAATAAGAAGAGAATTAGAAGGATGCCTATAGACTATATTTTTCCCAGAATTAAGTGTGAATGAAAGAAATAAATGAAAAATAACCAGACAGCATAAAATAGACATAACTCATTGATTCCGCCCTATAGTGAATGTGTAACCAAAATTTCAAGGTCTAGTCTCTAGAAGCCACTGTCCTATCTCCAAGGACATGGCCGCATGGCTTACGCAGTTCATGGCCCCAAAATGTGGTGCAGAAATTCTGGCACTAGACAACATTTGCAAAGCAGCCATCTGGTCGACACCCTTGATGTTTGCTAAGCATTACTCGATGGACGTAGACTCCAGGAATGAAGCTGCAGTTGCAAGAGCAGTTTTACAAGAAAACTGCTGCTGACCAGCCCATACCTACCTCCTCAGTAAGTGAGCTTGTTACTCTCATGTGGGACTGTACAAAAGCCATGACGATGAAAACAGGGTTGCACTTACCTGTAACCGTTGTTCATTGAGCTGTCTTCTGTGCAGGCACACATCCCTCCATCCTTCCCCACTGTGGGCTGCTCAATGAATGACAGTGGCTACCTCATGGTGATGAAGGGAACTGAGGGAAGAGTGCTCTCCCCACCTCCCTCATGTAATCCTTTGGGCAAGAAAGGGGAAGTCTGAAAACGGAGGGGAGGGGGAGCACTCTTACAGTCTAGAATGTCCTTTAAAAAGCTTGGAAGCTGTTCTCCGTGGCTGGCCTGCAATCATGGAGTCCCCATGTGTGCCTGCACAGAAGACCACTTGATGAACAACGGTTACAGGTAAGTGAAACCCTGTTATCTTCAAAAATCTTAGTAAGGAAAAGCTTAACAGACTCATTATTAAAGGCCCCCATCCCTCAAGCCAAACACCTTTGTTCAATTGTTGTGTTAGCAAACTTTATGATCAAATCCTTGTGGAGATGACAACTTGGTAGGACTGCATAGTACTGTGCACTTTTGAAGGTATCTTTAATTCAAAGGACACATGCGTAAGCACACAATGAGGAGTTGTGTTATGCATTTCTGTAGTCTGTTTAAAGAAAGGGAGGGATTTACTTCCATTGCATCTCCACTTTAAAAAGCAACTTATGATGTGATGTGGAGGGGAATGGGCAAAGTGAATTCCTGTACAAGAAAGTTTTGTTCTGTGAGGATACCTTAAAAAGGCTCTCTCTATTGGATCCCAGACCTGAGATTTCTTCTGCCACATATTAGGAAATACTGTCTTTAAAATGTATAAAGTTGAGTTAGGTTTTAAGTCCCATAAGTAACTGCACATTGCAGCACATTTGGCAGAACAGTATGACACTGTTTTTTTCTATAGTTATTGCTGATCCTCTCATTGGAAGTAGAACTTAAGCTTGAGGTGTAACAAACATAGACAAAGCTAAGTGCAACCTCTGATATATATTGGTGTGTTGTCATCTCTTGCTAGTTGAGTTTAGGCCAGAAAGGCCTGGAAAACCATGATATCTAATCCAAATGCCAACAGCTGTTTGGAAAACTGCCAAATGAATTAAAAGGGAAAGCCTTCCTGTAGGATAGGATATCTAGCATGTATAAATGCACAAATCTGTTTTAATGTCTGTTTTAACAAGTGACAATGTTGCAGGTGACTTTTTCTTTTCTTTTCAAGTTTAATGAAACTCATGATTGTTAAGTCATCTGCTTCAAAAGCAGACGAGCCCAGAAAGCTCCTAGCTTGACACCACTGCAGCTGAGGCCCATCAGCTGTGTAAACACTTCTGAAAATGTTACTCCCAAAAATATAATTAATTTCTATCTGAAATTAAAGCTTCCAACTTAATATTAATGAAGACTTAACTTTGGCAATAACAGTCTAACACTTCTTCCTCCATTGTCATTTATAGATTATTTGTTTATAAAGTTCATCTTGATTTGCAGCTCTCCGATCTCAATTTTTTAAATTTCCCAGTTTGGCAAAAACTTTATCTTTGACAAAGATGTCTTAGTGGTTCCATTCATGAGTAAAGATCTAACTGTGAACAATTAAAGAGTTAAAGAATGATTTTATTTGAATACTTTTCATTTACATTTTATGCAGTATAAGAAATACTTTGTAATACCATGGGATGTTTTTTGCAGTGTAATTCTCGTTAACCTTTGCCTTAGCAAACATGAGCGCTAAATAGACTTCCAATAATTAGATTCCTGTGTAATAAAGACTCCTATGAACCTGGTAAGCTCCAGACTTCTGCATTACCAGAAATGCATCAAAGTCAAGAACCTTTTTAAAAATATTGTTACTGCATCTCCAGCTTGAGCCAGAGAGTGTTCTTTGCTTGTAGTTTCAACGTAATAAAATATGGGATACTGGCAGAAATGTCAATAGCTCTTTCAACCACCTTTTTATACAGTTTCTCTGAGAAAATAAATATCTACATCTTTACCCATAGAAGAATGTCTTCATGCTGTGTCGGTTTAACTGTGAGAAACAAGGAGATTGCAAGATTGCTAACATACCATTTTACACTTTAACAAGGACATTTTTTCAGTTTCTACAGAGTATGAATAATGTTAACACTTGGAGTTATAATTACCTCATCTAATTAAAACACAGACAACAAATATCTGGGTTTCTTTCTTACTACAGTTTTCAGATTATCTGCTTTGGGGGGGGGAACCCTGCTTTAATGGGTATTATTTTACTTGCCATGATCTGTGTTTTTTTTGTTCGCCGTTATCAGTTAGCAAACAATTATCTTGGTGAAAACAGTAGACTTAAAAATTAAGTGATGTGCAAAACTGGCAAAAGAGAACTGAGTAAAAGCCACTTCACATGCTAGAATTTCTTCAGATGTGTGTGGACTCCTAAGAGTGAGCCGTGCAGGGCTTGCTAGAAACCACTTTCCCTGCATAATAGAAGCAAAAATTGGGACAGGTCAAGAGAGCTTTCCTTAATGGCTGTCTAAAGTATTTAGGTTCTTGGGGTCTGTCAGTGTTGTACTGCTCCTTGAATGGATAGATGCAGAACAGCGGACAAGCTTGTGGTCATTGTGTAGAAAGAGGAACTTTGGATCTTCTTCGTGGTCTCTGTGCATCACACCCATGGGAAACAGTGTGCCTGCACTGACCTGGTTGGTGTTGTACAAAGCTCACAACAGGATTTTTGCGCCCTCGCTCCGAGCCTGCGCGAGGACCCCTCAGCGCGCATGCCCAGAGAGGCGGGGCACGAATATCCCGCCAGTTCTCTTCTGACCGCCTCGCTGTTAACAGCCTGTGTCAGTTGCTCTGAGAGCGCTTTTTTCCTCACAGCAGGGATCTTTTTCTCTTCAGCTTTTTCCCCTTTATTTTGTTTCTTTTTGTCTTTATTTTGTTTTTCGGGACGCTCGAGAAGTTCTCTTCTGAGATTTTTCGTGGTTTTGGACCTTGTCCCTTCGATTCCCCCCCCCCTCTTTTTCCCTAAAACTGTCTCTTCCGTGTCAGTTTATGGAAAGCCGAAAGTGGGGGTGCTTTAAACGGTGCTCTTCCTGCGGCAGCAAGTTAGCCCTTAAGGGCGAGCATTCGTTGTGTGTTTTTTGTTTAGGCGAGAACCATCGTCCTGAAGCCTGTGCTTTCTGTGCTCGTTTTCCCAACCAAACGAGAAAAAACGGAGCCGCTAGGCTGAAAGTGGCACTCTGGGAGTCAGCCCTTGTGCCCCCTACTACCAGCATGGAGACCGAGCAGTCGGGATCGAAGTCTACAATGGCTTCGACTTTGGTATTGAAGGACCTTTCGACACCGAAGCCTCCCCAAGTAGGGAAGTCCTCCTCCGATACGGGACTGGCTCCTAAAAAGAAGATGAGCTCGAAGACGGCATCCTCGGTGTCGACTCCAGTAAAAAAGCCCCAAAAGGACAAATCTAAAAGGCATGCTGCCAAGACATCAGGAGACACACGTAAGTCTCACAGTGTGAGCAGTGCTTTATCTCCAAGGGGCTCTGCTTTACATGCTGATGCATCACAGCAACCTCTTCAGACGCTCCGCTCATCTCCAGAGCTGCCGAAGGTTGGACTCCCCACCTCGACAGCTGGACCCCCCGGTGTTGGATGTCCGATGTCAAGCCAAACCACTTCCATTGTCGTCACCCCTTCCCACCGATGTCGACCTCATCTCTGACACTCAAGCTGTGGGTTCCCGCTCACCTTCTGCGGCCTCCTGGGCTAGTGACCATTCTGAACATCCCTGGCACCGTCCCAGAGGACGCTCTCGGTCTCCTCATCGACCAGATCGATATGGATGGGAAGATTACGACCCAAGGTATCGTCCAAACTATCCACATGAGCCCCAGGGGAGTTATCCTTATGGCCCATCCAGATACCTGTAAGACCATGGCCAAGATATGCGGTATCGGTTTTCTTCTGGCCCATGGCAGTATTCACAGGGACCAGGCCCTTGGGAATCCCACCAACATAGATCGCACTCCCTGCGCTGCCCTCCGCCCTCGGCGTCGCTGTCGAAAGCACCACAGTCTCCTCCACGGCTTCCTGCTCAATCTCCTGTGCATCAGCCATCGGTATTGATGCCCCTACAACAACCCCCAATGTCGTTACCAACTCAGGAAATTGAATCCAATTCTGAGCCCTCTCAAGACGGTTCTGATGAAGAACGCATGGAGGATGATTTCTCTCCAATAGACCCGCCTCCGAAACAACCCATCTCGGGAGACGGTCCAATATCGCCGTTGGAGGATATGTCCTCGTACGGGGAACTGGTTAAGCGGGTGGCCCATTCCCTTGGACTCACCATTGTGCAGCCACAACCATCTGCTGCGGATGAGGTGTACGACATCATCGAGATAGATGCATCAATACCTATTGCACTCCCAATGTCGAAGCATCTACTTAAGGCAGTCAAAACCCCTTGGGCCAAGCCATCCTCGGCTCTGGTCTCCACTAAATGTCTTGATCACGTGTATCCAGTACAAGAAGAAGGGGCCTCCTTCCTTTACCTTCACCCTCGTCCTAATTCACTAGTCGTCTCTACCTCTTCCAAAAAAAAAGAGATCTAGCACCATCCCTTCGGATAGGGAGAGCAAGAAAATCAATGCTTATGGTCGCAGGATCTACTCTTCCGCTGCCCTGGGCGTAAAATCCTCAAATTACTTGGCTTGTTTCGGGAGATATGAATACTCCCTTTGGCAAAGGATGTCTGCCTTATTCCCTTCCATACCGGAAGACAAGTTAGCCGAAGCCCGATTCATCCAGAAAGAAGGCCTTCTGGTTTCTAAACAAATATTAAATACTGCTAAGCACTCCTTGGATGCTTTTTCGACATCAATGGCTTCATCGGTATCTCTTCGACGCCATGCATGGCTTCGTACCACTTCCTTACTGTTGGATACTAGATCCTATATCGAGGACCTCCCCTTTGATGGAGATGGCCTCTTCCACTCATCCACCGACACTGCCTTGCAGGAGCTAGACAAAAATATCAAGGTTTCAAAGTTGCTAGGAGTATCCGCTCCACAACGATCCTACCGACAATGCTCGTGGTCCCGGTATGCTGCACGGCGTCCATATCCCACCAAGCCTTCTCCGGATAACACCTGGAAACCACGCCAGTCTCCGATTCCTCATCGCCCCTCATATCAGTCCAAGTCGAGGTCAGGAATGCAGCAACAGAGGTCGAAGTCCACCCGAGGCCCAAAGCAGAATCTTTGGCTCTCCACTGTTGATACCGTCAGAAACAACTCGTCTCCATCCATTCCTCTCCGCATGGAAGATCATCACCTCCGATGCCTGGGTCATTTCCATTGTGACCGGGAGCTACTACATCGAGTTTATCGACCGCCCTACCCTCCCTGTCTTCCATCCCACCTCTCCTTCCGCCATTCTTCTTCAGGAAGTCGACTCCCTCCTGAGGAAGGAGGCGATAGAGCCTGTACCGATGTCTTTGAGGCAGAGAGGTTTCTACTCCCGGTATTTTGCGATACCGAAGTGCAACGGCGGGTTGCGGCCGATCTTGGATCTTCGAGATCTCAATGTTTACATTCGATACCAAAAATTCAAAATGACAACTCTGCAGATTATACTTCCCCTTCTTTCCCAAGGTGCCTGGATGGCTACTATCGACCTCCAGGATGCCTACTTCCACATCAACATCCACCCTTCTCACAGGAGATACCTCCGTTTTGCCATAGGGGAGTGTCATTACCAATACAAATGCCTCCCCTTTGGTCTCCCTACCGCACTGAGGATCTTCACCAAAACCATGGTGGTGGTGGCGGCCCACCTTCGTCTCCAGGGAGTCACCATCTTCCCTTAAATAGACGACTGGCTTCTGGTGGCAGACAACCCAACACTCCTGAGAAGGGATACTGCTCTGACGCTGCACCTCCTGTCGTCTCTGGGACTTCAGGTAAACCACTCAAAATCTCACCTGGAACCGTCCCAGAAGGTGCACTTTATTGGAGCTCTACTGGACACTATCACCTGCAGAGCCTACCTTCCAGCAGACAGGGCTCAAACCCTGGCCTCTCTAGCGATGGCAGTTCGCTCTTCTCCATCCTCAATGGCGTACCAGATACAGCGCCTCTTGGGACACATGTCCGCGACAACTTCTGTCCTCCCACTAGCCAAACTGCGGATGAGGCCCTTCCAACTCTGGTTCTTAAAGATCTTTCATCCAACATTCATGCCGCAGTCCAAATCCCTCACTCCACCTCAGGCCGTGTGCGGCTGCTTTCTTTGGTGGACTGTCATCCCAAATATCACCGAAGGTGCACCTTTCACCCTTCCTGTTCCTCACTACACACTGACCACGGATGCCTCTCTGTGGGGTTGGGGGGCCCACCTCAATGGCATCAGTATCGGATCCCGTTGGGATGCTTCCACCACAACTCGCCACATCAATTTCTTGGAGCTACTGTCGATCAGATTGGCCCTTCAAGCCTTCTAGCCTCTCCTCTGGGGCAACTGTGTGGCTATCCTCACAGACAATACGACAGCCATGAGCTATGTGAACCGTCAGGGGGGAACAGTGTCACGGAGCCTTTGTCGCCTTGCAATAGAAATGTGGGATTGGTGCGTTGCCTCCCAGATCACTCCGATAGTCACACACATCCCGGGAGTCCTGAACATAGAGGCGGACCTGCTCAGCAGAGGTGCCACTCATCACCACGAGTGGGAACTGAACCTATCCTACCTCCAACCCCTCTTCAATCAATGCGGCACTCCGGGGGTCGATGTGTTCGCCTCCAGAGAAAACAGAAAATGCACGCACTTCTGCACTCGGGGAGGAAGGGATCCTCTCTCCCTAGGAGATGGCCTTCTATTGCCACGGGACGGATCATTTCTTTATATGTTCCCTCCCCTGGTTCCCTGTTATACTTCGACTAGCGCTGGGAAAGTACCACCACTTTCCCAAAGTTCCAGATCTTCTCACGGCAGAAAGGGGCACGCTGTTCCACCCAGAAGTAAACAAGCTAAAACTGACGGCCTGGAGGATTCAACCTTAGTATTCTCTGCAAGAGTCGCAGAAGTGCTCTCCAATGCCAGGAAAGAATCCACGCGTTCATCATATAGGAGAAAATGGTGCAGGTTCCTTTCTTACCTCCACCCCCCTATTGCATCACCTACTTCTGTTGGTCTTGACAGGGTTCTGGATTTTCTCGTCTCCCTTAAAGATCAAGGCCTTTCTCACTCGTCCATCCGAGTCTACCTGGCAGCTATATCTGCATACCACGAGGGTGTAGATGGCTATACCATCTTTTCCCATCCGACCTCTAAACAGTTTCTAAAAGGTCTCCTCCGACTGCATCCCCCTGTGGCTCCACCCACAGAACTTTGGGACCTACCTCTCATACTCCGCCATCTTACCAGATGCCCATTTGAACCGATGGCAACGTGCGAGCTTCAATACGCCGCCTGGAAGACAGCCTTCCTGGTGGCCATCACCTCAGCTAGGAGGGTCAGTGAACTCTCAGCATTAAGACATGACCCTCCGTATCTGGTATTTTTCCCTGATGGAGTTCGTTTAGTGCCAGACATTACCTTTGTTCTGAAAGTTGTTTCCGAATTCCACGTTAATACAGAGATTTTTCTACCAGATTTTTTCCTGCATTCTGACGGGGATGAGCAGTGCTTACTGCACACCCTAGATGTCAAGAGAGTGCTTCTGTTTTATCTTAATAGGACTCAACCTACCAGACGGGACAGTAACCTATTCGTCTCTAATAGCCCGGCTTCCTTGGGATTACGCATCTCATCCCAGCGCCTGTCCAAATGGATTGTTGAGACAATTAGACTGTGTTATGCCCTAGCGAAACAGTCGCATCCTACTACTCTATGGGCTCACTCCACAAGGTCCATGGCGACCTCTACGGCCTTTCTAAAGGGCGCATCCTTTTTTTTTTTTTGAAACAAAAATTTTTATTGGGATGCATTCAACATTGTTAAACATCGTTACCAATACAATTAAAAAGATTTTCATCCCATCCCCCCACCCCCCTAATAGGCTTCCAACACTGCTAATAACAAAAAAGAAAAAGTTAAAAGGTAATCAAGTTTAGACTTATAACAATCGACAAACCAGGTAACACAATTCTGATACATAAAAAACTGACTTTTTCAAACATAGTTTCCAATAAAGGTACAGTACAATCAAGTGTTCATTTCATTTCTCATTCAGTTTCAATACAAATCAAGATTGTACATTTTTCCTTTCATTCTATATTCGGTTTCCATATACAATTTCAGGCCTTCCCAGTCTTTTAGATATTGTTCTGCCATTTGTCCATTTAGTTTTTTCGTCATTTTGTCCATTTCGGCTAGAAACAACAGTTTTCTTAACCAGTCATGTATATCTGGCACCTTCTCCGCTTTCCATTGTTGAGCAAAAGTCATTCTCGCCGATGTAATCATATACCATAATAATGTCCTTTTTTCTTGTGGAATTTTTTCCATTGTCAAACCTAAGAGAAGAAGTTCCGGACTTTTCCTAATAGGAATTTTTAATATTTTCTGCATCTCACAATGTACATTTGACCAGTATACCTTTGCTTTATCACATGACCACCACATATGGTAAAAAGAACCCTCTGTTTTTTTACATTTCCAACACTTATTACTCAAGTTCTTATCCATACTTATATTAGCAATCTTTTTTGGTGTCATATACCACCTGTACATCATCTTATAACAATTTTCTTTTACATTAACACAGGTTGACATTTTAAAGGCTTTTTTCCACAAAAATTCCCATGCTTCCATAGAAATTTCCTTGTTCATATTTATGGCCCATTTTATCATTTGCTCTTTAACAGTTTCATCCAAAGTATATACAGTCAACAAGGTTTTATACATCTTTGATATCGTTTTTCGCTCTTTTTTCAACCATATATCTTCAAACTCATCGTTCTTAGCTCTAAAACCAACCTCTTTACAGTCTTTTTTGTAAATATCCCGTATTTGACAATATTGTAACCATCCATACTCAAATTCTAATTCATTATTTGGTTTTAAAACATATTTTTTCCCTTCCTTTTGAAGCAACTCTTGGTATTTCAACCAATCATTACCTTTATATTCTGAAAAGGGATGAATAACTGCAGCAGGAACAATCCACAAAGGCCTCTCATCAGGAACTGTGTTCTTGTATCTGGTCCATGCATCAAACAATGTTCTTCTTACATAATGATGCTTAAACATTGAGTCTACTTTATTTTTCCCATACCAAAGATAGGCATGCCAGCCAAATCTGCAATCGTGACCCTCAAGGGCCAAAAGTTTTCTATTTTCCAAATTAACCCAGTCAGTTAGCCAAGACATACATACAGCTTCATGATACAAACGCAAATTCGGGACTTGGAAGCCACCTCTGTCTTTAATATCATACATTATTTTCATTTTAATTCTTGGCTTCTTTCCTGCCCAGATAAATTTAAAAATTTCTCTTTGCCATTTCACCAACACTTTCACATCTTTCACAATTGGTATTGTCTGAAACAAAAACATCAACCTGGGCAGTACATTCATTTTGACAACGGCAATTCTTCCAAGAAGAGATAATCTAAGTTTTCCCCACTTTTCTAAATCGCGCTTTATCAAAGCCCACAGTTTTTCATAATTATTCTTAAACAAATCAATATTTTTCATTGTAATGTCAACTCCCAAATATTTAACCTTTTTAACCACTTCACATTCTGTCAGATTTTGTAAAATTTGTTGCTTTGTAACATTCATGTTTTTACACAATATTTTCGATTTATTTTTATTTACATAGAACCCTGCGAGATCACCAAACTCTTTTACTTTTTCAAATACCAAAGGCATGTTATTGACAGGATCTTCAACAATAAACATAATATCATCAGCAAATGCTCTTAATTTGTATGAGAAACCTCTAATACTCAAACCTTTTATATTATCATCATCTCTAATCATTTGCAGCAGAATCTCCAAAATCCAGATGAATAACAATGGCGATAAGGGACAGCCCTGTCTGGTTCCTTTTCTGACCCAGAACGCTTCTGTTGATTCTGCATTTACAATCACCGTAGCCTTTTGTTCTTTGTATATTGATTTAATCATTCTTGTAAATTCTACGCCCATCTGCAATTTTTCAATCACTTTGAACATAAATTCCCAATTCAAGTTATCCAATGCCTTCTCCGCGTCTAAAAATAAAAAGCCAACCTCTTTTTCCAGGTGCTTATCATAGTATTCTATTGCATCTAAAACAACCCTCATATTGTCTTTTATTTGCCTACCTGGCAAAAACCCAGCCTGATCTTCGGCAGTAGTGTCTTTCAAATACCCTTTAAGGCGTTCTGCTAGGATTTTTGCATAAATTTTGTAATCATTGTTCAAGAGTGAAATTGGTCGATAATTTTTAACATTAGTTAAATCTTGGGTCTCTTTCGGTATTAAGGTGATTGCTGCTTCATTCCAGGAATCTGGAATCTTCCCACTTTGTCTAATTTCATTTAAAAGAATCTCTAGAACCGGTACCAGGTCTTCTTGAAATTTCTTGTAAAATTTGGCTGAAAAACCGTCTGGTCCTGGAACTTTGGAGATTTTTGCTTCACCTATTGCTTTGCTGATTTCGCATCCTTATCGTCCATCTGCAGAGCTGCAACATGGTCCACGCCAACCACTACGCTCTGGACGTTCGTGGCAACAGAAGGGTGATCTGGGTCGTCTGATCCTTTCTGCTGCGGCTCGCCAAGTCTGACGGCACCTGCCTCCAAGTGAGCCACTGCTTTTTAATCTCCCATGGGTGTGATGCACAGAGACCACGAAGAAGATAAACAGGTTGCTTACCTGTAACTGATGATCTTTGAGTGGTTATCTGTGCATTCACACCGCCCGCCCATCCTTCCCCTCTGCTGTCATCCTCGGCTGTTCTCATACACGGCTTTGGTTGATAGCGGTCAGAAGGAACTGGTGGGATATTCGTGCCCCGCCTCTCTGGGCATGCGCGCTGAGGAGTCCTCACGCAGGCCCTGAGTGAGGGTGCGAAAATCCTGTTGTGAGCTTTGTACAACACCGACCAGGTCAGCGCAGGTGCACTGTTTCCCATGGGTGTGAATGCACAGATGACCACTCGAAGATCATCAGTTACAGGTAAGCAACCTGTTTTTGATACAGACTGTAGCATATTTTGCTGCTGGGGTTTTGAAGACCATTGCAATTGAAACTTGCTTTTCTGTGATGCAGCTGTTAAAGATGTATGAGCTCCAGTCTTCCTTGCTTGTTCCTTTAACTCATGATGCAGAAATGTGAAATAATACAGATCTAATATATGTGTTACTTTAAATTGTTCTCAGTGTCGGTTAGAAGAGAGTTAAAACATACAATAAAACCATAAAGGCAAAATTTACAGTAAAGTATGAGACAACACTCCATAATATTTATTTATTTACTTATAACCTGCCTTTCTGTCTTATGGTACCCAAAGCAGCTCCTCCATTTTATCCTCACAACAACTCTTGTGAATTAGGTTAGGCTGAGAGTGTATAACTAGACCAAGGTCACCTAGTGAACTAATATGACAGAATGACATTATGAGCCTTAGAGACCCTAGTCTTACACTCTAACCCAGGGGTGTCAAATATGTGGCCCACAGGCCAGAACAGATCCTCAGAGGGCCCCAATCTGACCCACAGGGCCCTGGCTGTTTCCTGCTTCCCTTTCCAGTTCTCTTGCTGCTGCCGTATCACAGCTTGCTTTACCAGTCTCTCTCAATAGCACAGGAAAGATAGATAGGCAAGCTTCTCTTATGTGATTGAGAGAGTCTGGTAAAGAACTGGCTAAGGCTCCCCAGGGGGAGGGAGGGAACACCCAGAGCTCGCTTCCTGGCCAGGCTGCAGGAGGCTAAGGAAAGCCTTTCTTTCTGTCTTTCTACTGGCTGAGGCTCCTCCCTGAAGAGAGGGAGGGAATGAGGGAGAGCGTGCTTTGCTGGGCTGCCTCAATTGCACAGGAGAAATACGAAGCACCTTTAAGGCCAACAAACTTTTGTTCAAGATGAGCTGTTGTGTACCTTGCTACAGTGTGTGTATTCTGTTGGGCTCTTTATGCCAGGGCTCTACAGGGTGCAACTGGGTTCCCTCCCCCTTTTCACTGTATTCATGCCCTCATGATCCAGTCTTTCTCAGTAAGAAAGCAATGTGAACTATTTTAGAAGAGGTATAACAACAAGCCAGTGAGGCGGATTAGGCTGAGAGTGTATGTCCAGACCAAGTTCACCCAGCACACTTCCTTTGTAGGAAGTTGTAGTTATTTCTCTGGGGAAGACTATAGTTTTGTAGACAAACACATGGCCCTCAGTCTATGTCAGGATGCCTTCTCATGTTCTTGACCAGCACATGAAGCAACTTATGTACAAAAGTGCCCAGCCATTTCATGTTTTCCCCTGGGTACTAGCCTCAGAACACTGAGCATGAGATTTCTGTAATGAATGTCAATAAGTCAAAAGTAGGTTTGCAGCTTACAGATACACACCTGGACAGCATACTCAAGATTGCTACAGCACATACATTTTGATGCAATAATTCAGAGCAAGAGGTGTCAGTTATCAGAGACTGTTAAATAGACAAAATATTGCAAGAGTGCTAGTGTTTTAAGCATTTTTTATTTAAAATTTTAAAAATCTTTAATTGTGTTTGTCTGTGTCCTCTATAAGGTTTATAAAGCATTACATTTTATGACACACATGGCCTGGCCCAACAAGGTCTCATTTATGTCAGATCTGGCCCTCATAACAAATAAGTTTAACACCCATGCCCTAACCATTACTCCACACTATTATAACTCTTCAAGTCAAATGCTGGCCTAAATAGGAAATCCCTTCTTATGGCAAATTTTAGAAGGTAGATGTCTCTATCAAAAAGATATAAAACGTACTCTGTTTCTCCTTGGAAGAATGAAAGCATCGAAAGTGCTCAGCTGATTTCAGTTCCTATATAAAAAGAGGCATGAAAGGCTTTTAAGGTAAAAAATAGCACAGATTGAATGTGAGCACTCCAATGAACATCAGTTTATGGAAACTGCATTCTGTCTCAGCTAAAGCTTCTGGGTTGTCTTCAAAAGCACATGGGTCACATTACAGAAAGCAAGCCTAGAAGTTGTAGGCCATATCAATCTAGAAAAGAAGCAATGTAGATGAAAAGGCACCCTTAAAAATGGTTCCTGCTTGCTTTCAAAAAGCAGACCTGGGTCCAGGCACATCCCTAATCTCATGTGTTCAGATAAGGTAAGGACAAACTATGTGCCATAATTTAACAGATTCCTTCTAGGAAGGCTAGCTTTCTCAACCAGCAGCCCCACCATCATGTCTGGATTTATTTCATTTTATTCAGTCTTATCCACTTGATCATAGCTTCAAAGGCACTAGTTCAAGATGGAGACAAGCACTTCCTTAATTAAATAAGTTGGATGTTATCGTCCTATTAATTACACCCAACCAAATTGCTATGAATAATCTCAGTCATATTTATGTACTCATTGGCATCATATATGTGAGAGAACAAGAAGAAGAAGAGATTGGATTTATACCCCGCCCTTCATTACACAAAGGAGTCTCAGAGCAGTTTACAATCTCCTTTCCCTTCCCCTGCCCACAATAGACACCCTGTGAGGTAGGCGGGGCTGAGAGAGCTCTGACAGAAACTGCTCTTTTTCAAGAACAGTTGTGCCAGAACTATGGTTTGCCCAAGGTCATCTAGCAGGTGCAAGTGGAGGAGTGGGGAATCAAACCTGGTTCTCCCAGATTAAAGTCTGTGCACTTAACCACTACACCAAACTGATTAAGGGGTAACAGGAAAAAGTTTCTTGGTCATCAAATATTGTGGTTTTCTTAAATAAAAGGAACAAGTTGTTCTAGTGCTGCAACTGTAAATGCATATGTTAGGTTGAGTTTCCTTAACAGAAGTCATACATTCAATAGAGCAGTACAGATCTGTTCTTTTTTATTCCTATAGCTTTGGTATTTAAAAAAACAACATGTATTTGCTCTAAAGGAAAGGAATATATAGCTGAACATTTGAATGTTTCTATTATGAAATAGATTTATATAGTATACAAACAGGAAATGTGGTAGACTGAACTTACACTGGTATTTTTTCACTTTTATAGACAGACATAGTGCTGGTTCTTTCAGGAAATTAAAATATTGGGTCTTCTTTTTATACCCTGCTCTCATGGATAGGAAATAGAGTTTTCTTGCCATCCTGATGGCCATACGTGGAATGAGCCAATTTTAGTTCTGGTTATATATCAGGGAGTGCAGATTCACAGTGTACACTGTGAAGCAGTCCCTGTTCATTAGTAACTAAGGATTAGTTTCAGTTTCTGTGGCTAGAGAACCCAATTTTGAAGCACCAAGTGAAAACATAAATTTGCCCACACATTCTGTTATTAAAATCTGGGCCATGGCTCAGTGGTAGAACATCTACTTGGCATGCAGAAGGTCCCATATTCAATCCCTGGCATCTCCACTTAAAGGATCAGGTAGGAGGTGATATGAAAGACCTCTGCCTGAGACCCTGGAGAGCTCCTGCCCATCTGAGTAGACAGTACTGACTTTGTTAGACTGATGGTCTGCTTCAGTATATGGCAGCTTTGTGTGTTCAACTGCTTAGTGAAATACAATGGTGTGTTTTTATTTCTATTATTCTATTTTTTCTGGTGCTTCATTATTTTATTTTTGATAGTTTATTGCTATATTGTTAAAAACTGTTTTGGGCACATCTGTGGAGATGCACCCAAGAAACAATATAAATTAATAAATATTTTTGTCACACAATCAGTACAGGATTGAAGTAAAACAGAAACACAAGAGGCTAATGTTACCTATGGAATCAGGAACCTTTCACCTGCTACCCAGTTCAATCTTGCTCAGTAATTCTTTGTCATATAGTAAGTACAAAGCATTTTCCTGTTGGGCAGAGCTACCTTTGTCAGGCATGAAAGTGATTCATATTTACTCTACATTTTCTACTGCATATTGTGCATGTATAGTGAATGGAAAATTTGATGAAATAAGAGAAAGTGACCATAATTCAGTAATTTCAGTCAGTGTCCAAATCCTGGCTGTAGGTCTGCTTTTGAATGCTCAGGGTTGTTTTTTTTTACTGAATATATAAAAATAGGCACAGTGGAAGAAACCTTGTGTTTAGTCAGTTGCTTAATCATGCAGAATGTCATGCCTTATCTCATAAGGGACAGCTAATGCAGCAGAGATTGGGAACCTTCTGTTCCCCCTCTGCTGATGGATAAGGTTAGCCCATCTCTCTTCCATCTCACTCCAAGCACAGGGCCATGCAAGTTTTGCCTAGATGCCATCCCTTCTTCCAGCCTGTTTTGCAGCAGTGTGATTTTGTCAGAACTCCTGCTCTGTCACTTTAGTGAAAGCATGGCCAGACTTTCTACCTGACCTCTGGATTAACTATTCCAAGCCAGACAGAATAGAAAGATTATGTCCATGGCATGTTCTACTGCATACAATTGTGATGGGCTCTGAGAGGCAGAGGGTATCTTCTATGGCTGATGGTGGGCCAGGGCTTCAAGAGGAACAGCATGAAGCATTCTCTGTTGACTCCATGACTAGTATGCCTTTACAGAAGAGTGGGACACTTCCTCCCCCCTGGAAGTTGCTGGGTCTGAGTGGTGTGATCATCTGACTAGGCAGGAACAGCTGCCCCAAGATACCTCTGGATACAGCGGGGGGGGAATTTGCTTTAGGACAGTGGGGGAAGAAAATCCCACAGATCCCGAAAGGAATTTTGTGGAAAGGAGAGGGTGAAAGGCAAGGTAAGGACAATAAAAGAACTAGACACCTTCAAGTTAATGGAGAGCCAGCATGGTATAGTGGCTAGAATCTGGGAGACCCAGCTTTAAATCCCCACTCTGCTAATGAAACTCATTGGGTGACCTTGGGCTAGTCACACGTTGTCAACCTAACGTAGCTCACAGAATTGTTATACTGGGGATAAAATGGAAGAAGGAAGAATAATATTTTTTATCACTTTGTTCTCATTGGGGAGAAAAGCAGAGTATAAATATCTAAATACAATAATATTCTCCAAGTGATTCCCTGTGCATAAATTGGAGTATTAGGATATCTGTCATTCATGGGTAAAGCAGCATATATGCCGACCTTCCTCCCTCCCTCCCTCCCTCCCTCCCTCTTTCTTTCTTTCTTTCTTTCTTTCTTTCTTTCTTTCTTTCTTTCTTTCTTTCTTTCTTTCTTTCTTTCTTTCTTTCTTTCTTTCTTTCTTTCTTTCTTTCTTTCTTTCTTTCTTTCTTTCTTTCTTTCTTTCTTTCTTTCTTTCTTTCTTTCTTTCTTTCTTTCCATTTATAGTCCTCCCTTCCCAGAAGTGGGCTCAGGGTAGGTAACAACATGTCATTTATACAAAATATATTAGTTAATGTAATAACATTAAAATTTTAAACCTCATCATAGTTATTAAACTGGTGGTGACAGCTAATAACAATAATTTTTTTCTGGTTGTGAGGGGTTCCTAGCCATAGCCAGTAGTTGTTAACAGAGTGACAAACACCTCAGGATGCATATATGGACGTCCCCTGCCTCAGCCAAAAGCCTGGTGGAACAGCTCCGTCTTGCAGGCCCTGCAGAATTGAAGTAGATCCCGCAGGGCCCTGATCTCAAAGGGGAGCATGTTCCACCAAGCAGGGGCCAGGGTGGAAAAAGCCCTGGCCCTGGTCAAGGCAAAACAGAAGTCTTTCGGGCCAGGAACTACCAGGAGGTGTTGATCCATTGGGCGTAGTGCTCTTGCATTTGTGTGGATCAAGGCAATTGTAGTTGTTTCATATGTATTTGGTGAACTATTGAAAAATAGTTTCTCCATAATGAATAGCTATGGAGATTTCTCCATTTTGATTTTTAGGTAATCATTTTACTTTCTAACTAGTTTATTAATAATAATATTATTGTTACGCTTTCAGTGTCCAATGCTTCACACATATGGGCTTGGATACAGTGAGGTGGAAGCATAAACATAAATGGGCTTAGCACAGTTCTGCTTGCACAAGAACTTACGCAATATCTTGATCTTTCCTCCCTGTATGATATCATGTCCAGAAGTTGGTTGCACAAGATCTTGCACAAGTGGAAGCACAATAAATTTGACTTGTTGCAAGCATGAATCTCCTACTCCATTGATATCATCCTCTTACCCCATTAATGTACTACTCAAAAGCCAAACACTATCTTGGTTCTGAAAATCCCTTGACGCTACCTGAGCCAGTGTAAAAAGCTCATTCCAAAGTCCTCTCTATAGTGTCCATAATCCTGGGTAAAGAAGCAGTGGAGCAAGAACAGGTTTTCCTTCTACAAGATGTACACCTCAAGAGCCAGCATTGGTGTAATAGTTTGAGTGTCAGGCTAGGAACGGAGACCCAAGTTCAAATCTTCATTCTGCTATGGGAAGCTTGTTGGGCGACCTTCAGACAGTCATACGCTCTCAGCCTAACCTACTTTGTATTGTTGTTGTGTGGATAAAATGAAGAAGAGACTTATGTAAGCCAGGTTGGGTCCCCACTGGGGGAGAAAAGCAGCGTATAAATTAAGTAAATAAATAAGCTAGTGCAGCAATGCTTTTTTTGTGTGTGTCCGACTCAGACCAGCTGGCAGTTAGCCGTTTTGGCTTCTGGCTATCCCCTTGCGAGGCCATGTCAAACTCAGCTGTTCCGGCTTCTTACTGCATTTGCTTCAGCCTGTGCCTCACCACGGACTCTTTAGAAAAGGAAGCTAACCCTACGTTTCATCTGTGGCCACAGATTAACATTTATTTATTATTTATTTAATTTATAGACTGCCCTCTCTCTGAAGGGCTCAAGGCGGTGCACAACACTCAGTAAATAAAATATATTAGTCAATCAAAGAAATTTGGTTAAAACAATTAACAATTAAAACAGCTAAAACAATAGTGATATAAGTTAAAATTTGTTGAAATGGTGTCGACTACCAATTTATACCCTTCCCCTAGAGGACCCTTCCCCTAGAGGAGAAGGCCCTGACTGTGGTCGAAGACAGCTGGATCTCTTTCGGACCAGGGATCACCAGGATATTTTGCTCCCTAGAGTGTAGTACTCTTTGGAGGGTACACCAAGAGAGGTGATCCCATAGGTATGGTGGCCCTAGACCATTTAGGGCTTTAAAGTTAATACCAAAGCCTTTAATCTGATCCAGTATTCAACCTGGAGCCAGTGCATCTGGCAAAGCTCTGGTTGGATATGTGCTGTTGAAGGGGTCCCTGTAAGGACCCAGACTGCTGCATTCTGGACCAGTTGTAATTTCCGGGTCAGTCTCAAGGGTAAGGCAAGTTACAGTAGTCTAACCTGGATGTGACTGTTATACAGATTACTGTAGCTAGGTCAGGAAGGGGGCTAGTTGCCTGATCTGGCATAGTTAGAAGAACACCAGTCTGGCAACATTTGTGATCTGGGCCTCCATTGATAAGGTGGCATCCAGAATCACCCCCAGGCTCTTGGCTCTTGGCAACTAGACTGGTTGGAACACCTTCCCTATGAAGAAAGGTTAAAACGCTTGGGGCTGTTTAGCTTGGAGAAACGATGGCTGAGGGGTGACATGATCGAGGTTTATAAGATTATGAATGGGATTGAGCAGGTTGAGAAAGAAGTACTTTTCTCCCTTTCTCACAATACAAGAACTCGTGGGCACTCTATGAAATTGCTGAGCAGTCGGGTTAGAACAAATAAAAGGAAGTACTTCTTCACCCAAAGAGTGATTAACATATGGAATTCACTGCCACAGGAGGTGGTGGCAGCTACAAGCATGGACAGTTTCAAGAGGGAATTAGATAAACATATGGAGCAGAAGTCCATCAGTGGCTATTAGCCACAGGGTATAGATGGGAATTCTCAGTCTGGGGCAGATGATGCACTCTATTCTTGGTGCTGGAGGGGGCAGCAGTGGGAGGGCTTCTAGTGTCCTGGCCCCACTGCTGGACCTCCTGATGGCATCTGGTATATTTTGGCCACTGTATGACAGAGTGTTGGACTAGATGGGCCATTGACCTGATTCAACATTGGCTTCTCTTATGTTCTTATTGGAAATATAGATGTTGAATAACATTGGAAAGAGGGTTGCCCCTTGGGGGACCCTGCACACCAAAGGGTGGTGAGGTGACATACTCTCTTCTAGTGCTGCCCTCTGTCCCCGACCTTGAAGGAATGAGGTAAGCCACTTTAAGGCCACGCCATGAATTCCAACATCAGCAAGGCGGTGGGTCAGTAGATGGTGGCCGACTGTGTCAAATGCTGTTGTCACGTCTAAAAATAACAGCAGCACCAACTGGTCTTGATCCAACTGCCTACGGAGATTGTCTGTGAGGAAACTGCACTGGAATGTGTCTAGGGTTGATGTGTCATCCAGGAAGCTCTGTAGCTGTTCTGGCCACCACTCTCTTAATTACCTTACCCAGAAATGGAAGATTCAAGACTGGGTGGTAATTGGCAGGATCTAAAGGATCCAGTGATGGGTTTTTTTAAAAGTGGTGTTACTACTGCTTCTTTTAATCCCCCTGGCTAGATCCCTGTACTAGGAGGGGTGCGAGATGTCCCTGGATAAAAAAGATGGTGACGGATGCGGTATTTGGAATTAATATTCTCTGCCAGAACCCCCATCTTGTTACTAAGGATTGCAACTCCTAGAGCACCGCTTTGTTAGCGTATAGTATTGTACTGTTTTTATTGCATTGTTTACTCTGTTTTTATTGCATTGTTTTACTCTGTTCTTATCTGTTTTAACCTGGGCACGTTTGCCCCTTTGTTAGCCGCTCTGAACTTCGGGGAGGGCGGGATATAAATCTAAAAATAAATAAATAAAATAAGGGACAGACTGATAATGTCCACTGGCGGCCTGATATTCCATCACCACCTGCCATGTTGAACATGGATCAAAGGGGCAAGTGGTTGGCTTAACAGCACCCAATATCCTGTCAACGTCAGCCTGGGAGAGCCAGCTGAAGCTGTCAAAAACTGAATCCAAGGACAGCCAAGGAGCCTCCAGTTCATGTATTGTATCAATGTTTTCTGGTAGTTCGTGGTGGAGTGACAAGACTTTATCCACAAAAAAGCTTGCAAAAGCCTCACAACTAATAGCAAAATTACTAGTTTTTAACATTTCTCTCCATAAGAGAGGTTAAGGACCTAATTATCCTGAATTATTGTGCTGGGTGAGAGCTAGCAGACACAATGGAGCCTGTAAAAAATTCCCTTTTAGCAGCCTTCACTGCCATCTCATAGGTTTTCATAATCAACCTATAAGATGGTCTTGTATCTTCATTGTGCTCTTGCAACTTGCTCTCGCCATCTAAGTTTCCACATCATCCCCCTAAACTTCATAGTATACCATGGGGCTAGTTTGGGGTGGAAGCAGAGGCATCGGGGAGCAATTTCATTGATGCTTTCAGAGAGACATGTGATATACTTGCACAATTTAAATATGTGATTACATTCTGAGTCCTGTTTCATGATTAGTTTTGACAAATGCAATAAGGGATTTATATAGCAATATGATCTATTATAAACATCATTCATTTATTTATGCATGAATCTTTCTGATTTTTCTCACTATTTCTGTATGGCACTGTGTAAGAGGACAGTGAGGAATGAATATTTCAGTTTGGCAGCTGGAGATTATAGTTCTTAATTTTTGAATATTTGGGTATTTGAAGACTATACCTTTCCCCCTGCTTAACTGAAGTAGTTGCTTTCCAGAAAAGATGTTTCTTGCACACATGTTAATGGCTAAAATTATCACAGCAGTTATGATGTTTTGCCTTTGGATCAAGGTTTATTCTCACAGCCCTGATTCATACAGTTGCCTCTGAAGACATAAAAATCATGGCCACAGTTTCATATCTGGTGGCACTCATACAGATCTGGTTGGTTTTTAGCACTCCAGCAGACATTTGTTTCTCCTGAAAATGAGAGAGGTTGCTGGCATCATTAAAATCTACCTGAACCACATGGATGCTGCTTCATATAAAAAGTTTGCAACCATGTCAAAAAACACATGTATGAATTCAGGCCTTTGAATGCCAGCTGTGAGTGTAGTGAAAAAGAGTGGTAGCTAGTGACTGACAGGAAAAGCTGTTACTTGTATACCATACCACCCTTTCTATCTCCTTCTACTGCCATCAAGACCTGTTGCCCTTAGCTGTTACACTATTAAGTTTAAATCAATGAAGCTGAAGCCTTTCAACTGCTTTCTAGATAAATTGAAGCAATCCATATTGGTTGCTGTTACTCAGCAAACTACTAGCTGCTTAAAACACTGCCGGTTCTAAATTTATTAAATCAATAACATTCATGTTGGTTCCTATCCTGTCACCATCTTAATCATGCTGTTTGTAGACATGGATTTTCTAGGTTGCCTTTAAAAAAACTTTGTGATACTCTGTGAAGATTACTCACATCGTGAGGTCAATTCCTCCCTCTTTTTATTGTATGCACGTTGTCAGTTGTGAGCAGTACAAAATAAGCTGTTACACAGTTTATTACTTTCAAAGTACCAATTTGAATGAGGTGGATTCAGATGTAAAAAAGAGATAAAATTACTAGCGGCTTTTGAGTGGCAGTTGCATATCAAACCTCGTGGGGGTTTGACAGACAACGAATATCGTTATTAGATGCTTTTTCCATAATTGCTGACATTTATCCAGTGTTTCACAGTATTTGCTAATGTATTAATGCAGTCAATCTTTGAGAGTCTGCACATGCCTTTTTAGCCCTGGCTTTTATGGGATTCTTAAATTCATAGACCCACCGATACTTATTCCCTGCTGGTTGCCGTAGTGACAGAGCTCAGAGATAAGCCACGACAGAGCCCTTTTGTGATTGCTTTTCAGGTGACATTCAGCGGCAGCTTGAGTAGAGTGTCCTTTTATAGTTCCTGTAATTCAGAAAATGATAACTGCTTAGAAGAGAGGGCTCTAGACTGCTCCCGGCGGGATTTCAGTTTGCTACGCTACTTCTTACCAACACCAGTCTGATAAAGTTCTTATTATTGTGGAGATTTCAAAGTGCAGGGGGATTGAATTAATTATGATGGGTTAGAAAGTACAAGGATAGATACTACAAATTCAAGCTTTAAAGCTGAAATATTGCAGCCAGCCACATGCATTAGATGCATGCAGTTGAAGAAGATGGCATGTATAATTTTTGCAACTGACTAAATTAGGCCAATTGGACAATTCGAAAAAGTTTTTCAGCATGGATGTTCACTGTAATTTATTGAGTAATAGCTTTTTCATGAAATAAAATAGTAATGAAATAACTGAAGTGTATATGTTTTGCAGTAGAACTAAGTTTTTATGAAAAAATGGAATCCAAATGTTGACTAAATAAAGGCTACACTTCAGAGAATGATGCAACTAACTCATTAGATTGGATCTTACCAGCTTTTCTGCTTGATCTTGCCCAATTTTGCCCTGCAGCGCCTATTTGATATAATTTTTTATCCATGTAGCTGCAAAGACCTCCAGCATAGTCTTTTGGATGGCCCAAAGGGACCTCTTTTGCCAGTTCATATAATCCAGACCTTTATTTCTTGAAAACTTCTTCCTACTTTCTTTGGACAACAATCAGTTTTTGAAAATTAAAGAAGTTTTAAAAAGGGGAGAGTTGCTGTGCCAATGAAGGCAAAAGTTCTAGGGAGGTCTTAGGGAGCTGAACATCTTTGCCTCATCCAGTGGAGCTACATGTAACTGCATTAATAAGGAATATGCAGAAAATAATTCAGAAGTAAATTCAGATTATAGGGATACTTGGATAGCGAACACGTATACTTTTGGATCCACTGAATCTTTTTTTTAAAAGAAATCTATGAAAGTTAACACAGTTCAGTATCCACATTTCCTTTTGGAATGGCATTTCCCACTTAAAGGCACACACACACAGGTGTATATGCATGGCTGGTTACTAAGTAGTTAAACTTTGCAAATGTACAGGAAATGTCCTGTCACTGTCGTAGACTATGCACAGGTTGCAGTTTGCCAGTTGGCAAGATCATGCATTTATTTGATAGAGGTTTCAGAGGGTAGCCATGTTTGTCTGCAGTAGAACAGCTAGATACGAGTCTAGTACCACCTTAGAGACCAACAAGATTTTGGGGGGTCGAGAGTCAAAGCTCTCTTTGTCAGATACCCGACAAAGGGAGCTTTGACTCTTGAAAGCTTATACTCCCAAACTCTTGTTGGTCTCTAAGGTGCTACTGGACTTGGATCTGGCTATTCTACTTGATAGTAGTAACTGAAACTAATATTTGTTGAGGGGATCCCCCTTCCCTTTTAAAATCAAAGAGACTTGGATTCTGAATAACTTAGTTATTGTTTTTGTGTGACTGAAAAAAGGAAACACCCTGGACCCCAGTTACAGATCCTGTTATCTGAACACCCCAATATATGACCCCATCTCAACTATAGTGTAACTACTATACTGTAACGATAAAGTATTTTTCCTGCTCCAGTTCCTGTATCTGGGCTGTAAGGAGAACATCTTGGTACAGTGGAAGTTTTTCTGACAACTAATTTTCATGTCTGTGATCAATACAGTTATCTAAAATGAAATATTAGTAGGTAAATTACCTGTATTGAATTGTAAAGATACTTCTGTGTTCACGTTTGCCTGAAAATGACCTTGTTTACAAAATTATCAGTGTGGAGCTGCTAGGCACCCTAATCTCATGCATATTAACATGGACAGTTACCTAAAATTGTATTCTACTCTTTGGCTACATTAGAGTATGTTTCTTGGTGTCTAGGGATTGCTCTTTCAGTGTTGGAGTATTTAATGAATCAAAATGGAATGTGTTGAAATGTTTCTGAATTGTGTTATTGAAAATAATACCCTTTAGACATGATAATTTATTTCATCTCTGCAATGACATATTCACAAAACTCATTAAAAGAAAGCCCAAGCTTGCAATTATTAGACAAAGAATGATTCACTGATATTGCTGCAGGGATTTAACACTTCAGTATAGCCTTCAGTTTCTATTAAGTTCATTATATTAACATAACCTGCAAATTGAAACATAACAGATGCAGCCAGAAATATGATTCTGTAGACCTAGGGACAAATTAAGGTAAAGCAGAGTTCTAGGCATGCCATGGCACAGTGTACAAGTTCAGTAGTAGATTTTAAGGAGTTCAGAATCCCTGCCCCGTCTGCCCAAGGCCTCCTCTGGTTTGGCAGGAACCCTTTGCGAAACACCCGGCCTGACATCTGGTCCCTTTGCGGCCCCAGTGCCCCCTCCCTGTACAGAGCTCCGTCAGGGAAGCTTTTCCAACCGGGAGGCACAGGAGGCAGGCCTTCAAACTCTGGCCGCTCGCCTTCCTTCCATCCTTCTGCTGCGAAGCCGGCACCAGCCACAACCAACGAGCTGACCTTCCCAGTGTGGCATTCCAGCAGCTTCCAGGGGCCTGCCTGCACTGTGAGAGGCTCCCAAAGGTGATGAGGGCATGAGCAAGTGGAGCGTGCTATGCCTGGAGGAGCCCGGGGGTGGGGGGTATCCTGGCTGGTGGCGCCCCGACAGAGGGGGAGAATTAATTAAATTAAACAGTGCCCCCCAAGAAATCAAAATACCCCCCAACTTAAAAATTCCTAGCTACGGGCCTGTATAAAGTTCTGCTTATTAGAGTAATTGTTGTTGAATAATGGGAGAGGGTTTTTCATGTTCACAGATCTATGAAAAAAGAAAATAGTGGAGACAAGTTCAGTAGTAGATTTTAAGGAGTTCAGCATGGGGAGTTACATTAAAATGCCTGAGCCTATTATAGGGATATCATACTGTTAGTCTACTTCTGTATTACTGCTTAACTGAAATTTAGAAAACTTATTGTAAAAAAAACCTAATTACAATAAAAGTTTGACATGTCTTTTCATCAAAATTGGAAACTCAGAGTTAATGGTTAAGGAACTTCTAATGGGTGAGGATCTTCTCCCACCCAGAAAGTTGAAATGCAGTGCAGTGCACAAGATGTTGTCCTTGGGTTGGTGAGTAGAACTCAGAGGAAATGTATCACAGAGTATGTGTTCTCAGAGCTCAGTTTCCACCCTCGCTTTAGCCCTAACCTAAAGAGAAATTTGCACAACACTTTGGCAAAACTTTCAGATTACTATAAAAGTCTGAAAGTGAGGCATTTTTACGGTTTTGGGCATAGTTTTCCCTCTCAAAATAGAGGACAGAATTCAATAGAACTAACAGTATCAGGGTTGAAATACTGGACTGCATCTGAACACATTCAAATCAGGTTTAGAAAACTACAGATGTGCCCTTATGTCAGCAGAATGCAAGCTTCATTTATGTGCATTGGTCACATGCATCTAATGGGTACAGCCAACTTGCGGGGTGTGTGTGTAGAAATCTAAATAAATAAATAAATAAAATCTGATTTTACTTGTTATCTTGTGTACAGTAGAGGTCAAACTGCAGGTGGTATGCATTTAGTTGGAGATGTTTATTTTGTAACTGTTTACCCCAATGTGTAAAAGAACTATTAGTCTGCTCCATAAAAATCATGAAGCAGGCTTCCAGTACGATAATATTGACTAAATATTTGCATTCCTTTTACCTTGTAAGTTGGCATCTTAATTTTTAATTAGTGAGAACCAGTGGAAAAAAGAAGTACTTATAAGCGATAAATGCAGAGAGGACAATCTTCCTAACAGCTTAAAGGAAGCAAGATTCAATGTAATTCGCAACTACAGCTGGCTGGCAGCATGCTTCCTTGTAGCATATGGGCAGTGTGCTTATGCACACTGTCTATTGTCATGGGGGAGATGAAGACAATATTATTTATGCAAGGGTAGCTGGTGCCTGCTTTCCTTAGAGAACTTCTACCATGACTCCAAGAGCACCCACATGATCAATATCTACATTACTATTATAGGCTCATAGTGCTTTTGTACATTAAAATCTGTCTTTTGTAACCATGAGGCTGAGAACTAACTTCTAAAATGAAAGTTATGATTTTTGTGATTGTAACTGTATACAACCACACGGAGTGGAAGGGGCTTGGATCAGTCTGTTGGTATATGCTACACATGTATCCAACATTTTTCATTGAAATGAATTATGACATCTTTTCAAACAGCAGGCTTGAGGACTGTATGATTTGAGTGAAATGTGTCTTATGGGCATATGGTTGAAAGGGGAGAAGGGTGATCCTAATGGACTCTCAGTTTGTGGAGCAGAAACCAGGATTGTTGTTAGATATATTGGGGTATGCCAGTGTCTATTAAATATAAAAAAGAGAAGAGCAATTGGCTAAGGTGGTAATTTTCCTTATTTCTTTAAGAGCATCTATTTTATTTCTTCTGGTGATTTATCATTTATCAGTACAGCCTTCTGATGCAGCAATAACCCACCCATTAATCACTTGTAGCAGCTTCTGGTGGGTTCTGAGACATATCAGTTGGAAGTCACATCTGCATAATATGCAGTGATCGTGGAAAAGGGCTTCAGGCTGGGTTCTCAAGATCTGAAAAGTTGCATATATGATGTCATTTTCATTGATTTCAATAAAGGGTATTGTGTGGCTTTTGTTTGCAGATTTTACTTTGAGAAAATGGTGCTACCTGCAACCTTTTTCTACTTTGAGAGTACCTGAATTCATTTGATAAACAGAGGGTGGGAATGGTCAACTGGAGGAAAAAGAACTTGAGGAAAAAGAGTGTGTAAGGGTTTTTCTACTATACAAGGTAATAATAAGCAATTTGGCTTCCCTTGATTCCTTACTCTGTGCACCAACTAAAATTTATATTCAGTATTATAAAATACAATGACTATCATATTTTTCTTCCGTTGTCTGCCTTCTAAAAGATCTATATGTCTTTTCTGGTGTTAAAGAGACATTTAATCAACTGCTAGTGTTTGTATTGTCAGTGGAGCATTTTCATTTTTTGCTTCTTTTTCCAAGAAGGCTAAGGGTGCAATTTGACAGTAGTACCATTTAAACTCGTATATCTGCTCAGCCTTTAACACAGGTTGCTTACAAGAGAAGACCTCAGGCTGATGTCCTGATAACATCTTTCTTTCTGTCTTCCTACCCCTTTCAAATACCCAGCTGACAAACAGTAATGGAGAACTCGAAAGCTTCCACACAGTTTTGTCATTTTGGTTGGACCTAATAAAAGCTTTTCTGCAATGATTGTAGAAATCTTGTATGCTTCCATTATATTTAAGGTAAAAGGGCCACAGTGGCTCAGAGGTTAAGACGCTGAAGCTGCAGACTGTAGCTTGGCAGTTCAAGACCCGAGTGCTGTGTGATGGAGTGAGCTCCTGTCTCTGGCCCCAGCTCCTGACAACCTAGCAGTTTGAAAGCAAGAAATTGCAAGTAGATAAATAGGTACCACTTTGGTGGGAAGGTAACAGCATTCTGTGAGCCTTGGCATTTAGTCATGCTGGCCACATGACCATGGAAACGTCTTCAGACAGCGCTGGCTGTTCAGCTTGGAAACAGAGATGAGCACTACCCCCTAGAGTCGGATTTGACTAGGTCTCAAGCAAGGGGAGCCTTTACTATTTAAGGTATTGATAGATATGTAACTGATGTTCTCTGTAGTTAAAAGATAACAAATCAATAGTTTTGTAAGTTTCAAAAGAAGTTTGTAGTACTGAAAAAAAGAATGTTGCTGAAAGTTTGGTTTGTTAAATTGAGAAAACTTTAACACAATCTCAGACAATCATAAAACTAGTGCATTTTTATTTGATGTCTGACAAAAATAACCCTGGTCTGCTCTGAATACTAAAAAAGCTGTTTTCACCAACTGGCATATTTTAACCTTTACAATATTGGCATTGGGCATCTGTCAGGGACTACATAGGAAGCTTTATGTGTGAGAGCTTTTAGTTATTTTGGACAGATATGCATTTTGAAGGGTTAAGAACCTTTATGTAAAACAAAATGAAGCTGGGGCAAATTACCTCTTGATGTACATTTGTTTATAAAAAGCCACAAATGTCATGCATTTTGACAGGCTAACAGTGCAAAAATCTCATTATTTTGGAGGCTGGCTTCATGAATAGTTACGTCATGAAGGAAAAAGGCACCCCAGAAAGCCCATTAGGCTTGGAATGATTTGCTGGAGCTGTTAGTTGGTAACACAACTGCTTAAAGTTTGCCAAGGAATTATATAGCATTGGAAAAATATCCAGGCGCTCTTCTGTTTGCCATCCACTTTTCTAATGCTAGTGAAGTAAATGGCATCCCACCACAGACCAGAACCATGCCAAATGGATGGCTGATATTCATTGTGAATACAAAGTAGATTCCAAAATTTTGTCAGTATCTGTAGACAGAGCTAAGTGTGAATATGACGCCTGAATACTTGCTGATATATATTATGTTCTCTATTTTATTTAATTCTTTTCACAGACTAAGTTCTAGTTAATGTGGGGATTTATTTATTTATTTATTTCATTTATTTCATTCTATTAATAGTCCGCCCTCCCCATGGCGGGCTCAGGGCAGCTAACAGTCTGGGCACATGTGCCGATTATTAAATTAATAAAACCAGAGTAAAAACAGTCCATTACAGCCTTAGAGCCACACGAGTTCTTGTATTGTCTTAAAGACTCTACAATAACAAGATGGCGTCCTAGTAATTCAGGATGGTCCCTAATTGATGGCAACCATTCCAGGCAGTCCTAGCGTTCATTTATCCCAGGGCCATCTCACCACCCCGAAGTTGCCCTCGGTGGTGGTGGTGGTGCAGCGGTGGTGGCTCCTACTCGAAAGCCTGGCGGAAGAGCTCCATCTTACAGGCCCTGCGGAACTGCGCAAGGTCCTGCAGGGCCAAGATCTCCTTCAGGAGCTCATTCCACCAGGTAGGAGCCGCCACCGAAAAAGCCTTGGCCCTGGTTGTTGCCAGTCTGGTGTCTTTGGGGCCTGGGGTTACCAGGAGGTGTTGTGTCCCTGACCGAAGTGCCCCTGGGGGAACATATGAGGAAAGGCGATCCCTTAGGTATGTTGGACCCTGGCCATATAGGGCTTTAAAGGTAAGAACCAGCACTTTGAAATGAATCCGGTACGCTATTGGCAGCCAGTGCAGCGCTTTCAGCACAGGCTGGATGTGCTCTCGCCTGGAGAGACCCATCAGCAGCCTGGCCACAGTGTTCTGCACTAGGTGCAGCTTCCGGATTTGCGACAAAGGCAGCCCCATGTAGAGAGCGTTACAGTAGTCTAGCCTCGAGGTGACCGTTGCATGGATCACTGTGGCCAGGTCCTCGTATGCGAGGAAGGGAACCAACTGCCGGGCCAGCCGAAGATGATAAAAGGCCGACTGCAGATTGCAGCCACAATGACTGTAAACAGAACCAAGGCAATCCAAGGCCTGGTTCTATAAGGATTGCATAGCTGCTAAATGGATCCTTATCTCAGTTTTCGTAAATATAAGACAGCCTCTGGAATCAAAAGCCTGGAGGCCTGCCAACATGTTGCTGAACATAAGAAGCAATTTAAACAACTTATTCCCAATAAAAAGAAAATCTATATAAAAATATCCTGGGACAGGCTCATTCAGGCAGCCAAAGAGAAAAATTCTACCTTGTTCTGGAAAATGACAACAAATCACCTATCTAAGTATTCCTCGCCCTTGGACTCTCAGATTGAGGCTTGAGATTGGGAAATCGACTTCCAGAAGATCTATGATGGACTGTCTCAAGAACTCCCACCTTCTGTGATAGAAAATCTGACCAAATGGCCACCTGTTTCTCTGCAAGAAATGAAATAACTTATTAATTACCTTAAAAGTGGAAAGGTTCCTGGAATAGACTGCATACCTCCAGAGTTCTTGAAAAACAATGTAGACTGGTGGGCACCAATCCTGGCGTCGCTTTTCTGCTACATAGATGCTACTGGTCGCATACCCGAAGACTGGAAACAGGTGACTGTAATACCCTTCTTCAAGAAAGGGAAGAGAGATAATCCTGCAAATTACAGACCTATTAGCCTGCTCAATTGTATCAGTAAAATGTATGCAAACTGTCTACTGGAGAAATTTAAGTGCTGGCTGTAACAAGAAAATATAATCATAGAAAAACAGGCAGGTTTCAGGGCAGGAAGAGTCACATTCGATCATTGCTTGGTCTTGCAGCAATTGTTTGAATATATATATATATATCAAAAAGCTCTGTATCAATATATGTTGCCTTTATAGACCTGAAAACAGGCTTTGACTCTATCTCAAGGGCTCAATAGTGGGGAAAGCTAGAGGCTACATCCATTGATCGAAGATTCCGTTACCTAATTTGAACCTTATATACCAATACTTTCTTCAAGGTCCGATATAATAGGAAAGGTCACTTGTCAAACACCATCAAAACATCTAAGGGAGTAAAGCAAGGTTGATTGTTAGCCTCATTATTCTTCACTTTCTACATCAATGTATGGTTAGCTGCATAAACAGCCTTGATTGCCATCCTCCTAAATCATCAGACTGTAAGATCTCGGTATTACTGTATGAAGACAATACAGTAATTCTAGAATTCTAGAAACTCCAGTGGGCTTAAGGAGAGCCTTAAAGGCATTTAGTCAGTTCTGCAGAGATGAACACTTAATAATAAATTACCAAAAAAATTAAGTGATAGCCTTCAGGGGGAAAAAAACTAAGCAGAGGGAATGGAGTATTAATGGAGAGAAGATTGAGCAAGTCACTGGTTTTAAGTATCTAGGCATGATCATTTAAGCATCTGGTGCATTGAAAGCTCATTGTAAGCATAGAACAGAATTAGGCCAAAAGTCTGCTCAAACTATAGCCAAATTTTCACACACTAAGAGAGGGCAATTCATTTCAGCAGCCTTCAAACTTTTCCATACTAAAATTTTAGCTCATCTTCTGTATGGAACTCTACTTGGGCCTCCACATTCCTATTTTGTTCCTTTAGAACAGGTCAGGCCCATAGCCAGGATTTTTTTTAATTCGGGGAGCCTTTAAATAAGTCAGGGGGCACCCTGCACACACTCCTGCACACCCCCACCAAAGGAGCGCCTGGGCTGGGTGGGAAGTCAGGGGGCCTTGGTGGTAAGTCAGGGGGTGGGGCCCCGAGATGCCCCACTGTAGCTACAGGCCTGGAACAGGTACAGTAAAAATTCTTAAGAACCATTCTTCAATTAAGAAATTTTTTTTTTAAGAACAAATGCAAATCTGAGACTTGAGCCGGGCATGATTAAAGTATCGGCTACGGTGAGCCTAGCCTCCATCAATCTAAAATTAGATCTCAACTCTAAGGGGCTAACCCCCCTTATTCTTAGTGACAGCTTTCAATCTGCATGGGAAAAGACAATAATTGATAATTAAGCAAACATGGAATTTTCTCCTCAATTGATTTTGAAAATGGGTCTTGAGCAAGCAAAACCTTTGATAAAGCAAAGGGTCTTAGACATTGGCAGTGTGACATAGTGAGGTCACCAGCTTTTCTAGCTTCATAGCGAGTCAGATATATATCTGCCCCAGTGGAATACCTATTTCAACAGGAGATCCCAAGCCATTGGAGGGCATTCACTCTTGCTAGATGGCAAGCAGTAGTAGCGGGGCAATATAAAAAGTTTCCTTTGAATGAAAGGTTATGTCCCTGTGGCAGTGGTAAAATAGAAATAACAGAACATGTCCTCCTTTACTACCCTTTTTATCAAATGAATCACTCAAAGTATATCTCCCCCTGGCTCAATAGAAACCCTGAGTATTCAAATCCAGAATATGTTAAAATGTTGCTCCTGGGAGAAAACCTATGGGTGACTTCACTTTGTGTGAAATTCTTTGTAGCAGACTTCAAAACTCAACTGAACATTCAAGAAAGTTAGGAAACATTATGTACAACATAAGCCAATATAATATATATAATTTTATAATTTTTAAGTCTTAAAGGTTAAAATCCTACTCTCACAATATATTCCTATTTATTATTGGAATGTTATTTACAATTTCTTATACAAAGTTTATTATAGTTTTACCTAAAATATTTAATGATTTTTGGGCAATGACTATGGTATATTTTATTCTGTGTTTCATGCTGGTGTAATACCGTAATAAATGACTTTGACCTTTGACTGTAAACAGATAGTTCTGAAAACTTGGGGTAACCTCCCAAACACAAGGGTTTTCTGTGCCTGCACTGAGGTGGAAAAACTACAGATAGGTGAGGTTGCTGGAGCCATTGGTGTATGTGTGTGTGGGAGAAGCTGCTGGATGGGTGGCCTGGGGAGTTGCTGCTGCTTTGGTTGGTGTGTATGGAAGCTATTGAACAGCCAGCTGGCAGAGTAACCATGACTGTTGAAGGGGGAAGAGCTGCCAGGCGGCTGGCTGGGAGAGTCGCCACCGCTGTTGGTGTGTGTTGGGGGGAACCAGGTGGGCAGCCAGGTGAGCTGCTGGGGGGGAGTTGCTGAGCAGGTGAGCAGCCAGGAGACTTGGGAGTAATGTTGGTGGGTGGCAGGTAGCTGCTGGGCAGCCAGCTGGGAGAGCCCACGCTGCAGTTGAGGCAGAAGGAAAGTGTGATGAGGTATGGGAGGCAGAAAAAGAGACACAGAATGACAGTAGGCATAAGGGAGTGAGAGAGACAGAGAGTAAGAGAAGGGGTGGGGGAGGGAGAAAGAGAGGAAGACTGAGAGAGGTGGGAGGAGAGGGGAGGAAGCAAAGGTAGAGGCATGAGATGGCCTTGTCATGGTGCACAGTCAGGCAGTGGTGTGGGGTGAGCAGTTAGCCAAAGAGCATGGTCAGGATCCAGTCAGAGGGTCAAGCACCAGGTCAGAGTATCAACACAAAGCAGGTTAATGGGCAATCTAAGGAGTGTACTCAGTCCAAGAAGTCACAGAGTCCAGTTCAAGAATCATCACGATACAAGGCAAGTTCAGATGTAGTAGTCACGAGATCAGAGATAGATCAACTTGTTGCTTCCACACTTAGCCTCCCTTGGCTGGTTTTTATAGGCATGAGCCTAAGGGTCAAGCTTGTGGCCAGGTGCTTGGGAGTAATCCTGCAACTACTCAAGCAGCTGGTCTTGAGTCAGGAGGTGAACACTTTGTTGTCTTTCCTGTAGTTCTGCTCATAGCCTCTGTCTGCAGCGCTCTAAGGGTGTGGTGATGCTGGAGGGCTGGGAATTATTAACTTAGCTTCACCTGTTGACTCAGGGCTGGAGACTGTTGGTGGCTCTGCACCAGTGGTTGGCCATGAAATCTGACAAACTTGCAGTTCATCTTCCTGTTTTCTGGTTTCTGCTAACTCAGAGCTAGCTACACAGGGCTCTTCTTCTCCTGAGGAGTCCTCACTGAGCCCTGACTGACCCACAACAGGCCCCTCCCACAAGCTTCTTGTGGGTCCCCACTTGTTCATATATATTAACTACTATGTAATAAGGGGAAACAATGCTGCAGAACTGGAACATTTGCTAGTATATGAATAAACAAAATATTGAGTTTTAAAAAAAACTTGCTAAAAGCGTGTCAAGTTTAGTAGATGGAGGAAGGATGGAAAGCGTGTCAAGTTTAGTAGATGGAGGAAGGATGGAAAGTTCTGCAACACACTGCACCCATTCCTGAAGTCAGGAAGCTAGCCGGACTCTTCTCATCTCATATTCATTGTATCTCCAAGATGCCCTGTTCTGCATAGTTCTGGTCACTCACTGTCAGTAGCAACATGCAAATGTTGGTTTTATTGCAACATTGCCCCAAAAGAGGGCAATTTCCCCTTCCTTCACATAACAGTGGCTGCCCTCCAGATTATTTATATAATGCCAGCCTCTTAGTACAAATGGCTGTTGTTTGAAGTGATGTCATATTTGCACTGTAACGGGATTGCTATATAAAAAAGGGCTAGGGTTTAATCCTCTCTCATTTTCTAGAGGGTTTATAATAACCACTGTTTTTTTCAGTAGTCTGTACACATAATCTAAACCTGGAAAAACCTTAGCTTCTTTGAGTCTCCTTCCTTGGAAGCTGACATAAGCTTTTGTTTTCTTAGTTCCCATGCTGATGCTTTGAAGAAGTTGAAACATATTAAACCCCAACACTCACCTTTCACAACTGAACTTAAAAGGGATTCCCTGTTTAGAATGCTTACATGTCGGCACAAAAAATTGGTTGTATTTGGATATTACTGTATAGAACATTGGAATACAAGAAATTAGAATGCCAGGACACTTAACAGAGCAATTCTGAACTTCAATATTTATCAGAAATGTTTTTGATTTTATTTTTCTAAAGCATGTCATAAAGGTAGAGTATGCCTCCTTTATACCAGTCTTCATGGGAACCTTTCTGAAAGTTTTGGAATGAATTTCATACAACCTGCATTAAAGGGTTTAAATTACGTATTCTGACACTGTTCTCGGACTTGAATTAGAAACTTTTCTCCTCCTCCACTCCCTCCCCTCCAAGTTAAACCTGTGATAAGTAATTGTCACACTTAGTGCCCTTGTACAATGCTAATTCAAAGTGACATGTCCAAACTGGCCCTAGTAACATGAAGAAACCTAACAGGTGTGAGGGGTGGATCTTCCCATGGGCTTTGCTGCACTTCTAACTAGAGAAAAACTAGAGAAAAAGTGAAATGAACCTTGAATAAATCTGTCAGCAGCAATTATCTCAGCAGCACTTTATGAGGGGATAAAGTAAGCATTGGTGCTAGTGGAACGTGAACATGCTCCACCCTAGTGATTTTCTTCTTCATCATCCAGTTAGTGTTTAAAATGAAATGTTTGAATACCTGTCATATTCTACATGGTGTAGATTTTTAATAATAAAAATGAGCACATTTCCACCAAGAAATAAAACTAGTTCTTTTTGAGGCAGTTATGCATTTATTTGAATTTTTAAAAATCCAAAATGTACACACTATTTTCTCCATAGATTAGGCTTGCTGCAGCCTTGCAAAATGGAAGTTTTAATTATTTTGTTTTGTTTCTTTAACTACTGATATCACAATTTATTAATGTGATTGATCCTATTAAGGATCTGCTTATATTTTTTTATTTGGAGAATGCTTTACAGTATGACAGTTGTCATGATGAAGGGAAATAATTAAGCTATAATACAATCCAAACATGGAGGTGCCTCTTCAGCCCCTTACAGAGCAATCCTAAGGGAGAGGGAATTGGAATAGGGACCCGACTGACCTGGATGCTGGTGTAACTTGGAGTTACGCTAGCATAAGTGCAGTTTACACTGGTGCGGGGCACTAGCGGTGGTGCATCCCACTGGTGCAGGAGAGCTGCAGCCACATGCTGGCAGAGCAACAGCACAAACCGTGCCACTGGTGTACATGTGGGCATTCTTGGGAGCATGGTGACAGTTAAGTGGCTTCCAAAGTGTTTTCAGCATGGGAATGCCTCCATGAACAGGTGCAAAGGTGCACCGTCAAAAACAATGTTGTAGCCCATTGACAGCCATGGTCATTCCATGGTCAGCCATGGTCAGCCATGGTAGCTTCAAATTCACTCCTTCACACACAGCTGCAGCCATGCCCATGGAACCCCAAGCAGCTGAGGATACCAACTAAGTGCACAAACACTCAGCACACTTCTTTACTCCAGTTGCACCCCTCAGGACCCAATCACGGCCCCCTGGTTCCAGGAGGTTGCCCCCAAATTCCAGAGGTAGGGTGCGTGCCATGGAATGCTGTCTGACAGTTTCCTGCTGTGTGGACTTACCACGAATGCACAGGCACCCTGATGGGGAGCACCTGGAGGGAATGCACCACAGGGAGAGCAAAGTCCACACTTTGTGGCTGATCTCTCAAGGATTTTGGTTTGCACAGGTACACCGCATGCCCTCTGCTGGGATCCCAAGGAGCAGCCGTGTGTGAACAGGTAAACAAGGCTCCTAGTCCCCTACCCCCATACCTCCCCTGGGCCTACCGTGGTGACACCGAGTCACACTGGACACAGCGTATCCCCCTCCTGAACCTGGCAATCATGAGGGTGAGCAGCAAGCCCCCAGAAGCACATGGATGCCATACACCAGACAGTTAGGTGCATTGGGGCCTGCCTGAGGCAGCTGCTGGAGGGGGGGGGCACTGCGATGGCCATGGACTAGGCTGCTCGCCTAGCCAGGTGGCAACAGCCCCCAGCCAAAACCACGTGTATGATGGCCACACCCTTTCCTGTCCAGGAGACGTATGCCCTGAAAGTGTTAATACTGTTCCTCTTCCATTACAGGGAGATGCTGACAGGGTGCTGACTCAGGTGAGAAGGGTACATAATTCTCCACCCAAGGGTCCCCCTTGTGACATTAAGCACCAGGTGCAGCACCCCTTTCAGTGCACAGTAGCCTCTGTGGGACTGCTGATGGGCCTTCATTTTGCCATGACAGAATGTCACCAGCTGCTCCTGGATCTGTTTTAGCCCATGTGCCGATGCTGATCCAGTGGTGAGAGGCAACACCTCAACTGTGCAGCTGAAACATCATCAAGCCCTCACACCACAGCAGAAGTTGCCCTTGTAAGCACCCAGACACATCCAGCATCCTGGTCATTCCCTCCCCACTGCCATTGAAGAGGCACCCTTAATGGCAAAGGACCGAGCGGGCTTCCAGTTGCAGGTTGTTGCAATCCCACGAGAACCGCTCCGGTTTCCCTGGATCCCTTTAATAAAGTTGAATCATTGTGCATGTCTGAGGTGTTAGGGTCTGTTGGGGACCCATTGGGAGGGAGCAGCAGGAGTATGTGATGAAGCAACAAGGACCTGGTGGATACAGCAGGGGTGGGGACCTCATCCTGACAAGACTGCAGCCACAGAAACAGACGCAGATGGGCAGGAGGATAAGGCAAGGGGACAGGCTGCCATTCCCACAGCCACACAATGCACAGGCATGATTGGTGGATAGGCCAACTCACCTTGTGGAAGAATGGGGGGAGGCATCTTGGGATGGCAGGGTTCCATGGGGTCAGTGCCATGGCCGGTCATTTCCAGAGTGGCCCTGCGGGAGGTGGCTGGCCCTAGTGGGCTAGTGTGGCCAACAAGGAGTGCTGGATCCCTTTGTTGGGACAAAACCATTGGCATAAAGGCCACCACCGCAGTGAGGTTCAACCGATAGATGAAAGCAGATATGGGACCATCTGGATCCCAGCCACCCTGGGGAATATTTGGGTATGCAAATAAGGTACTCGAATGACAAACAGCAATGGCAGCTGGGCAGTGTTGGCTGCCCACAGCACTAATGATGGCCACAGCAAACTATATGCATGTAGCCTTTCAAATGGCCCTCCAGCAGCACAACAACTGTGACAGTAAATGCTGTCACTGCTTGTTGGGAGGCAGGTTCCAGAAACATAATAGCATCCCAGAGCCCAGTGTCCACTGAGCTAGGAGCATCCGCCTGTTCTGGGGTGGATGCATGGGGCCTGCACCATGGAAGAATTGGTCATCCATGTGGATGTTTGGTCCCATCCACAACCCCCCCCCGTTCTGCTTGCAAAAGAGACATCTTAGTCATCGAGCCCAAGGTGCTACTGATGTATGGCTTAACTGTCTCACCTGGTAGAAATTCTTAGCTCTGCAGTCACTGTTGTCCCTTCTCCTTTTCAGGGGATCCTAAGCAATATGAAAAACAGAATGGTTGACAAGGCCTATCTACCTCTTGGCCACGGGGGCCCGAATTTCCCAGCTGCGCATGGCCCCCATGGCAGCAACCTCACTGACCTCTCTGGATGCCAGAGGCACCATGGCTCTGGTAGCTGGGCCACTGGCATGCGTCCACAGACCCGACAGGCCAAGTGCGCCCAGGGGTAGAGCGGTGTTTGATCAGTACTGGCAAGCAGACCATCCTGTCAGTTCCAGTGACAACCAAATGGGGGCATGTGATGGGTGTCTGGCCCTCATTTGGGAAGCCCATATGGGCTGGTGGTGTCCCTCCACACCAATCCACACCAAGGTGCGGTTTAGGTGTCTTGAAAAGGCCACCAGTGGGTGTGTAATTCCCCGCCTGGGCTGAGGGGAGGAGAGGCCTGAACTGTGGGCATGTCCATCAAGATGCCTCTGCCACCTGATGCAGGCCTGCACAAGCTCCTGCTCAAGATGGCCCCTAAGATCTTGCCTCATAGAAGCCCCCAGTGACAGCACAGGGTCCCGTACCCTGGCCCATGGACCCTCCACATCGGCCCCACCAAGAGGAGGCTCTGGCACATGGCACTGTTGTGGAGCATGGCACACTGCAAACAACTTTGCTATTGCTGGAGGCTGCATAGGTCTGCGGCCCCCTGCGTGGTGGAGGCATCGGATCACATCTTCAACTGGCCAAATGCCTGCTCAATGACCATGCTTGTTTGTCGGTGGGCTTGGTTGTAGGCTGCACAGTCCAGCAGGTCATATTTGGGATACATCAACAGTAAATATGGCAGCAGGGGATACCCTCAGCCACCTTAGAGGAATGGCATGTGAGGCATCGGGGTGGTGTCCTCTGCTGTATGCCCACCTAGCCATGCCCATCATACTGACCTCGGAGCTATCCTTTGCCATCTTGCCAGGTGACCAACAGGCAATTGAGGCCAGATGCAGCAAAGATCTGGGTGTTATGGATGCTGCCCGGGAACTTGGCCATGAGGTCTGTGACCTAGTGGTCACAGGAGGCCTGAACATTCAGGCTGTAGAAGTGGTGGTGATTACAGTATAAGTGCAGCTCTTCCCAGTCAACGGCCCCCACGTTGGGGGAGCCTCTGAATGATGCAAACCCTGCCCTAATGGGCACCAGGTCAGCCTTCTCAGTGGGGAAGGAAGCACACATGCTCCTGGAGGTGTGCCAGCATGGGATCCAGAAAGCTGTGTAGGGAGTGGCCAGCTGAGGACTGTGACACCTACCTCATAAGAACATAAGAGAAGCCAATGTTGAATCAGTCCAACACTCTGTCACACAGCGGCCAAAATATACCAGGTGCCATCAGGAGGTCCAGCAGTGGGGCCAGGGCACCAGAAGCCCTCCCACTGCTGCCCCCTCCAGCACCAAGAATAGAGTGCATCACCTGCCCCAGACTGAGAGTTCTCATTCTATACCCTGTGGCTAATAGCCACTGGTGGACTTCTGCTCCATATGTTTATCTAATTCCCTCTTGAAACTGTCCATGCTTGCAGCTGCCACGACCTCCTGTGGCAGTGAATTCCATATGTTAATCACTCTTTGGGTGAAGAAGTATTTCCTTTTATCTGTTCTAACCCGACTGCTCAGCAATTTCATAGAGTGCCCACGAGTTCTTGTATTGTGAGAAAGGGAGAAAAGTACTTCTTTCTCAACCTGCTCAATCCCATTCATAATCTTATAAACCTCGATCATGTCACCCCTCAGCCGTCGTTTCTCCAAGCTAAAGAGCCCCAAGCATTTTAACCTTTCTTCATAGGGAAGGTGTTCCAACCCTTTTATCATTCTAGTTGCCCTTCTCTGCACTTTTTCCAATGCTATAATATCCTTTTTGAGATGTGGTGACCAGAACTGTACACAGTATTCCAAATGAGGTCGCACCAATGATTTATACAGGGGCATGATGATACTGGCTGATTTGTTATCAATTCCCTTCCTAATAATCCCCAGCATAGCGTTGGCCTTCTTTATTGCAGCTACACATTGTGTAGACATTTTCAGCGAGTTATCCACTACGACTCCAAGATCTCTCTCTTGGTCAGTCTCTGCCAGATCAGGCCCCATCAACGTGTATTTATATTTAGGATTTTTGGCTCCAATGTGCATCACTTTGCACTTGGCCACATTGAACCCCATTTGCCACGTTGACGCCCACTCACCCATCCTCAACAGATCCCTTTGGAGTGCCTCACAATCCTCCCTGGTTTTCACCACCCTGAACAACTTCGTGTCATCTGCAAATTTAGCCACATCACTGCTTACTCCCAATTCCAAATCGTTAATAAACAAGTTAAAAAGCATGGCACCGAGTACTGATCCCTGTGGTACCCCACTGCTTACCACCCTCCACTGAGAAAGTTTCCCATTTATACTCACTCTCTGTTTCCTATTTATAAGCCAGTTTTTGATCCACAAGAGGACTTGTCCTTTTATCCCATGACTATTGAGCTTACTTAGGAGCCTTTGATGAGGAACTGTATCAAAAGCTTTCCGGAAGTCAAGGTAAATAATATCTATTGGGTCCCCCTTGTCCACATGTTTGTTCACTCCCTCAAAAAACACTAACAGGTTAGTGAGACAAGATCTTCCCTTACAGAACCCATGCTGAGTCTGCCTCAATAGTTTTTGTTCATCAATGTGCCTACTAATTCTTTCCTTAATAACAGTTTCCACCAACTTACCCGGTATCGATGTCAGACTGACTGGCCTGTAATTTCCTGGATCTCCCCTGGAGCCCTTTTTAAAGATGGGAGTGACATTAGCTACCTTCCAGTCCTCAGGAATGGAGGCAGATTTTAAAGAAAGATTACATATTTTTGTCAGGAGATCCACAAGTTCACATTTGAGTTCTTTCAGAACTCTCGGATGAATGCCATCCGGGCCCGGTGATTTATTAGTTTTTAAATTGTCCATCAGTTGGAGGACTTCCTCTCTTGTCACCGCAATCTGATTCAGGTCTTTCAACCCCCTCCCGAAATCGGTGCTTCTGGAGTGGGCAAACACTTCTCCTCTTCCACAGTGAAGACAGAGGCAAAAAATGCATTCAGCTTCTCAGCCATTTCCCTATCATCCTTCACTACTCCTTTTACCCCTTGGTCATCCAAGGGCCCCACTGCCTCCCTGGCTGGCTTCCTACTTCTAATGTATTTGAAGAAAGTTTTATTGTTGGTCTTTATGTTTTTTGCGATATGCTCCTCATATTCCCTTTTTGCTTGCCTGATCACAGAATTGCATTTTATTTGCCATAGTCTGTGTTACCTTTTATCAACCTTACTAAGACTAGCTTTCCACCGCTTAAAGGAATCCTTCTTACCTTTTACAGCTTCCATTACTTTATTTGTTAACCATGCAGGCTTTTTTCTATACCTATTTGTACCTTTCCTAACCTGCGGTATATATTTTTTCTGAGCTTCTAGGATTGTCTTTTTAAATAGTCTCCAAGCTTCCCCAATGGTTTTGACCTTCTCCACTCTTCCTTTCAATTTCTTCCTCACATGTCCCCTCATACCAGAGAAGTTACCCCTTTTAAAGTTAAAAGTGGTTGCGTCAGTCTTTTTGGGCAACTCCCTATCTGTACAAATGTTAAACTCAATGACATTATGGTCACTGTTTCCAAGTGGTGCAATCACTTTTACATCTCTCACCAGGTCTTGGGTGTTACTTAGGACCAAATCCAGGATCGCCTCTCCCCTGGTAGGATCTGTGACCATCTGTTCCACAGCACAGTCATTGAGAGTGTCTAAGAACGCAATCTCTTTTTCCCGACTAGAACTCATATTGACCCAATCAATGTGTGGGTAGTTAAAGTCGCCTATTACAACACAGTTATTTCGTCTAGCCGCTATCTTTAATTCATTCATCATTTTATAATCCTCCTCTATCTTTTGATCTGGTGGGCGATAACAAACTCCCACTGTTAAGCCTCCTTTTGGACCCACTATTTCAACCCATAGCATTTCCAGAAGGGAATCCAATTCTCTTACCCTCTCAATCTTACTGGATGGTATACCCTCTCTGACATACAGAGCCACCCCACCTCCAACACTTTCCCCCCTATCCTTCCGATATAATTTATAACCAGGAATCACCGTATCCCACTGATTTTCCTCATCCCACCAAGTTTCTGAAATACCCACAATGTCTATTTCCCCCCCAACACCAAGCATTCTAACTCCCCGATTTTACCTCGGAGACTTCTAGCATTTGTGTATAAACACTTATAGTTTCCCATGTTTGTTAAGCCCACAGCCTTCCTCTTGCTGCCTCGAGACCTTGCCAGGCAGTTCCTATCATTAGCCACAGTCTCAGTGGACAATTGTAATCCATTTCCTTGTACAAAAGTAATAGCTACCCCTTCATCTCTTTGAGATGAGCCATCTCGAACCAGAGACTTTTCATCTCCTGTCGGCTTTCCCCCATTATTCAGTTTAAAAACTGCTCTGCCACCTTTTTGATTTTGAGCGCCAGCAGCCTGGTTCCTTCTCGGGACAAGTGGAGACCGTCCCTTTTGTACAGCTCCCTCTTGTCCCAAAAAGCATCCCAGTGCCTAACAAACTTGAACCCTTCCCCCCTACACCACCGTCTCATCCACGCATTGAGACTTCCCAGGAGAGGGTGTGGCCAGCAGCTACTCAAAATCACCCAAGGCACTTAATGACGGTCAAACAAAGCCCCTTTCACACCCCAGCTCCAGCAGCCAGGAGTCTGCTATTCAATCTCACCCAAGCACTTAATTACAGGCAAACAATGACCCTTTCACACCCTAACTCCAGCAGTCAGGAGTCTGTTACAACTCACCCACACACTCCCAAATACAGTCCCTGACACAGTACCTTCTCAGCTAAAGCACCTCAGCTGAAAGTAAATAAATAAAAATACCACTCACCCCTCTGGCAGCTCAAACACCTTGCTCCTTCTCAGAGCTCAGCTGGGTCAGCTGTTGTGTCTGTTGTGGGGAGGGGAAGGGAAAGGCGTTCGTAAGCTGATCTGAGACACCTTTGGGCAGTGAAGGGCGGGTTATAAATCCAATCTCTTTTTCTTCTTCTTGCACTCATCTGCAACAATCCCCTGGAAATTTCCAGTGGCCAGGAACCTCAGGGAGAGTAGGATTTTCTGCAAGACACGGATGGCAGAGAGAGCAAAAGCTTCACCTTGGAGGTTTGGTTGGAGCTCCTTGCGCAGAGCCTGGATGGTGGCTCTGTCTAGGTGAAACCGATTGAAGCAGGTGCTGTCTGAAAGCACTGGTGGGCACGGTGCCTCCTCTGCCATCACTGTGCCACCCAGACATAGAGCACTGGTGGTAAGTGAATGTGGTGCACTCCAAGCATGGGAGATAAGGGCAGGAGGGGGACATCATCCCACCTGCATCTGGCCTGGCCCTACAGAAAAAGGGGAAAGCGTTCATGAAGGTGCCAGGCAGCCAGAGCCACAGTCAGTCATGTGGCTGGCATCCTTCCCCCACAGATGCAACCTGTGAGTGGCTCATTGCTTAGGCCCTGCAGCCACCTCCTGGTGCTATGGGCCTGTCTTCCAAGGTCTGTGAGGATGACCAAGGAAGCAGTAGCAGCCAGGTACCACCCCCTGCCCCCACAAAGGAGGGCAACTCCGCCATTATCATGCTCCCATCTCCACAGCCAGTGTGCTCCTATGACACCTCAGGGACCTCGTACCAAGTACTGGGCCCCCATATGTCTAGCAAGGAGATGGAGCTGAATGATGGGGAGGAGGATCAAAGTGGCAAGGCTCACAGGCCAGGGAGGTGAGGTGCCTCCAGAAGGGTCCAGGGTCCAGGGGCTCAGAGCCCACCTGGGATCTCCCATGGATGGACTGCTGTGTTTTCTCCCTGTGCCCAGGTCCCTATTCCCTGACATTCACTGCTAATGTTGTGGACAGACTATACGCCCTGACCCTAAGGAGGTGCATGGCAATGGCAGCCTCTGTGATCCTGCAGTCATTTGGCATTGTGGGGTCCTCAGCACCTGAGGAGGAGATGATGCAGAATGCAGACTTGATGTCTTCAGATGGCAGCAGCCCTGCCCTGGCAGACAGGTGGGGCAGTGGCTGTCACAAGTTGGGGTGTGGGGCCAGGCAAGCGGGGGGCAGTCAGAACACAGTCCGAGGTCAGAGCTGGCCGAGACCAAATTACCAAGTTCAAGGGGTAAGACGAGCGGTGGTCGAGAGACAGTTCAGAGTCAGAAGCCGAGCAAGCCGAGAAAACTGGGAAGCCAAGTCCAAATTACCAACCGGTAGCGTGGTCAGGAGGTCCAAGAGTCGAGGGTCCAGAGTACAAGAGCCGTGAGTCAAGAGTCCGAGAGTCAGGAGTCTGGGGGTGCGAGGTGCAGAGTAGCGAGGTCAAGATGAGCCGAGGTCAAGATGAGCCAAGATCGAGGAGCCAGAGGGATCAAACCAAGAACGAGGTGTCAGGAACCAGAGTGGTGCGGCACAGAGCTTCGTGGATGCGACTAGTTGCTGGCACGAGTTTGATGCCGTGCCTGCATGGGCTAAATAGTAATCCCAGCAGCTGGTAATTAGCACGCTCCAAGCACGGCCTGGGTCCCGCTAATACTCTGGGCTAAACGAACGCCAGGTGCGCATGTGTGCTTTGCGCTGCTGCCAAGTCCCACTGGTACTGCTCCTGTAAACAAGACACTGGTGGAGGCGAGTCGGGGGGGGGGCGTGTCGCTCGAGCAGCAATCTGCCCCAGCTGTTGCTGGGCCAGGCTCAGAGCTTGCCGCGTTGTCAGGTGCAGAGGTTTCTGGCGGGAGGAGCTCATCCCTGTTGACACTTAGCTCCTCCACGGCTTCCGAGGGCTTAGGCGCAACAGGAGCCATGACAGTGGTGGTGCAGCAGCTTCTGGGCCAAGTGTCACAGCTGCTGGTGGCCTGGGGGGGGTGGATTCTGGCCCTGTGCCAGCACAGCCCATACTGTCCACCATTTCCTCCATGTGCAATTGAGCGGGAGTGACTGGAGAGCTGTCATGAGTGGCAGGATGCCTTTTACAGGGGGCAACAATGGATAGAGGGCCCAGCAGCATCTGTAATGGCGGCTGCTGGGCACCTGGAGTGGCTTCTTGCCATAGTAAGGGATGTAGGTGAGGGACAGGGGCACATCAAGAGGCTGCTGGCCTAGTCTCTCCAGGCCCCCCTGTGCCCCCTGCCCCTCCTCCTGTTGAGCCTTCAGCGGGGCGGCTAGGCATGGGGATGCCCTCGACATCATGGGCACTCTGTTGTACACTGCGGCTGGCAGTGAGCATGGGCACCCTCACATCCACATTCTTGTCTGTCATCGCCCTCTGGGTTGCCTGTGCACATTGAGTGCAGAGTGCCACTGTGGGGTGTCCGTGGGACTGACCAGTAACACCCCCCTCTTCACTGACAGGTAGCTGGTGCTTGTAATGGGAGCTGGTCTCTTTAAGGGGTGTGTGTGCAACAGAGGAGGAGTGTCGCTCCTGTGCCCTGCCCCTCTCCGACCTCTGCCATTGACAAATGCTTGGCTCAGCCTCCTCGACTCATGACTTCCATTAGTCTTGTCTGCCCGGTTTGTCACAACACACCTGCCTCGCAACAGTGCTGGAGTGGAACGCAACAGTGCTGGAGTGGAACGCTGCAGTGGGATCACCACAGATGTTGTGGCAACGCTGTTGGGGCACCTTTTTCCTATTCAGCTGCTATGTGGCTCTCTCCGTAGGAAGGCAGCTAGCTGCACGGCAACTGTGCCATGGCTGGCTACCATAGCGCAGGCGTAACACAGGATTGCTTTGCCCAAGGTGTAAATTTATATACAGTGCTCTAATAGATTCTCAGATACATTTATTGGCAGTTTCTCCCCCTTTTTACTCCAGAATTCCTGCGAGGAAGGAAAGAGGATCCTTTGTTATGGTAAAAAAGCATAAAGAAGAAAAAAAGTTAGGAAATAGAACACAGTGGCCATATAGCAGTCAGTGAGGAACTGCAGCTCATTTCCAATCTATCTCTTGTGGCTTCACGTCTGAAGAAGGCTTCTCTTCCAATGTCATGTCAGTATTTAAGTGTTTATGGCACTGGTTGGAGCTTTGCATTAAAACTGAAAAACTGTCAAATTGATTGCTGGGTTTTATATAATTGTTGTGAGCAGATGAATGGCAATGAGTATATGCAACTGTGCCTAGGGCTAATTCCATTGCATTTACACTCTGTTCACTGGAAAATTTTGCATGGTTGCCATTTTTTTTGTTCTGTTTGCTGTCCTCAATTTGACCTTGACATCAGAAGTCTGATTTTGGTAGAGCAACATTGTGGTAGATTTTACAGACTAATCGTCAATGCATTTGTATGGAAATAATCCTGTTAATTTTCTTGGAATGAACGTTCCAGCAAGTATACTTTGGAAGCTGCCTTAGTTTTCCTATAGTTTTCCCTATGCAGTTGTTCTAGTCTAGGTCCATTGCTTTAGATTTTTAGACTGCTACTTGGAGGAAGCTGTTGGAATAACTTGTCAAAGCGGAGTATTTTATTCTCTTTGCTTTCTCACCTGTGTAGCCCAATCCTATGTAAGTATATTCATTCAAGAATAAGTCATATTGTGTGCAACGGGATTGCAGCCTTAGTGCAAGTGGAGAGAAGGAGGACAACATTTCCCATTAGCTACTACATGATATTTCTTCTACATGTTCATACTATCAGAAACTCCTAAAATACTTCATATGAACTGGAATAGTTCTGTAATTAGCTAAAGTGGTTGGAAATACTTCTATGACTGGATGTTTTGAAATCACTCATTGTAAAAGAAATAAATACAGTTTTTAAATTTATAGTTTGAGGACCAGGTCATCAAGAGACTGTCCTTTTATTTTAATGTATGCTTCCTTGAAGATTGGGACTAATACATTGCCTAACAGATTAATATTTGAAATTGTATACTTTGGAAAATTCTGTTCAGTGTTATATATGTGGCGGTCTGCGGACCACCAGTGGGTTTGCGGCCTCAGTCCTTAGCTTGGTTCCAAATACAAAAGGATCCTAGGCCACCCTTAGTCTTCCAGTGGGACCTTTGGCAGGAGATTTAACCCCCACCCCCAATGGAACTGTGGGTGTGTCTGGGATGGGTGTATATAGTTGGCCCTTGCTGGGCTTTGTGTGTCTTTTGTGTGAAGTACAATAAATGCGTGTTGTTTAGCATGTCGTAGTCCGAGTCTCCATGTTGCGAACCCAGTACTTTATAATGGCGACGAGAATGGGATCCCGATAAGCGATCCTGACTCTTCACTCAGTGCAGCACTGGGCATCGATCCAGTGGAAGCCGCCGCGCCCTGCACTGCTCCTGAGGAGCACTGTACTGCTCCCCCGCTCCGCTTACGAGCCATGGCTGTCGCTCCAGGACATCTCGAGGTCTTTGACCCCACACACACTGAGTTCTGGGAATTGTGGGTAGACCAGCTAACGTGTTTCTTCACCTACCACGAGGTCACCGATGCAGGCAAGAAAAGGGCTCTCCTCCTCAGCAGATGTGGAGTGGTAACCATTCAGCTAGCAAAAAGCCTCCTGGCATCCAAGGCGCTTATGGACAATACATATTACGAGATTGTCAAGGTGTTGATGAAGTAGTATGTGCCCAAGCCCACAACGATGGCCAATCAAATGGACTTCCAAGCGCACCTCCAGAAGCCCAGTGAAATGGCCACCTCCTTCATGGCCGACCTCAGCCAAAACGCGATGGATTGTGGGTTCACAAAGGTGGAGGAGAGCATCTTTACACAGTTCATCTGGGGCCTGTGAGACACCAAACTCCGTAGCAAACTGGTTGGCACCGTCGATCACAAAATTGAGGATGCCCTACAGACTGCCACTGCATATGAGGCCTCCAATTGCAACTGTCCACCATCGGCGGCACACCTCGTGTTATCCAAAGCGGCATCTGACAACTCAGATGAAGAAGTCCGACTCATCTGCCCCTCCAGCCGCAGGAAGCCACCCTTATCCGCTGGAGCAACCAGACACCCAGACAAGCCCACCGCCTGAGCACTGTGTGCTAGCTGTGGAGACGCACATGAATGCAGGATGTGCCGTTTCCATGACGCAATACGCCACACGTGTGGGAAGCAAAGACACCTAGCACATGCTTGCCGGTCCAAAGGTGCCTGGCTCTGAACACACTGCCGCAACAACTCCAGGCCGTGACGCACTATGAGGACACTGCAGACACTGAGGAACTGTACCTTCTCACGATACAACCTTCACTTCAGGTACTACGTCTCCCCAGCCAGACAGTGGCCCCCCAAAATACAGATCCAGGTTCTGATAGAGGGCCCCCCCTGCTCCATGGAGTTAGACTCAGGGTCCACGGCATCCATCATCTCAGTGGAAATGCTGAAAAGACTTTGTCTGAATGGGAGGCCCCACCTGCAACCCTCACCCTTGAACCTGGTGGACTTCCAAAGAAACCCAGTTCCTACATGGGGCGTGGGGGCTTTCAGGTTAAGTACCGGGGGTTCAAGGGCTACCTGAACTTAATAGTAGTTGAAAGGAATCTGGTTAGCCTCCTAGAGCAGGCTGGGAATCACAATGGGGGGGGGTTAAGCAATGTGCCCCAAGAGACTTTAGCGATGTTTGTGAAGAATTCCCTGCAGTGATTGATGGGGCTCTAGGATGTTACACGGGGCCCCCGGTTTCCTTACAACTGGACCCTAAGGTGGCCCCCATCCGCATGTGGTTCCGTAGCGCCCCGTTTGCCCTACAGCCTAAAATTGACACAGAGCTGGACCACTTGGTGGTGCAAGGGGTCCTGGAACTGGTCTCCCATGCGGCATGGGAGACTCCCATAGATACCGCCGTGAAGCTCAATGGCAGCGACCGCATCTGTGCCTTGAACAAGGCTCTACAGGACCATGCGTACCCGGTCCCAGTAGTAAGTCACGTGTTAGCCACCTTAGCAAGGGCCAAAATCTTCGGCAAGTTGGACCTCGCCCAGGTGTACCAACAGCTGCCAGTTGATGACGCCACGGCCACCGCCCAGACCATAGTCACACACCAGGGGGTGTTCAAGGTGAAACTGTTGCAATTCGGGGTATGTGTGGCTCCAGGAATCTTCCAGCATTTAATGGACTCTCTTTTAAAAGGGATCCCTGGAGTGATGCCGTTTTTCAACGACGTCCTCATTGTCGCAGCAACCCCGGACGAATTCAGCACCCGTCTCCGTGCAGTCCTCTGCCGCTTCAAAGAGGCCACCCTGAAGGTGAAGCAGGAAAAGTGCCTGCTAGTGGATTTCTTAAGGTTCTGAGTCGATGCGTCAGACCTCCATCCAGCCTGGGACAAGGTCAAGGCCCTGCCACCCAAGTCCAAGGCGGAACTTCAGGCATTCCTCAGGCTACTGAATTTTTATCATGCCTTCCTTCCCCACAAAGCGGCAGTGGCACAGCCACTGCACAGATTATTGGACAAAATGGCACTGTGGTCCTGGGGTCCCCGGGAGTCTGCAGCGTTCCGGGGAGCCAAAGCGCTCCTTAACGAGGTGATGGCAGATTTCGATGAATCCCTGCTGGTGATTCTCGCCTGCGACGACGCCCCTTACAGTGTGGGTGCAGTTTTGGGCCACCAACTCCCTGACGGCCACGAGATTCCAGTGGCCTACCACTCCTGGCCGCCGAGATAAATTACACCCCGATTTACTGGGAGGGCCTGGCAATTGTTGCTGGGGTCAAAAAGTTTCACGACTTTTTGTATGGGTGGCCCTTCAGCTTTGCAACAGACCACCGGCCGCTCCTCGGACTCTTCACGGCCGACAAACAGAATCCCCAGGTGCTTTCCCCCCAGGTCCTTTGCTGGTCCCTCTTTTTGGCAGGTTACAACTACTGCCTGGAACACCGCTGGGGAAAGCAATGGGGCACGCCGATGCCCTCAGCCAGCTGCCACTCCCTTCCATTGATGCCAACCCGGCTCCCACTCATAGGGTCCTCCTGCTTCAGGACCTTCCCGAGCCGCCCCTGCAGGCCACGGATGTCACCGGACGTTCAGCCCACGACCCTGTCATCTCCCGGGTTTTGGGCTGGGTGTTGAGGGGGTGTCTCCAGAATTCACAGCCTTTGCTACCCTCAAGGACAGACTGTCAGCCTACAAGGGGTGCCTACTGTGGGGGGATAGGGTGGTCATCCCCAAAGCCCTGCAACAACGCATCCTCTCTGCGCTCCACAGGGCCCACTTTGGAATAGTCCAAATGAAGGCCCTGGCCCGGAGCTATGTCTGGTGGCCAGGGATTGATGCAGAGATTGAGTCCTGGGTGCGAAGGTGTCAGACATGCCAAGCAGTCCGTCCGAATCTACTGAGTGCACCCACTCAGTCCTGGGAGTCCGCCCACAAGCCGTGGTCCCAACTTCACATAGATTTCGCTGGCCCATTTCAAGACTGCTCTTCTTAGTCACCGTGGACTCATACTCCAAATGGTTGGAGATTAGCGCTGTCACAACCACATCCTCGAAGGCAGTCATCCACGCGCTGCACCGGATCTTTGGACCCGTGGGCTGCCAGACACAATGGTTTCCAACAACAGAGTGGCATTTACTTCAGAGGATTTCCAGGAGTTCCTCCAGAGGAACTTAATCCAGCATGTGAGGTCCGCACCCTTCCACTCTCTACCAATGGACAAGCAGAGCGGATGTGTGAATGACGAAGGAAGCCCTCAGCAGGATCGCGGGGGGGGACTAGGAGTTCTAACTAGCCCATTTCCTTCTAACCCAGCAGACCACGCCAAACCCCATCAAACCTGCTGAGCTCCTGATGGGTCACCATCCCACCACTCTGCTGGACCAGCTGCATCTGGACTGGGCACTGGAGTCACGAGGGCTCGTTGAACAAAGGGAGGCTCCCCAGGGCTTCTTCCTGGAAGACCTCATCTTCATCTGGAACTTTGGGAAGGGATCCCCATGGCTGGCAGGGCGGGTTGTTAGGTCCACAGGTCTGGTCTCCTATGAAGTGTCCACGGATGACGGCCAGCTCCTCAAGAAGCATGTGGACCAGCTACAGTGGCGACAGCTTCCGGCAGAGGAAGAGGTCCCATCGCAGCCTGTGGGACCTGAGAGCTACACCCCAGAAGCAAGATTAAGTCCACTTGCCCTTCTCCATCCATCATGGCAGGGCTACCTGACACTGACATTCTGCCCCCCCTGATAATTGCTCCATCCTGGGTATGTTAGGATAGTGGCGATGGAATCTGCGAAGGAGACAAGGGGCATTCACATCATCAGCTGTAACCCATTCCCTGTGTTCTGGCCCAAAATCCACCCACTCAACCAAATAGTACAGTTTGTTACAAGAGATCTTCGAGTCCAGAATTTCAGAAACTTCATAGTGAGGTTCCCCACCAACCATGAGAGGAGGCGGGACAGCACATTGAGGACGCCATGCGTTTTCTCCAGGTGCACGCTGTAATAATCTAAGGTGAAACACAGGATGAATGGCATTCAAAGACTTTGGCAGAATTAGTTCAGCTGACACCTCATTGATCATACGTTTGATCTCAAACGAACCCACAAATTTCCACCCCAACTTCCGGCTGGGTTGCATCCCCTTAATGTTTTGAGTAGACAAGTACACAAAGTCCCCGGGTTTGGGATCCCACCCTTTATCCCGCTTCTTGTCTGCTTGCTCCTTGTAGATTTTCTTAGCCTCCTCCAGAGTTTTACAGAGGAGGGGCCAGGCATCTTGCAGCCGTTTGCACCAGTCACCAGCATCTCCGGCCGTCAAGTCCCCATTCGTGAGAAATGGGAGGGGGGCTCGTACCCATGTACCGCCATGAAAGACGAGACCCCCGTTGAAGAGTGACACGAGTTATTGTAGCAGAATTCGGCCAGGGGTAACAATTATTCCCAATCGTCCTGTTGGAAGTTGGTAAAACATCACAAATATTGTTCCAGTGTCTGGTTGACCCGTTCGATCTGACTGTCAGTCTCAGGGTGGTAGGCACTACTCAGACCCCGTTCCACCCCCAGGAGTTTCATCCGTTCCCCCCAAAAGTGAGAAACAAATTGCGATCCCCGATCGGAAATTACTTTCTGGGGTAAAGTGTGTATTTCAAAGACGTGGTGGAGGAACGCTTTAGCGAGTCGCTTTGTGGTGGGGATAGTTGTGAACGGCACAAAATGCGCTTGTTTGGAGAACAAGTCTACCACCATCCAAATCACCGTTTTCCCCTTGCTAGGGGGAAGGTCTGTGATAAAATCCATGGAAATGACCTCCCAAGGCCGAGAAGGCGTCGGGAGGGGTTGAAGCAACCCGGGAGGTTTTTCTGGTCGGGGTTTACTCATAAGGCAGGCTTGGCATGACTGGACAAACAGGGACAAATCCTTTCACGTGCCTGGCCACCAGAACTGTCTCTGAAGTAGTTGCAATGATTTCACAAACCCAAAATGTCCAGCAAGCTTAGACCCATGGGCCATACCCATGATCTCCCCCTGTAGCACCCACAGCACAAACAGTTTGTCTCCTTTAATCCAGCAGCCATTCCCCCTCAGCTCCAGCCCCCCCTTTTCAATTTCTCAGAGGTCAGCCTCCGACAAGGCTTGTAATTGCTGGCGAGTTTTAGGGGCCTCCCACCCCATTACATCCTGCACCTTAGCTGGATCCATCTCTATTCCCCATTGAGATATTCGATACCCCAGGAATGAGATCTCAGAACAATAGAATTCACACTTGGATAGTTTGACAAACAGCTTGTGCTTATGCAACGTTTGCAGGATCTCCTGCATCAGTTTAACATGAGATTCCTTGTCAGGGGAGTACAGTAAAATGTCATCTAAGTAAACAAGGACCCCCTTAAACAGGTGCTTGTGCAACACTTCATTAATAAGGTTCATGAAGACCCCCGGAGCTCCTTGAAGCCCGAAAGGCATGACTAGATACTCGAATTGCCCCAGAGGGGTGTTTAACGCCGTTTTATATTAGTCCCCCTCCCTGATGCGCACCCTGAAGTAAGCATCGTGTAAATCCAAACTGGAGAAGATTTTCCCTCCAGCCACCACGGCCAGGAGGTCCTTGATCAATGGCAGGGGGTAAGCGTTAGTGGCTGACACTGCATCCAGCCCCTTATAGTCTGTGCACAGACGTAACTTGCCGTCCTTCTTTTTCCTGAACAGCACAGGGGCCGCGCAGGGGGAGGAGGCAGGATGTATGAATCCCCTTTCCAAATTCTTATCAATGAACCACCTCGGTTCTACCTTTTCAGCTGGGCTCATTGAGTACAATTTCCCTTTGGGCAATTTCTGATCAGGCAATAGTTCAATAGCATAGTCAGAGTTCCTGTGTGGCGGTAATTCATCCGCTTCCTCCGCCCCAAACACAGCCGCCAAGTCTTGGTATTCACATGGGATGTGGTTTAACTCTGCGTCCGCTAATCCCACCGGCACCTGGTGCACTAACAATGGCTTTTCCCAAGAATCATTCCACACGTGTGATTTGCATCGGGAGGAGATGAAGTTTACAACCCCCTTTTCCCACAGGATGTGTGGGTCATGGTCATAGAGCCAAGGGCTGCCTAGCACTAAAGGGAACCTCGCCGCCGGGGTTACTACAAAAGGCTGTGTTTCCCAATGGTTGCCCAACCCCATGTGGAGTGGAACAGTCTCGTATTTTCAAGGATCCTTCATGGTGGATCCGTCCATTTGGGTAAAGATTAACGGGTCGGCCGACTTGACTACCTTGGCCCCCAGTCCCGTAACCAGCGAGGGGTTTATGAGGTCTCGCCCACACTCCGAGTCAGTTAGCCCCCTTACCTGCATGTGGGTGTTTAGGTCGGGGCAGATCAAAGTCACAGTCACAAAGAAGAGGGAGGGGTAATTGCTCACCAGTCGTAGTGCCTGGGAGTCGGGGACCTGCTGTCCAGTACTGTTCACAGCAGGTCCTCCCCATTTCCTGCCGGCTGGTACGGTTCCTCTCCCGATGACTCGGAGTATTCCTCCAGCAGGCTTGCCTGCAGTCATCTCGCCCCCTTGGGCTTTGCGGTTGGCTTCTTAGTTGGTGTGTCGATCCTCTTCTTCTCCCCTTTTGAGCTGGAGGGGCTGCGATCCAATTCTGGACAACCCTCTGCAAAATGCCCAGGCTTCCCACACTTGAGACACAGCCCTTGCTTCATCCGCTGCTCCCGGGTGGCATCTTTCGTCCGGGGCGTTGGGGTCGTTGTCTTGGGTTTCCCCAGGGTGGTGTTGGGTGAGGCGGCCTTTCCACAAGATGCGACATCATCAATGCGAATGGTGTGTAGTCGACTCTCGGTGTCTGCCGCCTCTTTCATCTATGCCAACAGGGATCAGGGTTTCCCCCCTCCAGAGTATCGTGCCCTGTATCTCCGAATCCAGCCCTAACCGATAGTGTTGGGCCAGAACCCCATCAGGCCATTCCCTAATCTTTGCGGCGTGGCGGCGGAACTCTTCGTTGTACTCTCTCACTGACTTCTTTCCCTGCCGGAAGGTACATAGGAATGCCTGGGCCGTTTCGCTAGCATTAGCGTCCTCATAGTGGTCATGCAAAGCCCACATGAAGGCATCCACCTCGCGCAGCTCTCAACCATCAGCATGGTGTAAAGTAACATACCAGTCTGCTGTGGCATCCCATAGTTTCGAAGCAATCACATCTACAATGCATTCTTTGTTCGGGAAGAGGTGGCACCAGTTGTCTACGAATTTCTCGGCTTGCACCAGGAAGAAAGACAGCTTCTCCGGTGTCCCATCAAAAGTTGCATCCAGCAACTCAGCCGGATTCGGGAACATGTGGCCCCAACCCTGCGGGGCGGCCTGGGGCCTGCCGGCACCCTTGGCTCCGCTGGGGCCGGCTGGTCAGGGACCCCCCCCGGGAGGCAGCGCCGCTGGGACTCCTCAGGGTGGGGGGCCAGTGGGGATCACCGGGGCTCCATCAGGTTGTTGTGACTGTTGGCGATCGAACTTTCGCTGGATGACCTTGGCAATCATCTCTGGGATCCTTTGGAGGGACTCCTCCACCATGAGGAGCAGCTGCTCCTAGCTTCGGTCCCGACCCCACCGCAGCTCTGTTTCCTCTTCTGTCTCGAATGCAGGCGCCCGGGGTGCCTTTGCGGCGATTGCCATGCTCAGGCGATAGAGGGACCATTTGTAGCGACTTTCCCTGTCCGCTTTCCAAGGGGTCAGGGACCAAGTCTCATAAGTCTCTGCAAGGGGTTTCCCCCATTCTCGTCATCTGCAGGGCCTCGTATTCACGCTAGCTGAGGCCCCCCTGAACCAATCTCCAAAGAGGTCTCCCTCCGGATCCCACGGAAGCGGGGCGGTCGTGACCAGAGCCTCCGCGGTTGTGGTGGGCGCCGAGGTGGTAAGCGCCATTGAGGTGGGTACCGTGTCCCCGGATGTGGGTACCACCAGCGTGTCTTCTTCTTCACTCATCTTGGTTGTAAGAGATGTGGGGTTGTGGAAGCCCGAAGTTGAGGATCACTGACAATCTGTCAAGATCTCCAGATAGTCAGTCAAACACCAGGCTTCATAAGAAGATAGCGTTTATTAAGACTAAACTTAGAGCAACATGAACACCTTCATTGTCAGTGATACTGAGTGATACAGAACAGCATCGGTTATAGCCCCCTTGAAATGCCACCCCCACTACAAGCCAATGGTTATATCTCCCGCGCGCGGTAAGCAGAAAATTAATAGCCACCAGACATTTCCACAAAGGCCAAAGAGGCCTGGGACCCAAGGCCAGCTGTTTAGATAAGACACAGCATAGACACAGTAAATTAGAGGCTCAGAAGACTGGGTGTTACTCCCGCATTCCAGAGCAGTGAAAGATGTCTCCTCTCTCCTTCCCCCCCGCCGCAGCAAATGGCAGGTTTACCTGACAATCCTCGGCCACCCTTAGTCCTCCAATAGAACCTTTGGTGGGAGATTCAACCCCCCCAATGGAACTGTGGGTGTGTCTGGGATGGGTGTATATAGTTGGCCCATGTTGGGCCGTGTGTGTCTTTTGTGTGAAGTACAATAAACACATGTTGTTTAGCATGTCGTAGTCCTAGTCTCCATGCTGCGAACTCAGTACTTTACAATATGTACAAGAGGGAACCCACAAGGAGTTGCAGGAGGCATCTAATTTTCCCCTCCCCCACTATTTCCTCTTTCCCTTTCTTGAAAGTCCCCATACACTCTGCGATTTTCCTGATTCCTCCTCTCCTTAGAGTTGCCAGCTCCAGGATAGAAAATTCATGGATATTGGGGATGGACCCCTGGGAGGCAAGGTTTGGGAGGAAAGTGACCTCAGCAGGGTATAAATGCCATAAAGTCCATCTTCCAAAGTAGCCATTTTCTCCAGGAGAAATCAGTTTGTAATTCCAGGTGATATCCAGCCCCACCTGGAAGTTGGCCACCCTAGTTCCCATGGAGCAAATGACTGCAGGGTGGAGTCTATGGTATTACACCCTTTTGAGGTCCCTCTCCTCCTCAGGCCCCACCCACTAATGATCCAGGTGTCTCCTAACCTGGAAGTTGGTAGCCCTATCTCCTTCCCACCCAACAGCCAACCTACTGCTATCCCTCTGTCTTAAGCTTTTTCTCTCCCCCCTGGCAGCATCTACTAGGAAAACTGTGGCCCAGATGTATGGTACTGGCCACTGAGACAGACCCACTTGCGTGGTAGGGAACACTTAAGGACTTGTGGGGTGGCACTTCATTTTATTCTCTATCCCCTTCCCCACACTATTTCCTCTTTCCCTCCCCTTGGCAACCCCCATATTCTCTCACCTTCCCCTGCCTCAGTCTCTCCTTCTCAGCCATTCACCAACCTACCTTTTATTTACCTCCCATCTTCAGCTATATTTATTATTCATTTACTTCATTTTTACGCCAACTTTCTCCAGAGTGGGGACCAAGCAGCTTACATTATTCTCCCCTTCTCCATTTAATCTGCACAACAATCCTGTGAGGTAAGTTAGGCTTAAAGTATGTGACTAGTGCAAAATTACTCAGTGCACTTCCACAGCTTCCACAACAAGATGGAATTTGAACCTGGATCTGCAGACCCTAATCTGAGCTCTAACTGCTACACCACACTAGCATTCATAGAGTGGCTGCTGCTGAACAGTAACAAGTATCCAGGCCTAGCTGAGTCACGCAAGTTGGGTAATATCAAGTTACACTGAGATTGCTGCCAGGTATATGGTTACCAAACTCCAGGTGGGACCTGGAGATCTTCCAGAATTGCCACTGAACTACATATGACAGAGATCTGTTACCCTGAAAAAATGGCTGCTCTGGAGTGTGGACCCTATGCCATTATATCCAGCTGTGGTCTCTCCCCTCCCCAAACCCTCCCATTCTCAGACTCCACCAGAAAATCTCCTGGAATTCCCCAGCCAGGAGCTGGCAACCATAACTAGGCCTGGCCCCAATAAGTCCTCCCTGAAAAGCTAAAAATAGGCCTGGAAAGGACCCTGTCCTCTCCCCCTGCCTTTTACTGATAGAACCAAGCCTGGAATACTATGGTTGCCTAGCATATGTGCAATTGGGAATCTGTTTCTTAAATCTACAGGCACTCCTTTATCATTTGGTTTTTTTTAAAAAACCCATTTTTTAAAAAAAAAGATTTCACATTTTCCTGCAAACCTAGGGCATTTTTCAGGTTTTTAGAAAGATCTGTCTTGGCCGGATTTAAGTTTCCTCAGATTTGGCCAACTTGGCTATTAGAATATACAAGTGGGGACCTGCAATACTCGCAGGGGTATCCCTAACCCCCATTGATGCTGACTCATGGGGGGAATCCCATATCCATACCCCCTGACTCATGGGGGGAATCCTATATCCTACCCAGCACCAAGCCTGGCGTGGGTACTAATGAGCCCAGGGTCTCCTGCTGCTGAGCCAAGCGCAGCTGCTGACATACTGCTAGAGTTCAGGCACCCTCCCCTTCTTGCAAACAGCATTTAAAGGGGCCCTTTGAATGCTGTTTTCAAGAAGCAGGGGCCGCGCATGCCGTCCCACGTAGAAGGGCACTCAAGAGTGATACCTTCAATACATCTCCAGTGATCCCCCTATGCTAGCCCAGTTCTGCTGTATACCATCTAGGTCATGGAGAGTCTTTCAAAAGCATCCCCATGCATGAGGTCATGGTGAGTCTTTCAAAAGCATCTCCTGAGTTGAAGAAGAGAAGAAGAGGAGATTGGATTTATACGCCGCCCTTCACTACCCAAAGGTGTCTCAGAGCAGCTTACAAACTCCTTTCCCTTCCCCTCCCCACAAAAGACACCCTGTAAGGTAGGTGGGGCTGAGAGAGCTCTTGACAGAAACTGCTCTTTCTCAAGAACAGCTCTTATCAAGGTCATCCAGTCAGGTGCAAGTGTAGGAGTGGGGAATCAAGCCCGGTTCTCCCAGATTAGAGTTTGCACACTTAACCACTATCCCATACTGGCTCCCTCTATGACAATGCCCTACTCAACAACTCTATTTTGCACATTTTGTGAAATGATAGAAATATAAAATGATAGCATAAAATGATATCATTTTGTGAAATAATAGAAGAGCCTTCCAAATTGCCTCAGGTGGACTGTTCCACAGTGCAGGAACTAGTGCAGAGAATAAGCATGGATAAGACAGGCAACTGCCAATTTTAACCTGTTTGCGGGGGGCAACTGCAGAAGGCTTTGCTCAGATCAATGTAGCAGAGAGGTAATCATGCAGGTATGTGGGTCCAGTGCCATTTAACAGTTTTGGAGTGTATGCGGAAAGAGAATGATATGCAGATGCTGCTTGGTGCCCAGTAGAAGCCAGGCTGTGACATTCTAAACCAGCTGTAGCTTTAAGGGCAGACACAGGTAGAGTGTATTACAGTAGTCCAGCCTTTAGGTAACCATAGCATGGATCTACATGGCCAGGTCAAGGTAGGGGGCCATCTTATGAGCTCAGTGGACATGGTAGAATGGGATTTTTTTGCAGCTGCATCTCCATCAATAAAGCAATAAAGCTGGACTAGATATCATCCCTAGGCTCTTAACCATGTCAGTGAGACTCAATTATGTTTCAAAAATGCAAACTATATAGGGTTAATAGCAGGTATGTGTAATGTTCTTGAACATTAATTTCTGTGGGTTTCTTTCAGTCTTTTATAGCACTCCTGCATTTCCACTTCAACTCTGTCTCTTGTGGAGGTATGAATAAATATTCTTAATGATTAACCCCTCCTTATTTTAAATTATGCATCAATATAAAAGTAGTTAATGTGCTTTAAATTAGATTTTTCACCATGTTGGGGTTGTTTTCATTCATCTCTCACAGGTGAATTACCACATGATTTAAGTTGAGTTGCAAGAGCTAGTGTGAGAGCCAGCATGGTGTAGTGATTGAATTGCTAGACTGGGATCTGGGAAACTCAGGTTTGAATTCCCATTCTGCCATGGAAGCTTGCTGGGTAACCTTGGGCCAGTCACACATTTTCAGCCTAACCTACCTCATAGGGCTGTTGCGAGGATAAAATGTAGGAGAGGAGAATGATGTAGGTCACTTTGGGTTCCCATAAAGGTGAGATTTAAATAAAGTATAATAAATAAAATTAAATTAAAGCACCAGAGCTGCTGTGAGTCCTCATCCTTGGAGATGAAAGTGCTGGTGGTGCAGAGTTCCTCTATGAATTTCCTTTCACACTATTTGCATAGGTTGGATTCAGACTAAATTTTTAATTTACACAAGACACTTCTGTCTGCGGAACAAAATGTTCCTGCCTTCCTTCTGCTGTTCTCACCAAAATGCTGCTCCTGGGGACCCTGAGGAATAGCATGTGACAAACCAGGGATCTGCATCAGAAAGGGGAAATTGGTGAAAATTGGCAGACAATTTAGACTGGATTCAACCCCATGGGAACAGGTGGAGAAACTATGCCATTCTTGCTTCATCTGCTTTCCCATTCCATTTCCTCCTGTTGATGATAACTGCCAATAAAATTCAGTTCCCAATCTGATATTTAGGTGAAAAAAGGCTAATACTAATCTCCCTCACTAGTTTACCTATTTTAAACCTATTTTCTGAAGGACAGTTTTGTCAGCACCCATTTCCCCAATGTATATTGGGACATAAATACAAGATCATTTATCAGTTATGAACATTGACTTCAGTAGATTTAGAAGGGTGTAACTCTGCTTAGAATGGGACTGTAAATCACTCCTTTCTAATCTGCAGCCACCATGTAATTGAGATTAAAAAATAATTTAAAGCCTTTCCAGTGCATGTTTATGAGTGATACAGGAATTTCTATCTACTTTTGAAGAAGGGAGATGGCCAGAAGAGGAGAGAATGAGATGAGCAGAGGAAAGGAAAGGAAAGGGGAAGACAAGAATGAAGAAGAACAGATGAAAATGAATATGCACTAAGAGAGAAAGACAGGAATGATAGAGGGAGGAAAAGAGAGAGAAGGAAAAGACAAAAATAGTTGAAAAGAAAAGTGAAAAAGAGAGAGGCAAGGACATAGTAAGAAGAATGGAAGGAGAAACATGGACAGTGAGAAGGAAAAGATGGGCAGAGAAAGAAAAACCATAGATAAAAAGGAAGAGATAAAGAGAAGGAGGAAAAGAGAAAATGAAGAAAGAAAGAAAAAAAGGGCAGAGAGCAGAAGAAAGAGATAGGGAGAGAGAGGAGGAGACAGGCAGAATAAAAATGGATCATGTATTATATTGACTACTGAGTTCTATACGCATTGCAGTGATCAGCTCAGGTTTATTCAGTGATTTCAGCAAACTGCAAGACAAGCTAGCAGGGCTGGAGCCCTGCTTATAAGCATGCAAAACACCACACCTGACACACACATACTCCCCGTGATAGGCCATTTACATTACATTGCTCACCTATTGGTTAGTTCCTGTATCCAGGTGAGCTATTGTTCTAGAGAAGCAAGCTCAACCTGTTCTAGGTGCAGCAAGAGGAAAGGCTTAGGCTTAATACATAACAAATTGTACTCCATTGATTAAGACCACAGTATTGTTGATGTGAAATGTTAATTTTAATTAGGTGACAACTCCCTAGCCCTTTCAATTAAAACCTTATATTTTAAAGAAAATAATAAAGACAAAGTTGTTCTGGGGTTTCATTTTATTGTAGGAGAATGCACAGAGTAATTTATAGGAGGAAATAGGGATGCCAGTCCCAGGTGAGGGTGGGGGCTCCCTCAATTTCATGTGGCAGGCGCAGAAAGCTGTGCCCCCAAGAACGACCACTGGTGGCTTAAAAGGGCATTCAAGATTGGTACCTTCAGCACTTTTCCATTCATCCCCCTTTCTCATAGCCCAGTCCTGCTGTATACCACCTAGGTCACGGCGAGTCTTTCGAAAGCATCCCCAAGAGCCTTTGGGAAACATGCAAATAGGGAATCATTGGAGATGTATTAAAGGTACCACTCTTGAGTGCCCTTCTACATGGGTGGGGCATGCCTGAACTCCAGCAGTGTTCACCACTTGGAGTTCAGGCATACGCAACCCCTGCTTCTTGCAAACAGCATTCAAAGGGTCCATTTAAATGCTGTTTGCAAGAAGGGGGGGCTGAACTCTAGCAGTGAATTCGCTGCATAGAGTTCAGGCATGTGGAGTGCTGGTCCCCAATGTGATGATGTCACTTCTGTGTGACATCCCTAGGAGAAAAACATTTTAACTTAAATATTCCTGTTATGAGATACAGTTAAACAAAGATCTAGAAAAGTATCTGCTAAAATATTTAGAAAACAACTATTTCTCTTTGATGATCTTGCATCACATTTCAGTATAATGTATTTATTGTCTTTCTCTTCTTGAAATCTCAAAGAGCCCTTGATTAGAACATAAGGATAGATGTCTTGTGTCAAATTCTGAGACATTATCAGGGGAACCTGTGCACCATGTTCATCTGCCTGGATTACCCTGAACCAGTTATTTGTTCTTTAAAACTGTGTAAACTGGACAAAGATATCCAGTATGAGACAGAGTTCTTTATGGATCTTTTTGCTTGGCCACCATTTGCATTTGTTGGCCTCTGTCTCTTTTTCTTCTGGTGCACTGCTCAGTTAGCTTAGATGCTTAGTGAAATCACAATAGCGGATGTTTCTTTTCCATGACTGTATTAAAAAACAGATTTAATAAAGCATATAATACAAAATGCCAGTGCCAGTATTATAAAGAAGAGCATAGATTCTGTGTTATGTATGAAAGAGTTTCACTGATAATTGAGCTTGACCCAAATGTCTACTTTAATATTTCATTTATTCTGAAGTAGTCATTTCCTTTTAACTCTGTGATTTTAAAATTGTGACTAAACTGCTATTTAACCTTGCTACAAGAATGTGGCAGCAGGCTAGTCCAGGCAGGTCAACACTCACTTGGCTAGCTGGCACTTCTAATCAGCTTGCTTTAACCTGCAGCAAATTAAGGCTTTTATGAATTCTAGCACATAAGTGATTAAAAACGCACCAATGAGGATAAAAATAAATTGAATATTTCTAGCATGCTTGCTACAGAGAATGAAATATCACCTTTACTGTTCATTACTAGTATTTGCATATGAAAATATTGGCCACTATAGTAACTTAGAAGGTAGAACTTTATATTTTAAATACAGGAACTTAATCAAATATTTTAAATTGACTTTAGTAAATTATAGAAAACCTAGTTTAAGACAGAAAACACATTTTTGTTTTGACAATTCATGTATTTTTATCCTGCAAGGACATGTTTGCACAGCTGTGTATTAATTAAGGAGACCATGGCTCCACTGGAAAAAAGAGAGAGACAACTAGAAACAATTCCCAATGCATCTTTTTTTTTAATGCAAACAGTAGCTAGCCTTGATTTTTTTTCTTTTGTCAAAGTCTATCAACAGGTTAGGGATTCTGTTGGTTTACTGTCCACCAACATACTCCCTGGACAAGGCAGTTTTGGGTCTGGTGCTGAATGTTTCCAGGTTTTTAATTATGGGGGACTTCAGCATCTATCTCTTGTCTCCTATCTGGTTCAGTTTAGAATTTCATAGCCACCATTGCACCTTTGGGGCTATCCTGTGTTGTGATGGGCCCTACACATTTTAAAGGAAACCCACGAGATTTAGTTGAGCTTGGACTAGGTGCCTGCCTGAAAGGTAGGGAGAGAAGGACAACATAGACATGGTGAAATAGGGAAGATCCAGACACCTGACTGATTACTGGTTCCTCAGGTCTTGGTGAAGCATAGGCTGGAAACAATGGATGCAACTGACAGCCTGACTGATGACAGCAAACCCCCTAACCAGCCAGTTGAGGATAACTAAAGAAAGAATTTATTTTTGGGCTGGAAGCTGGTGTTCCTACCTGTTACCAGCCTCTTGGGGGCATGGTGAATATGTCGGCCCCAAAAGCGGCTGTCATGCACCTTCTCCAGAGCCCTTTAGGGGGACAACCACTCTTTTAGGGCCAAGCAGGCAACCCAGCCCTGCACATTCCTTGCTCAGTCTCTCCATTGTGCTGCTGCTGGGTGCAGGTTGCTGGGGAATAACCAGGGCTACCATTCCTGCTTAGCTAAGTGCTTGATATCACTTCCAGGGGACATCTGAGTGACATCATTAGGGCCACCAACCTCCAGGTGGGGTCTGGAGATCTGGATTACAGAATTCAGTTCCCCTGGAGAAATTGCTGCTTTGGAGAGTGGACTTTATTGCATTATATACGGCTCAGGTCCCTCCACAGGATCCAACACCAAATCTCCAGGAATTTCCCAACCTGGTGTTGGCAAACCTAGACACCATGCCTCTTTAGGAATCACTGGAAACTATTTTTTTTTTGGCCAGGTTTCTAATTATTCCTAGAAAGACATCACACCATTTGCTGAGAGTGCCCCATGTCCCTGCCAAGCTCTTTCATAGAAACAACACTGTCGGCTTTTAATGATGGAGGGCCCCAAATGCCCAGTGTGCCTGCAACCCCTTCTTTTTGAACATGCACTGCAGACGAAATTGGGCTCATTGATCCTCAGGTCTGCTAGCCCTCCCCACCCCTCCAAGCTGAGCAACTTTGTAAAAGTATCACAATCATCAGGTTCTGCAATCTGATTTCTCTTTTTTCTTTTGAAAACATTTTATTGGTTTTTTTAAAGTAAACAGAAAGAAATGAAAAATACAGTGAAACAGAAAAGGTAATAAGATACAGAACAGAAAAAAAACAGTTAGGTACTGGAATCTATATTCTCTACAATTCAACCACTTATTTCGAATCAATTTCATTAATAACATTTGTTACATTATTAAACTTTTCCCTTTATATTACCCTGATATTTTTGCAACCATTTGTAAAATTGCTTCCTTTTTTTTCAAAGTCACCTTCAGGTTTTTCCTGCAACTTGTAGCGTTAATTTATCCATTTCTGCTGCATCTAGCAGTTTCCCTAACAACTCTTCCTTTCCTGGTACCTCTTCTTTTTTCCAATGTTTTGCATATAAAATTCTGGCCGTAGTTACAATTTGTACAATCATGTATGTATCTTGTACATTATACTCATATGGCACCATATTTAATAAAAACATTTCTGGTACAAATGGTATATATTTCTCTAACATTTTTTGTAATATTTCATGTACCCGAATCCAATATTTTTTAACTGCATCACAAGTCCACCATATATGATAAAATGAGCCAGTTTTACGTTTACACTTCCAACATAGATTTGACATGTTTGGGTACCATAAAGCATTTTATACCAATTCTCTTTAAAAAATGACGCTTTAGTAAATGTTATATTGACTTTCCAAACTTTTTCCCATTGTTCCAATGTATATTATGCCCAATATTCTGTGCCCATTTAAGCATTACTTCCTTTACCACTTCATCCTGCATCTCCCAATTTAGTAAAAATTTATAAAATAGTTTTATATATTGCTTTGTAGCAGATCCAATAATTTTGTCTAACTCACAAGGGGTGGTTTGGAATCCCATTGCTTTATCTTTTGCATATCTAGAATCAATTTGTGCTTCCCCCCACCAATTCAAATTAATGCCTTTTTTTAAAAGTTCTTCGTTCTGCAACATTTTATTTTGATCACCCAGCAAGTCTCCATATTTCCACAAATGATCCTTTGTACATACTGGTGGATTTGTAAATGCTTCTAGAGGGGACACCCATTTTGGAACCTCAACATAATATATCTTTTGCACTTGTTCCCAGACTTTACTTAGTGCCACTCTAATAGAAAGTTGTTTAAAGTATTTGTGAGTTTCATTTTTTTATACCATACAAATGCGTGCCAATCCAGCTTCAAATCATGGCCTTCTAGTTTCAAGAGTCTCAGATCTTCCAGCATAATCCATTCTTTTATCCAGTTAAGTGCTGCTACGTTATAATAAAGTTGCCAATGAGGGAGTGTGAAGCCTCCTCTTTCTTTAACTTCCTGCAATAATTTCAATTTAATTCTTGGCTTCTTTCCTTCCCATATAAATTGCCTTATCAGTTTTTCAAGTTCTTTAAAAAAGTTCAAGTTAAGCATAATTGGAATAGTCTGAAATAAAAATAGAATATTTTTGGTAAAATATTCATCTTTATTGCTGCTATTCTACCCATAAATGATATTTGTAAATGTTTCCAAGTCTCCAAATCTTTCTTTACTTCCGTTAAAAGTTTCATATAGTTATCTTTGTACAAGGAGCTGCATCTATTTGATAATATTACACCCAGATATTTAATTCATTTGTGTACTTCTAGTCCAGAAATATTTTGTATTTCTTGCTTTTGAGATGCTGTACAATTTTTTAAAATCAGTTTTGTCTTTCTTAAATTCATTTTTAATCCCTCAACCTTACCATATTCTTTTATTACTTGCAGAAGAGAAATTATTGATGTTCGCGGTTCTTCTAAGATAAACACCAAGTCGTCTGCAAAAGCTTGTAATTTATACTCCTCTCCTTTAATTTTAATCCCTTTAATAAATTCATTTTCTCTGATGATATTAGTTAATGTTTCTAATGCGAAAATGAATAACAGTGGTAATAACAGGGATCCTTGCCTAGTTCCTTTTCCATTATGGATATTTGGGGTAGAGTCTCCATTCACTATAATTTTTGCTGATTGTGATGTATATATTGCTTTAATCAAAGTAAAAAAATACTCTCCACAGTTCCATGCTAGAAGTTGTGCAAGAAGGTCCAATTTAAGTTATCAAAGGCTTTTTCTGCGTCCAAAAATAGCAAAGCCATTTGCTTCTCTGGGTGTGCCTCAAAAAACTCTATTACATTCAAAATATTGATCCTGGTGAATTACTTTGAGCAAAACCTTTTAAAATCTATTAGCCAATATAAATGCATAAATTTTATAATCCACATTCAATAAAGAAATAGGCTGATAATTTTTAATGTCTTTTTCGTCTGTCTCTGGTTTATGAATTAATGTAATCATTGCATGAGTCTATGATTCTGGTATCTTCTTTTGTTCAACTATATTTTGAATAGTGTCCTTGAATGGTAAAGCAATTTGATAATCAAAAACTTGGTAAAATTCTGCTGGTAGACCTTCTGGTCCTGGTGTTTTTTTCTTTTTCTAGCTTTTAATTGCTTCCACTATCTCCGCAAATGAAATTGGCTCATTTAGGTTCTGTCTTTGCTCTTCTGTAAATTCTCTCATATTTTTTGTAGGAATTTTCTTACATCTGTTTGATCAATTTTCTCTTCTTAGTATAAGTTGCTATAAAATTTCTCCACAATGATTTTTATGTCCTTCTGAATATTTTTATCTTCCTCTTTTTTGGCTTTTAATGATTTTAGATGTTTCTTCTCTGTTTGTTTTCTTAACTTGTATGCTAGCCATCTTGTGGGTTTGTTAGCATTTTCAAAAAAAAAAAAAAACTATTTGGCAAACATTATTTTCTTGTCAATTTCCTGCATTAACATACAGTTCATTTGTGTTGTAAATTTTTGATTCTCAATCTAATGTCACTTATTGAATGTCCAATAATCATTTTCTGTTCTTCCTTTTTAATTTGCTGTTCAAGTTGCGTAAATTTCTGTTTCCTCTTTTTATTGATCCATGCATTTTGCCTAATAAACCAACAATGTGCATATGCTTTAAAAGCATCCCATACTATATCACTCTGCATTCCTGGTTGGATATTATCTTTTAAAAAGTCTTGAAATTCTTTTTTAGATTTAGTAACAAAATCTTCATCTTTTAACAGCCATAAATTTAAAGACTATCTATTTTTTCTCGGAAAGTCCTGCAAGGTCAAAAGAAGGAGGTTATGGTCTGCGTAGGTTGAGGGGAGAATTTCTACCTCCATTATATCATTTACCATGCTAGCCGTTATCCAAGCCATATCCAGTCTTGACCATGATTTATGTCTTGCTGAAAAAAAAGTGAAATCTTTTTTGTTGTTATTTCTCACTCTCCAGGCATCCACCAGATTTCGCTCATCTACCAATTGTAAAAAAGCTTAGGTAGTTCACTTCCACTCTTTTCTTTTTTTTAAGAGACTTCCTATCTCAGCATTTATCAAACACTGTGTTATAATCTCCAATGATACATAGTTCCTCATATGTTTGGTTTGCAATAATTCCCTGTAAATCCTCAAAAAATTTCTCTTGATGATTTGGAGCATCTATGTTCACAATCAGCATCATCTTGGTTTGTCTTTGAATTTTAACAATAACTATTCTTCCATCTTCTGCTTCATATACCATTTCCAGATGTAAGTGATCTTTTACATATGTGACTACTCTTTTTTTCTTATATTTGTCTGCAGACACAAATGCTTTACCAATTTTTTTCGCTTCTAGTAATTTCCCCCCACTTGTTTAATATGGGTCTCTTGTAGGCAAACGACATCTGCATTAACTTTCTTGACTTGCTGAAATATTTGTCTCCTCTTTTGCGATGCATTCAGTCCATTGACGTTTATTGAAATTATCTTCATTTTCCTCCTATCCATTTTTATCCTCATTTCGGTCATTGCCTCCAGCTTTATTCTTTTCTTGTGCTTGCATTACCATGGGTTTCGATGTTATTTTATCTTTCCATTTTGATCTCTGTGGTCTTGGTTGTGCTGCTGCTTGTGCTTATGCTTGAACTTCCCCCTCTTCTAGGCCTTCCTCTTCCTCTTCTTGCTCTTCTTCCGATTTGGCTCCCAAATCTTCTCCATATTTTTTAATGGAGTCTTCTACCTTGAATGTTGAATTTAATCTAAATCTTTTCCCTTGAAATGAGAAGAGTACACCTTCCGGTATTAACCATCTATAAGTTATTGCGTTATCTCTCAGCAACTTCATCAGTTGTGCATAATTCCTCCTCTTTTCTCTCATTCTCCATGGAACTTCCTTCAGGATTTTGATTTCAACCTCATTAATCTTCAATGGTTTTTTGCTTACAGCTCTCAAGATAAGGTCTTTCATTGTCCTTTTATAGACCCTCACATGTGTTTCTCTAGGTACTCTATTTCTTCTTGAAGATGCTGAATTCATTCAATACACCACATCTATCTTCTCCCATACGGTTTGAAATTTCTCTTCTTCCAAAAAAGCTGCATACGGTTTGAAATTTCTCTTCTTCCAAAAAAGCTGCTAGTATTTTGGATATTTCTTCTTTCACATCCTCATCGTTTTTTTCTGGAATATTTTGAAATCTCAACATGAAGGATGCCTTGTCAACCTGTAGTCTGACCAGAGAATCTTCAAGAAGATCATATTTCACTTCCATGCTTTGAAATTCCTGGTCATCTATTTCTGATTTCTCTTGTAGTTGACTAGTAGTTTGTTTCAACATAGAAATCTGTTGAGTATTTTCCACAGTTTGCTGTTTATACTCCTGCGTCTGGATAGTCACTTGCAGGGCTAGAGCATCAAATTTTGCCTGTAACAGTGCAACCTGCATGGCCAAAACATCAAAGTTGGCTTGTATTAGTGCCACCACCATTGGTATTGCCTGGGTTATAGCTTGAGGAATGGCAGTCTGTATAGCTTGTGGAATTGCCTCCTCTATAGCTTTGTTTACTGCTTCTTTAATCATATTCTGTAATTCCTGGTTTTGCATTTTAGACAATGTAGCTGTCACAGATCTTTGAACATTCGGGGATTGCTTGGTAGAAGACATTTTCTCTTAAAATAAGAATCCCCCTGCCACTCTTTCTCTATTTTTTCAACAATCTCTATTTATATTAACACTCAACAATGTTTACTTAAGAAGCTCACCATGTTCTCAAACATTTTCTCTCATTCCCAAAGTTCCCTTCAATATAATATCAAGCCCAAACATTCATACCCTGTTGTTTTCAAATATCAACAATTCACAGCAGTCTCAACTTATAATTTAGCAACAGGCAAAAAAGAAAAGAGACAAAATTCAATCTATTACCGGGTAGTCCAAATCTTATTCAAAGTTGATTCAAAGTTCACTTCTTATAGTTCTGGTTCCAGGTTGTCAGGTGCTCTATACATAAGTGCCTCTGTGATAGCCTTTCAAGAAAATAGTCATGATAATCTTCTGTCTATTATAATAATGACAACAGAGTTTCCTTATATACCTTCCAAATCTATAGTGTCAGTGTTAGTTCAGGAGGTCTTAAGGTTGTTTTCCAAGACCAAATTAACAAATTAGCAATCCAACCATTAGGGATAACCAAATAATCCACCAGAGGTATAAACCTACAGTCTTCTCAACCATCAGAGTTCTCTTCAAACACCAAATTAATCCAGTGAAGCAGAGGCCAATATAAAACAGTAAGAGAAAAATAAGATCCAAAAATAATCCTATAAAAGACCTTCAGGCAATCCAGAGAAAAAAAGTAAATCTGAAAAATCAGGTAATCCACAGACCTAGTAAATCTTCAGGTAATCCATGAATAAAAAATTAGGTCTGAATACCCAGGTAATCCACAGACTTAAAAATTAAAAAGAAAAATCCAAAAAAGAAAAGTCAGATACCAGAATTAATCCATCAAAGTTAAGCCAACATCCATCTTCCCTCAGTCTACATCCAAGTAGCTACTATTTATAAAGTTTCAAGCACAGAATATCCAGCAATCTTGAATTCTAAAAGCCAAAGTAGCAACACTCAAAAAAAGAGCCAGCTAAAAGTGTATCCACGCTCCCATCCCACGTCTCTCAAAGGGAAAGGAAACTGCAGTCTCTATATATTATATCACAAGCCATTTAGAATATTCTGCCATATATTATAAACAATCCTTAGATTCCACAGAAAGACAGTACACAACTCACAAGTTATTATCCAAGGATAGTTTCAGTTCATTTTTTTTTAAGATAAAATGCTCAAGCTGCTCCTAGCCGCACAGTGGGGAGGGAATCCACCTCCCTTTCCTCTCACTTCTAGGGCATTACCATAGTAAAACCTTATAAATGCAGTATAAGAGATTATCCACTGCAAGTGCCGAGTCAGATTGGGTAAATCCATACTCACAACCCAAAGTTGATATAAGAAAGTAGAAATAAGGTGAAGATTCTTCAGTGTAGTACAGCTCCAGCCGTCAGTCGATTGTGCCTGGCCATCCGCAGCTCTTCACAAACGCTCCCTCCCTGACTTTGCAATGGAGCGATGAGGGGTCTAAATGGATGCCCCCACATCCACAACCCCCCAAATTGAGCTCCCCGCCAACACCTGCCTCTGGCAGGTGTTTTGGGAGGCCAGTTATTTGGCTCTCCCACCAAATTCGGGGGGGGGGGTTTTCAGGAGTTTCCTCTGGGAGCCCGGAGAAGGTCCCGCTGAAGGCAGCGTGCCACAGACCAGAAGTCCCGGTTCTGCAATCTGATTTCTCAAAGATAGGCTCAATGAAGAAAACTCGGAAGCTTGTTAATCCTGATCTAAACCCAATAATTGTAATAATTATTCTGGACCTTCCTAGCCAGTTAACAGTGATGCATTAGTATGATGATGACTCTGCTTGGCCCATCTCCATTGCTGTCTTATTTTGGTAAAAACAGTTGCTGCCCTGTGCCAGAAACTTCTTTATTTTTTTTCAAGATTTTTTAATTTAAATTTATTTATTTATTTATTTTATTTGTTCAATTTTATAGGCCACCCTCCCCCAAAACGGGCTCAGGGCGGTTCACAAAGGGCAATTATGCCAAGATAAAACAATTAAAACAAGTAAAATCCATAACATACAGAAACAAAATACAAAAATAGATGTGCTGTCAATATTCAGAATCTTCAGTAGACGATGGCATGGTGCTCATAGGGAAGATGGACTCATTCAGCAGCATTGATACCACGCAAACAACCGTAGGACGGTTGCCAGGGCTGTTGTAGCGCGATGGTAGCGCAGGTGCAATGGCAGCGGCTCCTACTCGAAGGCTTGGCAGAAGAGCTCCGTTTTGCAGGCCCTGTGGAACTGCACAAGGTCCCACAGGGCCTGGATCTCCTCTGGGAGCTCATTCCACCAGATAGGAGCTGCCACCGAAAAAGCCCTGGCCCTGGTCCCAGCAAGCCTGGCGTCCTTCAGGCCTGGAACCACCAGGAGATGTCTCGACCCCGACTGTAGTGCCTTTGGGGGAACATGTGGGGACAGGCAGTCCCTTAGGTATGTTGGACCCTGACCATATAGGGTTTTAAAGGTAAGAGCCAGCACTTTGAAGTGAATCCGGTACATTATAGGCAGCCAGTGCAGTGCTTTCAGCACCCACCGGATGTGCTCCCACTTAGGGATGCCCATCAACAGCCTTGCCGCGGCATTCTGCACTAGCTGCAGCTTCCGGGTTTGCGACAAAGGCAGCCCCATGTAGAGTGCGTTACAGTAGTCTAACCTCGAGGTGACCGTCACGTGGATCACTATGGCCAGGTCCTCATGGTCAAGGAAGGGAGATGGTAAAAGGCCGACTTGGCAGTAGCTGCCACCTGGGCCTCCATAGTTAAAGAGGAGCCCAAGAGCACTCCCAAACTCCTAACCACCGATGCAGGCACCAAAGGCACCCCATCGAAGGTCGGGAGAGGGAGCCCCAACCCCAAGCCGACCCGACTCAGGCTCAGGACCTCTGCTTCACAGAGTTTAGTTTCAGCCGACTCAGTCTGAGCCAACCAGCCATGGCTTGCAACGCCCGATGAAGGTCATCAGGAGTGGAGTCCGATCAGATAGAGCTGGGTGTCATCTGTGTATTAATGACACCCAAGCCTGAATCTTCGGGCAATCTGGGCAATCTGGGCAAGGGGGCGCATGTACATGTTAAACAACATCGGGGACAACACAGCCCCTTGAGTAAGTTGTTATATATTTTTTCTTTTCCGTACTAAATGTACGCGTGCCATCCCATAATTAAATTGTACCCTTCTACATTCAAGAGGTGTGGGCTTGGGTGTCATCAATATGCTGATGATACCCAGCTCTATCTGATGTTGGACGGCCAGTTGGACTCTGGTTCTGATGACTTTTTGCAGGCGTTGCAAGCTGTGGCTGGCTGGCTCAGACAGAGTTGGCTGAAATTAAACCTGGCAAAGACGGAGGTCCTGGGCCTGTGCCAGACCGGCCGAGAGTTGGGGCTCCCTCTCCCATCCTTCGGTGGGGTACCATTGGTGCCTGTACGGGAGGTTAGGAGTTTGGGTGTGCTCCTGGACTCCTCATTAACGATGGAGGCCCAGGTGGCAGCCACTGCCAAGTCAGCCTTTTACCATCTGCGGCTGGCCTGACAGTTGGTCCCCTACCTCGACCGCGAAGACCTGGCCACTGTGATCCATGTAACGGTCACCTCGAGGCTGGACTACTGTAACGCTCTTTACTTGGGGCTGCCTCTGTCGCAAATCCAGAAGCTGCAGCTAGTGCAGAATGCTGCAGCCAGGCTGTTGATGGGACTAACCAGGCGAGACCACATCCGGCCTGTGCTGCAAGCACTGCACTGGCTGCCAATAGCATACCAGATTTGCTTCAAAGTCCTGGTGCTTACCTTTAAAGCCCTGAATGGCCAGGGTCCGGCGTATCTAAGGGACCGTCTCTTCCCGTATGTACCCCCAAGAGCACTGCGATCAGGGAATAGCCATTGCCTGGAAGTACCAGCCCCTCGAAGTGTGAAGCTTGCCCAAACCAAGGCTAGGGCGTTCTCAGCGGCGGCTCCCACCTGGTGGAATGAGCTCCCAGAGGAGATCTGGGCCCTGCGGGACCTAGTGCAGTTCCGCAGGGCCTGCAAGACGGAGCTCTTCCACCAGGCCTTTGAGGAGGAGCCGCTGCCGCTATCATGCCATCATTGAGAGCCTTTCATCCATCTGTCCCATTATCTGGAAAGATGGATGCCGCCCGTGAACTGGGATATACTACTCCTGGTGCCCATGCAATTAAGAAATCCGCCGCCAATGTGGGATACCGTGTATCGTGCATCTTGGATTTATATGAATTTTACTGCTGTATTG